>OU892280.1:26051615-27301615 GCA_917834065.1 Ceutorhynchus assimilis | reverse complement strand
TGTTGGGAATAAACTTACAATTGAAGGTAAATGTATTTTTCATCAATAATGGAAATATGATGGTGCGGTGGTTGTGTCTGTAGTTTCATTCTAAACATTAACATTACTGATGACTATGATGACTTCACAACAAATTTATAATAAGAAAATACTTTAGGATTTTCAGTTTTTCTTTTTGAAGCATCATTCTGCCACGTTTTTTAGTTTTATGTCACATATTTCAGAGAAATTCATTGGTACTGGTTATAGGAAATTCGGTTAGGAATTTTCTCGACAACTGAGGGGATTCCTCGGCCTCGTCTACTTAATTGTTGTAGGCTGCAAATATAATCTAAAACAGAAACTAAACTCATTATTCCTGACTTAAAAATATGCTAATATTTCTTTTCCATTAAAAGCTGTCACGAGAAAATTGTTCCTACATAATAAGTCCTCAGAGATAATTCTTCTACATAAATCTTCATGGCAGCTCATAAAACGCAATTTCATTTTTGCTCCAACTGTGCGGAATTTTCTTAGATTTTTCCCGGGCATACAAATAGGCAAATTTTCTCCTCTTGTTATGCCTCGGACGTGAATCCATAATTCAATCCAGCAGCTGTTAACAAAATGGTCGTATTTTCTTTCTGAATACAAAACTATGTTTGTTTTATTAATTCTAGTGTGTCAGGGAAGAAATCTCATACCAATGGACCCGAACGGTTCGAGCGATCCATACGTTAAACTTAAATTGATTCCAGGCGAATCGAACGAAAAAAGGAAGACGAAAACCATTCGTAACTGTTTAAATCCTGTATGGAACGAAACGTTATATTTGTAAGTGTAATTTTTTTGCTCTTTATAACTCACTTCATCAAATTTTTGTAGTGATTTAAAAGCAGAAGATAAAGACCGAAGGTTACTGATCGAAGTATGGGATTGGGACCGGACTTCAAGAAACGACTTTATGGGGTCGCTTTCTTTTGGCATTTCGGAAATTTTGAAAGCCCCAGCTGACGGCTGGTTCAAATTGCTGACTGCTGAAGAAGGCGATTTTTATAATGTTCCTGTGCCAGAAGAGGGAGTGGATATGGCGTCGATTAAGACACAGATGAGGGTAAGATATGATACTTAATTATTTATTTTAAATAATTAATTTGGCGAAAACTTCTTTATAAAAGTACCATTTAAGTGTATTTCGTCTTTTCAAATGATAATTTTTGAGTGTCTCACGAGAGGCTGCAACTATTCAAGGGCGAACGAGAATCTCGATAATAAGAAAAAGTTAGCGTAAGCGAAATTTACATTAGTGCACGACATTGCCCTAATTTAAAGTCAATGGCAATTATCGTATTTTAACAGTCCACTTCTTCTCTTAATTTGCTAATTGCATCTTCAAAGACGCGAGTATAAAGAATGAGTGGAGAAAGCTGTGAGAAATAGCAGAAAAAGGTGTAAGGAATAAGTGAGAGAATGAACATTTTAAAATAAATGCCACCCTATGGTGGACAGCAGATTCGATGATGATAAGGGAAAAATACAGGGTTGGCAAACATCCGGCTAATTGTATTATACAGCACTGGATTTTTGGTTTTGGATTTCCGATGTTTTTGTTGGATACTTGTGTTTTTGATATTTTTATGTATTAGAACCTATGATTTTCGAACAGATGAGTAAACTACAGAGGTATCAAAGAGCGCTTAAGAACATTTAGAAGATTTCTGATAACTTCTAGAAGATCTCAGAGCTTCTTAATCATTAAGGAACCAATTAAAAACTTTGGAAAGCGTTTCGAAAAGCTTCAGAATGCGCTAGCGCCAAGTTAGAATATTTTTAAGCATTTAAAGACGCTCTAGAGTAATTTAGAACTTCGATAAGCTTCAGAACACTTTCAATTTAATTTTCAATCTTCCAGCATTTGTTTGAGAAAAATTTGAATCCTTAAAAACATTATAAAATGTTACAGAACACTTCAAAACAAATTTAGAATGTCAAAAACCTTCTAGAACAGACCAGAACACTTTGAACTTTCGGCAACAGTTTAAAAAACTTTTGGAATACTCTAGAACTCTTTACAAATCATATGGAACTTTTGGAAAACCTATAGAATTGGATACTTGTAGAATATATTAAAAATCGTCACAACACTTTAGAACTAACTTAAATCTTCCATGAACATATTAGAACACTCTATAACACTTCTGAACTTATTTAGAATATCAGTTAGAAATACCAAAAAGCGCGTAAGAATATTTGGGAAATTTCTGATAGCTTAGAACATTCCGGTACTTCAAGAGCATTAAGCAACTAACTGAAAACTTTAGCATTTTGAAAAGCTCCAGGATGCGCTTGTAGCATAATTTGGAACATTTTTAAGCATTTTGAGATGCTCACATAACATAAATCTAGAACTTTGATAGGTCCTCTGAAACTTTCAATTCCATTTTCAATTCGCCTGCATTTGTTCGAGACGAATTGGAACTTTCAAGATTATTGTAAAAGGCTACAAAACACTTCAGCATCAAATTAGAATTTCAGAAACATTCTAGAACGGACCAGAACATCTCTGAACTATCAGAAATATTTAAGAAATCTTGAGGTACTTTAAAGTTCAGGTTTCCGGGTCAATTCTGTGCACATCTGTAAGCAAATCTATAAATTTCTATAAGCCTATAAACACTGCAAAACGCATCGATTACCAAACACTCATTCGGAAATATTTAGGATCTTATAAGATATTTTATAATCTACAGGAAGTGCAGAATTGCAAATTGTCTATAGGCAGCTATAGGCTTATAGAAATTTATAGATTTGTTTACAGATGTGCACAGAATTGACCCATTGGATTCAAGTTAAAGTTTCCGGGAGTATTTTGGACCGCTTGTGCACTCTACAAATTATAGGAAACTTTTGGAAACAATCTGAAACTGGATACTGGAAAGAAGTATCAAAGCTCGCTTGAAAATATTTGGGAAATTTCTGATAATTTCCAGAACATTCTGGCGCTTCAAAAGCTTTAGTTAGGGGTTTCAGAATTTTATTTTAATTTTCTCTCTGTGGAAACAGTGGGTATTTTCCATTCACAATCCGCTGTCCACAGGTACAGGTGAAGGGTATCATCTTTCAATGCTATTTGATAGGGAAAGGTGTAAAATTTACCTATACCTGTGGACATCGGATTGTGAATAGGATATACCTATGCTTAAAAAACGATTTTTTATTTGTCCTTTTTTGAACATTTGTTGGAAATTTTTGTTTTCTTGTTTTGTGAGTGTCTGTGACAATAAAAAAATGTTTTTTTCTACTTTCGTGCGTAAAGTACTCACTTTACGCACTATTCAGAAGATGTAAAATTTCACTTCACGCACTAGTGCGTAAAGTAATTCACTTCACACACTAGTACGTAAAGTAATGTCAGTGACAGATGTCAACACTGTCAATTTGGCATTTTTCTGTTAAATTACTCCACGCACTAGTGCGTAAAGTGAAAATTCTTCACGCACTAGTGCGTAATGTATTTGTCCAAATTTATTTTTTTAAACATATTTGATTGGTAGTAGAAAAAATGTTGTATGCAATACGTACGTAAAGCACCTTTTTTCAGGAATGTGAATTTTGACAATCACATGAGTGAAAAAAGGTTCACTTTACATACTTGTTGCATAAATAACTATTTTTTTCTCTTTCAAATATTTTTATAGCATTTTTCTGTGAATTTTTGTTGTAATTTATATGGGAATAATACCCAAGGAAATGCCCATTGTTCCGCTGGGATTTCTCTGGGTGTCTTAGAACCACGAAATTATCGGTGATATCATGCTTTTAATACGGAAACACAACACGAAAGACTTAAACAATTAAACAATACAAACAAATTAAAATATAAAAATTAAGAGAGAAATGAGAAACATATAAATTGTAAACACTTTCTTGTTCTTCCCGTACACCCGAAGTTAATCCCAATCGCAGGTTGTGCGAAATTAAAACTGGAAAATCCACAGGTTGCTGATAGAATGGTAATCGATGTAAGATTTTAAAATGAAATTGAAAGATATCGAAACTGAAAAGGATATTTTTTCACCTTCCCTTGCTCTACTTCCAAACTCCACTCAGCTGGCCAGCTCATTCAGGAAGTTCAAGTCCCATGCGTAGGAGTGCAACGAAACCGTCCTAATTTAACCCGTCGCGGTAAACAAAAAACCGCGGGTCTGTTTTCTCGAACCACACGAAGCGGGCGAAGTGTTTTTGACGACTGGTTTGCTTGTCGGCATGAAGTGTAAGGACTTTGCCGGTACCCTTTTTCAGTGTTTAACGCGCGCATTTTTAAAAGCCAAACTAAGCAAAGCCGTATCATTCTTATGCATAGAGCACGCGCAATTCAATTAGAATAAGATAAAAACAAAAAATAAAGAAAAACGAATCAATTTCCATTCCCAAATAGCAAATAGGATTTAACATCCTAAATAGCCAATTTAACCTACAACTATATACAGGACGCGTAGACGAAACTGAACACAGGTATCGTCTCTGGTCCTCAATAAAGCTATAAATCACTCACGTGGTACCTTCCTATTGATAAACTGTTTTTGGTCTCAGCTAACTCGTAACTGGTGGGCGATACCTTTCTTAATATTTTGTAGGGCTCGTCTCGTTTGGGATCAAACTTCTTAGTCAACTTCTTAGCTGTACCGCTATGCGTATAAAGATTAACAAGTACTTAATCTCCAACGTAAAACTCAGGAACTACACTGCGTCTTACATCTGCATGGTCTTTGTGTCGGTCTCCTGAATTTTCATTAGTACTTCTGGCGTCCTGCCAAACAGTAATCATACGCTCCAGGCAAGGCGTAATCTGGGGTATAAAATTATCTGTAGTGATTTATCGCATATCATTTTGTACTTCATCGAATGTACGTAGTTCCCTTGCAAATGTCAAGTATGCCGACGTATATCCAAGATTTTCGTTCTGGATTGTGTTTATTGCAAATCTTATTGTTAAAAGATACGCGAAGGCCAAGTGTTGTGCGTATCTTTGACAAAAATTGCTAATCGTGGCTTCAGATCTCGATTTTTCCGTTGTACCATGTTACATTCCGGACGATAAAATCGTGTCAGTGATTGCTGAATTCCTATAATATGACAAACTTGTAGCATAACAGTTGATATGTTCGCTCGATTCCATAATAGGCTGCAGTGGGACTATCATGATATTCGTACATGATCCTCTCTCGTTCATCACTAACTGCGCTTTTTCATCTTCCCAGAAATATCAATACAGGGTGTTTCATTGGGAAAGGGACATATGTTGAATGCAGATAGGGATGACCGAGAGGGGTTTATCGCCGTTTATACCAGAAATACCAGGTGATTTATCGATTTTGTATTTTTTTTTATTTCCCTATGTAACTTCTGAACGACCCCGTATTTTTTTCTAAGATTTGGTAGGTATACTTATTAATGGTCACCTACATGATATCTTAGTTTAACTAAGTTGGAAAAAAATCCAAGTCCGTCTTTGTCAAAATTTTCCATATTCTGTCTTTCTGTCTACCCCGAAAAGTCACCGTGTATATTTAAATTTTTAAAATTTTTTTCTTGTTAAATAATCTAGCACGAAACATGCTACTCCAAAATGCAGTGCTCATTTTTCCGCACAAATTGTTTAAAGAAAAGATTTAGGTGTGAACTGATTATTTTCAGCCTCTGTTTGTGCTAAACGCGTCTAAAGAAGTTTTGACTTTAGAAAGAAATACAAATATTGCTTGTTTTTTTGTTGCTAATTGTTTAAAAAATCAATAAAGGCTTGTACTTAGGTAATAGTAATACCTTATTAGAATATTGATTGGAAGTTTAATTTTTCATTTTATATTATTTCCTTATTACGGCCCTGCGTCTTTTCACTTTCTTTTGGTTTTTGTCAAATACGAGAAATAGAATTGAATCTACATCCTAGGTACATAAATTTGATATTAATTTCCGTAGAAAAACTGCAAATATTAGTTCTTTTTGATTTATTTCGAGCTCCTAAGAGCTCTGAGGTTGAATATCGTCAATTCACACCTAAACCATTTTTATAAACAATTTTTAAAAATTTAAATATACAGGGTGGTTTTTCGGGGTAGACAGAATCTGGAAGATTTTGACAAAGACGGACCTGGATTTTTTTCAAACTTACTAAACTAAGATATTAGTTAGATTGCCATTAGTAAGTATACCAAATCTGAAAAAAAAATACGGGGACGTTCAGAAGTTATAGGGGATTATAAAAATTAACAAAATCGATAAATCACCCTGTATCTCTGGTTATTAAAGGGCGACAGACCCATCAAAACAATATACCACTTCATTTCGCCTTTATAGGCTTTCATAAGGCATTTGACTCTATTGAAACATGGGCTGTCCTGCGTGCGATGGGTGGACCAAGGATTGATTCAAGATATTCTACCCTTCTTAAGAATATATACAGAAGCGCAACTTTCCGTGTGAAAATTAAGGAAGACCTGAGAACCAAAAAAAAATTTCAATTAACAGGGGAGTTCGCCAGAGTTATCCTATATCTCCAAAACTTTTTACGTTGGCCTTGGAAGACGTTTTTAAAATGCTACCGTGAGAAAATAAAGGTGTCAACGTTGATGATACCTTTTTAAACCATTTACGCTTTGCCGATGACATAGTGCTTATTAGCTCAGATATCCAGGAGTTTAAGAACATGGTAGAACAACTAAACGAAGCTTCAAATAACGTTGGATTAAAAATTAATTCATCAAAAACAAAAATAATGAGCAGGTCTGAGGAAAACATAAGAATACCAGAGAAAACTTTGGATAATGTTTGTGAATATATATCTGGGTCATATCATTAAAATGGGAAAGGAAAACCAAATGATGAAGATAAAACGAAGAATAAAACTGACATGGATAGCATTTGGAAAACTGAGTCATATAGTGAGAAATCCTGACATCCCTATAAACTTTAAACGAAAAGTCTTTAACACATGCATCCTGCCTGTCGCAATATATGGCCTTAAGACAAAGGCTTTAGCCCAGAAGTACACCAACAATATTAGGACAATGCAAAGGGCCATGGAACTGGCAATGCTTGGCGTTAGTTTATGAGATAACATCCGGAGCGAAGAAATAAGAAGAAGGGCGTAGGTAGTGGACATAATACAGCGAATCGCTGGGTTTAAGTGGCAATGGGTTGGGCATGTTGCCAGACTGGGTGTGGACCTCAGATGTGTGGACAGATGGGTAGCAGAACTTGTACACTGGAGACCACGTCAAACAAAGAGGAGCGTCGGCAGGCCACAGAAGAGATAGATGATATTAAAAGAATAGCAGGAGGAAGTTGGTACCATACAGCGAAAGACAGAACAGCATGGAAACAAATGAAAGAGGCCTTTGTTCAGGAGTGGACAGGAAATGGCTGAAAAAGAAGAAAAGAAAGAAAAAGAAGACCCATCAAATATACGTTTTTTGGAACCCTCTCGGTCACCCCTATCTGCATTCAAAATATGCCCCTTTCCTAATGAAACACCCTGTATAACACACCATTCATTAGGATGAAACCGCGATCTGTCCACTGAGCTATGGTTTTATCTTCATTTTTTTGTTAAATCTCGGGATCCAATTGTTTATCGAAGGTGGGATAGGCTCAGTGTCGGACTGGCCCACCCGGCAACCGGGCAAAATCCCGGTGGGCCACGTGACGTCTTCGACAGGTGGGCCATTCGAATATTTTTAAAAATAAATTAAAATGTCCCACTTCCTACGCCATTGATTATCAAATCATGCGTTATTTCGCGTAATCCACGGTCCCTATGAAAAATCAACTATCTATCGTATCCTTAAATCGCGTAGAAATCGCACGCCGCATATCAGTGAATTTGAATTCAACTCACGTACCCGTTGTTGATTTTCAGAAATTTATTTATTTTATTTATCCAACACATGACAGTTATGAATATTATTATTAATGTCATTTCAGACAAGCAAACTATCAAATAATACACTAGTGTCAGGGCCGGCTTAAGGGGGGGGCGAGATGGGCGGCCGCCCAGGGCGGCACGATCCAGGGGCGGCAAATTCATACCATACAACAACAAAAATTATTAGAAAATGAAACCAACCACTTAAATACAATTAAGAAATATAAATCCAACAGCGAACCAATTATACAGGGTTTTTGGTACATCTATAGAAGATTTCAAGAAGATTTCAATGAGTGATAGTTAGGGTCAATTGGAAGCTGTTTGACCATATTTACCCTCATGCAAAGTTTCGCCGTTTTTTTGAGATATCGCCATTTTAGATATTTTGAATTCATGTATTTTAACACATAACTTGGACTACATATTTTTTGTATCAATCATTCGGATTTTCTTTCCGAATTTTTCGAAAGAGTGCAGGAATATCAGAAAAAAAATTGAGAAAGGTTAAAATAGTTATTCAAACAAAAAAAAAAACTAATATGTTTTAGGAATAGTTCAAATATTTCCCAAAAATATCTAAAAATGCTGATATCTCAAAAACGACAAAATTTTGCATAAGGGTAAATATGATCAAACAGCTTCCAAATGACCCCAACTAGTGATAGGAAGTTTTCAATGAAAAATCATTAAAAACTTCCTATCGATGTACCAAACACTCTGTATTATAGGATAGGTGCATTTCAACTTCTTATATGATATCCATTTACTCATGCATGAGAATTCTTTCGATGTAAATGTGGCATAATTAGCTGATGAACTATCTGTGATAGACGTTACTGGAGCCCAATCAAAATCCTTTTGATGTGTTAAAATTAGCACTCCAACTGGATATTGCACCGAATGTTGTTGTGGCCCTCAGATCCTCAGAATTTTATTACCATTGCCCATAACTCTTGCAAGTGTTAAGAAAAGTTTCTCTAAATTAAAATTAATAAAAACGTATTCAAAATCATCTCGGCCAAGAAAAGGTAAGCAGTGAGCATGTTAGCAATGATTGCTTTTGAGCATGAAATCGATGCTAACTTAAAAATGAATCATCTACTTGAAGATTTTGCTGCATTCAACGCTCGAAAATATCTTAAATAATATCCCAATAATTTTATTGAAAATGTACCTACTCACCCTAATGACACAAAAGGTACGATAGACTTTTTTTTTAAGTCCGTTCAACGTCGAAACATCCGAGGACTAAAATAGAACGTTGCACAAACGTTTGCACAAAATCATTTTTAAAAACGACGAAAATAGACGTTCGAAATATATTCACAAAACGTCCATAAGCATAAAGTTCTGAAAGAAAAGTTTTGGAAACTACTGTTTCTGCACGTGATAATGTCCATGTCCGAGTGTTTTTAAAAAGGTAAAGAGAGGATGTTCTTTAGACGTTTGATTAAGTTATTTTCAAAACCTCTATTAGGACCAATTAAAGAACGTCAGAATGTTTTCTATGAGTTCGTAAAAGTATGTTTTCATGAAAAGTCGTGAGAGACGTTTTATAAAGGTATTCTGTTGGTTGTTTTCGGGAGCACCGTTGGAAACATATATCCCACGTCCACACGTCCGGAAATTAGTTCGAATAAGACGTTTTTAAAAGGTTTTTTGTAACTGTGATATTTGCACTACCTATAAAATAAGTCTATTGGATGGTGTTGGATTCTTTGAAGGAAGTCCAGTGAATGTTCATATAGAGATCTTTGAAAAACGTCCTTTTTCGTTTTCAAGCGTTCGTATGACGTTTATATGACGTTTGAAGTGACATTTGCACCAAATAAAAATGCACCTTTGGATATTCTCAGTTACTTTTACTGACGTTTTTAAAACATTCTGACTTCCGATAGGATAATTTTTTGAAACGTTTCTGTGCTATTAGGGTATATCTACATAATGTATCTGTTGATTGTTGCCAAGAGCTTGGATTGGCTGACTCTTACTTTGTTTGTTATGTTTCTTGTTTTCTTATGTTAGTTTTTTTTGTGGTTACCTAAGTTACATAATATAGTTAGTATGTGGTTTTATTGCTATGATACTATGCCTTACCGTTTCGCGTAATTATTTTTTCTTTCTAAAATTCAAGATCTCTCACATTTTCCCTAAGCAGGCCATGGGATGGGGCGGCAAATTTACTCATTGCCCAGGGCGGCAAAATACCTAGAGCCGGCCCTGACTAGTGTGTTATAATCCATAACTCACTAGTGTGTTGTGGATTAAAACTCACGTTCATATTTAAAGTAGTATTCTATTTATTTATTACTATTACAAGCAGAATTCACATTGATATTGAAATTAGAGGAAAACGCTAGCGGTTTATTCGAGTTTGAAGTCATTGTAAAATTCGTTGGTTCATTGGAACCACACGCTCCCATATCGGTACAGCTGCTGATCGTGCTGGAAGACGCTGACGCATTAGAACCTTGTATTTTTTCTGCAATTTGTATTCTGTTATGCACCGATTCTTCTAGGTATCCTTCTGCTACCGTCGAGGACTTCCATCCTACGTGTTGCTTCAAAGTATAGTCATGTTAGCCACTGCATTGGCCAAAAGAGTCACCGAAGACCTTCTCAGGCAGTGACCGGTGTAGAACGCTGGTTCCTCCAATTTCAAAAACATTGCAATTCTTGAAGGTATCTTCGACAACGTATTTATTCCCATACACTGGTTGGTGCATCTCTCATTTTTGTAAAAAACAAAAAAGCGACTAGTATTCTTTGGTCTCAAAGACATGTATTTTTTACTCAAATTGATCGGGTTGACTAGAAATCCTTCTTATGGTGAAACTTCTCGATTTTTTTGGTTTTAGTGTCTGGCAAAACTACGTGGAAATATTTCCCTTCGTCTTGATAATTTCTATTTTCAAATTGACCAATTCATCGCATCCACGAGCACCGCTAATCCACATTATCAAAGCCACTTTCATCAACAAGTACTCGTTGTCGGGAGCTTCCTTCGAAAACTTCTCTCTTCTCTATTTGGTCGTTCTAACGTATTTGTCGTATTTAGTTTATATCCCTGTGATTTACTTTTCAAAAAGCTCGTTAGTTTGCCATATTCAGAAATGTCGTTTTTTTTATAAAGGTGAATAGTCGAGCGAAGCATCGGGTATTTGGTCCATAGCGACGATGGGGCTAATTTTTTTTGCAAATGTAAAAAATAAGCCAATAGAACATTTTCATCGATACCTTTTCTCTTCCGTGAATTCATCCAAGACTCAAACATTTTGAACTTCTTGTCGTAAGCATTTCGGGACTTTTCTGGCAAAATCTGCATCGCTGCTTCTTCCGCTTCCCCATATGTTAAAATGGTTGATTCAAAATAATTTTGTACACAACACAAACGCCCTAAATCTCATTACGCAGTTTACTATCAATAAGTTCTTGTATAGATTGGTTGATGACACTCTTCCAAAGACACCCAACAAATATTCATTATTACAACCTCTTTGTGGGTAGAATACATATTTTCTATAATCCAAACATCATATTGAGGAGACCAAATTACAGAACCAAATACAAAGACAGAGGGTAGTGAATTTGTGAAAAAAGCCATATCCTCACATTGGTTTGTTTTGATTTGTTTGGTCTCATATATCTATGTAGACATAGGTATAGAAAACAAAAAATTGACTCGCAAAAATGCTTCAATAACTCTTCGTTTTTCGGAAGTTAATCACCCTGTTCATGATTATCAAAATTGTTTCTATTGAATAGGGTTTGGGTTGGGTGGGCCACTTCACCATTTGCCCGGTGGGCCAAATGACCCCCAGTCCGACACTGGATAGGGGCTTGCTAAAAAAGTGACTTTTACTACCACTATCGATCCCTAAACCCACTAATAATTCCACACCTTTGTTATCTTCATTGTTCCCAAAACAGTTTATAATTTTAACAAGTTCGGGATCCTTTATCTGTTCCGTACGTAACTCATAAACAGTTCAGGCTGGCACATCTACTGTAAATTCACAGATATCACAGGATGTTAAATCTTCATGGTTACAGGGTATCCAGGATAGAAGATCCGCTATTACATTTTTCTTCCCCAAAATGTATTCAACCTTTAGATCATAATTCTGTAGTTTCAAGGCCCAACGAGCAAGACGTCCTGTTGCTCGAGTCTTGAGTGTTAAAAGCCATTTTAATGGTTGGTGGTCAGTGGAAAGGGTTATCCTTCCACATATCCTCTAAATTGTCTAAAGCCCATACAGCAGCTAAAGCGTCTCTTTCAGTTGTAGTATAATTTCGCTCAGCTTGCAGTGACAATCTCGGCGCATATTCCACATGTTCTTCTGGTCCTTCTCCTTGAAGCAATATGGCTCCAATTGCATAAGGACTGAGAACTGGCATACGTTCTAATCATAAATGACTTAGTTTCGCCATCTGTTGCAATACTGGTGCGCTAAGTAGGTATTGCTTTAAGGTGCCAAATGCTTGACATGGTTGGTCACCTCAGGGAAGAATCATATTCCTTTTGGTCAACTGACTTAAAGGGCGTGAGATTTGAGAGAAGGTCCTAATGAACCTGCGGTACCATGAGTAGGCTTGGAGAAATGATTGTACTGTACCTCTTTCCGAGGGGCAGGCAGACTGGCAATGGCAGTAGTTTTCTCAGGATTAACTGATATACCATTGGGTATCTCAGATATCGAAAACTTGGACGAACAAACACACATTTTGCCCGACTTGCGCGCAACTTGAATTGTCTAAGCCTGTTGAAAACTTTCTGAAGATCACTAAGCGTCTCAAAGTCAGAAGACAAGACGATCATATCATCCAGATAAGCCAAATTCGAGACGTCTGTGAGTCTACGGCGAAAAACATCCAATAAACGCTGGAAAGTTGCCGGAGCGTTTTTCAATCCGAATGGCATACATAAATAGCGGAACGTTCCAAATGGAGTGGTGAAAGCAGTCTTATTGCGGTCATACTCGCGGACACTAATCTGGTGATAATCAGATCGTAAGTCTATGGTAGTCATGAAAGCGGTATGTTTTGCATGTAGATCATCCATTCGCGGTAAAGGGTATGAATCAGTAACGCTGACGGCGTTGAGTTTTGATAGTTGACGCATAGCCTCACTTGCCCATCCTTTTCTAGGTACTAAGACAACACGAAATGCCTATGGACTCTCTGTTTCTTCTATAATATTTTCCTTAAGAAGCTTGTCTAATACTGTGCGTAACTGCTCCTTACGAGTAGGTGACATTCTGTACGGATGAGGTACTGAAATAGGTTGTACGTCATCGGTCAGGTTGATGCAATGCTCGGCATACGGTGTGGCATCTCCTCCTAGACCAAGAATATCATCGTTTTGATCCAAAAAAGTTTGTAATCTTTCACGCTGTTCAGGAGCTAGCATATATCCTTCGTCATCATGCAATGGTTCAACACTTGATACTGGTACTTGATTGTTGGACAGCAGGTCTTCAAAACACAACTGATGCACCGCGTTTGCCGTTCATTTGCATCACCTATTACATCGTTAAAATACCAAATAGCACAAGGAATATTCAAATTAATGTTGGCATCTGTTATAAAATCCACTCTTCTTGATTTTCCTTATCTGGCAAAATAATAAAAGTTGTGGGTACACAATGTCCATTTAAATAAACATCGACATTGGCTAACTTTACATCTCTGTCAACAACAGTTCCATCTGCTAGGTTTTAACTTAAATGTTTAGTTTCAAACTTCTTTCCAAAGTCTAACAAGATCCCATGCCATGTGTGACCAGCAATGCTTTGTTTGGCGGCCGAGTCCATAATTCCTGTTCCTATGTGACCCAAAGTTCCTATTTTTAATATAGGACGTGCATGTGGAGAAAGGTTCAATCGGTTAGTAGTCTTTACAACATTTGGTTTAATGTCTGTACTAGAAAAATCAATGCCCAATATCTCTAGATTCATTTTTCAATTTGTTTGCTAGGATATTCGCTCGTCAGGGAAGGAAAGTGTTAGTAGATTCAACTAAGGCCCTAATGTACGCTCTGAATACCAAAAATTAAAATCCCAGCACAAAAGACAGCATATAATTTCTTTGGTTTCAAATTACTTTTTTATCTGATTTTTGTTAAATACATGAACAATGCACATGCTATCAAAAAATTTTATAAACAAACAAAAAAAAACATAGATATGAAAAAAAATATTACTTGTATAAATTGAACTCTCAAAAACTAAATAGCAATTATTCAACTGACCTGTGATCAGGACTCAAACTAATCACAAATTGAATTGAACAATCAGTTTAATACAAAATAAAAATTGAATAGTGAACAATGGAGGACAAGCGGTCTAAGGGACCAGCCGAGCTTCTTCTCCAGTCTCGTCGTCTAGGTCCCCAAATAGGTAGTTTTCCTCACAACCCAAGCGCAAGTGATACTATATCGTTATATTTACCTGCAAATCCTTCGTAAGTTCCAAAATTCTGGCACTTATCTGCCTAATCCAAAGGCAGAAACGAGGAACCAACAAAATATTTCAGTACAAGTATCAACTAGAACTTCAAAGTTCAACCAAACTCAAATAATTCTGTTTAAACACAACAGAAGTTTACAAAACATTAGTTTTCGAAAAAATTAAAAAGTCCGCAACGATTTTCTGTCCCAAACGATCCCGTAGAAGCCGAAAAAACCTGAAAATGTCCCGCACAAAATACAAATTCACCGACAATTCGTCGAAGTTCCGCGTTGGGCGCTAATGTTCTGCTGGGATTTCTCTGGGTGTCTATAAGAACCATGAAATTATCGGTAATATCATGCTTTTGAAACGGAAACACAACACGAAAAACTTTATAAACATTTAAAGAATATAAACGAATTGAAATATAAAAATTAGGAGAGGAAAATATAAATTGTAAACACTTTCTTCCCATAGTTCTGTGCCGTAGTTAATCAATAATTTTTTCCTAGTGGAAGAAACACAGCACCAAAACAACAATCACATCCTAGATTAACAATTTTAATAATGAATGAACGTTCAAAATTATCTGTGCTCGTCCAAACTACAACCCTGTTTATGTAGAACAGAATAATACTTCGAATTTCGGCAAAAAAAAAGAAAAAACTTTCCATCACACAATTTAACCAAATGCAGATTTCTATTTTTTCTTGACTATCAAGTTAGGACACACTATAGGGGCGACAGTACTGACATCTCGCGTTGCTGTAATAAACAATAGGCCTGACTTTAAACCTTAAAAGAGAAGATCTGACAGAAAAATAGATTGAATTATAGAGTAACTATACTTATATATTTATTCTTGTGACACTTGGTTTTGATTTTTGTTGGAAAAACCCTGAATTTAACCCATTATAGAAAAACCTAGCAAACTTCTGGATAAAACACTACATAGACTGGAACATAAACACTTTGCTTTAACTTTTTTTGAACAAAATAACACAAAAACTTGCAAAAAAGCTGTGAAAACCGCATAAAACATAACCGGCCTAATCTACACCAATGTAAATAAATGATTTGTTTTACCTCAGGGCGATTGTCAAACTCATTTGTGACGTCACATGGATATGCCCTATTGTTTGCCAACCCTAGAAAAATATTGATAACTTGACACAGCCAATTAAAGAAGGCAAATGAGTAAAAAGAAATGATAAATATAACAAACAAAATTCATGAGAAGGGCTTGAGGAAAAATTGAAACAACAAGCAAAATGAAATAAAAAATTATTAACATTGACTTACAAAACTGTTTAAGAAAGTGTTTCAGAAAAAGAATCCACTAGATGAAAAGCTTTAAAAAAAAAGATACTTATGGCCGTTTCCACTCCACCAACTATGTTAGGGGAGCCTTAACGATAAGTATTCCTTAAAATGACATTTTTACATGGAGAAATGTCAGTTTATGGAATAATTATCGTTAAGGCTCCCCTAAAATAGTTGGCGGAAACGGCCATTAAAGGAACATAAATTATGAAAAGATAGACATAAAATAAAAATTTGAGAAAAAAGTCAGCGAACAAACACAAGCAATAAGACACAACATATAGAAAAGCTAGAGATGGCGATAAGTGATTTAAAATACGGCAGAGCATTGAATAAAGACAAAATTTAAACACAGATGAAGAATGCAATTGCCAAAAATATACCAAAAAATATTGGCAAGAATCAGATATTATCAATATTTAAGAAAGAAGACAAAAACAAAATACAATAAATATAAAGACCACAAAGATAAGAAAAAATATATAAGACAAGCATAAAATATAGCAAAATCGGAAAAAAAACAGACAACGTTTTAAAAGAAAAATTGGAGAAAATATTCATAGAAAAAAGGAGTAAGAAGTTCAGTTCCCTTTTACCAATGAATGATCCAGAACACCCGGACCAGAAAGATATCCCTGGTCAGCAAAATTTAGCTCTGAAAGTTTGAAGAACGGATATACAATCCAATAATACTACAGAATCTGGTATTTCCTTGTTTGCTTTTTGTCTCTGGCAATTCTGATGAATTTCGTTTTTACTGTTCAAGACGTGGAAAAAAGCAGACGGTTCGCCTACGTAAAATTCTCTATTAAATCAAAGACGAACGAGCCCATAAAAATGCGATAAAACTCTAACAATAAACTAGGGGCCTTGCACTCGTGCGTTTCATACGTTTTATTTTCAATCATTTAAGTACCCTTGTCAAGGAACTACTTGGAAGATAAATTGATTTATATTAACTACATATTTGTCTTTCTGATTTATTTTAGAAAACGTCAATAACTAAAAAACCTTCAATCACCCAAGATAAAGATGTACCACACAATATGGGCAAAAAAGATATTATCCGAGCGACAGATTTCAATTTTCTTATGGTGCTAGGAAAAGGATCTTTCGGAAAGGTAAGATTTTTTTTCCAGCCGATAAGCTTATAGGGGCTATTAACTATAGAACGTTCCAGGTAATGTTGGCAGAAAGGAAAGGTACAGACGAATTGTACGCTATCAAAATATTAAAAAAAGACATTATAATTCAAGATGACGATGTCGAATGTACCATGGTGGAAAAACGCGTTTTGGCTTTGTCAAGTAAACCGCCATTTTTGGTTCAGTTACATTCCTGTTTCCAAACAATGGTAAATAATTATTTAGTCATTTAGCATTAATTATTGGAGCAATCATTATTTCAGGACAGATTGTATTTTGTTATGGAATATGTAAATGGAGGCGATCTGATGTTTCAAATACAACAATGCGGAAAATTCAAAGAACCAGTTGCAGTGTAAGAACTAAAAATTTGATTTTTCTCAGTTTTAATTCATGAAACTATTTTCGTAGGTTTTATTCTGCAGAAATCGCAATTGGTCTGTTCTTTCTACATTCAAGAGGCATCGTGTACAGAGATTTGAAGTTGGACAATGTCCTGTTAGATCAGGACGGTCACATCAAAATAGCCGATTTCGGAATGTGCAAAGAAGGTATTCTTGGCGATAAGACTACCAAAACGTTTTGCGGTACACCGGATTATATCGCTCCAGAGGTAATTTTTAAAAATCTAAAATACAAACTTTATTCCATAATTTTTTAGATTATTCTGTATCAACCCTATGGAAAATCAGTAGATTGGTGGGCTTATGGTGTTCTCCTCTACGAAATGCTAGTGGGACAGCCTCCGTTTGACGGCGAAGACGAAGAGGAATTGTTCGCTTCTATTACTGATCATAATGTGAGCTATCCGAAAGGTTTATCCAAGGAATCTAAGGATGTGTGCAAGGGAGTAAGTAAATTAATTGTTCCAACTTCTTTACAAATACTTTTAACTTCCTTTGCATGATCTTGTTCTTCTTGTTTTTCTTGCCCTCTTTGGGCTTTCTGTTCTTGTTTTTCTTTCTTTCTCCCTGTAGTAAAAACCTCCAGAATTAAGGCTTTATAATAAACTTAAATTCCACTGTTATTCTGACAATAAATGACATAACATACAATATAACAGGTAAATAAATAGGAAACACAGTAACTAAGCGGTAATAAGATATACAACATTGTTCCTCGCTCAGTTTCTGACATAATCTTGAAGATATGAAGGTGGCCTATGATTTTTTTTCACCATAGTACGACTGAACTCATCAGTAGGTTTCACTTGTAGATAAAATTGGAGGATTTTCATTGTGAGTGTTCAGAATTTCAGGGAAGAGAACGACTGATGTAAGGTTTTATTTAGGAATAGTTAACTCGTTAAAATCTTGTTCTGGCAATTTTATGGCATTTTGATCTTGTTCTGGTAGTGTCAGACCATTTTGATCTTGATCTGTCAGAGCTGGCAGTGTGACATCTACCCTTGGTGCTAAATGACGAGTTATTTATCATCCATTTGATAGGCGTACATGAGCATAATCTGAGTTTGCTTCCAGAAGATCAACTTCTTCTACTAGTGGATCATATTTGCTGTATGTCTAACATGTTTCTTGAGTAAAACTGGTCCTGGGGTGCTCAACCATGTAGGCATTGAGGTTTCATCAGTCGATCTTCTAGGATGATTGAACATGCGTTCATGAGGTGTAGAATTAGTTGCAGTACACAAAATAGATCTTATTGAATGTAGAGAATCTAATAATACATCTTGCCATTGTTTTACGTTGATGTTTCTAGATTTAATTCCAAGTTGAATAGTCTTCCAAATTGTTTCATTAAATCTTTCAGTGTCCATTTCCCTCTGGATTGTACCCAGTTATACGACTTGTTTGTGGCAACACCATGACTTGTTAAAATGATTTCACATCAACAGATAGAGAAGATGCTCCTCTATCGCTGTGAATATAACCTGGCCCTGGTGTGCCAAACATTGAGTTGCGTCAAACAATTTGTTACTATTGCAGATGAAATATCTGAACATGGAAATGCAAACGGAAATCTTGAGTATTCATCTACAATGTCTAATAAATATTTATTGTGATTGTTGGAAGGCAATGGTCCCTTAAAGTCAATATTTAATGGTGCTATGGCTTTGATGAGAGTTCCTTTGTTTTTATAGAATCTTTGACTTTATCTCTGCACAAACCGAACATGCGGATATAGGTAACTCTTTTGATGTCTTCTAGTAAATAAGGTAAATTTTTGCATTTTATCCGATGATATAATCTTGTGACACCAGGAGGACACATTGTGTTGTGTAATTTATACAAATTTTTCTCTTATGTTGATGATTGAATAGCAGCTGATATCCTGGAAAATGTGTCAGCTACAATGTTTTGATTTCCTGGCCTGTATATCGTATCAAATTTGTAACATGATAATTCTTTTTTCTAACGCATCATTTTCTCATTCTTGATTTTTGATAAACTCTTTTTGTCAACCATAAATGAAACGGATCTTTGATCAGTGATTATACTAAAATGTCGTCCCATTAAATAATGCCTTCATTTTCTTATAGCTTCTATTAGAGAATTATGGCACTTTCCAAATAGTGATCGATTTTATTACTGATCGGCCTTATTTAATTACTGACAGTCACTATTTCTTATAAATAAAAAGAATTAAGGCACAACATTTTAAATTGGCACTATTTTGACCATTTCTTCGCTGCAGTGTTGCGTTGTTGAACATAAACCTTATAACTTTCTAAAGACCGAACTATAATAGAAGAAATGTTAAAAGCTGCCATTGCCATTCTAAAGGGTGCAAATAACGTTTTTTGGTTTTATCCACTTACAAAACACAAACAAAAAATATAAATAAATTATTTTAGGTTAGAATCTGAAAAATTTTTGGACAACTGACATTCGATTTAGAATTTCGCATGTCTCAAAAAATAGTGGAATAAATACTGCCTTTCATTAGCCAATCACAAATAAGGATGATCCTTATTTTATTACTGACCGCCACTATTTTTAGTCACAATTATGCATGCATAGGTGTCAATAATGTCAAAATAAGGACGTTTTTATTGGTGACCCTCGCTTTTTGAAGGTGCCATAATTCTCTATTATTGCGTATGCTTCTTTCCCTATAATGAAATAATTTTGTTCTATTTTTGTTAAGGTTCTTGAGCACCGATAGCAAAATCAGAAGCATCTGTTTCCACTGTAAATGGAACCTTTTCATCAACAAACGTTACAACAGCATCAATAATATCTTGTTTCAGCCTTTCGAATGCTTGAATTTGTTCTCTATTTATGGGAAAACTTATCACGTTTACGATGCGATGTATCTTTCCAGAAAATTTGTATATAAAATTTGAGTAGTGTGCGAACATACCTTGTACTCTTTGTTACAAATGGCACTCGTTATTTGCACTTTAACGGCCGTATTCACCAATGACCGCTAACTGCTTATCAGTCTGATAAACTGCTTGTCAGACTGTTAACGTAAAATTCGGTATTCACCAACCTTGAGTAGTAGATATCAGTCTGATAAAGTTGTCAGGCGAAATTTGGGCTGTTAAGGAAGTTATCTGTCTGATAAGTGTTATTGTTATTGTTTTTTTTTTTCAAAAAAAAATCGAATATATCCATAAATTGGAAAGAAATGGATGGTTCATTAAATTTTAATTTGTGGTAGGTACTTTATAAGTTTTTGTTTATTGGCAAAATGAACAGAGTGGGTGAAATTGACCTGAATTTTTTTGGAGGTTCATTGGATGATCCATATATCAGATGAAGATCTTTCCAGGCCCAGAAATGTCAGGGCTAGAATGATTTATTCACTGAATTGGATGATTTGGAGTTTCATAAAAGATGCAGAATAAACAAACATAGCTTTCAAAGGCTGAAAATAAACCTCTGAACACTGAACCTAGTCTTGGAGCCATTGCGGACGAAAGGAATAAACCAATTTAAAAGAAATAAGATTTTAATTGCAACGACGGAGTCTTTTCAACTTTGTATTGCGGTGACCATTTTAATGTTTCAGAATTTCCTTTTTGCGACCAGAAAAGTTAGCTGCTCCGTTTCTTTTTCCATTTGGTATTCGTATAAGATAGTTAATTATTATTAGACAAATTATTAGGATTAGGAAGTTGTTTACTTGTTTCACAGCCCAAAAAAAGTTATTATTAATAAATAAATATAATACAGACAAATTTTGAGGTTGTTAAATGAAATGAAGAGAAAAACTGTTCATAGAATATATGGATTTTTATATTTATCAGTCTGTTTGTTGTCAAAAGGACCATTTTTATTGGTGAATAGAACTTGCTGTTATCCGACTGATAAATATTAACAGACTGACAGCTATCAGATAGCTAAGTTGATTTTGGTGAATACGGGCGTAAGACAAGAAAACCTAGGGTCGTGGAATTCAAAAAATTAAGATAACGTGTAGCCCCTTTATGTGCAAATGAAACCACTCAAAATCCAACAAACAATAATTTTATTTAATATTTGTTCACAATGTAAGTAACAAGTAACAATGTTACTTTGCTTTAGAATTTGACAGTTAACAGCTTAGGTGTCCAATCCGGAGCTCTTCAATGGATGTTTGGGGTTTCACTTTCGTGAACTGGAGCTCTTCGTGTTGCTGGGGTGACGTCACTCCAGCTGATCCAGACTCCAAACAGTGATCTTTATGTCGAGTAGGTACCCAGAAAAGAATAAGGCAGTATCAGGTTCACCAAGATTTGAAATATTAAATCCCTAAATTCTATCAAAAAGTGAGTGTCTTGCAAAGAAAATTTAAATTGAAATTTATTATAAAACCATTGTTGTGTAGACACTCCTTTCCAATAGAATCAGGTATGAGCAACTATTGCAAATTAGAAAAAAATAATAATTTAATATAAAAAGAAACAATTAAATAATTGAAAATAATGATAAAATAATAGCAAATAGTAAAATAGGTAACAACAGCAAAAATTAAAATGCTCGTTACAAATTGAGCAGGGTGCTGCTTTTCTGGCAGTAGCAATAACAGGCAAGAATAAGAACAAAATCAGATAAAAAGTTCTTGAGATGTTTTAATTAAAACTTTTTAAATGAATTTTTGACCTGTCTGGATTCCTATTTTAGAAAATTACACCCTTTTTCAACACTTTTCTCTTCGAGAAGATAATAATTGACGAAGTCAAACAGAAAATGGCTATACAGAGGCCTCTGCCTGGATTCAATGAAGAGTTCATAGGGATGGACATACAAATTTGGTTTTCACCGACTCTATTTAGAGCAAATGGTCCAATTAATATTCCCACACTAACAATTGATTCTGAAAACCAGAGCAGCAGTACCTATTTAGTAGCCCAAAAATCTGAATTGACTTACCTCAGAAAAACGTGGCACCACTAATCGGCACTCACACAAAGTGGAGGCCCACAATTAGATAAAAAATTGAAATATAATATTTATATTTTTTCAAGAATAGATAAGATAAGATTTATCATGTAAAAACTTAACAATGATATGATAATATGCACTGATGGCAAAATATATTGAAAAATTTATAAGGGAGAATCTAAAAATGTGAAAAAAAAAATATTAAAAATAAAAATGACTCGCCTGCCAGAGCACTGCCAGAAGAAGAGAACGTTTTAGAAACCAAACCCTATAGGAAACCAATCTTGTGTTTTTTATACTTAACTGCGTATTAACCAGATCTACCAATCAGAAAACTACACTCAAAAGACCATATTCACTTCACAATGAAAAACCACGTGGAATAAATGAGAATAGATAAAAATCCACTAGAATTATTTTAATTGTTTACAAATTATAATAATTAAAATTAAGGTTATGTTCAAAACAAAAAACCGCTAATTAGGCATTCCAACGACCTGTCAAAAAGAGCGTTGTGGCAAAAGTTAATTATTCTGTATATGAGAGTATGTAATTTAAAGCTTTTCAAAGTGCATTTTGTGGTTGTTTTGTGAATGAACTCTGTTTATTTTTTTATTTTATTGACTTCATTCCAATTAAAAATGCCACAAACGGGTCTTGAAGTTGATTGTGGAAGAAGTTTCAACAAGGTAACAAGGATGATGTCAGGCTTTTTTCATTGCCCTTTGTTTTAAAATTTTCCAATTAAAACGTGAAAATTTTTCACTACCACTGTTCCTGCATCTGAAATAAAGCCATTTTCGAAATATTCGTAAGAATCTAAGCTTTTGTAGGCCTTCATTTGCTCATTAATGTGAACTGTGGAAGAAAATGTCATCTGGACATTTTTTTAAACTAACCGTTCGCCCAGATCCCGATTTTCCTGCATTCAAGTCTTTAAATATTTACTTTGCATCTCAAAAAGTATATTATAATAAAGTAAACTGTAATTAGCTTGAAAATATTCCAAATAAACTCAAGATAAACAAACAAACGTCAAATTTTCCACGGTCGCCATATTGAAAAATCACGTGGTTTGGAGAGCCTAATTAATTAGGTCATTAGGCCAAAAATAATTATTTCAGAATCAGAAGTTAGAGAAAGACAGCAATATATCTATTTGAGAATGAGATAAATATAATTTCTCCAAATAAAAATACCAATGACTGTAAATGAGAAATAATAAAAATAACTAAGGAAAACTATCACAATTAAAAAAAAAAACATCCGGTACCTACTAGATGGCAGTACTGGTGAATTAATAATAGATATTTGCATTTTATGCTCATAATGGATAGATGGCAGTACTCATATTATGTTGAACCTATTAAATTTTCATTTGATACTTTCAATCAGTGATGGGTTTAGACCGGGTTTTTTGGAAAAAACCCTAAAAACCCTTTGGAAAGAAACGGGTTTTTCGAATAACCGTATTTCAAAAAACCGGGTTCATTGAAACAACCCGGTTTATTCAAATTTTGGGTTTAAACCCTGATTTTTCTTATACAACCCAATAAACCCAAGTTTTTCATTTTTTGCTTCTCTAGGAACACTTTTAAACCAAATCAAACTTTTAAATGATAATTATTAGGATAAATAATAAGTGTTTTAATATTTTTAAATAAACTGAATAAAAAAAAACAAAAAAATAAACTCGATACAAAAGAAAACACAACCTAAAACTACTACAAGTCACCTTAATCCTTGATTCTTAACCTAACCTAATACCTAAATTAGCTCGCCGTGCTCGCACTTGCATTCTTCTGGGTTTTTTTTTGTGGAAATTGGACACTTTTGTTTAACCTGTTTATAGAGAACTTGTTTTACGCCACCACGTAACGTTTTTTTTTCCTAAAATACCCAAAAACCCTATTTTTCCTAGAAACCCACAAAAAATCAAAAAGGGTTTAAACCCATCACTGAAAAAACCGAGGTGGCGGGTGGGTTTAAACCTAAAACGGTTTTTTGGGTTTAAACCTTAAAACCCGTGGACCCATCACTGCTTTCAATTTACCTACTTAAATTAGGAATTATTGGATTGACAGAGATGGTTGGAGATCGAGAATCGGAAGACGTAGAACGTTATAAACCGATAATTATATAAGTACCTATAGGAATTATTATTTTGCGGATTCTGAAATGGCAAAAATACAACTTTATAATGGAAATAAGAAGAGATGGAACATGTTACGTAACATCTTCTGAGAGAAGCAACATCTTTAGGGGCTGTTAAATTGATTAGGGGTTGTAGCCTATCTGCATCAGGACTCTATTGTATATCCCAAAATATTGACAGTTGACATTGAGAATTCACATTTTTCATCGTTTAGCTGTTGAAATTATGTTTTGTTTTGCAAGTTTAAAAGAAAAAGAAGAATCATGTTTTCATTTTGTTTATAGAGTTGGCGACACTGGCGAACAGCCTGCGCGCTGTCAATGTGTCAATAAAAATATCTTAGGTTAAGAAAGTGGCAGAAAAAGTGGTTGTTTTGATTTTGTTAAAAAAAGGAAACACCTATAGATTTGTTTTGATAAAATAAACGTTTAATAAGTAGTAAACTTGAGTGTATTTTTAACATTAGCGTTAGATTATTTCTGTAAGTTCTGTATGTTCTTGTTTTTTTTCCACAAATTGTAACGTCATCCAAAAATGCATATGTTGTATCGGATAGTCTTTCATTATGTATGATGGGCATTGTAATAAATTATACGTTGAAAGCAGGTTACTCCATTTGTAACGCCAAGTAGAATTCTTGTGAATTGATACAAGTTGTTACATGCATAGGCGCATCCAGGGGGGCGGCTGCCGGGGTGCAGCCCCCCAAGGCAAGTCTAGACTTTTTTTTCAGCGCATTTTATGTGACATGTACAATTTTTGTAAAAAAATAGAAATAAAATGTATTTCTTTCTATGATAAGGTTTTTCTATGGCGAACGCCGAATGCAGCAAGGGAATCAGTGCTTCATCTTAATCATCTTGAATGTCTAAAATACTTCCCTCCTCAGGAGAGAAGAGGCTCCGTGAACAAAATGTCTCCTCTTAAAAAAAAAGCGATTAAGTAGCCCGATACGAATATTTTTGTTGCCCCGCAAAAAAGAATAAGGGTTTTTTGGGTATGTTACAGGTGAATTCTGACAAAAATAGGCAACTTTCAAATTTTTAAATTAATCTGTTAGTCATTTTGATACCATCAGTATACTTTCTTCCCAAAAAACGCTAATTTCCGAAAATAAAATGATTTGAAAATCGAATTTTCAAAAGTGCTGTGAAAACGCGGTATAGGAGAGGGACGTCAGTTTCCCAAACATGCGAGGATGCCAAATTTCTCATTAGTAAACCATTCCCAAACATGGCTGACATAAAACTAGTCACAACCTATGACCTATATTTGTCCTTTACTACCTCATAAAAAAAGAAAGGATAGGTATAATCGGTGAACTTTTGCTACCTAGTAAAATATTGCCGCATTTCTACATGTGGCAACAAGCGCATGAATATATCGGCTTTAGCCAATAAGAGGCAAGTGAAAATGGACTAGTGTATTCTGCGCAGCGTTTTTTGTTAACAGAGCCCCCCCCAAACCAAAATCCTGAATACGCCAATGGTTACATGCTTCAAAGCCAGTATAAATTCGCTCACTTTCCAAAATAGGTAGGTATTTGATGGTACGCACTACTTACGTGTCTAGTGTCTATAGAACTAAAATATTCATATTGTGAAACTTGACTGATAGTAGGAGAGCCGGCAATATTAACGGGTATGTGATCGTTGCAATGGATAATTTTCACATAAAATAATAGCTCATAGTTAACCTTTAAACTGAATGGATGGGTGGCCTCGATTCTCATGGCCGCAACCCTTTGATGGCTGGGCCTAAACTACCCCTCTTTTTCCGAAGGAACAATGTTATCGTTGCAATAGCTGAAAATTGGTAGATATATTCTTTAATATGTCTTCTCAAATAATATATAGGGTGGCCTCGATTTTGATGGCCGGAAATGATGGCAACCTTCATTGAAAGTCGAGGGCACGCGTTATTTTGCTTGCTAAATACAAATTTTTGAAAGTGACAGCCTTCAAAGTCACTTTCAAAGTTAAAAGAGGACTCTGGTGAAGAGGATTTTGCATACAGCTGTAGGTTTTTAGACAAAAAAGAAACATGAAATTGTGTTAATAAAGTGTTTGACGCATATGATGAGAACCCCCTACACCGCAAGGTACTTCTTATTTGTTATGCTTATGGTTTTGTTCTATTTATAAATAAATAAATAAATAAATAAATATGGTCTTTATTTTCCAGCAAAAAAAAATTAAATATTCACAATTCAAACCCAAAGGGTACAAGAAAAAAAAAACTGAGCCAGAAAAATGCCGAAGATCAGTTGACCAGCTTGAAAACAAGATGGCCTCTGCATTAAATCTTAAGCAAAAAATAAATAAAATAGAAATAATAACTTTTCCCAAACCTTAAGTCCTAATAATACTTATAAGCTAACTAACTATAGTAAATACCATAAAAAATATAAATATAAATGTAAGTACATACTTAATTATGTTTCCCCAAACTGCATGCTGTACTTTAAAACCTAATCCGGATTTCTCAATAAGCGAGGCAGGAACAGCATTGTATATTTTGGATATTTGATAAGTAAAACAACGTTTAAAAAACTCTATTTTATGCTTTGGAACCCTTATCCTGTTCACATGTCTCAAATTCCGAGAGTGAGGATTTCTATTAAAAATAATTTTATTAAATAAATATGATGGCATTTTATTCAAAATAATTTTGTGGAAAAGGCATGCCGAAAGTAACTTCCGACGGTTAGCCATATTAAGCCAGTTTATTCGGGGATCCTTTAATTTGTGTGATATTGGGCATCGGCGCCTTATTCCACATATCAAACGTAGACAGGAGTTTTGCACTACCTGGATTCTTTTTGTATCTCTGGAGTCTATACAAGGCCCATAAACTGCGGAGCCATAGTTGAACCTGGAGAGAACTAAAGATTCACATAAAATTTTCTTTACAGGGAAGCTCACATACTGTCTCACAGAGAAAATGGTTTTAAGATAAAAGTATCTTTTTATAAAACAACTTTACGGCCATGAGAATCAAGGCAACCCATCTTTTTGGTTTAAAGGTTACTATGAACTATTCTTTTATCTCTCTCTCTCACACTGCAAGAACGGAACTACGGGTGGGAACACGTACTGGGTAGCTCTGTTCTTGTAGTGAAAGACCTAAGGGGGCTACGGGCTGGAATACGTACAGGGTAGCACTCTTCTGTCTCGATTGGTGGATAGAGGAAACGAGACCACGGGTGGGAACACGTACTGGGTGGTTTTGTTTCCTCTATGGGAAGACAAAAGGGGGCCACGGGCTGGAACACGTACAGGGTGGCACTCTTTGTCTCACACTTCTTCTGACTTCATTTTCCACGGGGCTCTGCTTTCTGCCTAGTGTTAAATTCGCGCATGCGCCATAGGGCGCTGATCCGAGTTGCTGACGCCGGTAAGAGTCGGACCGTACAAACCATAATTCCGGAGCTTCTTGCCTGTTTCACCGCACCGTCACTGTTTTACCGCACCGTCATTGTTTACCGCACCGTCATTTCTACCGCACCGTCATTTCTACCGCACCGCCATCTTTACCGCCGCGCTATTACCAGTCCGCACCGTCACGCATATCACTCCGTCTCTCTCTCATACTCGTTCACACACTCTCTCCCTCCGGGTTAAGCATTTCATTTCAATAAATCCGCATCTTAATTGATCATATTAGTTAGGTTAGAATCGCAAATTGGTGCGGGTTCCTAGTTTAAAAATTAATACATTGATGTCTTATGGGGACTCAATTTTAAAAGCGTCTGTAGACGTGATAGAACGTTTGTTAGGGAAGTGAGTGGTATAAATAGTTTTTTTAATATGTTAATTAACTGAGAGAGTGTTTGAAAGTTGAATAAACATTGTTAAAATAAAAATATTACCAATTTAAGAAGCCGATATTTGTATAAAATACGTATGTCGTTGCTTGATCAATAAGTATATATGAGTACCTAATTATAATAAAATAAAAGTTTACCTACATACTTGGTTAGTAAATGTACTTCAATAATCCAAAAAAATTGAAAAATAAATGACTGAACTAGTGATAAATAAATAAATAAACAATTCACCAACAATCATAACACAACACACAACCTCACTTTCTCTCAGCTGGTTTTAGACCCGACGTACGTCCACCGAAAACAGACACTTTTAATTAAAATCATTTGTATTTTTAATTCATAGGTCTAAAAAACCAATTAGAGCATGAATTATAGAGAAATATGTTCAAAGTTTGATGTACAATAGGTTCCAATACTAAGAAATGCCCAGAACCCAAGATATTCCCGTCTGAAAATCACTCTTTTGAATCCCCCATAAGAAATACATTGCTGTCAAATTTGTTGAAATGTGTTTAGGAACCCATTTTAAATTTCGCGCCCGATTTTTCCTAACCTAACTAATATGGTCAATTAGGTTTTCTTGCATTTCCTTTCTATTGTTATTCATTTGGGCATTAATAAAAAAAGTGCATTGTTGGATAGTATGTGTTTCATTTTGGGGAAAATGCGCATCGACCTCTGGTTTTTCCGTCTCCACTGTTTAAAAGCTACCTAGAGCACGTGGGCCCTTAACCACATTAATCCTAAGGGTGGCGCCCGAGTTTTCCGTAAACCCCGAACCGACCGCTTTCTTACCGGAAAACCAAAGTAGCGCTACAAATTTGTAGCGCTACTTTGGTTTTCCGGTGAGAAAGCGGTTGATTTCGGAATTTTCGGAAAACTCGGGCGCCACCCTTAGGATTAATGTGGTTAAGGGCCCACGTGCTCTAGGTAGCTTTTAAACAGTTGGAGACGGAAAAACCAGAGGTCAATATGCGCATTTTCCCCAAAATGAAAAACACAGAAAGGTAACTAACGAATTAAGTTTATTACGTCAAAAATAATAGATGCAATACGTAATGGAAAATGATTAAAAGATAATAATTAATGAACTGACGGAATAACGAAAAGAGAGAGAGAGAGCGAGTGTGTAAACGAATACCAGCGTGCCTTTTAGGTTATGCGGCGGTAGACGCGAAAGCTTATACGGAACGGTTACGCGGGACGATAACGGTACGCGGGGAAGAAAAGCTCTGCAGGTCCACGCTCGGGAAATCCAGCTCCTTCAGCCGTCAGTGCCGGTGATTTGGCCTTTTAGGCGATCGGTGCGGGGTGCATGACGTATCCTAGTATACAAAGGCATAAGGACAGAGAGAGCCACCCTGTAAACGGTCCAGCTCGTAACCCCCTCACGTCCGTCACAGAAAGAATAGGACCACCCTGTAAACGGTCCAGCACGTAACCCCATTCAATCCGTGTATCCCCCTGTATAGCAAGAGCATCATGCACGTGCACGAAAGAAACAAGAAGCGATCTGTGTGAAGTGAGGAATACCTACTCAATATACATTGATATAAGGACAACGGGTGCCACCCTGTAAACGGTCCAGCACGTAACCCCTATTGTCCGTCACAGACAGAATAGGGCCGAAACCATTCAGTCCGTGTACATCACTGTATAAAAAGTAGTCCCACTCACCCAGATCGTACGATTTACTGAAGCGTCGCGACGGCACTGACGACGTCGGAGCGGAATCCAAGCCGGCGCTCACCTCGGTGGTCGGTGGTCGGTGGTCTAGGCGCTGGTGGTCTGGGCTGCTGGTACCTGAAACAGAAGAAGAAGAGTCCATTGCAACGATCACATACCCGTTAGTATTGCCGGCTCTTGGACTATGATGATTTTATCAATATTAGGTAGTGGATATGGATATGCATCTAATAAAGTGAACTTGTTGATTTTTAACAATAATCAATAACCATACGTTTCTTATGATTTGAGTTGCTTGTCACCAAAACTTATGATACAATCGAATTTACGTATGAATTTGAGGTATATTCTGACTATTGTTGAGCCATTTCTAAAGATCTAGCTGATTTATGTGCTTCTTCTAGGTTCAGAGTCGTATTTTCTAAAAGTCTTTGCCTAATGTGAGATGTGGTGAGACTACGAATTGATGAATCTCTTATTCAGCAGTGACTGCTTTAAAATTACAGTCTTTACTTAATTGTATCAACATTTGTAAGTACTGGTCTATAGATTCACTTACTTGCTGTCTTCTAGTGGATAAAGTATGACGGACAAAAATTTAACTTTGTGTTTTTACATATAACTTTTCGAGTATGGCTACTGCTTCTATGTAGGAAATACATTCGCTAATAGACTTGGTAAACTGAAGAACTCACATAGGTAGTTTACTAAAAGTTTAATTTGTTCTTCTGAAATTTTCGCAGCATCTAAAAAGTTCTCAAACGTTCGTTTCCAATGGATCCATAACTGGCTAGCGTTGCTTGAATGGAATGTGTGTCCATTTCTAATCGATCTGGCTTGGGTAATTTATCCATTGATTAATTTAGCTTATTAATAAATTGTAGTAAAAGACCTTGAGAATTAAGGCTTTGATAAGCTAAAATTCATTACGGATTATTCTGACAATCAGGCCTATGATGTATCCTCTCCTGTTATTCTAACAGTTGGTGTTATAATCCGTTCACAATCCGATGTCCACAGGTACAGGTAAAATTTATCACCTTTCAATGCTATTTGATAGGGAAAGGTGATAAATTTACGAGCACCTGTGGACATCGGATTGTGAACAGGATATAGCTCAAAATCTATACCTACCTGTCTCTATTTTTACGTGTAGAATAAACAGTGACTTAACGTTGCTGTTAAAATAACGGAAAATGATACATCATAGGCCTAATTAACTGACAACATGACGTACAATATAACAGGTAAATAAATAGAATAGTAGATTATACCACGAGTCAATAATGATAGCTATTATTCCCGAGAATTATTACGAACTGAGCCGCGTTAGCGGCGAGGGAGTAACATTCCGAGGGAATAATAGCCATTATTGCGAGTAGTATACTCTACTTTATTTACGACAAATTAATTTATTTGAGATTTTCAATGAACAAATTTCATCCGTCTCATAATTTTCAATACAAATCCACAAGCACTACACGTTTGACAATGACACTTTTGTGGAATAATGACCATTAATCCCGCTACTCGTCATTAATCCCTGGAGGAATAACATATGTCATTATACTGCCAAAATCACAAATATAATATGCACATTATACATTAGTCGTAAATAAAACACTGTAAATAAGCTAATGAGATACCTATACAACACTCCCGACTCCAGGTTTCCTCTTCTTGATTTCGAGGTTGATCTTCTTGTCTTTGATATTTTTCATGAAATTTCTGTCATGTATTTACATTAACCATAGAATAGGTACCTACTCTCTATCTTCCTTGAAACTTGATTTTAGACATAGAATCCGTAGTCAAAAATCACGTTTCTTGTTCCATTCTCAAATAGAACACGATGAAATGTTGAAGAAATATGACTCCGTAGACTTGTTTCTCGATGTCAAAACCATTTCTCACTAATTAGCTTGAATAAATCTACTAATTATCTCTCTAATTATCCCCCTAATTAGCTAATAGACATCAGTTTTGTCTCGCTAATTATCCCACTTCTGGACACTATTTTCCATTAAAACTTTCTTTACCAACAAAAGCAACTTTTATCCAAATAATTGACTTTCCAAAATTCACCTTTTTTTAACTTCATCTAACATTTCTCTTATTTGAACCAGGGTTGGTATAATTTAAATCAATTGATTTTTTTTGGAAAAAATCAACGATTTATTATAGATATTGAGAAAATTCAGTTTGAAATTCCGACTAAAAGTTCAACTTTGAGGCTCAAAAAGTATTTGAGCTTTCAGTACCAATTTAGCACAGTTTTATATAGCGAATTCAATGCTCTTTCCAACGATATATATTTTTTTTCTATTTGCTCAAATTTCAATTAAGACATGAGCAATTTTTCTCAACCTTGTCAAGATTTGAAAAAATTTCCAGGGCCAAAATTGGGATTTTCCTAGAGATTTTCTTTTGGATTTTTTTTTTAAATCATGATTTTTGCCAACCCTGATTTGAACTGATTTACTTACAAACTAAGCGCTTTATATGCAAAAACATCCAATAGAAAAATCTCTATAATCACGTAAATGCTTGTTTATTTAAATTACATCCACAGGCTTCGCAGCAAAGTAATTTCGTAACATTACTTCCTTGACTAAGTTGAAATAGTATATTACAATCCGAGACGGAAAATACTTCATTGCTGGTCGAGAGGTTATTATAGTTTATCGAGACGCGAAGCGTCGAGATAAACTCAACCTCGAGACAGAAATGAAGTTTTCCGTCGAGGTTTGTATACTTTTTTATTTTCAACCCTTAATTTTCTGATGCAAAAACTAAAGATTCTGTTATACGAAATTTTCATATAGTGTAGAACTGGCCTTAGAAAAAAATATTTCACTTTTTTTGTCAATGTCATCAATTTTGACGATCTCAAAGGCCCTGTAAAGGCCAAAACAAAAGACGAAACCACAGGAAACCGCAAAATCAACAACCATAGATAAGATCAACAACGCCTTAACGACGGTAGTTTTCGCTCAGTATTTTTGCGGAAATAATAGATTTTCACTAGATTTCTCCCCGTTCTCCCCAAAGAAATGATTTCGGAAAGTGAAGATGAAGCGATGGATTGTACCCCACCTGAATTAAAAGAAGCAGCAGACAGGATTGGAGAGAGTTTGCTTCCAGCAAAAAGCAAATTTCGGTACGAAAAGGCTTTTCAAATATTCGAAGCATGGTGTAGCCAGAAAGGAACGAGAAATACTGCCTCGGAGACCGTTTTGTTGGCGTATTTTGGCGAATTATCTAAGGAAAAGAAGCCTTCGACTTTATGGTCGACTTACAGTATGTTGAAAACCATGATTAAATTGAAAGAGAAAGTTGATATCTCCAATTACGCAAAACTTATAGCTTTTTTGAAGCGGCAAAATCTGGGCTTTCAGCCGAAAAAGTCGAGCGTTTTTTCCAGAGAAAACATTAACGAGTTCCTCACGAAGGCAGCTGAAGAATTCATTAGCATCAAGGTAGGTTTTCAAAAAATATACAAAGAAGATAAAAATGCGAAAATCAAAATGATTTTCTGTATGCTATAGCTAGGTTACCCATTTTATTTTTATCTGGTTTCAGGTAGCGCTAATTGTTGGTGTGTCGGGTGCATGTAGGAGCGATGAACTAGTCAAGATGAAAATGGAGCACGTCAACGTTTTGGAAGGAAAGATCGCTATAGAAATTCCACACACAAAAACTTACACAAGTCGATCGTTTATCATAAGCGATCCAGATTGGGTTGCTATTTTCCACAAATACCTCACTTTGCGGAAAAATTTGAAAAATGACAGGTTATTTGTTCAATGGCGAAATGGGAAATTACATAACCAAGCAATTGGCTATCATTCAATCTCAAAATTTCCACATAAAATAGCTGCTTTTTTGAAGCTTCCAAAAATTGAAACTTTTACAGGGCATGCTTTTCGTCGTACTTCCGCAACCTTATTGGTTGACAACGGGGCCGATCTATTGCAACTCAAAAGACTGGGAGGGTGGAAATCGAGCACGGTTGCTGAAGGCTACATAGAGGCATCTTTGGAGAACAAAAGTAAGACTGCTCTGATGCTATCCTCTACTTCCAAAGGTATTCAGTTGTCCAGTGCATCCACAAGTACATCACATGCGGAAACTCATCCGCAAGCGCAAGAGATAATAGTTCCAAACGAAACACAATTCCAACAGGATGGTCTCAAGATTTCCATTATAAACAACAATGCTAATTTAACAATTAATGTAAATAAGTGAATAGATTTAATTAGTTCCATGTAATACATGTGGTTTTATTATTATATGTGAGAGCTGTATGAAAATTATCAATTTGGAACGAGCAGGGAAATGGGGACGGAAAAGCATTTGCCGTCCCGGACGGAAAATGCTTTTCCGTCCTAGGCAGGCATATGCATTACCGTCCCGATAAATGTCAAAGTCCAGAAATGTGACACTTTCAAGATTTTGAAAAACCTGCAATGTCAACATTACATATGTGGTTGAAAATAAAAGTTATTATTTAAAAAAAAAAAAGCCTATACTTACTTGTCGCCGGACTGTTATTGGAACAGTTTATTACAACGGTCAAATATAATCCCATCAATTGCTTTTTCCAGTTTCTCACAAAAAATCCCACTAAACGATTGGGTTGTGGAAATCGAGGCGAAGAAGACGTGAGAGGACATGCATTTTTCCGACGAATCGATTGGGAGAAAATTGAAAATCGTGAAGTGCAGCCACCATTTAAACCAAAGATTGTAAGTAAAACGTCTGGAATTTTTCAATATTAATAGAGCAAGTTTGTGTCTTACCTACTAAGTAACTGATTTCTTATGTCAATCAATTCTTTACAGAAACACCGAAAAGACGTGAGTAACTTTGACAAGCAATTCACTTCAGAGAAAACAGATCTTACGCCCACAGACAAATTGTTTATGATGAATCTCGATCAAACCGAATTTATGGGCTTCTCATTCTTGAATCCCGAATTCGTCCAACATGTTTAAGACAAAGTATAGCAATACCAAGCAGGTAAATTTCATCAAATTTTTCTCAAGCCACAATTCCAGTTATTAATTTTTTTTAGAATATGTGGCAGCATCTGGTGAAGAAATTGTAGGTATTTGTGTGAAAACTACCTAACATATCTACTACAAAAAAAAAAACTCTTCCAAAATATGTAATTTAAACATTCCAACTTCACTACATTCTATCGGTGTAGCATTTCTTACTATGGTAGTAATTTATTTATTCATAATATAACTAATAAAGTTTAACATATCTAATTTTCGACATATTTATAGGAAATTTTAGAAACATTTTCATTTTAATGACCAAATATTTAAAATAATAAAATAATTTCTATGTTTTTTTGTTGTAAAATCAATCTGAAATTTAGAGATTTGAATTAAAGTAAGTAGAATACTTCTAGTATTTTGAAGATCACATGAAAATAAATACTCACTATGTGTTTGTTATTTTGGTATTTTATCCAAAACATAAAATATTTTTATGTGATCTACAATCTTTGGGACTTAATGCTGTGCAATACTCATACTTGAGGGGATAAAAACTAAGATATTTCTAACATAATAAATTATTAGCTTTTCCTTCTAAACAGGGAAACTCGTAATTATAAATATTATGTGTCATAAAAGAAATTAGGCGAATTCAAATATCTTGACAATCAAAATGCTTTTGGTTAAAATTTGTAGTAAATCAAGATGATTTTTTATTGTATCTACTATAAGTAACACTTTTATTATTGATTGGTCCAAAAAAACCTAATTTTTTCCTTGTTTCAATAATAAAAATTGAGCATTTGTGTGTGAAAATTTGGTTTGCATACATTAATTACAAATTACCGTTACGTTTGCCTTCAGATTGGTGTATAATTGGACGAGGCAGTTTTTTTTTCTCAACTTTTCCAATGATTTTCTTTATTTTGAGTTATGTTGAACCCATCAACTTCGAGTTCACAGGGACTAAAGCGAGCGAAGAACATTAATTTTGTTTGATTCGTTGCTTCTTATTAAATTTCGGATGCTTTACTTATGATATTAATTTTAAATTGCCTGCGGAAATAATTGGATTGAACAATGTTCAATTTTTGTTATTGGATAATAGAGGAAACAATTTGAAAAAAAAATCGACCAAAATAAACATTGTACATAAACTGAATATGGAGTTTAAAATTCATCTTTATTTACAAATTAATCGATACTTTAAGTCTTCCTAATTATTATTAAAGAAAATTATTATGCATTTAACTTAAATAGATGACTACAAAGTGCCAACTGATGTACGTTTAATAAATTTTAAACTCTTAAGGGTTGTAACGTAAGATTTGAAATGCTGATACAATCAGATAATTGCAGGCTTTTTAGAACATTTTTTTATTTGAAAGTTGGCATAAAATGCCCCTAAAAATAATTAAAAACTGATTTAAATTATAATTATTAAAACATTCTTTTCCATTATACGTATTATACATATGTATAACTACTGGTTTCGGAATCTAAACATTTCTACATTCATCATTTTTGGAATACAATTGGAGTTATAGAAAGAAGTTAAGTATTGGGAAATGATTTTTCAGATTTTATTGTGTTGTGATTTTTCAATTAAATAGACACTGATTTCAACCACTGCTCAGTGTAATTTGATCCTTCTTCATCTGATGCAGAAATGCTCAGATCCTGAAACTAAATAGCTATAATGTTGGAAAGGATTGTCAAGCATAGACTTATATTTTAATTTCATGATTCATATTACGTTTAAATATAAAATATTACAAAATACCGGGGTAAATTTATTATTAAATATTTCTAGTTGTAGATGATTGCTATAAGCTCATAATATTATTGTCTTTTGATGTGATCAATTCATTTTTGAAGAACTCTACTTTTTATAATCAGCTATTAATTCTAATAATGCTAAATGCATCTGGGGAATATTTTGCTGTTAATAAAACTTTACTCACTCATAACAAAAATATCTTTTATGTGTTAACTATCTTTTAACTGTTGATTTTATTTTTGAACTGTGTATAATATACTTTAAATATTTGGGAAAATTTATGATGCTCCTCATTTAAAAGTATGATGCTTGCCAGGTTCAACTATATAAACCAGTGATGCAGAATCCATAATTCCATTCACTTCAGCATCAAAATTCTGTTCACAAATGTTCAATTCACTCACGACCTAATCAGTTGTTTAGTAGTTTCAAACATGGAATATTTTCCATTTTCTTCCATTTAATTGGTTTAATGGCATCCACTTCTCATCTTCTCAAGAACTTTGAACAACTCTTACATTTATAGTTTTAACTTTCGAAAAACAATAATGTGTAGACTAGATTCTTGTATTAATTAATAACATGATAAAATTATGTGTGCCAAAATATTTTCTAAATGCTTACAACTAATATAAAAGAACAACTTCTAAATGAGGAGCATTAGGTATATTACAAAAACAAAATAAATTTCTTTTTCATACTCTACACACGCTTCATGCCTTAACATTTAGAAAAATATACTATATTTATTACTAGTACCTAATATTAATATTATAAATTTCTGCGATAGTATAATAAGGAGACTATTTCTACACAATTTAAAAAATAATACTCATATTTGTAGGCTTAAATTAGAACTATTATAGGGAAACGCGTTGTGGATAAAATATAGGTAATAATATTGATAAAGTATCCATTTTCATTATAGCAATATATTCAAGTTTTAGGTATAGCAATACACAATTTGTTGTATTTTACTTGAAAGATGTGTTACGAGTAGATTTTATTTTATTTTTTTGCTTATTTTAATCGAAAAACTACTAGACTTTCCATTCAGAACATTCTCATCTGCTTGAACGCTATTTATTCGAAAAATCTAGTTTGGAAATAGCAAAATTCGAAGACTTTTCACTCAAAATAAATCAATTATTTACCATTTGTATAAATACAAGATTTTTGAAGGCAATTTCTTACTCTTTCATGAGAAATTTCAACTCGGCAACTCGACAAAAAAACGACATATATTTTCAAAATTCTTATTATTTTGAATCAGACAAATTTTCCTTAATCCGGAATTGCGAAAACTCATGAATAAACAAAAACAAAAACTATTATAGAGTTACTTTGGAGCTCTCAAGATCAATTTGGGAAAGCACCAGAAGAGGATCCCTATTTATTATTTTCATCCAAAAATCAAACTTGACCTTGAAATATTGTACCTATCTTTATAATTTTAAAACACCCCGCATTTACCATTTTTGTTGCTAAATATATAATTTATTACTAAAAAACATTAAATAATAATAATGTATGTACATTAAAATTGATATATGGATTAGTTTAGGTACATTTGGAGCTTTCTTATACTTAATGATGACTAATTTCTTCTAGTGCCATAATAATTGCCATATTTGGATCATCTAGTCATACATTTAAGTTATTTAGTTAGTTATTGTTATATAAGTTTTGGTTGCTGATATACTATACATAGTACCTACCTGTGTATTTTTCTATTTATTATACATATACATCTCGATTTTTTGGTACACTTTGTATGTATGTAATTTTTTTGCCATTTTTTAAAATATTTAATTTATTGTGCTAAAAGTAGGAACATTTTTATATTATCGAATATTGGCATATTATGGTGTCGTCTTTACTTCACATTCTTCATGTAAAAAACCTTTTTTATCTGTTTTAGTGTTTTATTAAATTTTTAACTCTTGTTATTAGTCAAATAAGTATTGTATTTATTGAGAAATAAATTATTGTACTCTTGATCCGATTATTCTGATTGTTTTAAATATCATTTTTCCTCTAGGAGTAAACCACCTCTACAAAGTATGTGGGATTCTAGTGGAATTTTGTGGGATTCTGTGGAATTCAGTGGGACTCCTTGGGATTCCGTGGTATTCCTTAGTTTGCTTGATAAGTCTGTTAGCTAACACAATTGTTCAAATAAAAAACACAGTTCTTCACAAAAATACATATCTATATACATAAAACACAGTTGTGTTTTGTGGAAGCACCTATAACTGGAGAACGGCTGGACTGATTTTTATGATTTTTGCTTTATTGGATTTGTCTGTGTCTATCCTAACATAATAAATCAAAAAAATCAAAAAAAAAAACAAAAAAATTACCTTTTTTACTTATTTATGAAAAAAAATTAATAAGCCCGCATACGGCGCCATCTCTTATAACCGATACCAAGTTTACCGTCACATTTTCATTGCAAACCTTGTGGATTTTATTGTCACACACTTTGCACAAAAACAATTTATGGAAAGCACTTTACTTTCAATTGTTCTTCACAATAAAAATGTCCAAAAATAAATAGAATTACAATGTTTTAATTGTGTATTTTATTTTGTTGTTGGTCCATTCCGAAAGAGCGCGAACTGGTCTTCCTGTCATTTCTTGACGCTTGACAATTGACGTTCTGTGGCTAAAGGCGGTTACACACGGACCTGGATATCTGAAAGCATGTACGCACATACATGAACGCGCAAACAAAAACATCAATGTGTATGCAAAATACCGTCGCGTTTTTGAATTTGCAATTTTGTATGCACACTCGAAATACTGTAGCAAGAATAGCAAGACTGCAGTTTTGTGCGAGCGTCTGTACAAAAGCGCCATGCACGTTGTTGTTTGCACGTTGATGTATGCACGTATATGTATTAAGACATCCACGTCCGTGTGTAACCGCCCTAAGTTCCGTTTCTCCTCTCAGGCATCCCTTGACAGCCGTGTTCCGTGCCGACTGTTCGGAGTGCTCCGTCCGGCTGGTGTCGAGTGGCAGAGAGCCAGGTTATGAGTCCGCCACAACCATTTTGTATACGGCGCCATATATGATACCTAGAACGAAGCTCACCGATGCGCGGTAATTTCATTGCAGATGCAGTAGAACCATGCTGCTCAGGAACTGGAGTTATTTAGAACATAACTATTCCACTATTCTGATCAGATAGAGTGGTGCAGAAAGAGTAGATCAGATAGAATAGTGCAGATAGAGTAGAACAGATGGAGTAGTGCAGTGCAGATAGAGTGATACAGGGCTGCGCTGTAGATTTTTTTCTGTTTTCTTTACATTCTTTGAACATTCCTGTGCCTGAGTTTATTTATTTGGTGGTACACTTTACAAGAAAAATGCCCACAAGCTGCCTTGAAAGGGATGATGTAAAATTTTAATTTTAGGTGACTTCTGATCTGGAGAGTAAACATTAATATTCTTCAACCAAAGCCAAATTCACCATCGAAAAAAACTGAATTTAATTCAGCTAATAGATACGTTAACACAACATTTAATAGGTAGGTATTTAATAATTCAGCGGCGGTACGAAGTTCGCCGGGTCAGCTAGTATTATAATAAGCTTAAATGCCAACCGCTTTACATTCAGAAACGAAGTACCTGGGTTTTAATTTCTGAAGACCATTCCAACCTTATCCTATTTTCAAGCATTAAGCAATTTATTGCACCGTTTATGGCACAGTCTCTATGGTGGCGTCGTCTCCCGCATTCTTTTAAAATTGCTAACAGTCGGCCAATGCTACCATGGTTTCGCCTCAAGACTTTACTCCACGAAACCTGCAACAATACAAAACAAAATTAGTAACCTAATCTCTGAAGACGGCCCAGCGAGACTTATTCTCCGCTGATCGTTTTCTTATCAGCTTCACCGTCAGGTCCTTTTTGAGATCCTCACCCATACTTGAACCAATCAAGCTTCGTTTTCGCAACTTTTTACGAACAGGTGTAGAATCTCTCAGGGAAGCTGCTATAGGCAAAGTTTACTATAGGGGACTTTTCCCTAAGTGATACGCAGACTTTTTGTGCACTACGTCCGGAGCGACTTTTGCTCTCAAGTGACTTTTCACTAGGCGTTCCAACAACGTTTCGCTTCACTATCTCGCATCTTCAGGTTCTTCGAAGTGACTTTCTACCCAAAAGACCTTCATCTCTTCTCCTTGCGGAGCCTTTTCTTGCATACTAGAACTTTTGTTCTCGAGTGACTTTTCACTCTCAATGCCGGTAGCACTTTGACTCAGCATATTCTCACCAACGGAGCAACTTCTACTTAGCGATTTCCGTTATTGTCGCCACCTACTTTTAGTAGCGCTTAACTCGAAAAGAAACGACTTTTGTTCTCTAATATTGGTTGTGGAACAACAACAATCCTAGATTCAGATCATCAGACAAAGCAACACTATCTTCTTCGCGTCGAGCCTCATAAAGCTTCAGTTTATCTACAGTCCAAATGCCACTATATTGTCTTCCTCGTTCATTTTCATCAGGCAGGCTTTCTATCAAGTAGCGATCATAATCTAATACTTCCTTAATTAGGTAGATATATGATCCTCCAGACTTAAGTATATAATGGTTTTTGCTCTTTCCATCATTCTAGGTATTTTGCTTCTGAATAAATACTAAATCGCCGATTGCAAATATCACATCTTTCTTTTTTACATCAAAACGGCATTTCTGTTTTTATTCATTTGATGCACTCCTGTAAATTGATAACCAAAAAGCATCTCATGAGGGTTTTTTTTGTAGCTTTATTTACAGATAGTTGATTTCGAATCTGATTCTATGTAATGTTTGATCCCAGGTATCATCTTCATCTGTGGAAGCAGCTATTGCAGAAAGAATTTTTCTGTTGTAGCGCTCGACTTCCTTCATTTGCCATCTGGATTCCCATGGCATTACACACAAACTTCACTCCAATTTCAGTTGCATATTTCTTAAATTCCTTACTAGTGAAAGCTGTTCCTTCATCGCAAATTATTCTTCTTGGCACACCAAATAAGGTATTGAAGATATCTTTCAGAAAATAAAATATATCACTGGCAAGCTTTTGGTGTTTTTCATTGCTTCCATGAAAACATCTTTGGTGGAAGCATCCACAGAAACGATGAGATACATGTTGCCTTGCTTGCTTTTTACACAAGGGCTTAAGTGGTTTATGTGTAGAGTATTCATTGGGGTGGGCTCCTTGTGGATGTGGTGTAAAAACCCCAGCTGTGGTCCACCACTACTCTTATTGTATAAACAGCTTAGACAACAACATACAGGTCTGGCAAGCCAACATCTTACAGGCCAATTTCAATGCGATAGAATGAAATGTATAGGAAAAGTTTAAGGTTAAATAGAGAACGAAAACGATTTCCCCTATTCCACCTCCAGCATGCAGCGCTGGGAATCTTATTGGAGGTGGAACAGGGGAAATCGTTTCGGTTCTCTATTTAACCTTATACTTTTTCTAGACATTTCATTCTATTGCATTTAAATTGGCATGTAAGATGTTCACTGTGCTGTGAAAACCCAATCACTTTCAGATAGATTGTTGATTAAAATTTGCATATCATCTATGAGGTTTCTGCTGAGGGCATCTACGTGCGCACTGCGTGTTCCTGGACGATACTCCTATGGTAAAGTTGAATTCTTGTGTGACCACCCACCAACGTCCAATCTCTGGTATAATATCCCTTTTTGTCATAGTCAGCTGAAGTACGTATTGCAGTCAGTTAGAACTTTAAATGGTATCCCTAATAAATAAACACTAAAACCTTGGCATGAAATTCATTAAAGCCATTGTTTTCAACTCGTACGAGTGGTAACGCTGTTCCTTCTTACTGGTTTGTCTACTGAAATAGAGAACATGTTTCAACTTGGAGTCTGGTTGCTTTTGTAGTAAGATACCAGCCACTCCATGCTTAGATGCGTCAGTATTATGCAGTATGTCCAATTTTGGGTGATAAATCGCAAGTACCGGTTGGGTAGGTACAAAGAATTTCTCTCAGGCAAGTGAAGGCTTTGTTGCTGTTCTTTATTACAATCGGACACGACATCTTTCTTTGTGAGTTGTGTCAGCCGGTCTTGCAACAATCTTTGACGTATTTTCGAAAGTAACTTGCCAGACCCAAAAATTGTCGGATTTCATGTACATTCTTTGGAATTGGAAAATACTTTACTGCCATTATTTTTGCAGAAACTGGGCGCACGCGCCTTTTTAGCTGATTTCATATCCCAAATACTCAATAGTCTGTCTGGAAAAATGGCACTTCGATAGTCGTATATTAGGGTTACCCCACACGTTGAAATAGTTGCAAAATGGTTTCAAGGGACTTTAAACCTGATGAAAAGTCAGTAGAAGGAATCAAAATGTCATCCAAGTATGCAAGAGCGATAGTAAATCTTAAAGATCCTAAAATTTGGTTTACTGTTCTTCGAAAAACTGCTGGAGCATTTGCTAATCCGGATGGCATCCTCGAGTACTCGTAGTGCCCATCTGGGGTTATAAAAGCAGCTTTTGCCATTGAATTTTTTGTTATCGGTATTTGGTGATAACCACTGGCCATGTCTAAAGATGTAAAATATTCGCAATTCTTCAATCGTTGAAGTTTATCATCAGTTCGAGGGAGAGGGTAGCAATCTTTTAGCGTTTTCTGTGTTGAAGCTCTATAATCAACGCACATTCTATTCGTTCCATCTTCCATCCTTTTTCTTGACTAATAAAATGGGACTCGCGTAAGGAGAGTTGGACTCTTGTATTATACAGCACATCTCACAATTTTTCGTACCAAATCTCTCTCGCTCATTATAAGACGGTAATGTCGATACGTCATAGGGTTGGAGTCGCTCAGCTGAATACTCATCTCAGCCCCTTTTACACAATCCATTTCTTCTAATTTTACAGCAAAACAATGTCGATATTATTTATTAAGTAATTGCTAGAAACAATAAGGAGCTGAAACCGTTACATTTATTAGATCGACTTCAATGTTCACTTGTGCAGTTCCCGAAAGCATATGCAGTACCGCCGACATAGCCACTTATCCTTATGCTGCAGGGCTGTTATGAAATGTTGCATTTTTCAGCAGTGGTTAAGCATATAGTAAGCACCGCAGATCCTGTATCAATTAAGTCCGTCACAGGAAAGTCCATTGACTTTACAAGTAACTTGATTTTTCAAAGTTCTGGTTTTCTGTTTGGAGAGTCAAAGCTGATTTTGAAGTAGATGATCAGTTTTTGTAGCAATTAGTTGTTGCCGTATGGCCCAACTTCTTACATATAGTGCATTCAATCTTGGCTTTACGGCAGTCTCTATATATATATACATGCCCCCTTGGCTCACAATTATAGCATTTGAATTTGGCATGATCTGAGCTCCGGCCACTGACTGGTTCTCTGAGGGTAGGAATCATTGGATGCTGGCGATCACTTTTTGTCAAATTTGTTAAAGTTACTAGAGTGTCGCGGGCGTTCTGATGTGGGAAGCCAGAGCTGCTAGATACTCTCCAAATAAATTTTCTGGTTTGCTGTACCTGCCTGCTTTTGCACCATTTTGTATGGCATTATCCTCAATGCCATCGATCAACATAGTTACAGCCTTTTTTCCTTCAATCTAACACGCATGCAGTAACTCCATTTTAGTAAAGTAATATTCAGTCAATGTTTGTTTAGGCGTCTTCAACAAATTAATCATTTTTTTCAATGTTGTTGGATAATCGTGTTGGTCTGGAAACGCGTTAGTGATAGTTTTCATTGATCCCAAGTGTGATCATAAGTAGGTATTTAAACTGCTTGTTGATCCCGCAGAGTTTTACTCACTTTCGATCCTCTGCAGGATCAGTGGAGCGAGTTCCACGGCAATTAACTAATTAGTGACTCGCTCAAGTACCTATATACCTACCTAATTCTGATCAGAAAATTAGTGAATTTTTCAATTAAGTTATTACTCACTCAATTTATTGAGCAACAGTTTATTGACGAGTTAATCAATGTAAGTAATGAGTGAAATCAACTCCTTTAATTTATTACTTTTCCATTGGATTCCAGGAGGATACCGGGAAATTCCGTGGGATTCCAGGAGGATTTCGAAGGATTCCGTTAAAAGTGAAATTCTGGTGTACACATTTTTTAAGGTGGTTTACTCCTCGTTTCTTCTAATCCTAACTCCTAGAAAACAAATCTTTCACTGATCAAATCGAGTAATATAATAATAACTGCCTGAAACGCTTTGGATAAGCTTTTTCTTTTCTCTGTTAAATTATTGGCGAAACAACTTAATTTTGATCCTATTGATTGCATTGGTATTTTGTGACTTTGATACCATAAAAAAAAAACTACCTATTTGAAAAATAATCAAGTCGGTGCCTAATGGCAAAATCTGAACATTATTTTTTCCTTATTGTTTCACAAAGTAGATGTAGGCACCTAGAGTAGGCAAAAAATACCTATTTGATAAACTGACCAACACCCTGTAAATACAAAACAATTACTGGCCTCGAAATCGAGCAAACAAAAAGCTGCCTGATCAAATTTTCACCCTTCGTGGCTGGTAACATAAATCAGACATTTTATTTCCAAGGTCTGGGGTCTATTTGCACAAAAAAAATCATTTGTAGTTTGAGGGGCTGAATGTAACGCAAAAAAGCTATTTTTTTTCAGTACCTACATCAAACACCTCTTTAGCTGTGCAGAATCAAAATTTTGTCCATGTAAGTTAATAATACTATTATACTAATAATTTTTTATTTAAAACTATATTTTTAAACACGAGATTGAACCATCAAACGACCTCAACATTTTCATTTAATCAGATATTGTGAATGATGAAAGTAGCTAAGTTTTAGGAGAAATGATCATGGATTACACAGCTCACCACAATCGCAGGTGGAAAGACTTTACAGATGTTAGAACACGGGCCAAAATGACCAGAAACTTTAACGAAAAAAAAACTGGAACGAAAAAAAAAACGTTTTTTTTTTCCCAAGAAAGACCCACGATTTGTGAAGAAATACATCCTGACTAGTAATAATTCCTGGGAAGTTAGGAATCATTATTTTTGAAGATGGGAATGGAATCACAACTCCGAACACAATAGATAGGAAAAAAATTGAGCCCAGTTTGATGTTTATATTGTGCTACAAGTGTTGAAAATAGTACTTTTCACACGCGCGGGTAGTTTGCTGCAATTGCTGGCACAAACCACACGAGTGTGAAAAGTGCTTTTTACACTCGATACAAACTATAAACTTTTTCTACGACTGCGAAATAGAGAGTAAGGTGGCCATAAACTAAAAATAGGAAAAAAATTATCATAATTGACAAAAGAAAAATTCAGTGGAAGTGTAATTTTTATTTTAGCGTGTAAAAATTAAGTGGTTTTCGCACGCTGTTCGAAATAAATGATTTTCTAGGTAAGTTACATGTTTTATGTTTCGCATAAGAACATAAAGAACGTAGCAAATTTCTTAATGAAGAAAGATTCATTTTACTTCATTGCATACAATACAGGAAATTAAAAGTAATAGTAATACATGGTAATACATACTAATAAAGGAAGTAAAAAAAAAATCAAAATTATTCTTTGATCAAGGCACACACCAGTCATTAATTCTCCTACAATCATGCGTTCTCTTTCTTTCACAGATGAGTTAAAATTTTATATGACAGAAATCCAGTCAATTTTCAGTGAACTCAACCCATACAAAACAACAACAAAAACAATAAATTTTTGTATTTTTCTTTTATATTTTTATCTTTTTGGTTTATTTAAAGAATTATTGTTTGAATATTTTATCAAGATTTCACGCATCCAAGCAGTTCCTAAGTAAATCTAGCTTCTACATAAACGTTACAACGAGGACAATGGTATAGCTTGGAAAAAAGTGAGTAGAAATCATTATTTTCAGACAAAACTTACAACCAACATTCACTTTTCCTTTCCTTTTACATCTTGCCTGAGGTGGGTTTATTAAAATAGATAAAAAGTTGACCATACCATAACTATATTATTTATAGGAAAGTAACATAACAATCATAACATAAATATAAAAGCGATAAAAGCATAGACTGCAATATAACGATGGGAGACCCCAAAAGAAATTTTAGAGGAAGCAATAGAAGTTCTAGAGTGCTTCTTAAATAATTTATGATTTTAAACTTCATCAGGACGAACAGAATTAGCATTTAAGCTCTAACATAATTCTGTTGGTACCATTTTCCCTCGCATTTTCCATTCTAATTTAAAGGCATTCAGGTTTTTCTTCTCGTTCAGTTTTCGTCTTTTTTCCTGTGAGTTGAGGTTGTAAATTCACAAAAGGAAGACACAGGTTGAGTCTCTATGGGTTGGGTAATTGTTTTTTTCTAAAATGGAATTTTGGGATATTTTCTTTTCATTGACTTATTTTACTGCTTGTGATAATGACTGATTGTGTGTTATAATGTTATTTCGTCGAGCGTTGTTTGATCGTTCCAAGATATCAAGGTATCACAAGTTTATTTTGTTATAGGTAATTAAGAAAAAATATCAAGCTTTTAATTGTGTTATAAATAGTTTAAGTTTCCGAAGATCGTGATAATTGAAAGGGAGGCTAGGTGCCTGGTTTCCATTATGTGCCAATCTCGGTGCCAATACATATCAACATTGACTAGTTTGTTGATTGAACATACAAAAAAAATGTGATTTAAGTCTTCAATTTGCCCACATTCACAGTTTGCGAGAGAATAAAATATGTCGTCTATCTATTGTTCGTCGATTTTTAACTGACACTTTCCGTATGAGGAGCGAGGGGGTGTTTCATATGGCAAAAACAGGTGTGACGTCAGGTAACCATTGGCGTTCTAATGAAGAGAGCCACCAGCTCACATTCTGTCCGAGTATCAGATTAAAATCGACGGACAATATGTATGGGTATTTTTTGAACCATGTTGATCTGGGTAAGCTGTCTTGCAACTGGGCATACCACCTGCTTTATGTCTGAGTGAATCTTTCCAAGCCAATTCATGCTCTTTTGAAATCTTTTCTTTGATGGCAGCCCATATGTTATTTTTGTTTAGAGGTAGGTTTTTTGGGACATTGAGTTTTTCTCCATTATAAACCAACTTGTTGACTGTTTCATTTCCAGAGATTCCAACGTGACTGAGTATCCATGCCAATTTGATGTCATAGCCTGCCTTATATGTTGCGATTAGTAGCGATTTGGCTCTCAATGTTAAACAATCTATATCTGGGTTCAAAGATCTTTGGTTGAGAATGTCTATTACACTTTTAGAATAATTTAGAGCAGATGTCCATTAAGGCATAGGTACCTATCGTTAGGGCTTCCCTAAAATAGTTGGTGGAAATGGCCATAAGACACTTTTTCTACAAACGTCACTAAAAGTGTCATTTTTAACGGATGCTGTCAGTATCTAAAATGCCATTTTATGACAATGGCGTTAAAAGTGATTACTTTTAGCACTAGTTGTAAAAGTAATCACTTTTAGTGCGGTTGTAGAAAAAATAGTGTATGACATTCGTGCTAAAAGTGATTTTATTTTGTTCAAAGGGATGGCCGTCTGCAGCTGAAGCTGTATTTCAAGGAAGGACAGTGTACGGCAATCGCAGCTTTAAGCTCCTTTTTTGATCCATCGGTATAAATGAATGTGAAATCTTTTCTAAATTTTTCCATGTTAGCCATGAATTTTATTTTTGCAGAGTGTTCTCTTTTACCAATATTCACATTAGTGGTACAGATATTTCTTATTTGAGTTTCATATTTAGTGTTATAGCATGGCATTGTGTCGACTTTTTCTGTTTTGTTTCTGTAAGGGAAGAAATAGTTGAAAGCCTGAACCAGGTAGGGAATGTCTTTTCCTCTCCCTCTAATAGTTTGCATTGCTCATGGAATGTATTTTGATGGCCTTAATCAAAAAAATGATCGGATGTTGGTGAATGTTAACTGTTTTAGTAAAAAATTTAGTTCCCAGCCATAACTGTCGGAAGCTAAAGTCCATTTTTTTGGATTCTGCCAGGAGGACGTTTGTTGGTGTCGATTTGTTGTATCCGAGTACTATTTTTAGTGAGTATTGGAGCGTTTTAATTTTATTTGAGTTTTTCTTGCTTATGTCAAGAAGAAATGCTCCATATTCCATATGGGACATTGTTGTTTTGTTTGGGATTTTGTAATTGTTTCTCAGAGTAGATAAATTGTTTTTGATGCATATTGCTACACCACCATATCCATCATTGCGGTCATTTCCCATAATGTTGTAATTTTTCAAATGGAAGGGGCTTTCGGTTCAAAAATAATACATCTTGGTCATGCGCCCATATGCTGCTGATAAGGTCTCGGATAAGGTTGTCCCTGTTGTGAAGGATGCTTCGGACACTTCGGACGTTTCATTGCAAGACTGCCAGCACATTGTTTCTTATGACAAAAAACGAAATAATTTTTTTTCTCAAAAACCGTTGGAGATGAATCTATCGTACTTTATACCTATCATCGAAATAAGCAAAATCAGAGCTTTCCATTAAGCTAATAATAGGAGGGTATTCTATTGAAAAAAATCGGATTTTGGTCAATATTTCGAAATCGGACCATTTTTTTTCTATCCCTAAAAATAAAGTGTTTCCATAAGAAAGTGTCCAATTTGGACCGCACAGTTCCAATGATACACAGTATTATTATTGAATTGGCTTAAAAAACTTACTGTAAATGAAATATCAGGGCGAGTATCAGGGCGTGTAAATACCGCTAAATACAGTAAACTCCCTACTAATTTTTGATACAAAGAATTCTCATTTTCAGGAATTAAAAAACTCGTTTTCCATAGGGGTATTAACACTGTTGCATTATGTCATATTGAAGAGTTTTAACAATTGGAGTTACCATCTTTTCGAATTCTCATGCCAAGAAACTGTTTGACTAGACCTAAAACTTTAATTTTGAATTCAGCACTGATCAGATGAAAAAACCAAAAAAATCGTCTACACCTAATGCAACTATGATTAAAGAATTATTTTTCCTTTGAATATAAAGACATGGTTCAAAATCAGATTTCTTAAATCCTAGCCTGGTTAAAACTTCATCCACTCTTTGGTTCCATACCCTAGATGACTGTTTTAAACCATAGACCTTCAGGCTGTTTCATTGAAACTTTCTCTTCTAACAAACCATTCAGAAAGGCTGTTTTCACCATCCAGGTGTGCGAAAACTTTCGGTGTCCTATTTCTCTCAGATTTCCTGGGAACAGCAAGAGGTTGTATATCTGCATTGAATGAATTTGAATCACTTTCTTCTTCAACAGATGTCTCGACCTCATTATCAGTAGTATTTTCAATAGTGTTACCTACATCCCCCACTGAATCTGGCACTTTCACAGGAAATTCAGATTGAGGACTTGATAAAGAAAATGATATAGTTCTTCTGTCTTTTTCTATAATAATGATATCTCTACTGGTCACTACTTTCTTCTTTAGGATCGTAAGGCTTGTAACTCGGCTTGTAACCTTTAACATTGGTATTGGAAAAACCTACTAGTATCATCTTTGAGTTCTTGTCTAACTTCCTTCTATTTGCCTTGGGGATATGCACCATAACTTCGCTTCCAAAAATGCGAATGTGACTAACATCGGGTTTTTTTCCTATCCACATTTCAAAAGGTGTTTTGTTATTTAAGCCCTTAACAAAACTTCTATTGCACAAATAAACATCCGTATGAGTCGCTTCTGCCCAAAATTTCTTTTCTAACTCGGAATCGGATAGCAAACATATTACTTTTTCAACCACAGTCCGGTTGAGTCTCTCAAGCATCCCATTCTGCTCCAGTGAGTGTGGATTTGTCGTTTGATGTAAAAAGCGAAATCTTTTTAGAAAAGTCTCAAAAACTTGACTGCAGAACTCACCACCTCCATCTGATCTAAGAGTTTTAATTTTCCTGTTGTTACAATTCTCAACATACTGCTTAAATTCTTTAAAGTATAGTAAGTAAACAAAAGCCATCCCGCTGAAATAATCTTCAAACATCTTGAAGTACCTTGACCCACCAATAGAGTTCACCTCAAAAAATCCACAAAGATCTACATGTACTACTTCCAAAATTGATGTTGCTCTGTTTGCACTACTTTTAAAAGGTAGTCGATACTGTTTGCCTTCACAGCATACTTTGCATACGTCAGATTTCTTGCTACTACAATTAAGTCCTAAAACTGCTCCACTTTGCATTAATTTTAGGTCATTGTAATTCAAATGTGCAAATCTACGATGTAATATCTTACCTGATACAGCCAAATTTGCTATACCCAGCCTTGACACTTTCAAATGGTCAAAAATGCTAGGGTATATATGTAGAGGAACCATAGAAATGTAATTTGAGATAGCACACCCATGGTCGGAAATGCGTCGTTTCCAAAATACAGGGTGTTGAAATTTTAGAAAAATTTTTCCCTCTGTATTAAAAACGCTTTTAGCGATTTTGATGAAATTCTCAGGATAGGTGGTGATGCAACTTTTAAAGGAATTGCAGTTGATTTGATTTGTCCAGGGTCGGACTTGCAGCACATGTGTGTTAAATTTTTCTAAAAAAAAATGGTAGGCCACTGTGTTTTCGGAAAAAAAATGTTTTTTTTTTTGAAATAATAATTGAATTTCAACAAAAAATTACCCTTAAGTTTTTGCACTCTGACGCACCGTTTTCGGGTGAAAAAATTAAATCCATACAAGAACTTTAGAAGTTTTATTGCCCTAAATTTTAAGTTTTAGCCTGTTTTCACATGCATGTGCTGCAAGTCCGTCCCTGGACTAATCAAATCAACTGCAATTCCTTAAAAAGTTGTATCACCACCTTTCATTTAAATCCTGAAAATTTCATTAAAATACAGTGAGGGAAAAATTCGATTTTTTCTAAAATTTCAACACCCTGTCTTTTGGAAACGACGCACTTCCGACCATCGGTGTCCTGTCTCAAACTACTTCTTTATGGTTCCTCTATATACCCTAGCATTTTTGACCAGTTGAACAGGGACACCCTGTATACATTGTCCACACAATCAGCTTCAGCCACCAATAATCCGTTCTGGTTCAAAATCTTACAACAATCACGATCAAAGATTACATTGTTGTATGTCTCCAGAACACATAACAGGAATCTTGGTTGTGTTAGCAATCATAATTTCCTTGGGGTGAGAATCATAACAGATATTTTCCAATCAATCTTGCCTAGCCGTAAGATGTATACTAGGCACCAGAGTCTACATACCAATCAGAGTCAAAAAACACTGCACTAAAATGCGTTTGGCACTTTGTTATCGATGAAGTGCTTGTTAGGACATTTGTTCATAAAGTGAAAAGGCGGTTTACATCTATAGCATGTTAATATTTTCTTTCCAGAGTTTACAGATTTATTTTCTTTGCTGTATGCACGGTCTAAGGTATGCACCCACACTGTGATGTCTAGAGATTCTAGATTGACCACAGAACTTGGACTTTCCTATTTGCGCCAGTGATTATGTAAGGGAATTTCTCCCTAGATTTAGGAAATTTTCAGTAATTAGGGAAAAAGGGAAATTTATGCCAGATTTAGGGACTTTTCAATTTATATTCCTGTAATATTTTAGCGCAAAATGAGAAATAATTTAGCATTTTTTATACATATTATGCTTTTTATTTATGAAAAATACCAATATCATAATGAAAATACACCGTTTATGCCGCTTAGTACAATGTGTTAGAGAGGAAAAAGAAAAACAATCTCTATTGCGGGTTGCTTGCATAGATCGAATATCTCCCTCTAACGCGTACAAATAGAGAAAGATACGAAACAAATATTTTGTACTGAACAAAATTGTTGTTTTCAGATTTTAAATTCATCTACTTGTATACTCGTTGACAGTTTTAAACGGTTTCCCGTTCGAATGCGGGATTCCTCCTTACTAGAAATCAAATATATTCTGAAACTAGGGATTTTTATATCAATCTGGGGAGTTTTTGGCGCTTGTATGGGGAATTTCAACTACACCGATCTACCAACACTGATTTGTGCTGCAAAAAACACCACCTGTTTTACGAAGCGTGTTGTCCTCTGCGTGCATATCCAGCAATTTAGTGTTTTTATTGCATCTGTAGAAATCACCATTTTACTGTGTCCAATTGCCATTATCATGGGCGAAAATCTGTCAGGCAGTCCTGCTGACAGAAGAGAGCCAATCCAGTTATCATCTATCTTAAAACTGGTCTTCTGCAGCTTCTGCGCTGTCTCCATGACTTGGTTCACATCGGATTCCATTGAATCTAAATAAATCACAGTTTTCTAGACGTAGTGAAATGAGAACAGAACTATTTTTCGGGTAAAACCTATATCAGCGTACATAGTTTTCAGTGTACCCCAAAGCCCTTTTCCTGTCTTAGCTTCTCTGATGTGGATAAAAAGCGAAGCATCCAATGTAGGCACCAATTTAGCTTTGGCCTTGGTGACATTGTCATCTGCAGTATCCGAACCTTCAAGAGTTTTCGAAAGACCCTCAAGCACCATAGAATTCTCAACAGCGAATGCCCAGTCGTCATAGTTTCCGCGACCCAAAAGTTTTGGCATACTCGACATGTAGTTAGACATCGTGAAAAGAACTCGAAACCGATTTCCGAAAACCAAAATGAAAAAGCACTACTGGGCCCGTAACCTATTGCAGTTTATCGGTTTCATACTGGATATATATTTTTAATAAACGACTACAATTACCTAGTCCTAATAGCATCCACAGATCAATTGGAACTTATCAGAAGCCTCCTTGTAGTGAAGATATTTCATATCTTTCGGCTGGGAGTTATTTTCTGCCTCTGACTCCATACATTCTTCCATTGCCTCAAAAACTAATTGCCACATTTTGTAGCAACAATATTGATTTTTTATCGCAACTTCTTGGGTCCTTTATCCTGTATAGGCATCTAAAAATATATTCGTCCTTCATTCTAGTTAGATCATATTCAATTATTCAACACAATATGCATATTTTTCTGTTTTGGTGTTCCACAAGTTATAACTTTGTTGCTAGTGGTTTTCACATCCTCGTTTCGTTGTTTCAAATATCTTTTCCATATAGCATACAAATAATGTGAGCTCTTGGAAAATATATTAAACTTCCATGTTCCCTGAAGATCATTAAGAGAGAACAATACTTCCAAAACAAACTTTGATAGAACATCAACATACTATTCTTTTCCGAGAGAATTAAAATATTAAACGATAGACAAAATGACTTTACAAAAGGTCGCTCCACAATTAGAGCAGTATATGTTGCGCTAGAAAAAATACTAGAATCCATGAACAAAAATAGAAACACTATGGCCGTTTGTCTTGATTTGATTAAGGCATTCGACAGTGTTGATCATGAGATCCTATGTAAGAAATTCGAACTATATGGAGTCCGGGGTATGGAACTTAAACTTAAAAAATCCTATCTAGAACAACGAAAACAGTGTGTAACATAGACTACAAACAATGGAATAAAATAACATCAAACTAACGCACAATCAAAAGAGGCGTTCCTCAGGGCTCCTTACTGGGACCTATTTTCTATATTATTTATACAAATGAGGTGACAGATATCTTGAGAGGTGAGCTTGTGGCTCTGGAGATAGCCACGGACGTTGACCATTGCATAAAATCAGTGAAGGACTGCTTATATTCTGCTGAGGACTGGTTTAAAAGTCACAATTTAATGCTAAATCTTGAGAAAACGCAGATCATAAACTTCAAAAAACATCAGCCAAAAAGTATTTCGATAAACCACAAAAACATCAACATAGAATCTGAAAACCACGTCTCCTTGGGAATCGTCCTGGATCAGCAACTAGACCTGTTATTTTTTGGACAAATTTTTCCGAATCTGAAAGGATATTAAAGCTACAGAAAAGATGCATGCGATCATTGCGTGCACTTAATAACAGAGATAGTTGTCAGGAACACTTTGTGCAGCATGGAATTCATACTGTATATAATCTTTACATGCTGGAATCTAAGTGCTTCATTCTTGACAATTTCTCTCTTTTCGAAAATTTAGGGGCTAAACACTCACATGATACTAGACAGAAAAGCAATCTTAAGACTGAAGTTGCAAAATACAATTATATCCAGAAAAATGTGGGCCCAGCATTCTGAAGGTCTGGAATCATTTGCAAATAAATCTAAGACAAACAACTCCAAAAAATATAAAAACTAAAATAAAATCATTCAAAATCATATTATAGTGTAGAGTGTAGACAATTTCTTTGTGGATCAGAGTGTGAAAGAAATTATTTAAAAATCCTAAAGGACCAACACGGTATATATGTTTGTTGTTATTGCTGTTGTCTCATTTGTTTGTTTTGTACTTCAAATCAAATCAAATCAAATATGCTTTATTGTCAAATAAAAACAGTTTGTTCCATAGACAAAGCAGTACTTATAATAAATCTAAATAGTACCTAAATCTTAAGCCTAAGTTAGAAACTAAGTAGCCAAAAACAATTAACAATCGACGCAAAAAGACAATTAAAAACAAACTAACAGAAAATCAATAAAATCAACATAAAATTTGAAAAGTTTACATGAGGGAGGTACAAAGTTGTTTATATGCAAATAGTGCAGCCAATTATAACAAATAGCAAAAGTAGATGGTAAAAAAAAAACATAAAAATAAAAAATTTAAACAGGTAAAACAGTAAACATCAAATATGTAAAACAATATCTACAAATAATCATCGTCAAAAAACTCTGACAGTTTATAATAAGCCTTTCTCAGGAGCATCTCTTTGACCTTTGCCCTAAACGATTTTTCCGACTGAATGTTTTTAAGATCTAACTTCACCAAGTCATCCATACCACCACTTACAGATAAAAATAATCACTTAGCCACAACATCAGAGGAAAAAGCCAATATGCTTGCCCAAATGTTTTCCTCCAACTCCAACCTAACAGTGCCAAACGGAAAAACTCCACTGTTCATTGAAAGGGTTTCCCATAGTATGCCAGAGGTACCCTTTTGTCTCAGAGAAATACGAAAATCCCTAAAAAAGCTGGATACAAACAAAGCAATGGGTCCGGATGGCATTCCCGCAATAGTACTCAAAAATTGCGCCAACGAACTCACCCCAACTTTCGCAAAATTATTCAATTTGTCTTACAGGCAAGGAGTATATCCATCATCATGGAAGTCTGCCGCAGTACAACCCATTCCAAAGAAAGGAAAAAAGACAGATCCGTTAAACTATAGACCAATTGCTCTACTTCCGGTGATATCAAAAGTAATGGAAAGAGTTGTGAACAATCACCTAACCAAGTACTTGGAAAAGTACAAAATTATCAACGATAAGCAATACGGATTTCGAAAATATAGGTCAACTGGCGATTTACTTACATACGTCACTCACTTATGGCAAAAAGCGATTGAGTTGCGGGGTGAAACAAGAACAATTGCCTTAGATATATCTAAAGCATTCGACAAAGTTTGGCATGAAAATCTGCTCAACAAGCTCAAAGCAATGGGATTATCGCCGAAACTTTGCACTTGGTTTGAAAGTTACGTAAAGGACAGATCCATTTATGTTGCACTGGATGGCCAGAACTCCAACTCTTACCAAATAAATGTTGGTGTGCCACAGGGAGCAATCCTTTCGCCAACTCTTTTCCTGATTTACATAAATGACCTCATAGATAAAACAGTAAATCCACTTTATTGCTTTGCAGATGATGGCAATGTAGTCTCCTCACTCATACCACCCACAGGTCTTTCCGCACGTGAATTCCACCATCTTAGACTAACTCAAATATCGCAGATAAATAACGACCTGGAGATAATAGAGGACTGGGGTAACAAAAACCTTGTACAGTTCAACGCGCAGAAAACCCAAGCAGCTCTGTTTTCAAAAAAGACCAGCACCGGTGAGCCAAACATCATGCTATCTGGAAGTGCTGTCACATTACAGAGTCAGTTGAACATCTTGGGGGTTACTGCAGAGACCAACATGTCTTGGCACAGTCACGTGGCAGATATTGCTAAAAGGGCCTCCCAAAAGCTGGGGGTGCTATTTCGTACAAGACATCTGTACACACCAAGCCAATTGCTGACACTCTACAAAGCCCAGATTCGACCAACTATGGAGTACTGCTCACATATATGGAGTGCAGCACCCAAACATACCTTAATGCTTTTGAATACCGTGCAAAAACGAGCTATCAAGCTGATCAATGACCCCGCACTTACTCGTAACTTGGATGGTCTCGAACATCGCAGATCTGTGGGCGATTTATCTCTCTTCTACAGGTACTATCACGGAAAATGCTCTGAAGAGTTGGCACGTATGATTCCACCGAGAGTAGCACCTACCAGGCGAACCCGTCAAACAGACGGTAACCATGAATTTACTGTCAAACTAGAGGCACCAAGAACCTCATTATATCAGAATTCATATCTCTGGAGAACAGCATCGCTGTGGAATAAACTCCCTGCGACGGTTTTCCCTGCAGGTTACAACCTGAACCGTTTCAAGACCAACATACACCGACATTTCCGCGCACTTGCCGCTTCTCGAGCGTGATAGGACATTTCCTTGCGAGTGCGCATATCCGTAAAAAAAAAAAAAAAAAAAAAAAAGATCAGCAGGGAGCTTATTATAAATTTTTATACTGCGGTACATAATTGAGTTTTGTGTCATTCTATATTTTGGAATGGGTAATTTGGAATTTTTTTGTGCAGAAGAGTAACTGTTTCCAATATAAAAAAACAGGTTAAAGTTAATATATTTTCTTATAAAAACAGTGGTCTACAGTGGTCTCTCTTAGCGCCACAGATATATCGGATGCACCTCTTTTGAATAGTAAAGACTGACTAACCCAAACTAACCCAAACAGACCCTATTCTTGCTATTCTTCAAATAGCAAGATTTCTATGTACTTGTAGGTGTTAGTGTTATTGTATAGTTTTTAAGTTTTATATTCTTTGCTTTCACTTGTAATTTACTATTCTTTTGTAATAATTGACGGGATCAAAAAATCAAAACCCACAAAAGGGTATAGGGACCGGGCACAAATTGAAATCCGCGACCCCTACTGGCAGTTTTCATAAGAATTTGTATAATAAACAATTGGGCTTTTGACAAAATTCCAATATATTCTAACCTATGGACGAGACTATGCGTTATTTTTTTATTTTGTTTACTTGTCACTCGTTTTTCAAAAAATGGAGTTGGAATGTTGGAAATAAATTTTTGTTTCCAAAATATGAAATATATCCACCACAAAGCTGAAGACTGAATAGTTAGGGGTCAAATAAGAAATCAGTTGATGCCCTTCAGTTCAAATTTGCGCAAGCAAGTTGATGGACATGACGGAACGTCTATCCTGGCCTTAAGACATTGGACTTCTGTCAAAAGCCCAACTGTTTATCATACAAATTCTTTTGAAAACTGCCGCTAGGGCAATTTGTGACCGGCGCCTATATGCACTGTATTGTACAGGGTTAGTCACGATATCTTGACACCCACCTGCAGCCGTAATTACAGGTGAAAGGTGTAAATACAAAAGTTGTAGCGTTTCATCTGAATCGACAAAATTTCTATTCAGATTGAACGTATGAACAACGCAAAGTAAAATTAAGTGTCGATATTCACTTTTTTTTTTTAAATAAAATGCCCTTTATTTTCTCTCAAATTCGTAAAGTTCACGTTTTTCTAATTCAGAATATATTTAATATATTAATGTTCCTTTCAATAGTTTTGGAAATATCTGGGGTCTAGTTATTCAAAGATAGTGGTTTTTTGAATATATTCTACCTTAATTTACCTGTCACCTGTTGCAAAACATTCTGAAACCTGAATAGGTCTTTGAATAATAGTCCAAGTGCCAGCGCCAAAAAAGTGCAAGAGTTTCATGAAAGCTGAAAATGTAATATAAGCTTGTATTTGTGATGTATATAACTATACTCAAGTCAGCAAGTGAGGTAGCGGGACAAGCTACGCGCACGCACCTTTGAATGTGTAAAAAATTAATCGCGATGAAAGAGTTTCATGACAGCTGAAAATTTCTCAATCCATTGTTTATTTGATGAAAAACATGACGGACATGGTCAGATAGCATTATGTTAGGACAACTAGAGTCAGCATGCCTATACAGGGTGGTCCATTTAACTTGAGACAGTCTAATATCTCGAAAACGGTGCGTTTTTGAAAAAAAAATTTCAAATAAAAGTTACATGGTATAATGTGGGAAACAAAATGGCGGTACTGATTTTTGACTTTGACAAAGTTTTCAAGGTTATTTCAAGGTCAACTCTTTTTTTTTCAATGAAAATATATATTTTGATTACAGAATCTTATTCTACAGAAAAAAACAAGTAACTTTTACTTGAAGCATTTTTTGATCCGGTTCCAATTTAAGCTGATAAAAAAGAACGAATAATTCTTTTTTTCCTCCTCACAAAATCGAAAAGTAGAGAAAGGTTACCAAAAATACCGCAAAAAATATAACAATAATTGATCAAATTGACAGGAAATTGATTTCTTTACTGACAGCTCTAAGCATTTCTTATGTGTTCCATCATATTATCCGGTGTTGTGGGAACCTCTTGATAAACTGTGTGTTTGATTTTTAAAGTGAATTGACAAGTGTGTTGAAGTTGGCGATCGTCAATTTGATCAATTGTTATAGTTTTTGAGGTATTTTTGGTATCCTTTCTCTACTGTTCGATTTTGTGAGGAGAAAACAAAAAAATTATTCGTTCTTTTTGATCAGCTTAAATTGAAACCGGATCGAAAAATGCTTCAAGTAAAAGTTACTTGTTTTTTTCTGTAGAATAAGATTCTGTAATAAAAAAATATATTTCCATTGAAAAAAAAGAGTTGACCTTGAAATAACCTTGAAAACGTTGTCAAAGTCAAAAATCAGTACCACCATTTTGTTTCCCACATGACACCATGTAACTTTTATTTAAACTTTTTTTTTCAAAAATGCACCGTTTTCGAGATATTAGACTGTCTCAAGTTAAATGGACCACCCTGTATAGGCATGCTGACTCTAGTTGTCCTAACATAATGCTATCTGACCATGTCCGTCATGTTTTTCATCAAATAAACAATGGATTGAGAAATTTTCAGCTGTCATGAAACTCTTTCATCGTGATTAATTTTTTACACATTCAAAGGTGCGTGGGCGTAGCTTGTCCCGCTACCTCACTTGCTGACTCGAGTATAGTTATATACATCACAAATACAAGCTTATATTACATTTTCAGCTTTCATGAAACTCTTGCACTTTTTTGGCACTGGCTCTCCGACTATAACTAAACTCCAGATATTTCCAAAACTACTGAAAAAAACATTAATAGGTATATGATATATAATCTGAATCAGAAAAATGAGAACTTCAAGAATTTGAAAGAAAATAAAGTGCATTCCGTCCAAAAAAAGTGATCATCAACATATTTTTTTTAATATGCGAAGCTCCTTTCTTTAGTCTTATTGAAAATTCTGGCGGTTCAGATAAAATGCTACAACTTTTGTATTTACACCTTTTACCTATCACCTGTAATAACTGCTGCAGGTGGGTGTCAATATATACCTAATGACTCACCCTGTACATAATAGAATAAAGTATAAACTACTCCCCTAACAAGAATAATGAGAACAACAAACTCGTTTAATAGTGTTCTTCTTAGGTACTGCAGGTTATATTATTTTGCCAAAGATAGGGGAAAATGAGGAGTAAATTATTCGACAAACTGTAATAAATTTATATTTTTGACAACAACCTAGGTATAACGTCAAACAAAGGTAAAAATAAAATTAAACTATAACAACCATTGTTGCATTTGCCGGACTTCTCTTTTTACTATTGTGATTTTCCAACATACTCCCGCCCAAGTCCGACGAAACTAACTTGAAAAAATACAGAAACTTTTGTTTTGGGTGCTACTGGTATCTTAAGGGTTTCCTAATTTCCCTCGTACTTCTTCGTGTTGGTTGTCTTGTATCAGTAGGTTCAATATTTTTTATAGTTCCTTGGGATTGTTGGTTTTCTTCCAGGTCTTCGGTCTTCTCTTCATCGGTATTCTTATTTTTCTTTGTATTTGAAGTTTCGGGAGTCAAAGAATGGATAGATCCTTGGGGGCATTCGATTTGGGGTTCTTCTGAGGTTTCATGTATTATATCTCCAGTCAATTCTTCTTCTCCACCGATTTCAAGTCTGTGTATACGTTGTATTGGTCTTGTGAGAAATCCATTTGACGTTTTCACTCTCACAACTCTAATTACTTGATCTTGTCCTGGGTGAACTTCTATTATTTTTCCCATAGGCCACATTGTTCTCTTCATATTTTCGGTTTGAATCAAGACAACTTCTCCAACTTTAATTTTGCTGTATTTCCCTTTCTTAGACTGCACCAATGTAGCAAGATATTCATTTCTAAATCGTGTTCTGAATGCATCTCTTATATTTTGAAGGTAATTCAAACGTTTCTTCAAACTAATTCTCTCAATTTGATCTAAATCCGGGATCTCACTGCTGACCAAACTTTTCAAAAATGAGTCTGGTGTTATTGGTGTCAAATCTCCATTGGTATTATTTTCATTGTATGTAAGAGGCCGAGCATTCACCACAGCTTCGCAATCACATAAAACTGTATATAATTCATCATAGGTAAGACTTCTTTTTCCCAAATTTCTTCTAAGCAACTCCTTAATCATACGTACTACTCTCTCCCACCATCCGCCCCACCAAGCGGCAGTCGGTGGAATGAAGTTCCATTTTATTCTTGACACTGAAGAGAATTTTTGTATTTCGTTCCAGTCTATTTGTTTAAAAAGATTTTCAGTTCCATGGAAGTTACCTCCATTATCAGAATAAATGACAGATACTCTTCCTCTTCTGGCAATAAATCTTCTTAATGAAAAAATAAATTCTTCTGTTGAAATGGCTTTAACTAACTCAAAATGACATGCTCGATAGACTGCGCAGGTAAATATTACAATATAAACTTTGTCCTTGTTCTTGAGATATAACGGACCAGCAAGATCAATTCCAGTAATCTCAAACACTCCAACGTCATTCACTCTGTCCTTTGGTAATGCGGAAAAAGGAGATTCCATAGCAACTACTTTCTGTCTCTTGCACGGTACGCATACTCCAATGACATTTCTGATCATTTTTCTCCCTTTTATTATCCAAAACGTTTCTCTCAACTTACACCACAGAGTCTGTATTCCAGCATGACAAAACAATCTATGTTTTTCTTCAATTAATCTTTTAACAATTTCATGATTGTATGGTAGCAAAATTGGGTACCTAAAACATTCCAAATCATTTCTATTAATTATGCGAGTTTTCACTCTCAACACACCATTATCATCTCTAAAGATTTCCAATCCGTGGAAGTCTTTTTCTCTTTTACCAAAACTTTCACCTTGTATAATTTTAATCAAGCAATTCTCTGCTTTTTCAATTTCTTCGCTTAATAGTTCTTTGGTAAATTTGATATTTCCTTGGGATACATTTCCATAAAATCTATACATCCAAGCAATCATACGAACAATCTTACTATACTTAGAAAAATAGAGAAATTTCTCAGAGGTAGCGTTTTTATTCAAAATAAGATTTGTTACTACCGCTGTTTTCTTTTGCTCTATATAGGCTTCTTCTTCATTATACGAATTTGAGGCTATCGGCCAAAATTCTATATTTTTATTCAGCCAATCGGGACCTTCCCACCAACGATTCTCAATCAACTGTTTTGTACTACAGCCTCTTGATGGAAGATCTGCTGCATTAGAAATACCGGCCACATGATTCCACTTGCTCAAATCAGTATGCTTCCGAATTTCCTCAACTCTATTATTTACGAAAGTGTTCCAATTTGACCTTGTCTTAATCCAAGTGAGAGCAACCTTTGAGTCACTCCAAAAATAGGCGTCAAAGTTTTGTAAACACTGTATTTTATGAATTGATTTATAGAGTCTACAAGCTATCAAGGCTGACAATAACTCAAGACGTGGTAAAGTAATTTTTCGTATGGGCGTGATTCTTGATTTTGACAGTAACAAATTGACGTATATTTCACCATTTATTTCAACTCTTAGGAAAATACATGCAGCGTAAGCTGTTTTACTGGCATCACAGAAAATATGTAAAGAAACATGATCGCAATTTTTTAAAGGAGTGGTCCTACAAAAGGTTCTTGGAATCTGACAAAACTCAAGGAGGCGTATTTGTTCAAGCCAAATTTTGAATTTATCTAAAATATCTGATGGTAACGGATCATCCCACTTGATTTTTGCTTCCCAGGTTTTTTGTAGAAGAATCTTTGGTAAGAGTGTTACTGGACTAGTGAAACCTATCGGATCAAATACACGTTGCGCAGCAGACAAAAGGCCTCTTTTTGTAAATGGAATCTTGGGTATTTGTTCAAGAAATGAAACATCACAACAGAGTACATCTTGCTCAAAATTCCATACCAATCCTAGAACTGATACTGTACTTCCTTTACAAGGCATCTCACTTTCGTCTTCTTCAAAGAACCTCTCAGCATTATATACCCATCCTCTCAAATCAAATCCACCTGAATTCAAGCATGTTCTAGACTCATTCACAAACTCTTTCAACTCTTGTATACTATCAACACTCGTTACACAATTATCTACGTAAAATGACTCTCTTAGCTTGTTAATTGTCTCTGGATAATTACCATAAGTTTGGTCCAAATGATACATGATAGTAGCTCCTAGCAAAAATGGACTTGAGGAAACTCCAAATACCACCCTCGTATGTCTATAGATTTTAATTTCATTCATAGATGCATCTCTCCACCATAAAAATCTTAATACATCTCTGTCTTTTTCGGCTACACGAATCATAAGAAAAGCTTTTTTAATATCGGAAATTACACCTATCAAACCTAATCTAAATTTAACTAAAATCTCAGGTATCAACTCAATTAGATTAGGTCCTTTTTCTAAACTATTATTTAGTGAATTTCCGTTACTATCTTTAGCCGAAGCATCAAATACCGGTCTTAGTTTTGTAGTAATACTATACTCTTTAATGACGGCGTGATGAGGAATATAGTGTACTGTATTTTCTGAGTTTAGGTTTTTCATTCCTCAATAATACCTAATTTTTCCCACTCTAGGAATACTTTATCATAAATATCATATTTATTTAAAATTTTAAGTTTTTTCGTGGTTGAAACAAGTCTACATTCCGCTTGTTGTCGGTTATTTTCTAGTCGTTTACAATCATTTAACCATGGGAGACAAACTTCGTATTTACCATCCTCTATTCTTGTGATAGACTCATTAAATTTTTTAATTGTTTCTGCTTCAATTTCATCTTTACTTTTAATGGAAATTGGATCTCTTATACCAATTGTCTCCATGTTCCATAAATCAGAAATATCGAGAAAATTTAAGCAGCAAAGAGTTTCTAATTTTGAGGATATATTTTGTGATCCCATTACGGTCCAACCCAGACGGGTCTCAATCGCAGTAAGATTGCCTATAGGTTTCAGTGTCCCTGTTATTAATCTGCCATATATGTCTGCTCCCAATAACAAGCTAATATCTAAACTTTTCAACTGAGTGTCAGAAATGTAGATATTTTCCATTTGCAATTTTCTTAGGATATCATTATTTTCCAAGCGTGGAATAAAATTGCAAATTTTGTTTTGTTCTAAAGCATAACTTTCAGTCTCAAACGTCTCATCTAAATTTTGAATTTTAACTTTATATAGACTGTGTAATTTTGGGACAAGTTGGGTGCCTCCGAATAAGCTTTGAACAATTTGTTCATCTCGAATCTTAGGTAGCCCCAAATTTTTTGCACAACTAGAGAGAATATACGATCTTTGAGATGCAGAATCAAGAATTGCCCTTACTACTTTTGACTCGCCTCTATGAACAATCTTTACTGCGATAGTTTGCATAAGTGTGCCACCAGGATTGCTAATTAAAACGCTCTCTTCATTTTGTTTATTTTCAGTTTTTTCTTTAAAGTTATTTTCTTTATGACATACTTCTGGGCAAAGTATAGGATAGTGTTTTTTGCCACAGAGGACACATTTGATAAATGTTCTACAGTTTTTTATGCTGTGAAATGGTTTTAAACAGCCGAAACAAACTTTTTTCTGTAAAACAATCTCTTTTCTTTTACCAAGTGTCATACTTTGTGCTTTTATGCAATCCTGGCTGCTGTGCCATGTACAATTACAAAATATGCAAGTTTTCTTACCATATTTTTCCTTCAAATCTTTTGAACCAGTCAAAATTGTAGCTGCAGTTGGCATGTGTGGCTCACCTGACCTTGTCTGCTTAATATTTCCCATCTCACTCTTTGTTCCTTGTCCAGCTTTCAATGTTGTTATTTTTGTCTGCTCCTTTGTCCCAAAACTTTTTGCCAGATGGATTCTTTCTTCACTTTCTACTTCGGTTTTCAAGAAATCTAGTAAATTATTCAAAAGATTAGTATTTTTACCACTAAATTGATTTGTACTCCTGTGTCTTTCCCACACCCTCATGATATCTTCTGGCAAAGCAGACTCTACTAGTGGATACAACATTGCAGCGTATTTGTCTGTAGTCACCCCTAATGTTTCCAAATTCCGTAACTGTGACTCCAAACTATCATATAAAGAAGCAATTGTGATGTTAGATTTTCCCGTGGCTTGCTTAAGAACCAAATTTAATAGCTCGCGGACATATACTTCAATTAAAAACTCATCTCTACCAAATCTTGCTTTTAATTGTTCTAATGCTTTCTTATAATTTTCGACTGAAGGTGGATAACTTTCAATCAAGGCTCTAGCAGCAGAATTTTCTTCGGTCGATTGCAATAGATACTCAAACTTATATTCATTATCTATGCTTTCATCTTCATCTATCTTTCGAAATTGCCCCCAGAAACCTATCCATTTTTTGACATCCCCATCAAATTTTTTCAGGTTTAATTTAGGAAGGAGAAACTTATGCTTGGTACTCACATTTGATTCGGTCTGACCTTGACAACTTAAGAAATAATGGTCTACCTTATTCCTGTAATCTATAATCTTCTCCCTAAAAACCTCTACTGATACCATTTCAGCTTCCATCTCGGCTTCGCTGGATCCTTGGGTCACCATCATCCCCCAAATTTTATCATCAATATTGAAGATGCGGCTAATTTTATCCTCTAAAACCTTCAGGAGCTTTACGGTCGTTTCCCTGGAAATGCTGGGTCTTTTCAACTCTTCATCCAGCTGTTTACCAATTTCGTCAAAAAATTGTTGTAAAATTCTCCTCTCTATCTTCAATTTGTCTACGGTCGCCATATGTTCTTCTTAGGTACTGCAGGTTATATTATTTTGCCAAAGATAGGGGAAAATGAGGAGTAAATTATTCGACAAACTGTAATAAATTTATATTTTTGACAACAACCTAGGTATAACGTCAAACAAAGGTAAAAATAAAATTAAACTATAACAACCATTGTTGCATTTGTCGGACTTCTCTTTTTACTATTGTGATTTTCCAACAAATAGTGGTATTTTGAATATAAGTTTGAGATCCTTGAAAACCAAATTAAAAAGACTATAACTTAGGAAACCTTCTACTTTTTTTAATGGGCAGTTTTATGTTTCATATTTTATGTATCATGGTCATATTGTGTCCTACTATTTACATTAAGGATTATATTAATCGAGGGATAATGCATCTAAGGTAAAATAAAGCCATTTTTTTGAAAACCTCCTCCACCTATTAACCGATCTAACAATACCTACTGAGGACTCCAACCCCAAGCCTAAATGAAAAAAATATATAAGACATTTTTGATAATTGGTTATACAAACAACATAATTTCAAACCAAAGTTTTTATTGGACATAAGTTGAAAAAATACAATAAATAGAAAATTAGGCACTTACTCGAGTGATTATAGATATGACACTGCATAGCTAGAATTAAATTTTATAAACACAAGCAATAAATTCAACGCAACATTTTTAGTTGAAAGATACACAGAGTCTTTAGAAGTTAGAAACAAAACTGGAATAATAAACTTGAGCTTAGGTTGTTTAACATGTAACCTGCATAAATTTCATATTTTTAAACTGGGTTGGCGCCAAGATTGAGGTTCCTGGACCAAAAATAAGCCAATACAAGTTACCATCCAGTTAAATAATTTAGAATTTTTACATTTCGTATAGGTACACCAGGTTGTCTTATCTACTCTGATGATGAAAAAGAGTGGCGAAAGGTCAGCGTTAATTAAAATAATTTAAAACAATTGTCCAAAGAAGCTATAAATTGTCTTATTTTTGAATTATTTATATATTGCAGACAAAAAAGTTGTAATAGAAAATACAAAAATATGACCCCAAGTTTATGAATCCAGCTCTCACACAACATTAAATAATAATATGGATAAATATTTAAATAAAAAAACATAATAAGTCAGAGCACAAAAATAGTGATTAAATATCCATGTCCAGGGCTTCAGTTTCGTTTTCTGGAACATCAGAAATATCGCTCATTTCGCTATCAGAAGTAGCATTCCCAGCATCTTCGAGGGCATTTTCTGTAGCAAATTGCTTCACATATTCAGCTACTTTCTCCTGGTAGGCTTCAGGCCTGGACAGAAACAGCATTGCAGCGGTTATGTTCAAAGGGTCTACAGGATTGGGATAAGTCAACAGCTGCGGTAAAAACATTTCAAAAACAGTCAGGAGGTTATACAAAGGGGTCCAGTTTTGGTTGAGAACATCCAGGCACACTGTTCCAGATTTATAGTCGATGTTCGGATGGAATATCCTATTGGTGAAGCCGATACTTGGCGATTTGAATGGGTAATTTTCTGGCAAGAGAACTCTGACGTTCCATATTCCACCTTCGTAACTGGTACCTGCGGGTCCACGGAATTTTACTAGAAACTCCTTCAGTCCATTTAGCAACGTTACTTCATGTTTGCTTTCAATAAGCTCGAGGACATCAGTGTCGATGCGTCGTTTTCCAGGGGTAGGACATGACATCTCGAAATAATTTGTCACAAATTCAATTTACCTATTAAAAAGGTAAATATTCACTGATTACCTATGCACATACGCGTTAAATAGCAACACAATACTACAGAGCTTTAGAAAATATAAATCACAATTACGATTTCCTTATCGATAATGACTCAGAGAAAGCGCAGCCAACACTGATCGATCAGGCTCATAGGCTATTTATAATTTTGTTCCAATGCAGCAGAAAAACCGTACCATGTATCGTCACGATTCTGTGCAAAGGCTCAACATTTGTGCGTAGAATGTGGAATTGCGAAATAAATGCGCATCGACAATGTTCACGGAAGTGAATATATTCTTAAAGAGGGGAGAAGCAGATACCTATGAAGTCCATATAGGTATATTCAAAAAAAAATAATGCAGCACCTTGAAAATTCCGGGCGTTGAAATCCTAAAAATACCAAGTACCTATTATTTTATAATGGTAGATTTATTGGGTAAATAACTACCCATTTTAAAAAAAAATTGCATGACCATTTTACTCCATTTTTAACATTATGTTGGGTTATTATAAAATTAAATAGGTATATACATTCATTTGATCTCTACTATTGTGTGTTTAACTGGAATCAATTAAAAATTTCAAAGATAAAATGGGTTCGAATTTCACCTATACATTTTTATCACAAAACCGCAACTGGTCATAAAAGTAATTACAATTGATTCACCTTTTAAAAATTTTCTAGTGAACAATTCAAGTTTATCAAAAGTTCTATTTTTTTTTTCAGATGCATTTTTTTCATCTGTTAATATGCCTGATTTTGATATCGCCAATTTGGTCGCTTTTACCGCCAGACGACAGCAGTTGCAACAATCAATGCTTCCACCAACCACCTGAAGCATGTCCATCTGCTGAAAGCACCTGCAGATGTCGCCGATTACCGAACTGTCAAAAGGCCGCTATCTGTTGCAATGTTAATTACTTTACACTCAAGGAGGGACTAGCTTGTGGGAGTAAGGACTAATCTTATAATTCACTGTATTTTCATACAGAAGCAAATAATGGTTTTCTAGCACGTTCACTGCCATGTGGTACGCGTTCAGTGCCTCACAAGAATGTCACGTCTGTATGTTGAGGTTCCCATGTTGTGCCTCGTGTTTCTCTTCCATTTTATGCAGCGAGATACAGCAGAGGGCTCACGGTTGCCTATTTTCTCTATAGAAATGGATTAAGTGTGGCACAGTAAGACGTTCTTTACAAAACCCTCCGATTTTTTTTTTCAAGTGAATATTTGTTTTATTGTTTATTTTTTAACAAAAATAGCCAGTATTCATAGACGTAAGGAAACATTAACGCGACTGACAAAATACAAATGAATATTATAAAAATCAAATTCGTTTTACCTCACAAGTTCTAACCAGTATGAACTAGTTTATTGAGGCACAATGGACAGTTTCACACAAGCTGTGCCGCGTAGCACAAATGTTGTCCCATAACTTTTTATTTCACAGAATTGCACAATTTTTTTATTTTACTTATATTTCTGTTATCTACGAATCAGAATACGTTGAAATTACTATATAGGAAAAATTGGCACAAGGGTTCCTGATTTGGCCTTTCCATGGTGGCAGTCAACGTGCTAGATAGGTTCTGGTCTCATGAAGGAGGTCTCAAAAAACCCTGAAGTTGGAGTGTGAGAATCAAATTTGGCAACCTTGTAAAGTGTTTAAATCCTACTCTGGCCTCTGCTGAAACGAATATCTCGTTTGTCACCAACCAAAAATAAACCAATCTACAAAAAAGATACATAAATGAGATAAGGATTTGTTTCAGGCACGATTTAAACCTTTTACAGTGTTGCCAAATTTTGTCTTTACACTGCAACTTCCAGGATTTTTGAGACCTAATATATTATGATTTGTATTGGTCTGAAGCCTAATCATCTGTAGGATGTTCCAATGCTTACACTTTTTCCTAAATGCGCTGTGTATGACTTCTCTTTTTCTACTGGATTTTATTAGTATTTACTATACAGGGTATCCTTAGATAAACTGACATATGTTGCAGGTAAATATCTCTAAGATGAGAAAAGATAACGCGGTTTATTCTGGGAGATTGAGGATTTTGCAAAGTTTTTTTTTTTTTTCACAGTATTGCCGAATCCTAAAATTTGATGAAATTTGGTTTTACAGACATGCGATTTTTTTTTTTTTAAAGGACTGCGTTATTTTTAATGAAACACTCTGTATATTTTGTCATCGCCAGAAAGCCTGATTTTTCTTCTTTACAAAAATTTATATATTTTTTAATTATAATCTTGAAATTGCATCACATAAATTGCACGTTGTTGTCAAGGTTTTGATCAGTTAGTAAAAGTGAGAAAAAGTTTCATTTTTCTACAACTGTCAAAAAATGATGATGTTCGCACACTCATGACAATTTGCGAAGTGACACTTTTTTTTCCCAGGTATTGATTTTTTAACGTTCCCATGACGCCGTGCGCGAACTAGCTATTTCGCACCCTAGTGCGCGAAATAGCAGTTCGCACACTGGTATCATGGTGACACATACCTGTCAGGAAAACCAAAAATAATTAAAATTCACCTACCTTTGATTGAGAATTCAATTTTGGCTTCGAATGATCGATATTTAAATGGAGTTGTAGAAAAAATATTGTTTGCCACTCGGGCGCGAAATACTTTGGTGATCTCGACTATTATTTTAACTTGGCTGCGCCTCGTTAAAAAAATCAGATCTCGATCACCAAAGTGGCATTTCGCGCACTAGATACAAAAATAACTATTTTGAGCCTAAGACTCTGCCTAAGATCCACTCGTATGACTCGCAGTTTGTTTTGTTCGATGAAAAGACCCTACTCAATAAATCCCGAAAGTTTGAAGCCCCTCTGATTGCTCGAAGTATTTTTTAGAATCTCCGTGATTGAACAGAAATTTTGCAAGATTTTTTTTGCGAGTGAGAAAAAAATCATAATTCCATTTCTGAGTCTGAGATCCACTTGCGGGTTGTTTTGTTTGATAAAAATACTCTACCCAATAAATCCTGAAAGTTTGAGGTCCCTCTGATTGCTTGAAGTGTTTTCCAGAAGCTTTCAAAGGTGATTAAACAGAAATTTTGCAAGATGTTTATGCATTTGTTTGAGAAAAAAAATCATACCTAATTCCTTTTCTGAGCTTGATATCTTCTCGCGGTTTGTTTTTTTTTTAAAGAAAAGACCCTACTCAATAAGTCCTGCAAGATTGAAGTTCCTCTGATTACTCGAAGTATTTTTCAGAAGCTTTCAAAGGTATTCTAATAAAAATTTCACAAGATTTTTTTGCATTTACTTAGGTGAGAAAAAAAATCATAATTCCATTTCTGAGCCTGATATCCAGTCGCGGTTTGTTCTGTTGGATAAAAAGACTACTCAATAAATCCTAAAAGTTTGAAGTTCCTCTGATTTCTTGAAGTATTTTCCAAAAGCTTTTCAAAGGTAATTTAAGGCCGCGTTAATGGCCGCCATGTTTAAATTTAGTTTTTGAAAATGACGACTGTGTCACTCTACACATACGGTTCAATATTTTATTTTTTGTCCAAAACAATATCTGTTTGTCGGTGAAACACTTAGTGAAAGAAAAAGACAAATATACAATTATGATGCTCCCAATGTAGCTTTTCTGCGTGGCGCCATCTGCTTGAAATTTCTTGAACTGTTTTCACCTTCAAAATTCGCTTTAAGGTCATCTCAAAAAATCCGCAACAATTTCCAAAATCCTTTGGCATAATAGTTATTTATGATATAAGTGCTGAAAGTGACATTTTATTTTGTGAAAAGGGAAGTTTGGGACACGACGGCGAAGGCGGAGTGTTCCATCCCTTTGAACAAAATTAAATCACTTTTAGCACGAATATCATACACTATTTTTTCTAGAAACGCACTAAATGTGATTACTTTTAGCACTAGTGCTAAAAGTAATCACTTTTAGCACCAGTGTCATAAAATGGCATTTTAGACACTGACAGCATCCGTTAAAAATGACACTTTTAGTGACGTTTGTAGAAAAAGATTATTTGATATATTATCTACAATCTCTGCAATTACCGTTTTTTAATTTTTCCTGGTTATAAACAAAATATGCTTTTCACGGATCCAAGCTTGATAAACATGCAAATATGCAACCACCAACTTATTTAGTTGTTTTGGTGGTTGCGAACATGATTTTTAAATTTAAAAAAAAGGCTGAATATCGAAAAACCAAAATAAAGAATTGTAGATAATCGATCAAATAATGTTTATGCCAAATTTGAGCCAATTCTAATGTGCCGTTTTTTTGAAGACCTTAAAACAAGTTTCGAAAAATCAACCAATCAGAGCACTGCATTCTCAACGTTGTTGCGGCCTTAATAGAAATTTTGCAAGATTTTTTTTTGCATTTAAGTGAGAATAAAATCATAATTCCATTTCTGAGCCTGAGATCTGTTTTGTTTTATTTATTTATTTATTTATTTAAAAACTCAACAGATTTACATCCAATTACAGAGTAGGTGTTAGGAACTAGCATACTTGTGGTACTTGGTTTACTTTCATCACATAACATGATTTAACTGATATCTCTCACATCTCAATTTCATTAACTCATCTTTTCTTGAATTTTTCCAATCCTAGGTTAAAAATATCACATTTGTCTCTAAATTGGTTATAAAGTTTACACATTGAAATAATGGGAGAATTGCTGTAATAATTTGTTCGAGTATTATCATTATCTATACACTGTGATTGTCGTAGCCCGTGCATTAGAATTCAATTAGATTGCAGGTGGATTAATAGAGATAGCATCCAATCCACCTGCAAGCTAATGCACGGACTACGTAAATCACCCTGTATAAAATGTTCTATAGTTTGGTACATGAAAGTTGAGATACGCGATCAGATTAGGATCCGCAATGAAATTATTAACTAGTTTATACATAAACATAATGGAAGCAATTTTTCTCCGATTATTTAAAGATTTTAGTTTGTAGGTTTTCATTATGTCTCTTCTGGGTATATGCAATCTATACTCACCACTTTCTTTGTAATGTATGAATCTTAAAAATTTGTTTTGTACCTTTTTTATGTCATATTTATAGTTTTTATAGTATGGATTACATACCACTGAACAGTACTCTAAAATACTTATAACATATGCCACATATAATCTTTTCATACAGTCTGTGTTTTGAAACATCCTACAGCTCCGTATTACAAATCCATACATTCTAAGAGACTTATTGACTATATAAGAAACATGTAGCTCAAAGCTTAATTAGGAGGCAAAAATAATTCCAAGATTTCGCCGAGCTGCTGTCTAAAAATTATTACCAGTTGGATTGTCTACCATCTAGACCATTTCATTTTGTAACTTTGCTTTTCTCCATATATATTGGGCTTGAATCAGATCGAGATCGTTTGTGGGGATTCAGGTGTTCACAATACATTGACTCATCTGTTAAATTCACAAAATTAAAATTACTATTATCATCTGTGGACTCTTTGAAAGTTGTAGATTCAGGTGGACTTTTTGCTAATGACTGTTGTGGCTTAAATACTGTATCCGGTGTTAAATTTGCGTTTGCTGATTACGGTTTTCTGCTGGGTTGGAACAAATAAGCTATTGTCTGAATTTATTTTTTTCTGATTGGAATGCGAATAGATTTTGCTATTGATACCTATAATTTTGTTTATTTGTGCTCGTCCTAGATTTATTGATCCCACAGAAGAAATACGTTTTGTTTTAGAAATACACTATTGAGCTAGGTTCTCATTATCCACGTTTTTGTCTCCATCGGCATTAAGTCCCATGGTGCAGTTTTACTAAAGAATATTTTATGTTAACTGCACAAAAACACAATAACTTTAGATCGGCTTCAAAACACGTCTGACACGCTCGACTACTGTATTGCTTCATTGTTTGATGAATGTTCAATAAATCCTGAAAGTTAATTTGGAGTCCCTCTGATTTTCAAAAGCTTTCAAAGGTGATTTAATAGAAATTTTGCAAGATTTTTTTGCATTTAGGTGAGAAAAAAATCATAATTTCATTTCTGAGCCTGAGATCTTCTCGCGGTTTGTGCTGTTTGATGAAAAGACCCTACTCAATAAATCCTGAAAGATTGAAGATCCTCTGATTTCTTGAACTATTCTCTAGAAGCTTTCAAATGTAATTTAATAGAAATTTTGCAAGATTTTTTTGCATTTAAGTGAGAAAAAAATCATAATTCCATTTCTGAGCCTGAGATCTACTCGCGGTTTGTGTTATTCGATAAAAAGACTACTAAATAAATCCTGAAAGTTTGAAATTTCTCTGATTACTTGAATTATTTTTCAGAAGCTTTCAAAGGTAATTTAATAGAAATTTTAAATTTTGCAAGATTTCTATGCATTCGAGTGAAAAAAAATCATAGTTCCATTTCTGAGCTTGAGATCTACTCGCGGTTTGTTTTTTTTTGATGAAAAAACCCTAGTCAATAAATCCTGAAAGTTTGTAGTTTCTCTCATTACTTGAAGTATTTTTCAGAAGCTTTCAAAGGTGATTTAATAGAAATTTTACAATATTTTTTTTGCATTTAGGTGAGAAAAAAATCATAATTTCATTTCTGAGTCTGAGATCTACCGCGGTTTTTTTTGTTTGATAAAAAGACCCTACTCGATAAATCCTGGAAGTTTGAAGTTCTTCCGATTTCTTGAACTATTTTCTAGAAGCTTTCAAATGTAATTTAATAGAAATTTTACAAGATTTTTTTGCATCTAAGTGACAAAAAAACCATAATTCCATTTCTGATCCTGAGATCTACTCGCGGTTTGTTTCTGATGAAAAGACCCTACTTAATAAATCCTGAAAGTTTGAAGTCCTGCTGATTGGTTGAAGTCTCTGTTGAAGTATTTTTCAGAACCTTTCAAAGGTGATTTGATAGAAATTGTGTAAGATTTTTTTGCATTAAAGTGAGAAAAAAAAAAAATGATAATTCCATTTTTGAGTCTGAGATCTACTCGCGGTTTGTTTTGTTTGATTAAAAGACCCTACCCAATAAATTCTGTAAGCTTGAATTATCTTTCAATCCTGTGTCAATCTGTAAAAGCAAATTTCGAGCTATTCCAGTTATTAAAGCATTTATTATTCAATTTTCCACTCATCTAAAACTCGACCTACATAAGTTTGCCTAACTTGCAAAAATATGCATAAAAAATTAATCATCTGTATTTCCCAAACAATTTTCTTATCTTTTAATTACGTAGTATAGAAATATAAGAGATAGGAATTTAACTTTACGCTTGCTGATGAATAATATAAAAGCTCACCTGTTCAAAATATGCAGAGCACACTACAATCTTGACTATTATTTGGCCCATGTACGTATTAAAATCTACATAAAATATGTTGATGTTAATTGGTTTATTTCACACTTATATGAAAATGTTTGTTTAAAACTCTCGCCTAGTTTTATGCAACATTGTTTCAGCAGTAGGTTTCTAGTTGAAAAAAAAGAAAAACTTCATGATACATATATAATCAATCCTGATTTTCTTAAAACAAAATACAGTATTAGATTTCAAAGAAAATAGATATTTCAAGTTTATTTGTAGTACAAAAATCCATACTAATAATAATACGAAATGCAAGAAAACCTGATCGAAAAGTTTAGTTTCACACCCCTTCACAAATTCCTCCTTATTCTATTCCAGATATAACTGCTGTAGGTGGTATAGAATCATTACATATCCGTAACGCGACATTTGAGTCCTTCAACGTGAAACTATCAAACTCAGTATGGAGAAACTTGCGTTACATGACCATCACAGATGGAAACATAAGCAGAATCGACGGAGAGTTTGCCAAACATAGTAGAATTTCGTGCCTTAACTTATCCTCGAACCATATCAACGCTATTGAAGATAGAGCGCTAGGAACACTGTACAATTTGAGTATTTTGGATCTTTCGCACAATAATTTGACTGAACTTCCTAGTGTGAGGAAGGAGAGTGTTACTTTAGATATATCGAGTAAGAATTTGTCAATTTGTTGTTTTATTAATTACTTATTTCAATTTTATAGATAATACAAATCTCATTTGCTCAAAACTAACAAATACGCTCATTAGCCGTCCCGAAATAATTTTTATCAGCGAAAATCAGACGTTTTGTATCACAACCAAAGATTACGATTGGTTTCAGTCAGCAGATATTTTGCCATTTTCTCAAGTCAAAGCTGGTCACGAGGTAAGTAATTTTGTTATTTCATGCAATTTTTAATAATTTTTATTATTAGCTGCAGAAAAACTGCCACCGTAACTGCACTTGTAAAATTGACAGGTACGTATCCTTGCAAGGCAAAAGTTCAACTTACCAGGTGGCTGTAAATTGCTCTGGGAAAAAGTTTCTCAGTTTGCCAGTGCCTCTGCCTGATAAAACCATATCGTTGGATGTTAGCCATAATAATGTAAGTGAAAACAGTTTCCGGGATGATTTGTACAGGGTGGTCCAAATTGGACACTTTCTTATGGAAATACCCTTTATTTTTAGAGATAGAAAAAAATGAACCCCCCACTCTGAGGCTCAAATTTCATGAAATTTTGATTGGTGCAAACCGCATTTTGATATCTTCAACCGTTTAGCTACTAGAGGGCGTTTCTCGATTTTGAGCAATACTGTGAAACCTTCATAACTTTTTTGTTTATGAAAATAATTGATTTCCGTAAAGACTTCCTAGAGGCACTTTTTTAAGAAGAATTCAGTGACGTTCTCAGTTTTTTTCTAATTGACTCGGATTTCAAGATATTGACCAAAATTCGATTTTTTTCAATAGAACACCCTATATATTAATAGCTTATTGGAAAGCTCTGCTTTTACTGATTTCAATGATATAAAGTTCGATAGGTTTATCCCTAACAGTTTCCGAGAAAAAAAAAATTTCTGTTTTTGTCATAAGAAACAATGTGTTAGAAAGAGACCTTTCTCGTTTTCCTTACAGATATAAAGTCCTTTTCCAACACATTGTGTCTTATGACAAAAATCGAAATAATTGTTTTCTCGGAAACCGTTGGAGATAAACCCATTGAATTTTATATCATTGAAATCAGCAAAAGCAGAGCTTTTCAATGAGCTATTAATATATAGGATGTCCTATTGAAAAAAATCGGATTTTGGTCAATATCTCGGAGTCGGAGCTAAATAGAAAAAAGCTGAGAACGTCACTGAATTCCACTTAAAAAAGTGCTTCCAGAAAGTCTTTACAGAAATTAATTATTTTCATAAATAAAAAAGTTATGAAGGTTTCACAGTATTGCTCAAAATCGAGAATCGCCGTCTAGCGGCTAAACGGTTGAAGATATCAAAATGCGGTTTGCACCAATCAAAATTTCATGAAATTTGAGCTTCAGAGTGGGGGGTTCATTTTTTTTTGTCTCTAAAAATAAAGGGTGTTTCCATAAGAAAGTGTCCAAATTCGCCCACCCTGTACAAGTATTTTTTTGTTTCAGATAACGTCCATTAAAGAAATGAGCGATCCGTCCTATGAAAATTTGAGATGGTTTTTTGCTGACGACAATCAAATTTCTTCAATTCAGCCTTTGGAGGGAACAAAATTTATAAGCAATTTTGATACGCTAAGCTTATCACGCAATAGAATCAAAATTGTGAGTTAAATTGTCAAAACTTATCAAAATAATGAAGATACATATTATAATTTTAGTTTGAAACTTACGTTCTGGATAATGTAGAATTTCAAAGAGTAAGCATAAACATAAGAAATATTTATTTAGGGTACAATAAAATTAATTGCGACTGTAACACTATGAAATTAAAGGTAAGTTTATTTATGTTTTATTTGTGGTTTAATAGCAATAATGTTTTCTTATTAGGCGTGGTTGTTGTCAAAACTCAGCCACATACCAGATCACGATAATATAAAATGCGATAATATTAACGTAAAAGTAACTGAATTAGATGCATCGAAGATGTGCCAAAGCTCACAAGATTGGACCGACTATATTTACTATATTATTACAGCTGAAGTTGTTTTGTTAGTAGGTGAGTCCAAATAAAAAAATGTATTGAAGTTAATAAGTTAGGGGATCTAGACAGCTATTTAGCAAGATATCTATTGCGTTTGTATAATCATCAAATAATAAAATAAATAATACATATTTTGATACATTGTGAGAAGATGTACCAATGTGTTAGAAATGTAGCAAAATCATCTTGCAAGTTTTGATAAATAAATTACATTACTGAAAACATTTATATCCTTGAATTCCAGGCTTAATCACAAAAGTCTCCTACGACTACTGGGTGTTCAAAACGGCTGGTTATCTGCCTTGGCCCGCCAACAAAATGCCCAGATTGCCTTGTGATTGGTTGTGCGAATAAAGCAGCTTTACAATTTCTTATTGGATGGATCCAAATAGAAAATGATTTTTGTGCAAAATTATCATCAACGACTTTTAAATGAATATTTTTGCGATGCTTTGTTGAAACACTATTAGCTTATGCCAATGACTGTTATATATTGTTAGAAATGTATGTTATACAATAATTACATATTTTTATATTATGTATTAGGTATGTAAAGTAGGTACATATTTTATACCTACCTATTCAATTTATGATAGTAGGTACCTAGCTTAAAGGGTGCCTTAATTTAAAAGTTTTTATTTTTGCCTTCCATGTAAAAAAGTTTTATTTAACGCTGTGTCTAGCCTCCCGGCACCGGTATTCATATGAATCCCGGCTATGACGCGTTTTCAGTGACGTCATCAACAAGCACCGGTAACTGTCGCGGATCCCGGCTATTGCAATACAAGATGTTAATAATTATTATGTTCATTGGTATTGGGGCAGAATTATTATGTAGGGTAAAAAAAGTACACGAAGTCGGGCGCGATAAGCTTTTATTTATGGGAAATAAAATTATGAATTTTATTATATGTACATAGAATACATAGGCATAATTCGAACATAAGTATAAATTCTGAAATAATCACTACAACTTTTTGGTATCAATTGTTCATGCACAGCTTACACTCCAAACAAATCCAATTTTTAGAAAATTTTGGTATTTTTTTCAACGTTGTAAATTTAATATGTCTCCATAGAAGGCATAATAGCATACATACAGCATTTCGCCGCGGATAATTCTGTGATTTCGCTGAATTTTACAGCATTTTGGAAGTCTGTTTAGCATTTGATCTTGTACAGCAACGCCGTTATTGTTCAGCAACATCACACAGGGTTCCCCAAAATTAGAGGTTAATATTTTAACTGCGGATTCTACATCTGAAGAGCATAAGTTCCTATAAACATGGGTCCGAAAGTACCCTATTTCAGTGTTAAAAAAGCTATAGTCCCGAATAATGAATGAAAATAAACCATACTATTCGCTTTTTAAACCACTACTACGAAAAGTGGATTAGCGAAGTATTATTACCAATACCAATATTACAACAAGAAACAATAATACACAAAAGCTATTCCGGAATTATTTACAGCCTCAAGCAGCAAGTGAAATACGACTTTGAATTTTGAATCCAATAGCCGGGATCCACGATAAATCCCAGCGGTCGTTGATGGACGTCATTGAAAACGCATCGTAACCGAGATTCTTATGAATACCGGTGCCGGGAGGCTAGACACAGCGTTTATTTAATTTTAAGTTATGTTTCAATTTTTGAGTGAAACCTTAATATTAGAATAGAAATTGCTCAGTTTTAAAAAATGTATTTGAACATTTTAAAAATGTTAAAGATTTAGTTACTTTAGTTATGTATTAATATTATATTGTTTTAAAGTATAATTCTTATTATTTTTGTTATGCGACTGATGAATGCGTTAAGAATAATTTCCACACAAGGAAATATTTTAGAGGAAGGCTTATCAATAAAATTCATCGATTAAATAATGATGTTGCTCATCGATACGAATTCAAAAATTGAGATGGTTAAACTGAGAAATACAGAGAAGTAAGGAAAATTTGGTAAATAAGCGCGTTTTCATCTGTTTTCTATCGCAGGATCTTTTTTTTATTTCAACAACTTCAAGAGCCAGGAATAGACAAAAATTGAGAAATAGAAGAAATTCAAGAGGAATTGAGGAAAATTGGTAGACACAAAGTACTTTGTTCCTATTCCAAGCGCTTGAATTTTTTCCATATTTAAAAAAATTTAGAAGAAAACAAAAAATTGGTAGATGTCTTCATGTTCTTTCTATTCCAGGTTCTTGAATATTCCTTATTTCGACAAATTGAGAAGCCGGGAAAAAAGATAAATTGAAAAATAGAGACAAAAAATGTAAGAAACATTAAGAGAAAATTGGAGATAAGTAAACATTCTTGTTTTTTTCTGGTCCAAGCTCTTGAAATTTTTTTATTTCCGCAAATTCAAAAGCCGAGAATAAACAGATAGGAAAATTGAAAAATAGAGAGAAGAGATGTAACAAATATTCAGAAAAAAAATGAGACATTTAGGAGCCGGGAATAGACAAAAATTACGCGGGAAAAATGGGTAATAAAGAAGAGAAATTCAAGAGAAAAAATTGTTCAGAAGTATTTTGTTTCTATTCCAAGCTCTTGAATTTTCTATTTTCTCTATTTAGAGAAATTTAAAAGAAAACACCAATATTGTGTGTAGTCGACCCCGATTTGAAAAGAAAAGATGCGTGGTGCAACAAACACTTTTCGAAAGGAATAAGCCCCGGAGCTGTTCCGGAGCTTCTCCTAGGTGTAAAAGAAATACAACTAACTAATCCAGAGCCACTTTCGAGTGCAGAGTGCGAAGATCCTAGAGCACCTTGTCACAGTCCATGAGTTTTGCACTCGAACGCTTGAAACCGAACGGGTCAAATTGTAGCCGGAGTACTGTAGAGTATCTCGGGACGCTCAAAGGGTGTCACCCGAAACCAGCCCAGCATAATCGATTATGCTTGATTATCCTCGCGAAAAATTTCTTAATTATTAGCCGTTCGGATTTGAAAAAAGAACGGTTTAAAACAATCGCACAGTTTATCAATCAACAAAAATGACAACCGGCTAGGCCACAACCCGCTAGGCATTGCGGCTAGGCTATCACAAATTTGAATAATGTCCGTATTACATCTGTGTATTTTTCCGTGTATTTATTCATGTATTTCAGGGTGCCAACATTATTTTGTTTTTGATAATGCTGATTTATGTTGCGTTTGAAGCTTTTCGGTTGTCACCCTGAACTACATGAATAAATACACGGAAAAATACACAGATATGTAATACGGGCATTATGAACTGTGCGATTGTTTTGACCGTTTTAGAACCGTCCTTTTTTATTTATGACTGTAATAGTATATTGTATTATTAAGGGCCGGTCTCTCAATAGCAATTCACCCCTGGGTAAAGCATAGCTCCAGGGTAAACTTCGCAACTGGACATGTTTCCCCGAGGGCCGGTTTCTCAATAGCATGTCACCTCCGGGTTAAGGATAATTTCAAGGTAAACTGGACACGCTTACCCTGGAGTTAAAACCAACCTGCAGGTGACTCGCTATTGAGGAACCGGCCCTTAAAAGGTTAAAAACAACCCAGAGGTGACGCGGTAATGAGAAACCAACCTTAAGGAAATTATAGGTCTGTTCTCACGAGAGTGTCTGACAGTTTGCAACCTGTCAGAAACAATCGCTCAACTAAGTTACCGATTTATCATAGAACGACGGCAGGGAGTTTTCGTTGCTTACAAAATGCGATTCCGGTTAACGCTGTTTGACAACTTTGACATTCGAATCTCGTACAGTCGTGAGGATAAAAAGTGGGACACCCGTTTTTTCCTATTGTAAACCGAGCTCATCAGCTATACCTATGGCAATGACAGGGATTGTCATATTCGACAAAAAATCCATTTTAGAGAAAATACTGATTTATTCAAAGAGCCGGTTTCTCAATAGCAGGTCACCTCCGGGTTAAGCTAACTCCAGGGTAAACATTGCAATTTGACACGTTAACCCCAGAGTTGAATCAACATGGGGGTGACTTGCTAAAAGTTGTATTCCTTTCAAGAGTTTGAAACATTCGAGCTATTCGCTCCGGTGTTTAGTCGCCCCCGATTTGCATGGAACAGATGCGTGGTGCAACAAACACTTTTCGAAAGTAATGAGTGCGTGAAGTCCCGGACCTGTTCCGGAGCTCCTCCTAGGTGTGAAAGGAAGTATAATTGAGAAAACCGGCCCAAAATAGCGAAAAAAGACAAGACCTGTCAGTCAGGTGTCCCACTTTTTATGCTCACGACTTAAGGCACACACACATATCAGAAAATAGAAATTACAAAAAACCAAACATACTAACACCTATTTTCAATTATCATACTTTAAAAATCTAGGTATGTGCATTTAAACATTTCCGGTTCAGTCTCAATGTTGATGCCTAATTTGAGCCAATTCTGATGTTGTTTTGCAGAGATCCATATGGCCCATTTTTAAATTCTTTATTTAGTTCAATATTATTTGTACTTTCAGAAATAAACAATAATTTGTTTATTTTTTGAAGGCTCAGAACGCCCAAAATCGTTCATTTTGTGGGTCGAAATGAACGTTTTTGGGCGTGGCACCCCAAAATTTTTCTTGACTCAGGCAGCGTTTGCGGCGGGCCTTCCCCTCCCCCTATGGGCCTGGGGCTGTAGCTCCCCCAGATCTGATGCCCTAACTTCGCCCATGCACAAAACCCAGCATCTCTGGTGGATCTTGTAATACAAAATTTAAGCTAATGAACTACATTCGTCACGAAAATTCGATTGAGTCATACACTCACAAAACTTAACAACTTTGAAATAACAAAAACCAAATAGTTATTCACCTAACAAGTGTGGATAAGTGGGTAGTTATATTTTTACACACGCAACGGAACCCGCCAGCGGAGTTCGTGCAAACCGTAAGTGCGGAAAATACCTTACGCTCGTGTTAGGTACAACATTTTTCCTACGAGCGTACGGAAATTGTTTGATTTTTGCTCTACTGATAAAGGAAATGGTCAAAAATGTGATTTTTTAATTAAGTTTAAGCTATAAGTTTATAATAACAGCATATTAACAATTATTTTTATTACCTATGAGTAGGATTAATTATTTATGGTGACAGAAAAATTGAAAAAAAAAACAGTGCGTGAAAAACTTTTCGTGCGGTAAATTTGTTCTCATGCACGCTGTGCGGAAAAGTGGTACTTTCACGCAAATCGGTGCGTGAAAACGCCTTTTTCCGCACGCACGAAGGAAATCAATTTTACTTTTATTAGCTTAGTAGGTTTAGAATTTTTTTAAATTGACGCTCGCTGCACACTCCACACCATCAAAAAATTCGGAGCGAATCGAGCGAGCTCGATACACTCTCTCGACGTATTTACGAACGCGAAAAGTTTTTCTCGACACGCTCGAAAGAAAATAAACGAACGTCATTCAAAATTTCGAGCGTATGGTGCGCACAGAGCGCAGCTGTTGTATGGTTCGAGATACACAAACCCGTTCGTTTTTTATTTCAAGATTTTCAAGCTCGGTTTGCTCGATGATCAGCTGACCTCTGTCTAAGGTAGCTCAAGCCCCACACGCTCCGCACTTCGAGGGAATATACGAACGCGCCTATAGTTGTATTCCTTTCACACCTAGGAGGAGCTCCGGAACAGCTCCGGGGCTTCACGCCCTTATTCCTTTCGAAAAGTGTTTGTTACAACTTGCACCACGCATCTGTACCCTGCAAATTGGGGGCGACTGAACACCGGAGCGAGTAGCTCGAGTCTTTTAAACTCTCGAAAGGAATACAACTTATGTGTGATGCTTTCTGACACTTTGCAAACTATCAGAAACTCCTGTGAGAACATACCTAACGTATACACCCTTGTGCATCCTTTTTTTCCGAGAAGAAAATTTGTGTGTCTTTCGAATAGCGCTTTCGCCTTTGGCCTCAAGACTGCACTCGAATTATCAAAAAGCGATCTGAAACGGATTCACATGTTCGATTTAAAATGGAGCGATTCACATGTTCATCTTGAGCAATAGATAGAACGCTCTCAAATCTCGTACGGAGCGCTCGCTGTTTCTTGCTCCGGCAAATTTGGTGGATCAAAGAGTTTGATCCATCCTCGAACCGCTCAAAAGAACGTTCGGCTATTGATTCCAAATGGTGTGCCCTTGTTTGGATTATAATCGCTCTCGCAGCACTCCCGCAGAGATCTGTGACGTCACCGCCAAGACAGGAGCTGAGCCGAATACAGCCGCTTTCCAGCTGACCATTTTGAGCACACAATGGAGCTTTTGCGCGCGCAAATGCTTCAAGCGCGTGTTCTTGTTCCAGCCGTACTGCGCTTCGAAAGCTGCTAAGTTTTGCGTTTCAAACACAGAACAGTGTGCTGCACTGTGCTTGAAGCACACAGCTGGAAAGCGGCCTATGTGAAAAAGATTTCGGACGGACTCTTCTTGAATTCTCCTTTCTCCTGTCTCCTTGCGCTCGGTATTTTGCTCAAAGTACAGAGCGTGCTGAGCAGAGACGCAATCACGTGACCAGCAAGCAAACAGAGCAGTTGAACGCGGTATCAAATTGCCCGAAATAAACGAACGCGAATGAGCCTGCACCGAGTACACTTTTTTAAATAGACGCACGGTAAATTCAAGCTCGGAGAACTCAGATCAAAATACCGAACGCACGGTCTGTTCTGCCTGTCGCCTGTCATGAGTGTCAGGTCATGGTCAGCTGTTTTCTGTTTATTTTGTTTATTATAATTCCAAATCCCTGAAAAATAAAAATATATTATTAATTATCAAAATTAATTTAGAATAAGTATTCAGTGAAATTAATATCAAATGAAGTTCGAGTAGAAATTAAATTACTAAAATTTCCATTGCCATTTACTTCAGAGGTTTTTTTTTTTTTTTCAATTTTCCATCAATTTGAAATGGGAGGCATGAACAAGGAAATAGAGTTACAAAGTTTTTTCATTTTTAACTCAGCCTTTGGACCTAAGGAAGGAGACTTGGAAGGAGATGTGAGAATAATTATTTATATCTTTTTAAGTCATTACAAATAAACATGGGTGGCATTTTGTGAATATTTAGTTGTAGATGAACTGACCTCTAAGGGCCGGTTTCTCAATAGCAAGTCACCCCCGGGTTAAGCATAACTCCGGGGTAAACATAACAACTGGACTAATGGACACGCTTACCCTGGAGTTAAAATTAGCCCGGAGGTGAATCGCTATTGAGAAACCGGCCCTAACTCAGATTGTATGTCTAATAGGGAACTTTACAATTTCTTTTTTTTTTAAATCATTTATTTATGCCTTGAAAGAGTATTCCCCAAATATTATTTCCTAAAATTCAATAATAACTTGGTGAAAAATGTTTAAAGTTTCGCGCGAATTAAAAGCATTTCAAACGACCTTAAGTGGGCGCGAATCTGGATGACGTCACGTAGTATGATTTTGCGTTAAGCCGGCACCACACGATGTGTCCAACCATTGGCCCCAACGTTAGATCCAACGTTGGGTACAGTGCTTTTTGCTCTAGCATTCGGCAAATGTATCCGATGAGCGCACGGCTACACGATGCCACAAATCCTGTTGGAAGGCATTCGACACATCGTGTGGCGCCGGCTTCACCTTGTCGTCAAACGTCATACTTCATTGTATTTAATTTGGTTGATTTCCACATTTTCCACCGTTATTTGTTTTGTTGTTGTTTTGGGTTCCGGCGAGTTGTAAATTTTTAAGTTATAATGGAAAAAAAGATTCGCACATACTTACTTTTGCTACTATAAACATATCACAAATTACAGATTGGCAGATTGGCCTTTGGAATTTCCTTCTTCGGTCATAATTAATAGGTATATCGTTTTATTTATATAATGCTAAGCTAATCATTGAATTTAAGCTAAGTAAACCAATTCTAATAATGATAAAATTTTAAAAAATCAGAGAAAAACGTAAATAAACACAGCTAACGGGTATTTATTATGTAGAGTTTTGTTCTTTTATCCCTGTTCTTCTCATCATAAGAAAAAAAGAGGGAAAATGCTCCGAGCGCTCAGTGTTTCAAGACGAACTCACGGTATGATGGACGGTTGCTGACAGACACTGACAGATCATACTATATGACGTCACGACCAGTACCAGAGCGTTTTTTCCCACTGAAAATAATTTGAATTTTTCCGCATTTTTAATTCCTTATTGTGGCTGTTTGCGACAAAAAAAAATGTTTTATGTCCGCTTGACCAATAAAGTGTTATTTATACCTTGCGTTTGGTATTTTGCTCAAAGTGTAGAGCGAGCTGAGCGGAGCCGTAATCACGTGACCAGCGAGCGAACGGAGCAGTTGAACGCTGTATAAAAGTACCGGAAATTTTAATAAAGAACGCGAATGAGGCTGCACCGAGTACACTTTTTAAATAAACGAACGGTAAAGTCAAGCTCGGAGAAGTCAGACCAAAATAACGAACGCACGGATAGAACAGTTTTGTGTCAATAAAGTACCACGACTTTATTGTACTAGTAAAATAAAGTGCTACTTTATTTTACTAGTAAAATAAAGTGCTATTTTATTGCCTACCTGGACTACCTGATAAGGTGAAACAGGTCCTGACAACCTACTAAAGTGAAACAGGTCCTGACAACCTGCCAAGGTGAAACAGGTATATCTACGCGAATTTTACTTTTTTCATTCAATTTTTTTATGTTTTAACAAAAACCAGTCAGAATCGTACATAAAATCATGTATATAACGCTTACATAAACAGGCTTTATTGACTCATTATTTAATAGCCTCGCTCGCAAGCTCGCTCGGCCATAAAATTATTCGTACAATAAAGCCTTACTTTATGTACTTGTTATATAAATAGCTATTCTTCGCTGATATAGGTTTTAATTAATGTATTCTTATGATTTATAGTAATATTTTCATGTTTAAATTTTTTGTCAAGTTCCCTATTGCCAGTTTCGAGTGAATTATAACTAATTGTCAGTTCTAAGCTCGGTTCTAAGTGACAATTATAGCTAATTGTCAGCACCAAATGGCTAATTGTCACTATAGTATTTTTATTCTGACTTGAAACCCTAAATTATAAAAGGATATTTCAATATCACGTTGCTCTCTTCCATTAACTTCATTGAAAATCTATTGTAAGTTTACTATACAAAATATAATCAGCGAGGAAATATCGCTACGGTAGTCCAAAATGATAATTTAGTTCGGCACGCGTCTATAGGTTCAATTATTGCGGTAGGCTACCTCCCAGGAAGAATGCAGGTGCCTCTGACTAGACTACGCGATTTCTATAATTAATGTCATCCCAATTTACATATTTTTTGCTGTATCTAAGGGCGAATTCTTTTATTCAGCAATGGATCCATCTGCTGTCAACATTATGGGACAGCCATTCCGATTTTCTGCGAACTAGACAAAGATAGACTGGTCATTGATGGATCCATCGCTGAATAAAAGAAAGCGCCGTAACTGTCAGCTCCAAGGCACAGTTTATACCGTACCGATACAGTTGTTCAACTCCGTTGACAAACCATGGATTTTTTTGAAGCCAAATTCTATGTTCCTATATTTCGCGCTTGCGCATTATTGATCGGAAACAAGGAATCCTGGGCCGTGGACAGAGTCGGACTAGGATTTTTTGTGGATTAACATTGAGAATATAACAGGATCATATAATAATAAACAACGATTATGTGAATGTATAGAGTAAACCTAATATGAAATATGTAAATATAAATACTTACAGTCGTTCATCGTTCGGGAAACTAAAATATCCTAAGCCTGGGCTAGTTCTAGCGTTGTTTTTACAGACAAAACAGGAAGCAACCATGATAATACACAATATATAAACGATAAAACAGTCAAGTACACAAAAATCGCGAATAACATGGAAATCAAGACACTCTTAAGCCGAATTTCAAATTGATGAATTTTCCGGTAACTTTTCAATTTCCTGAATAATTTCAGTCAAAAAACTTCTCTTCTTTTTTTGTAATACAATCCTGTTGCATGTCTCGTTTGACAGTTATTTCTCGCGGGTTCTCACCCAAGCTATCTCTATCTCTTTTTTGCGTGCAGGATTGGAAAGAGACATGTATATGCCGAACTGCTTTTTCAATTTGAGAGATTTGTTCACTCATTGAGCGCATGCGCAAGATATGGGACAAAATGCTCCTATTGTTTGGAGAATTTGGCCTCAAAAAATATGGAGAGTTGTACAACTGTGTCCAAGGCCTCCAAGTGACAACTATGGCTAATATAATTGTCAGTTCTACAGGTCGAAGGTTCTAATGGCCGTTTACACCAACCATTTCAAGGAAGCCTTAGCGATAAGTTATTATTATTATTATAGGTTTGAGCATCAGTAAGGGCCAAGCAGCAACGCCGCTGTGACTACTGCTATATTGTTATATCCTTGTTTTCACTGTCACGACGAGTCACATGTAATGCACAAAATTCAGTCTAGCTCGCTCCAGATCCTGGTCAAGTCTGTTTTTGAATGTGTTCTTTGAAGGAGCACTGAATGTGTTTTCCTGAAGGGCGTTTCACTGATAGACAACCCTTTTCGTCAGAAAATTCTTTCTGATCAGCTTTGAGCATCTCTCCTTATCCAGCCTCGGAGTTGCTGGTTAGTATTTTATCTGAAAATGTTCAGTTGCAAATCTGGAGAATAATGGTGATTTAAGATTTTGTACCTCTCAATCAAGTCCCCTCTGTCTCGTCTAGCTTTCAGGGTTGTTATGTGATATCTCAGTAGTTTTTCTTCGTACGAGAGATTTCTGATTTCAGGGGGCAGTTTTGCCACTCTACGCTGGACTCTTTCCAAGATCTCAATGTCCTTAACCAAGTATGGGCTCCAAACCGAATGTGCGAACTCCAATTTAGGTCTGATATATTATTATGTTTTATATATTTTGCTAATCGGGGGGATGGATTTGTCACTAAAAGCTTTCTGTATGAGGTAGGTATACAAAAGAGTTTGTCCTCTTGACAACTGAAGAAATATGGGCTTCCTATTTTAGGTTATTTGAGATAATGACACCCAGATCTTTCTGGTTAGTGACAGCTTTCACGATAGTTCCGTTTAAGCTGTAAGGTATGTTTGGATTTTTAGGGCCAATGTGCAGTACACTGCACTTGTCGGGGTTGAGTGTTAGCTGCCATTTGCTGATCCATTTATCGAGTGTTTTCAAGTCGTCCAAAAGGTTGATACTCCAAGCACGGATTGCAGTATATTTTTGTGTCATCAGCATAAAAAATGATGTTTGTCTTTATAAGAGAATGAAGATCGCTGATGTATATGTGTGGCTCCCCACTAAGGAGCTTGTATTTATCAGAGTAATGCCCATTTGCAATTGAGTAGGTTGCTTGTGAAGCTCGTTGGGGGAGAAATTCGTATCGGGTGAGTGGGTATTATTTATTCCATGTTCTTGCAGAGGTTATAGGTAAGGCTAATTGGTCTGTAATTTACAGGGTTGAGCTTGTCTCCTTTTTTGTAGATTGGCACTACGTATGGTCGAGACCGAGGTCGAGACCATCCCTGTGGCTCAGTTTGCTGAGTGATTAAGTAGTGAAGTATTCCTTAAAGTGACATTTCTTCATGTAAAAATATCATTTTAAGGAATACTTATCGCTATGGCTTCCTTAAAATGGTCGGTGCAAATGGCCATAAGTAACAATTATTATACCTAATTTTCAGTGCTAAGTAACAATTATTATACTTTATTGACAATTCTTGGGCATTTGGTTTGGTTGCCCAATGAGTGCGCATGCTCTCAAAATTTAGAGGTCGGTATTACACACGGTATTACACTCTAAAATTTTTCTGGGAAATCTAATCCTAAATTGAAAAAAATACAATAAAAACATTTGCATATATTATTATTAATAAATTACAATATCTTCAATTTGTTTCAAGCAACTTAAAAAAATACTTTATTACTACCCATCAACTGATAATACAAGAGTTCAAGAAGATAATGTAGGACTCGTGGAAGGAATTGTACAATTTACTCAGTAAGTTTATTTTAAAGCAAACAGACGTACAAACAGTATGTAGTGATATACTCTATGTTTTAGAACATTTAATCCAAGCAGTCCTGTAAGTTCTCTACATACAAGCAAATTGAGACAACTGTATTTCCAACCAGAGCCTGATTTCTGGGTTGTATTGGTAACTAATTTTATTTTTTGTTTGATTATTTAAAAAAAGAAAAACTTGTTTTAGACTCTAACCTTACCAATAGTAACTAAGGTAAAAGAAAATGCAACTTCTGTGGAGTATTTAGAAGAAGATTTGCAAGATAATGTGTACGAGGCTGCACTTAAACAGGCCTATTACATGTACAGGTTATTTTGGGGAACTTTTCAAAATACTTTGGACAAAAATGATTTGGATACGTTAAAACTTAGAATGGAGATATTTTTTACTGCAGTAAGAAGTTGATTGAAGTTTAAATTCCATCAATCACATCAAGTATTTTTAGTATTTGAAAAGCATAAAAATCTCCAACCTGGACATTTTAACTATATTTGGCGGAATCCAATATTTACCACTAGACAGACAAACATTCCTTAATATCCAATGTTTTGTTAATTTCATTGAATCAAAATGGAATTACATTGCGCATACTGCGTTTCTCTACAACGAACACATTATATGGTAAATGTTTGAGTATGAATTCAACAAAATATACAAAAAAAAGAAATTCTAGGAGTGGACTTGAACCAAATGACATGCAAATGATCTACCAATATTTAACCGGCACCTTGTTGCCTGCCAATGTAGAAACCGAACTTCAGGGTGGTTCGATGCCTAGGAATACGGCATCTCCTTTTATATCGTTGCATCATGGTAGATTTATAACTGGTCCTACGAATCTAAAACAGGCAAAAACAATTGGCAAAGTACCTAAAGTATACCTGTTTTCTCAGGGACAAGTTAGGGAATACCATTTGGTTGTTTATAGGGCGCTTAGTGCTACTGTATGTTTTTTTATTGAAGGTAGATATTCATTTTAATCATAATAATTTATTATTATTGTATCTCTTTTAGGTAAAACTGAACTAGCTTTGAACGATTTCAAGGCTCTTGATGAATTTATAAATCCGAAATTATCGTCAATAGTTAATGATATAGCTGAATATTGTTCCAAACAAGTTGTGACGCCATCAAGTACGCCTGAGACTCCCAAATTTATTTACTTTAATAAATTGAATTTGGCATATAAAAGTTCAGTAAGTTTAATATTCAGTTGTGTACATTTATTGAAACAAATTAACTTAGGTTCATTTGGATAACAAACACACTGGTAACGTAACGTGTAATAAAGATTCTCTTCGAGTTATGAGCGATATGAAACATACAAATTCGTATTTGGGTTTGGATGGTGAAAATATTGTTAAAACAACAAATGATTATTGGGTATTTAGTAAAACTTCAAATTTGAGAGAATTTTACATTGTTTTGCAGCAGAAAAATGCTAGTTTGATTGGAATTAGTGGTAAGTTGATTTTTTAAAAAATTATATTAGTGGCAAAATTATTTTGCTTTTATTTACAGAAGAGGTTAAGCGTTTGTGCGAAACTGAGCTGGATCGTATATTTTTCCATCCCATGTGACCCTGGGTTTTTCTTAGTAATTTTAATAAGATAAATCGATAATTTATTGTAAATAAATGTTTAATTGTTGAAAAGATAATATTTTAATTGGATCATTCAAATATGCTGCAAATTAGTTCTCAAACCCTGTTAAAGCAAATATACTCGAATGTTGTTTGAAAAGTGGAACATTTCCAGGCAGTGTGGTGTAAGTTATTAATTCTGGTGAATATTTGCAAAATCTAGGTATTTGTTTAATTAATGTTTTAGTTTGTGATTAGTTCTGGAATATGGCATTTTAGAGACCTATTGAATAATAAGTGTCTATAAAGCGGATGATTTAGAGCAGCAGAGGCAATCGGAGTTTCTAAATTAATGACTTACATGTGCAAACTCGAAGGGTCATTTTGAATATTTGTTTATGATGGTTTTTGAGATACGTAATAGTATAATTGTGTATTTAGGTGGAATACTATTTTTTCTGCGATCAGTTAAATATCTGGTAAATGTTTGTCTTTTTGTTCCAATTATTCAGCAGTACGAGAATCACTTGGGAAAGTGATTCTCGTATTGTTATTCATTGATTTCTTAGCAACTATTGAAACATAATTAACATACCAGAATATTGAGTTTTGCGACCTGTCAACCAGTCAAAAATGCTGACATTTCTTGCCAATCGCGGAAAAATGAATTTACTGATGGAAAATTCAACTAAAAATCAAAAACAATAAAATTTGAGCAACAGAACAGATAATAAATCAAAGAAAAAAAAAAAGAATTTTCTGCAATCCGCTTTAATTGCGAATACGTATACGCCCCTCTGAACTTTTCGAACTGAAAAAAATTCCCTGATGATTTATGCTCCAATTTGACGAAATTTGCTGAAGCGGATATCTTTATCGCTGGCTTTGCATTTGAAAGGCAATTTTCTAAACGGATTTGCTTGACGCATGCAGAGGTGAATTTGATGAAATTTTATTGTCAGATTTCTAACGAACACCATCCTTTAAATAATTTGTATGTGGATTGATTTTTTTATTGCTAAATATGCTTCTACTAATGGTAAAGTTGTGGATTCTCCTTGGGATTTTCTAAGGGGCATTCAATATACAGTGAAGAACTAACTCCAAGTAGTAGGAAATAGTTTTAATTCCATTCTGAGGAAAAGCGCCAAAGTTTTAATAAAGCAAAATATCTAAAAAATAAGTTTTCCAAGTGTCCACTTGGGTATCATGGCAAAATATCCTTATTTAGATCACCCAAAGAGTGACAGCATTGAAAAAATTTCCCCCCTTTAAAACAAAATTGATAGTTTACTTTTACATTTTTTTTTTGAATGATGAAAAAGATGAAATATTATTGGACGTGATTCCTTTTCGTCAATAATAATATTTGTTTTTCTGTTTCCTTTTCCGGATAAAAATTGATGAAATAACTACGACTCCTCTTCATCATTTCGTATAGAAAAATATTTTTACAGAGCTAAACAGAAAATGAAGCTCTGGCCAGAAAATATTTTTAATATCCCGATATGGCTTCAAATTATCGATTATAGCCATATTAAATATGAGCTCGCTTCAAAGGGGATCAAAATGCTCTTCCTCTACCGATTCGATAACTTTTTAGTTTTCGAGTGCTCAATAAGTAAAAATCTTTTGAAAAGTATACTTCAATATTTAAATCTTAAATGGCCTTTATAAATTAAAAATATGTATATTTCTTAAATCAATTAATAATGGGGATAAAAACTCTTATATAATTCTTGAAAAACAAAACAGTATATACATCAACAAGAGTGAACTTACAATTTTATAGTAAAATCAATAGAAAGCAATTATGGAAAAAGACATTAACTCTTTTGAAAACTTTTGATGGAACGCTAACGCGTTTAGAAACTTTAATTAATCAAATGCCGATAGACTTTCTTTCAACAAGATCAGATTTAAATACATGGGGCGATATTAAAACTGCTCTTCAGCAAAAGTTTACAGACCCAATAACCAGAGGTAATTTACAACAACAATTAATATTTTTATCAAAAAGAATTGAATCAACTCAAGATTACATTCAAAAACTTGAAGCTTTAGAAACTAAGATAAATAATAAAATTTGTTCTGAAATTACCAATATTGAATCTCGAAAAGTATTAGGTAATCGCACAAAATGAATTAACAGCAACTCAAATTTTTTTATTAGCGAATCTCTAAAGTGAGTTAAGAACTCTATTGATAGTTCAAAACCTGAATCTGGATAATGCTATTGATATAATAACCAATTATGAAACTAACAAGCCAAAATCATTTCAAAAATCAATACATGCAGAAGCATGGTTTAATGAAACAAAATGTACAGAGAACCGAAAATCAATTCTCAACAAAAGCCGACTAATCAATATCAAAGTACCTACTTCTAAACAAACTCCAACAAATCAATCAAGACTCTCAAATCAAACCTTTTTTAAATCACGAGGGCAATTTTCCAGTCAGCCAAATCAATCATTTTTCAAGCCACAAGCTCAAAACTCTACTCAGAAAAGTTTTCAATATTCCAAACCACAGCAGCAATACCCACAACCAATGTCAGGTGTGAGTATTCAACCACGAAAGCCCGTTAGCCAAGTAAGACAAAATCAACCTTATTTTAGATTCACAGGAAACCCCAATTACACATTTCAAGAATTAACAAATCTCGAAAATGAGTAAACTGAATCCCAAAATAATCCAGAATCTGATGAATACGATTCTTACCAAAATATAATGACAATTTTGAAGATCAAACATCTTTTGAAGAAGAAAATCTTGCAGAACAATTGGAAAATTTTCAATTCGAAGCCTTGTCATCCATCATTGCTTAGACCATGCTTAGCTGAAACGTATGTTAGTACATTTCAAACATGCGCTAGTTCAAAAAAAGCTAAGTACCAGTAAAGCAAACATTCCACTATTTTCATGCTTTGGAATATCTGAACCAATTGAATTCATTTCATATCCTTTCCATGCTTATTTCGACAGAATTTTAGGAATAAAAGATCTTTGTGAATTGAACTGAAATATCGACCTCAATAATCAATTACTCAAAAATCACTATTTCGAAATTCCATTCCAACAAAGACAAAACTTTGACGAATATGCAATCGTAATTCTACCAAAAACTCTTTAAAATGCCATATTTAAAACAAATCTACCCAACAATACTACATGGATAAAGCCATATTTCCCTAATGATGACATTGAAATTCAATCAACATTAGAAACTATAATTAAGAACACTTATACAATAGACGTGTTTAGCGTTTAGCCTCAGCCTCAGAAAGATCGATAATTTTAGAAGGAAGTAGAAATGAAAACTTACTAGAACCAATCGAATTCAACAACTTTGAAATATTTAACTTTAATCTCGATATAGAAAATACTTTAGAAAAAATTGATTTAAAATCTTTAATAAGACACGATCATTTAAATCAAGAAAAACGTGAACAATTTTTCAAACTACCTACTTAGAAAATTTGGCAATCCTTTACATAAACCTGGAGATCAATTAACATTCTCAAATCAAGTCAAACATGTAATAACTACAACAGACGAAATTCCAACACATACAAAAAATTATAGATACCCTTACATTCACAAAGACGAAGTTAATAGGCAAATAGACCAAATGCTTCAAGATGGAATCATCCAACCATCCTGTTCTCCTTGGAGGTTCCCTATATGGATTGTTCCTAAGAAAACAGATGCGTCCGGACAAAAAAAATGGAGATTAGTATTTGACTACAGCAAATTGAATAAAAAACCCATAGGTGATAAATATCCAATACCAATATCGCAGATATATTAGATAAACTAGGAAGTTTTCAATATTTTACAACCTTGGATTTAGCCAGTGGGTTTCACCCAGATTAAAATTGTCCCAAAAAGTATTCCCAAAACAGCATTCAATGTAGACTATTGTGACATTACGAATACACACGGATGCCCTTCGGCTTAAAAAATTCTCCTGCTACTTTCCAACGAGCAATGGATAATGTTTTACGAAGATTACTTGAAACAGTCTGTCTAGTATATATGGATGATATCATTATCTATTCAACCAGCGTTCAAGAACACATTAACTCTTTAAAACTAGTATTCGAACGATTAAAGTCTTTCAATATGAAAATACAATTAGACAAATCTGAATTTTTACAGAAAAGTGTCGAATTTATAGGACATATCATAACTCCAGAAGGTGGCACAGGCGGCACAGGTAGTTAAAATTTTTAGAATACCAAAAACCCCGAAAGAAATTAAATCTTTTCTTGGCCTCGTAGGTTATTATAGGAAATTTATAAAGAATTTTGCAAACAAAACCTTTAACAAATTGTTTAAAGAAAAATGTCAAAGTGATTTATGATAAAGCATTCATTACAGCATTCAACCTTTGTGAAGACCTTTTAATCAATGACCCAATACTTCAATTTCCCGATTTTGAAAAACGTTTTGCATTAACCACTGATGCTTCAGAGTACAGAGTACGCAATTGGTGCAGTACTTTCACAAGGACCAATCCGATCGGATTTACCTGTTGCTTATAGCAGTAGAACTCTACTCTAAACCCAGCCGAGTGTAATCACTCAACAATCGAGAAGGAATTATTAGCAATAATATGGGCTACGAAATAATTTCGTCCATATTTATTTGGCCGAAAATTTACAATAGTAACTGACCGTAAACCATTACAATGGCTCTAGTGTATCAAAGACCCTGGTTCGAAATTAGTAAGATGGAGATTAAAACTTCAAGAATTTGAATATACAATTCAGTATAAGAAATAGGAACGCAAAATGTTAATGCAGATGCAGTATCACGCCTTCCTAAAGAAATTCACCCAACAGAAATAGAAAAATCACCACCAACTCACATGTCCGCACAATGTGAAAAAGATAAGAAAGATGACCAATATTTATGGCATGAGAAAATCAAACATTTCTTTGAATCACAAGAAAATCTATTTGAAAAACCAAGAAAAGTGTGTGGAAACAAAAAACCAGAAGAAAAAAAGAAAATTCCCAAAATAAAAATTATAATTAATGTACGCATAGCATCAAACTGAAACCATTTATAAAACCATTTGACCAAAAACAACCACCAGTTGAAAAAAAGAACGTCACCTCAACCATCAACAAGTAAACAAAGAACCCTTGGCTGGGACTCTGTAACGGACAGAGATCGTTATCCCTATCGCTAAGGCACTTGCTGTCTTCTTCGCTCTTTTTGAAATCGATAGAGAAGTCAATAGAGATAGAGAAAATATCTCTATTCGTTACAGAGTTCCAGCCCTGATGAAAAGAATACTTAAGGAAATAACGCCTGATAAAATAACGCCTAATGGAAAACACCAAATAAGATAACAATACTAGAAACAGTATACAATCCCGAGACGGATACAGCATACACCTCAGAAACAGAAACACTTCATACTTCTGAAGAAAACCCTATTTTAGGAGCACCCCTACGTTAATAAGGCGGTGAATACATTTAAAAATCAAGTTATATTTAAATAAATGGACAGCCAAAGAAAAACCATATGTAAATATCACAAAGGCATTCGAAACCAAGAAGAGAATCCTGATTTTTATAAATAAAAGCCCGATAACAGAAGAAATACAAATACTTTTAAGAGATTATTTACCACCAGATACCTAGATACTACATTTTCGAAACAAAGAATTGGAACCTGTGATAATAAGAATTTTCGAGGAAACATTAAAAAACAATTTATACAAACTAGTCATCTCAAACACTTTACTAGAAGATGTAACACACCAAGATGATCAAAAAGAGATAATAGATAGATACCATACAATAAAAACTTCACATTGAGGAATGACCGAAAATATCAAGAATATCAAGCAAAGATATTATTGGCCGAGTCTAGAAAGAGATATATCTAATTAATTTTGTAAATACATGTGAAATGTCAGAAATCAAAATACGAGAGACATTCTTACAAAGTTATTTATAAACCAACATGAACGGGATCAAAACCATTTGAGCATATTTATGTATACTCATTGTCAGGTCAGAAATATTTAACGATAATGGACAACTTTTCTAAATTCGCTGCAGCATACCCGGTGAATGAAACATCGATGGAGATTTGTCAAAGTTTAATAAAATCCTTTGCGCATCATGGTACACCAAGTAAAATTACCACTGACAATGCACAAACTTTCAAGAGTAATCTAATACAAGATCTCTGTAAAACCTATAAGATTGAATTGCATTTTTTACTACACCGTATAATCCAAATTCAAACTCGTTGATTGAAAGATTTCATTCGACGATAAAAGACAAAATAGCAATTTTGAATTATAACAACAGTTTTCAGTCACTACATCTCTTTTCAGATATTGAAAGGAAACGTTAATTATCAATTAAACTTTGAAAAAGACTTAAATCAGCTACAAACTGACTACGTTTATGGGCTTGCTCGAACATTCGAGGAACTTAATGAAAAAATAAACTCAAAATTAGACGCCAAAAAGGCAAATGTGTTGAGTAAATTGAATGAAAAACGTGAAAATTACCCACAAATACCCGAAGCTACACCATAACTTATAAATACACCGCAAAAAAAAATACAACCTGAGTATAAGAAAGCTATATATTTAAAAAATCAAAGACATCCTAAGGATATTAAAAGAATATCGTAATTTTCAGGAATAAAAGATGAAGATTATCTTCACATTCTTCATAGTACTTCCGCTACTCATCATCAATGCTCAATATACGATCGAAGAAATAAAAAATCCTTTGCTACCAGTCTACCAAGGAACAAGTTATATAATAACCAATTATCATCATGTTTATTACCATGTAAATTTAAATAATATGAAAGATTGCATAGAGTCAACAAAATTAACCCTTTTACAAGTTGATCAAACTTTAAGCAATTCAAGTATTATATCACTTTATTTACCTATACACGAACTCTTAATTGTGAGAACAAATAATTTAATTGATCAAGTAAAATCAATCGAATTATTTATCGATTATTATACAACTCAACAAAAAAATAACCAAAAGAGGACTCATCAACTTTTAAGGAAAGACTCAAAAATACCTATACGGCACGTAGATGCTGATGATGGAGAACGTTATGATAATTACATCAGAAGCCTTCAAGAAAATTGAAACAAATTACAACAAGAAATTATATTTTTCGTTGAGTAAATCTTGTTTTTAAAAACTATTTATTTTATCAAAAACTAAGAAGTAACAACAAAAAATACTAGACTCTAAGTTGCTGCGGCAAAAGCCGAGAATAAAAGAATCTTTTATTTTTTTGCTATAGTCTAAAGCTAAAAACAAAAGATTGAGATGGAAGGCTCTGCGCGCCGTATTTATATTAAAATACTGCTGATGCTTGCATTTGCGTGGGCGAAACCTTGATATGACGGTACTTTTCCAGAAGAAGAAACTTTGTTAACCCGAGTTAATAATCTCATGACAATAATGCAGTCTGAGACAACAACGACGTAGGTACTTCATTCTCTTACATATAATGACTTAGAAAATAATCTACGTATCATTCATGAGACACGCACTAATGTACAACCGGCAATTAATTTCGCAGAAATAAACATAATGCATCACAGTACATTTAAGGAGCCATATTTTCGAAATTTGACCCCAGCTCTCGAATCCCTTTTGATAACATAATAAAATACTATGAAGTTGCACACGCAGACGACATCATTAAGAATAACCTAATCATATTCTACGTTGCAATTTCTTTGATATGAGATAAACCTTACATTCTTTATCGCATATATCCAATTTCACTACACAATCAGATAGCGATATTAAGAAACCCTTTTTTGATGAGATCTAATGACAACTTTTATAATATAAAAGAAAACTGTCTTAAAATCGAAGACATTTGTTATACCATATCAAGTTACTCAATCAAAATGAGCCCTGTGTTTATCAAACGATGAATTTGACCAATCATTGCCCAATGACTCCTGTCAAATACAAGGTAACTTCTTCACGCAATTAGATGTCATTTCCCTTATAATTATCCCAACATCAAAAGAGAGCATTTACTTCCAATGTCCCAGCCAATATAGTGTTGAAGTATTAAGTAACACTTCATTGATTTTACCCTCAATTTCTAAAGTCAAAATTCAAGGAAATAATTATGATTTCCAAAAATCAGACCCAATTAATTTGAGACTAAGCAAACTAACAAATCCAAAATGTCGAACCTTTAGAGTTAACAGAAATATATCTGGAAACTATCCGACAAAACTTATATACCTATCTGGAATAAATGGTTTTGTCGAGAGTTTTGTAGTTCTTCTCTTATACCATCTTAATGAGAAAATCGCAATTGAATAAGATATTTCTAAATAAGTCTGAGTACTATTTTGTAACGATTTGAAGACAATAATTTGTATTTATTCTGTGGCAGTTGGAGAAAAACAACTTTGTTTATTCGAGCCGACACAAAAACGATTATAAAAGTAAGGCGATCTAAGCTTTGAAAAATAAACAACGCTCAAGGGGTTGTCTGAAATTGATAGACTCTGTTATTATTCGACGCGTCAGCCTGGGGGTGTGTTGGTATTAGAAACTTTACAACTTCTCATTATTTATTCCATATACCCACGGTGAACGTTGAAAATTGTTTTAGAATTTAAATTAAGTTTCGGTTGAAGTCAAAGTGCTGGTGATTGGATTAATATTTTATCTTGTCGATAAAAAGAAAATAATGTTATTGCAATTAACGTTTATTTTCTAAATGTTTTGGGACATATCAATTTGATGGAAAGCGAAGAATTTGTACAATTTGTAAAACATCCCTGTCGAATACAGGGCTCTAAGCTGTTTATCCAAGAATATTCGTCTTTTTCAACAAAATATCAGAACATCAAGAATATAAAACGTTTTCCTCGAAAAGTTATTCGAGGATTTGATCATCTCAAGCCTGAGATTTGTTATGCTCTAAAAAACAGGAACCACAATAAAAAACCTTTTATGATCGAGCGCATAAAATTTCAGAAAGTTATAAAGATTTGCCTGCCCATAAAGTACCACGTGGTGAAGTAAAAATTTTGCCTTCTTCTAAGCCTTTCTATTGAAAGTTTAAGCGAGGAGTTTTCGGAGAAAAGTAAAAAATCTCATCAAAGTTCCTCGTACCTAATATCATCATTATCTTATTCGAGTACATTTGAGTCAATACAAACACCTGATATGTCTCAAAAACTAATTACAGAAAGATAAAGCTACAGCCGCTCCTTGTCTGCCATGTCAGGAGAACCATCAATGGAAGGACAATGGGTTCACAATTTTTCAGATTTACATCATCTCCTCAGGTCAAACTGTAGAGCCTAAAGCATCAACCTGGAGTATTTAAACTACAGTAGAAGAAAATTGGGATCCTGTAGAAATGAAATCTGAAAAAAATCGTTCAAGAAGGTAAAACGTGAGGTATCACCTCCAAAAATAAAGCCTGCGAGCCCTACCACATACTTTTACCCTGCGGCAGATAAAAAACCGGAATCTCCAAAAGCTAAAAAAAAAATTGTCATTGACTGTCAGATGAACGAACCATTCTAACAACGAACCATCATGAAAACAACAACATTTCAAGGAAGAGAGGACTGAATTCAAGCACATGTCCCAATATAGTCAGAAATCAAAACCTCCACCTCGACCCAAAAACCCACAAGAATTTCCAAATTCAATGCCAAGAAGCATCATCAGTCATCTGTTTCTTCATCTGAGAAGGTTGGTTTGTGTGTTATTTAGTTTAGCAATTTGTCTTTTATTTGAAATTTATTTTATAAACCCAATGTCGATTTGAGCTATATGTCCCACACTTAGCCTGTGCCTCGTGCCTCCACAAAGAGATGAAAAGGCATTATTCCCAGCATGGCCTCCATTGCTAGCGTTGGGGTGGTTCACGTGTGTTTCGGAAATAGCCCACAATAAGTTTAAATTTTATTATTTCTAATTTAATATAAGTTTCCTCTCTATTATTTACCATAAAAATAATATTCTAAAAATAGATGCTATTGTTGGACTATTTATCTTGTAAAACCGGCAACAACAACCCTTTGAACCAATAAAATTGCAGGTTTCTTCATTACCTTATAAGGTAGTGGACCTTTCTCGCCGCTGTGATTGGTCAGCCGCTACACAAAATCCCTAGTTTTTGCGACCTGCTCCCTGGCAGAGTTAGTCGACGCACATTCTTCAGTACTATTAGAATAAGCGAAGAGTTCGCGCCCTCTGATGCTCCCTAGAAGCAAAACCTCAAAAAACCCCCGTTAGTACGCGCGATTTATAGTAAAATAGTACTCTTTGTGTCTCAAGGCCTGACATGGTCTATATTATTGATTAAAATTCATGTAATTTACCCCTAATTATTGCAAGTCACCTCGGACGAGCAAAATTCTCTCGTACGCGCTTGGTTTTGGCTCTCTCTCTCACTCTCGCCGGGCTCCAACCTCCAACGCGCCTGCATATCGTTGTGTTTTCATCTCAGTAGAAAATTCCCTGGCTGCCAGTGTGAATAGTGATAAATGGATAAATAATCTCCTTGTGGATTTATCTGCATGAACCGGATTAAGCAAGTAAGACCGTTATATTTTCTCTAACAGTCTTACAATAAATACTGATTAGTGATTCGCTTGAAATGCACTATAATTTGAAGTGTCTTCTAACGTTTAATGCAGAAATTTGGTTTTCTCACTCGTGAAATTAACATTTGTACATTTGCATATAGAAACTGAGCATATATAAAGACTTTTCTTGCACATATTGTTTACAGATTTCCGCAGAAAAGTGCTCAAATTGTTGACTCTCAATGAATAGAAGAACTTTCAAGAATCAATAAACATTTCGTGATTGCAGTGAACTTATTGAAGTTGATGAATTATTTATGTTGTGCTGTCGTACATTTAATTAGTTAATTTGCGTTTTCGTTCACTTAACATTTAACCATGAATTATATTATTATTATCAGATTTCCCTACCTTTTATAAATCAAGATACTTACTTTAGAATTGTATAAAATTTGTAGTTCGACTGGACGTCCAATTAGGAATTTTTAGATAGGATTTGATTGAACTATAACGAATTACTTTTATTTATTAATTAAATTGATAACTATTCTATTTCAGCGTTTTATTTGTATAAATGAGAATCAAGGCACCCCTAACCCAATACAAGGTTTAAATGATCCAAGTAAACACTTTTGGCATCCCTGGTGCAGTTTGACTAAAGCCCAAAAAGGAGCAGTAGCTGTAGTTCCGTCACAACGTGATCATTGGCCTTATCACTGCTGTGTAAAGCCAGTGGACTATGTGGGGTTGTAAGCCCCAGGTGCGTCCGATGTATCTTCATAAGTATTACTTATGGGTACATTTTTAATCGTACCGAAAAAAAAATCATTTACCACATTTTTCAAACACGATTTTAAAAATCCGAAAAGTTAAACTAGGTGTAATAAAACAACCGTTGACAAAGAATTCGGTCCTGAATAATCGAGCACGGGTAAAGCGAAAAAAGTTTCCGCGTATACCCGAAAATTCATTTCTGCACGCGGTAAATTGCAGTTACTATATACGAAAACTTTTTTTTTTTAATAAAATGTCACCTTCATTGGGGCGCTAGAGCAATTTCGCTTCAGAATTCCCTCGCGATTTCTAACTCGTTAAACCACCAACTTTAAATCTTTATGCTTTCGCTCAACCATGTTAAAACCTTTGTGCGACTTCCGTTTCAGGCATCAATAATTTCTAATAAAATGTTTCGGGCGCGCCCCCAGAATTTAATATTTCTTTGACTTTATGGATTGGACTTTGGGAGTTGCGTGTGGTCACATCAAATCTAAAATCGATTTAATTAAAAAGAGCCAATAAATTAGAGCGGATGCATAAATTTTTCATATTACTTTCCAGTATCACTAATAAAATCGGAGCAGCTTGTATGTAAAACCAATACCCAAGTTTTTAATTAAAAATCTTATGCATAAATAATCACCCGCTCCTGTCCAACCAGAATAACTTAAAAATGGAATATCGATTCCTCTTACAAAATCCATTAATTCGGTCCAAGGATAATCAATTAGACCAAATACTTTCTAGTCAGGTTAAATCCTTTTAAAATATTTCCGGGGGAGAAGCTAATGGAAATTGGAGCAAATCTAATTAAAGCTCAAAAAACTTTTACTAAAATGGTAATTACGTTTTCCGATCCAGTCGAAAGCCGTTTACAACTAATAATAGACATTTGCCCATTTTCATTAAGACCAATTTCATTGTTATACCTTTTGAATGTAAATTCATCTTATCCGAATTCGGAGTTTACATTTTTCTTCGGAGAGCATAAATGTAATTTTGGTAGGTACATTAATACGTTCCTAAAGTTAGGTACATTATCGTAGATACTTTTGTAAAAAATTATTATAGTTTTTTTGGGATGTACTAATTTTATATTATACATATGTATATTGTAACTAAACCCTCCAAGCTGACCACCCTGTTTGTAGTTTTTAACTGTTAACTGTCATATGGACAATTAATGAATGACTTGACGTTTGTTGAAGTTGTGTTGTAACTTTCGTACGTTTAAATAAAGTTATTTAGTGAGTCTCTGGTGTAGTGTTTGTGCCTTTGCATTTTGTAACTTGCTCGAGTAAATTACACAGCCCCTCGATTCAAACAGATACAGGTTGAACCACCGACTGTCCGCCACAAATTGACGCCCAACGTGTTGTCTTCGAGAATTGTGAAATGTGATTTTGGTAAGAGTTATGATGAAAGTGTGTTTTTAGATATTGAATCGACACTGTCTCAGTTTGGTTTTGTGTTAATGTACTTCCCGTCGAACACTGTCGTATCAGTTTCATTTCGGAAATATTCTTACTGCCGCCATACTATATCCTTTTTTTTTTTCATTTATCAATAATCACGTTCCACTGTTGCCAAACGTCCATACTCACCACTGACGTTATGCCATTGTTGCCGCCTCTTTTTTGTCAAACACAATCCATAGTTGCCAAGTTTCTTTTGATAAAACCCCAATATCCATTCTATCTTAAAGTGGCTGCCTTCAAGATCTGGTAAAGGATGCCAGATATGCTTCAAAGATTATTAGCTGGTATACAAAATGTGAATATTGGTAAACAGGCAACTCAAGTCCGACAAAATGTGAGTACCATAGCTAACTTATCTGCATGTAAATCTCGGTTTAGTGGAAATGTCGAGGAAGATGTCGATGCGTTCATCGATCCCATAACTGTTTATAAAGATTTCCTTAATATACCAGACCAGCTTGCTTTCAAAGGACGTTCAATGCTACTGCATGATGCTGCTGCTACCTGGTGGCAGAGAATTAAGTCCTCGATAAACAGTTTTGATGAAGCTATTTTGTCATTAAGACATGCTTTTGGTTACCTATTCGAAATGACCTCATCAAATTCACAGAGAGCTTTCAAAAGTGCAAGGTGATCAGAAAACGGACATATTTGTTATTAAAACTAACGATTTATTATCCCATCTAAAAGGTGATTCAGCTGTTTCCGAACATGTACAACTCGATATGGTGTATGGTCTTTTAAACGTACGTGTAAAAGAAAAGGTCTCGCGTGAAACTGTAAAAACTCTTGAAGAGCTTGTCGAAGCAGCTCGTATAGTTGAACAGACTATCTCGGACCATCCGGTTGCTCCTCATAAACAATCAAGTGACAATCATAATGAGTTGTAAAAACTATGGACAATCTAAAGACGTCTGTAGAAAACTAGCTCATGTTCGTGCCGAGGAATCTAGTAAAATTCCGAATGGAAATTCGGGTTATTTCGTTACCGGTACCTACTACAAACTTTTCTAAAGCACATTCTGTAATGTGTTATAGTTGCAAAAAACCTGGTTACATAAAAAGCAATTGCGAAAATTGCTCACCTCGTGTTTCGCTACCATCAGATAATTCAACTATGTTTGCCGAATTTCTTAGTTCATACTTTGCTCACTCTGATTCTTCCATCATTCGCCCACTTACCTTTGTAACTATTGAAGGTCATCAAGGACTTACGTATCTCGACTCCGGTGCTCAATCAAGTATCGCTGGTGCCCACTTAAGAGTGATACTACCAACAGAAAAAGTCCCTTATCATCAGGAAAATTTAAATATAACCTTAGCAGATGGTAGAACTTCTACAGTAAATGCCTTTTATTTTGATGTGAAAGTTGTCTTGAAAAATAGGAATTATCATGTTATCATGATTTCTGCCCCAGATCATAAGGAAAGCAGAACACTTCTAGGGGCAGATTTTCTAAAATCAGCAAATATTATTCTGGATGTTCCCCATGATTCATGGTTCTATAGCGATGAACCTGAAATAAGCTACAAGTTTGAGTCGGAACCAATTAAACCTGTTTACGTTCAAGAAACCGCAACCAATTCTGTCGACATTAGTTGTTCAGTCAATATTAGAGAGGATGATCGTTAAAATCTTTTGCCGAGCGAAAATGATACATTCAACAAGATGCTTGAGCCAAACCAAGATCTTTTCAATACCAGTGTCCCTTTGCAGATCATGTTATTACCTTGATAGATCCAGTGGCGGATTTAGAGGGGGGGCGCGCGCCCCCCCCTATTGAGCGACGCAACAACGAAATTTTTAACGAAAACACAAACATATTCATCAAGCATTATCCAACATGAAATTCCATATGGTTTTTGCTATTTTTCCAAATTTTTAATACTTTTAAATACGTTTGGCAGCAGCGAGCTGGGAGCGAATCGACTGCGGATGACGTAAATCCGCACCAACTTTGAATTTAATCTATAATTGAAAATTCCAATTAAATTTAATCTCCGATTAAATTAAATGTTGATGTCAAATGATAGTTTATGAAAATCTAAGATAGGAATGTGAAATCGGTTTTCCTCTGAAATTAACCGTTCAGGTTTTACAGCCTGTCATAAAGTTGCAAAAAGTCAATGTTCAACTGTCAATATTTCCAAAACAGTTGAACTTAGGTATAGGGTATATCACATGAAATCTGCTCAGAATTTTACGTAGAATCCAAATATGCAATCACATACAGGGTGTTTTATTTGAAAAAAAGAAAGTTGGTCTAGATAGCAAACAAACCAGAAGTGACACAGGCAATACGTTTAAGTAGAATTGTGGGAAATATTAGGGACATAAAGCTACTTGAAATAATTCATCGGTATCGGTATCCGTAACGCAACTAGATACGTTGACAAGCGAAAAGGCTGTTAAAGCGCTCCCTGTTCCGGTCAACGTAAACGCATTTCATAACCTAGACATTTTTGTCTCAAAACTTCGGCGTTTTTATATCTAACCTTAAAATTGTTATTTTTTTTGCGATAGAGAAGCACTAAACACAAGAAACTCAAGAAAGTATAAACTAAACAAATTAAATCAATCCGAAAGAAAAGGGAGGTTATATTCATTTGAAATTTGACACATGCGTCAGGAATGTCAAGATACGTTACCGATACGGATACCGCGAGAGGGCCGTAACGTTACGTTGTACGTACGGTATCTCGGCCTCCGTATCGCTTCTGCACATGCGCAGTACGATACCGATACGGATACCGAGCAAAAAATACGGAAGCTTTATGTCCCTAATTTACTGAGCAACTTTCATTAAGGTCACTTTTTCGTATACGAGGTAATTAGAAAGTTACAGGTATTATACGCGACTTTTTTGCCACTCTGTATATTTAAGTCGTTTTTTTATTATTTCTTATCTGAGCCTGAGGCCCTGATGGATCGCCCCCCCCTAGAAGGAATCCTAAATCCGCCGCTGGATAGATCACATTCCAATTGCCGTTCCTCCTTATCGCCTGTCTGAGACTAAAAGGATCCAGTTAAAGCAAGAAATTGACATCCTACTTACGGAAGGGATAGTTGAAGAATATGAATCTCTTTACGCTGCTCCTGTAGTTCTGATCCCCAAGAAATATGGTGGTACCAGGCTGACCGTTGATTACCGCCGGCTCAATGACGCCAGATAGGTATCCGTTGTCACGGATTGACGACATTCTCCATGCAGCAAAGAAGACACTTTACATGACAACACTAGATCTTAAGTCTGGTTATCATCAGGTGTCAGTTAGACCCTGTGATCGAGATGAGACTGCATTTATCTGCCCGTTGGGAACGTTCCGCTACACAAGCATGCCTTTTGGACTGCGTAATGCGCCATCTACCTTCCAGAGGCTAATTGACAGATTTCGCTCAGGCCTTAAAAATATTAATCTGTTAGCATATCTTGATGATATAATAATCTTGTCTGATTCCTTTGAATCCCATATTGATCATCTACAACAAGTGTTTGAGCGCTTGAGATTATTTAAACTTCGCCTGAACCGCAAGAAATTCAGAATTTCTTCTTATTCGGTACAGTATTTAGCCATGTGATAACAACGCAAGGTATTGCTAAAAAAGAAGAAAGCTACTTGGACCTGGACCCATAGTCAAAATCAAGCATTTGAAAAGTTAAAGTCATTATTGCTTGCTTCCAGTCCAATCCTACGCCAAGCTGAAGACTGACGCTTCTTCCTATATCCTCTTGGAGCATGTCTGCTTCAGGGGGAGGATACAGACGAACGATCCATCGAATACGCACGTCGGCTTCTTACACCTGCTGAACAAAACTATACGACCACAGAAGGAGAGGCTTTAGCTCTTTTATAGGCCGTAACCAATAAATTTCATGGTTACCTCGTAGAATATGCATCAGTTGCTGTTAAAAGTGATCATCAACCATTGCGATGGCTGATGACATTGAAATCGCCAACAGGACGGTTAGCCAGATGGGCTTTGGCACTTCAATCTTTTGATCTTGAGATTAGCTATACACTAGGCCGAACTAATGTCATTGCGGATATGCTATCACGACCACCAGACCCAGAAATGAAAGCAAACTTGGTAACTGTGGATTTGCCACGAGAAAATGGTCCTGAAATTTACCGTGAACAGTTGAATGACCCAGATATTAACAAGATAATACAGACTTTTAAAAATATGGACAAAGAAAACCTTGACTTTGAGAAATGGACCGAACGAGAGTACATCATGCCTAACGGTGTACTGTTTAGGTACGTACCTGAGTTGGACGAAGAAGAAACACAAGTTGTACCCAAATCACAGATTCCCGAGATATAATTCAAATACCATGACTCACCGTTAAGTGGTCATTATGGAATAGAGCGTACTCACCAAAGAATAGCCAGTCGCTATTCCTGGCCAGGTATGCGCAAAAATATAACCGACTATGTCAACAAGTGTGTTGAATGTCAAAGATACAAAATTTCAAATCTAAAGCCAGCAGGACAACTTCAAACTCCTGTTCAGTCCCAACGTTTTGAAACAATATCAAATGATCTATTCGGACCTCTACCTGAGGCCAAAGATAATTACAGGTGGATATTTATCATAGAAGATACATCAAGCCGATGAGTGGAGATATTTCCACTTAAGATAGCATCTCCAGAAAATTGTGCTCGTTGTTTAGTAGATGAAATAATTTTGCGCTATGGTGTACCCCGAAGAGATATAAGTGACAATGGTGTGCAGTTCGTTAGCTCAGTAATGCAGCAAGTTACACATTGCCTCGGATTTAAGCAGACACTAACTCCAGCCTATAATCCTGAAGCAAACCCGGTTGAGAGAAAAAATAGAGACTTGAAAACCCAACTTTCTATCCTGGTGCAAGATGACCATACACAATGGAAAGATAAGCTACCAGCCATCAGGTTTTCAATGGATATCAACCGATCACAAGCCACAGGTTTCAGTGCCGCCTATCTTACTTTCGGGAGAGAATTGAGGACTACAGACGATGTGAATCGAGACATTCATGCTCTTGTAGCAAACGACAACTTCGTGAGTCAAATAACTCTGTGCTTGCAATGCCTCAGTAAGACACTTCGAGAAGCCCGTGACCACCACGAGATCCAGCAAGATCGAGCAAAATATCATGCAGATAAAAGCCTTCGTGACGCTCCCAAATACTCGTGTGGAGACAAAGTGCTGGTCAACTCACATGTCCTAAGTAAGGCCGAAGACTCGTACATTTCAAAATTTGCACCAAAGCGAGATGGTCCCTATGTAGTATCCAAAATCGTATACCTACCTCTTATGAAATCTCCTCATCCTAGGATCTGCATACTATATTAGGAAAGTACCACGTATCAGCATTGACGCCGTTAAGGTCTTGTCAGAATGAGGACCCAAATCCAGTTAGACCTCTTCGAAAGCGTGGAAGACCCCGAGGTACAACTTCAGTTGCAGACAATGTAAGTGAAGTTTCAAATAAGAAGTTATCATCCACTGCTATAGAACATGGTACAGATGAAGAGGATGATGGTGACAATAGTAACTCCGCGGTATTAAGAGACTTTTCTCATTCCAGAAGACTGGTTTAAAACCAAAATGCTTCGGTTGCCAATAATAATTTTACTCCTACTCGCGGGACGTATCGTAGAGTGAAGGGGGAGAAATTGTAACATAACCCTTAAAGTTGACCACCCTGTTTGTAGTTTTTAACTGTTAACTGTCATATGAACAATTAATGAACACAGATTAATGAATTACTTGACGTTTGTTGAAGTTGTGTTGTAACTTTCGTAAGTTTAAATATAGTATTGTCACGGCTTTGGATTGCCGGACAGAAATCTTGTGTTCGTTTCGTTTATTCCAAAAATCAAAGTCCAATTAACACAGCAATAATTTATTCCACGTAACAACACTCTAACACTAATTACTTTAATAACTAACTCAACTATTAAACTCTTCACAACAATAATCACTATTCAAATCACATCACAGTCGAATTGAAACTTAACTTACAAGCTAAAACCCGTCCTTATATATAGCCGTAATTTATTCCTGTAAATTCCAGAAGAACCGCGTTCGACCTTGTTCCCGAACATCAACGTAAAATCTCGAATTTGCTATGCAATTCTGTACAGGATTCTTGACACACTGGCGGCCGTTGTACTGCCCTCCTCTTAAGGTTGATCGTCCCTATCAACTTTACGCCCATGATATTTCGTTAACCTGTCCAACTGTACAACTTTCATCTTACTCCTGGTGTTGCGTTGGACTCGTAAACCAAATGATTGATCCTCTTGATTATTTTGTAGGGTCCTTCCCATGCTGAAGACAATTTCGGCGATACTCCTTTCTTTATAGCTGGATTATACAGCCACACCAAATCACCTTCTTGAAATCCGGCTGAATTGGCTTTCAGGTCGTATCTGGTCTTCATCCGGTCACTGGCTAGTTGAATATGCTCCCGAGCAAAATCATGGATACCCAGAATTTGTACCCTTACTTCGTCGGCATAGTCTCGAATTTCTTTTCGTTCTTCTTCAGGTATCCCAAACATCAGATCGCAAGGTAACCTGATTTCTCTTCCAAAAACGATTCTGGCTGGACTTTCACCTGTTGAGTCGTGAACAGCTGCTCTGTAAGCCATTGAAAATACAGGCCAATGCTTGTCCCAATCTCGCTGATTCCTTGCGACCACTTTTTTCAGGTGTTCCTCTATGGTCTTATTGAATCGTTCTACCATGCCATCAGACTGGATGTAAAGGTGTTGTCCTTGTCTTACGAATGCCCATGATCTCACAAATTTTCTTAAAGATGGCAGATTCGAAGTTTCGTCCCTGGTCTGAAAGTAACTCTAGTGGCACACCATGACGACTAAAAACTTCGTCCACTAGCACCTGGGCAACAGTGATGGCTTCTTGATTGCGAATAGAGAAAACTTCTGGCCATTTACTGAAGTAATCCATGATAACTAAAATGTATTTGTTACCACGCTCTGACTCTGGGAACGGTTCGGCTACATCTATCGCTATTCTTTCAAATGGAAGACCGACGTTCTACTGTTTCATGGGCCCTCGAGATCTTAGTTTAGGGCCTTTACTGGTAGCACAGATGTCGCATTTTCGGCACCAGCTTTTAATGTCTTCATGGTAGTGAACCCAGTACCCAGTAAAAACGTTCCCGAATTTTATCCAAAGTCTTGTTAACTCCGAAATGTGCCCCTGAAGTTCCGTCGTTTTTTCTTTTAATACATCTTCCACTCGGTCTTTTGGGATGACCAGTTGGCTCTTAGTGGATTTCCCATCGGCACTTTCCCAAACTCTTTTGAGCAAACCATTTTCTACGGCCAGAGAGTTCCACTCGGCCCACAACGCTTTGTAAATCAAGCTCTTGTTTGACACTTCCCTCCATTCTGGCCTACATTCTTCATTTTCCTTAAGATGGAGAATCTGCCCGATGTCCTGGTCTGCCTCCTGATCTTCTCTCATTTGTTTAGTAGTCCATTTGTCATCGACGATCAGGCCCGTTCTTCTTACAGCTGGACTAGTGTTTTTCTCATGTATATCGATTCTTTGACAATGCTTGCAATCTTCTTTACATGGCCGTCTGGACAGAGCGTCAGCATTTTTATGCAGGTTTCCAGGTCGATGTTTAATTCGGAAATCGTATTGCTGCAATTTCTCAATCCATCTAGCAAGCTGTCCTTCAGGAGTTTTCATTTCTAAAAGCCATTTTAGAGCTGCGTCATCTGTTCGAATAATTAGAAACCTGCGTCCGTAGAGATACTTATGAAAATGGTCGACTGCTTTTACTATGGCAAGCAACTCTCTTCTGGTGACACAATAATTTCGTTCCGGCTTTGATAAGGTCCTGCTGTAGTACTCCACGACATGTTCTTGTGAATTTTGGATTTGTGAAAGGTCAGCTTCAACACTGGTATTACTTGCATTTGTGTCTAAAATCAACATGCCTTTCTGATTAGGATAGGTCAACACTGGGCTCGTAGATAATGCTCCTTTCAATTTTCTAAATGCGGAATCGCATTCTTGGGTCCAATTGAATGTTGATTTTTCTTCTGTTAATCGATGAAGCGGGGCAGCTATATTGGCGAATCCTTCCACAAATCTTCGATAATAAGAACATAATCCTAGAAAACTCCTTAGTTCATGTTTGTCACGTGGTTTTGGCCAGTCCCTGACAGCATCTATTTTTCCTTCCATAACTTGTATGCCATCTTCAGATACCACGTGACCTAACAATTCCACTTTCTTTTGAAATAGAAAACACTTATTTGGATTGAGTTTCAAGTTGGCATTCCGGAAGCGGTCAAAAACTTCTTTCAGGTTATTAAGATGTTCTTGGAACGAATTTCCCATGATCATGACATCATCCAAATATACCAGGTAAGTTCTAAATGTAAGGCCTCGCAAAACAAGATGCATCAGTCGCTCAAACGTAGCTGGAGCATTACACAATCCGAAAGGCATTACATTAAACTGGTATAGCCCACTTCCGGTACTGAAGGCAGTTTTCTCTTTGTCATGGTCATGTATTGCCACTTGCCAGTATCCACTTTTGAGATCCAAGGTAGAAAACCATTTGAAGCCCGATAGAGTTGTTAATGTATCGTTTATTCTCGGGAGAGGGAAGCTGTCCTTCTTGGTGACGTCATTAAGCTTTCGATAGTCCACACAAAATCTAAGACTCCCATCTTTCTTTGTAACCAATGCTACTGGCGCAGATCATGGTCTATTTGACTCTTCAATGATTCCCTCTTGAAGCATTTTATCAATTTGGTTTTCCACTTCCTGTTGCTTAGCTACTGGCATACGTCGTGGTGGTTGTCTAATTGGGTGTGCCAATCCAGTATCAATTTTGTGTTGAATTAAGCTGGTCCGTCCGGTTTGATTGTCCATCACAAATACGTCTGCTTCTTTCAAGATGAACTCTGTGGCTTCTTGAAGTCTATCTGGATCGAGATGTTTCCATGATTTCGCCAAAGTCTGCATCAAGGTGTCTGTATCCAATTTGGATTTCACAAAATGTCGCTTATCTGGTAGGTCACAGTTCGATATTTGCTTAACTGGTTCGAGAGCTCCAATAATGTCTCCTTCTATTCTTACTGTTTCGGAAGAAACATTGGCAATTCTTATCATAATGTCTCCATTTGTTCTTACTAGAGTCTTCCCAACAAGAATTCTTTCTGGTTTATCTCCAATAAAATTACGTGTTAGTCCAACGCAGCACCCAGGGTTTGTTTCTAATCTTCCACAAATGATCTTCTCAGTACTTCCAGGAATCCTCACTGGGGTTGTGGCCAGGATCTTAACGGCTTGGGATTTTTCTTGTGTTGTTAGGACAATTTCTTCATTACCAAATTTAAGGATGTTCATGGAAGGATCAAAAGAGAAACCATGTTGGCCGATCAAATCCATTCCCAAAATAAAATCATCTTCTATATCGGCGACTAATGTTCTGTGCCTGAAGGTGGTAGATCCAAATCAATCATCTCAATCATAGCTTCTCCTTGAACTGGTGCAGATTCGCCCGTGACTGTTCGTAGTGACAGGTTTCTAGTGAGCGGTTGGATTGCTCGAGACTTGACTAATGTTCTTCTAATTATGGAAACTTCAGCACCCGTATCAAAAGTGATGGTTGTCAATTCTCCATTGATTTGTCCTTCGAATTTTAATCCTCTATAATGACTGCCCAATGATTTTATGTAAACAACCCTGGGGGCTTCGTCATTACTAACCAGCATTCGCCCCTCCATACTGGTTAGATCTCGTTTCCCTGTCTGTTATTAGGGCTGGCGTCTCTCGATCTCGAAAAGCGTTGGAAACGATCCCTTGATGGAGAGGACATCCTTACTCTACAATCTCGTTGAATATGCCCACGCTTATGGCACCGGTAGCACTCTATTCGGTTTCTCGGGGTTGATGTTTGTCTGGAATCGTTACCCATTTTTCTATCTTCTAGTAACAGTTTCTCCATTCTCTCCATTTTCTCCATAAAATTACTCATTACAGTCTCGAAGCTACCATCCTCCTTTGACAACTGTTTATCTTTTGGGTCTTCAATGGACACTGCTCGTATTCTGGGTCGTCAGGCACCAAAGATTGCTTCCAGTTCTAGTGCTCGGACAAGGGCTTCGCTACTTTGTTTGAACTTAGACATTCTTAGGTTTTCCTGGATCTTCGAATCTCTGAGACCATCTATAAACGCAGATACTGCCATCCATTCCTGCATGTCTTCCCCAGCCGCAGGAAACGCCAAACTCACTTCCTTTTAACTTCCGATTCGAATTATTGTAGACTCTCGCCGGGTTTTTGAACTCTTGATTTAACTTCAGTGCTGAATACTTCTTGTCTGTAATGGTCTCCGAACCGCAATTCTAAAGTTTGACTTAGATGCTGGTAATTCTGTTGGTAGATTGAAGGAATAGACTGAAGAAGATCTAAGGCTGGTCCTCGTAGCGCCACTATCAGTGCTGTAGCTTTTTCTTGATCGTTCCAACCGTTGGTATTTGCAGCAGCTTCAAATTGTCGAATATACATTTTCCAGGACGTAGAACCGTCAAAAGTTGGTGGTTTTATCTCCATACTGGAGAATGCTCCAACACTAGCTGGATTCATGGACTATATTTCTAATCTACGCATCTTATCTTCGAGTGCTTGAACTTGGTCCTCAACTTCTCGTCTTAATTGCTGAACATCGGCTTTGACCTCAGCTTTTACTCCCTGAACGTCGTTTTTAACTTCTTGAACATCGATTTTGACTTCAGTTTTTACTTCCTGGACGTCGTGTTTAACTTCTTGCACATCGTCTTTAACTTTTTCAATCTTCTGCTTTAGGTTAGCGACAGTTCCTTGTATGGTTTGGAATATCTTCTGCAGTTTTCCAAGGTCTTCTTGCCGTTCTTGTTGTCGCCTAGCTTCCTCTTGTTGTCGTCTAGCTTCTTCTTCTTGTTTTTCTTTTTGTCGCCTGAGTTCTTCGTCTTTTTTTTTTTTTTTCTTTTTGTCGTCTGGCCTCTTCGTCTTGTTTTTCTTGTTGTCGTCTGGCTTCTTCGTCTTGTTTTTCATGTTGTCTTCTCGCCTCTTCTTGTTGTCGTGTAGCTTCTTCGTCTTGTTTTTCTTTGTCGTTTGGTCTCTTGAAGTTCCAATATTTTGCGCAGAAGTTCTTCAACTTTTTGTTCGTCGATTTTTGCTTGTAGTCTTGTGATAGGCATATACAAAACGTTCTAGAATTTCCCCCGAACTTTCTTCAAATATCTTTTCTGGTCTCTGCTCGAAGTCCCAAACACGCCGGAGAAGTCACAAATTGGATAACTTGCTTAATTCTAGAATAGAATGTTCTGGAATTTTCTTGAAATTTCTTTTCTAGATGTCGATTGATACAGAAAACGCGTTGGTGCAGTCACAATTTCGATGTCTCTCTTGGTTTTCAAATAGAATGTTTTAGAATTTTCCCGAAACTCCTCGAAAAACTTTTTCTGAATGACGAATGATGTTCCGAATACGTCGGCGAAGTCACAAATTCGATATCTCCCTGAGTTTCCAAATAGAATTTTCTAGAACTCACTCGAAGATTCACTATCACAGTCAAAATCGGGTATAGAGTCACTTCCGGGGTAATTCACACGATCGGTTAAGTCTCTGTTTGTGATTGTCACTGTTTGCACTGGATAACTGTCCCAGTGTTCAGTTTTTACACTACACTAGTTTCCCCGCACTTCCGCAATTGGATTTCACTCTGCAGTTCTTTATGTCTCACTTCTGACACCAATTGTCACGGCTTTGGATTGCCGGACAGAAATCTTGGGTTCGTTTTGTTTATTCCAAAAATCAAAGTCCAAATGGGTCTTTCCCACTCAACTGAATTTAAGTATTTCATTCATATGGTTTGGAAGCTTATCCGATAAAATACTTAAGGGGCTATGTGGTTGATTTTTAAAAAAAATATTGAGGGAAATATTAAAGGAAAAAAAATGGTAATATTTGAAATAGTCCGCCAGATTTTGGACCAATCAGAACGCGCTTAGTTGCCCGATTTACCGGCCGAAGCTGGTCCCATCGACATGTTTTCTTTTTTTGGATGGTTTTAATAGGAAACGTCAATTTCTGAGCAAGATACAACAAAATAAACCCCCCACTCCGAGGCTCAAATTTCTTGAAATTTTGATTGGTGCAAACCGCATTTTAATATCTTCAACCGTTTAGCCGCTAGAGGGCGATTCTCGATTTTGAGCAATACTGTGAAATCTTCATAACTTTTTTGTTTATAAAAATAACTGATTTCCGTAAAAACTTCCTAAAGGCACTTTTTCAAGCAGAATTCAGTGACGTTTTCAGTTTTTTTCTATTGGGCCTCGGTTTCAAAATATTGACCAAAATCCTATTTTTTTCAATGGGACACCCTATATATTAATAGCTCTTTAGAAAGTCCTGCTTTTGCTGATTTCAATGATACTAATTTCGATGGGTTTATCTGTAACAGTTTTCCAGAAAAAAAATTATTTTGGTTTTTGTCATAAGAAACAATGAGTTAGAAAGAGACCTTTCTCATTTTCCTTACAAATATAAAGACCTGTTTTAACACATTGTTTCTTATGGAAAAAAACGAAAAAATCTTTTTTTTTTCGAAAACTTAGACATAAACCTATCGAAATTTATATCATTGAAATCAGGAAAAGCAACGCTTTTAAGAGAGCTATTAATATATAGGGTGTCCCATTGAAAAAAATCGGATTTTGGTCAATATCTTGAAATGGAGGCCCAATAGAAAAAAACTGAAAACGTCACTGAATTCTGCTTGAAAAAGTGCCTTTAGGAAGTTTTTACGGAAATCAGTTATTTTTATAAACAAAAAAGTTATGAAGATTTCACAGTATTGCTCAAAATCGAGAATCGCCCTCTAGCGGCTAAACGGTTGAAGATATCAAAATGCGGTTTGCACCAATCAAGATTTCAAGAAATTTGAGCCTCGGAGTGGGGGGTTCATTTTTTTGTATCTCGCTCAGAAATTGACGTTTCCTATCAAAACCATCCAAATTCGGACACCCTGTAGGGGAGAGTTGGCCAAAACGGGATAGCTAACGATATTTGATCTGAAATTCTTCTATTATGCTATTGATATCTACCATTTTTTAACTGTAACTTCCTCATTGACCCATTTCTATGTTTATGTATAGTTATTGCTGAATATCTTGATGATAACATAGGAAAGTCATATTGGAGAAAAAAATGTAAAGTATCCCGTTTTGCCCACCTGGTCGGGTAAAATGGGATGGTGCTTGAATGTGAATAAAAAAGATACTGAAGTGAGATATATTCATGAAAATGGAACATTGTATTAGTCTTATAGGTATCTCGATAAAAAATACAAATTAACATTTTAACACCGACAAAAATCGCACCAGTAGGGCTCACCATCATTCTCTACCCCGGCGCACGCTTCGTGAGCCCAAAGTCGACAGTCCTGGCACATTACCCATCTGTCGTCCGCCTTCGATTAAGAATACAGTTTTGTACAATAGTTTTGTTCCAACACACCAAAAAACCGTACAATGTACCGTCAGGATTCTGCGCAAAGCCAAAAATGTGTGCGCAGAACCCAAAATTCGTATAAAAAGTGGTTTCGAAACCGTTCATGGGACGGTTTTTGACGTGTTGGAACAAACCTTTTAAATGCAAGTTTCGTCGTTGTTCTCTTCTTCTTCTGAACTGCTGCCAATTTTTTTTCCTTTCTTTCTCCTCGTTCTTTCCTTTTGATGACCTCTTCCACCGCTTGGCGCATACTTTCCTCGTTCCAAGACTGCCGATCAGTTTTCCTTTTATATTTTCCCATCTCATAATATGCCTGTGAAAAAATAAAATTTTAAATCCTCATCAATCCATAGCGTTGGACAAAACGGGATAGTATCCAGTTTTACCCGACCGCTAGGTATCCCATTTTGCCCGACTGCACATGTCCAAATGTTTTTCAGAGTTTTCCCAAAAAAAAATTAGGCGACATATTCACAAATGCCACACAGTCAATTAGTTACAGAATCATAAAAAAATACTTACCGTTAATTAGTTTGATGGTTGAAAGTGAAAAATTCTCGCTTAGCCACTGATGAAAACAAATAGCACAATCTCACTTTTCGAAGGTTCACTTGTCACTCACCACAGATCAATAATTTATCAAAATATTCACCTGATACATCTAAAGAAACCTAATTTGTATCGTTTAACACTATCAGTCGTCAGATGGCCTTGCTCATTTTGAAATAATGGCCGGTATCCCGTTTTATCCGACTATCCCATTTTGGCTAACTCTCGCCTACATATAGGGCAATTTAACGACCTGTCAAAATGAAATTCAAAATGGAGGCCAATGCCTTTTTATTTAAAAAAAAGCCATTTATTGTGATTTTTGATTTATATAAAGTCTGTAAAGTGTTGATTTTTTGGAAAATGCATACGTTATGTATTGTACTTAGTTGTAGAAGCCGTTCTAATTGCGAGAAAGTCTAGTTTCATGTAGTTTCCGAGAAACAAAACACAGGTTTTTACCGGAGAAAAATGATTTATCCATACTTTGTGAGGGCTTCATGGATTGTAGCAAAAGAGAAAAAATCTTACGAAATCCATATTAAAAAAACAAAAAGTCTCTCCACATAAATGGTGTATAGTGTATGGATCCAAGCCATTTACTATCCTCCACATCAGCTTGTGTCGATAACTTGAATAGCAGACAAATAAAATAAACCTCAGGATTCAGGATTTGGTTAGGAAAAAACTAAGCAGGAAACAAATCCTGGATAGTACCTACCTAATTGTTTAGTAGGTAAAGGTTTGTCACAAAGAAATCATAACTTTTGCAAACATCCAAGTTTTCCACTAATAATTTCTTAAACTAACAACTTTCCATTTTAAAATACGAAAATTATCCTTCCAAACACTAGAAAATTATCTAAAAACACTACAGAATACACAAAAAACAGTTTTTTGATGAAAAATGTCACGGTTGTTTGGATTAAATTTATGGCGCCAATTTCTTGGTGTTGCGGAAATAACCCACAACAAGTTTAAAATGTTATTATTTGTAGTTTATCAATATAATCTCAATTTCTATTATTTATCATAAAAATAATATTCTAAAAAAGAATCCTGTAAAACTGGCAACAGCAGCCCTTTTGAATCGGTAAAATTACAGATTTCTTCATTACCCTATGAGCAATGGATCTATTTTGTTGTTGTGATTGGTCAGTTGCCACCCAACATCCCTGATTTATGCGACCTGCTCCGAAAAAGGCAGTCGACTCGACGCACGGCACGGTACACAACAGTAGTAATCAAGAAGCAGAAGAGTAAGCAAAGACTCTGCACCCTCTCGCCTCTGAACGCTCTACAGAGGAAAAAACCCCCAGAAAACCCCCGTTAGTACGCGAATTATAGTAAAATACTACTCCCAGTGTCTCAAGGCCTGACATGGTCTATATTATCAACGATATTATTGATTACAATTCATGTAATTAACCCCTAAATTGTTGCAAGTCATCTCGGACCTAGCAAAATTCTCTACTACGCCTGTTTAAGGTTATTCCTGTCTCACTCTCGACGGGCTTCAACTCTGTATATCATTGTGTTCTCTCTCTTAGTGGAAAATCCCTTAGCTGACAGTGCAAATTACTACGAATAGTGATAAATGGATAAATAATCACTATATGGATTTACCGGTATGAACTGGATTAAGCAAGTAAGACCGTTTCAATTTCTCAAAACAGTCGAACAATAAATTAATAAATACTGAATACTGATTCGGTTGAAATGCACTATAAATTGAAGTGTTTGTTCTAACCTTTAATACAGAAATTTGGTTTTCACACTCGTGAAATGAACATTAATTTGTAAAATTGTATATAGAAACTGAGCATATATATATAGACTTTTCTTGCACTTATTGTTTACACACTTCAGCAGAAAAGTGCTCAAATTATTAACTCTCAATAAACAAAAGAACTTTCAAGGATTATAAACATTTTGTGAATACAGTGAGCTGATTGAAGTTCACGAATTATTTGTGTTGTGCTCTCGTAAATCTAATTAGTTAATTTGTGTTCTCGTTCATTGAACATTTAACCATAATTGATATTATTATTATGAAATTTCAATATTTTTATAAATCAAGATACTTATTTACTCGCTTATTTACTTTAGATTAGTATAAAATTTGTAGTTCGACTGGACGTCCAAATAGGAATTATTAGATAGGATTTGATTGCTGATTAAACCGAATTAACTTCATTTATTAATTAAATTGATAACTATTCTATTTCAGCGTTTTATTTGTATAAATGAGAATCAAGGCACCCCTAGTTCAATACAAGGCTTAAATGATCCAACACCTAATGGTTAATTTTTACAGTCAGTCAAAGTAAAAACTTTTGACATCCCTGGTGCGGTAATGACTAGAGTCCACAAAAGGGTAATAGCTAGTTCCGTCACATTGGTCCTTCGAGCCGGATCAAAGCCTTGATTGAAATGTAATTAATTAAAAAATTTAATGTTTTTTTTATGCCTCTATCTCTGACTGCTTTAAGATTCTCATTTCTACACTGCTCAATAAAAACTTGTGTTTTTATTATATATTGAAATTTGCCTACTCGAATCCCTGTATTGCTCGTACTTGGTAAGTACATTCTCTGTTGTAAATATTCTATATTGTAAATAGGTACATTGTGTATTGATTTGTATAGGTACAATTTATTAATTAGCTTGTTTGGCTCTCTTAATTCATTTTAAATTGATTATTATTGGTGGAGTTATTTAAAGGCTATTTCTCAATATGGATTTTGATGCTATGAAGCAGGTCCGTACTCGCGCAAAAAGCGCTATTACTCGCATTGCTAATTGGGTGAAAAACAATAAGGATGTTGAAGTAGATCCAACTCAATTTGAAAATCGTATAGTTAACTTAAAAGATAACTTTGAAAAATACTCAATGACTCAAGATGAAATTGAAACTTATCTTGAAGAATTCACTGCAAATGATAACGAAAATAGAGATATTGTTGAAAATCAATTCTATGATACTCTCTCTCTGATACAAAAATGTATTAAAACATTGTCTCCGGTTACCCTGAACACTCCACCAATAAGCCAAACTAGTTTGCCACAGCTGAATTTGCCACCACATATGGAAGTGAAACTCCCTCAAATAAATATAAACCCCTTTAAAGGTGACACCGCTGAGTGGACTTCCTTTTTTCAAATCTTCTCTGCTCTGATAATTGATAATACTCACCTGAGTAAAATACAAAAATTTATTTATTTAAAGTCATTTTTGAGAAACGAACCACTGAAATTGATTGAAAACTTGGCTGTGACAAACGATAATTTTGATATCGCTCTAGAAATATTGCAGAAACGATATGAAAACAAAATCTCTGTAATAAACGCTCATTTTGTTGCTCTCTTGGAACAAAACACACTCAGTAAATGTAACGCTCAAACTCTCAGAGAGTTTGTTACAAATTGTAGAAAAAATTTACTTTCTTTAAAGAATTTGCACTATTCTTACGAACAGCTTTGGGAATTTTTGATAATATATTTAATGGGAAAAAAACTTGATTTTGGCACGCGCAAGGCGTTCGAGAATGAGCGCGATTTAAATCAACTCCCTCAACTTGATGACCTTTTTGAATTCCTCGAAAAAAGATGCTTAGCTTTGGAAAATCTCTCAAGTACGGAAGTGCCTTCAGCACAAAACGGGCAACGAAAAGTAAACAAAACCCCAATCTCTGGCGCTGCTCTGTTCACTCAAAATAATATAAGTAAAGTCACTACACACTGCTTATATTGCAATCAAGACTCTCACAAAATTTATATTTGTAATAAGTTTAAAGGTTTACAGGACTCGGAAAGGAAGACTTTTGTTTATTCAAAACAACTCTGCTTTAATTGTCTTGGTTCCAAACACACTCTTGCTAATTGCCCAGCAACCAAAGGTTGTTTTATCTGCTCTCAAAGGCATCATACATTGCTCCACAATGCTTTTGTCCCTCAAAATCCTCCAGCTCAAGGTCACAGACCCCAACAAAGACCCCATCATAATAACTCTTCGATTGCTAGACCAAATTATTCTAATGGTCAGCAGCAACCGTCTCAGCATCCTCCCAAGACACAGACACAAGGTTCAAGACCACAAAATCAAGCTGACTCACAACCAAACCAAAATGAGCTTCCCAAATCTTCCCAAAGTCTCCACTCCGTCTCAGCACTCTCTACAAAAAACTCACAAACCCTTTTAGCAACCGCATGCGTGACACTTTATGACGCAGACAGGCGGCCCCTTCAAGCCAAAGCCATTTTGGATAATGGCTCGCAACACTCCTTTGTAACTGACAAACTAGTTAAAAGGTTAAAACTAGTCCCCTATGTCAAAACAACATATGTGTCTGGCATAGCTCTTAGTAACAATGTTACTAATAAGATGATTGATTTGAAAATATACTCAAATTTGTATCCTCATAGGAAATTTGAGATTTCCTGCGCCGTTCTCCCTGTAATAACAGGACCCCTCCCCTCTATACAAATAAATGTCAGTTCGTGGAATATACCGAGCGACATTGTTCTTGCTGATCCTAGTTTCACTCGTCCTTCGGAAATTGACCTTCTGATTGGTTCAGACCTCTATTATAATCTCCTGACAAAAGGCCTGATTCATCTAGGTCATGGCCTGCCCACAGTCTTAAACACTCATCTCGGTTGGATTCTTGGAGGAACGTTTCCCCAAAATTCACACCATAATAACTGCTCTCATTTAGTCACTAGTAGCCCTGCACAACAAGTGCACTCCTCTGTCTCTATGTTTGTTCAAAGCCCGGACAATAGCTCTCTCGAAAATATAGTGACTAAATTTTGGTCCATGGAAGAAATTCATACCAAAGCCCCTCTCTCCCTTGAAGATGCAAAGGCTGAAGCTTGTTTCAAGGAAACAACTCAAGTATTAGAAAATGGCTCTTATCAAGTTAACTTACCCTTGAAATCTCCCTCTGAAAATCTCAAACTCGGTGATTCTTTGTCTATAGCCACAAAAAGATTTCACAATCTCGAGAGGAAATTTGTAAAGGACCCAGATTATTTTCATGAATATCAGAAATTTATTCATGAATATGTTAACCTTGGACATGCCAGGTTCCTACCCCTTTCCTCTGCTAATGAAAATCTGGAGCTCAAATGCTTCCTCCCTCATCATGCTGTGGTTAGAGAAGGTGCGTGCTCAACGAAGCTGCGTGTGGTCTTTGACGCCTCTTGCAAAACCACAACGGGCCTTTCCCTAAATGACATAACTCTCAAAGGCTTTCAGGTCCAGCCTGACCTTTATGACATATTGTTACGCTTCAGATCTTTCAAATATGCTCTCACCTCTGATATTGAGAAGATGTTCAGACAAATAAAGATAAATCCCACTCAGACCTTTTTATTAAATATTTTATGGAGAGACGAGCCTGAAAAACCACTTCAGTGCATTGAATTGACCACTGTCACGTATGGCACTAACAGTGCTCCATTCCTCGCAACTAGAGTCTTAAACGATGTTGCATTAAAAAATAGCTCAGATTATCCCCTCGCGTCTCATTCTCTATTGAAACAATGTTACATGGATGATATCCTAAGTGGATGTGATGACCTTAAGGATTTAGAAATACTCTATAGCGAACTTATCTCTTTATTAAAGGCTTCTGGATTTGAATTACACAAATGGTGTTCAAATTCAAAGGAATTTCTAGACAAAATCTCTCATAAAGAAAAAATAGTCGAAGTAGATATGAATTTTGACGAAAACCCGAATAAGGTACTTGGCCTTATTTGGAACCCAATTCTCGACTTCTTCTGCGTCTCTATTCCTGAAGTAAAATTAACAACCCCTATTACGAAAAGAAAAATTGTCTCTGTAATAGCTCAATGTTATGATCCCCTTGGTTTTTTATCTGTAGTCATTGTGACAGGAAAAATAATTGTACAAAGACTTTGGACTTTGAAGTTGGATTGGGACACCCCAATTACTGATGACTCACTCTTGCAAGAATGGAATGGTTTCATACATGATCTTCCTCTCCTCAAAACGCTCAAGATCCCTAGATACCTTTTTTCTGACAAAACATTAAGTTCCATGGAATTCCACGGATTCTCTGATGCCAGCCTCAAGGCATACGCCGCTTGCGTTTACGTTCGCGCCCTATATACTGATGGAACAGTATCTTGTCATTTGATTACCTCTAAATCTAGAGTATCTCCTCTGAAAACAGTTACATTGCCTAGGCTAGAATTATGCGCCATGGTTTTGCTCTCGAAGTTGGTTTCAAAGTTAATCGCAATCTTCGAAGATCGATTCTCATTGAGTTCTGTAAATTTGTGGACAGATTCGCAAATTGCGCTCTGCTGGATAAATTCCCATGCGTCGCGCTGGACTGTTTTTGTGGCTAACAGAGTAGCACAAATTCAAGAACTCACCTCAAATCACAAATGGCGTCATATAAATTCTTCAGACAACCCCGCTGATTACCCATCTAGAGGTTTGCCAATACCCCAAGTCCAGGAGTGCCATACTTGGTGGCAAGGCCCTAAATTTCTTCATGACCCTGAATTAAATCTCTCCCAATTTGGCAACACTCCCAGTTTGTCTGATGTCCCTGAGGAAAAGAAAATAGCTCTAGTAGGAACTGATAAGAAAGATCAAGATCTGTTTTGGCCCGGAATATTCAATCGAGCTTCTAAATTTCGGAAGCTCCAACGCACAGTAGGGTACATGTTGAGATTTGCACATAACACAAAATGTAAACATCTCGATAGAACAAAAGATTCTCTCGAAGTCCAAGAGCTGAAAGCAGCCTTGAACTTGATCACAAAAATTCTCCAGTCAATTCATTTTTCAAAGGAAATCTCAGAGTTGAATCAAAACATATTTTTGAGCAACAAATCACTGATTAAACTCAAACCCTTCTTAGATAAGGATGGTTTTTTAAGAGTGGGTGGAAGATTAGACAACGCTAATGTCTCCTTCGATCAAAAACACCCCATTTTGCTCCCTTCCCATAATCATATTGTCTCATTAATGTTAATCCAAGAACATGAGCGTTTAGGTCATGCAGGCGCACAAACAGTGTTATCGAATTTTCGCCTAAGGTTCTGGCCACTCGATGGTTTAAGGGAGACAAAACGTATAATCAACAATTGTATTACCTGTTTCCGATTCAGAGCTCAACCAGCAGAGCAAATTATGGCAAGTCTGCCAAAGGAGCGTGTGAATGTCTCCCGCTGTTTCAGCCAAGTTGGAATAGACTATGGCGGACCCTTCTTAATAAAATCGTCCAAGCTACGCAATGCTCCCCTAATTAAATGCTATATTGCAATTTTTGTCTGCTTGGCCACCAAGGCAATTCATATTGAATTGGTGATAGGGCTCTCTACCGAACACTTCATCATGACATTGAAAAGATTTATTGCCCGGAGAGGTAACCCAACCGTGATACATAGTGACAATGCCACCAATTTCCAAGGCGCCCAAAATCAATTGAAGGAATTGCATAACTTTTTTAGAAATAGAACCCATTTGAACTCAATCAGGGACTTTCTCTCTCAAAATGAAACTGAATTCAAGTTCATCCCTCCAAGAAGTCCTCATTTCGGTGGCATTTGGGAGGCAGCAATTAAAAGCGCCAAATACCACATCGTCAGGCTGGTTGGGGAAACCCGCTTCACGTTTGAAGAGTTCTATACAATTTTAGTGCAAATTGAAGCCATATTGAACTCACGTCCCCTATGCGTTCTTTCAAACGACCCAAACGACTATCAAACTCTAACCCCTGGTCACTTCTTAATTGGTTCAAGCCTTACGGCTCACCCAGATAAGGATTTAAGTCATCTTAATGAGAACCGCCTTTCTATGTGGCAGAAAATTTCACACATCCAACAAGTGTTTTGGAAGCGTTGGTCAGTGGACTATTTGAACAGACTCCAAAATCGACCTAAATGGTTCCGGAATTCTCTAGATCTAACCCCCAATACATTAGTACTTTTAAAGGAAGATGACACTCCACCTCTAAGATGGCCTTTAGCCAGAGTCTTAGAGGTATTCCCTGGACGAGACAATAAAACCAGAGTGGTAAAATTGAAAACACAAAGTGGTGTTTTTACTCGAGGAATAGCAAAGGTATGTCCTTTACCAATTCAGGATTAAAACCTGCTACTTTCTCTATTGTAAATATGTTGTTTATTTTTTTTGTTAATGTTTCGTCTCTCATTGAAGTTTGGAAACTTCAAGGGGGGGAATATGTTGCGGAAATAACCCACAACAAGTTTAAAATGTTATTATTTGTAGTTTATCAATATAATCTCAATTTCTATTATTTATCATAAAAATAATATTCTAAAAAAAGAATCCTGTAAAACTGGCAACAGCAGCCCTTTTGAATCGGTAAAATTACAGATTTCTTCATTACCCTATGAGCAATGGATCTATTTTGTTGTTGTGATTGGTCAGTTGCCACCCAACATCCCTGATTTATGCGACCTGCTCCGAAAAAGGCAGTCGACTCGACGCACGGCACGGTACACAACAGTAGTAATCAAGAAGCAGAAGAGTAAGCAAAGACTCTGCACCCTCTCGCCTCTGAACGCTCTACAGAGGAAAAAACCCCCAGAAAACCCCCGTTAGTACGCGAATTATAGTAAAATACTACTCCCAGTGTCTCAAGGCCTGACATGGTCTATATTATCAACGATATTATTGATTACAATTCATGTAATTAACCCCTAAATTGTTGCAAGTCATCTCGGACCTAGCAAAATTCTCTACTACGCCTGTTTAAGGTTATTCCTGTCTCACTCTCGACGGGCTTCAACTCTGTATATCATTGTGTTCTCTCTCTTAGTGGAAAATCCCTTAGCTGACAGTGCAAATTACTACGAATAGTGATAAATGGATAAATAATCACTATATGGATTTACCGGTATGAACTGGATTAAGCAAGTAAGACCGTTTCAATTTCTCAAAACAGTCGAACAATAAATTAATAAATACTGAATACTGATTCGGTTGAAATGCACTATAAATTGAAGTGTTTGTTCTAACCTTTAATACAGAAATTTGGTTTTCACACTCGTGAAATGAACATTAATTTGTAAAATTGTATATAGAAACTGAGCATATATATATAGACTTTTCTTGCACTTATTGTTTACACACTTCAGCAGAAAAGTGCTCAAATTATTAACTCTCAATAAACAAAAGAACTTTCAAGGATTATAAACATTTTGTGAATACAGTGAGCTGATTGAAGTTCACGAATTATTTGTGTTGTGCTCTCGTAAATCTAATTAGTTAATTTGTGTTCTCGTTCATTGAACATTTAACCATAATTGATATTATTATTATGAAATTTCAATATTTTTATAAATCAAGATACTTATTTACTCGCTTATTTACTTTAGATTAGTATAAAATTTGTAGTTCGACTGGACGTCCAAATAGGAATTATTAGATAGGATTTGATTGCTGATTAAACCGAATTAACTTCATTTAATAATTAAATTGATAACTATTCTATTTCAGCGTTTTATTTGTATAAATGAGAATCAAGGCACCCCTAGTTCAATACAAGGCTTAAATGATCCAACACCTAATGGTTAATTTTTACAGTCAGTCAAAGTAAAAACTTTTGACATCCCTGGTGCGGTAATGACTAGAGTCCACAAAAGGGTAATAGCTAGTTCCGTCACACTTGGCATTGACCATGCATTGACCGCCATTTTGTTTGGATTGCCCTATTATTATAAATTGATATCTAGTTAATTTCATTTGTAATGTATATTGTACCTATAAACCTGGAAGCATTATCAATTTCAATAAACTCTTAAACAAAATCAAATGGTATATATGTTGTTATTTTCTCAGTGCCAAGCAAATTCGAAATTGCTACCTTTTGGGTTTAGCACAAAATTACAGGAGACGCCCCAATAAAAACCAAAAATTCAGGTAAATGGGTTCTAGGAAATGGCACAATTTTAGTTAATTAGGTACATTCCAGCTATATATTTTTAAATAAATAAAATAAAATTACACTTTGTTTACATTTCAAAATAGGTTAAATTCATAGAGAATCAAGCGAGATCGATGGGTTATCGATATCGAATTCTTGAGAGTTGAGAACACAATTCGTAGAGAAATTTCGTGAAATCAGCAACCGCATGGCAACACTTGAAGAAAGCAGCCAATAGAAAATCTAGGCGCGTGACGTCACCATCCTAAGAATTTTGAATTTCAATTAAAAAATTAAGGCCTTTCCCGGTACCAAAAAAATCCGAAAAAAATATTTCTGGGCTTTATTTTGATTACCCTTTCAGATAAGCAAATAAAAAAAAACGTGGGAAAGACCCATTAAGACAGCAATAATTTATTCCCCGTAACAATACACTCTAACACTAATTACTTTAATAACTAACTCAACAATTAAACTCTTCACAACAATAATCACTACTTATTTAAATCACATCACAGTCGAACTGAAACTTAACTTACAAGCTAAAACCCGTCCTTATATATAGCCGTAATTTATTCCTGTAAATTCCAGAAGAACCGCGTTCGACCTTGTTCCCGAACATCAACGTAAAATCTCGAATTTGCTATGCAATTCTGTACAGGATTCTTGACACACTGGCGGCCGTTGCAGTATATTACATAACGAGTGTAGAAAGTGACAAATTTCACACGAGTATATGAAAGACGCTTTCTCACAAGTGATGTACACTATTTTTCCTACGACCAGAAACCGATTTACTCCAATTTTCTCTTATTTTATTTCTTTTCATTTTCAATACACGTGCTGAAAGTACTTTCAATACACGTATTGAAAGTAAATTGTGATGTCAATCACAAATATTCTCAACAGTATTTTCCACACGTGTGCTGAAAGTAGGTACTTTTGCCAGCGTATTGAAAGTACATTCAGCACGCGGGTGATATTTCGCGCTTTCCAAAGAACCAGCTAGTGCGGATTTTGTCATTTTCGTATGTGGTCGTAGGAAAAAGTTATTTTAGTGAGTCTCCGGTGTAGTGTTCGTGCCTTTGCATTTTGTAACTTTCTCGAGTAAATTACACAGTTTCTCGATCCAAAGCAGATAGAGGTTGAACCAACGACTGCCCGCCACAATATGTATTCATATTTGTTAAATAAATTTTGAAATTTGTTCGATTATTTCTAATTGGGCCTGATCAGAGTTGAAAACCCAAAATCTCATTTTCCTTGATGAATTTTTGGTAAATTCTGCATTCTACTTGAATGAATCTATAACCTATAGGTATATACTTCAAAGGTTAAAGATCTGCTTTACACAAAGAAGTTACAGTGATCAAATCAGCTCTCAGGCAAAACGGTTTTACTGGCAAACGATATCCACAAAAAAAAATCGAAAGAAAACACGATTCTCCCTAGAAAGTTGAATATAGTAAAGACACTACTTACAAAGTGAAAATGATTTGAAGCAGATTTAACGTTCGAGGATTCATAACATTCATCATAACGTTCGAAGAATGCTATAAAGGACTACATAAGGCAGTGGCGGCTCGTCGTATAAAGCAACTGAGGCCGGGCTACATGTGAGGCGAAAATTAAAATATTGATGTAAAATTTTGAAATAATACTTATTAAATATTTAACGTTTTTCAACTATTTACAATCATTAAAAGAATCAAAACATCGAATTTTCATTAAAATATAATATTTCTTGAATTTAGCGCGCGCTTCTACCTATTTATCCTTATAGGCGCTCAAATCGTTGCCGGACAGCATTAAATTCATTAAAATAAAATAGCAATCCCAAAAATTTTGGCCTCATGTGCGTCACAGAACGCCGAAGCGATGCCACGGCACTCCCCACCACAACGCTTCAACTGTAGGTGAGACGATAGCAAATTTTTATAGGCATTGAGGCGCACAATTTTGGGCTTGTTAATAAGAAACCTTGCATCTCTTGCTGCTGCGACAAGTATTTAATTGGTTAATTGGCTCATACTTTTTATTTTGGTCTGTTGCGGGTTAAAAAACTGTTTTTTGGAATTTATTTTGTTAATTTGAAACTCAATATTTGTATTGAAATAAGAATTATGTAGGTACCATCATCACCAAAAGTATCTGGTACAAAAATAATGCATAATAATCTCCTGGACTAATTGTACTGTCATTCATTTCAATGCATTTAATTCATGATTTGAGAAATATTTGACAATAAATATTCAGATAATAGTACAATAGCTAATATGATGCTGTCCCAGTTACTTTTGGTGACGATGGTACCTACTGCTGTTGTTTTGCAACTGTAAGAAATGAAAATTTTCATTAGAAATATACAAAAAAAAATATCCGAGATGTTCTTTTAATGAAATTTTGGGTCAAAATTTGGGCGTAACCCTTGAAAATTTTGTTTGGGTTAACTTGATGGGCCATGGGCCTCACCAGTTTGGATTGTCACGAGCCGCCACTGACATAAGGCAAATAAGAGGATGACTGCTAGAATTGATGAGAGCTCCTAAGAAATCAAACATCATTGGAGAAATCAAAATGCAAGGTAACTACCTCAACAGAAATATTTTCCAGCCCTGAATTTTCCCATTACGTGGAAGACAATCCAACCGTGAAAAACAGTCCGAATTTTCCAAGAAATTCCTGTACGCTAGAGCGTAATCAACCCTTCCAGGAAATATCGAACCTGATTGAACAACCCAGGTAAAATGTATGTCGTAAGAGGGCTATAAATACCGAAATATCGGTGCAGAAGAGGAAATGTGAACCTTATATTCGAATACTTGAAAATGCAAAACTGCCCTTTTATACCAATAGGAATACCTACTTTTTTAATAATATGCCGTTAAAAGTTCACTTTCAGTGTTACAAATTTGAAATATGAAATGAAATTGATGTTTAGAAAACCCACGTAATTTGGCATTTTGGAAGAAAACTCTTTATATAATATAGAAGAAATCTCGATATATTGGAGTTTGAACTTTAAATATTTTTATTAGGCGCTTTTCAAGCGTTTAACATTTTGTTGAATTTGAACACTGTTCAGAGTTATGAGATTGGACTCGTTTTGTCGTGTTTCTGACTACTGCAGAGATAACAAAGAATATGTTTCAATTATATTCGGGAAAGTTATGCTTTTTTTTACACAGGAGAAGCGAAAATTTTGGAAAATCATATTTCGAATTGTATCATAGATAGGAAATTGAAATTTTCAGAGAATATTCTTCTAGGAGAGGACTACAAAATCTGGAAATTTCAGCTCATTTGGAGTTATAGTTCTGGAGATAAAATCCCGCTAAGGTCCACCTGAACAGGATAAACTTGTATGACGGAGACCTTAACTGCAGACTCTGCAATAAAAAACCCGAGACAGTCACACACATCCTGGTAAACTGCGTGGCACTGGATCGCAGAAGACATAGCATTTTCAGGTAACCAAATGGAAACAATAATGAAACATCACTCAGTAAAAGACCTGTACAATCTTGTACAGGGCACCAAAATACTAAAGTGGTTGGAATAAATATAATAAGCTTCAGAGCTGCATGAAGACAACAAGTCGGAAATTTTTGGGTAAATAAACCCAGTTAGTCGGAACAGATTTCAACTTTGAATATACATATTTTCCTACGCCTAATTGTTGACCTGGTGTTTTTCATTAGAATAAGCTGATCTCCCTATCGATACCGGTAGCGAGTTTTAAAATTTCTCCACGATCCTTGAAAGGACTTTGCCAACCCTCCTAGGAATAAGATATTTACTTAATCAGTTAAAATTAAGAATATTCAAGAATTGTTTTGAGAAAGGACCCCGCACAAAACTTACGGAAAATGTGTTTATGTCAAATCGTCTGATTTTTTGATATTGTGTCAAGCTCGATATCCTGAATAAAAGTTATCATTGCGCCAAAGCCCAATAATGAACAGTTTTTGAAATAAACGCCCTTTTGTACTCTCACAAATATAGGTAAATCTTATAGACAATGACATCAAAAAATTAATTACCTACAGGTGAAAAATGCGCTGAAGCGTTTTCATTTTTTTAGAATCGGAATTGAACTGTATTGACAGCGTTTGACAGATAAAAATAGATAGGTGAATTCCAAAAAGTTCAGGTTTTCCCCACACCTTCCGCAACCGTAAATTGTTTTATAGTTTGATCCATTTTTCTTCCGATTCATAAAGTCTTTTTGATCATGGCAATGAGGAATATATTGCACTGTTTCATATGTCCTGCGGCACTTCCTCCCCGATTAATGGTGCGTCTTGTTGGAGATGAAAATGCCGATAAGTGTGCCATAGCTCAACAAAGGCGTCTAGCAAACATCAGGCCTATCATAGAAATCAATGAACTCACAAGAATTTGTGCCAGCTGCAACAGATCCATTATTAGGGAAATAAATGCTCTTCAGCGAGATCCCGCTTGTTTGCGGCTCAATGTTTTGATGCAAAGTTCAAGCCATTCGTGTCTCATTTGCAACTCACCAAATGAACCCCGATTATCTACCGAGGCCAGGGTGAATATCTTCCTTAATAGGGACATATATGTTCCAGAATATGTCAAAAGTTGTGCTCACCATTTGAACGGAAACGGTTTTCTTCTGCAAAGACTTCTGCCAGGTTTGAGATTTGTAAACAGGCCCTACGTAATTCCAGGTCGAGAGTTGCAAAAGTTTTTGAAACACTTGAGAAATACAGCTAATGAACATCCCAAAATTGATAGCGAAGATTATTTTTCTGATGCAGACTTTGAAAGCATCGCCCCTATCACGAAAGTTCAGTTTAGAAGTTTATATGATCTTTGCGATCCTATACCGATAGAGAATGGTTATAGATATGTTGCCAGAAAAGATCTACTGGCCTTTTTGTGCAAAATGCGACAGGGATTGTCGGATAGTTTCGTTAAGGCTATTTTCAATTACAGAAGTCGTCAAACTGCAAGTCTCGCGATAGCAACCGTGAGGCAATCTCTATTACAAAGATTTGTACCTCAAAATATTGGTTTTACAGCTATGATCGCGCCGCATTTATTGAAACTCATGTACCTCCCTTTGCGAATATACTTTACAATGAAAATCCGGGCACCCCGAGAGTTATTGCATATATTGATGGCATGTATTCCTATGTTCCCGACCCAAAAGCTCCAACTTCCAGACCCTGCGACAAACGTTTTCGATTCACAAAGGTCGTCATCTTGTGAAACCTACACTGATAGTAGCACCAGACGGGTATATTTTGGCAGTACAAGGTCCCTATTTTGCCGACTCGCGAAATAATGATGCGGCTGTCCTACGAAATGAGTTTGAACATGATGCCGAAAACATGAGGGAATGGTTCCAGAACGGCGACATTATTGAGCTTGATAGAGGGTATAGGGATTCAATCCCACTATTACAGGCGCTTGGCATCCAATATCGTATGTCTCGTAGTGTGGAGCGTGGACAACGCCAGTTGTCTACTGAGGATGCAAATGAATCCCGTTTGGTTACCAAAACCCGCTGGATTGTAGAAGCGCGAAATGGACACATTAAAAGCGTGTTCAAGTTTTTCAGCCAGACAATAAGCCTTCAGCATATACCACATTTAGGAGATTTTTACCGGATTGCGGGAGCTATAATTAATAGGTACCATCCCCTTATAGAAATGAATGGCTGCAATGCTGAGCTGGCTCAATCCATGTTGGTAAAAGCCGGTGAGGTTAATGTGGTTAAAGCTCGAGTTGAGCAATTTGGTCTGCAAGCGAGAAATGCTGCTTGGGAACGGCTGAATGACGGACAATTGGTGGACTTTCCGCAATTGAATATCGAGTATTTAAAAGATTTCACATTTGGTGTGTACCAAGTAACCCTAGCGCCGTCGTATATACAGGAAAAATTGCGACGAGATGGCGATGATGAATTCCAGGTAGATCAACTCGACCCAGAACCGGGATTTATTCGGGCCCGAATTTATTCCCGCTTCAGAAATGCTACTAAGTACCAAATATGGATTACTTATAGAACCGTTCAGGAACTACAGCAACATCCTGAACAAGTGGAAGAAGCAATTTTGGGACATTACTGCACTTGCAAATCTGGTGCAAGGACATTGGGTTGTTGTAGCCATATTGCAAGCTTGTTATGGTATTTGGGTTGGGTTATGCGCGACATCAACCCAATGTGCACTATCCCCCAACAATCCTACTAGAAACGGTTATGGATGTTGGAAATCGACATCAGCCATAGTAATAATACTCAAAAACAAAGTAAGTCAGCTCCATTTTTCCATTTTGATTATTGAAGATACTCATATAAACAAAAATTGTACTACCAATGGAATAGTGTTTTTTTGCTAGTCCAAAGCATTCTCCTGGAAGACCCAAAGCAACAGTGTTTTGATTCCATTTATCACCGCATTTTTCACCTGTAGGTAATTAATTTTTTGATGTCATTGTCTATAAGATTTACCTATATTTGTGAGAGTAGAAAAGGGCGTTTATTTCAAAAACTGTTCATTATTGGGCTTTGGCGCAATGATAACTTTTATTCAGGATATCGAGCTTGACACACTATCAAAAAATCAGACGATTTGACATAAACACATTTTCCGTAAGTTTTGTGCGGGGTCCTTTGTCGTGAATATCTATAAATCCAGACACATACACAGCTAAATGTTATTGAGAAATTCAAGGAGAAATTCTCATAATAAAATTATTTTAAGTTTGTTGCTGGGGATATAGTTATACAAACTTTGAACTTGGAACTCGATTAAGCTGAATATAACTCTCACAAGACTTGTATAAGTTGCAAAAGCACTAAGCCCACATACTGAGTTTACTCAAGAGAATTAAACGTGATTGTCAATTTAATTTATGTCGAATTGCTCCGCATATTTGCCAGGAGAATATTGAATCATAAACTAGTTTTATCGCAAATTTTAAATTATTAATATTGTGCGGCGAATGTTAAACAAGAAAATTCAATTTCACGAAATTCTTTCATCTATGTTATGTGGGTAAATAAATAAGATTCGGATACGGAACACTGATATTCTTTTATCTGCGAGGTAGAGAAACGATCGCATAGTGGATATGAACAGAGATTCTGTTGATATGAATTCACGGCCATTTATCAAAAATTGTATACCGGAATTTCTGCTGCATGCAGCGTTTCTATAAAACCAGGGCTTGAGCATTACAACGCAAGAAAATATATTTTTTTATTTGACAGTGAAGATAAATAAATATTTTTGAAAAACCTTCCTACAAAATTTTCAATGTTAAAGTCTGGTTGAAGTTTAACCTAAATACATACAATTTTTTCTTGTACATTTTCAATCAATCATTCTGAAAATAAATCCAAGTTATAAAATATTCGTTGAAGAAGAATTTTTGCCCTAAATCGAGTTGTTTGTCAAACAAAAAGTTTTTCCATCACGACCCACGGGGATTAATATAAAATTCCTAGCTTAAGCGAATCTTTGTTCAGCTAGCGAACATAATTGAGGATTGTTTAATTTGGCTTGAACCCTTAAATTAAAAATTTTCCCCGTCAATTAATGGCCGGACGTAGCGTCTGTGGTTTTATTGGGATCATGTTTTTTCAACACGATTTTCAAACACTTTTGGTTATAAATAAATAAATACCAGAGGGACACATTTTGTCTCCTACCTAATGTAAAAGTTGTCTACTTTACATAAAAATAAAAATCATTTCTTTGTTGCTTTTTAAAAACTTTCTGAAGTTGAAACGACTGATAGGTACTCAAACTTTGAAATAAAAACACAGCATTTTTAGCTAACGGCGCTTTTTACTTTTCCATTTAAATGAAAATGTTGAAAAGTTTTGTCTCTTACCATAATAAAAATATACTAGGATAACAACAAAGGCAACTTTTATTTGTAAATATTTTTTTGGTAACAACTTCTTTTCTCTTACCGGAGAAAAATTCCTTTTAAATTTTTATTTGAAACGTAATAATTTTAAAATAAAAATGAATTGTTTTAGCACAAAGCTTTCTTATTCGTCTATTAAATAGAATTTTTTTATGGCGTCAAGCGGTACATTTATTTTTTTGAGCCGAAAAGCTGCTCCCAGTCAAGTTGATTATTTTATCTTTATTCATCTGTATACTTTGCCAGCTGACACGACGACGAAAAAGTTTAGAAAAGGGACGATAAGAAGATGCCCTTTTCTTTAAAATTATTTTATATTTCAGCTGAGACGTGACGTGATGGAGACCATAATCATGTGATGATAGAGAAAATACAAATCTTTTGGAACTTTATTTTTAGAATTCGAAAAAATTACAGAAAGTAGTTTTGCAATTGGCAATTTTGTAAAGGGACGTACCTGTATAATATTCTAAATTCAATAAGAAGTGATTTCATATCCCTTCTTCCCATGATACTAGAACACACAAGATAAGATCACGCGCATGTTTATGTTCTGTCTCTCTCCCTCCGCTGACGTCATCCCGTGACAAATTCGGTCCGATTAATGGCGTCTTAGCGTGTTTTTGTTCGTTTTTAATCGTTTTATCTGTTCATTAGTATTTTTGTCCGTTTTTACGTGAAAATCTCCTTGTTAAAATTGTATTATGTTCATTTGTGTTTGAGTTTCTTTAATAATAGTTATAGCACAAACATACTTTACTGTGCGGTCGTGGATTGTAGCAGGTAACAGTAACAATAATAAAAAAAGTAAAAACATGCCTAGTTATAGATATAATTGTGATATATGGGTGCAAAAACGCTATCGGAAGCTGGACTTCAGTATCAAAAATGAAATCTCCGAAAGCTGAAACATCTATGACAAAACAAATAATGAACGGGATTTGGTCAAAAATATAAGTACATAAAAAGTATGTAGTAGCCATGTGTGGTGTAATGATGTTCCAATTTTCATTTATTATAGTTATCTACTTTTAACATATTTTGTAACTGTGACATTTTTCACATTTTTGTTAAATTCTATCTGTGGGGACTGGAATTTGTACGTGCTTCAGCCAGACTATGATTACAAATGTTTATTAAGCAGCAGGAATTGTTTTGAAGAAATGTAAAAAAAGTGTTATTAATATTTATGATAAGTAGAAGTAGAAATTTGTATCCAAAACTGATATATTTATGTATATTTGTAATTTATTCAATTCAATGATAAAAACATTTTCTAAATAGCTATTTTATGTAAAATAAATTATACACTATACGCTGGATCGTGTTTTATTTTGAATATCTGAATTATTATCTCGAGAAATTCTGATTTGCCAGTCAAATCATAACGAACAAGCTAACTTCTCTATTATCTCCATAAATTTTTGTCACGCGATGACGTCATGCGCGAACTGGTTCAAATTTCGTCCACCAAATGATCATATCTTCTGTGTTTTAGTATCATGCCTTCTTCCCTTCCTATAAACTTCCTACTATGTTCTCAAAAATCTTAGGCCCAGTTTCACAAAGTGTAGTAAACTACTAGTTATGAGATAACTACTAGTTAAAACGAAAACAGCATTTCACAATTGACGGTTCAACGTGACACCTTTAGTTAACCAGTAGTTGAATTAACCCAAGGATGCGTATGAGTTAGCTGAAATGCTTCGTTTTTTAGGGCAGCTCAAAAGTGTCAAGTTTGAAAAGGTAAAATTATTGAATGAAAACTTTTGCATTCCTTTTTCCGTTAGTGATACAATTAGAATTAAAATCTGCTCCCACCCTTCTCCAAGCATTTTCTTCTTTTTTTCCACGTCGATGCGCCACTTTTTTCACATTCTAAAATGAACTTAAATTTTTGCACTAGAGACACTAATAAATAGGTACTCTTCTTCCTTTGTAAAATTCGCAGACCTTTTCTCACTTGACTTCATGATTTAAATTTGAACAGGAAACACGACAAAAAACTCAATATTGAATTGAATACGTATCTGTGAAATTTTACTGCCACTGACAAAAATTAATATAATTTTAATGACAAATCACAAAAAGTGACGTTATAGTGAAGTTTAAAGGGGCCTTTTTTTATTTTTCAAGGTGGTTTTTAAAATTTTGTCAAAAAATCAAGTACCAACCTTTGAGAAATAAAATTCAACCATAAGTCATTTAACCAACGATTGTTTGTTTAGTGTGAAACAGGTTAATGAGCGAAGTCCCAGTTAAGTTAACCCCTGACCCCTAGTTGACTGACCAGCGCTGGTTACCACCGATTGTGAAACTGGGCCTTAAATGTCACATAGAAATTGAAATATAAAACGGTTGAGTGAAACAAACTTAGAATTGATTGAGTTCCGGTACTTTTGCTCTCATTTGACAGCCTTTAAAAATAATCAGGGGTTAGAATGTGCTCTATGATGTAGTACTTATAGACCTCTTGGCCCATGCAAAACTTTGACAACCTATCAAATTCGTTAATCGAGAGCAAAAGTATCGGCCCTGAATCAAGTAAATAAAATAGAAAAGTTGTCAGATAATAACTGCAGAAATTTAAATTGAATTGAATAATCTAATTTTAATTAGGTAAATCTCCAATATATAAAAGGAAGTTCTGATTTAGTAGCAATTTATAACACCGCGTGGCTCCTGAACCTGAAAATTAAGTCATAAGTTAGGCAACGGAAAAATATTAAAAGCAAGGCTGAAGTAGTTAAGTTGAGGAGGCCAAGTTACAGATTCGTATTAAAAAAAAACATTGTTTACGGCCGGCACGAGTTCGGTATACATATGGGCATGGCCTCACATTTCAACGATATCCGTTAATCAATTCTACATTATGTGCGTGCTCTAAGTAATCAAAAGATTTATTTTATTAGAATAATTTAGTGAAAGTAAGGAAAAATTGTAGGTAGATGTAGGCGTTCATTGGGTAATTATTATTTAAAGGTAGGACTCCGTCAAAGAGTCAAGAATCGAGTGTTGGGCATTTATAAACGTATACCTTTTTTTGCGGTTTTGCTACGACAGTGTTAAAAGTACCGCTCAGGTTGACGAGTCACGATCTTAGTTTAAATCCTCGTCAGGAAATTCTGCATCCGGGTCGAAATGGTCTAGCCCTTGTGCCATAAACACCGTGTTTGGTTGGGTGCTCATTGGAAGTATTCAAAATACCCTGTCACAGAAGGTATACAGCATGTTGACTAATGCCACTGAGTTAGATGATAGATACTTTAAAAAGGTTTTGGGAATAGTTGAATGTGTGCCCGCATCTAAGTTACTGTTCCCAGAGGATGAATTAGGTGAACTTGTGTTTGAAACAAATTGTACCCGCACTGAAACTGGAAGATATTACCACTCCCATTCCGTAAGGACAGTTCTGTTCCAGGAATCCAGGAATGTAGCTCTGCGGCGATATCAATTGTTGGAAGCTCGTCTTGGCAAAAATTCCATTTTCTGTGCAAAGTACAATTAATTTATGAAGGATTACATTGATCAAGGACACATGTCCGTAGTGAATGACAGCATTTGTGACGTAACGCTCGATCAGTCAGAGTCATAAAAGCGGACAATGATAAGTTGCGAGTGGTGTTTGATGCATCTTGCAAAACTTCGAGCGCTATGTCACTCAACAAACTCTCGTTGACAGAACCAAAGCTCCAGAATGATATTGCTACAATTTTGTTGTCTTTTCATCATTTCAAAATTATTTTCCAGGCCGATGCTCGGCAAATGTATCGCCAAATTTAAGTGAGCGAGCAGTTTAGAGATTATCAGAAAATTTTGTGGAGGCCATCTTCTGCCCAACCGGTTCAGGAATTTAGGCTGAATACGGTGACCTATGGATTATCTTGAAGCCCATATTTAGCCATTAGCACATTGCTGCAGCTCTGTAAGGATGAGGGAACTAGCTTTCCATTGGCAGTGGATATTCTTATTAATTCTTGTTATGTGGATGATGCAATTGGTATGGCAGATTTCGTGGAGGTTGCCTTGGAAGCCCAGCGACAATTGATATCTCAACTAGCCTTGGGAGAGTTCGAACTGCGAAAATGGAGCAGCAATTGTCAAGTACTTTCTGGTGTGCTGGATTTACACCACCAGCCCTTCTCTTTTGAAGACCGGGAGTTCTCTGACATCAGGCCTTCAGTGGTCACCCTTGTCAGATTGTTTTTCTTATTGTGTAAAGTCTATTAATAGATCTTGCACGAAGCGCAATATTCTCCAGTAGTCATTGTTGCTAAATGTCTGATTCAGTTGTTGTGGATTGGGATAATATTCCTTCGGATCTGGTTGTCACTTAATGGGATACCTTTGTTTCTCAGCTGCCTGGTTTGGCCAGTGTGAGTGTGCCTCGAAGGGTAACTATAGATAATGTGATTATTTCTAAGCTACACGCATTTTGTGATGCTTCGGAAAAGGCTTACGCTTCCGTGGTATACTTAAGACAAGTGAACGTGTCGAATGATTTCTCTGTCACCCTATTATGTGCTAAAAGCCGAGTAAGCTCCCTAAAGCGATTATCTATACCCTGGCTGGAATTGTGTGCGGCTGCTCTATTGTGAGAACTCCTTGAATTTGTGACGGCATCATTTACGACTGTCCAGATAGATAATTTGTTTGCTTGGTCTGACTCAACGGTTGTCCTGAGCTGGGTGAGGTTGTCCTCTCATCTTTGGAAAAGTTTCGTGGCTAATCGTGTTCCCAAGTGGAAAGGAAAACCCTAGCGATTGCGCCTCCAGAGGCATTTTGCCTGGGGCGCGTTCAGATTGAAGAGTCTGGGCGACGTCCAGTGCAGAGCGTACCCGATAGAGAGTGCACTCCGAGTGTGCCTGGCGATTCGCCCAATCTGAACGGCCAAAACGCATTCTCTCCTCATAACATCACTATTTATGGGATGCTTTGATTTTGATTTTGTTGCCTTTTCAAAATTCACTGTGTTCGTGATTCTAACATTTTTGTAAAATAAGAAAAAAGAAAATTCAAAGATAATCAACTCTTATTTTATTTTATTTTGATTTTTTTGGTAGAACTTATCACATATAAAATAATACCTCTTAACCCCTAATTCTTATTTTAATTTATTTCCTATTTTATTTTATTTGTTGGATAAACTCGCCATAACTCCCAACAATAATATTTACAATATTTGCCTTTATTATTGGTTAGAACATAAACATAACACAAACGCGCATGCGGGGCAAATTTTATCTTACTATTTTATGGGATGCAAAAGTGTGCGTCGGGGTGTCGTCAGGTAAAAATCTACTGACAATCTGAACGGCTGGGTAAATTTTACCCAAAGCAATCTGAACGGTCAGAGCGCGCTCGGGCGACAACCGACGTTCAATCTGAACGCAGCCCTGGTCAGCTTTGCGACCATCCGTTATGGTGGGCGGGGCCATCGTGGCTTAAAGAGGTCAGTAAGCTCTGGCCACCTAGTCACTCACTCAGTTCCAATCGAGCAGCGACACGAGCGCGACACGCATGCTCCCGGCGCATCCACCATTGTTTTTAATCGAGTGATTCCTAACCATAAAAAGTGAAAATTAAAAATAGTGCTAAAACGTTCCAAGATGGTAAAACATAAAATGACCGATGCAGAAAAAGATGTAGAAATTAGTAAACTGAGAAAGAAAAGAAAAATAATGCAAAAAAGTGATGAGATTAATCAATTAAAAAGTGAAATGCAGGAGCTTAAAGCAGCTTTTAATGAACTTAAAGACTTGAAAGGCCAATTGAAGATTCTAGAACTAGAAATAAGCGTTCTATCAATGAAGAAGATTGGCCTGAAGTAGGTTCCTCAAAAAAGAGAAATACACAGAAAGAATTACCCCCAGTGCCTCAAAGCGACGAAAAGCAAATTCCGCCAATTGTGGTTTCTGGAAGAAGAGTGGATAAAATTAAGAGAGGAACTCAAAAGCAACAACATTGCCTTTGAAAAAGCCAAAAAAGTAGAAGAAGATATCAAGCTCTTCGTAAACAGCTCTGATGATCTTTCGGTGGTCATCAGAGCTGTTTACGACGCTGACAGCCTTCCTTTACAGCTTAAATAGATTTTATTTTACTTACAGCTTCAACAAAGAAACAAAACATCACGTTGTTCTGAGAGGACTTGAAGCTGACACTGCTGTTGATTACAGTACTGATGAGCTGAAACAAAAAGGCCTTGAAGACCTTGAAGTAATCCAAATGACGTCAAGAAAAGGTGATAATAAAGAGCCTTTACCACTGTTCCTTATCAAAACAACTTCGAAAAAAGTGTACGAAACCACCAGATTAGTAGACATGATAGTTAAAACTGAAACTAAAACAAAACCAGCAATCCCTTCACAGTGTTTTCGCTGCCAGCGATTTGGACACATGCAATTAAGCTGATCCATGCCAGAACGTTGTGTTAAATGTGCCAGAAACCACTCATCCAAATTATGTGATCTTCCTGCATATACAAATGGTGAAAGAAACGCAACCTGTGTAAATTGTGGACAACAAGGACCAGTGGCGGCTCGTGACAATCATGTAAGGGGGGGCTCAGAGAAAAATGTTTAAAAGTTTGTCATCATAAAGTCCGTCTCTAAATATAAATTCTTAGGTCAAAATTTTAGGGGCAACATTGGTACTAGCCAGTTTTTGACGTCATTGAATTGCCGGTAGGTAATCATAAATACTATAGAAATAAACTTTTCGATAACTTTTTCGTTGAAATTGATTATGTCCTGAACCATTGCTTTCTCAATTGACAGCATTGCTAAGGACGTCAAACTTCATTCATCGAATTCCTCAAAAATGTTTTAATCAATTTCAACAACGAAAGGCATCTTTCTGTTTCAGATGTAGTCATTGGAATAGCAACCAATATCTTCAACATTTTCATAATTTTTGGAAAAGCATCTAAACCATAGTTTATAAGAAAATTTAGAGTACCTAAACAAACAGCCAGAAATATTCTTCTACACTTGCTCCCAACCCTTCTGAACGAAAATTTGTTATTTCTTTTCGGGAGTAAAACTTAATTCACTGACCATCATATTAGCAAATTAAATTAACAAACTTTCCGAATTCATAGTGATGTACCTGATCTGCTGAAGACCATTATGCCAGCCATCCTGCAGATGTTGATGCTGACTTAGACAAAACACGATAATATTCCACATCGTTTCGTGGAACATTAATGGAGTCAGATCACGCAAATCAGAAGTGGAATTATTTTTGAAAGAACATCAGCCTCCACTGCTGGCATTGCAGGAAACTGAAATAGCTGAGGCTCACAGATTTTCCTTCGAAGGTTACTTAGTCTATAGAAAAGATAGGCCCACCCCAAGACAAAATGGAGTGGCTATAATTGTTAGGAACGATATTACGCATCATCTTGTAGGTAACATTGAATCCAACATTGGAAATCTGACTGTTGAAGCAACAATTAATGGTGAAAAGACCCTAGTGACCACAGCATGTAATACACCAAAGCAAGTACTGCAAGCAGATGATATTAACAACCTAATCAGGGATAATATTCCCAAAATAATTATAGGAGATCTAAATTGCAAGTCAAGGATTTGGAACAGCACATGCCGATGCGCACATGGGGGTAGATTCGTTACATTTACAGAAAACTGTGGAGCTATTGTAATAGGACCAACTTCTCCAACATTTCTCCCAAGAGCCAATGGTATTATACAAGTACTAGATATAGCAATATTAAAAAATATAGCCCAAGACTTCGAAATAACTACAATAGGAATATATGTACACCATTTTTCAATTGTTATAAAAAGTGGTGGTTCTAGGTCCACAAAACACATATTAAGCATTAAAACAACTAGAAACCCTTTATTTTTTCTGATAAATCAAAAACAAAAAAACGAAATTAGCGAGGCTAGCAAAACGACCTCCTGCGGCGAGAGTAGCGCTTATGACGTCACTGTGCGGAATGAACAATCAGCTGGCGCGTTGGCGAGATTGTTTACAAGTTTGCATTGATTGTGTTGCTGACTGTTCCTTTATCCCATTGGCTTTATCCCAAGAATCTTTATTCACTCTAATTATCTGTGTTTGTGTAATGATGGGAAACTAACCCAAACTAAGTTAAACCGAGTCGAAGAAAGTGGTACCTACGTACGTGTTTTCCTACGAGGTGCGGAAAAGTGGTACTTTCCGCACGCAAATCGGTGCGTAGAGACGCGTTTTCCGCACGCTAGTAGGAAAAATATGCCTAACACGAGCGTATAAGGTATGTTTTCCGCACTTGTGGCTTGCACGAATTCTACTGGCGCGGCGTTCGTGCAAATGCCGTTGCGTGCGGAAAAGTATAACTTTCCGCACTTGGTATAGGTAAAAACTATATCACTGTTCAAATTCAACTATACCTACGTCTAATACACAACACAACACATGTTTAAGAATGCTCTGAATAAAGTCGTGAAAATAGTGGTAAAAAGTTTGAATAAAATCGTGATTTTCGGTAGACTTAGAAAATGGAAAATGCTTTTTCTAGCGATGAAATTAATTTTATCAAGTGTGGTGTAATTTGTGGTGAAAGTAGATAATAGTTCAACACAAACAATAAACAGGTGATGAATAAATATACAAAAAACCCAGGATCGTAAACTGATAAAGATCGGCAAATCGGACTTTTACCTTTTTTGGTGCTGATAAAAAACTTGTTTATTGAGTGCTAAAAATATGCAGTTTAAAGGATATTGAAATGCCGTCAAATAACCCAGAGACGGACTCTGATGATGGGGAATATTATGAAGAGGATTGTCCAAGCTGTAAAAAGCCTGTAAGTGATTCTTCTTATATACGTGACATCTGTCTATCTAAGTTCACAAGAAATGTGCTAGCTTATCACCATCTGAAGTAAAATGCATGCCATTGCAGAATAGGCGCTTAGCTCTGATATGCTGCTCTTGTAAGAAGGATTTAAGCAAATCCAAAGAGCTTCATGAATTGGTTTCGCTACTGAGAAACGAAATACTTGAGCTAAAAACTGAAATAAATAGCTTAAAAGGCACAAAAAATACAAATTACACAACACTATGCACCGCACAAACAACCTACGCAGATGCAACATCCAGTAGGAAGAACAATAGAGAAAAATTTACTCAAAACATACCCAGTGTTATCATAAAACCAAGAAAACAACAAAACAGTGAAACAACTAGAGAGGATGTGAAAACACGTATTAACCCATAAAAAAAAATTTAGATGGGTTACATCTAAATTTCACATTAGTGTTAAAAAAAATGCAAACAAGCAGAAATGGAAGCATACTGATAAAATGTAATGATGTTACTGATACACAAAAGCTTAAAAAATATGCAGAGGAAACACTTAAAGACAACTATGAAATAGAAGAAACCAAATTAAAAAATCCGCAAGTGAAAATTGTAGGGTTTAAGGAAGACATGGCCATGGATGAAATTGAACAATCAATTAAAAATCAAAACAGTTTTTATTGTAATGAACTACCTAAAATAACATACATAAGGAAAAACAAAAATAATACAAAAACAGTATATGCTGAATGTGATGCAGTTATGTTCGCCAAACTCATGTCACTAGGAAAAGTTAACATTGGATGGGAGCGTTATCAAGTTTATGAAAACATAAATCCTCCTCAGTGTTATAATTGTTGGGGATTTTATCATAAAAATACCAACTGTGAGAACAAATCAATTTGTTCTTACTGTGGAATGGAGCACCCACGTCGAGAGTGTCAACTAGTCCAAACTCAGCAAGGAAAGAAATGCAAAAACTGCGAAGTGGCAAATTTGAGATACAAAACTGAATATGACTTGAGTCATGAGGCTAGCGAAACTGATTGCCCCACCTATAAATATCACATTCAAGTTATGCGAAACAAAATAAACTATGGACAACCTTTACAATGCCATGTCTAGTCAAATGGAACTTTTGAACGAGATAATTCCTGATATTTCTGGTGAGACTGTCAGTGCTGTGGGCCTATGTGACAAAATTGAAATTAATAAAAAAATTCTCAACATTTTCCATATTAACATACGTAGTGTAATAGAAAACTTTAACAGTTTGGTATCTTTTCTAGAATCCTTTAAATTTTATTTTTGTGATGTAATAGTCCTAAGTGAATGCTTTCGACTTGATTCATTTTCAGAATTTTCGCTGCAAGGTTTTACAACATACTATAACCAGGGTTCAATTAATAAAAATGACGGTGTGTTAACTATGGTAAGAACTAGCTTGAACAGCGTTGTAACAACACACACATTAAAATCTACAAAAATTAATGTAAGTAAAATTAGTTTAGATATTGGCAATATTAGCTACGGAATATCAGCTGTTTATAGATCGCCAGCAACCTCAAAAAACGACTTCATTACTGACCTTGATTTATATCTTGAAAGCAATTTAACAAAAAATATTGAAATTGTGGTGGGAAATCTTAACTTTGATTTGTTGAACGGTTCCGATCGTAATGTAGCGACTTACTACACCACTCTAGTTTCCTATGGACTACAGCCATATATCAATAGTGTCACAAGAGAAGAATCAAAAACTTGCCTAGATCATATTTTCGTCAAAACTAACCTTAATATAGAAACTATGTCTTTTTCTTCATATGTGGTATCTCATGATATTACGGATCACTATCCAACAGTATTAAATATATCAAATCATAACAATAATAACCTGCCTTCAAGAGCTACTAAAAAAATCACTGCAGTCAACAAAAATAAGCTTCATGATCTTTTGAAGAGTGAATGTTGGAATGAAATTTTAAACACAAATGAACCCGAATTTTTGAATAAATTTCAAAATTACTATTCTCTCTGCAAAACAGTCAAAATTCAAAAAATGTTTAGAAAAATAAAGCCATGGATAACTCAAGGTTTAATTGTATCAATTAGAAAGAGGGATAGGTTGAAAAAACAATTGCAAAGACATTCCACTGAAGAAAAGGCCATTGAGTATAAAACCTATCGCAATGCATTAAAAAAACTGATAGATAATACAAAAAATCAATACTATAAAACAAAAATTGAACAAAACAAGCATGACACAAAAAAAAACTATAAATTGATAGCCGAGGCAACGAATCAGGGGAAAAAATGCAGCGAAGCCTTAAATATAGTTGACAATGATAACAAAACTTTTGAAAATGATCTAGATATGTCCAATTTCTGTAACAGATATTTTTCTAGGATAGCAATTGAAATGAGCGACCAAATTCCTCACATTGTAGAACAGTCTAGGCTAGCCTCAACAAGCAAATCAATGTTTCTCTCACCAGTGTCTAAAAATGAACTCATCCAACATATCAATAGTCTAAAGTCAAACAGTGCTCCAGGTTGTGACGCAATAACTGTAGAAACTATAAAAGAATTTCATAACTATTTACTGAAACCCCTTATGCATATATTCAATTTAATATACGAGACGGGTGTTGTGCCCTCACCACTTAAAAAATCAATTATTACCCCTATATACAAATCTGGAAAACACAATATCATAAGTAATTATAGACCAATAAGTTTAATTAATAATTTTGCGAAACTCTCTGAAAAAACTTTAAAACTTAGACTAGTTAGCTTCATCAAACTAAATAATCTAATGTCAAAAAATCAATTTGGGTTTACAGAGGGTCTTAGCACCAATGATGCAATGTGTTGTCTGATAAGAGAAGCCACAAATATAATTAATGAGAACAAAAAATGCCTGGTGGTGTTCCTGGACCTCGCGAAGGCTTTCGACACAGTTTCCCATAAAATACTTCTTGATGTTCTTGAACATAGTGCTGTTAGGGGAACTGTGTGGAGGGTGTTTGAGAGCTACTTGACTGGATGGCAGCAGCGGGTTAGAATACGCGACACAATCAGTGATCCACGAACAATAAATATAGGTGTTCCGCAAGGCACAGTTCTCGGGCCCATTTTGTTTAATCTTTACATTAACTCAATTAAGGACATTGGGATTGAGGGTGAGATTGTGTCATATGCGGATGACACGGCCATAATTTTCAATGGATCCTCTTGGGAAGAAGCTAGAATAAATGCAACAAATGGCCTTATAAAAATTAAAAGATGGCTTAATATACACAAATTATCCCTTAATGTTAAAAAAACAAATTATTTGGCTCTTACTAAAGTTGATTTGAATCGCCCTCTTTTTAACCAAATAGAAATAGACGTAAACGAGAAAATTGAAGAGGTCACTCACGTTAAATACCTTGGGGTTATGATTGACTGTTACTTGAAGTGGAATGCTCATGCTGAATATCTGACTAAAAAAATTAGATCTCTGACTTATAGGTTCTATATTCTTAGAAATATTTTGTCATCAAACATGTTGGTCACACTGTATCGGAGTCTGGTGGAATCTTTGTTAGCATATGGTATCACGATCTGGGGTTCGATGTATGGAAATGCGCTGAGGCCGCTACAAATTGTTCAAAATAAAATTTTAAAAATAATTTATAAAAAAGATCATCTGTATCCCACAAATATGCTATATACTGAGGAAATAGTAAGTTTGAGAACTCTATTCTTCCACTCAGTTAGTTGTTACATTCATAAACACCGCAAGATGCAGCCTATTGTGTTACATAATCAAAACACCCGCTTTCGCATAAATCAGCTTTTGAGGATTCCGGAATGTAAAAGCGAATTTTATAGACGCTCAATTGGTTTCATGGGTCCAAAGGTTTACAACCTATTACCCAATGAGGTGAAGAATGTTGTAAAACCAAAACTGTTTTCAAAAAGATCGAAGGCATTCGTTTGGACAAATCGGATTTTGTTTGAAAAACTGCTTTGATTTGATGACAATAACGTACATACTTAAATTCTCAGCATTCGAAAAATTTGTATTCCTATGGAAATAACATATATATATGAAGTAAGTTAGAAGCACATACAGATGCTCTGCATCTAGGTGCTGTTGTATATAAAACCATTTACCATTTAGATACCTAATATAATAAGTAGTATATTTGTATCGTAAATTTATACCTTAATAATAATAATAAAAGCTGTTAAATGGGATAAAAAAAAAAAAAAAAAAATACGTTTGTTTTACTTCTACACCACTGGACTGGGGCTGATTCAAGTCTGGGCACTTGACCAAAAATTCTGATATCATATTAACGTCCACAGTTGGCAGATTATGTGAAAAGGCCTTTTGAAAAGAAAACCTTCCTTCATTTTAGCCATAGTACCTTTTCCACCTTAATTCCGATAAACCCTAACACGGAGAATAGAGAACAAAACGAAGGAGATAGCAGCATTATCAAAATACTTGTTCAGCGTTAAACAGACTCTCTCATTAAATTAAAACCTAACCATAATAATAATAACAATATTAATATTAATATTATTTATTGCCAACAAAAATCGCGAAAGCAACGTCACAAAAGGCTGATCCAAGTAGCTGGTAGCGCCACTGTACTCGCGCGCGCTAACTCGTTACGCATTGTGACGTCAGAGAGCGTTTCTTGCATTTAAACGAATATTAAGTTATGTGTTTACCTCGCTGTTTACTCACCTAAATCAACTCCTATTAACCAAAATCGCAAAAAAACATATTTTTTAAAATTCTTTGTACCAGTGCTAAATTTCGGCAGGGGTTTTAACCCCCAAACCCCCCCCCCCCTTGGGTGCGCCACTGATCGAATCACCGACCTGGTTATTGAGTCATTCCATCGTGAGCATTGCCATGTTGGACTGCAAATTCTGGAATATCTCTTAATGCAGCAGTTCTGGATTCTTTCAGCCCGGAGAGCTATTCGTCATGTTCTGTCAAAGTGTGTGGTGATATGCTTTCGGTTGAGACCTACTTCTTTTTTGCCATTTATGAGCGATTTGCCTTCTGCTCGTCTTTCTCAAATAAAACCTTTTCATCACACCGGAATAGATTTTATGGGTCCGGTACAAATAACTCTGAGAAGGCGATGTGAGATTTGCAGTCAAAAGGGTTATATTTGCGTATTTGTTTGCCTAGCTACCAAGGCTATGCACTTGGAGGTTGTTTCGGACCTATCTTCGGTAATATTTCTGGCCGCTCTTCGTAGATTTTTCGGTCGTAGAGGCGCTTGCTCTGTTTTGTGGGCGCAAATAATTTATTGGAGCAATATTCAAAACGGTCTTCGCAATGCTTCGCCATTAGGTGGCATTTCAATCCCCCGGCTTCGCCTCACGTTGGAGGAATATGGGATGCGGCTGTGAAATGAATAAAGAATCATTATTTGGCGACGCATTGTAGGTAAGCAGGTGCTTACATTTGAGGAGTTATCTACCGTTGTTGTACAAATCGAATCTGTCTTGAATTCAAGACCCTTATGTAGACTGAGTTCTGATCCCAACGACCTTACTTGTCTTACCCCGGGACATTTTCTAACCCTGGAGCCTTCAACAGCTCCTCTTGATGAAAATCTCACATGAATCAATAGTAACAGGATTACTAGATGGCAATTACTCCAACACATGCATCAACATATTTGGCAAAGGTGGTTAGTGGAGTACTTGCACACTCTTCAGCAGAGACATAAGTGTAACCAAGAGAAAAAGGCTCCTACAGTCGGCACTCTGGTCCTAATTAGGGATGAAAATTCGCCCCCTCACAATGGATTCTTGGGCGCTTTACTAAGTTGTATCTCAGTCGCGATAACGTCGTGCGAATTGTGCAAGTCCGTACGGCTAAGGGTTTTATGGATAGGCCCTTAGTTAAGTTATGTGCCTTGCCCATAGAATAAGTGGCCTTATAGGATTTAATATTAAGTATTTTTCTTTATTATTATTATTTTTTATCATTATTATAATCATTATTATTATTATTATTATTATTTTCTTTTTTTTTTGTTTGTCTACTACGGGGTTTCGTATCTGGTTATTTCAGGTATAGACCTTAATTATGAATTATACTTATAATGTGTTTTTTTTTTTTTTTTTAAGTTAAAAGTCAAAATGACATTATGTTGCCAATTCAATGTAAAATTGTCAATGCTTTCAATGTTTTTATGTAGAAAAGGCTTGTGTTGCCAACATAGTTACTAAATTTTTGACATGAGGAATTATCTTTAAAAAAAAAACAGACTTTAGGATTTTTTTTTTTTGGGCTTTTAATAAGGTACGCTTAATGTTATTGCATACAGAAAGGAAAAATAATTTATTATTTTGAATTGGGTAATTATTATTTCAAGGTACTAAGGATTCCGTCAAAGAGTCAAGAATCGAGTGTTGGGTTTTTATAAACATATACCTTTTTTGGAGTTTTGCGCGCGATACCTTACGATGGAGATATGAAGGAACCCGAACCTACGATAGTGTTAATAGTACAGCTCAAGTTGACGAGCGTCACGGTGTTAGTTTAAATCCTCGTTTTTTTGTGACAAGCCAAGAACAATCAATCTCACTGATTTTGGTAATCGGATGTGCTTTCGCTCATTAATACCACCCAGAAGCTCACTTATGGTAGCATCAAGAAACCCCGGCCGGGTAAGCCAGAGTCCAGGACACAGAGGTGAGACCTTACCAATACCCATTTTTTAATCTTTATCGTGAGTCTTTTTTTTTATTGTTAATTTATTGCAAAATAAGGTTTACCTGTTCTAGACAGGCTGGTCCTAAACAGTAGGAATACATTGAGAATTTAGTATATAGGGTGTACCATTTGAAACAGGCTAAATATCTAAATATCTGATGCCACGTCTATTTTTTAAAAAATCACTCGTACACGTATTTGATTTTCAAAGGGTAAAGTTTTCTGCAACCATTTTCAGCACTTCAACTTTCACCCTCTAGGCGGGGTGGGACCAAACCTTACTATTTCAAATAGAACAAGGGGTCGAGTGATACTTCTTCTAAAAGAGCGATCTATTCTCTTTCATTTGATGTCATTTGAACGAAAATTGGACGCTCTTTTAAAACAGATATTACTCGACCCCCTGTTCCATTTGGAATGCTAAGGGCTGGTCCCACCCTCCCTAGAGAGTTAAGGTAGTGCTGAAAATGTTTCAAACATTCGCACAATCAAATCACAGGTAGGAGCGATTTTTTTTTAAAAATAAATGTGACATCAGATATCTAGCCTGTTTCATTTTAAATGGTTTACCCTGTATAACCATTTAATGCAATGATTATGATGTAAAGTAAATTGACTATAGAACAATTAACAATTTAATTGACTTTTGAGTGAAATGACTCTGAATCAGCCCATAGTAGGTATATAGGTCGTAGATAAATGTGATTATACAACTCACTGTACATTTTTCCCATATGACACGAGAGGCTTAATAAGTGATAAGCCTTTTGGGATTATCGCGCTTGGTGGCATTTATAGCAAATTCTATTATAGATTTATTTTTTTCAATTTTGAAGTATTAAAGTTTAGTTCGTTGTATAACCTTTTGAATACCACTCGATGTTTCAGGATTACCTAATACTTTTACCTGACACTCAACGCGTTACCAGCAACACCACTCCTCCTAGTATTATCCGGTAATCCTGGAACCTCTTGTGGTATTACATTCGATAATATATTCTAAATAATAAATAATGAATAAATATCCACATGATATAATAAGCGCCCTTAATGGCTATTAATAATCTTCAAAGAGGCTATAAATAAAAACTACCAAACTTTCTTATATTTTCTATTCCAGAGTAGCTATTAGAGTTATGTCCTGATGACAATAACAAAAACGGTTTCCTCATTTATTTTTCTTTTTTCGAGTTTTTTTTTCTGCGGCCCTTTAGAACGACATTCATCCTCTTATCTGACGTTGCTTAGCTTTTCGCACTTTTGCCAAGTCAAAAAAGAAACTATTTCAAAGCGAAATCTCATCTAAATTCCGCGGGCGTAGAATTTACAACAAAAAGTCAAACGATTTAAAAAAAAAAATCGTCATTCGTTTTACGCCGATCGTAAAACACAAACCCTCGGCAATATGTATAGGAGAATTATTTGCTCTATTGAAGCCATTTGAACCTATACACGTTTAATTTGGAACAGCCAGAACGTGATGCTTACTTTTTTACGCTCCATTTTCTGAAAATATTGCCTGGGCTTCAGTTTAATCCGAAATTGAGGTAATTGATTACGAAAATGTTTGAAAGATCTTTTCTATGAAGTTCAAAAATAAATCAGCTTTTTTACGACTAAATATAATATGAGGAAAACCAACATGACTTTACTTCTTTTTATTATAAATGAGCCTTGATAAACCTGTATCAGAGAATCACTTTTCTTTCATATGGAACCAGTAGGTGAATTTTCTTTTTCAACAAACCGTTAACGTTGCACAATTAATTGAAGTGCAGACTGCAACTTCTTGCAATAGTTTTTTCATCTGATTATTTTACAACTAAATTCCCTCCTAATAAACTTAGGCTTAAATCCTAAAGACAAACGGCCAAGATTTCCCATGGGACGTAGCCAATATTCTTAAGCTCTCTTGTTTGTTGGTTTTGTTAGATACGTGCACTGACTGTCATTTTTGTACTGTCTCTATATGTTATATACTCTTAAAATAAATTAAATTTCAAATACGAAAAACTGTTTCTATAATTTACCTGGACGTGAAAAAAATCCATTTTAAAATAGAGTAAAGTTACGTCTGCCTTGTATAATGTGCAACTTTAGTAATTAGCAAGCATTTATCGACAAAGTGGAAGACATTATCATAGTTAAAGACCTGATTATGCAGTAGGGGATATCTACGCTCGCTTCAGAACGTTAACAATAGTTTATCACCGACCATATTCTGGTTTAATGACTGCTAGTTAACTAAAAATCGAGTTCGGTCTACTAGAAACTTTTGAACCGGATTATATTCAACCCTTAACGACCTTCGAAATCTCTTATAAAAGTCGATCTAATCGTTGCTATTGAAGTCAGATTTATACAGTCCACTTTTGATACTTTTTTCATGTTTAGTTATCTGCTCTGGCATTATTAAGTCGATATAATACATAGGTATCGATTTTCAATTTCAATTTTTCATTAGAAAGGGAATAATCGATTTTATCTCCCCAGGTTTCTTATTGGAGGAGCGTATTCGACAGCAAAAAATATATTTTCTTATTGAATGAATGAATGGATGAATTGGGGGTACCTATTGTTATACTGCGACCTGCATAGTCCCCCTTCTGGGTGCTTCAGTTGATGGGATTCTAACTCAAAGCACCTCATCCAGCTTCAAAGCTTTTATGGAAGCAAGTACGCTGGATGGAATTTCTTCCCGTCCAACTATGCAGCATCCGTCGCCCTTCGTGAGGTGTTCTGGTCACTGAAGCCCCAAAAGGGGATATACCATACCTGATGTTAAATTCTATTAAGGTACAAATTTTTCGCCATGGAATGAAGTTGTCTGATACAATTCTCACTGCATAACATTCAGATGAAAGTTTTTTATTCAACTGTATTATATGTTCTGCAAACTTTAATTTGGTGTCAATATGTAAGCCCAGATACTTTTGCAATTGGTCTATTTTCAATAATGATGCTGCCCAGTAAGGATACATCTGGAGTCGTGCATTTAAATGTGAGGATGCTGGCTTTGCTAACATTAAACAACAAGGAGTTAGAATCACACCACACACCATTGTTTCACCAGCCCTATATCCGCTGATACCCTGTTGTTCAATGTGTGTGTGTCTTTTTCACTCCACAAGGTTGTTGTGTCGTCGACAAACAATGTAAAACGACCATTAATTCCAATAGATACAATGTCGTTAATATTAAAAACAGGAGTGCGCCAAGCACTGAACCCTGTGGAACTTCATAATCAATACCAAGTGCATTAGATCTAGTTTGTTACGACAAATTTATAATTTTCGTAACATGTTTCATTTCTTCTAGTTTTCATTATAAAGTTGTATTTTTGCCATTTCAGTATCAGAAAAATAATAATTCATAATTTAAGTAATTTAAAGATTCTAATGTGTTTATATCTATTCCCTTTTAATCAACGCGGTGTTTCATTGATTAAGTGAGCACGGTCTTTTGTGTGTGTTGAGTGGTCGATGGTTACTACGCAGTTACCTAACTATAAAAAAACACAAGATTGGTTTCTTGCAGGGCTTAGGTTCTAAAACTTTCCTGGCAGAACCACTAAACAGGCGAGTCGATTTCATTTTTTGGAATTTTTTTCTTCAGATTTCTAGATTTTTCCTTAATATTTTTCAATTTATTTTACCATCAGTGCATCTATCATAATCACTTTTGAGTTTTACCTGATAAATCTTATCTTGTCTACCTTTGGAATAAAAATATTATATTTTAATTTTTTTTTATCTAATTGTATGCCTCCATTTTGTGAATGGTGGTCCCACGTTTTTTTGAGGTGAGTCAATTCAGAGTTTTGGCTAATAAATAGGTTCTGCTGCTGTATTTTTCAGAATCAATTATTAGTGTAGGATTATTGGACCATTTGCTCTAAATAGAGTCGGTGCAAACCAAATTTGTGTGTCTTTCCCTATCAACATTTTACCGGATCCAGGCAGAGGCCTGTATAGCCATTTATTGTTTGACTATCTCATTTCCTTGTCGAGAACGAGGGCGCGAAAAAAAAAGGTGTAATTTTTTAAATAGAAATCCGGATACGTCAAAAATTCATTTAAAAAGTTTTAATTAAAACATCTCCAGAATTTTGACTATCCTGTATTTAATTGATTTCACCCTCAGTTTTATCTTGTGATACCTATGGTGGGTGCCTTAACTTAAAAAGGAAGATTTTTCTATTTGGGGAAAATCTAGGAAATTATTTTGTTTATCTTGTTGCCTGTTTAGTGCGATTGCTAGGAAAGCAGCATTCTGCTCAATTATAAAGAGCATCTATCTTTAATCTTGCTGTATACTTACTTAATTTTTTTTTTTGAATTATTTAATTGTTTTCTTTTTTTAATGTTAAAATATTTTTTCAATTTGCAATAGTTACACATACTTACCTGATTCTGTTGGAAAGGAGTGTCTACTCAACAATAGTTTTATAATAAACTAATTTCAATTTAAATCATCTTCGCAAGACACTCGCTTTTTGACAGAATTCAGGGATTTATTATTCCAAGTCTTGGTGAACCTGATACTGCCTTATTCCTTTCTGGGTACCTACTCGACATAAAGATCACTATTCGGAGTCTAGGTCAGCTGGAGTGAAGTTACACCAGGAATCTATCCTCTTTCCTGGATACAGAAAACAACATGAAGAGCTTCAGTTCACGAAAGTTAAGCCCCAACATCCATTGAAGAGCTCGGGATTAGAAAGGTACATATTGTATCAGATTCACCAGAACATCCAAATTGTTAACTGTCAATTTTTGAAGAAAAGTCACATTGTTACTTACATTGTGAACAAATGTCAAAGAAAATTATTGTTTGTTGTAATTTGAGTGGTTTCATTTGCACATAAAGGGGCTACAGTTATCTCTATTTTTTGAATTCCACGATCCCATAGGTTCTCTTGTCTTAAATATAAATTTATTTGTAACAAGTTGCACCACACTTCACCACCTGATTCCTTTCTGAAAGGTGTGATTTGAACCAAACCCAAGTAGTCCTCGGAATCCATACACATAAAGTTTCCGCAGCAGCAATTCGCGATCCACACAGTCAAACACGTTCGATAAATCGCAAAAAACTGCCACAGCCACCTCTCTTTCATTAGGACCCAGATACAAGTGTTCGAGGAAACTAAACATTGCATCACCCCTGCTCCTGCCTGCTTGAAACCCGAACTAGTGATGGAAGTACTCGAGTACAGGAATCGGTAGTATTCGAATTCTGGCGATGAGCGTCGGAACCGATTCCGATTCTCGATATAAATAGCAATTAAATATACTGCTGGGAAGTGCGAATCGACCGATACTAGCCGTGTTAGTTTTTGTCATCTTTTACGTCGATTTGCTCCGAAATTTTGACAGGCACCTGATTTGTCAATTGAAACTATCTGATCCAGTCACATGTCTGTTAAAATTTGAGAGCAAATCGATGACAATAACGAACACGGCGGTGAGTGACTATCACTCACTGTATTGGATTCGAGAATTAAAAAAATAATCGTTTCTGCACTGCGATTTTTTGCGAGAGAAATACATGACACCTAAAAACTTAACTCTTTCAAACTGAAAACAAAGCAAATGGCGAATTACTCAGTACTTGGTATTCAACAGAATATCCGATTCCACAAAGTACTCGATTCCCTAGTATTCGATTCTTGAAAATAGCCGATTCTTCGTCTTCCCATCAAATACGTTGAATACGACTGGCCACTATAATGGCCACAAAATTTTGTAAAAATGTACCGCGGCCACTATAGTGGCCGGTTTCCGGTTTTTTGAAGTATTTTAAAAAACGAGTATTGAATTGCCGCGGTATAAAATAGGTTTTATTTAGTTGTGTGGTACACAGAGAGGGTTGGCAAAATGCCCCCACCCACCATGGTCACTATATTGGCCATGTAGTACCTGCATTCGTAGTTTATTTTCACTAGTGCTGAATAAGTGTCACAGCTTAAGTGTCTTGTTCGATTTCGGCGGCTCCTGCGCATTTAAGGTAGTGGATTTGATGTCGTTATCTACTGCTTTTTTCATTGTCTTTAGAAGGAACAGCCATTGCCATATTTTTTTTATTACAAATATGAAATACATATTTATTGTCGAGCCTAGTCAATTCTTTTGCCTATTTCTGCTTGAAATCCTTTCTGCTCATTATTAATTTAATACTGTCACAATTCTAAAAAAAAGTTATTTAAATTTTTAAAATGTAATGCGTCCGTGCTTGCCATTTATATAGTATATTTCGCCCTTTATTAAACTAAATAAGTTATTTCTAAGAGACGGATGCTCTCATATACATAATGTAGACTGCGCTGCATTAAAACAGCTTTTATTAAAAAGTCAGATGTGAGCTTTTTTGATATCGCACAGCCAAGCTTTCAAACAAAGCACCTATGCTTTTATTTAGTTTTATATTGCATTTATTATTCGAATAGTCGCAGAACATGGTTCTCGTTTTATTGTTCATTCATAATTTACTTATAATGCTCGCTGAAAATAATTAAGTGTAAGGCAGAACATTCCATCCTCTTATTAGACGCATTCAAAGTGAAATTCTAAGTGAGTCTTTGCTGCAATAGCGACCTCATATATGGTCCCGTTTTCCTTTTAAGATGATTTCTCAACTCAACATTTGGGACTCAACTTCTATGTATTGTCTATGATGAGGACACTGATGTTGAAATTTTCTACTTCGAAACGTAAATCTATAAAATGTCCAAGATACGATAACTATCGATTTGAAATTGTATGTATTGTCCGTCGATTTTAATCTGATACTCGGACAGAATGTGAGCTGGTGACTCCCTACATTAGAACGCCAATGGTTACCTGACGTCACACCTGTTTTTGCCATATAAAATACCCCCTCGCTCCTCATACGGAAAGTGTCAGTTAAAAATCGACGAACAATATTATTCTTGATTCCATCAGCATTTTGTTTGCTTTCATATGGTTTATTCTGTTGTTCTTTGTAGTGTCGCAATACAATTTTTGATTCAAATTTTTCCATTGGATCTTGTGAAATTAATTTAAACAAACCTTTAAGCTTGTTTCGTTTATTTTAGAGTCAGTGTTGGTATTATGCGACCGTATTCGACCAGCTTTTAAATGTAAATATAGGATGTTTGGTACATTGATTTTTTCTTCTGTAAATTTTGCTTGGGTAGCTCATCTCTATTTTTGAAAGTTGCTAAAATCGCGAACAAATGCGACGATAGATTTTCATCACGATATTGGTGTCGAAAAAAGAGCGACAAAGAAAGTATTCTACCATTGAACTGATACTATCAGACAGGACTCCCTTCGCACCAGAAAGGATGCAATGCCAAAAACTTCAGCTCTCCCTAGACAATACAAGATCGTCATCCCCATACAGGTGACGACGGGCTATACCCAGGTTTCCTCAAGCCGAAGGGGCTCATCAGGTACATACGGGTCTCTGATGGGATAGGGTACAGGGGCTGGTGTATATGGTTGACGGGAATCAGTCTTGCACTGGGTCGGTACCCAACGGTATACCAGACGTCATATAGATGTGTGCTCGGAGAATTTTCAGAGAGGTTTCTCGGGCAAGCATATTTATATATGCAGCAACAGTCAGGCAGCATCCTCTGCTAAAAAAAGGTTAACTCAAGGCTCACGCTTGACTGTATGACAACCCTAGAATTACTCAGTGGGCTCAATAAGGTTACCCTTGTTTGGGTCCCAGGTCACACGGACATAAAAGGCAACGAGTAGGCGGACCAGCTAACGCTTGTAGGTAGCAACACTGCCTTTATTGGGTCAGAGCCTGTACTTGGGGTTGCTTCCTGCAGTTCCAAGACGAATGGCCTCAGACCGTCAAAGATCTTCATATAAGGTTCGTTAAACTGCAAAGAGGCCTCAAACTGAACAGGAGTCAACTGACAGCCATTACAGGCGTCCGTCCTGACGGGGCACTGGGTGGTCAGATACCACCTGCACATGCATGAGACGGAATGCAGGTTCTGCAGCGAAGTAGATGAAACTACCAAGCATATAGTCTGCGTGTGTGGCGCCCTCGTCAGTGGCAGACTAAATACCTCAGGTACAGGTTCCTGGAACCTGATGAAATAAAGCATGAATTATGTGACCATCTACTTTCATAATAGCACGTAAACTCCAAGTTAACGTTCTGCACATTCAGCAACATAGAAGATATAAAACTAGTTTCCACGCCGCTTCGCCTCAGTTAGTCTGAGGCTTTCGCTTTATGCTTTTTAATTATTAATCCATGTAATTTTCGTAATAAATAATATTTTTTAAAAATAGACATTAGAATTCCGGTTATTTAAGTGGCGCAGTCGGTAGGCTTTTCCCGAAGTTTTACGGTCGGTTCGAAAAACTTTCGTATTAACGATTTACCGGAAATCGAACATTAGTGATTAGTTCAAAAATCGTTCAGTTACGCAAGGAGGCGGGAATTTGCAGGACGAACTCACCGCCCATTGGACCTGTCCCTGGACCAAAAGGATGCTGATCGTCTGGTTGTTGATGTAAGTACAAGTTATAACTTTGATGTCTGTCGAAGACTTATCTGATATATTGAATAAATTGTCAATCACTTCAGCTGACTTACCAATATTTAATACGGTAGATGACATATTAAATAAGCAGGTACATCATCAACAAGTAACAATTTTGAATAAATAGATAATAAACCAATCAGAATGCCTGTATTCAAAGCAGAGTATTTAACCTATGTTCCCACTTTCGATGACCTTGAAAGATATTTGGCGACATGTGACACTCTAATTAGAACTTTCTATAATACGGCAGATCCTAGTAAATTCGATAATATCTATACAATAATTAATTGTTTGATAGGAAAGTTAACTGGTACAATTAAAGTAGTAATTATTATTCAAAATGTGTCCAATTGGGACGTCTTGAAGTTCCCTTATTAACACCACCGATGAAAGCCCAATCTGTACTAAAAGCTATCGATACCCGTTCATTCATAAACAGGAGGTCGAGAATCAAATTTAAAAAAAAGTTAGACCAAAATATAATAAGACCCACCAACTCTCCCTATAGTCCTCACCAATTTGGGTTGTCCCCTAAAAACTCGATGCAAGCGGTAAGCAAAAGAGGCGTGTAGTTGTCAACTAACGCAAGCTTAATGAGAAGACCCTGCATGATAAATACCCGCTTCCCCGAATAGGGAACAATTTTTTTTTTTTTTTTTTAATCATTTATTTATACCTTGAAAGAGTATTACCTAAATATTATTCCCTAAAACTCAATAATAACTTGGTGAAAAATGTTTAAAGTTTCGCCCGAATTAAAAGCATTTCAAACGTCCTTAAATGCGCGCGAATCTAGATGACGCCACGTCACGGTATTTTGCTTCACCTTGTCGCCAAACGTTATACTTCATTGTATTTAAATTTGTTGATTTCCACATTTTCCACCGTTATTTGTTTTGTTGTCGTTTTGTGTTGCGGCGAGTTGTAAATTTTGAAGTTATAATGGAAAAAAAGATTCGCACATACTTAAGCTACATCCTCAATCAATCTGGTAGTGAAGTGGCAATTCGGCACGCGTGCTGGGAAATTGATACCCATCCTCAATGCTGTCAATTTTCAGTCTGCTGTTCAGGTAGTACAGTCACGAACCGTGCATTCGGTATTTTGATCTGAGTTCGCCGAGTATAAATTTATCGTTCGTTTATTTAAAAAGTGTACTCGGTGCAGACTCATCCACGTTCGATTATTAAAATTTCGAGCCCTCTGATACAGCGTTCAACTGCTCTGTGCGCTCGCTGGTCACGTGATTACAGCTCCGCTCTCCTTTTCGAGCAAAATACCGAACGCAAGGATAACCTGAATTATTTTTTACCGTACTGCGCATGACATAAGTCAGCACGCATCCATACCCCGCGATCTTCAAATGTACCACTTGGTTCGATGATAAACTTGTTTCATGCCCGGTAGAGGCGCTATCAATTGATTTGCATACGCGTTGTTGATTGTATCTCCAAGGTATCTCCGCTTCAGAAGAAGGTTGACGTGATTACTAATTAAATTATGACATGAACCGACATAAATTCATGAAATGACAAATGATGACAAAACGATGAACTAGAAAACGTTGTGCTTCTTATTGTTGCTTTAATATTTATGTTCGTTGAAAAAGTGTTTCGTAGTGATAGAGCATTTACAGTGTGATTTTTTAAGTGTGCAACATATGGGATTTTTTTTTAGTAATGGCACAATCAAAATACAAACAACGCCAAAAGTTGGTGCATGTCTGATAATCATATTAGGTGCACTTAGAATGGTTGCAAGTCAAACAGCATACAGGGTAGCTCAAACAATATCAAGGCTAGTACCGTAAAGTACCCTTATTTTAGAAAATTCAGCAAAATGTTACAGAGAAAAGTTGTTTGGAATTAAAAGTTATGTCTAAATACCAAAACATAGCCTCCTAAGATTTTTTTTTAATTTCTTTCGAAAAAAATCTATAATTTCTATATTTTTTTTATTTTTTATTTCCGCCCTTAATACTTTCAAAAATTAATTAAAATCAAATCAATTTTACATAACTTTGTTCAAATTCAAGCATATTTGTAAGATTAACTCAGATTTCTAATTTTTTATGGAATCACTAAATTCATGTTTGTTGCAATGATATTGAACACAACTTTAAAATGTCGCAATTTTTTTTTTAACAAGTTAAAACATTACTAATGATAATAGCCATACTAAAAAAACTCTCCTTAAAGTACAAAAGTCAAATTTTATTTAAGTAAATATTAGTAGAATTTTGATATTTTTTGAGTCACCCTGTATGCTGTTTGACTTGCAACCATTTCAAGTGCACCTAATATGATTATCAGACATGCACCAACATTTGGCGTTGTTTGTATTTTGATTGTGCTATTATTAAAAAAAAATCCCATATGTTGCACACTTAAGTAATGATACTGTATATCTGTGTATATTTGTGAACTTTCACAGTATTATTTTTAGTGTAAAGATTATTATTGTTATTTAATTCTGTGTTGTTAAGTGTTGACTTTGTTGACAAGTTTCGAAAAGCCAACATAATTTTCTTCTTTCTTTGTAATAAACCGTTATTTGTTAAATTTGCATCAAATTGTGTCTTTATTATAAAATAAATAAAAAGCAAATCTAAAAAAAAATAAAAAGCAAACTGCTCTACAAGCTGCTACAATGGGATGAGCTCATTTCATAGACAACAGATGGCGCCACAAATGGTTGTCCGACCCGTATAATGGGACTGTCCATTCTATACCCACTATAAACCATTCTATGCACGCATCGAAAAAGCTTGCAGCTTGCAAGCTTGCACTTCAGAGTCGACGTGCATGCTAGCACGGAATTGAATTGAGGATGCCAACGTTAAACAACATTATCCTATCATGCGTGCCGAAGTGCCACTTCGCTACCAGATTGATTGAGGATGGGCCTTTTTTGCTACCATAAACATGAAACATATCACAAATTACAGATTGTCGGATTGGCCTTTGGAATTTCCTTCTTCAGTCATAATTAATAGGTATATCGTTTTATTTATATAAAGCTGAGCTAATCATTGAATTTAAGCTAAGTAAACCAATTCTAATAATGATAAAATTTTAAAAAATTAGAGAAAAACGTAGATAAACATGGGTATTTATTATGTAGAGTTCGACTAGTCCGAGTAAACGCTCGCAGCTGCTGTTTTGTTCTTTTATCCCTGTTCTTCTCATCATAAGAAAAAAAGACGGAAAATGCTCCTAGCGCTCAGTGCTTCAAGACGAACTCACGGTATGATCGTCGGTTGCTGACAGACACTGACAGATCATACTAGATGACGTTACGACCAGTACCAGTGCCCGCTGGAAATAATTTGAATTTTTCCGCATTTTTAATTCCTTATTGCGGCCGTTAGCGACAGAAAAATTTGTTTTTTCGCTGATATATGTTTTAACATAATATATTCTTATGATTTATAGTAATATTTTCATGTTTAAATTTTTTGTCAAGTTCCCTATTACGGAACTGGGCGACTGCCTCCACTTTAGACCTTGCGAGTGGGTTTCATCAAATTCAAATGGATGAAAAAAGTATTCCCAAAACAGCTTTTATTTGTGAAAAGTCATTATGAATATTTGAGAATGCCCTTTGGGCTCAAAAACGCCCCCGCAACCTTCCATCGCGTTATGGATATATCGTGCTACGCGGATACAGATCGAAAAATGCGCTGTTTATTTAGACGACATAATAATATATTCTACTTCCCTTCAGGAACATCTTGAAAAATTATGAAGTGTTTGCGAACGACTCAGGCAAGCGAATTTCAAAATCCAACTAGATAAATCGGAATTCCTCCGTAGAGAAGTAGCATACCTGGGACGGGACACGTCGTTACACCCTCTGGTGTTAAGCCAAACTTGGACAAAATTGACAAAATAAAGGCGATCAAAAATTACCCTATCCCGAAAACGACGAAGCAAATCAAAGGTTTTCTAGGACTCCTAGAAAACCGCAAAATTAACCAAAATTTTAACCAAATGCCTTAAGAAAGGTGCTATTGTTGACCACAATTCCGAATTTGTAAAATGCTTCGCAAGTTAAACAATGTAAATACGAAAGACACTCAGCCATTATTGTACATAAAAACAGAGAATTTAAAAATCTCTTGATTACTGAATTACTTGGTTCACACAAAATTAAAGTTCATTTCATCTGCCCAAATCACCCAGATTCAAACGGTATCGTTGAAAGATTTCACTCAACAATTTTAGAAAACATAAGGATTCTAAATACAAGCGGATTTCTTAAAGCACCAGTTCACCTAAAAATGATTTACGCAATATTAAGCTACAATCATACAATACACTCCGCAATGAAATTTAGACCCATTGATATCATAAATGGCCATGTTTCGGGTGATAATCCTTTTGACATCCAACTCGATCAATAAATAATCAGCAATTACGTAAAAAATCATAAGGAAAAAACCACTTCACTCTCTGTTCGACCGCCGAGCAGAGACCAGCTTGTGTGTCTGGGGCTACACACTGCTTTCTTACTTATAAATTAAACCAAAAACGCGTATTACGGCGACAATTCATTCCTCACCAACCGGCAACAGACCCTCAGTAAAGAGGACTATGGAAGAGGTAGAAGAAGATGCAATATCCGTGGTATCCCTCGCAAGCGAGGCTGCCACGGTATACAACTCAAGGGACAAAACCAAGGCCCTGAAGGCTAAACTGGCAATCTACCACGGTAAATGCACGGAATGCGATGAGCTTCACCAAGAAATCCGGGAAATGACAGCAAGTACAAACCCGCTACCTTATAACATGGAAACTATGAACCATGTAATTAATCACCTAGAAAAAGTGCATAAAGTAGTCCAAAGCAAAAAGAGGTATAAGGTAGCATCAAGCACGCCACCAAAAACGAACAACAGTGCACATTCCACAGAAGCAAAAAACGGTGCGATTCCAAAATCAAAACAACAACAGAAGCAGCCACCATAAATTGCCGCCGAACCGAAAATTGCCGCCAATTTAACCGACGGCTTCAAGGTCCCCCTTAAAACCATTGGTTTCAAGAAAATCCTGGCCGTAAAACATCAGGATTTTGGGGTACCAATCCCAACAGCCAATAGGTTTGAGGGACTCCCATCGGAGTCGGAATGTAACGAAACGGCTAGCAACATCTAACATCTCGGAAGCGTCTGGAACCACGTCGATCCGTAACAAAGCTCGCCAAAGTATTCCTAAGGCAAAAGCCACAACAGCCAAACCGGTTAAATCTCCCCCAATTGTGGGCAACTGGCAAACATTGCTTAGGAACTTGGAAGCAGAAGAACTGGAGCACCACACATACGCAGAAAAAACGACGAAAGGGCACGCTTTTGTTGTCCGAGGCCTGGAGGGCGACATCAGCATCCAGGAGCTTACCGAGGACCTAAAGGGTAGATATAATATCACAGCCAAAAATATCTACAGGATGAAGACCATGTATGAAGCCATGTACTTGGTCATCCTGGACGCTTCACACACCCTGAAGGCGCTCAACCAGATAGTGAAGATTATTCTGAACGTCAGGGTACATTGGGAAAACCGGTAATCGGAACGCCCAGTGATGCAATGCCGACGGTGCCAGGGACTATGTCACGCAGCCACCTACTGCAAAAGGACCCTCAAATGCAGCAGGTGCGCTGGACCGCACGAGATGATAACAACCTGCAACAATCCAGTGGAAAAATGTGCCAACTGCGGGGGTGAACATCGTAGCATCAGTTCAAAATGCCCAGTGTACATCTATAAGATCAGGCAACTAGAACCCCGCAGAAGGTACGTCCCTACACCGTCACCAGCAATACCGGCTTGGCAATCAAGGGCGAACCCAGCAACTCGAGAAAACACAGCTTCTGCTAGCCTGGTACCTCCGCTGCAGCCCGAGAGGTACGATCAAGACTTCCCGGCGCGCCGACTCAGGCAAACTCCAAGGACACAAACCCTTCCGGCAACAATATACACAGGAGCGGTAAGTGATAACCAGGCCGGCTTTTTAAAGCTGGCTTCTACGATGAGTGAGCTTAGCTCACTCGTCAATATTCCAGAACTTTTGAAAGCATTAAATGCTTACATAAATTTCCTCAAGCAATGCAATGTTGACAAGGCCCAAATCCTACACCATGCAATTTTTCTCAAGGCAAATTCACAGTTTTAAGTTTTAAATGTTCCTTATACTAAGCTGGAACTGTAATGGAGTCAAATCCAAAATGGGAGACTTCTATCAAACATTGAACCATTACAGTCCCAAAATAGTCTTTCTAAACGAGACTAAACTGCGGCCAAATGACAAACCCAAACACAAACACTACATCACCGAAAGAGCCGATAGAGTCCAAAATCGAGGAGGGGGCGTTGCCTGCTTAATACACAAATAAGTGAGATATAGGCACATTAACACACTGAGGACAAATATAAAGCACATAACCATCGAAATATACAAAAACCTTTGGATTTCCGGGGGCTATGCCCCCCCAAATTCATTTAGATCAGCCAACGACGTAGGGTCTACACTATCCCAGCTCAGGCCAAACCCCATCCATAATAATTGATGTTGCACGAAAGCGCTTACTAATATCGAGGTCAAAACAATGGACTCACTCGGCTCAGACCACTTACCGATCTTCCTGTACTGGAAAACCCCTCCAGTGCCTGAAGAATCGAAGGTATACTCGAAAGGAATTTCGATTGGCCAAAGTACAAACAAAGACTTAACGACATAACAGTCATCCCCGATCCAATTTTTAGCATTCCAGAACTAGAGAGGCAAGTAGACATCCTATCGAAAAATATCCAATCCGTAAGGGATCAGCTGGCCCCTAAAATCACCCTCAAAAGCAAAACAAACACCCTACCTGCATCCATTGTAGCACTGATCAATGCACGAAACAGGGGCAAAGAGCATGTCAGAGGCGCCCCAACCCCCTAGATCGGAAGATCATCAGGCTAATGAGCCGTGAAATAGAGAGAGATAATACAAAATCATAGGAATAATTCCTGGATGAAGTATGTCAACTCCCTAGAAACCAAAGACATCTCCTGACACACACTGATCAGAAACTTGCCGAGGAAAACAATAATACACTTCCTCCAAATATGTAATGGAATCATGATGTTGCAACACTTCCCAACAGCCTGGAAGTATGCAAACATTATTGTTTTCAACAAACCCGGCAAGGACATCACACAACCACAATCGTACAGACCTATTTCCCTACCAAACTCACTGAGCAAAGTTGCAGAACGGCTAATACTTAGCAGGCTAGCAGGCGAAATCCACACCCTCAGATGCCTACCCCCGGAGCAGTTCGGATTCAGACCAAACAACAGCACGACTCTAGCAGTTGCGAAAGTGGCTCAGGACGTAATTGCGTCATTCAACAACCACGGGAGCACTTTCCTACTGCTCCTCGATATAGAGAAGGCGTTTGACAAGGTGTGGCACAAGGGCCTTATCTTCAAACTGCTGGCAACACACAACCTACCCCTCTACTATGTATCACTTCTAAATTCCTACCTAAGTAATAGATCCTTTGCCATTAAAATTAACAGCTGCCTATCCCAAACCAAACCCATAAAAGCTGGGGTCCCCCAAGGTTCCGTCCTTTCCCTAACCCTTTTTAACCTCTACATAGCAGACATATTCCCAAAACCCATAACACCAACATAATGATGTATGCCGACGACACACCAGTGTATACCAGCGCTTTTTTCGCAGAGGATGCGAGAAGGGCGCTGGTAGACCACCTGGAGCTGCTCACACCCTATCTGAGGAAATGGAAAGTCACCCTAAATGCAGCAAAAACAGAACTTCTCACGCTCACCAGGAAAAGGACACACACCATTAGGGATCCCCCTGTCAATCGGCGGAACGGCAATCACCCCACAAGCATCGGCCAAATACCTGGAGATAATCCTGGACAAAACTCTCCGGGGCTACCCTCAGGTAAATCACTCCTTCCGAAAAGCATACGCCGCCGAAGGACTCCTCACCCCCATCATGAAACCAAACTCCTTCCTAACTCCGAAAAACCGTCTTTCCATCTACAGGAGCATTATCAGACCATCCCTACTGTATGGGGCACCTGCCTGGAACTACATCTGCAACTCCCAAAAACTAAGACTACAACGGTACCAAAACAAGGTGCTCAAGACTGCCTTTTCACACAGTACACAGACTGACGAAATTGGACACCATCCTGGAATATTTCAACGTAAAACAATTCAATAAAACTGTTCCTAAAATATCGACAAATGAAAAAAAAAAAATTGGAGAACAAAAAAATAAATGAAATTTATACCTACTATACTATATCAAACATAGCCAAGCTCATGCGATCATTATTAAAGACTACTCGAACCAGCTGACTAATCTCTATGAAATAATTAATGCGCTTTTGCAAGATATCGAAAGCTCCATTTCTTTTTCTAGATTAAATATGATGCACCCTAGTATAATACAAACAAATGATTTGTGTAAAGAACTTGTGAAAATTCAGCAACATTTGATTAACAGAACATTGCCTTGATATTGAATGTTATATCTTGAACAACAGAATAACCTATGCTCTTAAAATCCCAATTATGCATCAATTTCACCTAAATTATTATCACCTATTTTCTGTGCCTACCTTTATTGCGAGTCAGTTTAAGGCGATTATTCCACTCATGTGTTAGAAATCCCATAAGACAAGTGACGATTTTCAGAATTACAGCGAAAATTCTCTTTTCCATTTGTTTAACTAGAGAGAATTTCAGCGATAATTCTCCCATGTTAATGTATACATGGTTGTCATGCTAATTTTTGATACAAACAAACGGTTCCTGATAGCAACCATTTATTTGTATTGATTGTTAAGATGTTCAAATCGTTTAATACATATTTATTTCCATATCTTTTGCATTCTCATACGTGAAATAATCCTCTAAATACCACTTGAGCTTTAAAATTAACCAGATAATTTTTCACTCATGCGTGTTTTCTCTGCAAATTTCACTCGTCCTACGGACTCGTGAAATTATAGAAAACACGCAATCGTGAAAAATTATCGGTAATTTCGAAGCTCTCGTGGTATTATCCCCGATAATACCGCGTAACAAATATTTAATAAAAAATGAGTTGTATTACACATTCGAGAACAACCCCTGCAGGAAAGTCTCCCCAGGCTACCATGTGTAAACAAGCCCGTCTCCAAAAAATAACCGAAGACAACCCTTGCGAAATCCAACTTCTAGACAACAAGAACCCTTCAACCTGTCACAAAGTTCAAATTTTAATTAACAAATTGAACCTAGAACGTATTGCAGATATCAATCAGTTTATTGGTTTACTCCTACGCCAAGATAGTATTATGTTAACCTGCAACACTCAAAAAGAAACAATCCTACTAATTGGTACATACCTATGTGATGTACTAATTAATTGCCAAATAATAAGCCTAGGAACCTCCACCAACGAAAAACCGATAACCACGAGCCAATCGATCCTGTTGCCAAAAATAGAAGGCGTTCTATCCCAAGAAATTCAAGAAACGCCAAAATTCGCCATAGAATTGGAAAATGTTCGACTCAATGAACTTCACGCCATTAGAAGTCAAATATAAAACAATTAGGCCAATATCCAAATGGACCTAATGGACCAGATTCCGAGCCCATGGACTTTATTAATTTATGTATTATTGATTTTTACAGTAATCTATATTTGCTACAAGAAGTTTATCGTTCCAAGATAAGACACCAAGAAGCACCACGCTAATCCTCGAAGTTGAATTTTAGGAAGCAGGAACTATGTGTCCATCTATCCTTATAATACCACGTAAAATCCAAGTCAACGTTCTCCACATTCAGCAAGAAAGAATATACAGAACTAGTTTCCACGCCGCTCCGCTTATTAATCTATGTAATTTTCGTAATAAATAATATTTTTTCAAAATAGATATTGGCATTCCGGTTATTTAAGTCATGTCTGACCTGAGCGGGACTGCACCATTCTTAAAAGTTGCGGGCTCGTAAGGTAAGACAAGGCTGCACCAAGAGGGGCACATGCGCGTATACGTACTGCCTGTAAAGGCTCCCCTTTCAAAACAATCAATCAATATGAATATACATATATGTGGGCCAAATTCAAGTTTTATATTTTTTTGTGTAAGGCAACATCTTAGAAAAACTCAGGCTAGTCTAAAATATTTTTTGATCATATTGAAGTGTAGAATTTTAATTTGCCTCACATTTTTTTCCTTACAAGTTCTATCACGTTCACTGCGAAAAACTATATTTTCTAGTCAAAGATTTTCTAAGTAAATTACTATACTTATTTATTCTCACTAATTTGTGTTGAACTTTAACATGTTTCGCTACACTGTAGCGAAAGATAAAAAATATTTTACTAGATAATGAATTTCCACCTAGTAGAAGCCGATTCAATAAAAAAAAAACAAAAAAAAAACTACATTTTCATTACAAAATTCGTCCATCCCGACAAAGTTTTTGATTAGGTTATGGCCATACATCACTTTTTATGAAACAAATGTAAAATATTCATTGGTTGGTAACTAACTCAAGAAAATATTATTTTCAAAATAAAAATCCCGTCAAATATTCGAACTCCCAATACAAATCGAATTATTATCCGTTTCAGTAGCTTTTGTCATATCGGGGGACGCTTTAGTTTTTCCAGGTTTGCTTGTTCGATGAAAAATTCAGATTATAGACATGATTGCAGAAAATTCGAATTTATGCATGCGCCAGTAGTAGATTGATTTACGATTTGGCTGTCTCTTGATGCAAATCGTTTTTAGCCAACGACAAACGATTGGATTATGCCAGTCCTATGAACATGAACATGGTAACGAACCTAATTCGATTTTGCGCTGAAAATATTTTCATGGTGACTTTTTTCCATTTACTATAATCGCGTAATTATTATTGGTCTGCTTGTTTATCCGCTGGCTTTTTGAGGGCAACTTTTCGTTTATTCAATTCCTTTGAAGCATATTCGCCAACAAATAAATCCTTAAATTTTAATAACCTTTTGCAAGGAAAAGCCAATATTCTTAAGTTATTCAAAATGTTCAAAATTTTTAATAAAATCGCGGTCCCTTCCTCTAATGCAGATAAGTTATAAAAATCTAATTTAGAATCAATTTTTGAAAGTTCGCTGAAGCATCAATTTTATTGAAAAGTTTTAGGTGGCTTATCGATTTGCTTTAAAAATGCCATCAGAGGCAGCGGCAAAGTGTTACTGATCGCTCTATCGTCGACGGTGCTCTAATAAAAAAGGGACTCAATTTTAACACAAGATGAGTTTTTGTGTTGGTTGGCTTCTATGCATTGAAATAAATCAAAAACATATTTTCTTAAAGCCTTTTAGCTTAGAGAATGAAGCTTCTGAGCAGGGAGAGCACATAAATGGCCAAGAAATTTACAAATTATATTTTGGAAGTATGAATTTTATTTATTTTCTGCAAGGAGGGGCTAAAATGAATCTCCAAGGAAGCAAATTGCACAATTTGATCCCATTGTTTCGATGTCAAGTAAAATTGTAAATTCAATCTATTTGAGGACAATCTACATTGAATAAAGTACAAAAAAATCATAAACAAAGGACAATCATACTATGCCAAATTTCAAGTTATATCACGCGTAATTTGGTTAGTTTAAAATAGAAATCAGGAAACATGTTAGCTTGGCACTGAAACATACACTTTAAATTATTATTGTAATGAACTCCAATATACTTACATTTAATGGGTAGGATGATGAGTTGCTACTCTGAAAGATATGAACATTCACTCTAGCTATATTTTATCCTCTAATTCTATGCACTATTTTGTTATAGCGTTTTATCAAATTTGGTATCATTCCCTCTATGGAAAACAATACCTTCAAGATACATAATTTTGTGAAACACCGACCGAGGGATTTGAATTAATGTCATCTTTAAGGAAGTTTCACCCAACAATGAACAAACACTAGCGAGCAAATAAGGACGTTAATGTCTTGTCTAGCATGGCAGGTATAAACTTCATTTTATGATGGTTTCTAATTATTTTTGCCCTATTAAATATTCTCTTTAGTTTGTTAAGCTATGGTATTAGTTTTTCCATTAGTTAATTACTTGCTCCTTGTCTTTGGGATCTGGTTTTATTCAGAATAAATTAAAATCGTTGACCGTAAAGTCCTAGTCTACAAAACAACTCAATATATTTTCTTAATGGCTAGTTTTTTATGCAAGGGTTAAAGTTTGGTTATTTAACTAGAAATTACCATACAAAAAAACTGGTCATAAATCAGTAAAAAACAAACAAAACGATTCGGTTGATCCACAAACCCCATCAAAATCGTATAGATCGGTATTCGATAGAAGATTTAATTCACTTGATCTAGAGCAACTCCAGCACAGCCCAGCGAAGTGTTGGAAACGATTAAGCAATAATTATGGACCATTTACTTTGTCGTTGGCATTGTTTCCACTTCAAGGAAATTAAATAAAGTTTAAATTTAATGCGATAGGAACGATTCAGGAAGCACTCACAATAAATTGGAACAATAAAATTATACATTTTAAAAAAGTTTTGAAAACAGAAAAACAATCTAAACAGGAAGATATCATAATGCATTTCTCAAATATTTCCACAAGAAGTATTTTACATATCAAATTGCAAAGTTAATTTCTAAAATGCGACAGAATTGAAGCTGCAGGTAGCCGAAATATTCTAATTTTTCCACTCGTGTATTTTTTAATCTTTTTCCCTCGGCAGTGGATGTTTTTATTAAAACTTCCTATTTGTCACATTTTCCACCAGAGTTATTTTTTGATGGATGAAAGGGAATATACAAATTCAGATACAAATTTCAATACACTTCTATAGAAGGATTTCGAAATTGGCTCTTTTGGGTTTTACTTCTAATACTTAATACATATACAGTTTATATACCTACATTTGCTGAATAGACAGATCAAAAGACTAGTAATTTTTCTTGTTGCTTTTCATAAAATAGTATCTTTCATATTTTGGAATTAGTTGATATCTTAATATGTTTTTCCTATGGTCTTTAATTAATTTAAAATATTTCTCTGATTGGAAGTACGTTCGACTCTCACTCCTTTCTATACTTAAATCGAAACAATTAGCAAACATTTTATTTTTTTTTCGCATAACTTTGTTCCCAATCTCCAGTCACGTTGGCGAAGGTTGTAATCATGACTTTGGGCCGTAAACGCGCGACTGAGATTGACTTGGACTAACTCGTAGACTTCCTGTAGTCATTTCAAGCGATCGGAATGTGCGACCACATGGGCAGGTGATAGCTCGTCTGAGACGTCCTCCAGTTCGGAACTACGGTATAAAGCCTTCGGTGGGTCCATCTCCTGGCCAAAATTCAGAAAAGCTGGCGAAAATCCGGTTGAATCCTGTCTTGAACTGTTTAGAGCAAAGACCAGTTCGGACAGGTGAGCATCCCATTTACGGTGGTTTTCTTCACAAAATTAAGCAATAATAATCTTTATGGTTGATACGTTCTACAGGATTTGCCTGCGGCGTGTAGACTGGGGTAGGGCGATGAGCAATACCCATTTCCTGTAGGAGCTCTTTAAATGGTCGACCAGTATATTGAGTGCCATTTGTAACGGTTTAAAATTGTCCTTATTAATTTTTGTTAGTTTTAAGAATTTCGACCATAATCCATAGCCTTAAACGGCTGAGCCGGTTCTGTACTGTGCGAATTGGGTTGGTGATTTATTAAATTGCAACAATCGAGTACCAATTTTTGTATAATAGACCTTATAGATAAGGATATTTCGGCCCGATGGGTTTGGTAAGTTCCGCTACGCATGATCCGGCCATCGACTATTTTGGGAGTACCACCGTGGAATGGGTTCCCATTCCGTACTGTCGAATTTTCGTATTTCTTTAAATATTTTCGGATTTATAAATAAACACTTTATGCGGCTATGAGATTCCTGTCGGATGATTTGTTTTGAGGTATTCAGTATAGAGTTAAGTATTCTGTGGCCTCTGTGGGTGACATCGCGGAAAAGTTGGGTTTTCCCGCTGGGTGCGTATTTGAAAATTTCCCCTATTCCCTCTCCACTGGAGGGGAACCGACAAATCAGGAAGTGGTCATCACTCTCGAAAATTCGGAGACAGAAAGCCAGAGAACCACGCCATCATAGTTACGAAATTTGCAAGTATTTTGTGCAAGCCTTATTGAAAGGGATAAATTGACCGTGGTGGTTCAACAGCGAATTGGTGGTGCGTTTTGTTCTATTGCCGTTCTGGTGCCGATTTGCTGCGGCTGTTAAACCAGCTGGATTTGAGGGTTTTCGCCTTTTTGTTCTCCACCCAGAGTGGTCCACGTTTTCCAAAACTGCCCAAAACTGAGAAATCCCGGTATTTATCCTGCGCTTGGCCACACGGAATCGTGTGTAAGTATTTTACAATTTCATTAAATTCAAATTTCGAATAGTATTCTCAGGGATTAAGGGGAATTTTGCTGCATTAATTATTAATGAATTCATGAGTTCCATTATACTATACTCCATCAATTCCAAATTTTAATTGATTGATGCATTGTATTTATGGATTGATCAGGGAACCTTTTATGCAAATTTTAATTCTCAGTTCATCCTTGTCAGGTGACTCCGGAAAGAGAAAAAAACTTGAAGAGGGGGATTTAATTAATGAGTGAGTCTAATTTTGTCTATAATGATTATTAAAACACTTTGGGGATATTTATTCGATTAAATAATAATGTTGTGTACAGAATAGTATCATAAAACTCGGTGTTTTGTTCAATATTAGGGTCTACGGTTGGGGTTGCGTCCTAGGGATCCTCATCGCAATTGTGTCTAAGCATCACTTTGGGAGACTGCTTGTTAGATTGGAGCTGATTTTCTTCGATAGAGGCTTTCCTGCCCCAGGACATCTGAACCTGTTGGCAAACCCAGGTTTCCAAGTAACAATTATTGCATTGTTTTGTTCTGATGACTCCTGTGATTGAATAGTATTGCGGATTTCACAATACGCATAAACATTATTATATTACCTTACAATCATTAAAATATTGGTGCCTTTTTCATGGTTCATCAATACGTTTTGGTACCCCCCCCCCCTAGTATAAACTAATCTAGTTATTTTGTTTCTATTTTATTATTGATGAACAGACTGAAGAGTAGTTTCAATTAATTAATAATTATCTCATGATTATCACATCAGTTATGGTTATTTTACATATGATTTTTGCATATTTGATTAGCATTTTGCACGTTTATTTGTATTAAAGGTATTTATATCTAAATCGTATTGATTTTAACTGGCGTAACCACTGCGGGACCGTACCTGAGCATTTTCTTTTCTGTGGAAGTCCGATAACCATTAATTACAGTCCACAGATTTATTAATTTATTGATTGGCTTTTATGATTTTATATTGCTCAGGGCCGGAGTGCATTATTTTTTTTTTGTGTCATGAGCGCTGTAACATTTGTTTGACATTATATATATTATAGGTTTTGTGATTAAATGTACACCGACCGTGATCACGTAAGGTATTTTGAGTTACACCCTTGACAACGCTAAATTAAAGGTAATAAATATCAAATATTAGATTAATTATTAATATTTTCTCCGTCTATCGGTGTATACGCTGAAATAATATAATTTTCTGGTGTTGAAAAAAAAAAAGGAACGTGCTCATACTGATTAAATATTTTTAGGAATTAATTATCTTTTTCTTTTACTCTGGCAACCCGCTATTTTCGATCTGCTATGCGAATGGTAACTTTTGATGATTTCTTGTAACCGGTTATCAATCTACATTGGGAATTGGGCTTTCTTATATAGGTTACTGGCGCCCATATTTTTTATTCCTGTGATTCTGAGTTTGAACCGCACGACCACTCCCGAGCTGCGCTAGCCTAGCATTCCGTTGTCCACCTTACCGTACCTTCCCCTTTAAATTGCTGGAGCTGTTTAAGGGCGGAAATTGCGTGGCACATTGTCGGTTAGAACGGTTCGCGAACATCCAAATTTAGTGAATACTTGCTCAAAAAGGGTTTGACTGATGGCTCGGACTGTTGCTTGTCTAATCGGCCGGCATTACTACCCATTTTGTGAAACGGTCCTGGGATATAACTGACCAGTTATTTCCCTACGAGAGGTACTATGTTGAAATAATGCCGCACCTAACCCATTATTGAGTGCATCTGTGTGCTAAATGAATGGCTTCGAAAAATCGGTGCAAGCCAATATTGTGGCTTCGGTGAGGTGATTTTTAAGAGTATCTAAAGCAGTTTGTTCAACATCGGTCCAAGTCCATCGGATGCCCTTTTTAAGTAGGCGGTTAAGTGGGCTAGCTATTTGCGAAAAATTCTGTATGAACAGGCGGTACCATGAAGCTACTCCGAAAAAGCGTCGTAAGCGACGGATATTAGTAGGAGCTGGCAGTTCTCGGATTGCCGCTTCTTTGTTTGGATCGGTTCGGATGCCTACGGAAGTCACGGGGTGTCCTAGATATAGGAGGGAACGTTTTCCAAATTCGCATTTATCCGGATTTACTCGTAAATTTGCCGCTTTCGGGCGTCGGAATAATTCGGTCGAATTTTCCAAGTGTTCTTCAAAAGCCTCGCCAATGATTATAATGTCATCCAGGTATGCAAAGCAATAACTGTCTACTTCTGGACCTAAAATGCGGCCCATTAACCTCTGGAACGTAGAGGAAGCAGAGTGTAACCCAAAAGGCATCAATCGAAACTGGTATAGCCCCATTCCTGGTTCGGTGCAAGCGGTAACCGGCTTACTATTCCCGACAAGGGGAATCTGCCAATATCCTTGTTTGAGGTCGATGCTGGAAATGTATCTAGTATGGAGCTAATTAATGGGAGTGAGTAGGCATCCTTTCGGCTAACGGCATTTACTTTTTGAAAGTCACACTGACTACCGGTGAACTCCAGGGACTCTCGGATGTTTCGATGAATCCAACATCCAACATCTTCCGTACCTCGGTGTTGATTATTTCTTGCATCTGAGGGCGGTACCTCTGTTCAATTGGGCCGGGATTGTGCAGATTATTGGAATGCTCCACTTAAAGGGTTGTGCCTTTGATTTGATCAAACTTCGGCAACTCCTGGTCCAGGAACTTCTGCAATACTACTTTTTCGATGGACGTTAATTCCAGGTTCGGCGGGACATCTATCGTACTAATAGGACTACATAAAGTAGGAAATGGTAGAAGGCAGTTGTTCAAATAAATCTCGCCACTGTCTAAATCCAGATGGAATTTGTGCCGACTCAGAATATCCATCCCAAGCCATAATGTCGGAAATCGGAAAGTAGCTGATGGTTTCGGTCATTGTAGTTTGTCCGAGCTTTAACGGTATCCGGTAAGCTTTACAAATGCCGATTACACCTCCATTGGCCACTTTGGCACTTCGGACCTCAGGCTGTACTTCGGAATAATCACTGAGATGGCAGATATCTGCAGCGAGGTCCCCTATATACAAGTTGGCCGCCTCTTCGAGGTAAATGCATTCATGCGGTCTTGAATCTGGTAGACTGGCTGACCTCGAACTAAAAGAGCACCTTTTCAGTTTCCCGAACGGGGACGGTCACACGGGCAGTCTCGGGACATTATTCCCGGTTTTCCGCAACGGAAGCAGAATAACTTTGCAGTACCCCGGCATTCCGTCCTCAAGTGTCCAAGTTCTCGACATTTCCAGCAAATCATTGCTTCGGACCGATTGTCTGGTCTAGAATTCCGTTGGTACGATTCGGTTCTTCGTATTTGTTCCCAGGTGCCTCTCGCTGGTGCTGGATTCGTAGATGGGTTATAAGTAACAGAAATGCCGGCCGGTGGACGGAGTGCATTTCTAGATATTGATGGGGTTGCCTTCAGTTCAAACAATAGGCTTTCGATTTCCTTCAAGGTGTGGGAAAATGAAACCACTTCGGGAATGTCGCTCTTCCGAATATGTTGTCTGTATTTAAGTTAAAAAGTTTATACAACCACTGAAGCTCCTGGTCTGGGGTTATGCTTCCATGCCTTCTGATGAGGGTTTGCAAGTCAGTGATATACCGGTGAGGGATCGGTCGGATCTCTTCTTGAATCGCGTGATGATTTTAATTTATATTCTTCCAATGCAGTGGGGAGACATTTACCACCAAAAGTTGGTGGGAAGATGAGGGCTAGTGCGCACAATCCTCTGTCACGGTTTACTATTCGGTAAATACGGTAAATCTTCAGAAATATTACGAAATGTGGCAACCTGGCAACCGGTACAAGATACTACTATTCTAGTAGTAGAATGAGATTCGGCAACCTTGAGTCAGGGAAAAATGGTATGACACAATTCATTCATGTGCAGTGAAAATTGCCGTGAAAATGTTAACGGACAAGCCGGTTTCTGTGAAATCACTTCAATGGGGATAGTTTCAAGATGGAAAAATGAAAAATCAGCGACCTCGGATTACAAGAAAATGAGCGGTAGCTCAAATTTTGGTACGCGCTTGCGCTTACCAATGCTTCCCAAAAATGGAGAATCTCGGTTCAATGCGTTGCAAAATACAAGAGGAACATCTTCCACGGACGGACAGCATTGGTTAAGACCTCCAACTTATGGGGCGGATGAAAAGGCATGCGCCGAGCGGTCCAATAGGAGCGGTTCAGTCGTTCTAGTGCTATGCGGTCTGGAAAACACATAGAAAACGGTATGGTAATGGTCACACCTACGGGCGTCGCCAAAACAAAAGGCCTCTGGGAGGGAACGGAGACTGAGGACGTAATCACCTCGGTCATATGTTGACATCGTTGACATGCGCAAAAACGGTCAAAACGGTCCCTGCTCGGGCGCCAAATTTATAGCGCTACTTTGGTTTGCCGGTCGGTTAAGGGATTTTGGGAAAACTCGGAGGCCACCCTTGGGATTATAGTGATTAAGGGCCCACGTGCTCCAGGTAGCTTTTTAACAGTGGCGACGGAAAATCAGAGGTAAATATGCGCAACCCCAAAATGAAACACAAAACTGTAACCAACAAATTAAGTTTATTAGGTCGGAACTAATAGATACAAAACGTAATGAGAATGATAAAAAGGTAATATTCAATGAACTGACGGGATGACGAAAAAAGAGAGAGAGCGAGTGGGTAAACGAATACTAGCGTGCCTTTTTGGTTATGAGGTGATAAACACGAAAGCTTATACAGGACGGTAACGGTACGCGGGGGTAAGAAGCTCTGCAGTTCCACTCTCGGTAGAGCCAGCTCCTTCAGCCGTCAGTGCTGGTGATTGACCTAGTATACAAAGGCATATGGACAGAGAGAGAGCCACCCTGTAAACGGTCCAGATCGTAACCCTCATTGTCCGTCCCAGAAAGAATAGGGCCACCCTGTAAACAGTCCAGCACGTAACCTCATTCACCGTTTCACTGTATTAAAAGTAGTCCCACCCAGATCGTACGATTTATTGACGCGTCGCGACGGCGCTGACGACGGTGGATCGGAATCCAAGCCAGCGACTCACCTCGGTGGTCTAGGGGCTGGTAGTCTGGGCTGCTGATACCTGTGAACAGAAGACGAATCTCCCAATCGTGGCCGGGCGTCTCCTTTTATTACCGGTCGTCAAGCGTCGAAGGTGGGAACGGCGGTGGAAAATTCTAAAAGACTGCGATGCTGTCTGAATGCACTATGCGTTCGGCGTTCGGGTCGGATTATGTAGAATTATTCTGATCGAAGTAATTATGTAGCTTCGTTACAACTTATGTATGTATGCGTCTAGCACTTTCACAAAACTTTTCAGAAGAAATGATGTAAGACTTATTGGTCTGAACGATTTAGGTTGAAAGTTGGTTCTACCTGTCTTGGATATATACATATAGGTACTACCCTTATCCTTGACCAGCTGGTTGGTATGTGACACCAAGCTAGGCTTGATCTGAATATCCTAATTAATGAAGGGAGTAGGATATCCAGTCCTTTTTGGAGAAATATACCTAACATCCATCCATGGCGATTCATGAGGATGGAATTATTTTGTCTCTCTAGTACAATCCTAATCAATATGAATTTCAGTGTATTTCCATAAGTAATTTTGAACATCGAACTACAGTCAATATTGACATTTTCTTATTGATGCTTAACAAATTATAATCAATTATAGGTATACACATGTATACCAATAATTAATAATGTACAGTGTGATTTTTTATATTCTGACACAAACGAGCAACTGAATTTCGGTAAAAATTGCACTTAAACCACACAGATATATCGACAGCAACATCTGCTTTGGCATTCGGTAGTTTTCATTTTGCCAATTAATCTGCCATTCAAATTTCTGTTTTGAATGCGAAGCAAAGTAGTGAAGTGGCAGCCACTCGAGCCAATTATAGCACGCATTTAATGATGAAAAACACGTATATTGGCTCTCGTCACTCATATTTTTTAAAAGAGATCGACGCCGCCTGTCCCCTACAACACGATTTTAAGTCAATCAGAGGGTAATTGATTTTGATTACGTATTCAGTCAAGGGTGTGTCACATGATGGATTGATGGTTTTAATTTAAAAACTCTTTTTACTGCGCTCGGCTACTCATCGTACCGATGACGTGACTGGCATAATTTTTTCATGAATTTCCAATTTGTTTAAAAAAACAGGTTGCTTTTTATTTATGGAATTTGCATAACATCGCATTAAACGGGGATTATAAATATAGTTGGTCGATTTGCATATTTTTCACCTCTATATACCTACCACTAAATAATAAAGTATTGATGTATCGCCTGCCTGATACAAATAAAGCTTTGATGGACCGATTTTCACGCACAAAAAAATAAAATTCAGTTTGCATCTAACCCTCTAGAGTCTACTACAGGCACGTCTCAAAAGTTTGTGTGAGTTTCGAAGGAACTTCTTTTTTGTTACTTTTGAGTTGAAATATCCAAAATTTTTTTTTTGTGAATCTAAATGGCTACTGAAATAGTTGCGCGATTTTTCAATATCGCAAATAAGCTGAATTTTCTTTCTCGCAAATTTTAAATATTTAGGAACTATACTTACACTTTGTTAAATTAATTTGAATGGCGGTTGAATTATTCTGATTAGGTACGCCTAGCCAGAGAGATTTTGCAGCTCTTCAGGGGGGGTTTATTTGAATTGTGCAATTCAAATTCGTCTGACTAAGTCGCATTATTTAGCATTGAAATACCGGCAAAAATTACGACTTAGTCAGACGTATTTGAATTGCACATTTCAAATAAACCCCCCCAAGGTGTTGATTAAACATTAATCACGGTTTAGTTGCGGCTGAATTGAGCATCGGGTATTTGAAATAATTAAGGCTGTCTGTCCTATATAATATAATGTTCCCCGTTGTGTCTTGTCTTTGTTTCCGTATCCATAATCACAAAATTTTAATTGAAGCTCAAACTATTCCACAGTGATCAATATTTAACAACTTGTTCACTAATCCAGTGAAAAAAGTCACAGGGATTCAAGTGAAGATATAAAGTTTTAATGAACAGATCAAAGTTATATCCAGATAAATTATGGAAAAATACAAATACTTTTGATGTGGGTTGTTACTTGTTGTTAGGTAAGGTTTTTCTAAATCTGGGTCACAATTTACTGAGTTTTGATTGGCAAATTCTTATAAGTCATATACCCAATAATTTACTAATCTCTCACTTTTAATTGAAGAGGACTATTCTCTATTTTTACTGCACCAGAGATGTAACGTTCATCGTTCATGTTAAGCTTTAGTAGACGAATCATAAAGAAATATAAATGCTAATGATTATATTGCAGTGAGCACACTAAAAATTAATTATTGAAAAGCCAAGATTGTTTTGCGAAACAAATTCAAATGATTTAGAATAGTAGCATGAAAATTGGGATAAATCATACAGTCAGTTTTGTTCCAATGATAGAGTACATGAAGACTGTCGATATCAGGATCATGTTAATACTGTTCAATGTTTTTGTTACAGGAAATTATGAAGTTTTTCCAAAAACTTGAACACATTTACAATAGTCTGAATTATGGTGAGATCGCTGCAGCATGTGATTTGTCCAAGGCTTTTAACTGTGTGAGCCACAGAGTGCTGCTGTGCAAACTTGAGCTATGATCTTTCACGGTAAATGCCTTGGAATGGTTTCGTTCTTACCTGTCGGATCGCGTTCAGGCATTAAATTTAATGGTGGTATCTCTAGAGTACTTGGTATGAGTGTGGGCGTTTTTCAGGGCTCGGTACTTGGTTCCCTGCTTTTCCTCATTTATGTAAATGATCTACCACAACTGCAGATAACAGGTAGATTCACAGTATTTGCAGACGACACCACCATCCTCTATATGAAAACGGATCTGCTTAAAATAGAAGGCTGGTGTGACGCCAATTCTTTGACATTCAATGTCTCTGAGACCAAAATCCTCAATTTTAGGTGTGCTACTGAAGATATTCACTTTGGAAATGAACCCACACTATGCCAATCTTCAATATATTGTTAAGTCTGTCGATAGACAGGTCTCTTAAATTCAAAGATCATACTGCGAAGGTATGCGACCAATTTTTTTCTGGTTGCTATGGCCTGAGAGTTATTACTTATAACTGTATAAGTTAAATTATTACCTTTAATGTTGACAGTCTGGTGACTAGCATTAGAAAAAAACCTGCTTCTAATAATATTAGCAATTATTAAACTAGAGGGCACGATTTTTTTTTTTAAGTTTGAAGTACCTACCAGTTTAGTACCAACACTTTCAGTTGGCTATTTTTTGAAGGGAAGCTCTGCCTGTTCAGCTTGTTTTTTCTTCGACCCTTTTGAATTTTGCCGTTTGCCCTGATAGGTCGACTCTGGCCTGGGGGACAGCCATTTAACTCAACTATGATTACCGTTCTCGTGAAGAAAAATACCTTATCGGCCATCAGGCACTATTTTAACGAAATAAAGTTGCGTAAGGCAATAATCCATTAAATACCGAAAAAGTCTTGCGATTACCGTTTCAATTGAGTTTCAATTTCGAACTCCCTCGTGGTAAGTCCTTTTTGATTTTTTTTTAAAAGTATTGGTTGTTCATGGAAAGCCTCTATTACTTAGGCCCATTATCACAATCGACGGTGACCAGAAGATGTCTGACGGATTAGGGTTAACTACTAAAATTTCGTTCCACAATCTCAGGTATACCAAAATCTTTTGGTAAACCGCCAGTATACTTTACCAGCGCTTCATATTTGGGTTTACCCTAGGTTTTCTCAAAACATAACCTACAACAACTGTATGTTTTTTAATGAAAAATAAAAAATATTTATGATAATATAAACGCATACGAAGTGACTACAGTGATGATGGGGTATTTGAAGTTAGAGATAGGGCTCCCAAAGCAAGAGTTTTTAGAGAGAGGTCTGATTATTTTGAAACACATGATGGGCAAGAGTTTTTTTACTAGATTTCAGACTCCGGCCAAATACAGTAGTATCAAGGTTTGTAGTATCAAAATGTACTTAGAACCAGGACCTTAATTTTTGAATTTATCAATAAAACGCGGTAGGTATACATAAATATTAGTAATTTTATTTTACAAAAAACCTACGCTGGAGAAACTAGATTGATCTGGAACAACGGCAGTAGTAGAAGAACTTTCAATAGTAGTGCTTGTTCTTGGTGCTGAAAAAAAACAGGAATTGTACCTATATTAGTACTGCGCTGGGGTCAGCAACAGTCATGGTAATAAAATACTACGCGTTGTTTGGAAGACAATTATTTAAACACAACAAAACCTGCTGGCCTTATTCCAAAACATTACTGAATAACAATTTGAATAGCTTCAAATTTCCTTGCTTGTTAACACTTGGAATACCCAAGTATAATTCAAAGTATAGAGGTACTTGGCTTGAAGATCTTTTATTCACATTAAAAGGAATAAATAATGACATACAGATAATGACATTCTATGATAATGACAAGTTGGAAGTCGGCATCATAGAATTAGGTTTAAGTGGGGATATAGAATGGTAACTCCCATGTTAAAAAAAAAGTTTATATATGTGGCGCCTCTATAGGCTTGGGTCAAAGTAAAATGATTTTGGCGGGATATTTGAATTTGAAACTTTCTTTATGGATGACCTTTTTAGGCCTTGATCAGATTTAACATTAGTTATTATATTTATCCCTCATTATTAGAAATAAATATGATATGTAATAACATATGGTAATAACCAAGACTGGTCCAGTCAACGCCAAAAACGTTTTTTGGATAAGATAGAAAAATAAAACTCGTGTCTGTCAATCGTTGGACTTATAATATTTTTATTCAGGTACGTATATAAAGTGTGTGTTTTTTTTAAAGATATAAGTCAAGATGACATTATGTTGGCAATACAATGTAAAATTGTCAATGCTTTCAAATTTTTTATGTAGAAAAGGCTTGTGTTGCCAACATAGTTACTAAATTTTTGACTTGGGGAATTATCTTTAAAAAAAAACAGATTTTAAATGATAATTGAATTTTTTCTGTTTGTCTTCACATCAATTTCATCACCAATGGGATTGACGCCATGATAAAGATAAAACTTACCTGAACTAAAACTGGGTACAAGTAAAAACACTACAACTAATGAAAATGATTCATAAAAAGTTTGACAAACCAAAAATTGTTTGACAACCGACTGACCAGTATGACAGCTGATAGCGTCAACATTCAAAGGCGTTCACTAAAATCGATTACCAGCGATGAACATGCGCGCCCTCTGAGCGGCTTGGGGCATATTAAAAGTGGCCAGGATTGTTCAATACAAGTTCGCGTACCATGGTTGGCATCATATTATGTCATTCTTTTTTTATGGATTTCACTGGCCACTGCTGTAAACGGACACTGAACGCATCATTCACGTTACCAACCCTAGAAAAAAAGTTTAACCTCTGGTGAACTTAACCAGATGTCACAAAAGTTTGGTGAAATGGTACTCTTATGGTAACCTTAGGGTATAAATTACCTTAACCTTGAGGTTAACTGCACATTGTGACAATGGGCCTTAGGGTTTTTCGTGGAGCATGAGCATATAGTTTTTGAAGGGATTCCTAGAAGCATCAAGTCCCTCATGTATTGACTCCTGTACCTCCACATTTGACGATACTTGAGAACTTCTAGCCTCTATCAACGTTGAATCCAGGCTAGAACCTGCAACTTCCATTTGCAACTTCCCTCGTCAAGTGACAGAAAAGGGATGACTACCGTACTCTTACGTTTTCGTCGGAATTGAGGTTTGTTAAGAGTTTCATTTATAACCTTTACCTTTTTTATGAAATCTACTTTATGATCAATTACCATAATTTATTAAATTTTTACTGACATTACCTTTAAATATTTAAAATTTCAATTCCACATTCTTGATATTCAATTGAACTTTTTTTGATTTACCATATTTACTACCGATTTTATCTCTACCTAACTTTTAGTACCTCCATATTTAAAGAATGTAATTATATTTTATCAATGATAATCAATAATCTGAACTGAAGTCAAGGTTGGACAACATGTTCTAAATTTAAAATTATTGAATAAGTACCTACATAGTCGAAAATTGATCAATTTTTAGCTTCGGTCCTATACATCATGTATATTTGAGGATTTATATTATATCTCCTGACCATTACACCCAACTTTTGATTTTATACAGGTGCAAGTTGATTTTATTGAATTTATTCTTTAAGCAGAAGCTGATCATATTTATCAATATAATTTTCAATCATATTTTATTTTATTTTTTAATTAGTTTTCTGGAAACTTAAATCCTTTATATTTTCATTTCATGATAATGATATGGCCAGCAACTGTTAATAAACTTATACGGCAAGTATATTGAGGTACATTGTAATATAATTTTTTTTTGGAATTTGATGAATCTGATGAAGTGCTTTACCAGCAATTGATTTTATATTTTGAAACTATCCAATACTTGATTTTTGACCTCACTGTAAAATATATACTATTTTGATTTGAAAATTGCTTGAGTGTTTTATTGGTTTTACCTATGTCAAGATTTGGTTGAGTTATATGCCTTATTTATTTCCTTTTCGAAATCATCAATTACCGTGTGCTGATTATTTTTTTTAGGTGTGTTTTTGAATTTTCCCACTTCAATATTTTATGTAATTTAATTTTTTTCACCAGAAAAACTGTTAGGATTTCGAAAGCTCCTGCACCCTGGTTAACATCAAATATAAGATTCATGATGAAACTTAGAGATAAAGCTAGACTTAAACATAAAAAAAAATTGAAAAAACTAGCTCTTTGGATTATAACAAGCAAGTACGTAATTTGGTATCTAAATATGTCCCTTAAATCTGAAAAACGAGCATATCTTAAATGGGTCTCTCAGTATGAGCCAAAAAAATTCTGGAACGCTCTGAATTTCCTTAATATAAAAAATAATAAAGTAAAAGAGTCGTTGCATAGCTTTTCAGATGCAAATAGACCGGTGCATAACGACCATTTTTTCGAAACGATTTTCTGTGGTGGTTATTCTTTATGCAATAAGAAGTGGAATGGCTGAAATTTCAAAGAGCCCCGCGTGTGACAATACAATGATATGCTAATTTGAAAATGTAATGAAAAGTAGAGATTTGGATCAATATTATCCCGTCTGCCACACATTGTGAAGGTAATTTAAACAAAAATGAGTAGAAGGAAGATAAACGGCGGAAACCCTAGGTTAGTATAAAGTGTCATATTAATAATTCCAAAATGTCGTAAAAATCGAACATGTAAATCAATGACCTCCCGTCTGCCAATTTAAATTTATGTTGCATTTACAATGTATGAGATCAATAAGGAAATGGCAGAAAATCTCGGTTGTTATAATAATATTTAACAATGTTTGAAGTTGTACCAAAATGCTGAGATGTTGAAACAATTTTCTCCCGTCTGCCATTTGGAAGATAAGTTTGACATGCAAAGTAAAATCCAAAAAATGTATTGGCAGATGTATCCAAGGTATATTAACAATTGGCAGAAACAATAAAAATGTCAAAATTTTTCAAAGTTGAGATCAATTTTTTCCCGTCTGCCAATAATTTATATTAAATTAGCTACTACTAAAAGCTTAAATTTCGACTGGCAGAAATTGCAGGCTGATACAAGTTCTTATAATTGATGAACAAAATTGGAACAAAAATTGTTCATATCATGAACGTTTTTAACCCGTCTGCCGTTTGTTTCAGTGAAATGTAGTTATGAGAATATGCATATTCTCAATATGGCAGAAACCGCAATGAGCTACATACGTTGCACAATTATTGTTAAATTGCGAAAAATGTTTATGTGTCCAAACAATTTTCTCCCGTCTGAAAACCGGTTAATTAAAATTAAAGTTGTTCTCAAGACACCTGAATATGATAAGGCAGAACAATAATAGATAGTTATTTTATTAGGAGTATAAGTAATACTTATGTGACGTGCATGGAAGTTTGAACGCCGAGCGCAGCGAGGCGAATTAAGTCCATGCAAGTCACATGAAGAATACTTATACTCCGAATGAAATACAATATGTTATTTTCAAACAATCTTTATTCCGAATAGTGCAGAATTTTTATAGTTATTAATGATACTAGTTCGATATGAACACCATAATGAAACTGCAACCAACCTTTCGGTTGTAACTCAATTTAGTAGGGGTTGATCCGGCTAGCTATATAAAAGGAACCTACTAAATTCTGAAGTGAGATTCTAAGGGTCGTATCTTAAGGTTCTGTTAGGATATGGTAAACACCTCAATGAAACGCAAAAATAAATTATTTCTTTGTTTAATAAAATAACAACAATATATCAGTTCAAATATAATGCCTGAGATTATACCCCTTATAAACTCGAAATTAATTAAGAGGTGAAGCCTCTTTAGAAAATAACAATAAACCTAAAATGTAAATTCTTATGTTTAGCAAATGTTATCTTTGCCTATTATTAGACAACCAAAATTCATTAAAATCTCTATTCGATTAAATACTCAAATTTAACCCCTGCAGGGAAAAATAAAATAACAGGAATATAGGTACCTTCCTATTAATTTAATATACTATTGTATCTATAGTACCTAAGTACCTACACTTAATTATGCTTTAAAAAAAAAAAATAATAATAGCTTTCAATACAAAAGATCACAAAAATTTGGCGACTTGAAGTTTATCGACAGTTTAATTTATAAAATAATGATGGTTGGGTCTTACTCAGTACCTAATTAGCTCGGTGTTACGCTCCAATTGGTGTGTGCGTAGAAAAAAACTTGAAGGTAAGCCGAACTCTATTGGAGTGGAGGTTAGAGTACGCCAATGATCACCTTCTTGGACAAGGTTGCTGATTTCTAACTCTGTAGTAGTGCCTGTCACGAATGGAAGTTTCTTGAAAGGGATGAGCCTCTATAGCTCCAACTAACAGTGTACCTAATTGTCACATGTACGGTTTTCGATAACCACAAAAAGGTAAGGACATTCCTCGATGATGGTGCTTTTCTCTAAGACTTAGGCAGTCAAGAAATCCTATAAAGAGGGATGCGAATGTGAATAAATTCCCAAAAGTAAACAACACGTGCTAACTTACCAAAGTCCAATAAAAATCCCTACGAGAGGTTCACAGAGTTACAACAACGTGCAATACAGCACCGGCAAAACAGCCTAACAAATGTACCAGAACTCTTATTTTCGTGCTTATGAAATTAATCCCACAATGGATGGACAATAAGCCAAAATTATTCACCAGCACATGAACTTTGGATTTTTTATAACAAGATGTCTGTTGTTCTTGAGGGCTTGGAGAAGAAGAGCGATTCACACCAGTGTTTCCAATAAAGAAACCTAAACGGTTGAAGTGAGCATGCGCCATACGACATTAACTCCCATAAGTCCTGTAGCAACAAATAGCAAGAAATAGCAACACTCACAAGTACCAGGTCAGTGCAAGTACCCAAGGTTTAAAATACAGGTACCGGCGGTACCTACACTCGGATCGACTTGATCTAGAGTACCTAAATCAGACCTGACGTCGTCACACGAACAGCTGAGAACTGCCATAAACAACTGATGCAAATTTTGCTTAGAAAAATCGCAAGGTGAGTTTTCTAGATTTTCCCTTGAAATTCATATAATATAAAGTGTCATATCAAAAATATAAATAACCATCCAATTTTAGGTGAGGAACGCAACTACGAATTACATTTCCACGATGATAACAATACATTCTAAAGACAACAACCAACAAGGTCCAAGGTCCCTTGAAATAAAGGTAGGTGAAAATAAATTACTCATTTAAAAATAACTGATTTTTCTGTTCGTAGATTGCGAGTCCAGTCGACAGGGAAAATAAATAATTAAATAAACAATGCTTTTGAATGTTAATAAATTACTTGTTGACATTTTGTTGAACTCAATACTCATTTTTACTAACCCAATCTAACCTTAAACCTAACCCAAAACAAAGAAAGTTAACGTTGATTTTGAAACGTTACAACTCCACCCTTTCCTCCTTTCAAAAATAAATGAAATTTATTTTTGACAAATTACACTCGCAGTAAAAGGAAACGAAACAACAAAAAGGAAACTAAAACAAATTGAAATAACCACTAATCTCCGGGATCTGGTTTCAAATCCTTAACGTGAAAATTACCTACGGAAGTTCCCTTCCCATCTTCCAATTCATAGGTACAGTATCCTATTTTCCTACGAATTCTAAATGGTCCACAAAATTTGCCCGCAAGCTTGGCAGCAAAATAGTTAGCCCCATCGGATAAGACAAACTGTCTTTTCCACACAGAATCTCCGACACTATATTCAACGTGTCTTCTACGGAGGTTATATTGATCACGAGACCTAACATATGCTTTATCCAATCGCTTTTTCACAAAATCTCTCAGTTTCGATAAATTTTCCGACTTATCAACATTACATGTCCTATTAATACCTTGATCTAATCGAGAGCTGCATTCATTCCCATGAGTTACCATCTCTTGGCCAAAATTTACAAAATAAGGGGTTGCATTTATGACTTCATGTCGAGCACTGCGGTAAGCACAACCTAACTCAGCAAGACACTCATCCCATTTCCGATGATTATCCTCAACATATGCTGATAACATAGATTTTAACACCCTATTCACCCTCTCAGTGGGATTGCAGTGAGGAGAATAGTTGGGATTATACAAGATCTTAACGCCATAATTATCACAAAGTTTTCGGAATTCACGACTCTTGAATTGTACACCGTTGTCACAACGCAGCTGCTGACATACACCAAACATCATAAATAGATTCTCTCTGATAACCCTGGTTACAGAAGTAGCTGTAGCACGACGTAATGGGAAAAACATACTGAACTTACTAAAGTTATCGGTCACCACTAAAACATACTGATGGCCATGCGAAGATTTTGGGAGCGGCCCACAAAGATCGGTACTAACAACCTGCCAACATTTAGTAATATCCATCTGTTTACCCATAAGTCCAGCTGGCTTCTTCTGTTCAGGTTTAGTCCTTAAACAGGTCTGACACTTCCTGACATAACAAGCGACATCGCTCTTCATTTTCGGCCAATAGAAAAGACGAGAAAGACGATGGAAAGTCTTATATGTACCCAAATGACCCGCGGTTTGATCATCATGATGCTTACGAAGAATATCACCACGATTCTCTTTAGGTATGACCAGTTTCCAGTAATCTGAACTATCTCGAAGATATTGATAGTCAGGTTCGACATACTTATAGATTTTTCCATGTTCAACCCTCCACTTTGAATATTTCAAAGGAGTTTTCTCTATCAACCCACGCATCTTTAGGTACCAAGGATCCTTAATATCCTGCACATCGATGAAATTTGCCTCTATGTTGTTAGGTACGGCCCTAGAAAGAGCATCTGGCACTATGTGATCTTTACCTCTTCGATGAACTACCTCGTAATCAAATTGCTGTAAGCGTAAAGCCCAGCGACCAAGTCTACCCTGAGGATCCTTCAGATTTTCTAACCATAGAAGAGAATGACAATCCGTTATCAAATAGAATTTCGAAAGCTCTAAATAGCATCTCAATTTCTCTACAGCCCACAAAGCTGCCAGACATTCTCGCTCGGTACTCGAGTAGTTCCGTTCAGCTCGAGACAACGACCGCGACAAGTAATAAATCACATACTCGCGATCATTGTACTTTTGCGTCAGCACTGCACCAATCCCGTAAGCAGAAGCGTCAGTTTGTACATAGAAGGGATATTCGAAGTTAGGACAAGCAAGTATGGGCGCCGAAACAAGGGCATCTTTGATTCTCACGAAAGATTCCTCACAAGCCAAGTCCCAGACAAACTTTTTATCTTTCCGCAGAAGCGCTGTGAGAGGAGCCAGCAGATCGGAAAAATTATCCACAAAACGACGGTACCAGGATATCATACCAATTATTCTGCGCACTTCCTTCACAGACTTTGGTTGAGTAATATTGACTATCGCTTCAACCTTGGCAGGATCAACAGCTATACCAGAACGAGTAACAACAAATCCTAGGAACTTAAGTTCAGGTCGACAGAAGTAACATTTTGATTTGTTAAGGGTTAAATTAGCCTCTTTTAATCGTGCAAAGACAAGAGCAAGGATTTCTATATGCTTTTCGAAAGAAGGGGTCGCTATAATGACGTCATCAAGGTAACGATGAACAAATGGTTCTAGTTCTGGACCAAATAAATTATCAACCAACCGCTGGAATGTTGCTGGTGCATTATGCAAACCGAACGGCATCCTGACAAACTGATATAAACCTCTAGACGGAACAGTAAAGGCCGTATAGGGACGAGAAGATGGTTCAACCTCAATTTGCCAATAAGCGCTAGCAATGTCTAATGTTGATAGGTATTCAGCTCCGCCTAGTTTGCGTAGGATATCCGAGATGTAAGGAAGAGGATATGCATCTCGTTCGCTAACGCGATTTAATTTGCGATAGTCGACACAGAAACGCCAAGTATTATCCTTCTTGGGTACGACTAACACTGGAGATGACCAACCACTATTTGACTTTTCCACAACTCCCAACTTAATCATTTTATCTAACTCCGCATTTATTATTTCTTGCTTAAATGGTGATACTGGATAGTATCGTTGTTTGATGGGTTCGCTCTTGGTGAGCCTAATTTTATGCTGAACTAAGCCTGTAAAACCTAACTTATCAGGATCCACGGAAGCAAAATATCCATCAACTACTTCAACAAGACGAGCAAGTTCCTCATTTCTCAAATTTGACTCAGATTGGATGGAATTTACCACTGGTTCGTTTAACTCAACATCAGAAAAATGCCATTCTCCCTTTCTCATATCTGGGACTATTCCCATCCTAATCCAGAAGTCAATCCCTAACACTAATTTGTGCCTCAATTGGGGAACAATGAAAATATCAATAACCCTAACTATTTCGCGTAAACGTATTGGAACAGTTACTATTCCCATACAGTGACATTCACCATCGTTAGCCACACGACAAGAAACATCAGATTCCTGAAGCTTAACACCAAAAGTTGTTAACATGTCCCAACCATCCGAATTCATAAATACTTTGTTAGCTCCACTGTCTAGAAGACCAAAAATAGAAATTCCAAAAATTTCCACTTTGACATAAGGACACTCTCCGTCTCCTCCTTGAGCTAAGATGTAGTCCAACACAAGTTTATTTCTAAAATGTTCAACCGAATTGATATTCTCAGAGACAACAGTTCGGTCATCTACCGCCTCTGTTGACCATTTCCCGAATTCGATGGTGCGTTATCGTGACGATCATTATTGTTACGCCTATTATTGTCATAACCTCGTCTTTCGCGTTGCCATTTGTCCCTAGACGTGTTATTGTGTGACGATGCGTTATTACTTGAACGCGAATTGGATTCTTTATTACATGTTGGGCATGTTGCTTTTGTGAAACCAGCACGACCACAAACGTAGCACTGAAAATCATGCTTCGGCCTGCTACAATCTCTCACAACATGTCCACGTTCCTTACAACGCCAACAAACTGGTTCACGGACACTGATTTCGTCCAACCTATTACCAGGTTTGCGTGGCGAACCACAATAAGCAAGATCTGGTTCCAAAGACAAAGATGAGAGGTTTGGAGGCTTGAAAGAATTTACTGAATCGCGAGTTATTTCTAACTTCCTGCATAGTTCAATCAACTCAAAGGGTGACTTAATCTCAGTCAACGCTAAACGTTCCTGGAAAAATGGAAGAACGTTCTTACGCAACACCTGCAATCGCAAAGAATCAGTGACTGGAGTCGGCATACGGTCAAATAAACCAGTCATAATAGCCACGTAAAGACAAACAGATTCAGATTCGCCTTGGGTCCGCGCAAGAATTTGTTGCCACAGCTTGTCCGCTGACGGAATATATTCTTCTTTCATTAGAGTGACTAAACCATCCCAATCAGAAACAAATTTTCTGAGCCAGCTATATAATCGCAACGCATCTCCTGCGAACAAATCTCTTGCAGACGCAAAAAGTTGAGTCTTATCAACGCACCTGCTACGACAATGCTCATCCACTTCCTCCAAGAAAGCGTTAAAGCTTTCGGTAGGCTTGCCAGAAAATTTTATTTGCCATTCATAAACGGGCACACTGTTTACATGAGAAGAAGAAGACGTTTGATTGGCAGCACCACCAGTATTCGATGTTGAAGTTTGAGTAGGCGAAGAGGTGTGTAATGGCAGAGGTGAAGAAACATTTCCAGACGCGATTGCGGAAAAATTAGGATCTACAGGATTGTTTAGCTGTTGCGCCCTTTGATTATTTTGCAAGGATCTAGTTTTACTATTATATTCATCAATTAAATTCATCAATTCTCTCAAAAGTGTTGACCTCTTTTCTAATAATGTATCATCCTTAGCACTAAAGCGATGAAGTCTGTCATTAATGTGACAAATTTTTGTCTCAATCTTCCTTATCTGAGAAGAAGAACCAGACAAAGTCGATAATAAAGTTGAAATGTCTGCCAGCTTTGTTTCACAAACGACCAATTCATCTAAGTTACTCTCAACTGAAGGCAAATGAAAAACAAAAGACGAATCTTTTTCAATAGAAAGAGCACTTCTCAGACTTTTCCTTAAAGCATCTACATTATCAGATTCAGCTATGCCTCTTATCTTAAGCTCATAAACTAATTCATCTTTAAGAAGTCTATCAACATCTAATTTGAAAGGCATCTTGAAAAAAGTAAAATATAGACCAAGACAGTAAATACTAAATTCTCAATAATGGTCAAGAGTGGTATGAAAGCTAGGAAAAAAAATAAATATAATCGAAACCAAAATAAAAACACTGAAGTTATATAGTACGTTCCTTAAAAAAACTAATCGTAATTATAGTAAACCAAAATAGTCAATGAACAAAACTATATCCACAAAAATGTTTCAACCAAGCTCCTGAGGACAAAAAAAAATGAATACCTAGCAACCTAAATATAAACAAGATATCACTTGCAGCAGATAATAATTAGAAATGCATAAAAAATGTGAACCATGAATCCATTAACACCTATTATAAGTCAACAAATATTTATCGGGGAATTCCAGGTCAATGTCCAATCAAAATAATATTCTGTAGTTAACACACACTACCAAAAATGCAGCAATAATTAAATATGTGACCCACTAAAAAAACTTACCACTTCAATAGCAAAAATAAATAATTCTTGTTCTTTTTTTTTTTAAATTCGTTCGAGTAGAAAAAAAAAAAAAAATGTAAAACTTCAAGTAACCAGTTTACAATATCGAGTCTAATTTTTAACCATCAAGAATTATCACTGAAATGCTACCAAAGCCAACAGAACCAAAAAAAAATAAATGGGTAAATTGCCACTAATTAAATCAAAAATCTAAAACACGTTGTAGGCGCCAAAAGTTGTAACCAACCTTTCGGTTGTAACTCAATTTAGTAGGGGTTGATCCGGCTAGCTATATAAAAGGAACCTACTAAATTCTGAAGTGAGATTCTAAGGGTCGTATCTTAAGGTTCTGTTAGGATATGGTAAACACCTCAATGAAACGCAAAAATAAATTATTTCTTTGTTTAATAAAATAACAACAATATATCAGTTCAAATATAATGCCTGAGATTATACCCCTTATAAACTCGAAATTAATTAAGAGGTGAAGCCTCTTTAGAAAATAACAATAAACCTAAAATGTAAATTCTTATGTTTAGCAAACGTTATCTTTGCCTATTATTAGACAACCAAAATTCATTAAAATCTCTATTCGATTAAATACTCAAATTTAACCCCTGCAGGGAAAAATAAAATAACAGGAATATAGGTACCTTCCTATTAATTTAATATACTATTGTATCTATAGTACCTAAGTACCTACACTTAATTATGCTTTAAAAAAAAAAAATAATAATAGCTTTCAATACAAAAGATCACAAAAATTTGGCGACTTGAAGTTTATCGACAGTTTAATTTATAAAATAATGATGGTTGGGTCTTACTCAGTACCTAATTAGCTCGGTGTTACGCTCCAATTGGTGTGTGCGTAGAAAAAAACTTGAAGGTAAGCCGAACTCTATTGGAGTGGAGGTTAGAGTACGCCAATGATCACCTTCTTGGACAAGGTTGCTGATTTCTAACTCTGTAGTAGTGCCTGTCACGAATGGAAGTTTCTTGAAAGGAATGAGCCTCTATAGCTCCAACTAACAGTGTACCTAATTGTCACATGTACGGTTTTCGATAACCACAAAAAGGTAAGGACATTCCTCGATGATGGTGCTTTTCTCTAAGACTTAGGCAGTCAAGAAATCCTATAAAGAGGGATGCGAATGTGAATAAATTCCCAAAAGTAAACAACACGTGCTAACTTACCAAAGTCCAATAAAAATCCCTACGAGAGGTTCACAGAGTTACAACAACGTGCAATACAGCACCGGCAAAACAGCCTAACAAATGTACCAGAACTCTTATTTTCGTGCTTATGAAATTAATCCCACAATGGATGGACAATAAGCCAAAATTATTCACCAGCACATGAACTTTGGATTTTTTATAACAAGATGTCTGTTGTTCTTGAGGGCTTGGAGAAGAAGAGCGATTCACACCAGTGTTTCCAATAAAGAAACCTAAACGGTTGAAGTGAGCATGCGCCATACGACATTAACTCCCATAAGTCCTGTAGCAACAAATAACAAGAAATAGCAACACTCACAAGTACCAGGTCAGTGCAAGTACCCAAGGTTTAAAATACAGGTACCGGCGGTACCTACACTCGGATCGACTTGATCTAGAGTACCTAAATCAGACCTGACGTCGTCACACGAACAGCTGAGAACTGCCATAAACAACTGATGCAAATTTTGCTTAGAAAAATCGCAAGGTGAGTTTTCTAGATTTTCCCTTGAAATTCATATAATATAAAGTGTCATATCAAAAATATAAATAACCATCCAATTTTAGGTGAGGAACGCAACTACGAATTACATTTCCACGATGATAACAATACATTCTAAAGACAACAACCAACAAGGTCCAAGGTCCCTTGAAATAAAGGTAGGTGAAAATAAATTACTCATTTAAAAATAACTGATTTTTCTGTTCGTAGATTGCGAGTCCAGTCGACAGGGAAAATAAATAATTAAATAAACAATGCTTTTGAATGTTAATAAATTACTTGTTGACATTTTGTTGAACTCAATACTCATTTTTACTAACCCAATCTAACCTTAAACCTAACCCAAAACAAAGAAAGTTAACGTTGATTTTGAAACGTTACAAAACGCCTGTTACGTTAAACCACGAGGCGTCAGCCGAGTGGTTTAGTTACACAAGTTTCATTAATAAAGTTCATATCGAACGTGTATCATTTAAAATTTAATCTACGATGGTCCAAATAGATTTGATTTGCATTGAAATAGCAAAAACTTTTCAAATTAAAATTCAAAATTTAGCAGGTGCCTGTACTAGTAGGGAAACTGCTTGTTGATTTTTAGAACTTTGACTTTGGCAGCTTCAATATTGGAGTCAATTTTTGTGCCATAAATTGAGTTTTATTGTGAAAAATAATGATTATATTGGTGATTCTGAGTTCGAAAGTGTACCTTCAAATATCGACACAGGATCAATGAAAAAGGTTCTTTTGGTAACTAGCTTTTTTTTTGTAGATTTTTCATTTCATAATTTGGGTATTTTTATGAATTCTTAAAAGCACTAGTGCTATTATGAAGGACCTAATGACATTCAAATGACAATGCTAAATATATCATAATGACACCGACTTAGATTAATTTAAATAATGACATTTATATTCAAAAGGATCACCTTTATAAGCACCTATACCTGTATGAACCAGGTAAATTTCCTTAAATCGCTATGGAAAAACATGTGTATCGGCGAATAAGTGTTATACTCCGGCGGAGTATAACACTTATACGCCGCTCAAGCTGATGAAAGTCATTGAAGTGACACTTATACCTTGTCAAAATGATCACAAAAATTACTGTTATATGACGTTTGAAAATAAAATAAAAAATATTTTTAGTAAAAAAATGTTTTAATCATCAACATCATCAAAAACAGCATTGTCATTATTATCATCAGAATCAGCATCATAATTATCGTTTTCATTGTCATCTATCACTTCGGAGTCACTCATCAGAAGTCATCTTTTCCATTATCATCATCATTATTGCCGTCATCCAAATCTGATAATTCGCCAAAATCTTCGTTTTTATTAATTTCTTCTTCACTTTCATTCTCATCAGGAAAACCTTTGTATGATAGGCATTGAAAAAAAATTATAGCTTGTATGTGAGACTTCAAACATTTGTACATAAGCAATCATTTTGCCTTTTGATAGGTATTCAGTTGTTTTGATAGTAACTCTACTCAATTAAGTTGGCAGACGGGAGAAAATTGCAATTTAACAACCATATGTGCAACGTATGTAACTTACTGCGGTTTCTGCCATATTGAAAATATGCATATTCTCATAACTACATTTCACTTAACCAAATGGCAGACGGGTTAAAAACGTTCATCATATAAACAATTTTTGTCGCAATTTTGTTCATTGTTTATTAGGACTTGTAACAGTCTGCAATTTCTGCCAGTCAAAACTTAAGCTTTTGGTAGCAACTTATTTAATATAAATTAATGGCAGACGGGAAATAATTGATCTCAAATTTGAAAAATTTTGACATTTTGAAAAATACAAATTAAATATCTGTACCACTTCAATTTTTCTGCCGGTGCAAAGGTACATTATTTATCAAAAATCCATTGTAACAAAACATGTTTTAGGTGGGAGAAAATTGTTTCAAGATCTCAGCATTTTGATACAACTTCAAAAATTGTTAAATATTATTATACCAACCGAGATTTTCTGCCATATACTTATTGATGTATTAAATCGTAAATGTAACATAAATTTAATTTGGCAGACGGGAGTTCGTTGATCCACATGTCCGATTTCGGCGACATTTTAAAATTAATAATATGACACATTATACTAACCTAGGGTTTCCGCCGTTTAGCATCCTTCTACTCATTTTTATTTAAATTACCTTCACAATGTGTGGCAGACGGGATAATATTGATCCAAATCTCCACTTTTCATTACATTTTCATATTAGCATATCATTGTATTGTCACACGCGGGGCTCTTTGAAATTTCAGCCATTCCACTTCTTATTGCATAAAGAATAACCACCTTTAATGGCAGACGGGAGAAAATCGTTTCGAAAAAATGGTCGTTATGCACCGGTCTAAAATGCATTCAATAGTTTTTTTTTATAAACAGTGTTCCAGATACGGTTTCGGGTTTCGGACGATAATGATCCTGCTATTATATCCAAATACTCTGCTGTTATCCTGAATGAGAATGACGCCTTGCTCAATTTTACTGAGGTATCAGAAGAAAATCGTTAATACCATTAAATCAAATGCAAAGAGTGCAGAAAGAATAGATTAAAAAATGATTGATCTAGTTTTGCCTCAACTTACAGAATATATAACTTTTATAATTAATCAGTGTTCGATAACAAATTATGTACCCCAAATATTTAAAATATCTAATGTTATACCTTTACCAAAAATTAATAACCCCTCAGAGCTAAGTCACTTTAGGCCAATTAGCATTTTGCCCACCATTTTTAAAATTCTGGAAAAAGTTGTTGCCGAACAGTTAACTAAATATTTATTACAAAAGAATATTCTTCCTTCTACTCAATCAGGATTTCGTGCAAATCACAGTACGACTACTGCCCTACTTAATGGAACAGATGACATATATAAGGCCACGGATCAAAGTAAAAATACTTGCTTAGTTTTATTAGACTACAGTAAAGCTTTCGGCACCCTTAATCATAGTACCTTATGTAAAAAAACTTAAATATTTCGGAGTCAGTGAGTTAGATGTTCAATTTTTTGAAAATTATTTAAGGGATCGTTATCAAAGAGTTACTATCAATAATATCTATTCGGATTTCTCAGTAATCAAAAAAGGTGTTCCATAAGGGAGTGTTTTGGTCCCTTTGCTGTATTTACTGTATACTGCTGATTTTCATTCATTTATTAAGCATTGCTCTATCAAGGGTGTAGATATTTCTGGGGGGGAGTGCTACATTTTTTTTTTGCTGGTAGCAAAACAGAAATGACCGGAATGAGGGTGGTTACGCAATTGGGCTTAAGAGAAGGAACTTAGTTTCTACCTTATAGGGCTGAGAATGCCAGCTAAACTCCAGTCGGGACTGGTCGATGGTTAAATCAGAAGAGAACTTCAGAAAATAGGAATAATTTTGGACGCCACCCGTTTCATGGCCCTAAAGTAAGGTAGAACGTTAGCTGAAAATATCTAAAACGGGAAACCTAAAGAATTTCACCCAATTTGGAAATCAAACTCTGTCTTTAAGAATAAAGTGGCATTTTATTTAAGTTTGCCGAGATTCACTGTACCTACTTGATTTAAATATCTTCAGTATAGGTAATTATTATTATTAAATCGGTATTATTCAAATCAATTTAAGTAAATTATTAGGTGAAATTGTTGAATACTTTCCAACTAAATAAAATAGAAAAAAAAGGTACCAACGCAACGTCCTTTGCATATATGCTTCGGCAAACACGGTTGAAATATTTATAAGAAAAATTAATAACTAATTTACTAATTACTTAATTAAGGTATAATATACAGGGTGGGGACTTTAACTGGAACTAATTCGCTAGAGCCTTCGGATAAAATATGTGGACAAAACGCAAAAACACGTCGATCAAGATTTTTTTTTTTTGAAATTTTTCCATATTATTTTTTTTATACAGGGTGTTCCAAGAACAGCTGTACGGTTATCAACTTTATTTTTCCAAATGGTAGCCCCTGTATATTATGACATTTCTGGATTCTGCTAAAAATTCTAGACATATTTCATGTACAATGTTATATACCTATCTTCAACTGTTTCGGAAATATTGACAGTTGAAAATTGACTTTTTTGCAACTTTGACAGGCTGTAAAACCTAAACGGTTAATTTTAGAGGAAAACCAGTTCACATTCCTGTCTTAGATTTTCATAAACTATCATTTGACACGAACTTTGAATTTAACTGTAGATTGAATTTAACTGGAAATTTTAATCATGGATTAAATTCAAAGTTGGTGTCAAATGATAGCTTATGAAAATCTAAGATAGGAATGTGAAATCGGTTTTCCTCTAAAATTAACCGTTAAGGTTTTACAGCCTGTCAAATTTGCAAAAAAGTCAATTTTCAACTGTCAATATTTCCGAAACAGTTGAAGATAGGTATATGACATTGTGAATGAAATATGTCTAGAATTTTCTGCAGAATCCAGAAATGTCATAATATACAGGGGCTACCATTTGGAAAAATAAAGTTGACAACCGTACAGCTGTTCTTGGAACACCCTGTATAAAAAAATTAATGTGAAAAAAACTCAAGCAAAAAATCTTGATCGACGTGTTTTTGCGTTTTGTCCACATATTTTATTCGAAGGCTCTAGCGAATTAGTTCCAGTTAAAGTCCCCACCCTGTATATAACTAATTACTTGATTGATTTTATCGAATGTACAGGGTTATTGGTTATAAATGTCACCCCCCTCTATCTTTTTTATTTGACATTTTAGAAAAAAGTGTCCCAAATAAAAATGTTATGGTTGAAATTAAATATTTTGAAAAACTCACTTTTGCATATACAGGGTGTTTCAAAAATGCTGGACGTGCTTCAACTTTCTTATTTTAAATTGAATACCCTGTATATTATTTTATATTCGGATTCTAGGTCAAATTCTGAACAGATTTATGTCATATCCCCTTTACCAAAATTCAACTGATTTGGAAATATTGACAGTTGAAAATTGACTTTTTTGTTAATTTGACAGGCTGTAAAACCTAAACGGTTAACTTTTGAGCAAAACCGATCTTACATTTTTTTCTAAAATTTTCACAAGTTATCATTTGACACCAACTTTGAATTTAACCGAAGATTAAATTTAATTGGAATTTTCAGTCATGGATTAAATTCAAAATTGATGTCAAATATTGGGGTCAACTCATAGTTTTTAAAATCCAAGATAAAAATGTAAAATCGGTTTTGCTCTAAAATTACCCGTTTAGGCTTTACAGCCTGTCAAAGTTGCAAAAAGTCAATTTTCAACTGTCAATATTTTCAAAACAGTTGAACTTATGTATAGGATATATCACATGAAATCTGTTCAGAATTTTACGTAGAATCCGAATATCCAATAATATACAGGGTATTCTATTTGAAATAAGAAATTTGGAGCATGAGCAGCTTTTCTGAAACACCCTGTATATGCGAAAGTAAGTTTTTCAAAAAATTTAATTTCAGCCATAAAACTTTTATTTGGGACACTTTTTTCTAAAATGTCAATTAAAAAAGATAGAGGGGGGTGGGGTGACATTTATAACCAATAACCCTGTACTAGTGATTTGGCTTTTCAGGGAGTTTAGGTCGATTCCGCGTATCTGCGAAGAGCTTTTGGAGCCTGGGACGGTTAAGGTAAATTAGAACGAACCCACCTGGATATCCTGGAATTAGTAGCGTCGGTTAGTTAGCTACGAGAGATATCAGGAAGACAGAAAGGCGTGGGCTCATGTGTCGTGGAATTGTCGGCGTCGTGATTGCGTCACCGGACCAGAAGTTACGGGACATCAAATTCTCCCGAAATGGTATGCCAAACCAAACTTTGCCCAAACCATGGATTGGAAGTATAGAAGGGGGATCAATAATGGAAGATAAAAAGGCCTAGAAAGAGAATTTGGAATGTACCGGGTACTAATTCAAACGAATATCCGTCATTATAGAAAATTCTAGAGTAACTTACCAGTGATTTTAGGCGGCCATTTTGTGTGTAAATCCAATAGAAAAAAAAGAACTCAAGGAATTTTAGTTTTAAACCCGAAACTTTGAGTAAATCCGCAAAAAGAAGTGCTCGGGGTGCTAAAATAGTTAAATTAGTCACCCACAATCAAAATTGGGCATAAATTCCAACGTAAATCGGCAAAACGCCTGAGAGTACAGTACCTCCAATAACGCACACTGCAAAAGAGGCTACAGTACTAACTGCCTGAGGAATGAACATCGTAGTACTCACCTTTTTTTTTCTGTAATACAATTAGTTAGGTACCTTCAAGGTGTTTTTGGCTTGACCCTACGGACTGGTAATTTTGGTTTATTTATAGGATGGACAAAATAATTTTAAATAGCATTTAAACATTTCATTTGAATTATAATATATTTCCTAAGGAAAATTAAATTAGATATTTTCTCGGAAAATAGACCCGTAACAGGGGGGGGTAAAGTTAGAGGGGGGTCCGGAGGGAAATTTCAAGCTCATTTACTTTCCAGAACTTGACCTTAGTACTATTATTTAAGTAAAGTCTGTTTTTTTTTAAGGATAATTCCCCAAGTCAAAAATTTAGTAACTATGTTGGCAACACAAGCCTTCTCTACATAAAAAAACGAACGCAGATCGAAGGAAAAAACAACAGAATGGTGTAAATGACCAAATTCATGTTCTTCTGGGAATGTACTAAACTGATTCAGTGTTACTGTCAAACTGGGGCAGCACGGCTTTTACCAATCGAATACAGTACTAGATAATACAGTTTTCTATATATACTCATTCTAGCAGCTAGCTTTGCAACTTGCAAAGAACAAAGAATAAGAACAAAGAATTTTTATTTGATAATAATATTTTACTCAACCTGGAAGCCCCAATATTTTTCATCTAATAAAATATTAGCTTTTTTTTAAATTTACCTAAAAACTAGAGATCTGGGGGGGGGGTAATTACCCCCTCTACCCCCCCATATCTACGCCCTTGTGCTCTATTCATCAGTACGCAGACAACACGCAAGTCTATTATTCATTCCTAAATTCTGAGTTAGACACTGCACTCTTAAACATAAATATGCAGCTCATGATCTCATGAGTATCTACTTATGGAAAAATCAAATTAATGCTGTGGAGATATTGCTTTTCTCATAACTGTATCCATCCTTTCGATTTGAGGCGTAACCTTCGGCGTAACTATCTGAAGCAATTTCATATAAGTTTCTTCATCTGTGAATAATTAAACCAACGACTCAATTCTGTGCACATCTGTAAGCATATCTATAAATTTCTATAAGCCTATAGACACTGCAAAACGCATCGATTGCCAAACACTAAACACTCCATCGGAAATATATACGATCCTATAATACCTATATTCTCTAATCTACAGGAAGTGCAGAATTACAAATTGTCTATGGGCAGCTATAGGCTTATAGAAATTTATAGAATTGCTTACAGATGTGCACAGAATTGACCCGCAAACCTCAGGTTCTTATCAAAGCTCATCCAGTAAATTGACTTGTTATAATAATTGTTGTCGCTTGAGTAATCATTCTTTTGACCACTGCGAAGGTTTTCTCTTATACTTATTTACTGTTATGGCAATAGCAACCGCACAAATTAGATCGTCAGCTAAATTGCTTTTTATTAACTGGACGGTTAATTGATCAAGAAGACTGAATAGTTAAAGAGTCAAATAAGGATTCAATCTTGCCGTACAATATAAGTTTGCATAAACAAGTTGATGGACATGACGGAGCATCTATCCCGGACTTCAATGGAAAATTGGGATAAAAATCTGGAAAAACGCTCGGATACGTCGATTTTTGATTTGAGAGGGAACTATTTTTCAGTTTCTTTCATCCCCGTAGCTTCAACCCCCTAGCTAGGGGCAGAACAACCCCCCAAATTTGAATAGATTATAGGGGTTGCGTCATACCTCTTTTTGAAGGTCTCATCGAGTTCTTTATTACCCTAGAATTTCGTCTCGTTTTTTTTTATCCGTAACGAAATGACAGCTTGTCAAAATCTTGAAAATAGACTGTTTTAGTGGGAGTGAAAGTGATACTTACCTCCCTCAATAAAAAATACTTGAAATTGAAGTGTTTTATTATTATTATTAATTAGGTTTACACGTGAATTGTAAATTGTGAGTATTTTTATCAAGGGAAATAAGTACCGCTTCTACCCCTACTAAAACAATAGTCTATTTCCAAGATTTTGACAAGCTGTCATTTCGTTAGGGATAAAAATAATGAAACGAAATTCTGGGGTCATAGAGAACTCGATGAGACCTTTAGAAAGAGGTATGAAACAACCCCTATCCCCTATTCAAATTTTGGAGATTGTTTTCCCCCTAGCTAGGGGGTTGAAGCTACGGGGATGAAAAAAACTGGAAAATAGTTCCCCCTCAAATCAAAAATCGACGTGTCCGAGCGTTTTTCATCCCAAATCCAACAAATCGAGATGGACTGTTTTCCCTGTATATTATTATTTCCAGTCAACTTATCACTGTTTACTGCTATTGATTTTAATTCAGTATACCTATTCGATTTCGAAATTATGTGTCAATATATTAAAATAATATTATTTTTCTACTACCGTGCGTAAAGTACGCACTTTACGCACTATTCAGAATACGTAAAATTCCATTTCACACACTAGTGCGTAAAGTAATTCACTTCACACACTAGTGCGTGAAGTAATGTCAATGACAGATGTTGACACTGTCAATTTAGTATTTTTCTGGTAAATTACTTCACGCACTAGTGCGTAAAGTGAGAATACTTCACGCACTAATTCGTGAAGTATTTGTTTGAATCAATTTTTTTACACATATTTGATTGATAGTAGAAAAAATTTTGTAGGCAATACGTGTGTAAAGCACCTTTTTTCACTCATGTGATTGTCGCACTCGCCTTCGGCTCCTGCGTCAAAATTCACATTCGTGAAATAAGGTTCACTTTACTTACACACTTGTTTCATAAATAACTATTTTTTTTGTATTAAAAATAAAACGAATTTTTTTTTTTCATGATGATGTGGTGGTTGAATGGAAGAGCAGCTATGTTGAACTCCGCCACTACCTTACATTATTGTAATATATAAGTAGTTATTATATTATAACACAAATAAAGACACATTATTATTATATCGAACAAAAACTGTCAGTTATGGGCACGTGGAAAGGATATTAGAGTTGTGAATTCTGAGACTATTTCTAAATTGGATGGAAAGAGGTTCGAGTTCGAGAAGAACTAGGATTCGAAGACATTCAGAGAGCATGTCTGAAAGAAATTAAAGATCCAGCATAAATTTTTTTCATTCTTGCCTCTACGAAAGTAGATTTTTTTATCTTGCATAGGCGAGCAAAAGCGGAAGTGAGACATGCTAGTATAGTTTTTCCAAAGTCACTTGGAACAAGGTAAACATAAATGCAAAAGCCCTTTTAGGTGCTCGGAGGTATTCATCCTGTTTCTGCAGAAATCACAAACCACTCAGAGCGAATTTCATTGGTTGAGAACAGTCAGAGACAGTCAGAAAACTAGTTTCAACCAATGAAATTGACTCTGACTGGTTTGTGATTTCTGCAGAAACAGACCTAATGTTTTCCAGCACAGCTGAAAATATCAGCTGGAACATCTTGGAATGGGTAATTTGGTAGAGGATCCACTATACAGGGTGTCCCAGCCGAGAGTGACCCATTTTAAATGCTTATAACTTTTAAACCAGGTGAGCTAGCTACCTGCGGTTTGTGCCATTCGATTTCTCTTGGTCTAAAGTTTTTTGCAATAGGTTTCAATTTTTTTTGAAACTTATACAAGGCGAGTAAAAAAAAATTCGTTTTTCAACATCGAAATTCTCCACTATTTCTAATGGAACAGCCTGTATATCACAACGTCAAAAAAAAGATTAATGTTTAAGGTTTCCATGTACCAATAGACATCGTCCCTAAAACTTAAAGTTTTAGCCGAAAAAAAATCAAAATCGAAATCTTGGTATTTTTGCAAATGCATGCAACTTCATGTTGTAGGAACTTGATATCACTATGACAAACAATTTTATCTACAAGCGTTTGGTTATGACGTTTTTACATAACCATTTTCCTAATATTTGAGTTACGTCATGAGACTCATAACACAACTAGTGGTGTTATAGCCTAGGTTATGAATTCATAACACAACTAGTGGTGTTATGAACGAGGTTATGAGTCTATAACACAACTATTTTTGGTGATTTGACAAATGTCAAAGGTAAACCTGTAAACGTAAAATGAAGGTAGACAACTATTAATGAACGAAAATAATTGGAAAAATATTCTTATTTTTCGCTTTGTAGATAAAACGTTGTACATCACACGTGCGTTTAAATATGACTACAATTGTCATGTAATCATGCTCATAAACGCACTTGTAATGTAAATAACTATTATAAATGTCTAGTTAGATATCAATTAAGTTGAGATACACTGCTCAAGAAAATTTAACGAGTGCCAAAGTATTTTCTCTGGAACTCATTAAATAGAGATACCCCAATAGTAACAGTTTGGTGTGCAATCTCTATTGAGAAAAAATACAGACCATTTTCATTGATGAACCAACAATAACAGAAACTGTATACACTGATATGTTCTTTTTCCCATAGTTGAGACAGGAGGTTATCTTGAATGATATCTATTTTCAGCAGGATGATGCCCCCACCTCATTATTCATTAATAGCAAGGGAATCACTAGATATGACATTTGGGGAAAGACAGATAAGGAGAGCTGGCCGCTGGCCTATAGAATGGACACCTTACTCTCTTGACTTGAGAGTTCTAGACTTTTTCTCTGGCGTTATGTCAAGGAAAGATGCGGTAATACTTTGCTAAAATAGCCTGGAAGATCTTAAGTGGAACATTTGTAATGTCATTGAAGCGATTTTCCAGGAAATGTTACACAATTCATTCAACCATTTATTGATCCACAAATGCCTGGAACGGAATGGCTAACATATACATATAGGTACCTACAGCTTTTTGTATAGTTTTATGTAGTTGTTATTAACTTTTTATTAGGCAAACATAAGGTTGAAGCTTTGAAAATAGGTGTTTGCAAAAATACCAAGATTTCGAATTTGATTTTTTACGGCTAAAACTTCAAGTTTTAGGGACGATGTCTATTGGTACATGGATACCTTAAACATGAATCTATTTTTTGACGTTGCGATATACAGGGCGTTCCATTGAAAATAGTGAAGAATTTCGGTGTTCAAAAACGGATTTTTTTTTAACTCGCCCTGTATAAGTTTTAAAAAAAATTGAAATCTACTAGAAAAAACTTTAGACCAAGAGAAACCGAATGGCGCACTAGAAAAATGGAGTCAACTTAAGAGGTTCAAGCAGGTTTCAATGTTGATGTAAAAATTTTGTTGCTAGAATTGCAGAAAGATACGAAAAAACAAGAAGAAGGGACGTAAACACAAGATCTGGCACGAAAATGGATTTCACGCAGAAAAACTCTAAAAGCATCAAATAATTTACCATCTTGAGTTAGCGGATGAAGACCATGAAGCATTTCTACTGCTTCTTATTATACTTTTCTTTCAGCAGTGGTAATATCAAAACCACTTATGAACCCGAATTCGGACATTACCTCAGCACTTATCCTTATAGCATCATCCCGTTTATTCCTGTCTTTCTAACACAAAAGTTTGTGATTTCACAAACAGGGATGCTCTTCATAAACTTCCAAAAACATTATAATAATATGTTCCATTTTTGAAGTTCACTTGACATTTCCATTATTTTTTTGAAAACGACTAGTGAAAACGTTTGGATTTTTTTTGACAAACTTGCGCACATGGCAAACTGGCGCCAAAAAGTAGACCTGCATTCTACTTTACTGGCGCATAGATAAGTGGCACCAGTAAACTGGCGCCAGTTAATTTTCCGAGTTTCCACGCGCCAGAAAAATTGCGCCAGTCGACTAGCGCCAATAAACTATGCATGTGGAAACGCCGCTTTACGCATGCATCATAATCAACGATTATCGCAATGATGTTTATGATGCGCCTACCTTTTTAAAGGTTTGCTATAGAAACGTTTGATCTACCTTTATTACCTAGATATTAACCTGCCGTCTAAATTACTATTAATCGAAATGAATGAACACATTTAAAACATTTTTGAGATTATGATGCATTCGTAATAAAAAATAGCGTATGATATGCGTGTATAAGAGCATTTAAAGCCCTTGCGACTTACAAAACACTCCGCTGCGCGTCGTGTTTTGAAATATGTCGCGCGTGCTTTGAATGCCCTCTTATACACATATCATAATATACTATTATATCATTTGATATTTGGGGCCAGTAAACTGTTTGACGTGCTCTTTTTTTTGTTCTTTCAATACCTTGATGAGAATCATGCACTAAAACTAAATTTCTTGCGTTTTTTGGTATCACAATTTGATTTCCTTCCAAACCAAATTATTTTCGACACCTAATTCATCTTTATTGTTCCAGTAAGGCTTAAGTTCTTCTTTTAATAAATTTTTTACTTCTGGATAACCATATTTAATTTGTTCTATTAATTTTTGTTAATGTTCGTCACTTCTCGCTATTTGCTCTATTTGATCTAATATTGAAATGTGAATCCTGGACACTTTCTTCGGAATTATCAACCAAGCCAATTTGAAATCGAATAAATGAAACTATGTGCGTTTGTGCTTCTTCCGCCAATAAATCGTCTTCAACAGGAATCAGTACTGGGTTTCTTGAAAGGGCATCAGGAATTTGATGATCTTTTCCTTTTATCCATACACCTGTTAAATTATATCCAATTAATTTTTCTTTGAGACGTTGCAAGCGTGGATTTTCTATCATGTCCATTGTTTGATCATTAAGTATTGAAATCAATGGCATATGGTCTGTTACTACTTTAAAATTATCAAGTCCTAGTAAATAAGTTCTACATTTAGATACATCCCATACAATACTAAGTATCTCTAATTCAACCATTGCATATCTTGATTCAGTGTCATTTATAAATCTTGATCCGCACTGGATTATTTTCCAATTGTCATCATGTTTTGCTTGAGAATGTATCCTAAACCATGTAAACGCGAGGCATCTGTATGCAATTCTGTGGGTAATGACGCATCATAATGTGCCAACACTGGTGGCTCAATTAACGCTTTTCTTACATCATCGGATGCTTCATTATGAACTTGTGCCCACAACTCGGCCCACAAGTATTGGTTTTTCTTTTTCAGTAAATCCCTCAACGGAGTTGCTGCACTACTAATTTCCGATGAAAAGGATCCCAGTTGATTTACCAGTCCCATAAGTTATATCTGCCGGTTTAGGAAAATTCTGTATTGCTTCAACTTTTTTTGGGTCAGCTTTGATTCCCATTCTGCTGATTCTATAACCAACATAAGTCACTTCATGCTTAGCAAAAACAAATTTCTTTTCATTAAGGGTTATTCCAGCTGATTTGCAAAATTCTAGCAACTGTACAATTCGTTTATAATGCTGACTAAAATTTGTATCGTATACTAATATATCATCGACTACCTTTTCTATATTTTCCATATTGGATAAAGCTAAATATACTCTTCTACAAAATTCATCTCCGGAACTAACTAATCCGATTGGGGCTCGCAAAAATTGGTACCTTCCCCACGGTGTTAGAAAAGTTGTTAAATTTTGACTTCATTCGTCAAGTTCCATTTGCCAATATCCCGAAGTAGCATCTAAGGCGGAAAAGAAAATTGAATTGTTTTTTACGTGTGATACTGCTTCCCAAGGGGAGTTAAGCGGGTGAACAGGCCGCACAATGTATTTATTTATCTTTGTAAAGTCTACACATACTCCCATTTTTCCATTTGGTTTTTGAACCACCACTAATGGACTGACATATTCTGATACTCCATCTTCCACTAGCTTAATTATATTTTTTGTAACCATACTATCAAGTTCATCCTTCACTGCTTCTCTCCAGGCAAATGGTATTCTTCTAGGGCATGTTATAGCAGATGTACAGGTGAACCTTTCATAGGTTTTAATTCATTGACAGAATTAAATACATCTGCATATTTCATTAAAAGTTCTTTTTGTATTTGCTCCAATTCGACTTCTGTCGGATTTTCTATGCTATCATATATTCCAGAATATTTATTGACATTTTTAATGATTTTTGAAAAATCTGGATGTAAGATACCAAATTTTATCATTGATTCTCGGTTGATAAGAATTTCTTGCACGCCAGAACAAATGGACATCACCACCTCGGATTCTCAATTTTCGTAATGAATTTCACATTTTAGTGTTCCCAAAAATGTGAATTTTGAGCCATCAGCAGACTGTAGTATATCCATTTGATTTCCGCAATGCAGATTTGGGACATGATAATTTACGAGGAAAATTCTCTCCAGCAACGCAAACTTCGGCACCAGTATCAGGAATAGCTTCAAATTGTTCTTCGTAATTGCCATAAAAAACTTTAATTTTGATTGAACATCGCTGTTTTGCTTTCTGATCTATTGTTAATATATTCAAAAGACCAATTCTTTGATTATTACCAACTCTTATGTCATTTTCTCCATTATTTCTGATGGGTGCCTTTTTGGATAAGCTGCAATCCGTAAAATGTCCTTTTTTATTGTATTTTATACAAACAAATTTTTTGGCATGACAAGTATTTATGTCTTGATGCCATCTATTATTACATCTGTAAAATTTCTTTTTATTTGTAAATATTTTTTTATCTATTTTATTTATGATTCTAGATTTTCTAGATAGTTCTTCATCATAATCTCATCCTTCTGCTTCGCATATCTTTACAACTTCATCTATTGAAGCAGTGTCTGGTAGCAATCTATATTTCTTCTTACTTCAGGATCAGCAATTGTTTCTATTATATGATCTGTTAAACATCTTTGGTAACAATTTGCACATGGATCGGTGAGCTGAAAGAGTACAATTTTTTCTCTGTAAAATAACATAAAGGATTCCCCCTCTTCCTATTTCCTTGACATGAATTGGGCTCCTCTTATTTTCCAATTTTCCTTCTCAATAAATTTTCTAACATATTTTGCATGGTTTTTCATTGAAACGGTTTTCTAAAGTTTTTTTTAAATCCTGATTCGAAGCAATTGAATGTTTTATGGATTTTAGCTTATCTTCTAGAAAAGCTCCGATATCCGCCGTGTCTTCCTTTTTTCGACGAGGCATACTTATTCTTGATAGGTTTATAAAACTACCGACTGCGCCATGTAATAATCAGAGTTATAACAACTAATATATTTTATTATCATTTGACAACTAACCAGAGAGTACTGTGACCACAGAACAACTAACTTCGATCTAACATACACGTCATAAATCTATAGGTACTGATATTCCAGGTAGATATCACACCAACTAGCATATAAATCTCTAGTTGATACATATGAAATTATACAACAGGAAGCAATTTTGTAACAAAATCGATGTTGAAAACTAATTCTTGAGTGAATATTTCCCACAAGCCTCAAAATTAAAATTGACGAAATTTGAAAAGCAAATCACATTTCTTCAAAAAAGATAAGAACAATTCAAATGTGCAAAACTAAAAGTTCTATCCGTGGTCTTACAATCTAAAGCTTATCAGACCCTATTAAGGTCCGCCTTTCTTTTTTTTTAAAAAAAAAAGGTAAAAGCACAGCATCGTCGACGAACGGCAGGGGCAATCTGGAAGCGTCGCGCTCATCCAGACGACGCGTCCCGACGCAGATCCCAATCACCAAAACCACCCTGTGAAACGTTCAGTTTCCGAGCGCGAACAACCAACTCTGGATCCTGCTGAAGTAGGAATATGTTCGAGGAGGTACATAGCGCGTAATCAGTTTTGAGTAACATTAAAGATAATATTTGTGGAATTGAGGTTTCAGTGATTTATTTATTTTTTCTGATTGAATGTGGATTAGAGGGCAAAATTGTCAATCTTTGGGTTGGTTCGTTTTTTTTAAATTTTTTAAATTGGGTGTAAAAGTTGGCATTATTATCAGAATTGACAGAATTAGATCTGTTACTAAAAATGACCATATTTAATGCATAGTTGAATAAAACACCGCAAGAATGTGATCCTTTTTTCAATAAGCTTGAAACAAATCTTTGCCAATTATGACTTATTTTACAATACCAAAGTGCGTCATATAGAAATTATTCTTTCTTATATTCATTATAGGTTTACTAATGGAATAAAATAAGCTATAGGATATTTTATAACTAAACCAATTAAGGAATGTCTCTTGTATAATGGAATATTTTCTAAAAGGTCTTGTTTTTGAGTATCAATTTTTGAAAGGTTGTTGTGCTTCTCATGATTTTTAAGAATAGACATTAATGCTTGATTTGTATCATCTCCACAACTGCTGAAAGATTTCTGGCATTTCAAGCCTTTCAATAAATCAACTCGTCAAAGTTTACAGGAGAATATTCTTTAAGAACCGCTGTACTTCAAGTATATTATTTTTATAATACCTATATCAACCACTTTGTTAATTGTTAATTCAAATAAATTATTCTTAAATATTTTAACAAGTCGATAAATTGGTTTATTTTAACCCATCAAATACTAAGCTTTTAGTTTTTTTTTATGGGCTTAATTTAAGTTTTATCACGACTAGGTCATGAGCGCGCTTCGCGCGCTTTTTTTTTAAATCAAGTCCATCAAAATAATTATAAAATGGAAAATATTTATTAGGTGTTGTACAAAAAACAGTATAATTTTTGATTTAAATGTTACGAAGGCGTAGAAGGAACATTTATTAAATTTTTATTTGCTGGTAGTGATGCACAATTAATTCCGTGTTAACTAACTCGGAATTAATCCCCTCCTATTTAATTCCGTATTAACTAACTCGGAATCAATTTCCTCTTAGTTAATTTCGTGTTAAGTAACAGGGAATTAATCTGCTCTTATTTTATTTCGTGTTAGGTAACTGGGAATTAATCCCCTCTTATTTAATTCCGTCTTATTTAATTCTGAGTTGATTATCACGGAATTAAATAAGAGCAGATTAATTCCCTGTTACTTAACACGAAATTAACTAAGAGGAAATTGATTCCGAGTTAGTTAATACGGAATTAGATAGGAGGGGATTAATTCCGAGTTAGTTAACACGGAATTAAATAGGAGGGGAATAATTCCGAATTATACATTAAATGTTAGAGTGAGATAAGTTGTATAGATGTTATTTTAGTGAAGAAATTTCAAATGCGATGGATGGAGTTGGTGACTAATTATTTTTGTATGGTATATCATAATGATTTTAAATCAATCACATTTCTTGAATGTACGGTGTGCATATGTCTACTTATCTCATTCTGTTTTATGGAACTCGTAGGTATACATTTTTCGAAGTGGTTTAATTAAAACAGAATAATCATAACCATAATCAAGGTGTTATTATAAACCGAGTTATTAACTATTTATGTGCTGTGGTATAATACGAGATATCGAGTCTTAAATTTTTTTTTACATTTTCATGAAGTTCCTTTTTTTGTATTAGGCCAGTTATTGAAGTCTACTCGATCAACATTTTACTGCAAACAATCGAAAATTTTTTTTTTTTTAAAGATTTTAAATTCAATTGCTCAATTATTCAACTTACATTTTTTGTTTGTACCTACGTGGTAGACATAAATTTTAAATGTGATCAAAGTAGTTGGTGAATTATTACTTTTGCGGTACATCGTAATGACTTTAAATCGATCTTATTTTTTTAATATACGGTGTGCATATGTCCAGTGCATCTTATTCTGTTTTATGGAACTCATAAGAATCCAAAGTTTAAAGAGTGCTAAGTCTTCATGCCGTTCTTCGTTATTTTCAATCATTTATGTTTATCGTGTTCAGGTTTTTGTCTTGTGATCTTCAAATATCTTGTAAATAAGTTGTAAAGATCTTCTGAAATCACCTATGACTGCAAAATTTCAAAATTAAATTATCAAAAAAACAATTCTTTAAAAACATGGTTTTTGACAACACTATTGCTTCTTTGTTTCCCTGAATAAACTTTCATAGAGTCCCACGAACGAACTCTGAAAAGCGCCACATAAAGTTGTCCGTGACTAAATACATCCTTTCTGGAGATCAATTGACAATTACTATCCTATCAAATGTTTGTCCTTGAGATTTGTTAATCGTCATTAATTGCAAAGGCTAATTTTATTTTAAAATTGCCTTCGTTTGAACGTAAAGGGGTAGACGTTTTCGCAGTAGAGTGTTATTCGATTTATGAATACTATTTCTCCATGTTTATCTACAGTCAATATCTCACAGCGTAACAGATTAACCCCAAGTTCTAGAACTAAAGGCCTTGTACCATTGCAAAGGCCTGCACTGATGCTTAGATTTCTAATAAGCATACAATAGAATTCGTTTTCAATCGTAATTCATGGAGCGGGAATTCGGCGGATTAAGCGAATTTAAATATTTTGGAAGAATAGCATCATTTAGATCACTATTATCACAGTTCTCGACACTATCTATACAGAAGCCCGATCCTCGGGCCAGGGAGAAGAGCTCCCCGATAGAACGAATGTTTTGTCTTTGCCAACGTAATCGAAAAGTAAATGAGAATGATAAAGACGAAAAATGTGTTCTCTCGAGGAGCTCTACTCCCTGGCTCGAGGATCGGCCCGCTGGTGTAGAGTTTTTCGGTCTTGACGTCCAACAGTTCGACAACTTATTCGTTTATTTCTTCGACATCAACATTTCTTGCAGAAAGTATTGCAGATTTGGTCAAGTCCCTGAATCTTCCTTCTTTTAGTATTGTTCGTCGAATTTTTGGTATGAGGAGCGAGGGGGTGAAGTATATGGCAAAAACCAAGGGTGACGTTAGGTGACCATTGGCGTTCAAATGTAGGGTGCCACCAGCTCACATTCCTTTCGAGTATTAGATTAAAATCGACGGACTTTACTTCTCCATAGATGTTTTCAACAATATCCGAATTATCAATACATTTCTCCGACAATTTTAGATTGCCGTTAGAATCATTTAGTGTTCGTTATCGCATAAAAATGCCTCAATTTCAGCAATAAGTGCTTAATGTTGGCCTTTAAGGCGGCAACCGTTCGAGGTTTGTCAACATAGACTTTGGATTTTAGAATGCCTAGAGAAAAAAATCCAGTGACGTTAGGTCGGCCAATTGTGGATTCTGAAGGACGATCGTTGACATCATAAATTGCACGGAGTGCACGAAACGTTTTCCGAATAGAACATTGGTTTTGATAATGATAATAATTTTTAACAATTCCGACGCGTTGCTCAATCGTGTAGCGCTCCATAATAAAATGCAGAGACTAATTGAATACGACTGCCAAAGATAGCACCTGTGTGACTATCGAATTTTTCATGGGCTATTGTCAAACATCGAGCGTTACTATTGGAAAACCCTATACATACCTAGATTCTTCTATTGGAACTCGAAAAAATATTAAACCACTTCCTTGCTCTGAGAAACAACCATCTACAGAGAAATATCTAATAGCACAGCTAATAGGCATATTGTCAGAGAATTGTCACATAAATAAAAAATTCACAGTCCTTCACAAAGATGCAACCGAGGAGAACATTGAAAATGCCGAAGCAAACTTCAACGCTAATGCTTGTGATTATTGTGAGCTTTGAGATCCGCTAAAATTCAACCCTTTCCAGATTTTCCAGAATTTTTCCGACCCAATCCAGAAATTTTCATGCGTTTTCCAGACGTTTCCAGAAATTTCCAGACTTTATCCAGATTTTTCTAGACTTAGCTAGAGTTTATTCAGACTTGTCTAAATTTCTCCAGACCTTATCAAGCCTTTTCCAGAGGTTTCCAGAAATTTCCAGACTTTCCCACACTTTATCCAGACTTTTCTAGACTTAGCTGGATTTTTCAGACTTTATCCAGACTTGTCTAGATTTCTCCAGACCTAATAGAGCCTTTTCCAGACGTTTCCAGAAATTTTCTGGCTTTTCAAGACTGTATCCAAACTTATCCAGACTTTTCCAGATTTAGCTGGGCTTTATCCAGACTTGTCTAGATTTCTCCAGACCTTATCCAGCCCTTTCCTGACCTCTCCGGACTTCTTCCAAACACTTTCCCTACTTCAAATACACTTTTTCAGACTTTATCCAGACTTGTCTGAATTACTCCAGACCTTATCAAGCCTTTTCTAGACGTTACCAGAAATTTCCAGGCTTTTCCAGACTTTTCTAGACTTAGCTAGATTTTTCCAGACTTTATCCAGACTTGTCTAGATTTCTCCAGACCTAATAGAGCCGTTTCCAGACGTTTCCAGACATTTTCTGGCTTTTTTCCAGACTTTATCCAAACTTATCCAGACTTTTCCAGACTTAGCTAGACTTTATCCAGACTTATCCAGACTTGTCTGAATTTCTCCAGACCTTATTAAGCCTTTTCCAGACGTTTCCAGAAATTTCCAGGCTTTTCCAGATTTTATCCAGACTTTTCTAGACTTAGCTAGATTTTTCCAGACTTTATCCAGACTTGTCTAGATTTCTCCAGACCTAATAGAGCCTTTTCCAGACGTCTCCAGAAATTTTCTGGCTCTTTTCCAGACTTTATCCAAACTTATCCAGACTTTTCCAGGCTTAGCTAGACTTTATCCAGACTTATCCAGACTTGTCTTAGATTTCTCCAGACCTTATCCAGCCCTTTGACCTCTCCGGACTTCTTCCAAACACTTTCCCGACTTCAAATACACTTTTCCAGACCTTATCCAGACTTGTCTGAACTTCTTCAGACCTTATCCAGCCTTTTTCCGACGTTTCCAGAAATTTCCAGGCTTTTCCAGACTTTATCCAGACTTGGGTAGATTTTTCCAGACTTTATCCAGACTTGTCTAGATTTCTCCAGACCTAATAGAGCCTTTTCCAGACGTTTCCAGAAATTTTCTGGCTTTTCCAGACTTTATCCAAGCTTATCCAAACTTTTCCAGACTTGGCTAGACTTTATCCAGCCTTGTCCAGACTTTATCCAGACTTGTCTAGATTTCTCCAGACCTTATCCAGCCCTTTCCTGACCTCTCCGGACTTCTTCCAAACACTTACCCGACTTCAATTATGTATAAGTAATTGCCTATCTATGAGTCAGCACTTAATGTATGCAAAAGCGGTGACAACCTTGAACTAACTAACATAAATAACATATCGATTTTATATTCAGATTCACAGCCTCATTTGCATAATTAAAGCGGTGACAACCTTGAACTAACATCTCGATTTTATAGTCAGATTACGAGTCCAATGACAAACAATTTCCAATTTTCAGTTTACTGTTTTTATTGCATATTGAATGATTTTTATTTGGAATTTTAATAATTGAAAAGAACATCCCGTGAAATACTTTTCTGCTGTTTTCGAAATTAAAAGAAAGATCATTACAAATATTAATGGAGGTTCCGAATTGCTTCCTTGGAGCACCAATATAGTTTTTTTCTCAAAGAGAAACATTTTTGTTCTTAGTACACCGTCTTTTAACCTTGCCTGTCATGCTGTCATAAGTCTTTTTTTCTAAATTATTACTTATCAATAATTATGCCAAAATTGCTTTATGATAAAAAAAAAAAATCCGACGCCTCCTTTTGAAGGTACTGCCTAATGTTATATTTGCAGATTTTTCAAAATTTTTTTCGCCTAGATACACCTCTCATTATTATGTTTTGAAAGTTTAGCAATCAAAAATACAATCTTTCTGTATCATTTCTACACACAAAGCATTTTTGGAAAATATTCATACATTTTGATTTTAAAGTCATACAACAACTATATTTATAAAATATCCTATAAGGGCATACACGTGTTGCAATATTTGAATTAAAATTTAATAAACTTCGTTAACTTTTAGTTAACACGTTTCATCAGTTATCGTTTCCTAGCTTAATTAGGTCGAACGAGTGTTAATTAGTACTAACTAGTGTGTTATGTGAGGTATGGAAATTTCGCCGAGTCAATGGATTTTAATTATGTTTAGTACATTTATTATTGGTAAGTTTAATTTATTTAATCGTTATTATTTAATTTCATTAATTAGTTTTTGGAAATTCACCGACAAAATGTTGAAAGTAAAAGGAGAATGTTTCATTGAGAAATAAGAGATTGTTCGGAAAAATCCATAAATTTTGGCCAGGTTTCAGTTTTGATCAGCAGATTCTCTAAATCTGAGAGCCAACTGTTATCATATGAATATGAAGTTGAGGTTAAATCATGGCAGACTGGTATCCAGTTTTGTTGCGGATCCAATGCGTTTCGGTATTCTTACACTTCCTCAGTACGATGTTAATCTTCGCCTGATTAACGCAACACCGCAATGTTTGGGATAAGCTTTCAATTTTTTTCCAAAAAAAAAAAACATGCATTTTGTAATCATCATCCATGAATAATGCTCGAATCCGTATATTGTACACATTTTTTTTTTGTTCAGAAACGACACATAGCACCACGTAACCTAACACCAATCATCAAATCTTGATCTAAAGTTACTCTACCACATTTTCAGCAGGCCCTTCCTTTTATACTTAGACATTTATTTAGCCCTTGCTGAGTCAGACACATTGATATGAAGAATATCAACGTCTACTGTTTCATCAAACTCGGTAAGCACTAGGCAGCGGATTTCTGCTAAGTTCATCCACATGAGCTATCTTTGATCCTGCCCTATATTCAATAGTGAAATTAAATTCCTATGTAATAAGCCACCGTCGAACTATTCGTGGAATTAAATCACGCTTAGTCAACGTATTCCTAAGGGCATTACAATCAGTGACTACTTTTAAATCAATTCCTATCAGATACATACAAAATTTCTTCATACTACAAACAACAGCTAGAGTCTCAAGTGACTCAAGTTCGTATTAGCGATAGACCTTTTCTTGGTTCGTGGTAGAGCGACTGGTACAGGCTTCAGTTCTCCATTTATTTGGCGTTGTAGTTATATTCCACCAATAGCAAGCTTACTATCGTGAAACTCCGTAACAGCGTTTCTATCATAAACAGCCAGCATGGGACAAGTTTATCTTTAAGTTCTATAAATGCATTCTGCTGTTCGGTCTGCCAATTGAAAGGAGCGCATTTCTTTGTTAAATCGGTAAGAGGTTTCGCAATAAGCGTAAATCCTTTAATATACTTGCGAAAATAACTGGCGAGTCCTAGGAACTGTCGGATTGTAGGTACGTCTGTCGGTGTTGGAAAATCTCGTAGATATTCAATCCTTTTGGATTTAGGTTTAATTCCTTCATAGGAGATTTCATGTCCCAGATAACTTATTTGACTCAAGAGAAATCTATATTTATCAAAACATAATGTCATATTGGCTTCACGTAAGAGTTTTAGAACGGTTTCTGAATTCGTGAATCTATTTTTTTCGTCCGTCGAAGGTATCAAAATATCATCTAAGTACGACATAAGCTGTAGTATAACGTTAAAAGCCTGGAATTTTATGAATTGCCCTCTGAAAGACTTCAGGCGCATTTACGAAACCAAATGGCATAGTTAAATACTCGTAATGGCCATCGGGGATTATGAAAGCTATCTTTTCAATAAAATTCGAATCAACTGCTACTTGATGATATCCAGAAGCAAGATCTAAACTAGTCAAGTATCAAGCACCTTTGAGCCCATCCAGTAAATTATCAATGCGTGGCAGAGGATATTTAAGGTCCAATAAAATTCGACTAGCATATAAGGCAAAAAAGATTCCCTGATGATATTATTGTCAAGTAATTCTCGAACTATGTCTCTAACTTTTTCCTGCTCAGCGAAGGCTAAGCGATATGGTCGATGAGTAACAGGTGTTTTGTTTGATTTGTTATTCAATTCAATGCAAATTTCAGCACTATGAGTCTTCCCTAGTTCAGAAATACTTGTAACAAAACAGTCTCTGTAATTATTAAGTAAAGAAAGAAGTTGCATTTTTGTGCCTGTATCAATGTCAGTTTGTTACAAATAAAATGGATTTGTATACTTTCAGAAAAGATAACCTAGGGTCGTGACTTCAAAGAAAAATTAAGATAACGTGTAGCCCCTTTATGTGCAAATGAAACCACTCAAAATCCAACAAACAATTATTTTATTTTGTTTACAATATTATGTAGTCAATTTCAGCGTTAACAGCTTGGTTTCTCTTGGTAAATCTGATACCAAGTACCTGCTTTCCAATCCGGAGCTCTTCAATGGGTGTTGGGGTTTCACTTTCGTGAACTGGAGCTCTTCGTGTTGTTTCCTGTATCCAGGAAGAGGATAGATTGCTGGGGTGACGTCACTCCAGCTGATCCAGACTCCAAACAGTGATCTTTATGTAGAATAGGTACCTAGAAAAGAATAAGGCAGTATCAGGTTCACCAATATTTGGAATATTAAATCCCTGAATTCTGTCAAAAAAAAATGAGTGTCCTGCAAAGAAAATTTCAATAGAAATTTAATATAAAATGATTGTTGCACAGACACTCCCTTCCAACAGAATCAGGTATGAACAGTTATTGCAAGAAAAAAATTAATAATATTTTAATTAAAAAAAAATAGGTGAATAATTAAGAATAATGATAAGATAATGATAATAGTAGAATAAAATAATAACAAGATTTAATTATAATGATTATAATGCTCGTTATAATTGAGCTGCTTTCTTGATAACAGTTCTGGCAGGCAAAAATACGAGCAAAAATAAGGTAGGTAAAAAAAATAAGAAATGAAATCTCTGGATTCTCCCCTAAATAGACAAAATTTTCCTCTCGAACTATGGTAGCTACCACAGATACTAGATAAACCTAGGGTTGAAATTAATCAAATCCAGAATGTGTCAAAATTCTTGAGATGTTTTGAATAAAACTTTTTTACTGAATTTTTGACCTGTCTGGATTTCTATTAAAAAATTACACCCTTTAGTTGAGATAACAATTTAGGGAGTCGAACAGAAAATGTTTGTTCAGGCCTCTGCCTGGATTCAATAGAGTTAATGGGGATGGACTCACAAATTTGGTTCTTACCGACTCTATGGAGCAAATGGTCCAATATTCCCACACTAAAAATTGATTCTGTAAACCAGGGCAGCAGTACCTATTTAAAATTCAAAAATCTGTGTGGACTTACCTCTTATAACAAAACGTGGCACTAACCAATAAGCAATTCACACAAAATGGAAGCCAACAATTAGATAAAAAAAAAAAAACTTTAAATATAATATTTATATTTCAAAAACAGATAAGATAAGATTTAACAGGTAAAAACTTAATAAAGATATGATAATTTGAATATTGAAATATTTATAAGGGAGGATCCAGAAATTTCAAGCACAAAATTATTTTAAAAATAAAGAGGACTTGCCTGCCAGACTATTTTTCAAGGAAAGAGGGCGTTTTAGAAACCACAGCCAGCAGGAAAACGATCCCGTGTTTTTTATACTTACTACATTCCAACCAGCTTCAACCAATCAGACGAGTACACCCAAAAGACCATATTCACTTCAAAATGAAAACACAATGAAAGACCGCATGGAATAAAAGAAAATGGATAAAAATCCACTAAAATTATTTCAATTGTTTACAAATTATAATAATTTAAATTAAGGTTATGTCAAAAATAAAAAACCTTAGACAAGGAAAGAGAGGGGACTCGTAACACAGCAGGTGAAAATGAAGCAGTTTGTCACCAAAAAATGTCTGCTTTTTTCATAACATAACCTAGAAAGCATATTGTTTTTTGCCTGTTAAATGTAATTCCGTCGACTTTTTTTTCTTTGCGGGTTTTGCAGCCATACGCTAGCAATCCACCATGCTGAATATCACAAAAATGTTAGTCTGAAGTAAAATTCACATAGTGGCACCATGAAAAATTGTCGCCATTATTTGGTGACAAGCGGTCACAACCAGCTGCTAACAGGTAAAGGATATTACGCGTCCTCTCTCTTTCCTTGTCTAAGTAAAAAACTGTTAATTAATTAGATCATTAAGCCAAAAAATAATTATCTCAGAATCAGAAGTTAGAAAAGGACAGAAATATATCCATTTGCTAAAAGTGAGATAAATATAATTTCTTTCAATGAAAATACAAATGGCTGTCAAATGCGAATTAACCAAAAATCATGCTTTGAAAAATAAACCATCGAGCACTAGATGGCAGTACCGGCATGATATTTGCATTTTACAGACATGATGGATAGATGGCATTGGGAAATTTTGTGGATATTTTAGAATATTAGAAATTATTTTGAATTCTGAAATGGAAAAAATATAACTTTATAATGAAAATAAGAAGAGATGGAACATGTTACGTAAATGATAAATTTATCGTAACAAGTTCTGACAACATTTTTTAAATCTTCTAAATAAAAATATTTCATAGATTCTTGATTTATGGAATAAACATTTATTTCATCAAAATTACACAATAACCTTCGTGCTCTATCTTTTTCATAACAAACTGGATATTCTGATGTGTTTAAAATTGGCACTAAACCACTCGTCGACAGATCGGTGATACAACGAGGTATCACATTAAACTGATTAGGCCACGGCCTTTGTTGCAAATTAATAAATACCTCTTTGATATTTTCATATATAATATCACAAGAGAAAAAATTTTGTCGGCAAAATTTTCGGAAGGTATGAAAGTTTGTTGCTTGGCAATTTCACGAATGACATTCGTGAAATTGCCGAAAAGCAACAAACTTGAATAAAACCTTGAGAACAATTTTGCCTACATAATTTTTTCTCGAGTGGTATTCGTCATGACTATTTCACGTAAGATTTTGAAAAAAAATAGAATACAAAAATATGAATAAAAACTTCAAATTAAAAATATCAGTTTGACAATGTCAAAAAATGGTCGCTGAAATACCAAGTTGTTGGTATTGTCCAGGTAGCAATATTGTCAGGTGAACACCGAATTTATTGTCGAATGTAATACCACAAGAGGTTTCAGGATTACCGGATAATACTTTTACCTGTCACGAAACGCGTTACGCAGCAACACCACGACTCCGAAGGAGGAGTGGTGTTGCTGGTAACGCGTTGAGTGTCAGGTAAAAGTATTAGGTAATCCTGAAAACTCGAGTGGTATTCAAAAGGTTATACAATGAACTAAATTTTAATTCTTTATTAATTAAATAATTTCATGTATCAAAAATTTAAATTTTTTGTCAAAAAATGTCAAAACACCAGTTACCGTGCAAAAGGTTTATCACTTATTAAGCCTCTCGTGTCATATGGGAAGGATTATCACTTATTAATCCTCTCGTGTCATATGGGAATAATGTACAGTGAGTTGTATAACCGGTGTAATACACTCTGGTGAAATAGTCACTAGAATATAAGGAAACGTGACCAATATGGTTCGGTGGTATGACAATAGTCTCCTTCGCCCATAAAATAATTTTACGAGCAGGCAAATTATCAAGTTCTGGAAGTGGCACATTATTCGAATTAAAAAGTCTAACCTGAGGCGGGATTCTGTAACGGATAGGGATCGTTATCTCTATCGCTATAGCACTTGCTGTCTTTTTCTTTCTTTTCGAAATCAATAAAGAGGGAACTTCAATAGAGATAGCGAAAACGTCTCTATTCGTTATAGAATCCCAGCCCTGATCTCCACGTGTCACCATGATTATATTTGGGTGATTGATAAAAGGCTGGCCAACAATCATTGAAACATTTTGTGCATGATCGGATACAACCAGAGGCGGATTTAGGATTTTTGGCGCTAGAAGCAGAAAAATTTTCGGCGCCCTTCGCTCTTGAGAAGGAAGATGAATAAAATAGTTTCAACGGCGAAATTTTTTGGGAAACTTACCTAAACTAAGTTTGAGTGATTTCACGTATTAAAAAAATAAAAAATTTTCTTATCGAAAAACAAAAAACTAAAAAAAGCGAGTTAGTTACCGTTCACCAAATTGTCGAAATATACAGGGTATCTCATGAGGTTTTACCCAGTTGATAGCTTTGGAGCGCCTCATCGAATGGTCAATTTTGTAATTTTACCTACGAGCGTGCGGTAAAGTGCACTTTACCGCATGTTTTTGAAAATGGAAATTATCACTTTACCGCACACTATGCGGTAAAGTTAACTTTACAGCATAGTGTGCGGTAAAGTTAACTTTACAGCATAGTATGCGGTAAAGTTAACTTTACAGCATAGTATGCGGTAAAGTGCACTTTACCGACCACTTTGTAGTCCACTATACCGCATAGTGTGCGGTAAAGTAGAATTTGATATTTTTAATCAAATTTGCTTTCTTTTTCAGAAAATGGATTTTTGATCTTTTCTAAATTCAATCTTATTCCATTAATTAATTTGATTCATTAATTAATTTTATCAATGCTTTTTTTGGAGGTGTAGATGCTCATAGGTAAAATTTTGTACCTAACACATGCGGAAAGTGCCTTTACCGCCCTTAACGGCTTGACCGAACTCCGCTTCGCGTCGTTCGGTCAACTGCCGTTGCATGCGGTAAAGTATCACTTTCCGCATTTGTTAGGTAAATAACTATTTTATCAGTTTCTTTAACAAAGCCTTAACAAATATGGCATTGCCGATTTTGTAATTTAATTCTGTAACGAAAAATGTCATAATATATCATAAGTTACGTTTAAGATTCTAAAGTTGCCGTAGCCTGACCGAAACTGGAAGCGAAAGTGGTGAAATTGGATGACACATGTAGGAGTGGCACAAAATAGTATATTACATACCGAGGTGGAAAGTGTTTCACAGTAATGGAACTGTTCACCGAGGTATGTATACTATTTCATTTACCATCATTCGATTTTTGAAATTTTTATTTGAATTAAAACTAAAAAAATACAATAATTAACAATTTCATTTACTTTCGGCCCACGGGAGGAAAGTAAACTTTCGACCCGTAGGCCGAAAGTAAAAGTCAAAAAAGTGACATTTTCAATTTTTCAAACTTTTTAAAAGTCAGTAAAGTCAACATTACATGTATGATTGTAAATAAAGTTACTTAGATTCTTAAAATTTGAATTACATCAAATGACGCGTTCCGAAGTTATCACCTGGGTAAAACGTCTTGGATTACCCTGTATATTTATTACTTTTGGAATGAATTACGAAATAATCAGTTGCTGAAATTTTGAAATTTTTGGCGCCCTTAAAATTTGGCGCTGGAAGCAACTGCTTCTTCTGCTTCATAGGAAATCCGCCTCTGGATACAAGAGCTTCGACTTTTGCTGTAGCTAGATCAACAGTTAAATCGATGACAACTTTATGGTTTACAATTAAAAAACCTCCTGCAAATCCACTCAGATGTTTCTGTACCGGATGTAGCTGTAATCCTGAAGCTTTGACGTCAGATGCACGTGAAATAACGACACTACTGCCGGAATCGACATATCCACGTAAAATATTCTGATTTATAGAGCAATCGATAAAATAACATACATTTGTCTCACAATTATTTTGAGCATTTTCTGTATTGAAAATAGGTTTAGACCTACCAGGTTTGTAGAAGCTTTACTTTGGGCAATTCTTTTCTTCATTTCTACATTCCTTTCTAGGCTTTGAAGATTTCGAAGCTAACTACCCCCGTTGACCACAATTGAAACACTTCTTATGTGGTTTCCTAAATCTGAAGACCCTGTTGGCAATTTCACTTGTAAATTGAAAAAGTAGTCCATGACTCAAAGTTGAAATTTAATTTTAAAGAAAAACACCCAGTCTTCCTCCACAAGTATCTCTTTATTAGAATTAAAAAGCCCTACCAGTTTCGAAACTAGTTTCATCTTCAGAGGCAAAAAAAATAACTTAAATCAGCTCAGATAGTCAAAAAAATGTATAGTCAAATAAACCGCCGGAGTTAGCATTGTGTGGAGAAATTTTTTCAAAAAGTTGAAAAGTAAGAATTAAAGTAGATTTTTTTGAATAAATAAATTAAACATAACACAAAAATTGTAAAAATTGTAAAAAATTGTAAAAAACATTAGGTACTTAGAAACAGAACAAATTAAACATTAAAATGAAACAAAGTTGAAATTTTCTTTCTCCATCTAGAGCAGTGGTTCGTGGTTCCCAAACTGGGGGGCGCGTGAACCAACATTAAGGGGGGGCGAGTCTTCTAAAAAATTAATACAGATTTTAAGCTGACTACAATCCGGCAACAGCGCATACCTTAACCAAAGCATCTTTGCCATGCGATCATTGCTACAGTGTACGCTCGCCGCCCACTGTCATGCCCATTCCTCCTCTTCCAAAGTCCAGTTCAAACGAGTTACAGTGAGTAAAAAAAAATGTTTTTGTATAATGGAGAGAGGAAGGGGGGCGCGACCACTTCTTGATTTCAGAAAGGGGGCGCAAAAGAAAAAAGTTTGGGAACCACTGCTCTAGAGCTTAGTAGAATTACTTTTCAACTTTTTGAAAAAATTTCTCCACACAATGCTAACTCCGGCGGTTTATTTGACTATACATTTTTTTGACTATTTGAGCTGATTTAAGTTATTTTTTTTTGCCCCTGAAGATGAAACTTTCTAGTTTCGAAACTGGTAGGGCTTCTAATTCTAATAAAGAGATACTTGTGGAGGAAGACTGGGTGTTTTTCTTTGAAATTAAATGTCACTTGTTCTTTTTGTTTTGGATAAACATCAATATTTAGTGCTGACAAGTATTCTTCGTATAGGATTTCTGGCTTTTGGTAACGTCTAGCTCTGGCACTATTTTGAATAACTGGATCATCTATCCCATGTATGAGGCAAGAAACTACTTCTTTTCTAGAAACGCGGCAGCTTCTTAGGAGTTCCATTTTTGCAAAATAGTCCGATGTCATCGGTTCAGATAATATTTTCTTCCGATTCAGCATTATTTGCAGAAGGGTCTCATTATCAGTATGGTCTGGAAAACTACGTTTAAGAAGAGTTTTCCATTCTTCCCAAGTCAAATTGTAGTTAGGTAAACTGTGGTCCCATGTCTTTGTCATGCCCACCAATCTTGACTGAATGTGGTAAATTGTTGTAATATCGTCTCAATGGGTAATGGCTTTTCATTGATCAATCTTGAAAAGCCACTGGCGTGAAGTCAAAATTATCGTTTTCTGGGGAGAAGTCAGGTATAGAATCACTTTTAACAGTTAATCTAGGCACTTCAGATCTACTTCCAATTGATTGTGTTTGTCTAGTTAATTGTTTGACCATATTTTCCAAATTTTGGATTTGTTCCTGTGTTGTTTCAGAATTGTTTTCTTAAGGAGAATTCGAAATATAGGGATATGTAGCTGACGTAGCTGTCGCATTGCTGTTAGACACCTGAGCCTCAACAACTCGAGACCTTACATAATTTCCTGAAGTTGGATGATCCGGTTCTGGACGTTTCCTTGATTCTGGCGTGTATGTTCTGACGGTTTTGCTAACAGGTGATTCTGAACGTTTTCATGAATCATTCTTGCGTGTTATAGAATGGGAGCCCGGCAATTTAGAACGTCTGTTAGAGGTATCATCAGGCAATTCAAAACCTCTTCCATCACGCGATTTCGAACGTCTTCTTAAATCTTGTGAACGTGAATCTTACCCTCGTGATTTTTTATTTCTATAACGTTGAAGGTCGCTATCTCTATTGCTCACAGAATCCGAGCTCGAAGTAGATTATCTTTTTCCCATCTTTCTAATAGTAATAAACAAAGTACACACAAACCTTTAAATAAACTTGAACGCTCATTATAGGTCAATAATATTTGAACAAACTGAAGTCGCACGCGAGATTGATTACACCACACCTGGAACTGTAAACTAATTTTAATCAAACTCTAACACGTTAACAATAAGAGCGTATATTTCAGACTACCTCGCCAAAAAATATTCGTAATCATCTAACCCTATCCTATTATATTATATACAAACACAACCAAACAAAGAATAGGTAACATCAACACTTTTAAGGGTACGTAGCACGCGAAGAAATGCTGGTGGAATCAGAGAAACCCCTCAGTGCTTGGAAATATATTTTCATTTTTCGTCTTCAATAATATCCGTGGTAAGTTCTCCCCTAAAAGAAAGAGGATAGTTAGGTACCATCTGCGTCTCATCAATTATTAACGTTTTATAATGAACAAGTTATAATTAGAAATAATTCAATTAAAAATTGACGTTCAGAGAAATACGAGCTAATCATAACCTAATAGATTATGATAAATATGGAGCACACTTGATAGAAACCTTATAATTCACGTAACTTGGTGTATGCTGCTGCTCTCTCATTAAATCTCACAACTTTTTGCATTTTCTATACACTGAAAAAAAAAGGTACACAAATATAACGAAAAAGTGCATTAAGCCAGTGAATCTCGTCATTAATATTGAGCCGGGAACGAATTTGTTAATATTATGAAAAGCTATTCGTTAAATAGATGAAAAAAAGGTTTATTGATTTAACGGTTGAATTCATTGTCGCAGAGTAAGGATTCTATCATTTTAACGTATAGAATTCGTTGCCTGAGTGAAATAACTTCTTCAATATAATGTACGAGTAACATTGGTTTAATGGATCGAATTTTTAATTCAATGTAGGCGGTTTCATTGGCTTAATGTATGAATGCATTATCCTAGGTTCAGTTGCATGAACAAGAATATTCATATTATGGGTTCGGTTCGAGTTAACCCGAGCCGAACTGTGACTAAATTATCTTCTATTTTATTCTTCGTCGATTGTGCGTGTTCTGATGGCTATATAAACCAATTCTGAGACGCACACTCTTCCATAGTCTTGGCCCACCCAGTCTCTGACAGCATTGTCTCTTCCTCTGATCTCTCGCTCCTTCCTGCGTTTCCTATTTTCGGTCTCGTGTCTGCGTCGCTGTTCTTCAAAAGTTTGTAGTCCATCGTGGACTACTTGACTCCACGGGCCTATCATTTGTCCTCGACTCCCAGTTGCCGATATCGATATGACACTTTGCCAAAATTTACTTTAAAACATCTTTGTAGCGTTTTTGTTGACCTCCTTGATTCCGTTCTCCATCTTTCAGCTGACTGTAGAGAATCTGTCGTGGAAGACGTGTTTCGGGCATGCAAACGAGGTGATCTGTCAAGCGAAGTTAGTGCTTGATGATAGTTGGAATTTATTGAAAGCGGGACAAAAGCGGGACGCTTATTAAAGGTAGGCGCAGACCGACGCGGCACTTCGGGAGCGGGAGCGGAAACGAAACTTTTGCGGGATGTAAATCAACAGCGGGATATGAAGGAGTGCACACAGGTACGAAGAGAACGCATGCGATTTGCGGGATGTGTGCGAATTAATTTCGGTTCGTAACGTGCAGCGTTTTCCCGCAGTTCGCATAGTACTTTGATGATGTTTTTGTATTGTTTGGACGCTACCACATGTTTCGAGTATGGCGGAAACTATCGCGTTGGTGTGCATGCTATGCAAACTCTCCGCTGCCGTCACTAACGCATCGCTCCCGTTCCCGCTACCGCAGTCCCGCGTCGGTCTGCGCTTACCTTTAATCGGGACTCGTAGCTCGAAATCGGGACGGATGGCCACTTTATTTTCTCAAAAACTGATAAGGGAAAATTTTTGAAACTTCTGGAGTAGAGAGAGAAAGACTAGAAGCTCATCATAGTAAAAGTTCAAATGAATCCAGTAGAAAACAACCTCAGGAAAAATTCATGGAAATTAACTTTGAAAAACTAAATAAAATATCAAATACATGATCTCACATTCTAATGGTTTTCTCAAAAACTGATAAGGGAAAAATTTTGAAATTTCTGGAGTAGAGAGAGAAACACTATAGAAACTCATTATGCTAAAATTTCAAATGAATCCAGTAGAAATCAACCACAGGAAAAAATCAAGGAAATTAACTTTTAAAAACTAAATAAAATATCAAATACATGATGTCACATTCTAATGGTTTTCTTAAAAACTGATAAGGCAAAAATTTTGAAACTTCTGGAGTATAGAGAGAAAGACTAGACGCTCATCATACTAAAATTTCAATTAATCCAGTAGGAAATAACCACAAGAAAAATTCCTGGAAATTAACTTGAAAACCTAAATAAAATATAACATTCATAGGATATCACATTCTAATGGTTTTCTCAAAAACTGATAAGGGAAACATTTTGAAACTTCTAGAGTAGAAAAAGAAGGACTGGTCTGACTCTTGATTCCAGTGTCTAAAATGCAAAAAAACTAAACAATAAACAGTAAAATCTTACCAGGTTCTTGTTATGACTTCATATAATTCTGTATTCCAATGCGTTTTCTTCACAAATCTTACAGATTTGGTATTAAACTCTTGGTTATTACTGTTGCCCCTGTAACAAAAATTTTACTATTTAGGTTTCTTGTTAGGAAAAGTGTTATTTTCAATAACTTTACCTTATTAAGTTTACCAATAATTGTAACTTCAAGCCCAATTTCCACACCACCCTAGAGGTACGAGCCGTCAGCGCGTTTTTTTTTCAAGTGCTTTCCCCCTTAGGCCTAATGCACTTTGAAATTACACTTGTACAGCCAAAACCGTCAACTATCCATTAATCCAACCTTCACTTCTCAGCTAGGAAGACACCACTGCAAACACTTACCATACTTACGGTGTATATTTAGTGCAACAAATGAGGTCCAGGGTAACTATGGCATTAGGCTCCCCCGGGGCTTCCCTGCCTTGAAGATTCAGTCGAATCATGAACTGTTTTTTGGGAATTGACACATATGTAATTTCAGCTGGAAGAGAAAAGTAATGAAAATTTTGGATCCAGGCAGTCATGTTCATCATTGTCAGTCAGTTGTGGCTACGTCATTTGTTCCAATCACAGATTGTTCCAATGTCCACCATTGCCAGTCATTTGTACCTTGTCCACCATTTCCAGTCATTTGTCCCATGTCCAGAGTGGTAACCAGTTTGCAGGAAAGGCTATCCAATGTCTAAAGTAAGGATGACCTAACTGGAAAAGATATTAAAACAAAATGGACATAGAAATGAGAAACCTGGAATGTTAGATAAATGTATTATTATTATGTCTGAAAAAGACAATATATTATTATTATTAACCACCCAAACTGATCCATAAAGCATCTATTGATCCATTGGTCCATAGTCAAAAACATTCCCAACTGAAAAAGGCCAATTTGTATCATATCCAGGGTCAAAACCAGCTCACTTCCTGGTTCAATTTGGAAACCGGATGCCTGGAAAAAACAACTTTATGTTAGTGAAAATTCAATGTTTTATATTAAAAATTACCTATTTATTCAGCTTCCAATATCCATCAACCTGAAAAAAGTATAATATCCAACGGTGTCCAGAGCATGCTACCCTAGAATTCCAACGTTGTCCAGGGCATCCTACCCTAGAATATCCAACGGAGTCCAGAGCATCCTACCCCAGAAAGCATAAGATCCTCATAAACATACATATTTTTCTGAAAAGCATGAAAATCAAAACAACATGGTTTAGGAATAGGGAATTTTTTTTTTAATGTATTCAATGTTCTGCAACCTGCATTGTTGATGATGTTGTCTTCAATTGAAACACACAAAACAAAAAAATTATCCAGCTGCTAATAATCTGGAAACAACTTATATCCGAGAAGCTGCCTCATAATGTTGATATTGTCTTCATCTGGAAAACACAAATCAGAATTATCCAAGAGAGCATTCGGCTATTCCGTGTCCATTTTGGGCTTGATCTAATATCGAAATTACATTGTACCGACACCCAACAGCATCCGTAACTTGAACCCCTCTCGCCCGTATGTTTTGCCGGCTGCTACACATATCCGGATGGTATATTAGTGCAACAAATGAGATCCAGGGCAACTATGGCATTAGGCTCCCCGCGGCGCAGCTAGTACCGAAAAGAAACGCTCAAACCACCAATGTTGAAGGATATTGATGAAATGGAACTTCAATTTGTTGATTGAGTGAAAAGTTTACAACCAAATGTTCAATTATTATATTGTATGTGGAAAATGCTCTATTATTACCTTAGATTGTGGCATAATTTTTATGGATATCAATGAAATACACTCTTTTATATTTTATTGTTTTTCTGGAAAACCACTGATTGGAGAATTATGATACTTCCAGGAGAAAAAGAAGCAGTTTATAGTAGATATGCTCCTTATAATAGGTATATTTTGACTTTTGTGAGTTACAAGCTGAAATTTTTACAGAATAATGGTTTTATTATGACATGGTCATGAACAATTGCCCATATCTTTGTTAAATTTCAAGCAAATTGAAATAAATTATATACCATTAAAAATAGCATTAAATTCTCTATAAATCTGTGCAAAATTGAGTTTGATAGCTTGAATAGTTTTTGAGCAATTGAGCCTCAAAGTTGACTTTTAGTCCATATTTTGTCAAAAACTTCAAATTAAATTTGCTCAAAAACTATAAATCTGGGAATATTGTTAATTACAGGCCATTTAGAGCTTAATAAGAGTTACAAATGCTAAAAATTTTAATGCAATTTGCTCAACGGTTACCGAGCCATTAAGGTTTGAATATTTTGAAATCAAAATTCAAAGGGGGTTACCCTTATGAAAAACTGGATTTTTTTATTTTTCAGTTTTGTTCAATTTTGACTTTATTAATCGATAGAGCGGGTTAAAATTAGTGGAAAATAACCCTGACATCGATTCAATTGGCCATTATAAGCAGAAACAAAAATACAGAGAAAATTCTATTTTTGGCTCTGAAAAATTTTCAAAATCTTGATATGGTCATGAACAATTGCCCATATCTTTGGTAAATTTTGAGCAAATTGGAATAAATTATATACTATTGAAAACATCATTAAATTCTCTATAAATCTGTGCAAAATTGAGTTTGATATCTCAAATGGTTTTTGAGCAATTGAGTTTCAAAGTTGACTTTTAGTCCAAATTTTTGGGCACTCTACTATTAGGAGCTCATCATACTAAAATTTCAATCTTTTCTAGTAAAAAATAATAAAATGGAAAATTAATGAATATGTAATAGACTGTCAGATAGGGGCTGTTTAGTGGAGTCATTTTTTTTTGTCTGGCATTTTGAGGGCTGAATGTGGCTACTAAGCTGATGAGAATATGGGTGATTTTAATGCCGGCCTCCCGTTCGAAAATTTGCAGAAGAAAAAAATGGATTTATATGAAGATTTTTTTTTTTAATGATCTCAAATTTTCTTGCTTTTAAATAAAAGATTGACATTGATAAATAATTCACCCATGAAAAATATCAGATGCTTTTCAATAGCTGAAAAAATGGGGATGGGTGTCAACTTTCAAGAGAAAGGAAAAGAACCTTCCGCGTTTACTTTTTGTCTGGCAATCGAGAGAATGAAAGGTTTTGTTGTGAAAATAACGCTGAAAAATCGCCAGACGGTAATCACAGTTCGAAATCGAGTTCTCCGGCGAAACATTCTGTGGACATTTCGAACAGAAGGCAGGCATTAAAACCACTTATATTCTCATTAGCTAACTAATCACATTCATCCCTCAAAATGCCAGACAAAAAAAAATGACTCCACTAAACAGGCCCTATCTCAGGGTCTATAAGTAGAAGGGAAAATAAATGAATATGTAAGTACCTACCTGTCAAAAATCTGTCTAGAAGAAGGTTCTTATCATAGGCCCTTTAAGAGTCATTTTACCCATTAAATTTATTAAAATAATACATGATTAAGCTCAGATGACTTTTGGAACCTGTTTGCTTACAAGGGGGCTGACCTGAAAACAAATAAAACAGCGGCAGGAAAATGGTTCATGTACCTATATGTTTGAGTATACTCAAACAAAATTACAAATTAAAGTTGATAAGTAACATAGGGCAGTGTATTATAAATTATCAAATTCTTCAAATAAGTTTATTTTATGGTTGACCCACCCTGTATCTAATTACAAATACCAAATGACAGATAAATTTGGTGCATATTTCCAATTTTGTTTTTACTGTAGTTGACCCACCCTGTACCTAATTACAGACCAAATGACAGATAAATTTGGTGCATATTTCCAATTTTGTTTTTACCGTAGTTGACCCACCCTGTATCTAATTACAAACCAAATGACAGATAAATTTGGTACATATTTCCAATTTTGTTTTTACTGTAGTTGACCCACCCTCTATCTAATTACAAATACCAAATGACAGGTAAATTTGGTGCATATTTCTAATTTTGTTTTAACTGTAGTTGACCCACCCTGTATCTAATTACAAATACCAAATGACAGGTAAATTTGGTGCATATTTCCAATTTTGTTTTTACTGTAGTTGACCCACTCTGTATCTAATTACAAATACCAAATGACAGATAAATTTGGTGCATATTTCCAATTTTGTTTCTACTGTAGTTGACCCACCCTGTATCTAATTACAAATATCAAATGATAGGTAAATTTAGTGCATATTTTCAATTTTGTTTCAACTGACACATAATATAATCCCGCATTTGAAAGTCAGCTCTAGTTACAAATGAACATAAAGTTTCAGCTCCTGGGGCCTGTTTCATAAAAAATATTATTCTAATAATATTACTCTTTAGCAAGTATTATAAGTCAAAATTATATTATCAATATCATAATTTTGACTTATAAGATTGACTTATTGACTAAAGAGTAATATTATTAGACTAATATTTTTTATGAAACAGGCCCCTGGCCTACTAATTAACTATTGACCGGATTCTCATAAATCCTTTATTGACTGGCTTTCCAAGAGTGCCTGCCTACCCAATACTAATACCCCCATGAGTGTCTCAAAAAAATTGAAAAATATAGCTACAACTGTATTTATAGATGTTTGTATCATTTTGGAAATAGCTGAAAATGTTTAGTGGACTGCCTTTAGCAATTACCCACAGATTAGAGTTAATTTGGGTTAGTTTGGGTTGTTACTAGTAGAAGTGGCTATTGAAATTTGGAATAATTAATTGTATGGATTTAAAGAGCCATTTAATTAAAAACTGGACAAAAATCTTTTTTTTTTTGGAAACTCCAGCTTTCTATTTACAACAGTACCTACACCAAAGTCTAACAGTACCTAATACATATCTTGAACCCAGCATTCTATCTCACAACAGTCCATATCCCGGGATCATTCATTCCTCACACATCTCATCCATACAGGGTGTCCCAGGGAAAACAGTCCACTCCGATTTATTGGGTTTGGGATGAGAATCTGGAAAAACGCTCGGACACGTCGATGTTTGATTTGAGGGGGAACTATTTTTCAGTTTTTTTCATCCCTGTAGCTCCAACCCCCTAGCTAGGGGGAGAACAACCCCCCAAATTTGAATAGGGAATAGGGGTCGTGTCATACCTCTTTTTAAAGGTCTCATTGAGTTCTTTATGGCCCTAGAATTTCATCTTATTATTTTCATCCGTAACGAAATGACAGCTTGTCAAAATCTTGGAAATGGACTATGTTTTAGTAGGAGTAAAAGCGGTACTTACCTCCCTTAATACAACATACAAATCGATAATTAAATATATTGCTTAACCGAAATGAAAATCTACTCGCCGCGCGCCCAAGAAAACTTAACCTAATAGCTGCTTATTGAGCTGAAAAGTGAAAGTGTCTGCCATGTCAGACTCAGACCTCAACTCTTGGCGTAAAATGCATTATCCGGGTTTAGAAACACTATAGGTCAAAAAGACGAATTCCTAAACGTTAAAATCACCTTTTCTAAATTTAAAATCGAAGAAAAAATTAAGCACAAGCACAGTCTGAATTGCAAGCAATTCATCGAGGTCTGCGGGTGACGTCACCACTATCAGCAGCTGATAGTGGTGGCGTCACTCGCAGACCTACCGCCGATTCGAGAATTAGCGAACGTACGCCTTATGAGAAATCCTGCGGATAGTGAACGTGAAAACGAGACTCAGCCAGTGATGCCAACTCACTGATGTGAAAAATCCCTACTCTAAGGTAAAATATCCCTAGATCAGGCAAAAATGGCTCATAAATTCCTCCCCGGTTTTTCCCTTCTTTTAATATGGCCCATTCACGTAGCCTGCGTGGCTAAACATGATCGCAACTTAATTTGATGACTCCTGATTTTCAATCTTGCCATGAAAAATAGGAAAATTAAAAATATTGGCAGGAATAGGAATGACACTATTGACAATTAACTAATTTGTTTTCTTTGATGTTGGGGTAGGTACCTACAAGAGGCGTTTTTTTTTTCATCGAATTATCCACCATTATGAGAGAGTCATTTCGATTGTCCATGAACGAGACAAAGACAGACTGCTCATCAATGCATCAACCGGCGTAAAAAAGAATGCAATAAATCTAATTAAGTAGTAGTAGTAGTAGTAAACATGCTTTATTGTCAAAGATTACATTGATCCTTATTGACAAAGCTAAGTCTTAAATACATCGCAATAAAAAAATCCATTAAGTGGACACAAAAATCAAATATAAAGATTAAATATAAAAAAATACAAAACACACACAGATCAGTCCAACATCCAACATTCAATCCAAAAATCCTATGTTATCTAATAAATACATTAAACAGTAAATACCAGTAATACCACTGCAGAAAGCTAACAAAGAAATATCCCTAGTTTGGCCTGGTTTCTGGAAAATCTCCCCTCAATCCCTAATTAGTGTTAATATCCCTGGATCTAGGGATAAATTCCCTAAGTTGGCATCACTGGACTCAGCTTCCAGAAATACCTGCTAAAAAACGTAAAATACATGGATACAAGAGATTAAATAATAAAATTTCTTATGAATTTAAAATCATGTTTACTTTATCAAAAATCTATAAAAACATATTATTGTGCTTCATTTTCTTTTACCATTAAGCAATTTTTAGCCTCACGATTTTTCTTTCTCGATTCTCAAGAAATTTTTTCATTCCATCTGGCAACGCTGCATGGAGAGTTTTTAACAAGCGTCTGCGGATCACACGGAGGCAACGCCACGAATATGATCGAAAGTGTACGAACGAAACTTTTAAAATTTGGCGCGACGCGACAAACGGAGGTTCACTAGCATTTTTGTTTACCGCCTCTTTATTTATTTGACACAAAATTATTAATTATAATTCGATAGTTTGTCTTATTATCATTATCAATGACATGAGAGGGAGTTTTCGAGCAATTATCACCTAAAAAAACACATGGAGAGCACAATTCACAACAAAAATACATCTACAAAAATAATGAAGTCCATAAGATGCCCATTAAACTGTGATTTTATTACCGACAGCAAAGACATTATTGTTTTACATATAAAAATTTTCACGGAAACAACTTAGACCCCAAGAATTTAACATTTAATAATAAGGAAGACTTTTTTGAGTGGAAAAGAAAATTAGAGCAAAAGATACCATCAGAGCACAGTTTATAAAATGAACTGTTTAAACTGTTGAAAGGAAAAATGGTACAATAATTATTTATTTTATTTATCACCAAGATCGAAATTTACATAAACGCGTTAAATTTACATTATGTAGGTACCTATTACGCTTACATAAACAGGCTTTATTGAGTATTGACTTATTATTTAATAGCCTCGCTCGCAAGCCCGCTCGGTCATAAAATTATTCGTACAATAAGCCTTTCTTTATTGTAGGTACCTACTTGTTATTTAATGCTATTTATATAAATAGCTATTATTTAACAATCTAGATTAAACACTGTGTCTTTCAAAATCTTACAGAAACAGCTTAATTGTGATACAGCCTATAAATCCAGGGCCGTGCATAGGGGGGTGCGGCCGGTATAAATTACCGGGGCCCGGGTTCAGTAGGGGCCCGGCCCGCCAAAAATGTTCTCAGGTCTTATGGTACAGGGTTATTGTTTATAAGTTGCAACACCGACTATACCTTTTTTATTTGACATTTTAGAAAGAAGTGTCTCAAATAAAAGCTTTATGGTTGAATTTTTTTCTTCTCATTTTCGCATCTACAGAGTGTTTCAGAAAAGCTGGTCGTGGTCCAACTCTCTCATTTTAAATGGAATACCCTGTAAACAGGAATTGAATATTCGGATTCTACGTAAAATTCTGAGCAGATTCCATGTGATATACCATTTACCTGGATTCAACTGTTTTGGAAATATTGACAGTTGAAAATTCACTTTTTAGCAACTTTGACAGGTTGTGAAACCAAAAGGGTTAATGAATAAAATTATACCCGAGGAGTACTTATACATTGTGATCTATTATAAATCTCACCCCCTCCTTACTTTTTCATTTGATGTTTTTGACAGAAGTGTCAAATACAAATGTTTTAAGAAATTGTTAAAAGTTTTTAAAGTCAGTTTCAAGCATAGAGGGTGCGTCAAAAAAGTGTAGCCTAGCAGCTTCAATCTGCTTTCAACGATATATGATTTGATATGTTTATCTCTCGATTTATCTTCGATAGTTATAGGGAAAAACGTGAAAATCCCTTCCTGGTATTTTTTTTTAAATGATAGTAATAGCTTATTTCATCTGGATTTATTATGATATTTCACCTTGTAAATTAATGAATATCATTTGAACAATAAATTGTTAATAAACAATTCTCTCTATAGCTTGAATGGTATAATTTTTCATTCTTCAACATGAGACCTTGAAAGGGACTAACAAATAAGCGCACAATATACAAGATGTATACCATTTGAAATAATATAACCTCGTACTGCTACACTTGACAGTTTCCTGAAACTTTTCTATTTGACACTTTTGTCAAAAACATCAAATAAAAAAGTTAGGAAGGGGTGACATTTATAATAGATCACCCTGTACTTTTTTAACGACTTCTGGGTAAAAATGTCGTGACACTCAAAAATGTTTGGGGTCCCTTTAGGGAGGCCCGTCGCAATAGCTGTACTGGGGCCCGCGCGTGCTTCGCACGGCCCTGTATAAATCAACTGTGGAGGGCGAAGGGCCATGTATCATTGGATTGTTCCACCTGACATCAATTATTTTTTTGTACCCGGGTTCTGGCTTGGGCTTGATACCCCATCCCAAAAAAATTAATTCTCATCAGTCTTTCTAAAGTTTTTAGTTAAATATTATCGATAATAATCGATATTTTACGAAATGGAAATTGCAAAATAATCCTAGAATATAACAATAAATATTCATCAGGATTCAGGACAAGGAGGTGGAGGCGTCAATAAACAAGGAGCAAAAACGTTATGGACGCTGTATTCGTGGCGTTGCCCCCGTGTGATCCGCAGACGCTTGTGAGTTTTTACGCTATTTGTCAGACACCCTGTATTTATGTTTTTTTTTTAGATCATAACGGAAGTCCAAAATGCCACAGTGAAAAAGCAATTGGTGAAAAATCACAGTAAGGAGTAACCCTGATATTTAATTTACTGATTTCATATTCAAATAGCCCAGAATAGTCCAATAATAAAGCTATGAAAGAAAAATTTTAAGTGTCACCTCGAGACTCGAGACTACACGAGACTCTCATCGAGTCTGGTCTCGTCTCGTCGAGACTTCACGAGACGAGTACATAAGCCAGTCTCGTCTCGAAAAGTCGAGACGAGATGAGGCGAGACGAGACCAGTCTCGAGTCTCGTGGCATCACTATCGGTAAGATTTCGGAAAGATTTCGAGGGATTATTCACTGTGACAAGAATTCAGATTTAGAGCGATGATAGACGTATATTAATATAATTTGAGCTAATTTTTAATTTAAAATAAACCGCAACTCGCTAGCTTGAATCATTCAAAAGTTATGACCATTTTAAAACGAGTGGAAACTAAAATATTATGTTTGTCATTAGAAAACTATCAAGCCTTGTACTTCAAGGGACAGAAGCAAATTCTAAAAATTTCTTGACGTATATCAATATATTTTGAGCTGATTTTCAATTTAAAAATAACCGCGGAATTTTCTTCTTTGCAACAATTTTTAAAACACACTAGATCTTCAATGTTATTGGAAAACAAATTTTCCATCCCATTCTATGTTCAATCCTATAGATTCAATAATACTGATCCATGAAATGGCCTGGTGAGTGCCCGGCTTTACTGTCGATGAGTTTCCGCTCTGCTATTACCTTTCGAAAAATTATACTTTTTAAACATTTACCATAGGAACAATACTCACAAAAATAAATTAACAGATCAAATATTTTTCTCTGCGTTTTAGCTATGTTTATTTTAAATCCGGAATTATTCTCTGCAAAAAGCAATTATACTTTTTGTTGACTTTTTCCTCTTCGGGGTTTGGAACTGCACTTGTGAATCTCGATTGGTTTTTATCAAAATAGAATAACCGCACAGCCTGATTAGGTAACTATAATCAAAACAAATATGGAAATCCTATTATTAAAAAGTTGTTGTTCTGAAGAAGATGCTCTATTACTTTTTAGATGCAATTAATTACATTCTACCTCTACCTGGCTGCCTCATTATTTTTGCTCTAATGCTTAGCGAAGCCAATTTCTAACTAAAACCTAATTAGTCCAACGCGAAGAATAAACTTCAATAAAAATGTTTAGCATTTTCAAACAAAGTAAAATGGCGGAAGCTACAAAATAGATTAATTCGCGCTTGGCAGCCGAAAACTGTTGCAAATTAACAAAGCATATTTTGAATTTGTTGCGTCGGTTAATAATTGTTGTTTAGTGCATGTGGTGAGCACTAATTTTGGATTTAATTTTAACGGAACTTCATAATAATGGGATTTATTGAGTATTTTCCTAATTTTAATTATTTATTGGAACGATTTTTGTATACTTCAACTCAATTTATGTGGAGCTTTTAAATCAATTTTTAGTTTAAAATTAGTAAAGATCATGAATTACAAGTAAATTCAGCCAAAAATCCTGAAAAATGTTACAAATAAACCTCGTTATTTGAACTTTAAGATTCGAGAACCTAGGGTCGTGGAATTCAAAAAATTATGATAACGTGTAGCCCCTTTATGTGCAAATGAAACCACTCAAAATCTAACAAACAATAATTTTATTTTGTTTACAATGTAGAAAGATTGTTAAAATTAAATTTAAAAGAGTTAAAATTTGACAGTTGACAGCTTGGTTGTTCTGCTGAATCTGATACAATGTACCTTTCCAATCCGGAGCTCTTCAAGGAATGTTGGGGTTTCACTTTCGTGAACTGGAGCTCTTCGTGTTGTTTCCTCTATCCAGGAAGATGATAGACTGCTGGTGTGAGGTCACTCCAGCTGATCCAGACTCCAAATAGTGATATTTATGTTGAGTAGGTACCTAGAAAAGAATAAGGCAGTATCAGGTTCACCAATATTTAGAATATTAAATCCCTGAATTCTGTCAAAAAGAGAGTGTCTTGCAAAGAAAAAATTTAAATTGAAATTTAATATAAAACTATTGTTGTGCAGACACCTCTTTCCTACAGAATCAGGTAAGTATGAGCGACTATTGTAAATTGGAGAAATATTTTAATAAAAAAATACAATTAAATAATTGAAAAATAATCATAAAAATAGATAATAACAGCAAGATTGAATTAAAATGCTCTTTACAAGTTGAGCGGAGTGCTGCTTTTCTGGCAGTAGCAATAACAGGCAAGAATATGAACAAAATCAGATAGAAAATTAAGAAATTAAATCTTTAGATTCTTCCCCAAATAGACAAAATTTTCCTTTTAAGCCAAGGTAGCTACTATAGGTACTAAAAGATAAACCTGAGGGTGAAATCAATCAAATCCAGGAACTGTCAAAATTCTTGAGATGTTTTAATTAAAACTTTTTAAATGAATTTTCGACCTGTATGGATTTCTATTTTAGAAAATTACACCCTTTTTCAACAATCTTCTCTTCAAGAGGATAATAATTGAGATAATAATTGATGGAGTCAATCAGAAAATAGCTATATAGGCCTCTGCCTGGATTCATTAAAGAGTTGATGGGGATGGACACACAAATTTGGTTTTCACCGACTCTATTTAGAGCAAACGGTTCAATATTCCCACACCAACAATTGATTCTAAAAACCAGAGCAGCAGTACCTATCTATTAGCCCAAAAATCTGAATTGACTTACCTCAAAAAACGTGGAACCACCAATCACACAAAATGAAGGCCCGCAATAAGATAAAAAAATTAAAATATAATATTTATATTCCAAGAATAAATAAGATAAGATTTATCAGGTAAAAACTTAACAATGATATGATAGTATGCACTGATGACAAAATAAATTGCAAAATTTATAAGGGAGAATCCAAAAATGCGAAGAAAAGATAATAATTGATGAAGTCAATCAGAAAATAGCTATATAGGCCTCTGCCTGGATTGAATAAAGAGTTGATGGGGATGGACTCACAAATTTGGTTTTCACCGACACTATTTAGAGCAAACGGTCCAATATTCCCACACTAACAATTGATTCTAAAAACCAGAGCAGCAGTACCTATCTATTAGCCCAAAAATCTGAATTGACTTACCTCAAAAAATGTGGAACCACCAATCACACAAAATGGAGGCCCGCAATTAGATAAAAAATTAAAATATAATATTTATATTCCAAGAATAGATATGATAGTATGCACTGATGACAAAATAAATTGCAAAATTTATAAGGGAGAATCTAAAAATGCGAAGAAAAAAAATTATAAAAATAAAAATGACTCGCCTGCTAGAGCACTGCCAGAGAAAAAAGAACGTTTTAGAAACCAAACCCTATCGGAAAACAATCCTGTGTTTTTTATACTTAACTAACTGCGTTTTAACCAGATCAATCAATCAGAAGACTACACCGAAAAGACCATATTCACTTCACAATGAAAAACCACGTGGAATAAAAGAGAATAGATAAAAATCCACTAGAATTATTTTAATTGTTTACAAATTATAATAATTTAAATTGAGGTTATGTTAAAAACAAAAAACTGCTAATTAATTAGGTCATTAGGCCAAAAATTATTATTTCAGAATCAGAAGTGAGAGAAAGACAGAAATATATCCATTTGCTAAAAGCGAGATAAATATAATTTCTTTCAATGAAAATACAAATGACTGTCAAATGCTAAATAATTAAAATCATACTTTGAAAAATAATTCCATCAGGGAGGCTTTATTTGAAATTGATGCAACTTTACGTACACGCAAATATGATAAAAATGACGTCATTCGCGATTGAAAAAGTGCATGTCAAATAAGCCATGCACCAATTTTCAATCACAAAATGACGTCCTTTGCGTGTACGCAAAGTTGCATCAATTTCAAATAAAGCCCCCCAGGTACTAGATGGCAGTACCTTCATTTAATAGATATTTGCATTTTATGCACATGATGGCAGTACTGGTATTATATCGAATTTTGTGGATATTTTTAGATTACTTAGATTATGAATTATTATTTTGCTGATTCTGAAATGGCAAAAATACAACTTTATAATGAAAATAAGAAGAGATAGAGCATGTTACTTGAATGATAAATTTATCGTAACAAAAATCAGAGCAATCGTGCAGTCAAAGACAACGAAACCCACAGAACACTTAGACAAGTTTTGGTGAATTACTTAGTCACACGAGGAGATACTGTCGAATGAGTATTGAAAGGTATTTTGGCCAATATACTTCTTTTACATTTGCATTGAAATTACAAAGATAAAGTAATAATAACTCAAAGTCTGTTCAAAACAAACATAGAGATCAAGAACTTGACCTACGATGAAGAACTTGACTATGAAAAGTTGCTTTCACAAAAAAAAAATCCTGCGAATTGTTTCGATTCCAGATCCAGCCAAAGAAACATATTATTTTCAAGTAACTCTTGTAAAAGTTAAATCATTCACTTAAACATCTAAAAATCTAAGAACCTATATCAACTTAATATCACATTGAAGATATTTTTAGCCTGTTTGAAACCTTTACATTTGAAATTGATATTCAGTCCCTTTCTTGTAACTTCAATTGAATAGACACTGAAAATGATCGACAATGGCCGGACAAATTAATTTTGGATTAAATTGGATTCTGTTGTAACTGGTCCGAACTATCGGCAATCAATAATTAAACTAGAAATTAATGTTGATTTGTCATAACGTGTTTCGATTACATTTGATCGAGAATAATTAATATATTTCTTAATAATAATAAAAATACTCGCATACTTTGTGTATTCAAAATTCACGTGGAATATTTACTTTCTATTCCCAAATTTTCAATTTTCGTTCTCTCGAATAACTTTGGAGCCTCTTTTCGTATTTCCTGCCTATACGATATTCGGCAAGAGATAAAGTTTTCGTGTAGGTATGAGAAATTTACCGAAAAACTCTGATAAATGGGTTTTATTTAAAGGAAGTAGATCTTGGATATAGAGAAATGTGGCTTGCTTGTATTTATGTTGTGTACCGCGGAGTTCATTTAAAGTAGCTCAAGCTCAAATGAAGGAAATCTGTTTAGTAACTATATACGCAAGTAAATCAAATAATTCCAAACTAAACATTAAGTAAATAGGTACATAAGCAATAAAATACTAGTTGAATTTAATAAAAGTTTGATTGGACAATTAAAAAACGACACAAATCGAAATATCTGAATCCGAATATTAAATCGATTCGAAATGAAATTATCGTATCCGGAGGTTGCGATTTGACAAACATTTTTTCAAATGGATTTTGGATTATTTTTTAATTCAAATAACTCTGTTTCGAATTGAGCTGGGCTTATATTGAGCATATACTCTTTTCAAGAATTTTAAATTTTATTGGAAAACATTGTCGAAACTTTCAGATTGTTGTCTTTCCTGATATTTCCCTTGGTTTGTTGGTCGTAGAGGCGATCTAGGCGGTGTGGCCTTCCATGCACTGCAGGCTGTTGAATACTTGTGCACCTCAATTTGCCCTACAAAAGCCCATGGATAATTTTCAGGCGGTAGTCTATCCCCGGACGGATTTGCTCCGAAGAGTCTGTATCTTTTGTGTGATAGGGCCATATAGTCATATATTATGTGGGAAGCTGTTTAGTCTTCCTCGGCCCTTCACATAGTCTGCATTCAGCGAGTCCATTGAACATCTCCAACCTGTGCTGATGCTTCCTCAAGTGACTTTGTCCTGTCAATAGCCCTATCACTTGTCTGAACTGTGTGTTCATTAAGTCGTAACACGTCAGTTGTTAGTTTCGTTGAAGGATTTCCTATTATAGAACTTGCGTGATTTGTCCAGGTGTTGTATATCAACGAACCAAATGTTGTCTTTTCGACCATTTATCCAGTGTTGACTTTACACTCATATTCAATTTACGTTGCTGTCATTCGAATTCGAATCAAAATTATTTGATTTGATTTGATTCGATCAACGGCAGCAAGGCAAGGTTTAGTGATTCCCTGACACTGCAGCTAGTTAGCTTATTGTATTCCTTGCTGTGTGAGTTTCTGGCGAAATAGGTTTGACACCTTCGCCAGGTGCAGTAGCCTCTTTATTGGCGACTTCAGGGGATCCTCCTTCTGGACAGATTCCTCCTCCAAGAGGTGTCGGGTTCTCTAGTAAGCGGGTGCAGGGCACTCGAATAGTATGTCAGAGGCTGATTCTTCGTCCTCGTCGCACAATCTACAGATGGGTTCATCTTGGTAGACTCCCATCTCATGTAGGTACTGTGACCGGTTAAGAGTCCTGTCACAATTCTGATTTGGTTCCTCGTGTGCTTTAGGATCTCAGAGGCTACTCTTGTCGTAGAATAGTTCACCATTGCCTTACTGTGGTGTATATGGTATTTTATACCAGTGGTTTTTGTGTTCCTCTCGGATTCACTTGTCCAAGCAGCCACGTATCGAGGTTTTTGATATTCTGAATATAGGTTCAGGGTCCATAAGCTGCTGTTTTGATCCTTGCCTGGCTAAGGAGTCCGCGTTTTTATCGCGCAAGAGTTACCTCGTTTCGGCTGGCTAGGGTTAAAAGGAGTTGCAGACAGTCCCACACTTATTAGGTGTTTATCTGTTGGCATGCTAGAGCTTTAAAAGCTGCTTGACTCTGCCATTTTTCAGATTTTCCCGCATACATATCTCTATTGCTTGTATTTTGGCTTGAAATACGGTGGTATGCGTCCCCAATGGAGAATACCATTTTGATCTTGGGGATAGGCCATATACTCCGGCACCGGTTCCACTGTCGGTTTTGGAGCCATCACTGTACCAAACTAACTTTCCATTCTGGACTAGTGAGTTTTCTATTTTGTTTTCCCAGTTAATCTGGGTTTGGAACGGTTTATGAGTATTTATTCTCAGGGTCATGATGTCACTTCTCATCTCAAATAGTGAGTTTGTTACAATGATTGATGTCCGGATGTTCTTCTCGGATTCCAGCTCTTCCTACAAATCCGTCTTTAAGCCCCCATTCTTCCCTTAGCTTTGATAATGATATCATATGGCGGGAGGTTTAGTATGGTTCGCATAGCAGTAGTTGGAGTGCTTCTCATTGTACCCATTATGCAGAGATAAGCCAGTCTTTGAAGTTAAGATAGCTCCATTATTGCATTGCGCTGTTCGACTTTTGGCAACCAGACTATTGATCCGTAAGTTATTCTGGGTCTTACCACTACTGTATAGATCCAATATACTATATGGGGTAGAAATCTCCATGTTTTTCCCACTGCTCTTTTGGTGGCCATAAGCGTAATATGTTGGTGACGTATTCAATATGCGCGTTCCAGATTAGTTTTGTATCCAGGATAATTCCTAGGTATGTTTTCTCAGGGTTGATTTTCAGGTTTGCCCCTTTAAACCAGTCTTCCACGATTTTAAGCGCTCTTTGCATTTTCGCAGAAGTAGATTGTAAATTTTTCCCCATGACTACGGTTACTACATCATCTGAGTAACCCTGGGTATAAATAGCTCTGTTATAAAGATCTACTAGGGGTTCGTCTACGACCAGGTTCCACAGTAGGGGGGATAGGACCCCACCCTGTGGGCAGCCTTTTGATACCGATATCTCCATTGAATTATTATTTAGAGTAGCCTGAACTTGTCTTCCACGAAGCATGTTATCAATCCATCTGCTGATGGTGTGTGTGACTCCGTGCCTGGACAAAGCACTGCTCATAGATTCAAATGAGGTTCGGTCAAAAGCCCGTTCTATGTGGAGGAATGCTGCAAGGGCTACCTCCTTCTTATCATTTGCGCGCTCTATTCTTGCCACCAATTAGTGTAGGGCCGTTTCGCAAGATTTTCCCAACTGATTGGCATATTGGTTTTGGTGTACTGGCTTTTCTTTAAGGGAAGTTTCCCTGATATGTTTATCGATGAGTTTTTCAATCGTTTTCACAATAAAGGACGATAGTGTAATTGGTCTAAATGCTTTTGTCTGCGAGAAGTCTTTCCCAGGTTTTGGTATTAAGACCATTCTGTCCTTTCTCCATGTTTGGGGTATATATCCTATGGCTCTCAGTAGCCTGCAGAATGGCGGTATTATGATGGACTTGCCCTGCTGGAGTAGAGCAGGTATAATGCCATCGGGCCTCGGCGATTTGAATGGATCAAAAGAGTTTATTACCCATTCTATTTGTTCATAGGTTATGATCACTTTTGCTGTGTCCCAGTTCTCTTTAGTAGTCTGAATGATGGGATTTCTGTGAATTGGTAAGTCCTTTTCTGTAATGATTTGGCCTGATTCTGGGAGGTGAGTGTACCATAGAATCTGCAAAGTCTCTCTTCCAGAATCTGTATTGGTGCCATTTGGTTTTTCGAGGGAACATCTGGATTTAAGTGATCCTTGGACGGAATTTTTTGGAGTCTCGCTGCTTCCTTGGTGTTTTCAACCTCATTGCAGTATTTCCTCCATGATTCGATTTTTGCTTTCTAAATCTGACTATTATACATGATTAAGGTGAAGTGATAGTCGTCTCACCTGCCCGTTTTTTTCGCTGTGTTGTACAACTTGCGTGTTTTCATCCTGAGATCTGAAAGTTCTTTGTTCCACCAGAAGATATCTTTTCTGGAGTTTTGCTTTCTTAGAGGACAATTATTCTGATAAGAGGTTATTATAGCCTCCTGTAGTTTACTAGCTGTCAATTCTATATCGGTGGCGTTTTAATATCAGCTCTGACCTGGTTGCAGTTAGTAAGCAGACCTTCCACATATCCCTCCCAGTTCGACCTCCGCGGATCACGAAACTGCTCTGCTGGTCTCTCATCTGGTGAAATTTCCATGCAGATATGTCTGTGATTAGACAGCGACGATTCTCATGACACGTGCCAAGAGGTTATCTGGGAGCTTATACGAGGAGAGGCCAAAGTGATATCTAGAATCTCTTTACGAGTTCTTGTAACAAAAGTAAGTTAATTACCCCTTTTGAGAATTTCCAAATTTTTTGTAATGATGTAGTCTAAGATACTCACCTATATTGTTGATGTCGCTGCTACTCCACACAGTGTGTTGTGAGTTTGCATGTACTTCATTTACATGAAGTACATATCTTTTTTTAGTTGCCCTCTATCCCTGAGTGGCCAGGCACCTATAGGAGTCGAACCTTGTTATCCTTAGCAAGCGGATTCAGATCAGTGAGGCACTCTGTCGTCATTCGATAGGAATCAAGCGCTTTTAGTGCTGCTTGGCTATCCGCGAGAATAGCTAAATTTTGGTTTTTACACGTCTCGCGTAATGCTTTGTTAGATGTTGGATGCACTCATGTATAGCGAAGACCTGCTTGATATACCTATAGTGGTTTCATTTCCCAGTGATAATGCTGACATTCATCTTGAACCGATCCCAATATATCCCTGCCCCGACTCCGTTTGCCATTTTTGAGCCGTCGGCGTACATAACCCGTCCATCAAGCATCAGAGGGAGCGTTTTCTTATCCCGCATTTTAGGGTCGCACTCGATCCCATACGTTCCTTCAAAATTGTAAGTCATGTGATCCGATCTCATTGCTAATAGTTCTTTATGTATGACATGTGTTTTTATTGTTTGTCCGTATTTGCTAGGCTGTGGCTTTCCGACTCCTACCGTTCTCATTCTATAGGCCGTGATGCTGGCCTCTTTCTTAATAAAGATATCTAAGGGCTCTAGCTCCATAATTATTTCCATAGTTACCTTCGGAGTACTGCTACCCATGGTTCCTGAGATTGTGCATCTCATTCAGTCAGAATTATCGCTGTAATTCTCTCTAGTTAAACAAACGGAACAGAGAATTTTCGCTGTAATTCTGAAAATCGTCACTTATCTTATGGGATTTTTAACACATGAGTGGAATAATCATATATAATATCACAAGAGAAAAAAAATTTTTGGCAAAATTTTCGACTGCTATGAAAGTTTGTTGCTTGGCAATTTCGCGAATGACATTTTTGATAAAACCACGAGCCGTCAGGCGAGCCCCTGGCCGTTCCTATGACATTTTGCCAGTGTAAAACACTCTAGTGAAATAAGTACTATTTTACTTTTACATTCTAGAATCTTATTTCGGATTCCATGTGTCGCGAATTTTCCTGTAGCAGAGCGAGGATCAAGAGCGATTTTTTCTGCTACCGACCGGGTTCCGACCTGTACTTGTACTAACTAGAGATTATTTTGCTATTCTTTGAGGAAGATACAAGCCCTTGCGCGAGAACTTAGACATGTGTTTTTTTCCTGTTGAACGGGCCTATCTGTTCAGGTATTTGGTACTTCTAAATGTAGTGCGAGAGAGAGAAGAATGACAGAGTAGCTTCTGTTAAACGGGCTGGGGCCTCATCTTTTTTATATTTGTAAAATAGTAAATATGGGTTTGCTAGTCCCCCATCGGGCGCCTCCTCAGGTGGCGGATAGGGGAAAGCCTCCTAGATATGGGTGGTACCGGGGAAATGAAATACCCGAAGCGGACCAAAACTGGCATGATGAAGGGCAGCAGCGATCATCATTACCAACTCGTGACATTGGGGAAATGATCCTGAAATTGACTCGTCACTGGAATACCACAGGCGAAGCTGAAGCAGCTAGAGGGCTATGGCATTGCGATGCGGAAAGCAAATGGGAAACTATAGCATTATTCTCCCCAGGACCTCCTTTTGTCCAAAATACTTTATCATGTCAGGAAACAAAAACAGTTTGGCCCTCAGTCCCGGGCAGATGTTAGATCATTGGAGGGTGCTAAGAATCTTCCGGCTTGACATAAGAAAAGTTAATAACCGAATTACCGAATAGGTATATGGAACGTGACATCCTCGGAATTAGCGAAAGTAGATGGCCCGATAGTGGAATGTGTGATAAGCAGGGAATAACTCTACTCAACTTCTCTGGATATTCAGACCAAACCCACTTAAACGGAGTAGGATTTCTAATTACCGAAAAAATTAAGAAATCTGTACGAAATGTTGTTTTCTATTCAGACAGAATCATCCTCTCACAAGTACATGCGAAACGTACTTATCTTAATCCTGTTCAGGTATACGCCCCTACAGTAGATAAAGCCAGAGGCAGGAATAGAGACATTTTACGAACAAGTCCCTGAGGTTTTACGCTTGCTAAAGTCTGACGGAATAACCATCGTAATGGGTGACTTCATTGCGAAAGTGGGAAAAGAAAGAGTGGATGTTGTGATGGGTGATTTTGATCTTGGCGAGAGAAACGAATGAGGTAATCTGCTTATTTAGTTCTGTGAAGAGGAAAAATTGGTTAATGAAAATACCTACTATGAACTACCTCCCAGACAGTTATATATACATGGCGATCCCCACATGACAATCACGACCACATTGTCAGAAATCAGATTGACTATATTCTGATAAACCACAGATACCAGAATATCCGGGAGCTGATATTGGATCTGACCATAACCCTATAATAGCCAATTTTAAACTGAACCTAAAAATAAAAAGGCAAAAAAAGCCCCTCGAAAATACGATGTTCAGAAGCTTGACAGATATTAAGGAGAACATGAGACAGGAACTGAATCGACTATGCAAATCCAATGACCCAAGAAGCAGACAACCCTGAAGACATTTGGAACAATGTTAAAGAAAATCTCCGAGATAACTGTGACATTTGGAACAACGTTAAAGAAAATCTTCAAGATGCCTGTGAGACAGTCTTAGGCCAGCAGCAACGCGTCAAGATTAGACCGTGGATGACGGATGAAATTCTTGATATAATGGAAAAACGGCGACGTGCAAAACTATCTCAAGAGTCTGAAAGGTATACTGAATTACATCGGAAAATAAAACGAAAATGTAGAGAAGCCAGAGAACAATGGATAATTGCAGAATGTGAGAGGGCTGAGAGACTCCATGAGCTACATGACTCAGACATCTTTCATCGAAAAATAAAGCAAATAACTGGCTCTATCAAATGATCATCAATCCCATCTCTTAGAAATGAAAATGGAGAACTCATCCTTAATTCAGATGACCTGCGCGATGAATGGAAACAGTACGCGGAAACCCTTTTTTATGATCAGCGCAACTTGCAAGACCTCTTCAGCTCAACAGAACAACTAACTGGGCCAGACATACTGGAGAGTGAAGTTCAACAAGCTATCAGGAACATAAAAAATCAAAAAAGCCCTGGTCATGGCAAAGTACATGCTTAGGTTCTGAAGACGCTAGATACAAAAATCCTGATATATTTACAAAACAAAATCTATGAGACAGGTAAAATTTCATCAGATTGGCTCAAGTCTACCTTTGTACCCATCTCTAAAAAAAGTGTCCCCAGAAACTGTGGAAATTATAGGCTGATAAGTCTAATGAGTCACGCTTTCAAAGTCTTTCTCCGAGTTATCCATGCCCGAATATATAATAAGTGTGAAGCAATGAGCGGAGAAGCCCAGTTTGGTTTTATAAAGGGTCTAAGCACTAGGGGGGCATTTTTCTCTATGAAACTACTGGTCCAGAAATGTTATGATCAGCAAGGTTGCAAGAGATTGGCATAGATTCTAGGGATATCCGTATAATCCAACATCTTTATTTACAACGTAAGGTAAGAATCAATAACAAAATCACTACTGATACATTTTGTATATCCATCATTTAATATTTATGTGGAAAAGATATTTGAGCTGGATTTCGATTGATAATATTAAATATGCAAATAATACTGCCCTACTAGCGCATTCATCTGGAGACCTTCAACAGCTTGTAGACAGAGTAAACCAAGTAGGTAAACAGTTTGGACTGACAATCAGCTCATCTAAAACGAAAGTTATGGATATTACTCGACCACATGTAAGCTTTGTGATTAGAGTTGACGAAAGAAACTTAGATCAGGTGTCGCGTTTTGTTTATCTGGGTGCCACCCTTAACCAAAAATGGGACTGCGATGAAGAAGTTGAAATACGAATTGGTCAGACTAAGACCACACTCTCCCAATGGAACAACGTCTTCAAGTTGTCAAATGCTACGTGTGGCCCATCCTCCTATATGGTGCAGAGGAATTCAAAGAGAGCTGCTTGGAATCGTTAAGGCACGAAAGATATCCTATCTTGCGGTCATATTATCAGAGGTGCGAGATATTCCATTCCAAAGTTGATCTTGCAAGGGAAGATAGAAGGTAAACGAGGCCCGGGTAGAAAGCAACATAGAAGCCACCACAATACTCCGCTAAGCAGAAGATGGTACCCTCCAAATGACACAAGTATACGACTAAGGATCGCCAACGTGCGCGTTTGCAGAGGGCAAAAGAAGAAGAAGAAGTAAATAGGGAATGATCCATATGTAAAGATAATAATAATAATGGCTACGTTCACCAGAACCAAAACGGATTGCAGTTTACAAATACCAACAGAATATGTTGGGTAAACTCTTGGTTCTGTTGAACGATTCAACTTTTCAATGATAGAACGTCACCCTCTAAATGACAGGTCACCACACAAAACACAAAATTATAAACACTGAAATAATGCTTGCAAAAATGGCGACCGTTTGCAGAACATGTTTGGTTTCAACATAAATTCAACGTAGCGTTCAGCAGAACAATCACAAACCGTTTACCAACGTTTGTATCTGGTGAACGCGGCCAATATGTTGAGAGTTTTCGCAACAATCAGTATACTCTACAGAGGCTAGGAACTAACAGCTAACAGTTCCAAACGATACTGCAACAGAACCCCATCTGGTCCCGGAGGTTTAAAAGGTTCACATTTATTCTATTTGTCCTTCTCATAGGTGTCTGCCTTGTTTGCAACTACCCAGTCGGCTTTTCTAGTGATGTTTTAAATTATTTCTGCATAAATATCAGATTCAACGAAACTTTTTATTGAAGATCCTTGTACCAACTAATCCTACATCAGGTAAGTGGCAAATTATAGGGGAAACCCCTATAGGTATAAATCATGTCAACCTTTTTTTTTCTGCGATTTCAAGTATTCTAGGGACCACAATATGAGAGGGTCGACCCATGTATCGGCGTATTTCCGAAAATAGACCCTCTAGAAAAATTCAAACCGAGTCATCATAAACATCGTTCTGTTCAAATTGAGGTACAAGATTGGATTGGAGCCGGTCGACCGGAAAAAATCGCACGTTTTTCGGGTTATTGGCGGAAAAAATGAAAAAGTTGAGTTGGAATTATATTTTCCTACGAGCGTGCGCAAAGTAGTACTTTTCCGCACGCATTTCCGGGCTCAAAGTTACACTTTTCCGCACTCAGTGCGGATACAGGCCTTATCCGCACTGAGTGCCGAAAAGTAATTATAATTGTCAAGCAACAATAAGTGCACCTGTCGACTTTGACACATGATGACAAATTTTTCCTCTGGTCCTATATCAGCCAACATCTATACAAACACCAAATATAAATTAACTTCGACACATTGTCAGATTTGTTCTCTACTTATATGCAAAAATCTACAAACTTTCTCATCAAATTTAAACGCTTTAAGATGAGCAGCTCTGACGAGGATTTTCTGTTATTTTTTTTTGTTATGTAATTTTTTGATAAATGCATAGGTTCCCTTCAAGTTAATTAAAAATAATTAAACAAATTATCGTTTTTTTTTTTTTAATTTTTGTTATTACCTACTTGATATGAAGCTCGTAGGAAAAATTTTGTTCCTAACACGTGCGCAAAGTGTCTTTTCCGCACGCAAACACGTATCCGAACTCCGCTTCGCGTCGTTCGTATTACTGTGTTTGCGTGCGGAAAAGTAACACTTTGCGCACTTGTTAGGAAAATAACTATTTCGCCATATTAAAATCCGCTAGCCGAAATTTAATAAAAAATAAATGAAAACGGAACGTAAAGTTGATTATGTGGAAAATATAACGATTGATAAAACTTTCCGAAAGTTTGAACAATTTGCTGTTGGAAGCGACTGCCAAGTAGTCATGCAACGGAAAGTTGTTTCTTTGGATAGTCCATTAAAACTTTACATGTATAGTCGAGCACGAACATTAAACTAGAATATTATTTTAGCACGCAAATCTTTTCCGTATTTTTATTTGTCGTCGCTTTTATTATTTGCAATTAATCAAGCCGGGACCTAAATGAATTGAATAAACTGTATTCCAGGATCATTAGATTTTATCTTTATGGGTATTTATTAGTTCGAATTGGTGCCGTAAAACTAATGGAAACAATCAAAATAAATAGCAGAATTGGATTCGTCTGAACTGTAACAAATTTCCTTTTTTATAATCATTCACTTACTATACATACGTGAAAGCACAATTTCCTTTTTTCATGTTTTTAACAAACTCAAAATAAAATTTTCTTTGACGACTTTTTAATCAATTGTGACAATCTTTCTCGTGAGGTTTTTACGGTTGGATTCGCCTTTTTACGACGGTATTCATCTTTTTACGGTGGTCTTCATCTTTCCAGGATCTTATTTAAGTTTTTACGAGCTGTTTCATTTTCTACATTATGGTATCACTTTTCCAAGTACAATATTCACCTACAGCCTATTGATTGAACAATCAAAAAGTTTCTTTGATTTTTTATATTTTGTTTATCAAAATATGCCAGTGACTCCATATATCCAATAAATATAAGTTCATTCCATTCACTATTTTTTTTTTTTTTAGGATTTAAAGTGCAGGGTCTGTTCTTTGTAGTGAATGTCCATGTGTGAGTCTAGCGTGTCCGATTTTGAGGCGACTTATTATTATTTGGGATAACCGTATTCTCTTGTTAGGCTTTATTGAGGGTTTCACTTCGTTTAGTTGAGAGTTTGAACTGTTCCATTCTAGTTGCCATGAGTCGCGCACCAGAGTTTTCGTATAGCATAAAAGTGTAACTTTGAGAACGAAAATACGTGCGGAAAAGTACTACTTTGCGCACGCTCGTAGGAAAAAGTCTTTTTTTATTTTCTGGGGTCGTATTTTCGAATATTCTCGCATACGAAATTTGATACGATTTCGAATGCTCCCCATTTAATTTACATTGCTGTCAGTCAAATTTCGTGTACGGAATGTACTCGAATGAATTCGAAAATACGACCCCTGCTGTTCTATCGTGTTTTGGATATATTCTGCCTATTGAGTATAGGAAGCTAAGGGAATCGCTTATAATCATGCTGTTTTGGATGTTATTGAAACTCGGTAGATATTGACTAAATATGTTTCGTTTATTAAAATTCTCGTTGAGGGGGGACACTTAGTTACAAAAATTGAGAGGCAACCCGACTGTCCAGAATGAAGTTTGAAATCTGGATGTTGTCTTCAACTATCTTCCACCCAGGAAGATCATTTTGGACGTTTCGAAAGAAGGGTATTTTACAATTTCCTAAAACTACCTATTCCTTTTTACAAAGTTTATGAAGGTGCTAAAATCTATTTATTAGGTACTATATTACTTAGAGAGTTTGTACAAGTGTGGACGATGACGTAACCTAAGGGACTAAGGGTTGGACACTAAAAGAAGGTCGGTATGATAATATTGAACCGACAAAGACATCGTCGGGCCTCTCTGTAAAATAAATTGGTTACAATAAAACAAATTAGAAAAATAAGAATAATTAAATGTTAATACAATTATTGCTGTGCTATATTATTCTGGTTACAACACTATGCTGTTTGATACTAACGCAGCGTACGTTTTTCTACGATTTTTCTGAATTCCGATTGAGTAATGTGTTCATTTGGGTCAGTTAAGTTAGCCCCCCCCCATAGAAAATTGCTGGATGAAAATTATCCTATAATTTTGCTCTCATTTTGCTCCATTTTGCTCCACTAATTTCGATTTTTGCTCTATTACAGTGGAGAGACTCTCTGGCCTATTAGGTGGGGAGGGCTGAATTAACGCTAGCCCCCCCCAGTGAAAATTTTGAAATTTGATCATGCTCATTTTGTTCTCCGAGTTTTGCTCCATTTTGCTCCACTATCGGCGAGTTTTGCTCCATTACCAGGAGAGACCTACAGAGCTCCCAAGAATCTCTCCCACCGGGGGGGGCTGGGATGTAGATGTGGATCTTCCCGATATCTGTTGAGCCTTTCGTATAAGGCTGGTTTGATCCGTTTTCTGTTCTGGTAAATTTCTCTATATCTGTTGGAGAAAATATTGATGTATGAGGGGTGTTTGGTGGAAATTGCCCTTCTTGTGGCATATGCCATGAATAACATTTTCCTTCTTTGGCTTAATGGAGGTTCGCTAGCTTAACATAGTAGGCTTTCTATGGGACTTGTGCACAAAGCTCCCAGAGCAATGCGTATTGCTTAATTGTGGACTTTGTCAAGTAGTGCCAATGTATTTTTTGAGGCTGAATTGTACATTATGCAGCTATGTTGTAACGGGCCAAAATTGCATAAACATTTCTTACCTACTTTCAATTTTATATTCAAGATTTCCTTAAGTTTTTCAACATTTTCTCTCAATTTCAATTGTCGTCAGATTTCCTAATTTTCCATAGTCAAATTCTATTTGCTGTGATAGTTTTTTTCCTCATTTTAATCCATATTTTAATTCAATTCTAAATCAAAACAAAGCAATGTTTTGATTACTATTTTAAATTCGATCATCTGTTTCATCCAAAAATAATTAATTCATCTGTCAAAAGTATGTCGTGTTCCGTAATCGTGATGTACCGTTTTCAGGTGGATGTACCGAGCTACTCCGTTCGTACTAACTGTTCCGGTTGTGGAGCGCTATCGATCTCGGCGCAAATTCGAGCGAACCCAGAGTCGCGCATTGTTTCGTTGATCTTGGACAAACCTTGAACGCACCCATTAATTTCGCTTCTTTGACTTTTGATTGTCAAAAATTTCTGTCAACCAGCGGTGGATTAGTGATGTTTTCAGTATCGTCGATTCTTCCTTTAGCTCTCTAATTTTGAAAACGGAACACTTACTATATTTTGTATTCTTCAAGTTTTGATTGTTTTATGGGATAATTATTGGTTGTTGATATCATTATTCATCAGCCGTTGTTATTTTTCTCAGTTTATATTGTTGTGTGCAATTTTTGGTAAGTGGGAATTTTGTCGATTGGTTCATGCATGTGCAACTCTTATGGCGCAATTTGTTCCGCTAAAAGCCTGCGACTACAGACGGCAGAGGCGCTGTCGTCCAATGCTGTTGTCAGATTTATACATAAAAAGTACAGTCCATTTGTTTTAAAAAGCTTCCAATGGAAAAAAAAGTCGTGTGCCTCGCTAACATATAATTGCCAGTAATACGATTTGAAATTACATTTCTTTTTCAAAAGAAATATCCCATACTTTTGACATGTGGCAGCGTCGCTTCACCTTCACTTTCACTTTTTCGTCATATTTTGACAAATTTTGACATATTCCATTTTTATTCAATAATTTGAATCAGAGATTGAAAATTTTCTCCGTTCAAAGCAAAATAGTTAAATCTTGTTGTGTGGCAATGTGTGAAAGCCGAGGGAACAGGAACAGAGTAAAAATGCATCGAATTCCCAAAAATGATGAGCAGGTATGTTTCGATCCCTACATTATACCGAAATTGGGATTTTACCTCCTGTAATTTTACCAAAACGTTTACAATCAAAAAATCTTATTCTTTGTAGGTAACTATTATTGATTGGATTGATATCATACTGTATATTTAATAAAGTAATTCAAAATTGTTATTTTTGTATTTAATACATGGATTAATTAGTATGTAACTCTTCGGTATGTGATCAAGAGACTGTTTACCATAATTTTATTTCCACTAGAAACATATTAAACTGTTTAGTGCTAGTGGCAATAAAAAATGATAAACGGATCCTAAAGAAAAAAAATTAAATTCAAAAAGGAGCGCTTCCCGCGCTCTCAAGTTGCTGACTACACACGCGAGAGGGCGCTGTAATCAGGAACAAAATGTTTGTATTGAGTTGCCCATCTATATTATAGGTTCGAGAGAGTTTTGTATCCCTTATCTATGGATTGGTTGTTGTTGTTTGTCGTTGTTCTCGATCATCTCTAAGTCTGAATTCCTTCCTTTGGGTTAGGTTAGTTTATTAATTGAAGGTGTAACACATTTCTTTTTCACATCTGTGGCATTATTCTTGACTTTACCTAGGTAGAAAATTTGACATTGTTGACAGTTAATGCACTGTTTAATTGTCAACACAGTCAAATTTTCTCTAGAGAGAAAGTCAAGAATAAGGCCTCTGGACGTTGGAGAATTAGGGTCTTTATGAAGATTGTCTTCACCTTTGTGGGATTTCGACCCTAAATTCTCATTTGAAGTTATAACATTTAGTTGCCTTCATGCCTTACGTTTTCGTAGTGTTATAATTTTCGCCGGTTTATTCGGATTTTTACAACTCCAATGTGTTGAAAGCTGCCCTAAGGAGTAGAGAATTCTCACTCTCTCTAGGAGATCCAATCCTCGATCCAGATTTCCAGAGATTTTCGAGGCGAAAAACCCTATTTCAACAGGGTTCTTTCACGAGGGTATTTTTTTTCACGAGGTTATAACAATAGACGTTCAATTGTAACCGAAATTGAACTAAAAGGCTAACAGACCCCAGCCTAAGTAATCGGACGGTTACTCGAGTCATCGAACAAGTTAACCACAACCAGAAGCCAGGACTAATCTGGTTAATTGTGTGTACTACTACTACCTGGAACATTTTGGTATCGTACTAGTTTTAGTTATCCTACTTATTATTATTGTTTATTTACATTCGGTCCCTATTTGTACACCCGGTGATCACCTAGGTATTTCAGGGTATAATTCATTGCTTGCCCCTAGTGTGGTGAATGAATTATAAAATAGGTAACTTAACTAGACGTAACCTGTTGAATTAATGTCAACTTACTGGTAGTTCTGGTTACGTAAGTGTAAAATAACCGCTCCAATTTATTATTCATTAATTTATTGTTTTTTTTGTTTTGTTTTTCTCTTCAATTTACATTAACAACTTTTCTATTTATACCTTTTTTTTTTTTATTATTATTCATTTGGGTCATTGAGTCTCAATGACATGTTTGTATTTAAATTTAACTGTTCATGACTATAGTTATTGCATTTCTGTATTTGTTAGTTAACGCTTCATGACTATAGTATCGCATTTCTGTATTTGTTGGTTGACATTTCATGACAAGATCATTTTATTAATTACTACTTACATTTGCTTGTCATTTTGTTAATTACTTATTGCTTGCATTTACTTGATTATAATTATTATTATTTTTTTTTTCTTAAATTCAAATTATTGTTCATTGTGGACTGCGACCATTTGGTGATTAAACGACTGTAGCACTTGATATCTTGACTTTTATTTGGTTTTATGCACACAGCCTGGTTTTGCTAATATTTTTATTTTTTTTATTAATTATTATTTGGATTGTAAGGACCTGAAGCCAGATACCATCCTGGAGAGTCCGACTCATCTGTTCAGAGTCGGTGGCGCCCAAAACTAAAACCCACCCCTACTCTCCGAATTATTTAGTTCTGAGCTAGGGCTTAATTTGCACGCACTTCGACCTTCAGTCTTACAATCTCAAGTTCTTCATTCAATTATTTTTATTTTTATTTTCATTATTTTTATTTTACTTTTTTTATTTTTTTTTATTCTCGACTTTAATTTTTTTTAAATTTATTTTTCTAAATTTTTTTTTTTTTTTGTTTTTATGAACTTTTCTTAATCAGCGAAAAAGCGTGGCAATGTCTCTATAGATTCTTAGTAGGGATAAGGAGTCGGCACTCTACCCCGGTTCACTTTTTTTTGAGAAGATCATACATTTTGTTTTATCGGTAGAAAATGTAAAGCCAGTATGATGAGTCCAGAGTTAGTTCAAGTGCGTTTATATTATCTTGCATAAACTTGGTCATGGATTGCAGATTTTTCCCTTTGATTGTCAGAACCAAGTCGGCGAAAAGTCGAAATTTGACGGGTGTTTTTATTTGATATGGTATTGATTGCCGCTAAGAACAAGGGACACTTAGAACTGATCCTTGTGGTGTTCTATGCTCTTGAGTTGCTTCATCTGACATGCAGCCGCTTACTCGAACTTGGAATTTTCTGGTTTGCAAGAAGTTCTGGATGAAAATTGAGATATTGCCTTGGATTCTTCAATCGATGAGCTGTTTCAAGATATCATATCTACAGGCGCAGTCGTATGCTCTACTTATGTCGAAGAATATTGCTAGACATTTTTGGTTGTTTTCGAATGCGTCTAGGATTTCTGTTCCCAGGTCGATTAAGTTGTCTTCGGTTGATCTACTAAGTCTGTAAGTAAGTCTGTTGTTATTTATCCTGTTGTTATTTATCCTTTCTAGTAGTTTGCACATGTTACAAGTAAGAGAGATTGGCCTGTATGAAGATGGATTGGATTTCGATTTTTCCGGTTTTAGGATTGGGACTATTATAGCTTTGGACCCTAGAATTGTTTTATGTTGTTGAAAGATAAAGTTGTATACGTCCAGGAGAAAATGTTTGGCATTTTCTGGTAAATTTTGAAGGAATGTAGCAGGTATGTCATCAGGATCAGGGCTGGAGTTTTTTAGTTTAGAGATAGACTCTTCAAGTTCCCATTTGGATATTGGTAAATTAAGATGAGAGTTGTCTTCTTGTGTAAAAATCGGAAAGTTTCTTTCGGTGTATTTTTTTGTCTGTATGAATGATGGATTGTAGTTTATGTCGCTAGAATTTCTTTTATATGTGTTTTTTAGAGTATTTGCTATGCTTTGGTTATCTGTTATGATATCATTGTTAGTGCATAGATAAGGAATTGGAGAGTATGGGTTTTTCCTAGAAATTCGGAAGAAGAAGGGGTATTTGGGGTAATGCTCGACACGTATTGGGACCAATAATCTTTTTTGCTTTTCTTAATTGTGAAGCGTGCTCTTAGTCGTTTGGAAGATGCTTTTTTAATTTATTGAAAGCTTGTTTGCTTTCCTTTATTGCCAGTTTACAGCCTTCGTTCCACCATGGGACTGGTTTTTTTGCTAATTAGTTAGATGTATTCCCCATTGATTGTTTAGCAGCGTCATGAATTATTTGATTGAAGTTGTAAAGGGTTTGATCAATGTCAGTTTCTAATTTCATTTTGCTCATGTTGTTTTCAATTATTTTTTTAAAATGGTCCCAGTTAGCATGTTTGAGGTTCCACTTCTGGCGAGGTACTCTTTCACTTCTATTTTCTGACGAGGAAACTTCAATTGGATGATGGTCACTTCCATATAGTGAAAGTAGTACTAGCCAAGATAGCTTGTTGCAACATTTGGATCACAAAGGCTCAGGTCGAGTACAGAAAAGTTACCTGTGAACGAGTTGAAACGTGTAGAGGAGCCATCGTTTAGTAAAATCAAATTTTCTGAGTCCATAGATTCTTCTAGGATTTTACCTCTTTTGATGTTGCTTGGGCTTCCCCAAATCAGGTTCTGGCTGTTAAAATCGCCCATTATTATGCGTGGAGAAGGTATTTGTTTAAGTGAGTCGCAGATTTCTTGTTTGTTGAATTCTCGATCGGGTGGAATAAATATATTGCATATTATCAGAGGTTGTGGTAGTGGTATAGAGGCTGCGACGGCTTCCAGATCGGTGATAAGGGGGTCGTTCACTGCCTCTAATTCCTCTTTAGTAAATATTGCTACTCCACCACTTGCTCTGTCTCGATTTGGTTTGTTGCGATAAAATCCTTTAAATTTTTTGGGACAGAGAAGCTTATCATCTCGAAAATGTGTTTCTTGTAAGGCAATTATTGAGAAGTTTTCATCGTGGATAAGAAGTTGCATTACCTCTAGATGGGATAGGTAGCCGTTTATGTTCCATTGTATAATTGGAGAGTACAATGTATTCATTGTTAGAGGGTGTTGTGTTGTGTTATTAGTAAGTGTCCTGAGATGAATCGCCTTCTATATCAGTAGTCGCAAGGTTTAAATGTTGACTTAATGTCTTTTTTATTTTGGTACACCTTGTTTTAAGGCTCCTAGATACAATTCTAGGATATATATCTGTGATCATTTTTTGCAGCGTTTCCAAGTTTTGAGTGTAATTTAGGGTAACTTGTACGACATCTAAGGAGCCATGTGTGTTTTCGAATAGATCAATCAATTGTTCATATGGGACTATGTAAGGTAGATCATGTTCTTCTATAAATTTCTTGGCAGGTTCTAGTTGTTCACATATTTATGCATGAAGGTTTGGTGATTGTTTTGCTTTTTTAATAGGCTGTGTAGTAGATTTTATAAAGTTATGGTCAAGTTGTATTTTTGCTGGTGGTGTGGTGGCAATGTTCCTTTTAGTCGACTAGACAACGGGAAAGGCATTTTCTGTAATTGCTGACGTGGTTTTTGAGGTTGATGGGTTATCTGATAGTGGTTCTGTGTTAGCTGGCTCTTGGTTACTTTTGTTTGGATATTGAGAGGCATTATGTCCACTTTGCTTACATTCGAAGCATGGCATACCATCTTGGGAGAGAAATATTCGGTAGGAAGTGTTGTCCTGGGTAATGAGTATAGAACTTGGTACTTCAAGGTTTTCAGGTGGCGCAACGTAGACTTGCCTCCGGAAGCTTAGGATATGACTATATTCTGGATTATTGGCTCCTATCCGTGAAAATATAATTGGTGAGACCAGTTTTAGGCCAAGTTTCTTTAGCTGATCTTCGAGCATTGCATGAGGGATAGTTGAACATACGTTTGAGAGGACTATACGTGTAGCAGGAGAAATGAGGCGTCTGGCTTTGAGAGATTGCCCATTTATACTTATGGTACCAAACTTGGTTAGAAAGTGATCCACTTTTTCTTTGCTTGATTAATATACACAAATTCTGTTATTAGAAATTCTAGATGCGAACGAGATGTTTTTTAGGTCGATTGTGAGCCGAGGGAAAATATATACAAAAGAACTGGAGTAAAACACACAGTCTATCTTCACTCTTTATTTTACAAAAATAATCAGTTGGAAGGGGGGTTGTACATGTTTCGGATCTATCATAGATCCATCATCAGCATAAGTTCAAATGGCACAGGGAAAATATGGTCATATACGACATGCCTAAGTATAATAATTATACATAAAAATATAAGTGTTCATGCTGTTATCAGCATAAAGTTGGTGGCTAAAGCCGCATCCAACACAGAACACATTTACAAAACAAAGGTGAAGATTGAAAAAATTATTTTATTAACATTAGAAAAATAGGACTGCCACACAAACACAGAATATGCCTATAGTGTGCGAGTATATATTGTGTGGCAGTCCTATTTTTCTAATGTTAATAAAATAATTTTTTCAATCTTCACCTTTGTTTTGTAAATGTGTTCTGTGTTGGATGCGGCTTTAGCCACCAACTTTATGCTGATAACAGCATGAACACTTATATTTTTATGTATAATTATTATACTTAGGCATGTCGTATATGACCATATTTTCCCTGTGCCATTTGAACTTATGCTGATGATGGATCTATGATAGATCCGAAACATGTACAACCCCCCTTCCAACTGATTATTTTTGTAAAATAAAGAGTGAAGATAGACTGTGTGTTTTACTCCAGTTCTTTAACTATTCTCTTCACTGTGAGACATGGACTACTATTTCAAAAAAAAAAAAAGAAAATATATACTCCTGTATAGAAGATCCATCCAGAGCACCAAACAAGATTGCTTGTTCCTTGATAGGAAACGAGTTTCGAGATAATACAGATGAGAATGATTTTTGTTGGAGAAGTTGGGTGTGTAATAGGTTTGGATTTTGATGGGAAACTTCATTGGCATTTCTTAAGTCAGAAGCGCTTTCGCCTTTATCATTAATTTTGGTTATGGATGTATTGATTCATCGAGCAAATTCCTACTACGGTTCTGTATTTGCGTGGTAAGTCGACGATCAGCTCAAGAAAGACAAGACAAGCACACTTTTCGTGCACGCGCCGATGTTGTTTTGGCTAATTAATACAGTCAATATGCAAGAAATTCTATAACCTACAGTCAAACGATGATAATAAAATTTTCTGTAGAAGAATTAGTGGTGGGCTTTGCAATATTTAACTTCTTCAAAAATGACTTTAATCGGATTTTTAAACGGACCTGTCAGGTTCTGCACTGCAACCGTTGGTTGGCAAGACCGGACTCTATTCACTATTTTTCCAATGACAAATCCTATTATTCATTTATCTTCGCTTCACCAATAATATAAGTGACTATACTATATGTATATTAATTCGTAAAGTTTTTTTTTAATCATCTATACTTTTACTGAATTTTTAGTCCTGCTCCAACTTAATTTAGGTTTCAATTTCTTACCAAACGATAGAGCTTCTAATTTGAAACCAGAAGGAAAGTCATAAAAACGAGAATTACCTCTAAAACTAAATAAATACGGTTGTATATGTATAGGAAACTTTATATCATGTGTTTATTGTTGCAATTCCCATTTGGAAATGGGAGAAGTTTATAAAACGAATATTTGTGAGGTGAACTTGAGGACCCTAAAACAAAATAATATTTTATTGGAATCCTATACTTTCGCACGAGCAATTATCTTTGTAATAGCTTTCTCGAAAGCGGTTTTAATGATGTTTTCGTGAAAATTAATGCTTGTAGAAATCGATTTTTCAGGGTCTGAACTTCAAGAAAATTGATACATGTCCATCTTTTTATTAATTTATTCAAGAAATTTGTCTGCTTGGCAACAGGTTGCTAGTTTTCTGCTTATACTTATACATACCTATACTTTCACCTGGCAAAATTTCCTGGATTCTGACCATTTTATTATTATATTTTGAGTCGTTTAGGAAATGAGACTCTAAACTTCGCACAAAGTTGTTCAAAACAGGTTGAGAAGTGAACAATGAAAGGACCCCACCTCTTATGGGTTTTTGGTTTTCTGTCAAACTCAATGAAATTTTGATATGTGGTATATCTTGACTTCCTGATAAAAAATTCTCATAGGCCTAACCCGATATTATGAATAGTTTTCGAGATACAGGTATTATTCATCGATTTTTATCTGAAACTTTTTGTATGAGGAGCGAGGGGGTGAAGTATATGGCAAAACAGGTGTGACGTCAGGTGACCATTGGCGTTCTAATGGGTGCCACCAGCTCACATTCCTTTAGAGTATCAGATAAAAATCGACGGTTTTTAGTTTATTGTTCAAGAAATGTACGCATTTTATACGCATTCACATCTACCTGTCACCTGAGCCTGTGGATACCCGTCAATTCTGGTATATTATCAGGTGGCAGGTAGATGCATCAGTGACATCTTAACACAGATAGATACCGCGTCTCATACATAAACTGATGCTTGTTGTGATGACAAGACCCCCCATATGCTAAGAGAGGTGAGCTGCTCAATGGGGGTTATGGTAGGGATGCATCATTGGCACAGATCACCTAATGCAGATGCGTAAGTACGTATACTTGCCGTCGACGATATTCTGTGACGAATGCGGGTGGCCAGCACTCCGACGCATAGATACAGATCGCCCGCGTCAGGACAATTAACGTAGCCGAGTGCATAGGCATGCTCCAGCCTGTGTGTTTACATATTTTTGCGGGTAGAAAAGAATATTTTTTTGCTGTTTGTGAACCAATTAAAGAAATATTATTATATTATTGAGCTTCCGCATTTATATAATAAATCTGTTCAAAATACATTGATGCGGCATTGGTGCGGCCAGCCTATGTCTATCAAATTAATCTTGAACCACAAATTCGCCGCTCTTTCGCATCTGTATGTAGGTAATCTGTGTCAGTGGTGTAAACAACACTCGCCTTCCCCTCTGAACCCGTCATCCACTTGACAAAAATAATCATAGAAAATAATTAAAAAATGTTGGGTGCAACTCATTTAACTATCTATCTGCGGCTATCTGCATCTAACTCATATAATATAAGTTCGATGGACGCGTTGACATGCCAATCGATTGCAGCGTGTGTTCCGCTTGTTTCACAAAACGGCGTTTTTTAGTCTTAAAGATCCAACTTCTTGGAGCAAAGTCATAACATGATAAAATATCAATACGTAACAATTTGCGACACAAAATTTTATTTATTGTAATGTCTATCTGTGTTGATATGTCATTGGAATGCATATGAAACTATGACATATTAACACTGAGGATGCAATTAATATGGTTGAATTATTAGTGGACTGTATAGCGAATATTGCGTCCTTATTACACGAAAAAAATAAGAAATGAAGTGAGGTCATGCAAGAAGGTTGTTTGTCGCTTACCCAATTTGGCTTCTGTGGTCTTATAACTTTGAGGCGCCCCTGGGAGGCTTAAACACACGATCAATTGTTCAACGGCGAAAACGGGACGAAAAACTCAATGGTCGCTAAAATCTTTTGCGAAAGGAACCGCCGAAAATGGAGTGGGTTTGCACCAAACCGAATCTGTCGTATCGATGGTACTGACTGTGGTCTACGTTTTCTCCTAGGTATTTCTAGGAGGCGCGCGATGCGCTTCTACGCCTTCAGCCATATATGGAACGCAAAATGCATGCCTCTATTATACAGGGTCAAATTTGACCCACAAAAAAGTTAAAACACGAAATCATTGCATCAACAAACCTAGATACACATTACAGTAAACAAAATTTTAGTCGCCAACATCTAGGAGAGCAATCCACCACCAATATATCCCCTCCAATTTGGTTGCCATTGATATTTTATGCTGTTATGACTTCGCTTAAAAAGTTGGAGATTCAAGACTAAAAACGACTATTGGTAACGCCGGTTCTGTAAGATAGGCGGAACACCCCTTTAATCAATTGGCATGTCAACGCACCTATCAAACTTATATCATATGAGTTAGAGGCAGGCAGATAGATGAACGAGTTGCACCCGTGCGCATTTCTTCATTATTTTGGTCAAGTGAATGACGGGTTCAGAGGGGAATACGGGACTTGTTTACACCACTGATGCATTCCTACCATGACCCCCCTCGACCAGCTCACCTCTCCTAGCCTATGGGGGTCTTGTCATCACAATAAACATTAGTTTATGAATGAGATGTAGTGTCTATAATATTTTTAATACCCATTTAGAATAACCCTAACCTTATTCACGAACGAGTGTCGATTGATTGCTAATTATGGAATCCAAACCACGTGACTTTTGCCAACCAGCCGGCATTTTGAAATTTTTATGAGGTTAGACTACGGGTTGTTACATGTCAACGATGTCAGAAAAGTGTCAGATTTGAGTAAAATCTGTTTTTTTTTTCTAAAGATAAAAGTCAAAGTGACATTATGTTGGCAATACAATGTAAAATTGTCAATGCTTTCAAATTTTTCATGTAGAAAAGGCTTGTGTTGCCAACATAGTTACTAAATTTTTGACTTGGGGAATTATCTTTAAAAAAAAAAAAACTTTACTCGCCCCGTGTATTGATAAAGCCTAGTTCTCATAACCACGAAATTCACTCTTTTTTGACATTCGCTATTATGAGTACTAGAGGCTTAATCCTGCCAAAAAAAAACATATGTTTTTTGTTTATTGTTTGCCAACCAGACGCCATTTGGACAGGTCGTTGGATTGCCTAATTCGTCAACTTCATGTACAGGGTGATTCATTAAGAATGGCACTCGGCCATATCTCAAAAACTATTCATCGTAGTCTTGTCGGAAAAAAAATATCCCATAAATATGGCCCAGAGAAAATGCTGGAAATATATTTCAGCTTTCTAAAATGACCGTAAGGGGGCGTAACCCAACTGTTAAAGTACAAAAATGGTTTTATTTTTGAAATTTCTAATGAAAACGTATCTTGAAAATGCTAGCAAAAAATTTTTGATGAAATTTCACACAATTTTGATTCATGACTTTTTACCAGAACTTATCGGATAAGATAGTTATGAGCTGTCAAATATTGCCATTCAAGAAAGCGGATAACTCCAAAACGACTCAACGAATCTGGTCGATCTCAGGTTTGTTGGAAAGACAAGAGTGTGTTCTTTAATTTTGTTGTGAAAAATTTAAATTCTGGTTAGTAGGACTGACGTTATGGGTCAATATTTGAAAACCATTGAATGTTTCCAATTTTTCTTAGAATTTTCAAATGGAACGGTATATTTAAGATATGTTCAATCGATTTTTGAGGATGTTTTAGACGGTTTCTCTTTATCATACCTTCCTACAAACGAATTCCAGATGGTGTTAAAATTAATTTTCTGTAAAATAATCAGTATATATGAAAAAGCCCTCGTAAATTGAGCAGATACTAGTTAAATATGTCAGGCTGACACATTTTTGAAACTTCAAGGGTGCGTTCGGAATCATCCTGGGCGTCACACCGAGTGCACACCAGCCATGTAAAGTCCGTTTTTTTTTTTAAAGATAATTGACGTGTCTCGTAATACCTGGCGTGCGCGCGCAACTCGTGGGTTGCAGGTGAGCGTCCAACGAAAATCGAGTTTGTTACGGGCTTACGTCATATTCGTATTCAGGGACGAATTCAGAATTAATCGTTCTTTCTTTTTTTGTAACGTATAATTCGACAAAGAGCAAACTAATATTTCACGTATTACTTGAACTTATCGCAGTGTCGTTTAAGGTTATGTTAGATTATACTTGACATATTCCTTTTCAATTTCATTGTGCGGTGTTGCCAGGTGAAAAATTTATCAAAATAAAAGTGCCATCGATGTTAACATACACTTTAAAGCTCTTCTTTTGTCTGATTTAAGGCGTTGTAAAACACTTGACAATATATCACTTCTTTAATGTTATAATTTTCGAATTGTATTGTCTACATTTGTTGTGCAACAATACAATTTGCCTACACTGCAGCCACGAGCTGCGCGCGCATGTCATTTTTTATTACTTTTTAACTTGTATTTATTACAATTTGGGTCTCTTTTTCTATTTCTGCGAGACACGTCAATTCCCCAAGTCAAAAATTTAGTAACTTTGTTGGCAGCACAAGCCTTTTATACATAAAAAATTTGGAAGCATTGACAATTTTACATTGTATTGCCAACATAATGTCACTTTGACTTTTATCTTTAGATAAAAAACAGATTTTTAATTCATAGCTGGTGTGCACTCGGTGTGACGCCCCAGGGTGATTTCGAACGCACTCCAAACGTTATTTTCTAAAGTCAAAATGCATTTCCCCAAATGAAGAAGCACAGGACATCCTTGAGCTGCATGAATGTAACGGAAATGCAGCAATCGCAGGACGTTTTTATTCAGGGCGTTATCCCCAAAGACCTCACCCTGACCCTAGATCCATCAGGAGGTTGAAAAATCGTTTAAGGGTTACGGGTAGTATTCATACCCCCTTTTTCACTCGAAGACGTAGGGCCACGTGCGAGGAAAATACAATCAACGTTCTGGCACTATAATTTCCTAACGCACTTTTTTCATTATTTGACGTTCATCAATGATGACATTCAACTGTCAGAAAAACGTCATTATTTACAAGGGCTTTTTCATAAATATTGATTATTTTTGATAAAATTAAATTTACCACTCTCTGGAATACGTTTGTAGGAAGGTATAATAAAGAAAAACTGTGTAAAACATCCTCAAAAATCGATTGAACATATCTTAAATATACTGTTCCATTTGAAAATTTCAAGAAAAATTAGAAAAATTCGACTGTTTTCAAATATCCACCCATAGAGTCAGTCCAACTAACTGAAGTTGGAATTTTTTACAATAAAATTAAAGAACAGACTCTTGTCTTTCCAATGATCATAAGATCGACCGAATTCGTTGAGTCGTTTTGAAGTTATTCGTGTTCTTAAGTTGCAATATTTGACAGCTCATAACTATCTTATCCGATAAGTTATGGTAAGAAGTCCTGAATCAAAATTGTGGGAAATTTCATCAAAAATCTATTGCTAGCATTTTTGAGATACGTTTCCATTTGAAATTTGAAAAATAAAACCATTTTTGTATTTTAACAGTTGGGTTACGCCCCCTTACGGTCATTTTAGAAAGCTGAAATATATTTCCAGCATTTTCTCTTGGCCATATTTATGGGATAATTTTTTTTCCGACAAGATTACTATGAATAGTTTCCAAGATATGGCCGAGTACCATTCTTAATGAATCACCCTGTACAAATAGGAAGTTCCTAACCTAATTTTATTTTTGTGTTCAAGAAGGGACATACATTCAGTCACTAGAACGACTGGTACTTCCAAATAGGTATTAAAAATTGTATATCTGTGTTAAGATGTCATTGATATAAAATGTGTACATTTCTTGGACATTAAACTACCTGCATCTCGAAAACTATTCATAGTATCAGGTTGAGCCTATGAGAACTTTTTATCAGGAAGTTAAGATATACAACATATCAAAATTTCTTCAAGTTTGACAGAAAACCAAAAGCCCATAAGAGGTGTGCGGGGTTCTTTCATAATTTTTCAGATGAATATAAAAAGTTTCAAAGTAAATATAATCCGTAAAAATATCATAAAGGCACTGAAAATCCTGATATTACCAGAAAGGTTACTCCCCAAACGCATAAATATTGATAACTACGCGAAAGCAATAAAAGAGATTTTCCAATAAAACTGTTGTGCCTTGGATTTTAAGAGGTTTTTTTTTTTCTGAAAGAATTGAAAAGTGGATAAAAGAAAAGAGTAAATAATTTATGATAATCCATCTACCAAGTTCCGTTTATTCCTACTTAAGATAGTGGGCGATAAATTTGAATGATAAAATGTAAACTAGCTTTTTGTTTGAGGTTTTGGGGTCAGTATAATAGATAAAAAGAAAAAACAAAAAGATCGTAGGATGATGTTATGGATGGGGTATCGGCTATCTGAGACTATCATAGCCATAAGGAAGAGACAAAATAAAGGGCTTAAACTCTAATAATTTTACTTTTACATCACTATTTTTTGTTACCATAGTATACATTCTGGGAAGGTAGATCTAGGCCCGGTTTATTCATCTTCATATAAACTTTCTGGTAACTATCGGTAAGATAAATTTACCATTCTATAATTCTAATGGTCGGCGGATAACTGGCCAACCAATGGAATTACAGATTGGGTTAGTTATCCGCCAGATTGCATCTGACAGTTTATCAAAAGGTGAATAAACCGGCCCTTAAACTAAAGTGCTAACTTGAAAAGGTCGGTTCTAAGTTTTTCTCCAATGTTGTTTTAACATTGATGGATGTGATCAATGATAATTAGTTTTGGTGCAGTTTAAAGAAATTAGACATTTTCTACAGAAAACTTGCAGTTACTAAAATATACAGAGTGTTTTCTGATTGATTAACAATATTCAATGGGGCGATTTCAATACGTGGGTGTTTTCTAATCGAATGGGCGATTTTTGGGTCCATTTCGAAAATAAAGCTTCACGATATTTTTGAAATGAACCCAAAAATCGCCCATTCGATTAGAAAACACCCTGTATATATTACCACAACAAAGCAAACACTATATCTTTGTCATTTCTATATACGTACCACACAAAAATTTATTTGGAAAACAAAACAAAAAAAAATCAATCAATATAGAGACGGAAAATAACGCCTCAGACAATGCAATTTGCTTTAACCCAATAAAGGAAACCTATAAAAGAGCAATCTAATGTAAATGGGCTGTTTGGAAAAATGTGAAAATTAGATCAATGGAATATAAAATGTTTATTGCAGTTTCTATAGCACGTAAGTTGAGTATTAAAACCTTTTTTATTGGAAATATACGAATAAGGATCTTTTTTTTAATTAGTTGTTCTAAAAAGACAACTTTAAGGGAGATTTTGTTGAAGTTCCGAGTGAAATCTTTCATTTAAAGAGCTGGAACTTTTTAAATTAACTTTAGAACAAACTACTCAACTTAACTAAATTTAATTAAAACAAGTTGTATTTATAGTTGTTTTGATTCTGAAACTTTCAGAATCAGTCATGTAAGCAAATGTGAACAAAACAGGATTCCTCCCCTTAAAAAAAAATCGTTCAACTACTATAAATATTGATATCGAACACCGTCTCAAGAGAATATAAAAAGACATTTCCCAATAAAACTGTCGTGACTTTGATCTTGGACGGGTAGATTTTCAATGTGGATAAAAAGACAAAACCGAATTATATTTTTTTGTCACCCCAGACATTTTCAGAACGATATTAAAACCAAATTTATTCGGTCAGCTGGTTGATATGTTCGGCGGTATTAAATATGCCAGAAACAAAAATGCCCAGGGAGTAAAAATGGACCGCAAAAAAAAAGGTCCGGGTTTTGTATCACAAACAATTCCCTTGGGTATAGTATGTCGGTCCCTTATTAAAATAAAAATATGGATTAATGAAAAAATAATATGGAAAATGAATTTGGAAAATTTATCTTGGCACAATATTTTATAGTACAAAAAGATTTTGTGATAATCCTTGACAATTTGAGTAGCGCTCGTTATCTCAGAAGTATTGATATTAGGTCAGCTTTTTGGTAAGTTTCAGTTAATAAGAAATATCGTGAGCTCACTTTACTGTGTCTGGAAGGGTTTCTTAGGATGCCTTTCGGATTGACTAATGCACCTGCTACTTGGCAGCAGCGCGTTGTAATCAACGCTTTAGGTGCAGATCTTCAGCATAAAGTGATTATTTACTTGGATGATATAATTTCAACTAGCGAAATTTTGAAGAATATTTGCGTCTACTTGGACGGACTTACAGATGCAGGGCTTGTGCTTTCTCTTGATCTCTCCAGCGTTATCAACGACATAGTTATAGCTTTTACATGGGGAGGGGGGGGGAAGGGATTAGAGCAGTGGCGGCTCATGGTCCCTTATATACGTCCTTGAGCGTAATCCTTTGGGTAGTTTGCGATTATCAAAATTGATTTTTTATAATTCCCTTGAATTTAACTGAAACAACTTATTTGTTGATTCTATGTAACAGTTGCGACATCCAACAAAATTCTATCGTAAACGTTCGGAATAGCCGAATAGACCATCTTACCTGTTACGTATGAATATGCACCCGCGACACAGTCTATCAGCCAGGGCACTAGCGATGGCTACACTACCACCTCGTTACCAGGAACCGGGACAGAACGACTCAGATCTGAGGGCAGCACCCCTGGGTCCTTATTCTTGAAACAGGGGAGCAGCGTTTCCGGAGAACGAGTGTTCCGTCTTTGTTACTTATATTATCAGTTGCATATCATTGAGAAAGACGCAACAAACGTTCTCCTGGGAACGCTGCTCCCCTGTTTCAAGAATAAGAACCCTGGATAGAAGGGGCATTTAGCGCAAGTGTAGAGGCCAGGGCCCGTATTCTCGTAACCAGGGAACAGCGTTCTCCAAGAGAACGATTGCTCTGTCTTAGTCGCCCATATTGTTATATCCAAAATACTGACAAAGACAGAGCCATAGTTCTCTTGAGAACGCTGTTCCCCGGTTACGAGAATACGGGCCCAGGGCTTTTGGGGCAAACAAGGAGGTCAGGGGATGACTTCGTACAGTGTCTCAACGTCGGTTGGGCTCGGGGTAACCATACTGCCGGATAAGTTACTGACCACTATGATCGATGAGCCACACACAGTGAAAAATGCCTGTAATTTTATTTGAATACCCAATAAAGTACTTCGTCTACCTTGTATATTTTACCATGTTGATGAACTAATTTTTCTGTTCCCTATTCTAGTAAGTAAAAATACATAGTATTTAGTAGTATTATCACTATATCTTACATATTTGCACAATATTTCACTCTTGAGAATGTATTTTCTTATAAAATAAAGTAAAATAACTTACCTGTTTGTGAAATAATGTGATTATCTTTAAATTATTGTAAAAATACGTGGTCAAACCAGTAATTGTTCTGCCTCCATACTTATCAAGAAGATGCACCCTCACGAAAACGAATTGCGATGCCATTTTACGTGGGATCCAGAAACAGAAACAGCGGTCGAAGGAAACAGCGGTTTGCAAACGTGTTTTCCGAATTATTGCGAATTGTGTTTTTCATATAATCTGACGTTAAATAACTCAGGTAAGTGAGATATTCAAGAATCTGAATTTGTTCCAGGTGCCGATGGAAACATAGAATTCGTGATCATGCTAGACTAAATCAGGCTAACCGCTAGTTGATGGAGAGTTGTTATCGTTCCAAGGCTCATTGGTAACAGTGTTCACATCATATTTGGTTTTCAAACTGCAATAAACCATATCTTTATTTACTTAATTCTTTTGTTACTTTTTTTTTACCATTAGAATTTGTTGTTTATTTTTTGATTTGTTACGAACCTACTACATTTAGGTAGAAATACACTTTCACGTTTTTTTTTCTATTTTTAAATGTGATCTGTAGAGACATAACATTGTGATTCTATTTCTATATTTATAGGTACCTATGCAAACATTTTTATTCGATATTTGATATTTGATTTCTAAAACAAAAATAAAAGCTCATTTTTCAATTATATTTTGTTTTTCTTAGCCACTGGCACAAAAACAGGGGTTTTATCTTAAATTTTGGAATTTTTACATTTTTCATTCTTCAAGTCCGGTTTCTTTATTTTTGGTTTAAGACTGGCTATTTTTATTCTTCGGTAAACTTGATCTCTGGCAAAAAAATTTGTTCTAAATGTCCCATATCAAGTTTAACCAAAGAATAAAACTAACCAAATATTAACCAAGTAGGAATGGAGAAGCTGGATAGAACTATTAGGTACATTCTTATCTGTAAATTAATGTGAAATAAATCCATATTTTCACATGGAATACTAGATAATTTACCAACAAGGACAGGCATCCTTTACATGAAATTCCAGGTAAAAACTACAGTGCAAAATGGAAAACTACATAATTAACATGGTAATTTCTCAACTCTTTAACGTGTTTTTACTGTAAAGTAAATTTCTTTGAATGGCAGCACTATAAGTACATTAAAATGATTTTAGTATATCAGCTACGTAAAATTACTTAGTAGTCCAACAAACAGATACATAGACAACAATGTAAAAGTGCAGAAGTATTCTAGCTATGTATATTACTTGCCTTTTCTGGTTATATTTTCCTTGTACATCCAAGGCATTATATTACCAATGAAGGTTATGGTAATTTTACACAAACTCTTTTTACTGTGCAGAGCAAAAAGATCATGGCGGCATTACACACTGTCATAGATCAGATGAAGGGAGACCGCTTCCCTCGATTCGAAAAGTTTCGCTGGGCTCCTCAGGGAACCATTATGGTTGGATGCGGGGACCAGTGGACTCTAGAATAACTGGAGGGGGTTATCTCCTTGATAAGGCCCTAGGAAGGGGCATCGCTGCGCTTTTTGGCTTATTTTAGTAATATAGTAACGTGCAGAGCAATCTACAAAATTTGATCGTGTCTATTTTTTGTTACCGATATTTCGTTTATCATATATGTGTTGTACTCAATTGACGAAAACGGTCACTGCCCGAATTTTATACTCACAACGCGATGTGGATCTTTTGAATTTTCCACATCGCGTTACGGGTATATTTTATATACCCAAAACGCGTTGTGTGTAAACTCGAAAAAACCCACGACGCGAAATCACGATTATCGGCGGAGACGCGCGACGGTTTTCGTGTTATGGGTAATAATAAATACCCACAACCCGAAAATACATAACCTTACTTCATTTAATCGGCAGCAACAGTCAGCAGGTGTTTGTTTCGTTTATTTATTTGTCCTGTCTCAAAGTTTTAAGTGAAATTTCGATAAAAAATGGATGAATCAATAGAGAATCCTAAAAAAGAATTCGAAGATGGTTTAAATAAACTTTATATAGAGTCAAACATAAGGTCTACACTCCTCTTAGAAGGTGATTATAAAAACATTATTAGTGAAGTTAAAGAAGCACAAGAATTACGCAGATTGGGAAAACCACTTTCATCAAAACTTTATCGAAGGTTGAATCGTTATGAAATACTAAATATTGGAGAGGAGGAAAAGTTGATAGCCAGAAGATTATTTTACAATTTTTTGATTGATTTCTTTACATTTCGCGTCGTGGATTTTTCAATTTTACACACAACGCGTTTTGGGTATATAAAATATACCCGTAACGCGATGTGGAAAATTCAAAAGATCCACAACGCGTTGTGAGTATAAAATTCGGGCAGTGACCGTTTTCGTCAATTTCGTACAACATATGCATTTTATGCTGCCTTATCCGAGATTAAAAAATATAATACATTCTCGGCCGCACAGCGAAATTGCCCCTATTCTCAATTAATTAAACCAATTCCTTCAAGAAGCTATAGTCAATACCACAGAATTTAGTCATGTTTATTTTGGACCAGTACCTAGAGAACCAATAGAAGTCTTTTTTTAAATCGTACAGTCCACTATTTTCATATTTTTCGCCGCACCCAGGGTTGTCAAGATCGTTGCGGTTGTCCGGACGGACTTCCGGACGACACCAACACCATCCCTAAGCGTTTCAGTAGACAGAATCCTGGACTCAGGGCGAATCTATGGAGTACGTACCACCGTGAAGAAGTACCAAACAGGGCTTCGATGGTTTTTGAAATCGACAAGGCTTTGTCCGAGTTCTTACGACGACAAAACTACAATGCGTAAGCAAGGGTCTCCCTTGTCACTTTCGTGACGAGGGCAAAGGCTCCAGGGCTGGGTTTCTGTAACGAATAGAGGTATTGGGCGGTATGATTAAAAAGATTATTTGCTTGTACTTCACGTAACTGCTCCATTTTGTAGTTTTCACTTCAAAAAATTATAGCATTTACTCCACATAATTCTTGAAGTAAGTACTAAAAGCAATTACTTTATACTTTGCTCTATTTACTTCAATATATAGAAGTTTATACTGCAGAAGCTACTAATGATTTATAGTATTTCCTTCATTTGGGAGTATTCGGTGTAGTTTTTGAGAAGCTGCTCAAGAGTAACTTCACATCAATTGCTTCGATTGGGAAGGCGTTATAAATGGCTTTTTTCAATAATTATAATAGTAAGAAAAGGCAGGAAATATGTGATGGAGGTATTTTTAAGGAATCTAGGGATCGGTATTATAATGTCCAGTTAACCGGAGGTTGAAACCTCGGTTGAAACTCAATTATCGGTCAACCGGACATTATAATACCTAGCGGCCCTAAGTGATCCTGGATTTCAACAAGAAGTTGATGTAGATGTCGGGGTACATCAAACAACCGGGTCAAAAGTAATTAAAGAAGTTTCACAAAAAATTGTGTGGAATAAAAATGTTTGGATTTCTTTTCCTCAAAATGCCCGCCGCGTTGAATTAGCTAAAGATGGATGGACGATACTTGGGGAATAGGAAGGATAGATTGTTCCCACATAGGAAATAAAAAGAACCTATTTGAGGTTACACACGTCTTAGTATTTACTACTAGTTTATACTTCTAACCTGAGTAAACACTTCCCATGAAAGAATTTACTTTATGTAAAAGATTAAGCCGGGCTCAAACGACTCGTGTACTTGACGAATAATCGTAACTTGCGTATACTTGCCATGTCGTGTGAGTGGGTTACTTGTACAATTATTTGTCACTCGTTGGTTTTCCATTTCTTGTCGGTAAAAATGTCCCGAGTCAAAGGGATCACGATTATTCGTACACTTGCCAAGTTCATACTTGTCTATACTTGTAGAGGCGCTCAAACGAAATGCACAAATAATTGGCTTTTACTGCGACTTTTGCTGTGCTCTAGTCATTTGTCAAGGTTAAGCCAAATGTTCGCGCTCGTGTACTTGTAAATTGTACACGTCGTGTGAGCGCCCTGCTTGCCATCGCAATTCGCGAAGCTCGTATACTTGCCAAGTTCGCGAATATTTGTGTATTCGCCAAGTACACGAGTCGTCTGAGCCCGGCTTTATACTCCATAAATTACTAGGAAGTAAAAGCTCACTTGAAGTACAAGCAAATACTCCTTTTAATCATACCGGCCATTTTGTCTCTCTCTATTGATGTCCCGTCTCTATTGATTTCGAAAAGATAGAAGAAGATAGCAAGTGCCATAGTGATAGGGATAACGTTCTCTATCTGTTAAAGAGTCCCAGCCCAGCTGCGCGTGGTTAATAGCAATACTCCATCCTCGGAGGGAAGTTCACCGCCTAAGCCAGCTCGGAAGAGCCAGTCGATGGCTCTAGAGATCTGGAAAAAGAGGTTACCGAGCTCATGGCTCTAGTGGATATAGACTGGGTACACAGGCTGGACCATCCACAACCTAGAAATAGGTTCAATCATTATCCCATACCATGGATAAAGAGACCTTATTTCTTCAAAGTAATTTGCAGCATAGCAAAGGAACGACCTCCCAAATAGATCGTCACATTGATATGGGGCACATATTTGTCTTTTACAAAAACCTTGATCGCATAAGAGGATTCGGTAGAGTGGAAAGATCTCTTTTCTATAAAAGGGACATCCAACTGAACCCAAGGACTTTCGTTTATGTCGACACACGGATTGAGTCCACTCTAATTGCTAACTTCTACTCTAGAAACCTAGTAGTGGTAAAGCTATGCCTCAAGGACAGACTGGGACAGAGCAGATCGATAGTTGTTAGAGAGGGCTCAGTCTTCTGAAGTACTTCCTCATCACGGATTTAGAAATCCTGAACCGTGGTAGCGCACCCACCTTTGTCACTTCGCGTAGACTAGATTGGGGATCAAAGAACGGGCTCCCCTGGAAATAACTCGGGAAGTTTTGAAATTTTGCGGGTTTGTAGGTTTGGGTGTGTAAAATCCGAGACTTGCCGCCGGCGCCGCCATTTTGCCAAGATGGTCGCCAAAAACAGTTTTTCGCAATTCTCTCCATAAAGAAAAACAAAATTGAAGAGGTGCAAATTTCAATCTAAAAATGTGCTCAACATAGTTTCACTTAAGTTAACCGTTTAGACAGAAAAGTCGTCGTTATGTCTAACATGTCACGTATCTAAGGTTTACAAAGAGGCGATTTTCCGAAACAAGATGTGTAGTAGGAGTAGGGTTCCTCAAAACTACTTTTTTAGAAGCGTATTTTTTATCCAATTATTTCATCAATTAACTCATGTTGTGAATCTATGATAAATTAATTTTAATTATTAAAAATGCTATACTGGTTTCCACACTACATATGAAGTAAATTACACGGCGCGTTTTTTTTTTATCGTGGTTTGCCCTGTAGGCCTACTCCACTTTGTGAGTAAAATTTTAAAAAGACCCGACAAACATGGTTCGTTAATATCGATGCTTTATCGCCTATCGGTGAATAGGTTCGTCTCTATTTCGAGATCAACGTCTCATTCATTTTGTGCAATTCTCCTCCTCTTCAGTCGACGAACAAATATCGAGCAGCAAGTCCAAGTCATCTCCATCAGATTCGTCCAACGTCACTTGAGTGATATTTTCGCAGGTCTTTCAATTGTGAATGCCGCAAATTATGGTGCATTTTAATCCTGCTTTTATGCATCCGTAGGCTCTACCACAATCGGTCTTGCACTTACATGACAAAAATACAAGTAGTGCTTTAAGAGCAGAATCCTATGAAGTGGTAACTGGGGTGAACTTTGAACAGCCATACCATTGTTATATATAGTATGTTGATGGTAGGTTCGTAAGGAATACTGTCGTGCAGCTGCGCTTGTCGGTGGTAAGGATGCCAAATTGAATTTACTTTTTGTTGCTGACCTAATAAAACACTGATATCGATATTTATCAAGATCAACATTCTCTTTGTCTGTGCAAGAGTGCAAGAAATTAGAGGTGTGAATAGGAGACCTGGTAGTGGGAGTCCTCGTGTTACAGTACAGACGAAAGGGAGGATCGATATTTAGCCACTTTTGTTCGACGTAATCGTAATATCAGTGTAACAGCGATAAGAACACATGTCAGACGAACGTTCGGTTCAATAAATGTCCTTTTTTCTGATTTGCACTGGCAAGTGACAGCCGCCGTGTAAGGATAAGTAGAGAACCTTGATGCGCAACACGTTTGGCCTTTCCTCAAGGAGTGGTTCCCTATCAAGGAGGGACAGTAACATTTAGGGGGAGCATTATGCATGGTGACCGCACTCCTCTTATTCACATACCAGGGGCTCGATTCTCGTCTCAGGGAGTAGAGCTCCCCGATAGGACGATTGTTTTGTCATCATCAACGTGGTCGAAAAGTAGACAAAAATGATAAAGACGAAAAATTTGTTCTCTCGGGAAACTCTACTTCCTGGGACGAGAATCGGGCCCCAGGGATGCTGACGAGAAACATCTATCTCGGAAATGTTATCAGGCCAATTGTTCTACCCCGGAGAAATGAATTTGGGACAAAATTTATTTTTATGGATGACAACAATCGCCCACATCGCACTAGAAGGATAGAAAACGTGGTAGCTGAATCGAGAATGAACTGACAGGCAAACTCACCGGACATGAACCCGATTTAACACATGTGAGATACGTTTTCCGAAGCCATATTAAGAAGAACACCGATAACCCTTCGAGAGATGATTGTGGCGGCACAGGAGGAGTGGGAAAATATTCGTCAAGAACGGATAGGCAATCTGATTCTCTCAGTGCCAACGCGGGTCAATGCGTGTCGCGAAAACAGAGGAGATCACAATGAGTATTGATCTTATTTTTTATTCGTAAGTTCATTTTGTGGCTGTTCAAAATGAGCTAGAGAATGGGGTTGGAATAAAAACCGAAACTGGTATCACCCCAGTTACCATTTTGAAAGATCCTGCTTCAAAAACACTACTTGTTTATTTGTCATGTGATCGCAAGACCAATTGTGATAGAGCCTGCGGATGCAGAAAAGCAGGATTAAAATGCTCCAGGATTTGCGGTGTCTACAATTGAAAGACCACACAGACAAGCGAAAATGTCCCTCAAGCGACGTTTGACGAATCTTATGAAGTACAGCATTTCTATTAATTGAAATTACTTGATCATAGACTGATACCGTGACCTTATTGATGGAATAATTGGATGGTGCTACTTTCTCTGATCTCTCCAAGGCCTACGACTGTGTATCACATGATATTTTAATCGGAAAACTCAAATATCATGGACTGGATGACCTTAGTATAAAGCAGGGGTCAATTTTGGAACCGCTGATGTTTTCAATTTATATTAATGACTTCTCAGCTGCTTTACCAGCTTGCAAGGTTATACTTTTCGCAAATGATAATGGCTTCTCCATAAAATGTGACACTTAAAACCAGGCAAATGCCGAAATATCAGGACACGCTGGGACTGCTAGTGAATGGTTTAGGTCAAACCCTTCAAATACAAATTTGGATAAAACTGAAAACATGATCTTCTTTCAAAAAAGTTACAGTCCCACAAAACTGTGAAAAGATCAAATTTCTAAGAGTAGTTCTTGATGCAAAATTCACCTTTGAACAACAAGTTAAAGAGACCTCAAAAAAAAAATTATGCTCTGCCACCTGCGAAACATATCAAAGATAGTAGATAGCGAGACCCCTAAAATGACCTACTATAGACTTTTTCATTTTGTCTGTACGTACGGACTTTTGGCTTGGGGACATTCGGCGCATGCCTCACGTACCTTCGGTCTACAGCGGAGGGCAGTCAGAATGCAATATCAAGAAGATGTAAGATCTTTTTTTCGGCACTCTGAAAATACTGACCTTTCCAGCCCAATACATTCTAGAGTCCCTTTTGTATTTTCACAAAAACTCCACAAACTATAATTATGTACATGACACTAATAACTATAAGACTCGCCATAGGCACAACATCCACATTGAATTTTTATGTTTACAAACTTCCCGGAATGCAGCACGTCATTACGCGCCCATATTCTTCAATAAATAACCAATCAGCATCAGAAATCTCGCTTCAAACCCGGTAAAATTGTTATGTACATCTGTATGTAAAATGTTCTTGTCGCTCAAATATTTAGTGTAGGTATATATTTTTTACTATAATAAGTTTTAGTATTTACCAAGTGTGTTTTGTATTTTAAATCTACTTATGACTTTGTTAAGAAACTTTGTAAGTTTTTCAGTAATATATTTGAACTTTGAACTTTGAACGTGGATGAAAGACACACTTCTGTTTCATGACAAAATTGAATAAAGTCCTAAAAAAGTAGTTTTGATGAACCCTACTCCTACTATAGATCTTATTTCGCAAAATCGTGTCTATATAAAACTTAGGCGAAATGTTAGATTTTACGACGACTTTCCTCTATCTAAACGATTACCTTACCTTAGCGAAAATATGCAAATCACATTTTTTGTATGCAATTTCCTCCTCTTTAATTTTGTTCCCTACATATTTTTTCGAAAAACGCATAATTCGGAGAGAATTTTAGTTCTACACACCTAAATCTACAAACCTGCAAAATTTTCCGAGTTTTTTCCAGGTGAAAATCCCCAATGGCTGGCCTCTGACATTAGGCTCACTCTCCATGGCCCGATGATAAGCAAGTGGACAGGGGCTGACGAACCGTCCCTATCGGATCACAAACTCAGCTTGAACCTTGATCACAAGGTTGGGCTTATGTTCAGGAACCCCTGGAACATGAACTGGGACCAATACGTTGAGATCCCACGGGCTAAGCTAGAAGAGTTTTCCACGCCATGCCGCAGCGCAAGGCAAGTAGAGGAAACAGCTGGATTTTACGCAACATTGAAGCTGTCAGCTTCGGACCTATCGAGGAAAGAAGAAAACCTCCTGGTGAAACTCCGACCTTGACAAGGCTCGTGAAGAAACCAGCAGGATCTTCAACAGGGCCGTGCGATCTAAATCACTATCTGACTGGGACAGCCACTGGAATGACAATTTCCGGACTGTAAAATCCGTCTAACTGGTGAACCACCAATGCACGCTCCACAAGTTTGCGCAAGGCCATTTGACTGGGAGATAGCTGCGAGGGTGGTATCAGAAAACTCCGTAAGATAGGCCATTTTGAACAGAGTGTAAGACCAGATGGCATTTACAAAAGAGACTGGAACTACTGATTCAGCACCTGATACGCCTCTTCAGGGCCTGCCTCGCATATGATCAAGTACCACATTCTTGGCGTAAGGTCCAAGTGGTATTCATCCCCAAGCCAGATGCTATAGCTACGAAGCGGTCAAGGATTACAGACCCCATCAGTCTATCCTCGGCTCTTCTTAAAACGCTGGAGAAACTGGTGGAGACGTTCATTAGGGAAGAGGCATTGAAAACAATTCCCATACAACCTAATCAACACGCCTACAGGACTGCAATGTTATCTGAGACTGCTCTCCACAGACTTGTGGCAAAGGCTGGAGCAAGGCTCTATGGAGCAAGGGATGTCTCACAAAGAGATGACTCTGGGTGTATTTCTAGACATCGAAGGGGTTTTTAATAAAACGTCCTTCGACTTGATAAGAAAATGCTGCAGAGAGCTTTGGCGTCCAAAGATGGGTGTACTATCGCCTCTGCTGTGGTACCTAATGCTGGCTGGGCTGCTCCGAACTATGAACGAGAAAGGTATGTATGTATACTCAAGGCTACGCGGACGATCTTGTTATCTTTGTGGCTGGTAGGGTACCCAGGGCAGCATCATTAAAGGTATCATGCAAAGAGCCCTTAACATGGTCGAAATATGGTGCTATAATCACAGGCTTTCGGTAAATCCGGACAAGACAGAAGTCCTTAGTACCATTTACAAAGCGAAGAAACGTGGACCTGGAAGGGCTCACGCTCTTTGGATCGGGACTTGCTCCATCCGATACGTTCAAATATCTAAGGGTCATCATAGATTACAGGACCTGGAAAGATCACGTCGTTTAAGCCTAACATTTTCATACCTGAGTATGATAACTGTGAAACAATAAGTAATTCTATAATGTTCATTATATAACAGCAGTTTCATTATTTATTGATTTATTTTCCTCAAGCAGTGAAAACTTACCGCTCCTCAAACTTTATTGAAGACTTCGCTACACTCATTTTTCAAACTCTTCGACAAGGAAAGCGCTTTTACTTATCTGAATTCTTAATATTCCATTCTGTTAAAATTTTCAAACTTATTCTCATTTATAAAAGGACACCTGAGAGTTTATTTTTCAACCTAAAAGCCGCCATAAACTACTTCGTCCAGTTATAATTTCAACGATAAAAATAAGTTTAATCCTAGAAACACATTTGTTAAAGGTTTAGAGAGCGAGTTTGTTCAAGAAATACTCCAAACTCCAGTGCACCAGCACGTTTTAAAGCTTTTAAGTTTCAAGGGTACTATATTTTCATTATAAAGCAATAAATCGCGTTTAAGCTTATCGAACCGCGAAAGAACAACAACGTACTAACAAAGTTTTGTATCGAGAATTATCAGTCGAAGGAAGATTTATATTGTTGGTGGACGTTGCGACAAAAATCGATTGAAACGAATGTGTGGGATTATTTTTGCTTTTGTTAAGTTTTTCTAGGGGATGGTCATCGTTTTCTTTTTGTGTCAAAATGTAACTGGAAAAAAATTACTTTGTCAACAAGACCTCGTAAAAATTCGTAGCTTCTAAAGGCCAAAATAAAATTGTAAAGAGATTGATGTAGCGCCTAATTTTTACATATGATTGGCAATGGACCAGCGCAACTTTCCATAAGCTTTCACACACAAAAATAAAGTCTAAAGCTAAGGTCTCGCTGGTTGCATTCAGCCAAAATACAAGTGGAATACCTACCTCAATCTAAGTAAATTTCGCTTTTTCAACTCTGATGGCCAGGAATTGCCTTGAGTTATTTTTTTTGAATCGTTAGACGAGACAATCGTCCTACAGAAGTAACTTTTTACAATTCAAAGAATAAAATTGAGTCTAAGAGAATTTCAGATTTATTTTATTAGTATGGCTTCTTGCGTGCATCATTTGTGATAAATTGCCATGGGAGAGATGGACAAGCCCTTTTAGCTATAAAAGAAGCCAGCTCTAACATAAATAGGAATAATTTTAGTCTATGGCAATTCATATAATGTGAAACAAAAATTAGTTTCTACAATATTTATATTTATAATTGTTAGGGCGTGTATGATTAAATGAAAAATAGAATTCCTACCAATAGAATTCGAGTTCATCCTTAACTCTCAGTCAATTTATCTGGATAGATTAGGACCGTAGGGCGACCCTTTTAATGCGTGTAATTTCTCCGCCTCTATAACTTTTCCAGTTGTGCCTCGGAACGAGATTGATCATGATTAAGGTTTTTCTTTAACTGGTAATTTTGCCAAGGATACAAAAAACTTTCATATAAAATAAATCGTTTTCATTTTGTTTCAGGAATGGACAGTTTAAAGGAAATTGAAATAAGCATACCAGTTGCGGTACGAGTGCGAGACACCATTTCGCTTCAATGCAAATACGATTTGGAAGGAGAACCATTATACACGGTCAAATGGTATAAAGGTACAAAGGAGTTTTTTAGGTTTGTTCCTAAAGAATTGCCAAATACTAAGGTGTTTGCGTTACCTGGGATTGATGTAGATGTAAGTATATAATAATTACATAAACAATATACTATAGGAATCAGAAAGTGATTTGTTTCATGAAAATTTTCATTCAACTTTGGATGCACATTCGATTCTTTTATTTTACGATCACCAATTTTTTTTACACCGCATCCTCTCTAAATCCTAAGTAGTGTCACATTATCTAGTAAATGATTCCGCTCTTAAGTTTTATAGGACCCAAAAGTATCCTCTCTTTCAGTTAAGTAAGAGCACTCCAAACGAAGTGGTTTTAAGAAATGTTCAGCCGGAAGTAACTGGACGATATAAATGCGAAGTTTCATCGGATGCCCCTTATTTCGATACCAAATGGAATTCGGGTTACATTTATGTAATTGGTAAGTTATAATAGTTATTTATACATCAAGTGAGTTAAATGAATGTTTATTCATGAGAAGAAAGTTTAACCCACGAGCCTTAGCGAGTGGGTTAATTTTCTTCGAATGCATAAACATGTTAACTCACGTGATGTATACAAAATTTTATCCTATTTTGATGGACATTTAAATTAATAGGAATCAAATTATAAAAAGAATTCATTAAGCAGCATATGAAAACGTCTAAATATTGAAATTGGTGGTTGCTAGGGTATAACTAGTTGTTTGTTTGTATTTGCAGCAGATTCTATACTGGTAGAGTGACTTAAAAGACCGAGAGTGAGTTAAAAATATTTTAAATCACTGAGGTGATAAACGTCTACTTACCTTTGTTATTATGCGTTCAATAATGTCATTTTTAAACGTCAAAATTGGATAAATTAAATTTAAAACAAAAAAATTAAAGTATATTATTGACACCAGTTAAAATACATAGTTAGATATAAAGCTAATTTTCCATTGCTTACTCGCTTGGACCAAATTTCAAATTGTTACGAAATAAACTCCAACTTTAATACTGGTGAGGTATTGTTGCCAACCGAGTGTTAAACTGAAACTAAAAAGTTCCATTAGAAGTTGCATAACAATGTTTGAAAAGCCCAACCATTTAATACTAAATAATTATGTTCCGTTTTGCAATTTTCCATTTCCATTCTTCATGCTCTATATATAACAACGGAGTTGATTAAAGCTTACTTTAAAATTTTAAGCGAAAGGCATAAGCCCTGTGCTCCACTTTCTCTCGACTCTATGGTTTTCTCATAATGGAAAAGCTGTTGATTTTTATTCTCAAAGTTTTTAGTTTCGATGTAAAATTATTAGGACATCCGATGAATTGTTCTGGAATCTGTAGCTAGAAAAGTTTTCTATTGACCTGATTATTGCCTCTTATATTAAGCTATAAGTATTATATGTTTTGTTTCAGATGCTCCCTTGGATGACCCCTCATTATTAATAGAAAAAAACTACGTAGATGTAGGTGATTTTATTACTGGAAACTGTACGACATTGCCCTCGTATCCAGCGACAAATGTTAGTTGGTATCTTAATGGCAAACGAGTAAGTTTAATTGTTGTTGTTTTTCATAATAATTCCAAGACAAATATTTTCTTTATTTTCAGATTCCTGAGAGGTTTTCTAAAAAGCTCGAAGTAACGCCGGAATTCATGTCGAGTCGACGCAAGCATTATGTTACGATGTCTGGAATTGAATTACAAATTATGGAAAGCACATTTCAGGTATCCAACCGCAAAACTATAGTTATCTTTAAATCAATATCAGCATTTTCAAACTTATACGTTCAGTCATATCATCGTTGTGTGAAAAATCCGAAACATGAAAATCTGCATAGATACGTTTTCTTTCTCTATGTTCAATTCTGTGTCAATTTCATTAGTTAGAACTTTGACATCTTTAACTTCATAACAGGGTTTTGTTTCAGTGATCTCATCTTTATTCACATCTATCTCAATATTGAATTTACTAGAGGTGGATAATTATCCAAATTATTATCGGGTACAGTCCGTCCATTTTAATCTGATACTCAAAAGGAATGTGAGCTGGTGGCTCTCTACGTTAGAACATCACGCACGCTAATTCCTCTAGGAATTTTTCCGATTTTTACTACCTACATTTATATTCAATCTTGGAAATAAATAACAAACAAATAAATGGTATGAAATTTTGTAATTGGATTTGGATATAAATAAACTTATATTACATATTATAATGATCACCTCTGACGTCACACCTGTTTTTGCCATATGCTTCAGCCCCTCGCTCCTCATACGGAAAGTGTCAGATTTAAAACGACGGACAATATTAATATGCATTTCTCTTATAAAGGATGTTCCATTAAGAGTTTCCGGATGTTTTTTTTTTTTCAATTCAAACGAAAAGCAAACTGGGAAACATTTAATACTTTATAGCAATTAGTAACATGATCGTTTAAAATTATATGTGAAACACAATATCCAACAAATGGCCACTGCGACTTCTCTCACAGCACACAATTCTTTTGCCAAAATTTTCGATCACATCTGTGCACATTTCCGGTGGTATCTCATGAATAATGCACCGAATTTCATCCTTCAACTCTTGAATTGTTTGGGGATTGTTCACATACGCTTTACTTTTGATGTGACCCCACAAAAAAAAGTCTAGTGGCGTTAGATCGCAAGATCTAGGCGGCCAACTAACATCTCTATTTCTTAAAAGAAGTTTACCTTCCAACCGTGTTTGCAATAAGTCAATGGTTTCTCTTGCTGTGTGACATGTTGCGCCGTCTCGTTGTGGGGTTACATCAAAAGTAAAGCGTATGTGAACAATCCCCGAATAATTCAAGAGTTGAAAGATGAGATTCGGCGCATTATTCGTGAGATACCACCGGAAATGTGCACAGATTTGATCGAAAATGTTGGCAAAAGAATCGTGTGCTGTGAGAGAAGTCGCGGTGGCCATTTGCTGGATACTGTGTTTCACGTGTAATTGTAAACGATCATATTACTTATTGTTATAAACTATCAAATATTTCCTAGTTTGCTTTTCGTTTGAATTAAAAAAAAAAAAAAAACATCCGGAAATTCCCTTTGGAACACCCTTTACAATTCAGGTTTCAATGTGCAGTGCAGTGCAATGTGAAGTTCGAAAAGTTTAACATAACTCTTGGGTATATGAAAGATTTTTCTTTGATCATAAGCTCAATTTGGGATTAGGCAATAGATTTTCAAACAATTTTAAAATGTTTTCTCTCTTCAGTACTTAGCTATGAAAAGCTTAGCTCTTGCTTCAGCTTGGTCTACTACAGGAACGATATTCTTTTTCCTAATCCAAATCTACAAAATTTCATTTATTGTTATGTTATAGTGCTTCATCTTCTAATTGTATTTCTCATCGCATTCCTCTCTCTGATCAAAATTTTTTGGCTTTCAAAATGTATATAAACTTTCATTTATTATCCATTATGCATTCTGATAATATTTTTATTTGCTTTCTTGTTTTTCCTCTCTAACAAATGCATTCTTGCGGTCTCCAAAATAAGCATTTATGGCCTATTTTCATAGTTTGGGTTTCTTTTAACATTCTCAGATTATACATTGAAAAATTTAAGTTCTTCGGCACCATAAGATCATTTCGTTGATTATCTTGGATCTTCATCTGCAGTATTCTATAGAAATTATATGTTATTTCTAAGCTATTAAATTTGTTAGTGATGCTATTGTATGATGAACCATAACCTCATTAATTTTGTATTTTTTCTAGTTTCCAGGAACTTCTCCGCATTGTCTTTCTCCTTAGGCGGCATTTTTCAGCGTTTTTATACTTTATTCGTCCAAATTTTTTGGGATTCTAGCAGCATCGATTAGGTTTATGTATCTCTCTAATAGAGGGCAATACCATTCAAAACTATTATATTAGGTAGGCTGCTCATTATTAGGGTGCACTTATTTGTGAGTTTACTATGTTATGAAGTGATGGCGCTACCAGCTACTAGATTGTAGATTGTCGGAGTCGTTTCGGCTTTTCAGCTGCTCAGCACTGCTACCTTTGCAGATATTTTGTACGTGACTCTGGGTGACTACTAGCTACTAACAATAATACTGAATGCGGAGGATAAATATTATTATTCATTTTTTGGTGAAGGAAACTTGATTCTTGTATAAGATCTCACAAAAGTCCACTTTTCCCTAGGTTCTCCAGGTTTGATACAATGAGTTTATCTTCTAAATATGAATTTTTTTACCTTTCTCGGTAGGTAGTGGAAAATAATTTTATGTATTTTCTACTTCATCTCACTTCTGAATTATTTAATATAAGATCTTTGGTCACTCAAGTCACTACATTAGTAAATATCAGATTAGTAATTACCTAAATATTTTTTCATCTATTAATCAGGATAGGTAAGAGTTATTTTTTTTTATACACACTGTTCCCATTTTTCCTTTAACATAACATTTTTAGAAGTTTCTGATGAAATTCACGTTCCTCTGCATTGAAAGCACTGTTTTTTCTGTTATATTTTAAAACTAAGAGTTATTATTTCCCATATAGGTATGTTTTTTGGCATCACGGCCAACGCAGAGGCGTCAAATTATGTACAGGGTGACTTAGAGTAACATCCTGTAGCGCCTCGGATTTTCAGTCGCAGCACGTCGCACAATCTCAATGTTCTCTGGGGTTCCGATGGACTTCTTCCATCTTCCATTTTCAGCCGTTTTCTATCCTTAGGATATAGGCCTCTTTCAAATTTGACCATTGTCTTCGGCTTTGCGCAACTCGGTACCAATTCAAGCCTGCAACCCTCTTTATATCGTCGTACCATCTTTGTTGGGGTCTTCCAACACTTCTCCTCTCTTCCCAAGGTCTCCATCTAGTGATATACCCGCTCCAGTTTTCTGTATGTCTGGCAACGTGTCCTGCCCATTGCCATTTTAGGGAACCAATTCTTTTTATTATTTCGGAGACTTTGGTTCTTTGCCTTATCCATGTATTTGTTTTGTGGTACCTCAGGGAAATTCCTAAAATTCGTCTTTCAATGGCTCTCTGATGTACTTCCAATTTGTGTTTAATTCTTCTGGTTATCACCCAGGTCTCGCAGCCATACGTGACAACAGGCAGTATGCACTCGTTATAGACTTTTGATTTTAAAGTCCTTGGAATATTCATGCTGAAGATGTACTTTAACTTGCCGTAAGCCGCCCATCCCAGTCTAATTCTCCTATCAATTTCCATTTCTTGATTTTGTTTGCCCGGTGTTATAGCTTGGCCAAGGTATATGTATGTTTCTGTCTTTTTTATTGTGCTGTCATGGATCGGTATTGTTTCGTCTGCATCTGGTGTATTTGTAATAAACTGGGTCTTTGTGTAGTTCATGTGTAATCCTACTTTTGCCGCCTCATCTTGTAGTTCTTCCAACATATCTATCAATTCCTGTTTGTCTTTCGCGAACAGTACAATATCGTCGGCAAATCTTAGATTGTGCAGGCGTTCACCATGTATGTTCAATCCTTTGTTTTCCCATTGTAGCTTTTTAAAAATATCCTCGAGCACTAAAAAGAATAGTTTTGGAGATATTACGTCCCCTTGCCGAACACCTCTTTTGGCGTTTATTCTGTCAGATGATTCATGAAGTCTTATAGATGTTTTCAATGAGGTTTATATAACGTTGATCCACTCTGGCATTTCTCAAGGATTTTATTATTGCCCAGATTTCTACTGTGTCGAAGGCTTTCCGGAAATCGACAAAAGCCATCCATAGGTTTATATTATATTCTGTAGCTTTCTCGATCATCTGCCTTACTGTGTGTAGATGTTCTGTCGTGCTATAATGGTTTCGGAATCCAGCCTGTTCCTTTGGTTGGTAAACTTCGAGTTTTCGCTCTAATCTGTTGGTGATTATTCTGGTGAATAATTTATATATTTGTGATAGTAAGCTTATCGGCCGGTAGTTTTCGAAATCAGTCGGGTCACCTTTCTTGTAGATCAGAACAACTACAGCATTCTCCCAATCTTCGGGTATATGTTCTTCTGTTAGGCACTTATTGAATAGTTTCACTAGTTCATGTCTTGTCTTAGTATCGCTTTCCTTGAGCATTTCAGGCAGAATGTTGTCTTCTCCTGCCGCTTTACCATTTTTCATCTGGGATAACCTTTTCTCCAGTTCTTCCATATTTATGTCGAGAATTTCTTCTGAGTTTGCATTTACTATTCGTATTTTGTCTTCCCTTGTCCTTGTGTTTGCTATTTTAGATTCGTACAGATCTCTATAGAAAGATTCCACAACTTTTAGTATCTGTTGTCTGTCTTCTACTATGTTGTTTTTCGCATCTTTTATTTTGGTTATCTCTTACTCAGGTGTGTTATGTCTTTTAAATATATTTAGTCCTTTGTTGTGTTCTAATAGGGATTGCACTTGTTTCGTGTGATGTTTTAGTATATCCTGTTTCGCCATTTTTCTTGCTGTTTTGTTGGTTTCTGTGTATTCAATAGTGTCTCTTTTACCCTCGGTTATCAGTTTTCTCCTTTTCTCTAGTAGCTGTTTCGTTTCTATCGACAGTTTGTCCGGCGTTTTCTCTAGGGGGCCTATTATCTGTTCTGCTGTTTCTGTTATAATTGTTGTTATTCTCCTATTGTTATCATCTAATGACTCTTCTGTTTTTCCTGGATTGTTGGAAAAGTTTTCTTTCAGCCTTTGTTTGTATGTTTCCCTTCTTTCTGCTATCTTTTCTCTACTCCCTCTCTTCGTCGTTTGTTTCATCTTTCTTTTTCTTTCCATTTTTGTGTTTATGAGCAGTTTGCATCTTACCATCCTGTGATCACTGCCGGTGTCGAATTGACTACATCTACGTCTTGGATTATCTGTTTATGGCGGGAGATTATAAAGTCAATCTCATTTTTGGTTTGTCCATCTGGGCTATTCCATGTCCATTTACATTTGTCTTTCTTTTGGAAGAAAGTGTTCATCAGATAGAGTCTTTCTCTTTCTAGGAAGTTTGCTAACATTCTTCCCCTTTCATTTCTGGTGCCGAGTCCGAACTGTCCTATGTGTGTTTCCGTTGGTTCTGCTCCTTTGCCTATATGGACTTCTAATTGGCCCAATTTGTCACTATACCATTTTTTCTGAATCTTTGATAACACGATTTCAATAAATTTTTTGACAGAGCATCACGTATACGCCGAATATTGTAACGATTACAAAAACAACGCCGTGCCGCGAACTAGAAATCGTTCGATTTAGAAAACGTCTCGACCACAAACGCTCGTTGCTCGTTTGACCACTGCTCCATGTTTACTGATAAGCCGCACGCACTGGCCACAAATTACTAACGCTAACCTCTAACAAATATTTAGTTGGATATAAAGAGGGCATTCGAAAAGGGAAATTAACTCTATAATTTACCCTGTATATTATATGTGATGATTTTGCGTGATGCATAGTCGACACCGGAATGCAGGAATGGGTGCGATGGTGTAATTCTGAGAACTAGAAGATTTCCCATGTTGCTCGACTGTTTAAGCCTTAAATCGCAGGCATCTTACACAGTTGCTCATAATCGTCTCGGCGTTATCCATTTATTATCCAGAAAAAATCTCTTGTATATGATAGTGTCAGTTTATTGCTTGCATTTAGTGTATTGGCGTGATTGTTCAATATTACTAGCTTTGTCAGGTGACTCGTATAGGGTAAGATAATTGGATGTTTTCTATCGTAACGTAACATTGAGTTTTGTAATCTTCCTCCAACTCGTAGAACTCCTTTGTTGTCCAGCCATGGAGTAAGATTGAGAATTTTGCTATTACTGTCTAGATGAGACCCTTTTTTTAGCTTTTGTTTTTCTGCTTTGGCATGTTGGATCTGGTCAATCTTGACTAGGCGTGTTAGGGTGTCTACCATTTCATCAACATTTCATCATAAGGGTGCAGATTCGTTTGTCTTCTGCAACTTTGAATAAATCGTCTGCAGTACGATACAACTCGAATCATGTGGTTTAATGAAGAAAATCGCTCTATAATTTCATTTTTGGTTTCATTGCTTTGAGTTGCAATTGTAACATAGTTACACGTTCTGGCCTCCTTCGTGGTGACTGATATTTGGAACGTTGGCGTTATGGTAATCGATTTCAACCACGATGGACCAATCCACCACATTGTATGATTTTTTAATAGAGTTGGGCTTATCCCTCTTGATATAATATCAGCTGGGTTGTCGTCGGTTCGCACGTGGAGCTAATGTTGATGTGGAATAAGTTTGTTGATTTCTGCTACTCGGTTGGCTACGAAATTCTTCCACCTGGACGGGTCTTCTTTCATCCATGATAGTACTATTGTAGAGTCTGTCCCGGCATGTACGGGGGTATCTTGTAGTGATAAGGTTGTAGCAGTCTTTTTTAGTAGAAGTAAAAGAAGCACGGCACTCTAGTCTTGGCAACATAACTTTCATTCTTGCTGGTGCTACTTTGGATTTAGCTGTTAGCAGAACTATTTTTGATTCATCCAGGGAATTCTTGACTTTCATGTAGGCTCCATATGCCTTTTCGAAGGCATCACATAAGCCATGTAGTTCCACGTGACTGTTTTTTACTTGGTAGGTATAGTAATTTTCTCGACACTCTTTAGTTCTGTTCGGAAAATTTCTCATTTGCTCTCAATGAAGAGTGGTATAGGATAGGATCATCCCATTTTACCTCTTGCAGACATAATTCTTGGATAAGGAGCTTCCCCCTGATGATTATTGGAGCTAACCATGCTAGTGGGTCGAATAACTTAGCAACCTCTGGAAGAATGCTCCTTTTAGTAATGTTATCACTGGTCGATATTTCAGTTTTGAATCTAAATGTGTCATTATACGGAGCCCAATGGATACCTAGAGACTTTCTTATGTCATCTTCAGCTATTTACATGGCTAATTGATCTTTAAGTTCATTTGGAAGTTTATGTAGTAACTCTTGTTTGTTGCTGGACAATTTCCGTAACGTGAACCCTCCACATTGAAACATTTTGTTGAGTTCGTCTTGTAGTGATAGAGCTTATTTTAACGTGTCAGCATCTGAGAGCAAGTAGTCGACATAAAAATCTTTCATTGCTGCTTTGGATGCACTCAGAAAGTTACATCTCTCGTCGTGAGCAAGTTTTTGTAATGTTTTAATAGCTAAGTATGGTGCTGCTGTCGTCCCATAGGTTACAGTTGTCAAGCAATATTCATTAATTGGTGTGTTATTATAAATCTCCATAAGATTTTCTGATATTTCAGGTCATCAGCGTGAATCTTTAGCTGCCTGTACATTTTTTCAATGTCAGCTTTTATCACTACTTTTAAGAGGTCGACCCACTGAACGTTTTGTTAGGCGTGGTCTCCAGCATGTGATCTAGACACTCCGAATAGACTCTCTTTTCCATTGAATGGAATTCTAGCTGTGTATGATCCATCTGTATTTCTTCAAGTGGTGGTCTCGTAATATTGTTCGCAATATTCATCATCTTCTGATAACGGATGTATTTGTGTGACCTCGTCAACTTCCCAAAACTTAGTTAATTGTCTATCTTCTTAAATACATGTTATCATGCTGACAATTCGTTTGTTGCCCGATTTTTTTGGTAGGTTTCCGGAAAGAATCCATCCTAATTCTGTTTGTTGGCCAAGGATATCTTCAGCTTTTCGTATGCCTTCTAAGATTAATTGAACATTTTCTCGGGGTCCCGAGAAGTATATCTACTGGACCAGGTTTATAGAATGTTTGATCAACAAGGACGTCGTACTTCCATTGTGATATGTCTACGTCAAGGTCTACTCCAGGAAGAGTTCGTGTCAGTTTAGGTAGAACGATTCCGAGAACATCAAGCTGGAAATTGCTGGAAAATCTCGGCAGCTACTAATTAAGCTGTAACTGTAATTTTGTCACTTGTGGTTCTCCTGCGTCAAGCCCTGTAATTTTTTCTTGAATTTTCGGTGATTGGGAACCAGGGTCGATGAAAACTCTGAAATTTTCATAACTATGGCAGAGAACAGCTGTTGAGGCCGGACTTAGATCGAGCGACTTATCCCCACCATGGACCTCCCGCACCCCAAATTCCCCCTGGCCTATAAACATGTTGTCAACACAACAAATAGTATTTTATGAATGGAATACTCTGTCTATCTGTGATAATAGGTCATTGGTTTATTATTGTTTCGGTTCTTTGACCATTTCTGAACGCTGATTTTCTGGACTGTTGTGGTCTAAACGAATCGACGTGTAAGTATGTATGATGCTGGTTGTTGCAAATACGGCATTTTATTGACGAATTGCATTTGGATTTGTAGTCATGGTTCAAGCAATTTAAACATATTTTTTTTATGATAAGGCTTTCAATTTTGGGAATGGTAAATCATGTGGACTTCATTGCAGTACTTGCAAGCACCCCTACTTCTGGCTTTGTTATTATTGTTTGCTTTGGGGCGAATTTTCTTCTGTTTGTCTGAAATTGGTTCTAATGATTGGAATCTTGCTTGAAGAAATTTCCTTATTTCAACAAAGTCCTCTATTTTATGGGGCTTGCTTAGCGATTGTTCATAAAGCTTGTTGGTATCATGATCCCATTTTAGGCAGATGATGCGACTGATCCACAATTGGAAGTATCGATATTTAGATTATCGATGGCTTCAAGACCGATGATTCGTGATTAATCACTGGAAGATCTAAGATCCTATCTAGTAGTTTGGAGGCTTATTAGTCTATTGTTGCTGTATTTTCCATTGAGAATATTCCAAGCAGGGCCATAGTTGGTTTCTGTTATAGACAGGTGCTGTATCAGTCTTCCAGCTTCCCCTCTCACATGCATTTTAGGATACTGCATTTTCTCTATTGTCGTAATTGTTGGATTTTCATGTACCACTTTGATGAAAATGTCTCAAAATGTGACCCACTCTTCATATCGGCCTTCAAAAATTGATAGTTTGATTTGAGGTAATGTTATACTATATTGTTTCACAACTTGTCCTACTCCTTGAATCTTGTCCTGGAGGTTTTGTACTATTTTTTCGTACCGCTGTTCAAGGTCTTGAATGGGATTTTTGATAGTACTCTCAATTTCCTGAACCTGAAGCTCGATGAACATTTCAGTGATAACGTCCCATTGCTTGGTTAGCTTCTTTAATAGAAACTGATAACGGTTGCGAGACTGCTCACCGATTAGGTCGTTTGAGATGTCCCTTAAGATTTGAATCATTTGGTGCATTCGGACCTCTTCTTTTTTCAAACGATTTTTCGGTGCCTAATACTGGTTTGGATCGTAATATGAGGCTCCTTGTTGTTCGGGTGATTTGGTTCCCTGACGAAGATTTTGTTTGGAATCGGTTATGTGTTTTGTGATTTATTGGAATAATTTCTGTGGTTGACGAAAATAATCATCTGTAAAATACGCATGCGTCGGAATGTCAAGCTCTGTTGTTGTTTATGGTTTTCTTCAATGTTTTTCCAGATGGATTCAAGTTCGGCAGTTTTTCTTAGAAAATATTGAAATTTTTTTCTCTCATGGGGGTCCTTTGCGTAATTGGAAAATAAGGTTTTTAACTTTTTACTCAAGGTTTCTTGTGCTTTAGCGAGTTCGTTGGCTTCTTCCACTTTGGATGTTGCCTACTGCTATTGGTTATCTGTTCTTTTTTCTCCTCTTTGACTTCAGGACCTGGGGGCGGATAACGAACTCTCGATTCGAACCGAAACCGCCATGGATTTCGAACGCATTCTGATGCATTTGCATGGAGTGCATTCAAAATCCATGGCGGTTTCGGTTCGAATCGAGAATTCGTAATCCGCCCCCTGGTGTTTTTTGTCTCCTTTCTTGCTGCTGTCTGCTGGTATTTGAACCTATTTATTTGTTCTTTTCTGTTGAGGATAAGATGCTGCAACCTGACAAGGCTACAGTGAGAAGGAATGTATGTGTAGGTGCTTTAGACCGGTGTCTAAGCGTTAACCCCGAAGGGCGCGAGTGTATCTGTATATTTGATTATTAATAGGATGTAGGAAGGAGTGTATAGCCAAGACAAGGCACTTGCTATACTAGGAACGGGATGCTGTAACCAGACAAGGCACTTGCTACAGTAAGAAAGGGATGTACGTATTTTTGTGTGGCTGTTTAGACCGGTATCTAAACGTTAACCCCGAAGGGAGCGAGTGTATGTATGTACGTTAAAGAATAGGAATGAAGGGAGGACTGGTGGGAAGGGCTGGTTTACAACCGTCATCTTCAATTGGCTCGAAGGACCAATGTAAATTCCTGCTATTGGAATTTAGGAGGATGCTCAGAACACTTGGTAGTTTGTTGTTTATGGTACTACAAACCACTGGTAACTGGGGAGTAAGAACCACTGTTTAATTTTTACTGATTTTTATTAAACAATTAACAACTATTTATGTACAAAAAATGCAACTTTGACAAACGTCATGAACAATGGTAATTAATTGAAAAGAATAAATCGCTGACAAAATCTGTTGTATGCTCCACATCGAAAGATTTGGTAATTTAACTTTTGATGACGCTGCGTCTGGTATAGATCGTAGTATTGCCTATGTTTCCTGGTGATCCACTGGCGGTGCGTTGGTGTCGATAACCTAGGAGTAGGTACCCTGGACGCTAATAATTAATTAATTTTTGTAATGATTTTGATAGATATAATTTTATAACTAAATTTTGAATTTAGACAGTCAAGTTTATTTTTTTTAGGGAGAATCTAAGATCTGCTAACCTTTGGCAGTTTGTATACATATATCACCTTTTTTGTTTGTTCCAGAATGGAAAAGCATTTTTGAGCTGTGTAGCATCCCTCTTCAACATATACCGGGGAGAAAGAAAAGAAGTATTGGAAGAAGCCAAACCGAGACCACGTCCATCTTCCGTTTTAAGTTCAAGGGACGAAAGATCAGGTAAAATTATTGAAAATATTATTGTTGGAAATTATTCCAGCCACTTTTACCTCTAAAAATATATTTGGAGCGAGCGTGTTTCATGGAAATTGCGTTTGCCGTGTGAAAATTTATTTCACAGAGCTGATGCAAAGAGATTTTTTGCGTGTTTATTTAGTTTTATGATAAAATCATTAAAAAATCTCTCTGGAAAATTAATTAAAATTTTTCTTTTAAAATAATAACGGTGTTGATTTATTTAAATTAGCTGGACAGAGGGTTAATTTCATAACTACCCCTATTATCTCGTAATTGGAAATTTTCGGAAAGATCTCGAAAAACGTCAATTATAGTTTCAAGGTGAATGAGTTTCCTGTCCACTGGATACTCTCTCAAATAATTATATTTATTAGAGGGAGCCTTCTTCTCCTCTATGTATGGTGGCAATCATCAGCGCTACCTGTACTTTGTTGACTGCTTTTCTGAACAGACTTTTCGTGGTTTCGCATACTAGTAACGCAAATTCTTCAGCCAAGTTATTTTTCTCTCCTCGATTTTTCCCTCGATTATGAGCTTGAGAAGTAGGTATTTGTAATGACAAATACCGGGAATGCCCGAGTATGTGCCCGAAGTACTCTAGCTTTCTTTTTAAGCGTGAACATAACTTAAAGATCTTTTGACATTCTCGTTAGCACATCTTCATTGCGAACTCTGTCCGTCCAATGTATTTTTAATATCCGTCTATGTCCATATTTCAGAAGCCTACACAATACGTATGATGCTCTGGATTGTTCATTCCTGGCACGAATCTTCTGCATGTTATTCCACTATTCGTTAACCTGAAATCTTAGGTATCTGTATAATTGGACCCGACCGATCTGTTGGTTCTGTACCTGAAGAATAGCTCCTCCAACCTGGTTCTTACTAATCACCATCCATTTAGTTTTTTTGACGTTCAATTTTATTCCGAATTTTCCACTTTCAGTAGCCAATTGATCAAGTAATATTTGGAGACCTTCCAGAGAATCAGCGATTAAAAACGTATCGTCTGCATACCGAAGATTGTTAATGTTCACACCGTTGATAGAAATTCCCTCAGTGCAGTCTTCTATTGCTCTTCCAAATATTTTGTTGGAATAAATATTAAAAAGTAATGGTGAAAGGATGCAAGCCTGGTGGGCTCCTCTTTTTATCTGTACTTCGTCAGACATTTATTGGTTTACCTTAATTTGTGCAGTCTAGGCCTACATCCTTGAGAATTTTCATAAGCTTCTCATCTCTACTGTTTGAACTAGCACTTGAATGCTAAACATGGCATCTCTTGTGTCAAAAGCGTTACGAAAACCAAATTGGGATTCGTAGCCCGGAGGATAACGGAAACTATGTGGCTATTAGGTATACAAGCATGAAATTTGGAACCCACATTCTTAAGGTGATTTTAAGAGTTTTCAGTCGAGTCTCCAAAAAATTCCTCCATAAGGTTGGGAGTTTCCGCCATTTTTACAAAATGGCCGACTTCATTTTTTGAAATATCGTAAAATAGCTTATTTTTCAAAAAAAAAACCCATTATGAATATTCTTTGACTTTAAATAAAATTTTCAAAAATTTTACACCCATAGAAAATGGCGTCCAGTAGCTCATATTCAAGATGGCTGCCAACTTACATAAAAATCTAAACCAGACAACCAACCATAACTTGTCATACCTCGATTTCGACTAATTTTGGGTCGAGAAATCCATTTCTTGTGATAAAAATATCATACATGTTGCCATTTTGCTTTGATGCGCCATTTTTCAATATGGCGACAATAAATTTGACACAGTCTTGAACTTATAGCTTATGGGGTATCATTTTTTAGGTATTTCGACATCCTAAATCGAATTTTGTCAACAAAACAAACGTAGGAGCTTCCGTTTTTATTTTGGGGCCATTTTTAAGAATGTCAGCTACAAATTATCTGAACAGTCGGAATTATAGCACGTGGGATATCACTTAATATTAGTTTTTTCCTCCTAACATAATTTGGCAACGAGAAATGAATATACATGAACTATATATTTGTAGGTATCTCAAATTTTACATGTGATGACATCTATTCTTATCTGTTTAAACAATTAATTAGGGAGCGACACTACCGGTAGGTGGTTGTATTTAGGTATCAGAGAATCAATCATGCGTTCGAATCGATTTAAGTTCGTTGAAATGCCACGTCGCGTGGTGTCACGCCAGGCGACGTCAGATATTCGTTGTTCCAAAAAAAAATCATGGCTTTGGCAAAGGTATCAGCTCTAAAGTCAGATCTCCAGTTATTTTCAAGACTTTTCATAATGAGTTCTGCACGAAATCTGAACCTGGAAGACTTTTTTAAACATGAAAATTACGCTTGGCCCCCTGCGTCAGGTATCTATGAATGGAAGTATGAGAACTGGGAACAAGTCACACTGAGTACCTTTGTAAAATTGGTTACACCCCCTATAGATGGTTCCCCTAGATGTGAGGCAGTTTTATTCGATGGGGCAGGTATTGCACACAAATTACGCGCACCGCAATGCAGTCAGGCAGAGGTTAGTCTCCACAGCCTTAAGCTCCTCGAGGGTAGAGGCCTAAAGACTTTCTCTCCAAGTTGGGCGTGACTTGCTACAGTACGACTGGGATCCTAAGGTAAATGTCATGCAGTAGAAGCCCCACTCAACGCCCCAAACCTAGACCTATGGAAACTAAGCTCCTCGAAGGTACATTTTCATATAGCTGTTTGGGTATTATTGACAGCGTAGGGCTTTCCCTGAAGATAGGCATTCCAAGGGAATGTTAAATGATGGCCCACCAGGAAAGAACATTTACTGCGATCTATTTTTGGTTAACCCTATTTAATCATCTCCTACATAAATTAAGGTGTAACAATAGATATTAACTACTAGTGGTGAAATCTTTCCTTTCCCCCCATCCTCCTCAGGATAAACCCTTAACCGACGCAGCCAAGTGTAGATAAACTGGTGGCACCGCTGACCACAAACAACCTAAGCGTGACACATATTAAGCCCAAAGAGCCGATCAAACAGTTCTCTGTCTATTTTAAACAACAACTGTTACTGTTTTTAGTTGGTGTTGCAAGCATTGTAAAAGTCAACCGTATCGACGTACTTTGGGATCTATACGATAAAGATAGCTGGAAGAACACAACCAGAGAACACCGTGGTACAGGATTACGTCAACATGATTTACCCACTGCAAAGACTTGACTATTAGTTTCAGCCATCTCTTCCTATTGGGCTTTAAACAGTTGTGGACTTCATGAGCTGTGGTTCCTTTTTGGCATGAGAAAGAATGCCAGATATATTCCAGCGCATACCATTGCCAGGAGTCTTGGAAATGACAAATCTCTTGCCTTACGTGGTTTCCATAGTTTTATCGGGTGCGACACAACGTCCTTTTTTTGTCAAAAGGAAAACGCAAGGCATGGGGTGCACGGTAAGAAGATGAGGTTACCGAAGTCTTTTAATGCTTGGGAAGCAAAGACCACAAAACACATTACTTCTACATTAGTGCCACTACAAAAGTTCGTTGTTTGTTTATACGACACCCACAGCACGGAAACAGAAATTGACAAAGCTCGCCAGAAACTTTTTTGTGCAGGTGGCCGTAACGTCAATGTGCTTCCCCCCACTCTAGCAGCATTGACACAACACACGCTAAGGGGTCGGGCTCTTGGTATTAATGAAGAATTGCCGAATCCAGCGAATTGGGGCTACATTAAGACAGCAGACGGTTGAGCTCTCAATTGGACAGATCTTCCGGAGATATGAAAGTCTTTTAAAGATCTGGGAAAGTGCTGCTGCAAAATGCGATGTGTCAATTTGCGTTACAGTTGCCGCCAAAACCACCGCCCCTATACTACAGCATGTGGAAATTATCGTGGAGCTTGTGAAAATCAAAAGTAAAAATGTAATTAAGATTACTTCATAATCATATTAAATTAAACATTAAACTATTATTTTTAGATAAGACCCTGCTGACCTGCAAGAATGAAGCAATTTAAAGCCAAAAATAACCCGAACATAAAAAAGGAAACAACTTTCACTATTATTTGTTACCAAAATTGGTTTAAATTGCTATATTATATTATAGAATGGTTTTAAGTATATAGTAGATTGAAAGCCGCCGTATTTAAAATGGCCCTCCAAAATAAAAACGGAAACTCCTACGTTTGTGTTGTTGTCAAAATTGGATTTAGGATGTCGAAATACCTATAAAATGATACCCAATAAGCTATAAGTTCAAAACTGTGTCAAATTTATGGTCGCCATATTGAAAAAATGGCGCATAAAAGCGAAATGGCAACATGTATGATATTTTTATCAATGGATTTCTCGACCCAAAATTAGTCGAAATCGAGTTATCACAAGTTATGGTTGGTTGTCTGGTTTAGATTTTTATGTAAGTTGGCAGCCATCTTGAAGAGCTACTGTAGTCACTAGACGGCATTATCCATAGGTGTGAAATTTTTGTAAGTTTTATTTAAAGTCAAAGAATAGTTTTTGGGTTAGCTAATGGGTTTTTTCGAAAAATAAGCCATTTTACGATATTTCAAAAAATGAAGTCGGCCATTTTGAAAAAATGGCGGAAAATCCCCATGGAGGAATTTTTTGGGGACTTCCGGATTTCGAGATTTGGGTGGTAAGTTTTAAAATGAAGACCTCATGAGGGCCAGGCCTTTTACTTACCTATGCATGAACGCTTTCATTCAAATGTATACCTACATTAAAATTTCAACGTAAAACAGATCAATTATAGCTCCTTCATCACTCTTGCTTAAAAAAAATAATATTTCAAACTACAAGTTGTTATAGTTTATTTTGAAATTATTTTTTCTCACTGAAAATATATTTGAAGCGTATTTCATGTAAATTGCAACTGCCGAGTGAAATTTATTACAGAGTCAGAGCTGGTGCAAAGAGACTTTAAATATTTCAGTTTCCTTTAATCTGCAGTAAAATGTTGGAATTTAAAGGGCGCGCAAATCCTGACGTGGAGAGTGCCGCTGTTTCTAATCTTAATTTAAAATAATGCCTGCTCTGCAATGTTCGTTTAACTTAAAACGTTATAAGCACCCATCGTCTTTTTTGTTTAAGTGTTTAATGCTAAAAAAAATTAAAATTCTTACACTGTTTTATTGTTCCAGGAGGACAACAATTGGAAATATTGCCTACCCTAATAGTTTTGGTTTTTTTGCTTATAATATATGTACATAGATAGAAGATCTAGGGAGGTCATCATATATTTTTTTTAAAGATGGAATAACAGGGGGATTTTTCCAATGATGATTTCGGAATTTTTTATCATGGAAGAAACTTTCGACTATAGAAAAGCAGAGAAGTTGTTTAGGTACCGTAAGCAAAATATTTTTTCTATAGTATAGACAAAGTCTGCTGATATAATGTATTGCTAAATACGGAATCATCAAAAGTTTTAATCTGTTTTTTTTTTTTTTTTCATAATAAAATTATTGTAAATAATACTTGGGTAGTAGAAAGGACATTAATAACTGGATACAATCAATGTTAAATTTAGGCACGATTTTACCAACTTCCAAGTTCATTTTGTATTAAATTATAGTGAATAAATATATATTTATTTTAATTTATTAGAAATACATACATATACAGGGTGTTTACGGTCTTGTGATTTTATTTTTAAGCGGTGAATAAACACCTTAAAAAGTGTGATTAACGCTAAACACCCCAATGGAAATCAAACAATAAGAGAGATATGATTTTTTTAAATTTATACTACTTCCGATTTTTAAATGGATTGGTAGGGAGGGTCCGGTTAGATAGCCTCCACGTTCACCCGACCTTAGTCCAGTAGATTTTTATTTATGGAGCGATGAAATAGTTGACCTCGCAGATCTTCGTAACCGTGTTGAATTAGCTGCGAACACCATTAGACAGCAAGGCCTAGGACTTGGACGTTATGCCGATTCATGGATACGTCGAGCGAGACTTTGTATTCAACAACAGGGCGATTACTTTGAGCACCTGTTGTAGTGGTTTTCTAATAACTAAGTGATCACATCATATTTGAAAATAAAATTGTAACAAATTTAAAAAATTCATATCTCCCTTAGTGTTTCACTTTAGGGTGTTTTGGCATTAATCACATTTTTTTAAGGTGTTTATTCACCCCTCAAAAATAAAATCACAAGACCGTAAACACCCTGTACAATAATTTTAGTTGGGAATTTTCGAGAATCTAAGAATTTTGAAGTTGGATAAATCTGGCTTTACTTGAGGCGCAGTTTTCTATGTACTGAATTAGTTAGGTATTCAACTCTCTGTGATTATATAAACAGAATACGTATTATCAAAATCTTTGGATGATTTATATCCCTTTAAAATGTGTCTCCATATTCATGAAATTTCTGCCGATGGATGCTAGAAACGAGTTTTCTTCTTTTTAATTGACGTTAATCAACGATAACTCCACAGAAAAAAAAATCACATGGGGTTAAATCACACGGCTTGGTAGCCATTGTATCAAAATGAAACTACAAAAAAAAATCGCACCCGCGTATCATCGTACGCGGTGTTGGACTCCATTACTTAACTTTCAGCTTTTATTTTTGCCTCATCTTCAAACAAACTAAGCTCTTTTGGTGTGTGTATGTATGTGATGGAGGTGTCAGTTGCGCCGCGACCAAGGTTGATCTATTATACCCGTCCTTCTGCTGCTAAGTTCGGGTTTCCTGCTCAAAGCAGCCCCTCCAGTCCCAGGTCCTTGAGGAACCTTAGGATATCCAGTGGTTCGTCTTTGTCTGTATAAGGGCACTCCCCAGGTTCTGCATCCTTGAGCGACTAACGGCATAGCAATTCAGTAAAAGATGGTGAGGTGTCTCTTTTCCGTCTTCACAAAATCCACCATCATTGAATTCACATGCCGCCTTCGTCTAACCACAACTTATGTAGGTGTTTCTTAAGTCTGCAATGTCCCAAGAGAACCCCGGTTAGAGTCTTGAGACTTTTCTTGCTAAGGTTGACCAGCAGTTCTGATCCTTTTTGGTTGAAGTTGTCCAATAGATCTTTGACCTGTCATAGTCCTGGCTGTTCTAGCCATTGTTCCTTAGCCGGTTCTCTTCTTTTTTGAGAATTTTTTCGAAGTGCGCATTTCCGACGCCGCAAAATGGTTCCGGCCCATTGAAGGGAGTAGACGCTCCCATTCTTGCAAGTCTGTCTGCGCATTCGTTGCTTTCGACACCTATGTGTTCGAGCACCCAGAGGAGGGTTACTTTATTTTGTTTTCCCAGCTCATTTATCTTCTGTAGACATTTCCATACTGTCTTAGAATTGATGGCCGGGGATCTAAATGCTTTGATAGCTGCTTGGCTGTCAGACAATATTACAATCCCTCGTTTCCGATAACTTCTGTTCTGGTTAAACTGCACGCATCTTTCGATCGCATGAATTTCCGCTTGAAATATGCTTGGTGATTTCACCATTGGCTCCGAGTATCTGGTCCGTGGCCCGAATACTTCGGCTCCAGTTCTCTCAGCAGTTTTGGAACCGTCTGTGTACCATTTGATGGTGTTTGCTTTAGGGGATTGGATAGATTCCATGTTCCATCTGTTTTTTGTACTTAGTTCGATGGAAAAGTTTTTCTCAAAACTGAATTTATCGAAAATCAAGTCTTTTGGTAGATCCATGAGGTCCTAATCCAGTTTGGGAGAGGAAAAGTTCTGCCAAGGTGCATTTCCCTTTGTAAACCTATCTCCTCCAATCTTAGACATGATCCACTGGCAACCCGCTTCACTATTATGCGGAGTGGTGTGAGGTCTAGAACGACTTCTAGTGCCGCGGATGGGCATGATCTCATTTCTCCTTTTATACAGAGACACGCGAGCTCTTGCACTATTCCTAGGGTTTGCCTAGCTGTAACTAGTTCGGCTATACCAGGCTACCGCTCCGTAGGTGATGATAGGTCTCAATATCATGGTATACATGCATCTTAGGATTGATGGGTTACAACCTCATGTTTCACCCGCAATATTTTTGCAGACCATGAGTGCCGAAATTGCTTTGTTTTTTGTGTTCTCTACATGTCGGTTCGAGAGACGTTCAGAATCTAGGGTTATTCCTAGGAATTTAACTTCTTTTTTCCAATCAAGTCTGCTTCCATCGAGGCGATTGTTTCTCAAGTTGGGGAGTTTCGTTATTTTTGTAAATGTTACCAGTATGGTTTTTGCTGAGTTTAGATTCAGCCTCACTGTCTGATACCATTCCTTCGTGGCTCGAAGTGCTTTTTCTATAATATCGCAGAGTATAAGGAGCGGTAGTTTGCTCCTGTTGCAGTACTTGACTAGTCTCTGTACAGTAACCTGATGCCAGTACTAGGTCGCGGTGTGGTTGATCAGTGATAAGATTTACCCGAACAGTGACCAAGTCCCGCGACGTAAATTCTGAAAGACATAAATGATTAATATTCTCTTTCAGGAGAATACATGCTTTAGGCTCGTTACACCGACTGTCCCAGATTGATTTTGCCCCGTTACTTGGTAGACCTTTGATCTGAACCTTATATATCCAAGGCTCTTGTATTAATGGGCCGTGTGCCGACTTGAACAACCGCGATATGGCAGCAGATGCTTCCCTAGCGTGATATGTGTTCAGTTGGGCTATTTTGGTGTAATTCGCCATCTTACCCGTTAATATTGTCTCTTCTGGTGTGGTGGAGTGTTGGCCTCCCATTCGCCCAGAAGCATATTTTCTTCCTCGCTGGGAATTTCCTCTACCCGAGTGAGAGTCTTTTCCCTTTCTTCTTCTCTTCCTTCTTTTTCTGAAGGAGTCTCGGGTTTGGACCCTGAAGAGGTGCTTTGGGTCCTCGCCTGTTTCATCTTTTTCTTTTCTCTTCTTGAGGTCGTGTACGGGGATTTTCCCGATCCTGTAGAAGATGCTGTGACTCATCTTCTTGATGGTTTCACAGGATCCATCGCCTAAGCCGATGTTTAATAGCTGGCCGTTACCTGAGATGGTCCCGCCTGCTGGCTGTCTTGGATGTCATGCTCCATTCGGTCAGGGATTGGCTTAGCGGTGTCATCCCGCTTTTCTTGGTTTGTTTGTTGCAAATTCATATTATCCATGTTATTCCTACGAATAGCTAGGGAAATAAAGGTCGACCACCTCGGAGCCCCTCTCATTTGGTGTATCGCCTCACTCAAATTTTTCCTCTATGATGGTTCTAGCTTCTGTTCCAACATTAAAGTTGGTATTCTGGATGAAAGTCTGTTGTCGTTAAATTTCTAAAGAGTGCTTGAAATCTTTTAAAAATGATTTTTCAATTAAACTTTCCAACCTTCATCTGAATTAATTAGTTAAATATATGGTAAACTGTGCCCGAAGTAAACATAAGTAAGTGATTAAATTTTGTTTCAAATAATTTTAGTAGGTACCAAATCAATGAAGAAATCAAAACGAACATTTTTATTATTTGAAGAGTGTATGAATATATCATTGTATCTGCATTATCTAATTTGATTTATTGTTTTAGAAATATATTAATGTTGTAAATAAATCAATATTAGCTATTGTTAATTGTTTTATATTTTGTTCTAGGATTAATGTGATGTTAATAAAAAATTATCTTAAATAAAATGTATTTTGTATTTTTCTCTCTTTCAGCATCATCTGCGATTTTATCGTTAATTTGTTGTGAGAATGGGGTGATTTTTTATATTTTTTTATAATTCTAAAACACATTTGAGATGCCGTTGATTTTTAATAGAAAATATAAATTCAACTAACAATGGCCGTGTTCGTTATGTCATCTTTTTCGTCGATTTGCTCCGAAATTTTGACACCCACGTGACTGGATCAGACAGTTTCAATTTATAAATCACGTGTCTGTCAAAATTTCGGAGCAAATCGATGAAAAGGATGACAAAAGCGAACACGGAACAATGGCACATTATGTGCTGATAAATATTAAGTCTGTTCGTAGAGAAATCACAAACCAGCCAGAGTGAATTTCCTTGGTTGAAAACAGTCAGAAACAGTCAGAAAACTAGTTTCAACCAATAGGTCTGTTTCTGCAGAAATCACAAACCAGTCAGAGTGAATTTCATTGGTTGAAACTAGTTTTCTGATTGTTTTCAACCAATGAAATTCGCTCTGACTGGATTGTGATTTCTGAAGTAACAGACCTAATGAAATTCGCTCTGACTGGTTTGTGATTTCTCTACGTACAGACCTATTATAACCTCTAATTTCACAGTTGTTTTGGTTTGTTTTTTAAATTTTGTGTCAATACTGTCAGTTAAAATGTTGAGAAGAACGTTGAGATTTGTATTTCGTGCAAAATTTTTATTTATAAATCAGTGCAGATCTTTCGACCTAGGCCACCTTCATTATGTATCATAGGTCAACATAAAATTCACATAGCAACTTCATTATCTTATTCGATTTCATACAACTGGGGCTGTGGGCTCGATTATCAATTGAATGTTTAAATTAAGTAATCACTCAATGATGATAATAAGGGTACATTTCAGGGGTTGGTTCTTCATTAATTTGGACTTCACAACAAACATAATATTTAACTAATTAATAATATCTACTTTTATTAAAATAATTAATTATATAGGTACAAAAACAAAATTGAAAATTTCTTCCTTTCTTTTCTCTAAAATTTATGGGCTACTAACTAACTAGTCGATCACGAATCTAGTCGATCTCTTCAACAATCTTGCATAGTTTTATGTACTTGTGTTGTGATATTATTGGATAAGGATTTTCAAAATGTCGTAACGTGTCTCTATGTTGTTCGTTTTGACCTTTTACATCTATGTCTTTTACCAAGTTTTTTACAATTGTAGACTCCTGTACACCTGACTAAGTAAGTTAAATAATTTCTTAAAATTTAAACAAATTCAAAACTGTTTTTCAATGGTTTTCAAATTTCATATCTCAACTTTGAAATTACAATAGAGTAAAGAGTAGGTAATTGTCTTACTTTTCAGGTAGCACTGAAGATGGCCTGGGCCGAAAGCGCTCTGCACTGATTTATAAATAAAAATTTTGCACTAAATACAAATCTCAACTTTCTCTTCTACATTCCTTAACGTGCACACAGCTTCAAATTTTCAAGTTAAAATGTTGACCAGCGTGTCTAACGAACAAGATGCAAATAACAAATGAGGAATTTCATCATTGTCACTCTTCAGACCTTAGACAAGGAAAGCATCAAAGATGTGCGTCAGAGCCATTGTGAACGATACTTATTGGTCGGTTGTGGCGCCATTCCAGTGTGTTTAGATATGTGATATGCCTGAGTAGGTTGCTGCTCCCATACCGGGCGCCTCCACAGGCGGTGGATAGGGGAACACTTCCCAGATATGGGTGGTACTGGTGAAATCAAATAGCCGGGGCGAAACAAAACCAGCAAGCACACGACAGATACTCAGGCCTTGGCGGTACTCCATGGGCGGACGGGGCTCAAAGCCGAAGAGAAGGCAGCCCGTCTAGAGTAGGTGACTCAAAAAAAAACATCAAAAAGCAAAACCATGAAATGTCGGAAAGAAAAAATAAAATACCCCAGAGGCCCAATTCTCGTTTTAGGGAGACGAGAGCTCCCCGAGTGAACAATTTTTCGTCTTTATCATTCTCGTTCACTTTTCGATTACGTTGACAAGGACAAAACATTCGTTCACTCGGGTAGCTCTACTCCCTGGGTCCTTATTCTTGAGACTGGGGAGCAGCGTTTCCAGGAGAACGAGTATTCTGTCTTTGTTACTTATATTATCAGTTGCATATCATTGAGATAGACGGAGCACTCATTTTCCTGGGAACGCTGCTCCCCTGTTTCGAAAATAAGGACCCTGGGGACGAGAATCGGGCCGAGTACGGCAGGACGCCGGGAATCCCTTCCTACTAAGGTAGGCTACCCCACGGATTCTTGGGGGGGAAGGGGCATGAATCGGAATGAAGGTGAAGGAAACAGCAGGGGACGAAGAGCTTCAACAACGACTATTGACCTCACATGGGACGACCAAAGGGGCAACTCTTTCTGGTTAGCAAAGACACAAACCTCGGATCCCACAAAGAAAAGGAAACTAGTAGCACGTCACCTAGCACAAGCAGGGAAGTGCCTATATACAAAAAAAAGGAAAGTTCAGAGTATTTCAGCCTCAGAGAGACTCTGGATATGGTAATGGCACACAAGCCCTAAAAGACTAGAATATCAAAAGAAATCGGCTACCATATCAACGCAGACTGATCTCCTCTCCGAGCTTACAAGCAGAAAACTAGATGAATGCCCAGCGTGCAAGGGTACACGTGAAAACTGGAAAGAAATGCAAACACAAGCGGAAACCAACAAGAACGCCAAGGAAGAGCCCAAAAAAATCTATGCCACCATTGGCACACAAACAGGGACAAAAGCCTGGAACGACACGATCATCGAATCCTTAGAAGAGATTGACTCTTATATAAAATGGCAGGAAATAGAAGGAAAGGTATGGAATCAAAATCTCTATATAAATACCAAGATACAACTAACTAGGAAACCCCTTACACACAAAGTCCACCACGGTCAAAACAGTACTCGTAGAGCCTTCAGACCTGGCAATGGAAAAAAGCATTCAGGCTATGTTCAGGAAAGCGTATCCAGAAATGAGCAAAACAGCGGAGGAGTCCTGGAACAAAGCATTAAGTGGAAGAAGCAACAACAAACCTCAGTAACACAAAAGATAATAAAAATTGTACAGAAAGAAAATGAGAACAAGACCGTTGGGAGAAAGTAATAAAATTACGGAAATAAACGCAAGAGGACGATTATGTAGCCATACATCACATAGAGAGATGGGATAACAACAAGCTAAGGAAGATGGTCGAAACTATCTTTCACGGTGAGAAAACACAAGTAGTGATATACACGAACAGAAAACAAAACAAACCCATACGCACTTGTCATCGAACAAGAAGGAAAAACCTACAAAGAGATCATCCAGAAAATAAAGGTTGGCCTCAAGGACCTAGACGCTCGACAAATAATAGAAAACATTAGAGTAACTAGGGATGACAAAGTACTGGTCACAGCTGACAAGGACGAAAAAGCCCATAGAAGCCATAAAGCAAACTCTTGAACAACACACGAAAGATATGAAAATTAAAACAAAAGGAATCACTAACACAGTGAAATATGACACTGTTCACATAAGGGGTATGGATGCAACAACCTCCAAAGCAGACGTAATAGAAGCGATTACTGAAGAAGTTAGAGCCCTAGACGGATACAAAATCAGCGAGCTGCGTCCAAATCGAGGGAATACCCAGGCCACAACAGTTATCGTACCAAAAGAAATAGCTAGTAAACTACTAGAAATGCCGAACATAAGAATAGGGCTTACGAGGTGCAGCATAGAGAAAAGGTTGGAAGTAGCCAAATGTTACAGATGCTGGACTTACGACCATAGCTTTCAACAATGCACAGGACCCGACAGGAGTACGTTATGCTACAAATGTGGAGGAGAAGGACATACCACGAACAACTGTTACCAAACCGAACACTGCCTTATCTGCCAGGAAATTCACAGAGCACAGCATTCCATAGAGCCATTTCAAAAATATGAAGAGGGGCTAGAAGACAAATACACATAAGCGACCAAGAGACTGACTACGAACAGGATACACCTCAAAATAAACACTAAAATTAAGATACTACAACTAAATCTTAATAGATGCCAAGCTGCACATGATCTGCTGGCTCAAGAAATTAATGAGAAGGAACTGAACATTATCATAGGAAAAGAACCAAACAAAAAAAGATCAAAAGACCTGTACCTACTGCGATAGAGAATGTGATTGCTTTGTATACACAAAGAACTTAAAAGCAACAAGATGAAGAAGTGGACGAGGATATGCATGCGTAGAACTCGAAGAAATAGCAATAATATCGTGCTATTTCTCGCCAAACGGACAAATCAGAGACTTTGAAAGTCTGCTACAAGACATTGAGGACTATATCAACCATACAGACGAAGAAATCATAATAGGAGGAGACCTAAATGCCAAGACAATGGCTGTTGGGTCGATGGTGACGAACAACAGAGGTGCTATCCTCGAAGAATGGTTGGCGGGAAAAAACCTGGTTACCCTGAATGAAAGACAAATAAATACCGACCTTTGAAGGGCCAAATAGATTCTCCCTAATAGACTTCACCGTTGTCACACCAAGAATCAGTCAGAAGATAAAGAACTGATGAGTAGAGAGAGAAGAAGAAAATATAGTCTTTGAAATTATAGCAACAGAAAAGAGAATACAACACACCAGCCACAGGATAGCGCATCACAGGCAACAACTGGGAGGCCTTCAGACAAAAAAATTATACATTGACGATAGACGGAAAGCATTGCACGAAATTAAAATATATGCGACAAAAACTTTCCCACAGAAAAAGCGAGATACCGGAAACCACCAGTGCACTGGTGGTGCGAAGAAATTGCCAGAAAAAGAGCAACATGCAACATGAACAGAAGACTATACACAAGAATAAAACGGAAGCAGAACGGAAGAGATTAAAATAGCGACCCGTGAAAGATACAAAACAGCAAAAAACGAATTAAAATTGGAAATTAAAAAGAAAAAGCAGGAATCATGGATCGAGCTCCTGGAAGAACTAGAAAATGACATATGGGGTAAGGCATAATTGTCGAATTTTCTGATTGGCTCTTAAATAGTGGAGTAATGAGACCAGGATATCATTGGTTGAAAACAATTGAGTAATGAGAAAAACTCACTGTATGACTAATCATTCACATTGATCAATAGAAAATGGACGTATATTATGCATATTATTCAATAATCATAGAAAAAAGTTTTTTTTTTATTGATAAGCCATTTCACTTATTTAAAGTACTCCTGAGCGTGTTTAAATCCAACATTCAAAAACGCGCGTGTTTTAAAGTTACTAATGACAACATCAACAACCAACAGCCCGAGAAAGGTCTAAATGCCAACTTTTTAATTATTGATTTGTCAGGATTAGGTACTTGTAGACAACGTCAAGTAAAATATAGCAAGTGTCAACGAATTTAGCATTCCACAATAATTATTAGTAATTTTTGATTTGAACGTATAGGTACCAATAAAAAAAAATAGTGTAAAGTATTCGTGGATAACTGGTCTTTAAAACACTTGCTCTATTTCGAGCACTCCGGCTGCGCCGTCGTGCTCGAAAAATCGCGCGTGTTTTAAAGACCTTAATATCCACTTATACTTTAATATACTATTTATTACGCATGCATCATAATCAACGATTATCGCACGCTGCAGCGTACATAAAATGATGTTTATGATGCGTCTACCTTTTCAAAGGTTTGCTATAGAAACGTTCGATCTACCTTCATTACCTAGATATTTACCTGCTTACCTGCCATTCAAATTACTACTTATCAAAATGAATGAACACTTTTAAAACATTTTTGAGATTATGATGCATTCGTAATAAAAAATAGCGTATGATATGCGTGTATAAGAGGACATTTAAAGCCCTTGCGACTTACAAAACACTCCGCTGCGCGTCGTGTTTTGAAATATGTCGCGCGTGCTTTAAAAGCCCTCTTATACACTTATATCATAATATACTATTATGGCATTATGAAGTATGGTTATTGCCATTATGTGTGAATTATAATATCATTTGAATATCCTCCACGGGCAGGATTCAATCCTGTTGAGGTAATTTTGGCAACTTTTTGGTACATTTCAGGCATATTCCGGCCATAACTTGACGAATATTGTCTTTCAACGCGTAAATCGTTAGAAAGTTGTTGACATAAACACTATCTTTCACAAGCACAAGAAGTCCAACAGTGTTAGATCACAGGACCATGTTGGTCAATCACATCAGCCAATATCAAAATTACTCGTCCTGGAAACTTTTCTTTTGACAAAGCCCGATTATCTCGTGTTGTGTGACTTGTGGTCCCGTCTGCAGTGGTAAAACGATCCATATTCTAAAATGGCAACCATTCCACTAAACAACTACCTGTTTTGTTAACATGTGTCCTTGACCGCTATCAAATGTCACGCGTGTACTTTCTCAAGCACAAAATGGATAACCCTTTATAATCCACATAATACAGTCATAACTTACAAACAGGAACATATTCACGCAACAAGGAAAAACATACCCAGTCAGTGCTGGTGTGCCACAGGGATCGGTGCTGAGACCTACCCTGTGGAACATATACTATAACGAAGTACTGGGAATAAAGATAAAAGACACTACTCTCATAGCCTATGCAGACGATCTTGCAGTCATAGTAACTGCAAAAACAAAAAGAGAACTCGAAAAAAGAATCCCAGTATGCGGTGTGAGCAGTTCTAAGGCGACTAGAAAATATAAGAGTTCAAATAGAGACCAAAAAGACAGAGCTAGTGCTGTGGAAGGCAGAAGATTAGAGAAATAAATATAAAAGTAGATAGAGCGGTGATAAATAGTTCGTTCCCCTAAAATCAAATACCTAATGTCTGCCCAGCGACTCTGTGTCTACGGGGCAACGGTTAGGGGAATGCAGTTGTAAAAAAAAATGGCTGATTTCATTCATAAAATACCCAGCTGCGTACGGAATTTTTTGGAAGTGTTATCGTATTGCAACTCCTACACGAAAATCGAAAATGACCAAACCCTTGCCACTGGATATTTCAATATAAATCGATATTCCAAGATGGGAGGATACAATGACGGAAGCCCTGGCCAATAGCGAGACGTAAGGTGACGTTAGCCCATTGACAACGACATGGTTCCCCGTGGCAACGGCCATCCTGCCAAAAACTCCACCAATCAGGTTCATCCAGGCCGGATGCTTGCCAAATTGTCAAAAATTGATGGTATCTTTAGAAAATGTTTATTTTTTACAATGGACAAAATTGAAGAAATCAGTTATAGGAATAAGAATAGATCTAACAACCACGTTGAAATATTTAGCGTTTTATTGGTATCTATATTTTGTTATTAAAAAATGGATTTTCAAATGAACTATACTTCATGCCTGGTATTTTCGCTTTTTAATAATTAAACGTGACAACATGGCACATTTACGTCCGAATTCCTTCCGTAGACTCAGATCCGCTGGGCAAACTAGGTATGTACATAGATAAGGACATGAGGATGACTGCACACATCAGGAAGACGTGTGAAAAAGCTACCTTAGTAATGAATAGACTGCAGAGATTAATGTCGAACACAAAAGGCTCAAGTGCGACTAAAAGAAATATCCTGATAACGGCGGTACTCTCCATAGTCCTGTACGCGATACAGGCATGGAAAACAGGACTCGAATACAAACACTACCGGAAACTTACAGAGAGAGTAAATCGCAGAATGACAATAAAGGTCGTCTCGGCTGACAGAACAGTCTCAAGCGACGCTGCATGCCTCCGATTGATTTTTGCTGAAGAACGGAATGTAATATACACAAGGGGGAAGCAAAGCGCACAAGAAGCAAAAGAAAACACAATGGACAAAAGTATTTATCAAGGACGCGAAACTGTGGTGTCGAAGGAAATGGGAACTATGGAATACTATCTCACACAAGCCTTCACCGGGCATGGCATACGTTTGGCACTTTCCTGCAAAAAATAAAGAAGCAAGATAACGCGGAATGCTGGTTTTGCGACGAACAGAGAGATGACCCAGAACATACTATCATCGGCTGCCCACGATTTCATAATGAGAGACAAGAAGTGATAGACAAACTAAATACGGAGCTAACAAAAAATAAAGTACCAATTAGCAAACCGGCTCAGTAGAACTGGCCCCCCCTAGTGGATAATTTTTATCCAAAACGCTAGCCCTCGTTCTCCAGAGCTAGCGCAACCTAGCGCAACTTTTTCGAAAGCTAGCGCAGCTACAGGTCAAAAGATATGTGGCTTTATATTCGGGGGGGGGCTAGGGTGACGCGATAGCCCCCCCCCAGTTATTCGATCTTCTCAAAAATGCTGGCGCACATTCGTAACACCTAGCGCAGCCTAGCGCAAGTTGTGTCATAGCTAGCGCAGCTATCGTAGCTATTATACAGGGTGGACAAAAAAAAATCATGAGCCCTTACAAGTGATTTTTATTTTTTTTCCAAAAATATATATGAAGCTTCCTTAAAGCTAGCGCAGGTAAAATTCGAGCAACCGCATTACCCCTTTAAAACATATACAGGTAGTTATTCGGGGGGGGGGGGGGGCTAGATCAACTCTAGCCCCCCCCCCCCCTCAGTTGTTAAATCCTTTCCAAAAGGCTAGCGCAAGTTCGTGACACCTAGCGCAGCCTAGCGCAAGTTGTGTCATAGCTAGCGCCGCTATCGTAGCTGTCATACAGGGTGAACAAAAAAAATCATGAGCCCCTACAAGTGATTTTTAATTTTTCAAAAATATATATGAAGCTTCCTTAAAGCTAGCGCAGGTAAAATTCGAGCAACCGCATTACCCCTTTAAAACATACACACATACAGGTATTTATTCGGGAGGCGGCTAGAGTGCCGCTAGCCCCCTCCCCCCCCCCCCCCCCCCCCAGTTGTTAAATCCTTTCCAAAATGCTAGCGGAAGTTCTTTACACTTAGCGTAAGTTGTGTCGTAGCTAGCGCAGCTATAGTAAGTAAATGTTATACAGGGTGAACTATGAAATCATACAAAATGTCGCCAGCTCCAAGACAAGATTTAACGTTTACAAGCGCTATATGTTCGCGAAGTAGGTAACTAAAACAACCTCACAAAGAAATGAAAAAATTGAGGTAGGTATCTTTTTCAACCTTGATGCGTGCGCAACTAGTGGGTTGTACAGTGACTGTATTACCACAGTGGCGACAATAATTGCAGTCTTATTTATGATTGGTTTTTTAAAATCCTATAATATGTTCATATTAATGAACTGTGTTCACTTTGTGGCGTAACTCTTGCTAATTTTAAATATGAATATATACGATTTATGGACATCGATCATAACAAATTGAGAACAACGTATTTGATATACCTAATAATGGTCATCAAATACATTGTTTTCAATTTTGTATGATAAATGTCCATTTAAATCCTCTATATTCGTATTTAAAATTAGCAAGAGGAAAGCCACAAAGTGGCGGCGGGACCTCTATTGTCGCCACTGTGTTAGGTTTATTGTCACTGTAGTGAGTTTAGGGATGGCAACGACATATCGATATTTAGTGCGTCGATATATCGATACTGATTATTGTCGACATTTTTAGTGGTGGTGGCGGTGGGGTTTGTCAGGTTTGTGAAGTAAGAGCTAGTACTTTTTTTTATCACCAATTAACCCTTTATAGGGCAGAATATTGCAGTTTGGTCTTGAACCAAATAAGAATGAGTTTGAGTTTATTACGGTCTAGAAAAGAGGTATTGTTCGTTATTTTGATTTTTTTACTGTTTTTTTGTGTTTTTTTGAGGTGGTTGATTTTTCAACCAGAGTCCATTCGAGAATATCGAAATGACAGTGGACATCTCATATCAAACAGGTCATTTGGCTCCAAATCTGCCATTTTTTCCAAACACAATTTTTTATCCATCGTTTATCCCAAAAATATTTAAAAATCAGGAAAATCTAAACTAAATTGATCACTTCTATTTTTTTTTAAATATATTTTGATGTTAGGTCAGAACTAATGTACAAATATTTTCCCTGCGACAAACCTTATAAACAAAACAATTATGTAATAACAATCTTATATTAGTAGCTAACTCACCTGCAAAATATCAGGCATTTATATAAACAATGAATGGGTAAAAATTGATAATAACGTGTTGTCGCTCCAACACAATATGAATTATATGGAAACACACTGGTTGATATTTCAACCGTTTCCTAACTATTTTTTTAAATTTTGGTGATCTGGTCGAAAAATCCACCAGTGTGCGTTAAACAAGGCGCATTTTATTAACTGGCAGATATTTAGACCGGTATTCCTTCAAAATATATAATTTTTCGCAACGGTTGATATATCGACCGGTATCCTATAAAGTGTTTAGAATTACGTTGGTTGAATCCATTTAGTGATCCCAGGCGGTGGCATGTATGTGTTTCTCATATTAGGTTTGAATTTCACTGTTTTCTGTTTTCTGATTTGATTCCGGCCCGACTATAAAGGAAAAAGTATAACTCTGTGTAGTGTGTTTAAGTGTTACATCACATCGCAACTCATTATTCACGGATGTGTTCAGTGTTTAATGTTTGTTTTTTGTAATAAATTTATGAAATTAAAGTACCGAGCTGACGCATTTTTTATTTTTTTTCATCATCTATTCACTGCTGTACGTAGGTACCTAATTAAACAATTAACAATTTGAAAAAGTTGAAAAGAAAGCTAAAATTATACCTAAATATCGATATATTTCTCTTCGATATATCGATGCATCGATATTAACTATTCCGATATTTATCGATATCGATATATCGATATTAAATATTCCAATATTTATCGATATCGATATTCAATATTCCGATATTTATCGATATCGATATTTCCCCAGACTCTTTAATAAATTATTATGAGGCTAAGTAGGATTTGATGGAACCAAGTAATAATAAGACGGCAATTGACGTCCCTGTGGATGAAAAGGTTTATCAAGTCACTGTAGGTGTCACGAATGTGCACCATGCGCCAGCATTTTGAAAAGGAACAACTGGGAATGAGGAAAATTAGCGTTACTCTCCCCCGCCCACCTACAGAATAAATATCTGGATAATTATTAAACGGCTAGAATGTTTTAGCTTTAAACAAGCTTTGGATACAATTTGTAAAAACTAAATGTAACATGTAGGCGCTGATGATTCAGTTCACCCTGTATAACAGTTACCATAACAAGTTACGCTAAGTGTTACGAACTTCCGATAGCATTTTGGAAAGGATTTAACAACTGGGGGGGGGGGGGGGGGGGGCTAGGGGCACTCTAGCCGCCTCCCGAATAAATAACTGTATGTGTGTATGTTTTAAAGGGGTAATGCGTTTGCTCGAATTTTACCTGCGCTAGTCTGCGATAGCTTTAAGGAAGCTTCGTATATATTTTTGAAAAATTAAAAATCACTTGTAGGGGCTCATGATTTTTTTTGTTCACCCTGTATGACAGCTACGATAGCTGCGCTAGCTACGAAACAACTTGCGCTAGGTGTCACGAACTTGCGCTAGCATTTTGAAAAGGATTTAACAACTGGGGGGGGGGGCTAACGTTGATCTAGCCCCCCCCCCCCCCCCCCCCCCCCGAATAAATACCTGTATATGTTTTAAAGGGGTAATGCGGTTGCTCGAATTTTACCTGCGCTAGCTTTAAGGAAGCTTCATATATATTTTTGAAAAATTAAAAATCACTTGTAGGGGCTCATGATTCTTTTTGTCCACCCTGTATGACAGCTACGATAGCTGCGCTAGCTATGACACAACTTGCGCTAGGCTGCGCTAAGTGTTACGAATGTGCGCCAGCATTTTTGAGAAGATCGAATAACTGGGGGGGGCTAGCGTCACCCTAGCCCCCCCGAATATAAAGCCACATATCTTTTGACCTGTAGCTGCTCTAGCTTTCGAAAAAGTTGCGCTAGGTTGCGCTAGCTCTGGAGAACGAGGGCTAGCGTTTTGGATAAAAATTATCTACTGGGGGGGGGGGGGGGGGGGGGGGCAGGTCTACTGAGCCTAGCAAACCTCCTTTTACAATCAGAAAAGGATTGTAATGAGATAGCAATGATGATAAACAAAATCATGAGAATAAAAACTAAAGAAGAAAATAGAAGAAACCGGACATAGGATGAGATGCGCATAATAAGGAAAAATTATGTGGGTGGAGGCAATCAGAAGACCATGAGTGACCCAAGGCACCCCCCTCTGAAGTAAGGCGAAAGCGGTTCCAGGGCATGGGAAGGCACACTGCCGATAAGAGGGGAAGTTTTTTAGACGGTAGGCGGACCCCTAGAGGGACCGAATCCGTCACAGGCCGATCGCAACGACAACAAAGATCGGTATCGTGTTTTGAAGATATTTTAACCTGTCCTGACCTGTCCCAAAAAAAAGATATATATGTGGTATGAAAGCAGCATTTTTAAAAATTATTTTTCCGCAAACGTCAAAAAATAACGACATTTTCAACCTCAATTCTTATGGCGCATTTACATTCACTTCGAAGTCCAATTTGTCTTGAAATTGACGCGCTTGGCATATGGCGATAGCACAGATCCATTTACATTGAAATAAATTTGAAGTTCACTTCGAAGTGCACTTCAAATTTGGGCGAGCTGAGAAATTTGTGAAATGTCAAATTTTTAGGTTATTCATCATGATTCTCATTAAATTCTGACGTTTTGACTAATAAACCAATAAAATTCAAATATAGTGAAACTCCACTCAACCAAATAGTAGCATAAATAAAAAGAAGTTGTTCTTTGATTTAAGGAACAATTCATTAAAATCGGTCCAAAGAACTGCTTCTTTGATCACATGAACTCTACGTTATTGAAGGAAGAACAATTTCTTAATTCCTAGTTCGATTCATCTTGTGTATGAACAACGAACATTGAAGTATGTGGCAAGATTTTTGTATTAATGAAACTTTCCATAGTGACAATGAACATCGTTCTTAGTTTATATGTACTTTTTCATTGGCCTAATGAACAGACGGCATAATATTTATGAAGCCCAGATATAATTCGATGAAACCCTTTCATTGTATTTATGAATCAAAGTCTTGAATACTAAGAATTTCATTCATTGTATTTATTAATGCCGTTTTCAATAATATGTTCCCTATTCTTTATTTTTATTAAATTATGACTTAAATATACTTATGATTTTAAATGGGGTACAGGGTCATTTTTTATATTTGCGTGACCCCTGTACTGGTGAATATGAGCAATAGGAAAAAAGCTTCTAATGCAAAAGTTGTATGATTTCTTCGTATCATCTTCCAGAATTGTCAAACAAACCAATGGACATCCCAAAATCTGAAAATTCAAAAATCTAAGTACTTATGTATTTTTATTTCAAATGACACTAACTGTATATTGTACTATCTTTGAAATCCTCCTTAAATCCTGTTTCCATAAATATATATTGCTATGTCTATGTTTGTTCCAGCTGTTTTTGAACCATCAACATCCAAAGTTTCTAAAACATGCCACGTCAGAAAATTAGATTTGATGTCTTGGCTGGTTTCCTTGCCTCAGCTATGAAACACTAGCTACGGCATTGAATCTTGTGCTTTTCTACCTAGTGAAACAAAACCATTTAACAAAAATATATCGATGAAAAAAATTACAACTTTATTTGAAATTGGGTATACTTACTTTTAGAGACTTCAGTATTCCATGGAAATTCTGAGGAGCTCTTGACGCTCTTGTTTTTCACGTTCTCCCCGGATGACATTAAAATCTGTAGGTCATTTCTTTCGCATTCCCATTTTGAGCATCAAAGTCCTAACTACATAATAGGTATACATATTATGGAGGTAATAGAGGTATACAACTTACCTTTTAGAAAAAACCGGCGACACCTATCGGTTATACCTATAACCGACTTTCTATTTAACACCTCGAACAACACAAGACCGAAAAAAACTGACTAGAACGAAGTACGTAGCAATGCATCCAGAAAATAGAAATGTAATTATTCTTATTTTAATATATTTTTCTATGTCGTTGCCCGACTGCAGCTACCTTTGCGCATGTGCTTAGGAACTGTGTACATTAATGCCATGAACTGTTCATTGTATTTATGATTTATCTTGATCTAATGGTTACAGCTTTGTTTTTAGGAATATTTGCTTGTTTTAAATGAACCGTACATTGTATCAATGATTTTCTTTCTTAAAAGAATAAGTTTCTAGTAAGGCTATATGAACCATATTCATATTATTTATATTAATATTCATTTATATTATGAACATTCCGTGGAAGCTCCGTCAAAGAAATTTTCTTTAATATCAGGGTTTAATTTCATAATATCAATGAACTTAGTTCATGTAACCGATGCACTATTGAACATAGATTCATGTAGATGACTATTCATAACTTACTGAAGCATCATTCTTTATTCCAATGATAGCTGTTCATGAAATCATGATACCTACAGTTTTCTGTACTTGGGATTAATGAAAATTTCACTGAATCAATGAAAATGTAATTGATGAAAGCAGTTCATTGATATTATGATGAAGATTTTTTTGAGTGTCCCCATTGGATCAAGTTCCCAGTCCAATCATCTCATTTCTTGATAAAAATTCCCAGATTTTTTGAAATAACATACCAAATTGGTCATTTTTGTTTAATTTGTCTGGTATTTTTCCTTACAAATCAGTCAAGTCATAGTTGGCATAGACGATGTTCCTTAACCCCATTAAAAAAAATCAAGGAGCGTAAGATCCAGCAACTGAGGGGGCTTAGTAATAGATTCTCTACATAGACTGATCAATAGGTTTTGGATAAAATGTCCAGCATCCAACTATTTTCCCTCACTATGTCTGTAATTCTAAAAAAAAACTTGATTGTCCTAAGTCCGTCGTGAGCATTGAAAGTGGGACACTCGATTTTTCCTATTGTTAAACGAGGTCATCAGCTATACCTTCGGCAATGACAGGGATTGTCATATTAAACAAAAAATCTATTGTAGAGAAAAGACTGATTTACCCAAAATAGCGAAAAATGACAAGACCTGTCAGTCGGGTGTCCTACTTTCAATGCTCACAACTGTACCTACATAAATAAATTTTGAATTGAATCAAAAATAAATATTGTGTAGAAGGATTATTAAAAAGGCTTTGACACATTTTTTAAATTTGAAAAAAGTATAATGGCCTGCAATGGAAATCCAGCATAGAATAAAAAAAATGTGCCGATTAATTCATGGCACACATTCATTCGAAATTTTAATTTGAAGCTGTAAATTTTATAAACAAAAGACACAACATCGGTATTTTCCATTAAACACCGTATTTCCGAAACGAGTTGCATTCTTTGCACAAATAGCGGCCAGACACTTTATTGCTTTTTCCACATCCACAAATAATTTAATTTTTCCCTGGAATTTTTACTGCCCACAATAGTTGTTTGGTTAAATCTAACGAAATTCGAACACGAAAAACAATAATTGTCATTTGGCGAGACTGCATAAAAATTTGAAAATACAATTTTAAACTTTTCTTCGCGCCCCACTGCCGAAATGAATTTATAAATTTGCTCTCTATGCAACGAAATAAAAGTTCGAAAAAGGTAAAGTAGTTCCGCATGTTTATTTAGTTAGGAAAGTTTTATGGCAAAAATTATTATAAAAGCCTTCTAAAAATTAAGTCACGGTATAATTTTTGCAAACTTTCATCATTTGAAATAATTATGGAGATTATTGAAACTTTATATATTTACAAAATGTGTTTTCGGTTTGTGGAGCTCTGGAAATATCGTGATATAATGATGCTGTCGACTTTTTGTAGGCAAATAATTTTTTACTCAAAAATTATATATTGCCTTGTCAATAGGGCTTTCTTGCGACCCTTCGAGTTTTTTTTTATTCGATTTTATTTAATGTTACAAAGCGAGACAGATCAATCCCTCCTCCATTATCTACTCTTGCGAAAAATCAAAACAACGGTAACAAAAAAACCTTGTTATTTTTGCGAATACAACTTTTTTATCGTCTGTAAAAATGACATTGACATTATTTTTAGATGTTTTATTTTAACTTCTCGTCGCTAAATAGGTATGGCATACGTTTAAAGATATTTCAAGTAAAAAACAACCAAAGATTGTTATTGGAATTGTTGGGCAGTAAATTTCAGAGTCAAAACATGAATCTCAAACCGGTACCCATTCTTGGCTGCTCCGAACACTATTTCTCAGTAAAAATCCCCGAGAGAATCTCTATTAGGTCGTTCGATGAGAAATTTTTTTAACAAAGTTTGGTGTATTAGGCAATTCAAACCACGTGACATTCAAGATGGCGTGGCGGCCACACATGGGCCAAAAAACACAAAAAAATATCTAGTTTCTGCCCGAATTAATAGTTTAGGTACCTAGTCAACAAATATTTTATTAAATAATGAAAATCAAAGTTCTAAGCAAAACTGTATGCAAAATAATTTAAAATACGCATAAAAACATATTCAAAACAAGCTTGCTTGGCCGCCACGTCACATTGAATTTTCCTTTTTGACAGATGGATTGAATTGCCTAATAGGTACCATAACATCATTTGTCACGATTTTACTCTCAAATTTTATCCCAATTTATCAATACATATTTCATCATCAGTTATAAAAAAAAACTTGAAACTATACGAAGCGAATTTATTAAATTTGGATCCTCCGTCAAGTAAAACTCTTAAAAGCGCTGGCGAATCCGTCTAACCGTAATAAGAAATAGAGAAGATCAATCCATAAACTTTTCCTCATAAATCTTGAATTGCCCCGATTTTTTTTTTCCGAACTGCCTCTAATCCATCAATAAAATGGATACGGCTGAGTTAAATTTACTTTTTAAACTTGTAACAAGTAAATACAATTATTGCTAATGGTGTTTAGTCTAATCAGAGCTGAAAAGTAAATATTACTATACATTTCGGAAAGCAATTAATTACTTAGTCGTTTACATTAATAGTTTTCATGGTTTTATAGAGTCGAAATGTGTGATGGTAATTGTTATTTCATTAGAGAAAATAACTGAAGGTTCATTGTTTATTTTAATACTACCTATTTATTTACAATTTCAACCTATATTTATGTAAAGGTATTCTATTTTTTGCTGCTATTGTATAAAAACATTCATATTTGGTAGGCTAAAAAGTTTTTAACTTTGTTCAATTATTATCGTTTGCACTGCCTCATACTCCACGTATTTTTAGAAAGTTATTAATTCTTCCAAATTAAAAGAGTTCCCAAAAATGGAACATCTTATCATTGATTAAAGTTGCTGGAAAAGGCAAAAGCAAATGGTAATCTAGAATTTCAGTTTTCAATCCTAGTGGCTTAATCCTCTCCTCTATTACTTGAACAATTCTTGTTGATATGATATACATATTAAAAAAAACAATATGTAATTTATTAGAAACACCCACTGAAATGTGTTGAAAATCTTGATTTTGAGTTACAAGTTCCAGGTATTAGCTTTTTTTTTTGTTTCTCCTCAAGGGACAATGGACTTTTCCACTAATTTCTGAAATTGGCAAACTTGGATAAAGCAACTAAAAATAGAATTTTCTGTACCCTTGGTTGATATTGGTTGGTTGGTTGGTTTTGTTGTGTCTTGTCTTGTCTGCAATGAAACACTCTTGGTTCCTATTAGGCTCTCCAAACCACGTGATTTTTCAATATGGCGATTGGGGGAAAATTGACGTTTGTTTGTTTATCTTGAGTTTATTTGGAATATTGTTGAGCTAATTATAGTTTACGTTGTTATAATATACTTTTCGAGATGTAGAGTGAATATTCGAAGAGGAAAATCGGGATGTGGGTAAACGACAAAGTTGAAAAAATGTCCAGTTGACATTTCGACCCACAGTTTTCACATCAATGAGCAAATGAAGGCTCACAAAAGCTTAGATTCTTACAAGTATTTTGAGTCTGACTTTATTTTAGATGCAGGGACAGTGGTAGTGAAAAATGTTCACGTTTTAATTGGAAAATTTTAAAACGCTGGGCACTGGAAAGAACCTGATATCATTCTTGTTGAAACGATTTCCACAATCAACTACAAGACACCTTTGTGGCATTTTTAATTAGAAAAAACCCTTATGAAGTAAATAAAATAAAAAAATAAATACAGTTCAGTCACAAAATAACCACACAATGCACTTTGAAAAGCTTTAAATTCTGTACTCTCATATACGGAATAATGAACTTCCGCCTCCAACGTCATTTTGGGCTAGTTTTGACAGGTCGTTGCGCCTTATTACTTGAAATGCCCTACCTGGACCAGTGTGCATATACGGAGGACATTTGATAGGTTGTAATGAAAATTACCAGTTATGTCATTACTGCCGCTTGGATTTGGTTCAACCATAGTTTAATACTAAATTTTTTTCCCCGTAAGGAATATAAGAATATTATTAACAAATCAAAATTGTATTCTAAATATCTAACTGGCTTATTAATCACCCGTTTTGATCTTCGCACTGATACATACAATTTCACTATTGTCTTTATTAGGCGAAATAGTTATTTATGCACGAACGGGCGTAAAAGTGCACTTTTACGCCCGCATTTTAAAGCGTGAAGTAGTACTTTTACGCCCTAGGGCGCCTTTTATGCCCGCGGGCCTGAAAGTTTCAAAAATAAACAAAAATTCATCATTTTTTTAAAAACTTTTTATATTTCTATTGCTTAGTCCAAAAAATACCAACTTTTTTCAACATAACAAGCTTTATTTCAATTAATAAGAATAATGAAATAAGCAATAATGGTAAAATTCAATCTACTTTGAAATTGGAAATACAATTTTTACAGTTTTTAACTTTTAAAACCGGCCCTTTTCCACAGAAATACACAAAAGAACTGTTGCCTTCAACATTGAGTAGTAAAAGCTCCGTAGGGTGGATGGTTTATTTTTTTTTGCATTTTTCATATTAATATATATGCCAGGCCAGGAGAGTTTCTTCTACAAAGTACTGCTGCTCATTTACACTATGTTGGGCACATCAGGAAATAAAGTCCTCATACGTTTTTTCATAAAGTCTTTTGGACTTTGAAGGTATACATGTTTCTTGGCCTCTTCAACTGCCTCAAGAATAAACTTGGGCATGCTATTTTGCTCCATTTTCAGACGCACTACCATCATAAGAATACCATACACGTACACTACACAGCACATAATTATTTGTTTGTATTGTTCTGGGTTGCTATAATAGTTACGTGATACTTTTGTCAACAACTGCTTCCTTGATCTAAATTTGACAAAAACTTAGGACCTATTGCGGTAAAGATGAAAATTTATATTTTGAAATATTTTTGATTGATGTCATTACAAAATTGAAAATATATAATTTTTTAAATATCAAAATGAAAATATGCTCATCGTGCATAAAATCTTGTATGCACCTCAGTCAAAAAGAGCTTTAACGCCCTCAGCGTGTAAACAGCCCTCGGCTAACGCCTCAGGCTGTTACACACGCTGCGGGCGTTAAAGCTGTACTTTTTGACCTAGGTGCATAAATAACTATTATGCACCTAGGTCAAAAAGTACTGCTTTAACGCCCGCAGCGTGTGTAATAGCCCGATGCGTCCGAGGGCTGTTTACACGCTGAGGGCGTTAAAGCTCATTTTGACCGAGGTGCATACAAGATTTTATGCACGATGAGCATGTTCTCATTTTGATATTTAAAAAATATATATTTTTAATTTTGTGATGACATTATTCACAAATATTTCAAAATATAAATTTTCATCTTTACCGCATAATAGGTCGTCAGTTTTGGTCAAATTTAGATCAAGAGAGCAGTTGTTGACCAAAGTATCATGTACCTAACTAATACAGCAAACCAAAAAAATACAAATAAATAACTATTTTACTCTGCGTATGTTTGAAATTTTAGAACTTCAAGGCCCGCGGGCGTAAAAGTACTATTTCACGCTACATAATGCGGGCGTAAAAGTGTACTTTTACGTTTGTGCATAATACATTTTTTTCAGGAATCCATAATTATTGTCTCTAGATTTTTATCACTAATATTTTCGTCACAGTTCGGGTTTTGCGTTGACACAATGAGGGGGTTTGACATAATACCTATTCGGAGTTTCTGACACACTGGAGCTTAAATTTAAATTTGACTAAGCAGGTGGAACATTAACTGGTTTAAAGGAATGAATTTTTGTCGGTTACAACAACCGAAAGGCGAGGAAATTGAAAATGAAGAAAAAGTTAAGGAAAATTGGAGGATTGAAAATTTTAGTACTGGGCGGGATTCGGAACCGCGTCCTCAGCATTGTCGGTGCTACGGTCTAACCAACTAAGCCACCACGACCCTACAGATCTTTTTGATTTTTATTTGGTGTTGTTAGAGGAAGTTGCGGGATTCTCCGCTCATTGCCAAACTTCTCAATCCTCCAATAGACCCACACATTTATGGCATCGCTCCTAATTCGAATAAGTTATCCTATTACTATATGTAGGTTTCATCCATGTGTGTTAAAACTCGGTGTATGCGATGCCAGCATAAGCAATGTTGAAAGGAATGATGTTTTGTCAATTACAATAACCGAAAGGCGTGGAAACTGAAAATGAGAAAAAAGTTAAGGATAATTGGAGGATTAAAAATTTTGGTGGACTTCAAGGAATTTTTAATTAGCACATGAGTATGGGTTTCTGAAGAAGTTTCAACTTCATTAATAATATGAAATTTTCTTAAATGGTCCACATGCACATATCTAACTATAACAATATATGTTACCAAACTAACTTTAACTTTAACAATACCATAACTGTACTTTTCCTGTTCATCCCTAACGTTTTTTACATAAATAATCAACCATCCAAGGACCTTTTTTTTTCAGTTATACATGTAAACCCCATACTTTATGAGTGGCTTGCTTACATCAAGTCCTACAACTTTTTCCTCTACGACTTTTCTCGGAATGTCACGTATGCGCGCAGACGACTCGCAAACATGTCGATCTGACGTAGATATGTTTCTTGATACATGTAAATCTAATTTTACGAATAATGTTTGATTTTTATGTCTAAATCACGGAAATCAACTTGTCCGACAAAAATAATGGCAAATGGGGGGAGTCGGACACCCCCAAAATGTCGATCAGACGTGGTTATGTTTCTTGATACATGTAAATCTAATTTTACGAATAATGTTTGATTTTTATGTCTAAATCACGGAAATCAACTTGTCCGACAAAAATAATGGCAAATCGGGGGAGTCCGATACCCCCAAAATGTCGATCTGATGAGGTTATGTTTCCTGATACATATATGTCGGACAAAAGTAAGTCTTGATCAAATAATGTTTTCTGAATGCTAAATTAGTCTTGTTCGACAAGTCCGACAGGAAATAAAGTTAAGACTAGAAGAAGAAGAATTTGGAATAACTGACTGATAATGCTGGATAGATTGATGGGAAAAAGAAAGCGCCTTATATATTATATAATGATCACGTTATATTGCATGCTCATGCTGATTTGAATGACAATTTTTGAAGTTTCAAGATATGATGAACACAAATTCAAATTCTGGTAACTAGAGAGAGCAGAGACCTGTAGCCAGGTTTTGATTCCAGAGGGGGTAACCAAACATTTAGAGGGGGCAGACTTATTTTCATTCTCAGCATTACTTTAAATCACGACAAGCTACAAGGTGCAAAAACTTTATTTTCAAAAGTACATTATATCTGATTACAAAATATAAAACCTTAACAAAACACAAAGAAATAATAAAAATACATGAGAGCGCATTTGAAGCGGCGTTAATGACATTGAAATCTGTCAGTTCTATGTTCTATGTGGATTTTTTCAAATTCGTCTGCAAAGAGAAAAAAAAGTTTACATTAGAACATCAGAATATCGAAAAACCGGAATATTCGGATTGTAGAAAATCGATCAAAGAATGTTTATGTCAATTTTAAGCCAATTCTGATGTGAGGTTTTTTTTTTTCTCTTTGCAGACAAATTTTAAAAAATCAACCAATCAGAGCACAGAACTGACAGATTTCAAATGTCTTTAGTACCAGCCACCTTATTAAGGTACAATATGAACTAAACTGTGGTTTTATAAACGGTAAATGGTCGCAGCAAATAGGCGTAAACTTTTTCAAAATAATTGGAGTTTATGAAAGCATTGAAAATATTATCCGGAAAAACAGAAATTAAATCACATTTTTTTTTTTGTGATTCTGTAATTTTTTTTTTCCTATATATTTTTTTTTCTCCAAACGTCAAAAAAACGTCACTTTGTCAACTCCTGTCAAGATGTCAGAAATTTGATTTCTATGCTGGTAGGCAAATCCAGCGGGTTAACACCTGTCGAGGTGGTAGAAATGTAATTTCTATGCTGCTTGGCAACCCCAGCGGCAGCAAAAGTACTTTTAGTGCCGCTCGTACTTTTACTGCCGCTCAACCATCCACTTGCCCCCGAGCTTACCCCATTCGTTTGGAGAAAAAATAGCGTGTTGCATACGGAGTAGAAGCACTTTTTTGTGCTTCAGCAGTATTGCAAGCCTCACTACGTTCGGCTCGCAAACCTACTGCTTCAGCACAAAAAAGTAAAGCTTCTACTCCTAATACAACAATATACTATTTCTATAGTCTACTCTAGAGTGGGCAACTTTTTAATATTTTTTCGATTATGTATTATTTTTTGCAAATTTTTGCCATTTTTTTTGTCGGACACACATTTATTCACAATATAGAGCTAATTTAAGATCGAAAATTTTTTTAATGAGACTTACATGTATCAGGAAACATAACCTCGTCAGATCGACATTTTGGGGGTATCGGACTCCCCCAATTTGCCATTATTTTTGTCGGACAAGTTGATTTCCGTGATTTAGACATAAAAATCAAACATTATTCGTAAAATTAGATTTACATGTATCAAGAAACATAAGCTCGTCAGATCGACATTTTGGGGGTGTCGGACTCCCCCTATTTGCCATTATTTTTGTCGGCCAAGTTGATTTCCGTGATTTAGACATAAAAATCAAACATTATTCGTAAAATTAGATTTACATGTATTAAGAAACATAGCTACGTCAGATCGACATATTTGCGAGTCGCCTGCGCGCATACGTGCCATTTCCGAGAAAAGTCGTAGAGGAAAAAGTTGTAGGACTTGATGTTATCAAGCCACTCACAAAGTATAGGGTTTACATGTATAACTGAAAAAAAAGGTCCTTGGATGGTTGATTAAAACTTTCTCACCCTCTTCAAAAGTGATATATTTAGACACGACAGTGTCGTCATTTTCCTTTCCAAAAATTTCGCCTGCTTATCATGTCCATGATGTCATAGGAGCATATGATACATTACTTGCCATTCATTGGCAAAACTTCACATATCCACCACACTTTCAATCTCTATTTATATTTGGCCAATAGACATACTAGCGTACCAAGATTTTCATTTTAACAATTCCAGGATGTTGTTCGTGCAGTAAGTGCAAAACATGTACACTTGTATGAGTTGGAATAATGACGCGATAATTGAAAATTAAACAATTCATATCGATAATCAAATCTTCAAGGATCTTGTAGTATGGTGAAAGTGATGCATCAATTTGACTGAAATTTGGCAAACTATGCATCACAAAATTAATCACTTGTCTCAAAACAATATCTTTCATAGATTTCCGTGCAATATCTTTAGAGGACAGTGGTGTGGTATTACACACAGAAAAATAGTGAACCGTTTCACCACTTTTCAATTCTCTCAATGGAAGTCTCAAAAATGCATCAGCATTTTGAATATTTTCACCCTCGCGGTACTTTATAGTGTAATCGTAAATTGATAGAGCGACAGCCCAACGCTGCGATCAGCAGCGGCTAAAGCTGGTAAATTCTACTTACTGACAAAATGCTCTGTAAGGGCTTATGGTCATTAAATAATGTAAAATGACGACCAAATAATAATTGTGAAAGTTCTTAAAACCAAAAATTATCGATAAGGCCTCCTTATCGAGATCGAAAATTCTGTTTAGATTTAGATAATGTTGCAGATGCATACAAAACAGGTCTTTCACTCCCATCAGGCAAAACACCATAATTTGATGCATCGCACGACAAAATTATAGGCAAATTAGGACTAAAAGTCATCAAAATATTTAAAACAAGTTACAGTCTTCAAAATTTATCAGCTGTTTTATTCCAGAGCCAGGAAATATCTGTTCTCAAAAGTTTGTATAAGAGAGCTAGTTTATCTGCTAACATAGGAATAAATTTGGAATAGTAATGTAACAAATTTTGTTCAACACTTCAAGCATTTCATTGGTTGATCTAGCTGTTATTAAACAATCATCAAGATAACAACGAACGCCCTCAACATCTTTCAAAATCTGGTCAATAACTGATTGAGAAATGTGTGGAGCCGACTTAATTCCAAAAGCTAAACGTGTATAAGCATAAAGCCCTATTCTATTGGTGTGTTAACAACTAAAATTTTTTTACTCTCTTCACTCACTCTTAACTGTAAATATGCATTCTTTAAATCAATAACTGAAAACACCTTACCTCCAGACAATGATACAAATGTTTCATCAGTAGTGGGCAGTGGATAATACTGATTCTCAATGCAAGAGTTGATTGTTGACTTAAAATCACCACAATTATGTATCTTATCATCTGGTTTTGGTACTACAACAATTGGACTCGCCCACTCGGCTGTGGTGACAGGTTCAAGAATATCTTCTTCGATCAATTTATTTACTTCAGTTTCAAAGTTGTCTTTTAATGCGTATGGAATCCTGTAAGGTTCACAAGATTTTGGGAGAGAATTTTCTTTCACTGCTATGTTAACTACATACTCTTTGATGCAACCTGGTTTAGCTAAAACACTTGAATAATCTTGGTTTAATTTATTTACTATGTATAGGATTGGCTGCTGACCTAAAATATTATTAACCAAAATTTTGAAGCTCATCTTTACCTACACCATTTCCTCCGTGCATGCGAACTGGTCCAGGTAGGGCGTTTCAACCAATAGGAAGGCTGGTGTTTGTTTACAATTTAGGTTATTTTAATGTCATTTACTGCCGCTTGGATTTGGAAATGGTGTAGGATTTTATGTTTCCAATTTGCAACTAAAGAGTCACTTACATCCACTTAACTTAACTTAACTTACGGAAAATTTTAATTAACGTACGAAACTGCGAAGATGTGTATTTACAATGAAGGTAATTTTCCTACGTGTAATCACCAATGATATTGATAATCACAGACTAGTTCAATATATCCGTCCTCTGTATTCGTCATTCATAATTATTTTTGAAATTAACGCGGGGATTTCCTCAAGTTGAAGTTGGTTCAACTTTTCCATGTGTTACATTAATTTTCTTAATTTTTAAGTGGATCTAAACTGCTACATATAAGTGCATGATCTTCAACTTTTCCTTATTAATAATTTTCGTTACGTTAAGTGGATTTAAATGACCCTTAAGACATCTAACCAATATCTACCCAACAAACGGCGGCAAATGGATGTTATCTGTTGGCTAGATTGAGAGACCCTTCCATCTTGAAAGCTCTCCGGCTTTACCTTGCTTACCTCCACGACCAACCTCCCAATGCGTGTTTCGAAGGTTACACCAACACCAGCATTAAATTGGCGCTAGCATCAGAGGGCCTTCCTAGTGACGTGGATTCCTAACGTAAGCTATATTATCGTTTCCACAACGCCTATGGCATCGGCTTGACGGAAGTTGAAGCGGATCTCTCTGCTTTTAGATCATTTTTTTCTTCGGTGAAAATCCAACAACTTCAAAAAGTGAGGGAGAGTCATTCCAAGTATTTTTCTGGTGGTTCTCCAAATAAAAATATTTTTTTTTAGATAAGTTGACGCGAACAGAGGAACAAGCACCCTCTGAAAAAATGAACGATAGCTTAGTGTTTTTCTCCTCAATATTCAGTCCATAAGACACAAAACTGACGAATTATATTTATTACTAGAACAGCTCAATTTTCCAGAAATTATTGCCATAACTGAATATCGATGAGCCTGTATTTGTCAAAAATTACACAACAATATCTAGGTATACTAGAAGTATATTATCCCACGGATGTACAGTAATAATGTCTACTAATAACAACTTTTCGGCAGTGACTAAGTTCGACAATTTATTAATTGAGAAATTATTTGAATTTTCTATCGTCTACAACAATATTTACGATCTCTACATTGTTTGCATTTACAGAACACCTGACGCCGACTTGGTTACATTCTTTCAAAATTTACTAAGCTTGCTTGAGTCTCTCCCTCTTAATAGTAAATTAATTTTATGTGGCGACTTAAACATAGATTTTTCCAGTGTGTGTGCTGCTCAAGAATCTCTTGACTCTATATTTGAATCTTTTGGTATAGTCATGCATGTTCAATCTCCGACACGAATAACTCAAAACAGATCTAGCACTATCGACTACGTCGTGTCATCTTTTGATCCAAATTTCGTTGACTGTTCTGTTTTAAGTTCAGGTTTTTCAGATCATGAAGCAGTACCTACTCACAAACTTTTCTGTGAAGACGATTGGCAGGGACGCTCCACATAAGTTACGCCGAATTTTCTTTGAAAAAAATTTTCGAAATTTTGGGCGCCTATGTCAATCAATTGCTTGGTATTGTCTCTCTGATGACATTGATAATGCATTTTCTACATTTGCAAATACACTTTCTGGTTTGGCTTCCAAGGCACTTCCTCTTAGGCCTATAAAAAAAAAAGCAACATAAACCTTGGACTACTAAAGGCTTGCGCGTATCTGCAAAGAACATGCGCTCGTTGGCACTCCTTAAAAAAAATTCGGACAATCCCTTGTTCCAAAATTACGTTAAACAATAAAAGCCATAATAAAAGCCGCCAAAAACCTCTATTATGACAACCGGTTCGCTCAAACCGAAAATATTGCCAAGGAAACGTGGTCTATTGTCAACGATTTAAGAAATAAGGCTTCCTCATCCAGTATAACCTCTACCCCATCTGAGAACCTGAACGATTACTTCGTTAATGTCGCAAAAAATTTAATGACTACTGTAGTTCCGTCCCGCGATCCACTTTCGTATCTTTCGAATACCAATATGAATTTACACAGTTTTTTTCTAACACCCGTGGAAACATCAGAGCTTTGCAGTACAATTAAAGACATCAAATAGTATATTACAATCCGAGACGGAAAATACTTCATTGCTGGTCGAGAGGTTATTATAGTTTATCGAGACGCGAAGCGTCGAGATAAACTCAACCTCGAGACAGAAATGAAGTTTTCCGTCGAGGTTTGTATACTTTTTTATTTTCAACCCTTAATTTTCTGATGCAAAAACTAAAGATTCTGTTATACGAAATTTTCATATAGTGTAAAACTGGCCTTAGAAAAAAATATTTCACTTTTTTTGTCAATGTCATCAATTTTGACGATCTCAAAGGCCCTGTAAAGGCCAAAACAAAAGACGAAACCACAGGAAACCGCAAAATCAACAACCATAGATAAGATCAACAACGCCTTAACGACGGTAGTTTTCGCTCAGTATTTTTGCGGAAATAATAGATTTTCACTAGATTTCTCCCCGTTCTCCCCAAAGAAATGATTTCGGAAAGTGAAGATGAAGCGATGGATTGTACCCCACCTGAATTAAAAGAAGCAGCAGACAGGATTGGAGAGAGTTTGCTTCCAGCAAAAAGCAAATTTCGGTACGAAAAGGCTTTTCAAATATTCGAAGCATGGTGTATTATGTATTTACTTTGATTATGGAAGTACAGTATTTGAATAGCAGATATGATAAGTTTACTGACTATTTAATATGAACTTTATTTTCACATACTCTGACATAATGACATACAACAATTAACTGGTAAAAGTGAACAATATAATTTAGTGCATAGTGGACACTACAAATCCTCCCTGGCAAATTTAAAGATTCAGTTTTTCTGGTTGTTTTCTCGTTCTAATACTTCTTCGCAATGTCTCAGCATTTTCTGGTATCTGATTGGGTTTGGTTTTTGATTGGTAAAAAGTTTCAATGTGTTGATCAGTACTTTCCACCGGAAAAGTCTCTTGGTCTCTCGGTTCTTGATCATCTAATATCATCTCCGCCGAAGTGGAAACTTCTGGAGTCGAATCGGAAATTATAATTGTGCTTTTACTTTGCTCAGGATCAATATAAGAAAAATGTTGAGTAGATGAAGCACCTACAACATTATCTCTTGTAGTATTTTCGGTGTCCAGAGTTTGCTTTGCCTCTGGAACATAACAAACGCTAGGCTGTGATACTGGACACTCAACTTTAGTTGAAGCAATATGGTTTATATGTCTTCTGATTATTCTGTCTTCCATTTCAATCAAATAAATAAGATTGCTCTCTCTCTTCAAAATTCTACCAAATTTCCATAGACAATTTTTCCTACTATCAAAATGTCTCACTCGAACGCTTTCGCCCACCATAAATTTAGAAGATGCTTGATTTGCCACCTCAATGGGTTTTTGAAATCTAACTAAATCTAATTTAGTTCGTATGTCTCTCCCATACATTAATTGAGAAGGTGACTGATTATTTGAAGTGTGGGGTATTTTTCTGTATTGCATTAAAAAATTTTGAAGTTTCAAATCAAGATCTCCTGGGTCATCTACCATCTTCTTTAGAGTATTCTTCATGGTTCCCACATATCTTTCAACTTGGCCATTTGATGCGGGATGATATGGTGCAGTAAATTTATGTATAATTCCATTGGTTTTTAGGAAATTCTTAAATTCCTGTGATGTAAAAGATCCTCCATTATCACTAACCAAAGTTACAGGTAAGCCAAAACGTGCAAAAACACCTCGTAAAATTGAAATCGTCTTCAAAGTATTCATGGACTTGGTAATAAAAATTTCAGGCCATTTAGAATATGCATCGCAAATTACTAAAAAGTATGTTCCTTGAAACGGTCCCGCAAAATCAATATGTACGCGCTGCCACGGTCCTTTCGGAGTTTCCCAACAATGCGGTGGAATATTAGTTTTGTTGTGTAACATAGATTGACAACTTTGACATTTCTTAGCCAATTCTTCAATATCAAGATCTATTCTTGGCCACCAAACGAAAGAACGTGCAAGTGATTTCATTCTCACTATACCGGTATGTGCTTCATGTAATTCTTTTAATACTCTTTGACGAAGCGTTTTGGGCACAACAATACGTGAATCTTTTACTATAGTACCTTCGTTTAAAGAAAATTCTATATCTTTCCCTTTAAATTCATTTTCTTCAATTTTCTTTCCAGTTTGTAAACTTTTGTAAACATTTCTTAATATTGGGTCTTGTTGTGTTTCATTAGCAATTTCTCTATGCGTAACTGGTAACGTTAGAATTTGTTGTAACTGATGAATTGTAACGCCATCCATTGTTTGATTGAAAACTGGAGTGATTTTTTGAGGCAATCTCGAGAGTGCATCAGCATTTAAGTGTTTTTCGCTAGAACGATAAATAATGTCATAATTAAAGCCTTGCAAAAATTGAGCGTAATGAAGCATTCGAGTAGCTACCATACTGGGAAGATTTTTGTTTGGATTAAGTATAGAAACTAGAGGTTGATGATCAGTAATCAGCGTGAATTTTCTTCCATAACAATACTGAAAAAATTTATTACATGCCCAAAAAATAGCAGTTGCTTCCTTATCAATTTGACTGTAGTTTTTTTCAGCTCTCGTTAGACTCCTTGAAGCAAAAACAATAGGACGTTCACCATCAGGAAAAATATGAGATAATACTGCACCCAAACCTTTAGGACTAGCATCGGTTGCCAAAATTAAAGGCAGTTTCGGATTATATGCGCAAAGAATCACTTCTGGAGTCGAATCGGAAATTATAATTGTGCTTTTACTTTGCTCAGGATCAATATAAGAAAAATGTTGAGTAGATGAAGCACCTACAACATTATCTCTTGTAGTATTTTCGGTGTCCAGAGTTTGCTTTGCCTCTGGAACATAACAAACGTTAGGCTGTGATACTGGACACTCAACTTTAGTTGAAGCAATATGGTTTATATGTCTTCTGATTATTCTGTCTTCCATTTCAATCAAATAAATAAGATTGCTCTCTCTCTTCAAAATTCTACCAAATTTCCATAGACAATTTTTCCTACTATCAAAATGTCTCACTCGAACGCTTTCGCCCACCATAAATTTAGAAGATGCTTGATTTGCCACCTCAATGGGTTTTTGAAATCTAACTAAATCTAATTTAGTTCGTATGTCTCTCCCATACATTAATTGAGAAGGTGACTGATTATTTGAAGTGTGGGGTATTTTTCTGTATTGCATTAAAAAATTTTGGAGTAGTATTTTGATTAACTTGTAGAGTCCTTGTAAGTGCAGCCATCAAAGTATTAAATTGTTCAGCATTCATTGTAAAAGGGTTTCTTCGTCCTCGTCGCCAATTTATTATGTATTTACTTTGATTATGGAAGTACAGTATTTGAATAGCAGATATGATAAGTTTACTGACTATTTAATATGAACTTTATTTTCACATACTCTGACATAATGACATACAACAATTAACTGGTAAAAGTGAACAATATAATTTAGTGCATAGTGGACACTACATGGTGTAGCCAGAAAGGAACGAGAAATACTGCCTCGGAGACCGTTTTGTTGGCGTATTTTGGCGAATTATCTAAGGAAAAGAAGCCTTCGACTTTATGGTCGACTTACAGTATGTTGAAAACCATGATTAAATTGAAAGAGAAAGTTGATATCTCCAATTACGCAAAACTTATAGCTTTTTTGAAGCGGCAAAATCTGGGCTTTCAGCCGAAAAAGTCGAGCGTTTTTTCCAGAGAAAACATTAACGAGTTCCTCACGAAGGCAGCTGAAGAATTCATTAGCATCAAGGTAGGTTTTCAAAAAATATACAAAGAAGATAAAAATGCGAAAATCAAAATGATTTTCTGTATGCTATAGCTAGGTTACCCATTTTATTTTTATCTGGTTTCAGGTAGCGCTAATTGTTGGTGTGTCGGGTGCATGTAGGAGCGATGAACTAGTCAAGATGAAAATGGAGCACGTCAACGTTTTGGAAGGAAAGATCGCTATAGAAATTCCACACACAAAAACTTACACAAGTCGATCGTTTATCATAAGCGATCCAGATTGGGTTGCTATTTTCCACAAATACCTCACTTTGCGGAAAAATTTGAAAAATGACAGGTTATTTGTTCAATGGCGAAATGGGAAATTACATAACCAAGCAATTGGCTATCATTCAATCTCAAAATTTCCACATAAAATAGCTGCTTTTTTGAAGCTTCCAAAAATTGAAACTTTTACAGGGCATGCTTTTCGTCGTACTTCCGCAACCTTATTGGTTGACAACGGGGCCGATCTATTGCAACTCAAAAGACTGGGAGGGTGGAAATCGAGCACGGTTGCTGAAGGCTACATAGAGGCATCTTTGGAAAACAAAAGTAAGACTGCTCTGATGCTATCCTCTACTTCCAAAGGTATTCAGTTGTCCAGTGCATCCACAAGTACATCACATGCGGAAACTCATCCGCAAACGCAAGAGATAATAGTTCCAAACGAAACACAATTCCAACAGGATGGTCTCAAGATTTCCATTATAAACAACAATGCTAATTTAACAATTAATGTAAATAAGTGAATAGATTTAATTAGTTCCATGTAATACATGTGGTTTTATTATTATATGTGAGAGCTGTATGAAAATTATCAATTTGGAACGAGCAGGGAAATGGGGACGGAAAAGCATTTGCCGTCCCGGACGGAAAATGCTTTTCCGTCCTAGGCAGGCATATGCATTACCGTCCCGATAAATGTCAAAGTCCAGAAATGTGACACTTTCAAGATTTTGAAAAACCTGCAATGTCAACATTACATATGTGGTTGAAAATAAAACAAATTGTCATCTGGGACTGATGGGCTCACTTTAAAAATGTTTCTCAATTTACCAGAATGTATATTGAATCTCCTCACCACTTTAATAAATAAATCATTCCAACAGGGTGTTTTCCCAAATTGCCTTAAGACGGCTATAATTATTCCTCTGCATAAGGGTGGAGATAAAGATCTAGCTTCGAACTATCGTCCAATTGCACTTCTTCCCACTTTATCAAAAATCATTGAAAGATTGGTTAAGAAAAGGCTCCTATCATTTCTGCATAAATATAAGATACTAACTACTCACCAATTTGGATTTCTAACCAACAGATGTACTATTGATGCTATGTACTCTGTCTTCAATAATGTCTACTCTAGCCTGAATAATTTGCACTCTACAGCATCAATTTTCTGTGATTTTTCTAAGGCATTTGACTGTGTAAGTCCTGATATCCTAATCAACAAATTGCAGTACTACGGAATTCGAGGCTTTCCTCTGGAATGGTTTAAGTCGTACCTTAACAACAGAAAACAACTTGCGAGGGTTGATACGTCAATGTCTTCATGAAGGCCAATTGAATGTAGAGTTCCGCAGGGTTCCGTATTGGGTCCAATATTATTTTTGCTATTCATCAACGACATTGCTAGTCTAGACATCAGCGGTAAAATCTGCCTCTTTGCTGATGATACTAGTTTCACTTGGAGCAATCCGAATATTGTGGCACTTCATAGAACCATATCCAATGATTTGTTTACCATTAAATCATGGTGCGACTCTAACCTTCTCTGTTTCAACGCCGCGAAAACCAAAGTTCTGTCATACAAAAGTACGTTGCAACCTATTGCACTTAATAACACCACTATTATTGACGTCGTTGATTCTGTGAAGTTTTTGGGCCTTATTATAGACAAGTCCCTGAAATGGAGCTTGCACATCGATGCTTTGTCCAAAAAATTGAGCTCCGCTTGTTTCGCAATAAGATCTGTTTCCAAGGAACTTAACTTTTCAACTTCTAGATCAGTGTACTTTGCCCTCTTCGAATCACATCTTCGATACGCCCTTCCATTCTGGGGTACATGCGGTGCGACTCAATTTGAGCGTATCTTTAAATTGCAAAAAAGGGCTATTCGTTATTCTCTTAGGCTAAAGAATAGAGCCCATTGCCAAGTTTTTTTCAAAAAATATAAAATATTGACACTCCCTTCCTTATTCATACTAGAGTCAGTCTGTTTAATCCGCAAACACCTATCAAGTATTTCAGGAAGGCCATTCCATCATTATCCACTTAGAAATGCGGAGCATGATCTTTACCTGCCAACCCCATCCTCAGAATTAGTTAAGAGCTCTATTCTGTGCAACGCAAAAAAAATGCACAACCATCTGCCAATAGAAATCAAGTCCATATCTTCTCTTTCTAAATTCCGCATAGCTCTCAAATCATATTTGTTGGAAAGAGCCTTTTATAAGGTAAATGACTTTTTTGCGAACACATAATTTTGAGCATTCCACACAATGGAGCATTGTTTATAGGTAATTTGTTTTGTTGATAATTTATTAGACTAATTTAGTTTATTTTATACCTCGAACTCGATGTACTTATGTATTTTGTTTGTTTTGTTTTGACTTTGTGTACAGATAGATGTATATTATTTTTAAGGCTTTGTCAACAAATTTTGTTAAATTTTTTTTTCGACAATAAAGTATTATTATATTAAACAAATATTGCTATCATAATCTACTACTTTTATTTCCAAGTGATGGCTCAACATTTACACTAACCATAGCCTTATATACAGTGTCCATGGCTTGTCCAAACAAAGTATATACTTTACAATTCTGTTTGGTTAGTGTAACATTTGGGAACATTGATCGAAACATGTTATACGGCATAATGGTACTATTTGCACCTGTATCTATCTCCATACTTACTGGTTTACTATTTATCAGAATACTTAACATAGCTGGACAATGATCACCTGTTGTAACTGATCCAAAAACTTCCTTATTTTCATAAATTCTATATAGACCAGTAAGCTAGATCTTCATACAACTCTTTCTCGACATATTTTTCGTCTTGACTTCCGACTTGTTTTTCTTCTTCGGTATAATGCACCTTATTTTTATGACATAATGATGATTTGGCTGTATGCTCAACTTTATTGCATCCAAAACATTTCCAATTGACAGCTGGACACTTTGACGGATCGGTATGGACTCTCAGACATCTTTTACAATTATTTTTGTAATTGTTCTGTCCACTAGACATATTATCGAATGTAATACCGCAAGAGGTTTCAGGATTACCGGATAATACTTTATACTTTTACCTGTCACGAAACGCGTTACGCAGCAACACCACGACTCCGAAGGAGGAGTGGTTTTGCTGGTAACGCGTTGAGTGTCAGGTAAAAGTATTAGGTAATCCTGAAACATGAAGTGGTATTCAAAAGGTTATACAACGAACTAAACTTTAATACCTTTAAATTTTAAAAAAATTCTATAATAGTACGAAAAAAAACGCCATTTGATGATACAAGCATGAATTTTGGCACAGTTGCAAATTAGACCATTTTAATCGATTTGAGTCGAGGACCCATCGACTTTTCTCATTGGTGCTAAAAAAACCGCCATTTTTTCAAAATGGCGGTCAATTTTTTAATTTCAATTTTTATTCTGGGTACACAAGCATGATTATACTCTAGTCTATATATTTCGGGGATGCAGAATAATAAAAAAATAGTCTTAGACCGCTCTGACCTATCGATGGCCTGAAAAAAGTCAATTAAGGTCAAAAAATAAAATTTTTGAAAATAGCTGCCAAAGTTTTAAAGTTAAAGTTTGTCTTAGCAGTGCAGGCATGATTATAGTCTATTGTATATAATTTGAGGAAGAGCATTTCAAAAAATATAGTTTTATACCGATATGACGTTAATTGACCTTAAAAAATATCAATAAATATAGTTTGTTGTAAATAATTTAAGGATAAGGATTTCAAAAAATGTACTTATGCAAAATTTGTATCCATACAAAGTCAACAAACTTGTTGCAGTGCATCAAAATATGTTCATATAAAGTGGTTATCTACAATAGTTCAGGCCTTTCTGTTTTTACAACCTCCTTTGCAAGTACCACAAGCAGGAGTGCAAGGGAGACTAAGGCGGTGACAGAAATACCTCATAGTATCACATCCTGTCTTCTTACAATTGCATTTTTCCATTCCTCGCAACTCCTCCGATGAACACAGAAGATAGCTCACTCCATTTTATTGCTCAAGGTCGATCCCCAGTTCTCGGGAGATGAAATCTTTTCTACAGGGTGGCCCAAATTCGAGCCTCATCATTGGGATCTTGGATCAGGGTCGGTTAAATTATGGCAAAGTTGCGCATTTCGATGCCTAACAAAATGCTGCTTTGATATTTAGGATATTCCGAATACTTTTGAAGGTATCCAAAAAAAAAAACGAAATACTGCAAAATTGTTTTTATTTTTTCCTGACTTTATTTGAAGTGATAGTCCAAAAAAAAAATATCACTTTATCCTAGCCACTTTTTCTCCCCTACAAGATGCTACCATCAAAGTTAAAATCTGATGTTTTGTCTTTGTGCCACCATCATTAACTTTATTTTTTTAAATACGAAAAACTATTTTTTTTCCACTTTTTAGTAATTTCCTACCAAAATTCTGTTAAATTCTCTTCTCTGTCTCTCTCTAACATATTTAGTTTTTATGGAAAGTGCCAATAATAAGTTTCTTTGGAATAAATGCAATACGTCATTGGTTTTGGGACATCAAAAGTTCATGAAATCTAAAATAAAAGATAAGGATCCGTATTTAAAAAAATGAACTTGATGATGGTGGCCCAAAGATAAAACGTCAGATTTCAAATTTGATGGTAGCATCTTGTGGGAAGAAAAAGTGGCGACTATGAAGTGATTTTTCTTATGAAATATCACTTCAAATAAAGTCAACAAAAAAGAAAAGCAATTTTGCAAAATTTCGGTTTTTTCCAGATATCTCCGGAAGTATTCGGGATATCCTAAATATCGAAGCGGCATTTTGTTAAGCATCAAATTACGCAACTTTGCTCTAATTTAACCAACCCTGTATTTCTCACCGTTTCCAAGATCCCAATAATGTGGCTCGAATTTGAAACACTCTGTCTGTACAGTGAATCTTTCTATGACTTTTAAAACTTTATATTTTACTAAGTAGTATACATCAAGGTTTTAGAGGTCATTTCAACCTGACAGTTTTTTTTTTTAATGTAATTATGATAGGTTTAGGTTATTAAGTTTAGTCACACCAATAAGTATATTATTATCTGAATAAGTAAAATTTTAGACGCCATTTTAAAAAAGTGGGGGTCTTTAAGGTCATCTAAAGTCAAATTAACCTTTAGAGTATTATTTTTTATCATTTGTATTCACCATCGGTATAAATATTATTCCAGTTTATTTGAAAATAAGAAATTAACTATAAGAATACTAATAATGGACGCCATTTTACAAAAATCACGATTTTTAAGGTCATACCGAGGTCACAACTGTCTAAAACTATTTTTTTATTACTCTGCGTCCCCGAAATATATAGACTAGAGTATAATCATGCTTGTCTACCCAGAATAAAAATTGAAATTAAAAAATTGACCGCCATTTTGAAAAAATGGCGGTTTTTTTAGTACCAATGAGAAAAGTCGATTGGTCCTCGACTCAAATCGATTCAAATGGTCTAATTAGCAACTGTGCCAAATTTCATGCTTGTATCATCAAATGGCGTTTTCTCTTGAAAAAGTCCCTCCATGTTAGAAGCTATTTTTACTGCTTTTTCAAAATCAAACTGCTCTTCAGTTAATAATTTTCACCTAATTGATTCCGACTTTATGCCACATATAAACTTATCTCGTAGTGCCTCATTCAAAAACTGCCCAAATTACAGTTTTTTTACTAAATTTCTCAATTTCAATGTGAACATTGAAATATCTTCGTGGCTCTATTGCCTAGCAGTATAAAACTGTTACCTCTCTGCGATAACCAATCGCTTTGGACTGTAGTGCTTTTCCAAAACTTCCTTTAACTGATCATATCAATTATCCTTTGGCTGTTCTGGGGCTAGCAAATCTTCCAACACTTCATAAGCCTCTCCTCCAACAAGGGTTAAAAACATGCATACTTTTTTACCTTCTTCTATGCAGTTACATTCAAATAACTGATCCATTCTCTCCATACATGAAGTAACATCACAGTCTCTAGGCCTAAATGGCTCAATACCACCAATCAAAGCCATTTTTAACTGCTTTTTTTTTCACTATACCTTTTCAACTTCAAATTGGGATCAATCAATTTCAAATTGGAACGTAGCAATTTGAAATTGGGATTAATCAACTTTTAAATGGTAACTAACACGTTCAAAATGGGAATAAACAAAATCAAATTGGAAATAAACAATTTAAATTTGGTAATAATCAACTTCAAATTGGAATTGTTGAATAAATTCCAAAGTTTTGCAAGTCAAACGGCAGTTACTTTTAAACCGTATTTTGAATTAACAAAATGCCTTACATTAAAGTAGCTGATGCAGAAAATGCTAAAAAGCAAAAAGCTGTTTTTAATAACAAAGGCGACTGAAGAGGCTCTATGTGAAGAGGATTGGCTAACACACTGGGTATAAAAAAATCTACAACTTATCGATGGGTAGGTACCCAAGAAGTTGTTAGAAGCAAACGTGGGGGACAAAGAAAAGCAAACATAAGGTATAAATGACTGGATACATAGAGGAAAATGCTGTTATTACGCTAAAATAAAAGAAATTTTTGAAGAAAATCTTGTGTGAAAAAATGTTTTCATTCGGGCTCAATGGCTGTCGTAAGTTAGAATCTCTTTCTGAAGTCTGGTAGCAGACTGCTACCAGAATCGGACATGGAAGCACCTCTGAAGATGCTAGCCACGCGTGCTAACGAAACGTCATAATTCAGGAAGAAATCCCAAGTTAGGACGGCCATTAAGCCCGCATGAAAACATTTCATCGATAAACCCGGACCACGAAAGCCTCACAAACTTTATCAAAATCTCATTTCATTACTGTTCAAAGTCCCTTTTTCATTAATGTATAATATTGATTTTCTTCACTAGCAATCTTTCATTTATATTAATACCTAAATCGAATAGGTCTATTCCCAATTTGAATTTGTTTCTTCCCAAATCAAAATTGATTAGTCGCAATTTGAAGTTGATTAGTACCAAATTAAAAATGATTAGTTCCAATTTGATTTTGTTAATTCCCATTTTGATAATGTTAGTTCCCAATTTAAAGTTGCTTAGTCCCAATTTGAAGTTGAAAAGGTATAGACTTTCGGGTTTACGCAGTTGACTGTCGACAAACGAGGGCTTTACAGACTTTTTCTGTGACACTAACACAAAATTACAAGTACGACTTTGAACTCCACATCTCGTCACCATTATGTTGTGTCTTTGCAATAAAACACTCTTGGGTTCGTTGAATTAACTTTTTAATATGACATGAATATGACTATGACTTATTTTTTCCCAAGATAGATTTTGACATTGAAAACTTTGAAACATAAACAACAACGCTTGACCCTGATTGGTCGCAATAAGAGGTGTTTCTGCAGGTTGACATCAGTTTTAGAATAGCGACCAATAAGCGGCATTAGCGGCATTGTTTATGTTTCAAAGTCGACAATGCCAAAATCTATCTTGGAAAAAAATAAACCATACAAATTAAACTAAAAGTCATCATATTGACAACACCTGCTACGGTGACGTCTCATTTCTATACTTTTTTCCCAAGATAGATTTTGACTTGTCAACTTTAAAGCAAAAACAATTGACACCAAGAGCCGGCAATACTAACGGGTATGTGATCGTTGCAATGGATAGTTTCTACATAAAACAATAGATCATAGTAACCTTTAAACCAAATGGATGGGTTGCCTCGATTCTCATGGCCGTAAAGTTGTTTCATAAAAAGATACTTCAAGAACCATAAGCGCAATAAATAAGAAGTACCTTGCGGTGTAGGAGGTTCTCATCATATGCGGCAAACACTTTATTAACACAATTTTAAGTTTCTTCTTTTTTTCTAATGACCTACATCCGTATGCAAAATCCTCTTCACAGAGTCCTCTTTTAACTATAAATGTGACTTAGAAGGCTGTCACTTTCAAAAATTTGTATTTAGCAAGCAAAATAACGCGTGCGCTCGACTTTCCATGAGGGTTGCCATCATTTCCGGCCATCAAAATCGAGGCCACCCTATGTATTATTTGAGAAAACATATTAAAGTATATATCTACCAATTTTCAGCTATTGAAACGATAACATTGTTCCTTCGAAAAAAGAGGGGTAGTTTACGCCCAGCCATCAAAGGGTTGCGGCCATGAGAATCGAGGCCACCCATCCATTTAGTTTAAAGGTAACTATGAGCTATTTTTTTTATGTGAAAATTATCCATTGCAACGATCACATACCCGTTAATATCGCCGGCTCTCCTACTATCAGTTTTACAAGCACGTGCTTGTAAAATTAGGTGCTAGCTGACGTCTCGCATATAACCTCAATGACCCCCCTCAATCCCAAATGCGGGTTCTGGTCTTATGTAGGGTGCAGCTGCGCCCGCTCCGGCCAGTTCGTCAGCCTTTCTGTTGCTTTCTATTACCGTAGTAAATCGATGTGAGCTTAGAGCTCTTAGAGCAGCCTGACGGTCTGAGAAAATGCTAATGTTCTGGTTGTTATAATCCAGCCTTGGATTCTCCTGTGCGCTTGCTTGAATTGTATGAATCTCTATCCTGTCAACTGTGGCGTTAAGACCTAGAGAGGTGCGCCAGCTCCATCCGCTCTTTTGGAGCCGTCTGTATGCCAGACTCTTCTTATTATATGAGTCGATGCTTCCTGCCATATGCTTGAGTCGCATATGACTGTGAAAGTTCCTAAAATATATCTAAAGTTGGGAAAACTTGGATAAAAAATTTAAAGTTGGGAAAAATTGGTAGACAAAAATTTGCGCACCTTATTTGCGAGGACTAATTATTATTATTGTCTTTTGAAAACTACTCAAGAATGAAGTTAACTGACTTTTCAGAATCCATCGGTGTAAAGTCTGGAGATCGCAGAGGCCCATTAATGGGACCACTAGTAGAAATTATTATTCCTGGAATTATGAGCTTGATGTCGTTGGATTTAGATTAAAGAGTAGAGTTTATTAGGCATAAAATAAAAAAAACTCGACCATTTGAAAAAACAAAGTTGATGATGATCGCGAAGAAACGAAACGTCTGATCAAAAATCTAATAAAATTATCATGTAGTGGAGAAAAATTAGCAATGAGAATGTGAAGTTTATTGTGCGATATCATTTCAAATAAAGTCAGAATAAATAAAAACGATGTCGGCAAAATTCGATTTTTCATGGATATCTTCGGAATATGTAATTCGGAATTTGGAATTTACGAAATATCAAAACATGACGCCACTGAGCTCAGTAATGCGCAACTCTTTCCAAATTAAACCAACCCTGTATCTCTCATGGTTGCCGAGATCAGACTGCATCCTTATCCGGGACACCCTGTATACATGTCAAGCTTTTCATCAGTTTTTGAAGTGAAACTTCTTAGGCGGCGGTCTGATATTTAGGCAAGAATATGGAGAGTGATTTAAAAAACGCATCACGTAACGTCACGTTTTGGCAAATTTCGTTACACGAGAGACGAGAGAGAAGGAATATATAATAGACTGTAGAGAGACGGAGAAAGCGAGCCAATGACAATCACAGACGAGGAACGATTGACACAAACCAAGGTTTATGAGCAAAGAGGATTGCCTATTGTTGTTAAGCGCAGATACCCTTGAGACGTCACTGTAGATGCGCGTCTCCCTTTTGTGTGGCCTTTCGTCTTTACCCCGACTCATACGCTAAGTCTAAAAGCTGTATGAGGGAGGGTATAGTTTTTAAAAAGTTTCACCTCCCAACACGTGCACAATGCTACACATGATTTTTCTTAAGTGAAACTTCTTGTAAAGTGTATTGAAAGACGCGTCACGTTAACGTAACGACACGTTTTGGCAAATTTCGGCACACAAGAGACGAGAGAGAAGAAAGATATAACGTAGCGAGACGGAGAGAGACAGCCAATGACAATGACAGCCGACGAACGATTCACACAAACCAAGGATTATAAACAAAGAGGATTGCCTATTATTGTCAAGCGCCGTTACCCTTGTGACGTCACTACAGATGCGCGTTTTTCTTTTGTGTAGCCTTTCGTCTTTATACCCCGACTCATGCGCTATGTCTAAAAGTTGTATGAGGAAGGGAATAGTTTTTAAAAAGTTTCACTTCTTAACACGTGTATGATGCTATATATGATTTTTATTATGTTTCAAAAAAGTTGGGAAAATTATGAATGTCACCCCCCCCCCCCCCCCCCCCAAACCAGAGGCCTTCGCTACGTCCCTGGTGTTTCAAACTTATGGGTTACCACCATTTGATCCATTTGCATTTCCACTATGTTATCGTCCATCAGATCGATAACCTTTGTGTGGCCGTAGTTGCCTCAGTTGCTTGGTGTTGCTTTCCATGCCCCAGCAGCACCCATCCGGTGAGCGTTAACTATGGCTGCCATTTTAATGTAAACGATAATGCACAGACATGCCAGTCACTGGAGTTGTTCAGATTCTAGACCGTCGTTACTTGTTCTGTTTTGGTTCATTATATTACAGCTCCGTATACAACTATGGGCCTGATAACCGTGGCGTACAGCCTAGCATCATCATTGGTCTCAGACCCATTGTTTTTCCTAACAGACTTCTGCATCTATAATAACTGGACATATTTTTGCTTTCTTGAGGTTTCTCTCTAGATGTAAGTTCCATGTCAACTTGGTGTCGAGGATTAGACCTAGGTATTCCACTTCGTCAACTATTATAATCCTTTCCCCGAAGATGCTTAGGTTGTATTAATCCCTGTTCCTTCGTCTAGTGTTCTAGTGTTGACTATGAGCATAATACAGCTATCAGGGCTGTTGGCATCAGTTCTGTTATCACCGAGAATCCCTGTGAATCGAGACGCACGAGCAACTCATCCATCAGTAGGTTCCAAATAAGTGGCGATAGACCGCCGCCTTGGGAGCATCCTCCAGTAACGTCAGCTTTTAGAATGTCTTTATATATGTTGACTTTACCTCGCGGGTACATGTTGTGTATCTTCATGCAGGTGGTGTTGTCGAATCCTGTATTACTAGAACAATTTTTGCTGATATGATATACATATTATAAAAACCTAAACCAAAATCAATATTCATCAGAAATTACACCTACTGAAATGTGATGAGAATCTTTAGTTTAATTTTGAGATACCTACAAGTTTCAGGGATAAGCTATTTTTTTTTTTTTTTTTTTCTCCTCAAGGGAAAATTATTATATCACATCAAATCGGTTTGGGTAATTTCTTTGGAAAAATCCTTTCCTATAATAATTATTGAAGAATTTAATCCACAGCCAAATTAGTGTTTTTTCCATTTCATTCATTATATTCGCTGATATTTTTTCAATTGCAACAATCCAAAAATTCTCTGTCCACAATATGCAATATTTATGCAAAAAAAAAATTATATTCATAGAAAACCCATAAACAGTATATCATGGAAAAATGAGAGAATATAAAACGAATAGATATTCCTTAAAAAGTGGTTTTCTGTCCGTTGAATGGCAAAACAAGCAGCTCAGAATGCCAACACACGCAATATATCAAGCAGGAAAATGTCTTAAACATTTTCGGATAATTTATCTTGATTTCTTTATAGCATATTTTACTTTGGCTTGCAACAATCTGACAATGCAACCCAATAATAGTTTTTAGGATAAAAATGCTCTGTAATAAATTTGAAAAAAAAAGTCAAGTTAGAATGTAAATTGCGGCTATTTTTCATTCAGAAAAATGTTCCAATTACGGAAAAAAACAACATCAAGGAATCGTTTAATATTTTTTTCTACCCATAAATATAAAACTCGGAAGTCAGGTCAATTTTTCCAGTAAATAACACATCGAGTGTCGTCTTCACGCTACGCTAGTTCAATTAAACTCTAAGGATTAAATAGCACAAGTAAGGGGAAAATTGTTAGATGTATTATGGTTAAAGAGAATGGGTTTTTCGTTGGGTATTCAGAGACTATTACCATAAAAAAGAACAGGATCATCGATCACCTACTTCTTTTATGAAATAAACCCTTTTAAGCGTGGCTTTTATGATACAAAAATACTCTATTCATGCGGTTTTGGCCCTTAAAAGAAATATAGCTTGCATAAAACCCAGCTCCATGTAGTGCTTTTTTAAGTAATAAAGAGAGTATTGAAATTTTATAGCAAAAATAGCTTCCCTAATAAAAATCAGCTATAAAAGATCAGTTTTGATTATTCTGAATCTTGAAACAGTAACGTGCTCAAAAACAAAATCATAAAATGGCAATAAAAATAACCAGGGACTATAGAAGTGCAATAACATAAACAGGGAATGGCAAGATTTTTAAATTAGTTAGAATTTCATCGACACTCCAAACAATGATATTTTACGATGAGCCATTTCTAATAATTTTAGAGGCAGATTGATTGATCTGAAAGGGAAACTTTTACAGGCAGTAGGCAGCCCTGTCTTACCTTAGGAGTCAGAAACTTTTAAGAAAAGTGCAGACCCGCTCAGAGGAATGCCTTCACTTTCTGTTGCGGAAAAGAAACTTGCCAGGATATAATCAAATCGTCTAATCCCAACTGCCGAAGAGAACCTCCCAGAGACACAGTGTGGTATTAGACCCGACCGAGGTACAGCTGATATTCAGTGCAAGGGAAATCCAAAGAACAAAAATGCCCTCTATACATGACTTAAATAACCGGATGCTAATGTCTATTTTTTAAAAATATTATTTATAACGAAAATTACATAGATTATTAATTAAAAAGCACAAAGCGAAGACTTCAGACTGACTGAGGCGAAGCGGCGTGGAAACTAGTTTTGTATCTTCTTTCTTGCTGAATGTGCAGAACGTTGACTTCCATTTTATGTGATATTATAAGGGTAGCTGGTCACATAATTCCTCCCTCCTAAAGTTCAACTTCGAGGGTTACCGTGGAAGTTGAATATCTGAAAGTTGAGTGGCTGGTGCTTCTTGGTTTCTTTTCTTGATGCATCTTGGAACGATAAACTTCTTGTAGCAGATATAGATTACTGTAAAAATCAAAAATACATAAACTAATAAAGTCCATGGGCTTGGAGTCTGCCCCAATAGGTCCATTTGGATATTGGCCTTATTATTTAATATTTGACTTCTAATGGCGTGAAGTTCATTGAGCCGAACATTTTCCAATTCTATGTCGAATTTTGGCGTTTTTTTGGAATTGGTCGACTTCTATTTTTGGCAACAGGATCGATTGGCTCGTGGTTATCGGTTTTTTGTTGGTGAAGGTTCCTAGGCTTGTTGTTATTTGGCAAACATCAAATAGTTATGTATCAATTAGTCGGATTGTTTCTTTTTGAGTGTTGCAGGTTAACTCAATACTTTCTTAGCATAGGAGTAAACCAATAAACTGATTGGTATCTCCAATACGTTCTAGGTTCAATTTGTTAATTGAAATTTGAACTTTGTGACAGGTTGAAGGGTTCTTGCTGTCTAGTAGTTGGATTTCGCAAGGGTTGTCGACGGTTATTTTATGGAGACGGGCTTGTTTACACATGTAGTAGCCTGGGGTGACTTTTTTGTAGAGGTTGTTCTCGAATGTGTAGTACAACTCATCTTTTATTAAATATTTGTTACGCGCGGTATTATCGCCTTAAACTGACTCTCAATAATAAACCCTGAGATAGGGAGTGTTTATTGGAGGCATTTTTGAAGTGAATACTTCTTTGGCCGCATGAGAGTGATTTTTCAAGGTCGCGACACGACACGATTTATAAAATTTTCGTCTCGCAAGTGAGATGAAGCATATGATGAATATGAGGGAGAGAGATAAGTATTCACTTCTATCACGTGTACTGTGCTGCACGCGAATTTTTTTTTGTCTGGCATTTTGAGGGCTGAATGTGGCTAGTTAGCTGATGAGAATATGGGTGATTTTAATGCCTGCTCCCCGTTGGAAAATTTGGAAAACAAAAAAAATCATTTACATGAAGCATTTTTTTTTAATGATCCTAAATTATCTGGCTTTTGAATAAAATATTGGCATCGATAAATAATTCACCCATTAAAAATGCCAGATGCTTTTCAATGGCTGAAAAAGTGGGGATGGGTGTCAACTTGCAAGAGAAAGGTATAAAACTTTTCGCATTTTCTTTCTATCTGGCAGTCGAGAGGATGAAAGATTTTGTTGTAAAAATAACGCTGAAAAATCACCAGACGGTAATCACAGTTCGAAATCGGGCAAATCCGCAAAATATTCTGTGGACATTTCGAACGGGAAGTAGACATTAAGACCACTTATATTCTCATCAGTTAACTAGCCACATTCAGCCCTCAAAATGCCAGACAAAAAAAAAAGACTCTACTAAACAGTCCCCATCTCAGGGTAGGCACAGAAAATAGGTGATAATAATTTAGGTAGAATTGATGCATAATTGTGATTTTGGTCAATAATAGCACCTTTCCTGAGACATTTGGTTAGTTTTGCGAAATTATTGGCGAACCTGTTACGGGATGATTTTTCCTGGGTTAAAATGAAAGGAAATAAGCGTATTCGCCTCAATGAATAGCATACCTTCCTCAAGCCACTGTTTTCTATCCAATAGTTGTGGCCACACTTTGCATCAAACTTTTCATTCTTCCCAGAGTCATTAAGTTAAAGGTTTAATAATGGAATTGATTTCCTTTTAGTAGGGTTAAAATAAATAGTCAGTTAATTTATTAATAAATAAAATTACAATATTTACATTAGAACAGCTGATCCGAGTAGATTGTCTAGATTGACAGCGCTCCAAATAGAGTCAATGACCGGTACTAACTTAATTTGAATAAGTCCCATGCCCCAATTCCCCAGTACCTTCCACCTTGGAGTTTTGACAGAGACTTTTTAAAGGACATTGCAGGGACAAGCACAGGTCATTCAGGTTGAGGACTTTCCACGATTAAGTGTTCGGGAAAATTCCTTAGGCACATTTTGCCGATTTTCTGGGTTGTCTAGTTTTCGCTCATAGATCTAGGGTGGCTAATCCGTTATTTAAGCACCCAATCGCCTTGTGCGGATTTTTTTTGTGAGTCGAAAAAGAGCAACGTGACCAATTGTTTGTTCCTAAAGGCCAAAGTATTTTGGTAAGTCGTTTTTCTTATTAATCTTCTCTGTGTTTCTCTATTTCCTATGTAAAAGCATAGTTTTCTGTTAATTATACGGGTAAATTCCGAATATCGGACATACCTACCTATTGCTCCACGCCCTGTCTCATAACGTCCATTTGTTTCAGGCCTTTAATCTTCACCTTTAGAAGTTACGCTTTAATCTTTACCTTCAGACGTCACCTTTATTCTTCACGCTTTAGTCCTTACTTAGAGTAATAAGTTATACGTCAAGCTTACTGTATACTTCAAGTCGTACCTACCTCCTATCTTCAGCCTCCTCTAGACAATTGGAAGCTTTAGTGACTCCTAGTCACTGAACTTCAGTGCCCAGGGCCAGGTTGCTTCTTGTTGCGGCCCTGATCCAGTCCCAGGCCATTGGAGACACTGGAAGATATTGATCCCACCTGTCAGGTTCTCCCCAAGAGTTTAGGGACTACTCAGGTTTGATAAGTGTGTTGTATTGTCGTAATATCAAACCTTACCAACCCCTTGTTGGAGTAAATCACCACAACAACGCAGTTCTACAACAATATTAAATTATCCTTCAGATTAAGTGTTGTTATATCAATTACTAATTAATTCTCTATATTACCTTTTTTTTTGTTTATGAAAATTACCATTCAGGTTATGTATTGTTAAGTACTTCAATTTTATTAGGTATTTAGGTAGCTATACTACCTATATTGTTACATAATATTAAAGCCCTTCAGGTTACGTATTGTTACTTCAACTTTGATTAATGCTGCACTGAATACAGGTAAATACTTGTACACTGGGGTTAAATGGCCATTTACGAAGGTACTGCATTTAGTAAGCTTGTCTATTGATCATTTATATTTCAGGTATTATTACTGTTGTACGGTACTCTTTACTTTAAGGGACTCGACTTAATTTATTGTAATTACTAATTTTAGAGTATATAAAGTTAGGTACTCCTAGTTTCTAGACGATTTCTTGTCTTCTCCGAACCTGCTCTAGAGTCAACCTGTTCTGGGTTACATTTCTACTGGTTCTAATTAAAACCCGTACCTGATTGTAGCAAAGCGTTTCACTTTTGTCCTTCCTTCTTGTTTACATTTATATTTCAGGTTGTGCTGCTATGGGTCCGTAGAAGTTTCCTGCTTTCGTTATATCGGTTGATTTCGTGTACTGCAGGGAAAAAGCAGATGGCGCTCTATATTTAGTTATTTAATTAACCCACACCCCTCTCCGCATTGGAAGCTAGTCGGCAACCCTTTACACGAAATCACGTTTCTAGATTTCAGCCACCAACCAACCTTCTCTCTTCTCTTTTTATTTTATTTTTTCTTTTTAGTTACCCATTAACTTTCCCACCTCCTCAAAATCTTATTATTGACTTCTCCGTTACGTTTTGCGGGTAACAAAGTGGCAGTGTCGTTTGTGCCACGTAATAAACCGTCTATAGTAACCTAGGAGTCCTAGAAAACCTGTGATTTGCTTCGTTGTTTTCGCCGGGATAGGGTAATTTTTAATCGCCTTTATTTTATTTGGGTTTGGCTTAAGACCAGAGGCTGTAACGACGTATCCCAAGTATGCTACTTCTCTACAGAGGAATTTCGACTTATCTAGTTGGATTTTAAAATTCGCTGGTCTGAGTCGTTCGAAAACACTTCTTAATTTTTCAAGACGTTCCTGACGGGAAGTACAACATAATATTATGTCGTCTAAATGAACTACGAATTTTTCGTTCTGTAATCCACGTAGCACGTTATCCATAACGCGCTGAAAGGTTGCGGGGGCGTTCTTGAGCCTAAAAGGCATTCTTAAATATTCATTATGATCGTTTTCACAATTAAAAGCAGTTTTGGGAATACTTTTTTCATCCATTTGGATTTGATGAAACTCACTCGCGAGGTCTAAAGTGGAGAAATATTGGCATTTACCCAATTTATCTAAAAGTTCCGTGATTCGGGGAAGCGAGTATTTATCATCCACGGTCTTCTCATTGAGCTTGCGGTAGTCGGCTACACGCCACTTTTGCTTACCGCTTGCATAAGGGATTTTTGGGGACAAACCAAATCGGTGACGACCAGGGATAGTTGCTAGGTCTTATTATATTTTGGTCTAACATTTTTTTTATTTGATTCTCGACCTCCTGTTTATGAATGAACGGGTATCGATAGCTTTTAGTATCGATTGGGCTTTCATCGATGGTGTCAATAGGGTGTTTTATGTCATTTGTAAAGTGTACGAGCTAATCAGTGGACTGTATTTTTAAAAAGTTATCAAAATCGATAAATGGCAAAACCAATAAAGGACTTACCCCGAAACTGCGTGGGTTTTATGCACTAAAATAATTGGTTCTTGTTTGATTGCCGGCAAAAATCGTTCTCATCTTTCGGACAGCGACAGCACATATTTTCGGCTACTACATCTCTCTGTCCTTATTTAATCAAGAGCGCACTCTTGCTCTCTTTTACGGTACTGCGCGAAGAGTCCATGGAAATGCCATTCTCACGCACAATTAATAATTGAAATTTACACTTCAAATTTAAGGCATATATACAAGTTGCGTTTAAATTACCCAAATTACAATACGATAAAACGTAAGTCCCAAACATTACCGCCCACCAAAATACCGAATGCGTATTTTGTATAAAACAAAAAAAAAAAATAAATAAAAATATATAAAATTATAATCCTAATAAAAAAACATCCTGAACAAGCATAGAGAAGCCTACTGACCAGGTAATGGGCAGAGTTTTACCACCGGGCGCTGAAAGAGGCCGCGAGCCGTTCTGACTGTTACTACCCTGCAAACCCCATCAGAGCCTGGATGTAATTTAACGACTCTCGCAAGTTCCCATTGTAAAGGAGGAAATTGTTCATTTTTAAGAACCACAAGCATATCAATCTTAGGTGGATCTGAAGCGGTATTCCATTTATATCTCTGAGACAGAGTATGCAAATACTCATCGCGCCATCTTTTCCAAAAGTCCTGACTCATACGTATCAATAATTGCCAACGCGTTAGGGTATTTAATTTACAACTGGTTAAATCAAAATCGGGAAGTGCCGTGATCGGTTCCAATATAAGAAAGTGACTAGGCGTTATGGCATTCAAATCGTTAGGGTCGGAACTTATGGGACTCAATGGTCTTGAATTTAACATGGCTTCTATTTGTACTATAATAGTGTTCAGTTCCTCATAAGTCAAAATCTGATCTCCTATAATACGTACTAAATGAGTTTTAACCGATTTAATCCCTGATTCGGCTAATCCATTAAAATGTGGGGCGGCAGGAGGATTAAAGTTCCATGCAATTTTCTCAGCTTCAAAAGCTGACTGCATTATGTCTTTAATATATTTGCTGCTGGCAACAAAATTGGTGCCGCAGTCACTGTAGATATTCACCACCTTTCCTCGTCTGGAGATAAAACGCCGTAAAGCCGCCAAAAATGACTCTGAAGACAAATCTGAAGTGACTTCAAGATGTAAGGCCTTTGTACTACAACATACAAATAGACATAAGTATGCCTTCAAAGTCTTACAACCTCTAGTACGATTGGGAGTTATTAGAAAAGGCCCGCCCATATCAACACAAACATGAGAGAAACACTTTAATTGATTTACGCGGAATGAAGGAAGATCAGCCATTAGAGGTATATTAGACGTAGGATTCACCCTAAAACACCTTAAACATTTTCCAATAACAGAGCGAATGGCTCTCTTGGGATTCAGAATCCAAAAGTTTTGCAAAATGAGAGAATGAGTGGTTTGAAAACCAGGGTGAAAATTGTCTGAATGTGTTTCCATAATAATTAACTCAGTTAATCTGCTTTGACGTGGCAGCAGCTTGGGATGCTTGTAATTATACGCAACATCAGCATGTTTGAGCCTCCCACCTACTCTTAGTATACCTGAACTATCCAAAAAAGGAACCAATCGTCGTAACTGATTTGAAATAGGTTTTTTATTTGTGAGATTTGAAATATCCTCGAAAAAATATTCGGCTTGAGTTTGTTTTACCAATATCAAAAGAGCCTCATTAAGCTCAGACATAACTGGATCATGAAGCCGTTTATTGACGGAATTCTCCCAATTGAAAGCAAATCTCAAGCAATACGCTATTATTCTCTTAATTTTACCAAAATTAGAAAATTTTGAAAGTAATGTAGCTACTTCTGAGGATGTGCGTGTCGAAACAAGGGCAAATGGCCTGGATTCGTCATTACAATCACTAATGACAACTTCCCACTTATTACAAGGAAGTATGTCAGAATGCAGCCACGGAGGCCCCATCCACCATAAGGGGTGATTTATCAACTCGGTGGGTAGTAGACCACGAGATGCACAATCAGCAGGGTTCTCTTTTGTGGAAATATAATGCCAGATATTTTGAGAAACTTTTGATTGTATATGTGTAACACGGTTACTTACAAAAGTCTTCCACCTGTGAGGGGAGGATTTTATCCAAGCTATAACGGTTTTAGAATCACACCAACCATAGATATCAGCGAAGACAAGTTTAGAAGAGTAACAATTAATAACTTCCGAAATTAAGTTCGACAAGAGCACTGCCCCACACAGTTCTAAACAAGGAACTGAAATTCTCTTTAATGGAGATATCTTAGATTTCGCGCAAACTAGCGAAATAGCAGGAGCCCTATTTTTGCTCAACAATCGAAAATAGACCACGGCTGCGTACCCTTTCTCGCTCCCATCACAAAACCCGTGAAGCTCTACTGAGTGGTAGTCACTCGAAATTACTCTTCGTGGAACACTTATATTCTTTAATGTGGGTAATTCATTTTGAAATTGCAACCAACGATTTTCGACTTCTTGAGGAACAGATTGGTCCCAATCTATGCCCAATACCCATAAATACTGTATGAGATATTTGGCAAAAAAAGATACAGGGGCTATAAAACCCAAAGGATCGAAAATGCGTGTCAATTCAGAAACGATACCTCTTTTTGTCGCAGCATTATTCTTAGGAACGCAAGTATATGAAAAGGTGTCTAATGTGGGTAGCCACGTTGAACCTAAAATTTTTATAGCACAATCGCTATTATCAAAGGAATGAGGCTGTTGCTGACAGTCTGAGGGAGGCACTGCTTCTAGAATAGCTGGGTGATTAGAAGCCCATTTACGTACTTCCAGCCCATTTCGACCCAATAATTGAATAAGGTCTGCTTGTAGGCGTAAAGCTGACGCAATAGAATCCGACCCAGTGACCAAGTCATCAACAAAGGAATCTGATTTCAAAACCTGAGATGCATCAGGGTAATTAGTTTTCTGATCCTCAGCGATTTGAGCAATAGTGCGCAAAGCCAGAAATGGGGAAGAAGACACTCCATACGTCACGGTGTTTAACACAAACTCTTGAACAGGGTCATTTTGTGAAAAACGCCACAATATCTTTTGATATCTTCTGTGGGCCTCCGTCACTAGAATTTGACGATACATCTGCTTAATATCGCAGGTAAACACTACGTCATGAAACCGAAAATTTAGCAATAAAGAAAATATGCTTTGCTGAAGCTTAGGGCCAATTAAAAGAGCATCGTTCAATGAAAAACCAGTAGCGTCTTTAGCACTAGCATCAAACACTACTCTTAACTTTGTAGTGGCACTATCTGGCTTAAAAATGCAAAAGTGTGGAATAAAATATTCTTGACCACTCGAGGACCCTACCCTAGATAAATCCAATGACATATGACCACGGTCCAAATAATCTTGCATGAATTCGGAATAGGCAGAATACAAAGGAGGAGTTTTTGATAAACGCTGCTCTAAGGAGCGAAACCGTCGCAGAGCAACATCTCTGGAATCGACAAATTGGGGATCATTTTGTTTAAATGGCAATGAAACAACATATCTACCATTTGGTTCAATAAAGGTTGTCTCAGTATATATTTTTTCACATAAAATATCTTCGTCTGAAGGCAAAATTTCAGCTGGAATTTCCTCAATTTCCCAGAACTTTCTTATAGCCACATCCAAGGGTGACTCACTGGTAGTAAGAAATGTACGAACACCAGTATGGTGAATATCAGTTTTTCCCATAATAACCCAACCAAATATGGTATTAAGTGCGACTGGCTTTCCGGGACCACCCTCAATTCGCCCTTCATACAGCAACAAAGGAAACAGGTCTGCCCCAAGCAACATATCAATCGCAGCAGGTTGATTAAATTTCTCATCAGCCAACTTTAAATTTGCTAAATGTGAAAAGTTTTCAAGTGAAATGGGTTGCTCTGGAAGATGAGAACAAATTTTGGGAACTGCCACAACCTCAACATTAAACGTAGATGAAGGGTCGCCAATAGGACTAATTATACAAGAGGCTAATCCTGAAGAACTTGTGGAAATTTCACCTAAACCATAAATAGGGAGGTGTGACTTTCTACGAACGAGGTAAGCCTAATCGCATAAGGCATGTATCCGTGATAAAGCTGGATTGACTTCCACTATCTAGCAAAACTCTAACAGTCTGCAAGACACCCCGACTATCAAGTACTGCCACCTTAGCTGTTGACAAAAAAACTACGGAGGGAGACGACGTAACACTAGTAAATGTTTTAACCTGAAGAAAGTCAATGTTTTCATCAGGTGTAGGTTCTGACGGCATTGATGTGGTTTGTGGCTTAGCTGAAGAAGATAAATTATTCTTATTTGGTGGAGACTCATTGTTGAAATGTAACAGTGAATGATGTTTCTTCCTACAAATGGAACAACAATTGGGATCTGTACACTGGCGCGCAGAATGGGGGCCAAAACAATTTACACAGACATTCTTGTGTTTCAGCAAAGTGAACCTTTGATTTGGAGTTTTCTTCAAAAATTGTGAACATTGTTCCAAATCATGATTTTCGTTGCAGCTAAGGCAACTTTTAGGCTCAGGGGAACTGCCCTGGAGAAGAAAGGTAGAAGGACCTGGACGAGAAGTCTTGTATGGCAATTTGCTGGGGCTAAATGAGTTTTTTGTCATATGATTTCCTTGGGAAACCTTGAGAAACGGCTTTGGCGACTGCGGCGTAACAATCAACGCAGCAGAGTCCAGTGCTAGACATTGCTTATGCAAAAAATCTGTTAACTCCTTATAAGATGGAATATCGTTTGAAGGATCTTGCGGATTGAACTGTAGCTCAAATCGCTTTACAGACTGAGCATCAATTTTTTTAATCAATAAGTTAAATATTATAAAATCCCAATGGGGCACAGGAAATCCCAGATTTTCCAGTGCTTTTAGATTTTCATTAAAAATGTCCAACAAATGTCTAAGTGCTTGAGGGTTCTCACAGTTTATTTTAGGAACATTGAGAATCTCGTTCCAATAATGGGAACTTTGAGCTCTTTTATTTTGATAACGTTGGCAAAGTGCATCATATGCTATACAATAATTAGAGGCATTAAGTGGAATCGTTTTAAGTATCGTTAATGGTTCACTAGTTAAAGATGTCACTAGATATTGAAATTTTTCAATGTCAGATAGATCCCGATTACTATGCACTAAAACTTTAAAAAGGTCTATAAAAGAACTCCATTCTTTGAGATTACCGTTAAAAGTGGGCAGAGATAATTTTGGTAAGCGTATATTCACATGTTTTGCACCCTGCAGACTTGAGGGACTTTGAGAACCTTCATGATACGGAGGAAAAATATTAATATAGAGTACCCTGATTGCATGAAAAACTTCGTCACATGTGGAACGTACTACTTCCTCTTCATGTACCAAATCGTCAAAATCATCCAAGCCAGACAAAAGTCCTACAATACCTCCATGTATTTGATTAAAATCATTATATATTATGTCTCTTGATTTGAATCTTAACTTTAAGGAACCTGTTTTATTTTTATCATCAGGATTATCCAAACACTCTTGTGCCAACCTATATAACTCTTGAATTCGACTTATTTCGATATTACGCTGAGTTTGCAACTTCTTAATCTCTCTCTTAATTTTGTCGGCCATAGCTATGAGATACAACTTAAAATAATATTCGCTTCAACCTATACTGACTCTAACTACCTTGAAATTCAGAAGTAGATATCAATTTTAATTAATTAATTAATTAATTAATTAATACTATTTGAGTTAAAACGTAAAATCTGTATATGTCGCCCTGGCACTCTATACCCAATAATATTTAAATTATAAAGAAATACAAAAATGCCACACTAAAATTGTTTATTGCTTTCAATTGACAATGGTCTGATAAGGCTATTTTTAACAATGGTAAAAATATGCAGCCCAATTCAAGGTCAATAAACTTCTCCAAAACTGTGGAATGTTAGCGAAAATAATTTTATATTTACCGGCATTCAACCCAATGCTAAATAATAATTTAATAATAAATATTATCTAAACTTCAATAAATTTAATGAATTTCATATTAAAAAATGTTAAAATGAATGTGTAATAATAAATAGGTACAAATAGGTACTCAAAAAACTGTGGTACCAATGTAATTAATTAAAATTCATTTTTACGCAACTTGTATATGAAAAAAGGTAACCGATAATGCGGCCGAAGGTACCAAATGTACGAGCTAATCAGTGGACTGTATTTTTAAAAAGTTATCAAAATCGATAAATGGCAAAACCAATAAAGGACTTACCCCGAAACTGCGTGGGTTTTATGCACTAAAATAATTGGTTCTTGTTTGATTGCCGGCAAAAATCGTTCTCATCTTTCGGACAGCGACAGCACATATTTTCGGCTACTACATCTCTCTGTCCTTATTTAATCAAGAGCGCACTCTTGCTCTCTTTTACGGTACCGCGCGAAGAGTCCATGGAAATGCCATTCTCACGCACAATTAATAATTGAAATTTACACTTCAAATTTAAGGCATATATACAAGTTGCGTTTAAATTACCCAAATTACAATACGATAAAACGTAAGTCCCAAACAGTAAGGAATCTGAAAATTCTCTACATAATTGCGTGATTTTAATTTTTTCTTCAGAACTCATATGTTCTTTTCAGATTAATTTGGAAATATCGATTTCAGGATTTTAAAAATTGACAATATAATTTAAATCAATTTCTTCAAATTCTTTTCTTTCGGAATTTTCGACTTTTATTGGTTCAGAAGGATCCAGGTTTACTCTATCTATAGAATTGTTTAAGATAATTGTGATGACTACGCCAGTCCTGGAGATGGATAGACTCTCGGGAATTTTGCAATTACCTCTAGTCTTTGGTATGGTATGATAATTTCGCCATTTCTTAAGGAAGTTTTTATTTTAATGACTTGTTCCGATCGTGCAGTTTTGCTCAATATTTTCAGTCTCACATAGCAACTTCATTGTATGTAGGAATATCACTTGCTTTTGAAGCTTTCTAGATGAGATTCTGGAAAGCTTATTTTGTTTGTGTATCAGGTTGACTGAACACAAAACTTAACTTGCCGTACCGACCGGAAACTCGCTCAGTAGGTTAACAAACTTGTAAGTCGACCTTGGTTTCCATCGTGCATTGTGGTTAATCCTAAAGAGTTTCGTTACAACCAAAACTGTCGTTTCTCAAAGTTATGTTCAGGTTACGTCAGTGAATATTTTCTCAAGTCTCACCATAACAACCTCATTGTATGTAAGAATTTAACTTGTATAAGAGACTTTTGTTAGATTTAGGTGACGCAGATTCACTGTAAAATCTAATTTGCTCGTTCTTTTTACATAACAACCTCATTGTATGTAAAAATTTAGCTTGTATTAGAGACTTTTGTTAGATTTAGGTGACGCAGATTCACTGTAAAATCTAATTTGCTCGTTCTTCTTATATATCAACTTAATTGAGTGTAAAAATTTAAACTTTGTATTTTACGTCTTATGTCATGTAGTTGGTTAGCAACTCGTAAGCCAACCTTGGTTTCCATCGTGCATTGTTGTTAATCCTGATTATTGTGTATTTTGAAATTAAATGCAAATTGCTTTCAATTAATTTTTGAATTAATTCTAATTAAATAAATAGTTATTAACATTGTTTTAAAATTTTGGTTTTATTTTAATTGGCCTGTTGTAGGCCTGGCGCCCAATAAAAACAGCATCAAATAAAGATAACCCACGCCCATTGCCTCCTAAACCTTTGTCTGAGCAGCTGAAGGGAACCCAAAGAAGTGATAAAAACTTGCATCATTTCAATAGATTAATAATTAAAAAGCACAAAGCGAATACTTCAGACTTTCAGACTGACTGAGGCGAAGCGACGTGGAAACTAGTTCCGTATCTTCTTTCTTGCTGAAGGTGCAGAACGTTGGCTTGGATTTTACGGGACATTTTAAGGGTAGCTAGTCACATAATTCATGGCCTTCATAGATTTAGTAACTAACTTACTTAACAGAAATAAAATCGCGTTAAGCAATCTGACATCCTTTTTTCAAATATTTCGACATCAAATCTCAAATTAATCATATCTCCAATTCTATCCGTAGCCAGGTGACAATACAATTTTCAATGTTTAGTTAACCAGTAGATATTTAATTTTTCTTGTTTACACATGTCCTGATAATTTCGAGAATTTTAATTATAATAATCAAGGACGACTTCGTTTGAATGCTTTCAACAAATACGTACACCCTGGCGGATAGCATGTTGGAATTTCACTCTTAATGTCATGTGTCGACGCTTGAAATGTTAATTCGTTTTGGAATTAATATTTCCACACCATTTGCAGAGCAATTCAACACTTCTCTACATTGAAATCATAATAATTATTTTCCGTGGTATATAGGTACCTCTATCTCTCAGGAATTTTAGATCTTAAATAAGTTGTCAGACGTATATTATTGAAGCGAATTTATGAGACTGCTCATTGTTTTATTCCAATTGCAGATTGACCTGTCTTATTTTCAAGACTCAAAATTATTTGGCCTAAAAATAAAACAAAACCATACTTCTCTCTGCGCCTGTTATGAGAATGATCAATCCAGCTTTTTTCTGATTTCAAATCATCGGCTTATGATTGAATGCTAATTTAACATAAGCTTTCCCAAAAAAAGAAACCAGGATTTTAATAATGAATATTTGGACCTTGTAAATCATAATAAGTGCATATTATTTGCGATCGTTCAAATTTCACGGTCTGATGACTACTGAAACTAGGGTGTAAATTATGCCATCCAAGTTTGGAATATTTTAATGATTATTATTATCAAGAATAATTGAGAACTAACTCGGTTTTAAGCGGGGTATAAAAGCAGGCGCTCCTGCCTTCAGCAATTTCAAACTTTTGTCTCAGATAATTATTTTATCTTGTTCTTGGATTACGTTTAAAAGTTTTAAAAGCTTTTCAAATTGAATAATTGTTTTTTTGGTTTTTGTTATTTAATAATAAATTATTTTCTGATTCAATTTTCAATTTACATAGAAAAATTTATACGCTGCAGTCGAAAACTTTTCATCCACCTCGTAGATAAACATCAAACAAAAAATTAACAAGAATTTTAACACAATCTGTTAAAATATAAGAAAATTGCATTTTTCCAATAAACTCTACCCAATTTATTAATTAATAAGCATTATTAAGACTCAAATATGCGAAATATTTTATCTCAAATTTGTCGCGGTCCAAATTAATTTCGTATCATCACAAAATGAGATTTTTGAAATCAAATTAGCTTTAAATTATAAATTGCTGGCATTCGGGCAGTTCTTTGACACCAAATTGCAAATAATTAATAATTAATTTTTTTTGTGATAGTAACTAATTAAATTGTATTGCATGTGCCGTAATAAATGTTTAATTAATAAGCTAATAACATTCTAGTCGCAGAGCATTTTAAAATAATAAATTCCAAATTAATAGTGGTTGTGCTTTGTCGATAAACCCAAGCTTTATTACCAAAAGTTTCCAATCTGTAATTAATATGGAATAATTTGAAATGAGAATTATTGAAATAGAATGGGCTAATGAATTTTGATACACATAGATACATATTTAGCCAAGCTTTGATAGTTTCAGCTCAGTTTTTTTATTTGCTTGTATAGGATCATCGTACGGAAAATTTCTTAGTAGTGAGTTGATTTGCACAAAAATAATTAAAAGTAATGAGGAAAACCACCTATTTAAAATATTATTTCTTCAAATCTTAAATTTTTGAAACGTTCAGGTACTATAGAAGAACAAATGGTAGATGTTCCAACCATGTATGCACTGTCGAGTAGGGGCGAGCGTAGACGCGTCACACAAAAAATACCGAAGGTAGACAGAAAATGAAAGACCAAGAAGAATCTTCTCCGCCATTGTTCATTATTCAATATTTATTTTGCATTAAATTAATTGTTCAATCCAATTTGTGATTAGTTTGTGTGTCATAAGGAGTATTCACATGTCAGTTGATTGAATGTTATTTTGTTTTTGAGAGTTCAATTTATACAAGTATTATTTTTTTCATTTTTATGTTTTTTTTGTTTGTTTATAACATTTTTTATAACATGTGCATTGTTCATGTATTAAACAATAGCTATTTATACAATAAGTTACGAAATGAGCGTCTTTTAGGCACGCGACGTGCAAATTGTCCAACGAGGCAAAGCCGAGTTGGACAACACGTCGAGTGACTAAAAGACATCGTTTCGTAACGTATTGTATACAAGATTTTTTCTACTGGCATTTTATAATAAAAAAACACAATTTTATTTCATGTGAATAAGTCGATTACACCCAAAATCTTTGTTACCTGTTTTTACTTGACACCTGACACTTTTCATGGGATTTTCTTTTCAAAATTTGACATCAATAATTGAAATCCTAGAAAGTAGGTAATAATACAAAGTTCTGTTTTGAGTAACCCAAACGTTCAATTCAGTAATTCCATTTTCAATATTCATAATAAATACAAAACAAAATTCAAATATGTGTTTAGTGTGTTTTTTATTTCTGAATAATGAATGACACTTTTAGGCACTAGTGCTTAAAAATTACTTTTACGCACTCATAAGTCACTTTTACGCATTCAAAAGTCACTTTTACGCACTGAGTGCTTAAAAGTAACTTTCACGCACTCAGTGCCTAAAAGAATGTCGTTTCAAAACTGAAATGACAATCGAAAAGTTGCTATTATGAAACGTCAGTAGAAAAATAGCTATTTATACAATAAGTTACGAAATGAGCGTCTTTTAGGCACGCGACGTGAAAATTGTCCAACGAGGCAAAGCCGAGTTGGACAACACGTCGAGTGACTAAAAGACATCGTTTCGTAACGTATTGTATACAAGATTTTTTCTACTGGCATTTTATAATAAAAAAACACAATTTTATTTCATGTGAATAAGTCGATTACACCCAAAATCTTTGTTACCTGCTTTTACTTGACACCTGACACTTTTCATGCAATTTTCTTTTCAAAATTCGACATCAATAATTAAAATCCTAGAACATAGGTAATAACACAAAGTTCTGTTTTGAGTAACCCAAACGTTCAATTCAGTAATTCCATTTTCAATATTCATAATAAATACAAAACAAAATTCAAATATGTGATTAGTGTGTTTTTTATTTCTGAATAATAAATGACACTTTTAGGCACTAGTGCTTAAAAATTACTTTTACGCACTCATAAGTCACTTTTACGCATTCAAAAGTCACTTTTACGCACTGAGTGCTTAAAAGTAACTTTCACGCACTCAGTGCCTAAAAGAATGTCGTTTCAAAACTGAAATGACAATCGAAAAGTTCCTATTATGAAACGTCAGTAGAAAAAATCTTTTTATGCTGTAAGCACCACAAATAAAAAAAAAAAAAAACCAAAGAAAATATGTACTGTCTTTTGTGCTAAGATTTTAGACGATTTCGCCACGTTTTGGTAACCCACTTTGGTTGGTCAAAAATGTACCAACCAATTTCAGCACGAAAAATAATGACGTCACGATAACTTTGGTATCCAGTTTGGTATGTCAAATTGGGTACCGAGCTTGGAGCACGGTTATTTGAATTGGTAGCTTGCTATCTCTCTCTAATTTGGAGTAATATAACCTCACTTTTTTGTTTATATTTGAAATTAATCACAACAAATAAACACAATTAATTTTCATTATTCCCAATTCTAATTTCCAGCAATAAAAAGTATTCAGTAGTTTGTTTATTTTTATTTTCTCAGGCATACCACAGCATATACAAAAACAATCAGCAGGCTAACTTAAGTGACATCCCGTGTAATAAAGGAATTCATCGTCGAAATGTCACTAGCGGCCATTTTGGGATACGAAACAGGGCCTGATTAACGATAATTTAGGTTTTTTCTTTCTTTTCACAGAGTCGTATTGGCTTTAAATAAACTAATTTATTATAACTTACATAGTTACATATAATAATATTTATAATTACTAATTTATTATTATTATTATTAAATATACAACAATGAGAACAGATAACACTATAAATGATAACACGAATATACTAAAATCACTTCGAAAATCATAACTAAAATTCCGCTCTACACCGCACGCCTATGACCTCCGTCAGAAATAAACAAATAAAATGAAATTTTGGCGCCTCTGCCGTTTAATGACATGCTGGTATCCCCTAATGGCGGCGTGCGCAGAAAAGATGCGCGTGAGAGTTATCCTGCTGATTGTTTTTGTGTATGCTGTGGGCATACCATCACCATCACGTCATACACGTGACATTTGACAAACCGGCCGATTTCGACTGAAAATGATATGCGACGTGATTGTTGTAACGAAGAATTGTCTTAGCTTGGTTTTATTTGGATTTTCCTTGGGAAGTTGAGAAGCACTTTGTGGGATTTTATAGTTGAAACTGGGTGAGTCCCATTTCACGTTTTTTTCCTATGGCGAATTCCTTTCCTTATTCTTACCTTGGTTCTAGTTGAAGGGACAGGATCGAATTATCAACAATCACGTCTTTTGGTAAGTCCATGAGGTATGCACAGTTTGGTAGAGGGAAAGTTCTGCCAAAGTGCGTTTTCCCTTGTAGACCTATCTTCGCCAGTCTTAGACATGATTCACTGGCAACCCACTTCACTATTGTGTGAAGTGGTGTTAGGTCTAGGATGACTTCCATTGCCGCGATTGGGCATGTTCTCATTGTTCCTGTTATGAATGCGAGTCTTTGTACTTTTCCTAGGGTTTTCCTAGCCGTTACTAGCTGGGTTCGGCTGTACCAGGTTACCGCTCCCTAGGTGATGATAGGTCTCACTATCATGGTATACATCCATCGTAGGATCGATGGGTTACAACCCCACGTTTTGCCCGCAATGATTTTACATACCATGAGTGCTGAAATTGCTTTGTTTGTTATGTTCTCTATATGTCGGTTCCAAAGGAGTTCAGAGTCTAGGGTTATTCCTAGGAATTTAACTTCTTGTTTCCAGTGAAGCCTGCTTCCATCGAGGCGAATGTTCCTCAGGTATGGGAGTTTCGTTCTTTTTGTAAATGTTACCAGTGTGGTTTTTGATGAGTTAAGATTCAATCCTACTGTCTGACATCATTCCTTCGTGGTTCGGAGTGCTTTTTCTCTAAGGTCACAGAGTATTCCTTCGTATTTGCCTCTGGCTATGATGACAATATCATCGGCGTAACCAAGGCAGTTGAAGCCCTGATCTCTCAGTGTATTTAGTAGATCATCGACTACTAGACTCTACATCAAGGGTGAGAGTACCCCTCCCTGTGGACATCCTCTCGTTATGGTTTGTTCCCTCACATCCGTTTCTGCAGTTCTGGTGGCTAACGTTTTACACATCCAGGTAGATGTGGTTTTGTCCACTCCTTTTCTGACAAGCGCATTCTTTATTGACTCATGAGAGGTATTACCAAAAGCCCCCTCTATGTCTAAGAAGGCGCAGATGGCTACTTCTTTATTCAGCAGTGTGTTTTGGATGATGTCAGTGAGTTCAAATAGAACGGTTTCTGTTGATCAGCCCGCTCTGTAAGCATGTTGCCTAGGATGTAGTGGCGTCTTTTCTAGAACATTGTTCTGATATAGTTATTTACAACTTTCTCAACTGTCTTTAGTAAGAACGACGTTAGACACATAGGTCTGAACGACTTCGGTAGAGTCGCATCCTTTCTCCCTGCCTTTGGGATGAAAGTTACTTTAGCTCTTCTCCATTGACTGGGTATGTATCCGGTCGCTAGGCTGTATCTAATGAGTTTGATTAGATACGGCATAATTTCATTTTGCCCTTTTCGCAACAGGGCTGGAAAAATGCCGTCTACTCCAGGTGACTTGAACGATTGAAATGAGTCGATCGCCCAATCAAGCAGCTGCGGAGTGCAAAGGTTCTTGGCAACCTCCCAGTTTTCTTGCCTGGTTTTTCTGGGCCGTTCTTTGTTTTCTTCAGTACCATTGAGTATACTTCCTGGAAAATGGGTTTCCAGTAGTAGAGCAGCTCGTTGCTCTCCATTTTCTGTGTAACTGCCGTCTGGTTTCTTAAGTGTCAATGGTCCTTGCGCCCTGCCTTTTGCCAGGGTTTTGTATAGTCTGGCTGCTGATGGTGTTTCTGTGATAGATTCACAGAAGTTCTGGAAGTTTTTCCCTTTGGCCTTCCTTAATTATCTGTTGTACTCAGTCAGCCTTTCGGTGTAGACCTGCGATTCTCCGTCCCGTTTGGCTCTGTTAAAGAGACAGCGAACCTCGGATCTAAGTCGTGACAGGTGACTATTCCACCATGGGCAACCTTTTTTGTTTACTTGTTCCTTCACAGCACAACTGGATTCGTATGCCTCCATCATTGCTCCGTTAAGGATTTGAAGGAATTATTCTACTTCACTTGTGTTCCTGCAGCTAACCTTATTTTGTTTGAGGTTGCGTTGCAGTTTGCTTGTGTATTCTTCCCAGTTTGTGTTTCTGGGGTTTCTATACGAGGCAGTTCGTTCCTGCACTCCTTTTACTTCAAATATTATGATTCTATGATCAGAGAGGGAGGGTTCATTCGACACTCTCCAATTCCTGATCATTTGGTCAATATTTGGACTACAAAGTGTTATGTCTAACACCTCCAGTCTGACCCTAGTAACAAATGTTGGTGTATTCCCTATATTAAGTATATTTGGGTTTGTTTGAAAGATAAATTCTAACAGTTGCTCACCTCTTAGGTTTGTGTCGGTACTTCCCCAGATAGTGTTGTGGGCGTTGGCGTCACAGCCAATTAGGAGCGGTAGTGTGCTCCTGTTGCAGTACTCGACACTCGACTAGTCTCTGTACTTCTTCTGGTGGTGCTTTCCCATCTCCAGCGAAGTAGCCTCATGCCAGTCCTAGGTCGCGGTGTAGTGGGTCGGCGATAAGTTTAACCCGAACCGTAACCAAGTCCCGCGACGTAAATTCTGAAAGACATAAATGATTACTATTTTCATTCAGGAGAATGCATGCTCTAGGGTCATTACACCGACTGTCCCAGATTATTTTTGCCGGCCCTTTACTTGACAGACCTTTGATCTGCCCCTTGTGTATCCAAGGTTCTTGGATTAGTACGGCTCCCAAGTGTGCCGACGTGAACAACCGCGCTATGGCAGGAGATGCTCCCTTAGCGTGATGCGCGTTCACCTGGGCTATTTTGGTGTAATTCATCATCTTACCTGTTATTGTTGTTTCTGTTGTGCTGGAGTGATGACCTCCTAATCGCCCAGAAGTATTTTTTCTTCCTCACTGGGAACTTCCTCTGCCGGAGTGAGAGTTTTCTTCCTCTCCTCAAGGCCTTCGTCCTCTTTCCCTTCGTCTTCTTCTGAAGAAGACTCCGTTTTGGATTCCGAGGAGGTGGGCTCCTTCGGTTCCTCGTTTGTTTCCTCTTTACCCTTTCTCTTCTTTAGGCCGTGTACGGGGATTTTCCCGAACCTAGAGAAAAGGTTGTACCCCATTTTCTTAATGGTTTCGCAGGACCCATCGTCTATGCCGATGTTGAGTAGCTGACCGTTACCCTCGTCCTTGCAGCCCATTACTTTCCACAGCTGAGTGCTAAGCCCTTCGTTTTGGATGTTCACCAGGCTTAGGATTTTAAGGGGGTCTTGCCCTTTGCTTCTTGGGAAGAAGACTGTGATAGTGTGCGCCTTTGGGATGTCGTCTCCCAGGCACACCATCAGCTCTCCTCCCTGCCAGGTTTCCAAAGGGTCCTTATTCTTGAAACAAGGTAGCAACGTACCCAGGAGAACGAATGTTCCGTCATTGTTACTTATATTATCTTTTGCATATCATTGAGAAAGCCGGAACACTCGTTCTCCTGGGAACGTTGCTCCCCTGTTTCAAGAATATGTCCCTGGGGACGTGTTCTATTAGCCACTAAACTGTTTCTTTGGTAAGGCAATCAATCACCAGCATGCTTGGTCGGAAATGAATGCCGTGGGAAGTGCTGCCACCTCTATGGTTTTTGCTGACTCGGCGTAGCTGGTGCTTGGCCCAGCGGCTCTGTCAACATGAGGATGTTCTGTCCTCTTCCTTTTCACGTCTGCTTTGTGCGATGGGGTTATGTTTTTGGGCCTCCTTTTCTGTGCCTTCTCTGGTGTCTGCACTTTCCTGGTCAGTGCATTTTCTCTGGCTTCTTCTGGTGTCATGCCCTGTTGAAGAAACCTGAGGTACCATCGCACTCCAGCTCCACTGAGGCCTTTTCTCAGTGGGTCATCAAGCCCTCCCGGTTAACCAATAGGTGGGTAGTCTGGCTTTTTCCTGGGATCAGCCTTTCTTCTTTGGGGTTTCTCCCCCTTCTTATATTTTGCAGGGCCCTCTTGTCTCTGAGGTGATCTCGGAGGGTGTGAGGGTCCCGCCTGCTGACTGTCCTGGATGCCATGCTCCATTCGGTCAGCAATTGGTTTAGCGGTGTCGTCCCGCTTTTCTTTGTTTTTTGTGTTTTTCTTATCCATGTTTGTTCCCACGAATAGCTAGGGAAATAAAGGTCAGCCACGTCGAAGCCCCGCACGACGTGGTAAGGCTGGTTACTTGAAGAGGTCGCCCGGTATCTTCAAGGCTCCTTTTGAGGCGGTGCTCTCCCACCGTCATGCATCCCTCGGCACGGATCGCGTTACACCTTGGATTGGGGGGTTGGTCAGTGTCACCTTATTGGATATTCGGTGATAACCTATAAAACATAGGCCATCCGGCCATCCGCCAACTGCCGACGCTCCCCCATAGCCTCCCAAGCCGGAGGCCCTGAAATAAGATCCGGGAGCACATGAAACAGTACAACGTCAGTCTCCCATTAGAAAGAATAGCGATAGATGTAGCCGGACCGTTCCCTGAGTCAGAGCGTGGTAACAAAATACATCTTGGTTATCATGGATTTCTTCAGTAAATGGCCAGAAGTTTCCGCTATTCCCAATCAAGAAGCCATCACTATTGCTCAGGTGCTAGTGGACGAAGTTTTTAGTTCTCATGGTGTGCCACTAGAGTTACATTCAGATCAGGGACGAAACTTCAAATCTGCCATTTTAAAGAAAATTTGTAAGTTCATAGGAATTCGTAAGACAAGGACAACACCTTTACATCCACAGTCTGATGGCATGAGAGAACGATTTAATAAGGCTATCGAGGAACACCTGACAAAAGTAGTCGCAAAGAGCCAGCGAGATTCGGACAAACATTTGCCTCTATTTTTAATGGCTTACAGAGCAACTCTTCACGAGTAAACAGGTGAAAGTCCAGCTAGAATCGTTATTGGAAGGGAACTCAGGTTACCTTGCGATCTGATATTTGGAATACCTGAAGAAGAACGAAAAGAAATTCGAGATTATGCCGACGAAATAAAGGGCACGACTTCTGAGGATACATGATTTAGCTCGGGAACATATTCGGGTGATCAGTGACTGAATGTACACCAGATATGACTTGAAAGCCAATTCAGCCGGATTTCAAGAAGGTGATACAGTGTGGCTGTATAATCCAGCAAGAGAGAAGGGAGTGTCGCCAAAATTGTCTTCAGCATGGGAAGGACCCTACAGAATTAACAAGAGGATCAATGATTTGGTTTATCGAGCTCAGCGCATCACCAGGAGTAAGATGAAAGTTGTACATCTAGACAGATTGACGAAATATCATGGGCGCGAAGTTAATCGGGACGGTCAACCTTAAGAGGAGAGCAGTGTGGCGCTTTCGCCAGTATACACAGAATCAAATCTGAAATCCAGAATTTACTGCCTTTTGCAGGAAAAGAGATTGTCGCGTTTATTCTGGATTTTACAAGAATGGATTACGGATACATAAAGGCCGCTATTAGTTAGTAGTTTCTAAGTTTAGGTTGGCTGTGATACGTTTTAGATATTGATTATTGTAAGAGTTGTGAAGAGTTAAGTTGTTTAAGTTATTCACTGAAGTAATTAGTGTCAGAGAGTGTAGTAACATGGAATAAACTATTGCTGCGTTAATCGGACTTTGATTTTGGAATAAACGGACCGAATATTTCTGTCACGCACCTCAGAGCCGTGACAATATTTTCATGTGCAGTGACAGTCAGGTCGCATTCCGAGCCCTTTGCTCAGACAAAGTGAACTCAAGGCACATGCTTGATTGTATGGTTTCCACATCAAGCCTTGGCTCCGTTTTTAAAAAAGTATGGAGGCATCTCTAAGTTCGGTAGGTATGCTCTCAGTGATCCATATTCTACTTATTAGGATGTGGGCTTGGCACTCAGTATAAGACCTCTTGTTTGAAGAATTCAACAGGAATGCCGTCAGTTCAAGCTGACTTATTATTCTTTGGTAGTATGATTGCCTTTTCAACAACCTCTAATCTGGGAACCTTGCGCGCTCGGTTCTTGTTGTATTTCTGTGGAATAAAGTGTTCCTTCCAACGAGAATTATTGAAAGAACTGTCTTTAATCAGTCTTGTGTTTTCTTTGAATCGGAAGGGATTGATTCCTTAAGTGGTTGGCCCGTATACCATCTTAGTAGCCTGAAAGAAGGCCTTGGTGCTGTTGGATTCAGCTAGTTGATGCCTGAGTATTAATACATTTTGTATAACAGCACAGCTAAACTTAAATTAACGTTTCATGCATTGGTGAAATAATACCTATTTACTGATGGGGAAATTGAAGTGGATTTATCATTGATATCAAAGTTTCAAATAAGAAACAGTGTTCGTTTGATGTTGAATTTCGATTTATCTTCGATATCCAAGAGCCGCGGGACTGTAAACGCATTGATTCTTCTAAATTTTTGCCGAACTATATAAACTATGATATTTGAAACCGAGCCATACAAAAACAAAATGGAGGCACTTTCTTGTATACTTCGTATTCGTCGAACGACGCTTTTTTTCCTGCAGGTGCACCTCAGCTGTCTCCCAATTCTTCGACAAACACAATCACATAAAATAGGTTTTAAATATCTTCTAAAACTCTGAGATTGGATTTTTTAACGGATTTGGGATTGAATTTTGATGCATGGTTTCTGCATCGAATCTCTTCATGTCATAGAAATTGAAATTGTATGGCTCCAAAATTTAAAATCAAGTATACGAATAAAATTAACTTCGAAATCAAGTTGCGCGAACAAAAAGTATGTACATATTTGGATTATTCAATTTCTTTAACAGCTTCATCAAATCGGTTTTATGATTTTTATTTTCAAAAAAGCTCAAAGCCTTCTACAGGAAATAGCAAATATTTAAATGTGATTACGTTCACTTTGTTTATAGAAACACGGTACACGTATAAAAGGGAAAACCGTCCATATTTACAAAAATTTTCTCCGAGTTTCTTTATGTTCGGTACGTTTTTCGAGCTCGGAAGCTGCCGTAAATGTTTTTTGTTTAAGTGTTTCAAACGTAACAGAAAATTAATTTAAACCCAATCAATACCTCATAAAATATTTTTGGATATCCATAATTAATTTTTTCAATACTTCCTTCACACGAATAATTTATTCTAAAATGGTATTTTAATAACCATCAACTATAATTTATATTGTACTAAACAAACCAACAATAATGGCTACAAATTTTGTCATACAAATATTTAATGGACATAAATATTGATTTACATCATTCGAAGTACGTGCAATTTCGGCAAAAGCAATATATTTTTGTTATTTTGAGTAATAATACAAAATAAAACTCTAGTAAATGAAAACTCTGCAAATACATTGCGTAGGAATTTCATTACTGATGAAACAGTCATATTTGTTAACAGTCACTATAAACAAACAAAAGAATCTTTTCTCTAATATTAATTAATAATGCCTCAATGTGGTCGGCAATATATCACAAAGGATTTGCAATTCTGACCTTAGTATCGTCATCGGGATATTCTACATTCCACAATGCCCTATAGCTTAAGCTAAATCCTCAATGTGTTCAGATTACATCTGGTCTAATAGCTCCCCAAGCTCGGCCCCAGGTAAACAAGATAATACTTCCCTAAATAGCAGAGGGACGTTTAAAAAAACGTTTAAAACACGTACTTATGTGACAGAGGGCTTTGTGGTGAAAATATGTGGCATCTGAGGGCGATAAAAATATTAGGTTGGGGATTGAATTAGGGATGTCAAAGTTTGTCGGAAGGTCGAGTACCTAGATGCTTTTTTAGGAGTGAACTTTAAACGTCTACTTTTAAAAGTGTCTGAGAGAATGGAAGAAAAACAGTGTATAGATAACTAGATATATATATTGCAACTTGATAGGTACTTTTAAAATAGAGGAGATAGGTTACTTATACATCTTACTTTTGTACTTTTATAGAAAACAAAGGTTTTTGAAAATTGTCCCCAATCCGAAATTATTAAATTTCTTCCATTTTCCTTTTGTCATTCCATCTGTTTCTGTTATATAAGTACATACACGAGCAAATCCTATAGCTCTTCATGCCAGAACATATTTGATACAGCGAATCCAATAACCTTAAGTAAGTTTCGTACTTGGTTTTGATTTGCGTAATATTTCAAGTCTTACAATTTCGAATATTCCAAGAATTCAAACACTTACCTACACCAAGCTAATAAATTCTCCAATGCACATTTTCTCATTAATTAAATCTTTCTTCCTCTTCTATTATAAATTTTCTCTTGGTTCGAGGTATTGGCAATATCTAGCTAATTACGTATAAGCTCCTTAGTTTCGGGACGACATTCACCGCATGCGTAATTAAGAACAAAATCGTATAACCCTCCTCTTTGGTTAAATAAGGCATCCTAATTTTCGGGTTTGCTTGCCTCGTGCCAACGAAAGATTAGATTTAATTGATGGGATAAACAAATCGCATGGCTGTGTGAATGAAGATATAACAGTGGATTTACTAAATCGATTTTAATTCAACTGAATAAGTCATTTTTGATTTCAATTCATTTTTGAAAACAACTCTCAAATTACATAAGGAGCCCTTAAAACACTGGGAGCTTGTGAATTGAATTATTCCATTTAGAGGGGTAAATCATGGCAAGTTCAACTACAAACTTGTTTCGAGATGGTATTCAGATTCGCCAAAAAATGGAACCATTTTCGACTGAAAACTTTGAATCTTTAGTACCCTTCAACTCATTAGTTTGTTTCTTCAATTCTTTGGAGAAGTTGGATTATTTTCTTTAAGCTCTTTAGCTAATATAAAGTCATGAGATTCCTTTTAGCAAATGCAAATCCCTATACTGACTTCATTATTTCAATGGCCAATTTTAGGCAATTAAATTAATTGTATTGTACATTACTGCTTATAAGATGAATCATTGTCCTGATATTAAGAGCAATTTATAGAGTGTTAATTTTAGTGACATGCAGACGTATTGATTAAAAATTGATGAAAAATTTTCTTGCCTCGACTAGGATTTGAACCCAGGACCCCTGCATTTCCAGTGTAACGCTCTAACCAACTGAGCTACGAAGACCTGTGTCATTTCTACCTTGTCGATCCAGTCTTTCATCAATTTTTAAGTTGTAGGTTGTGACCATCGGCAACCTTCGGCGCTTACCGTTGGTGTGGGAGTGAGTAGCTCAATTGGTTAGAGCGTTGCACTGGAAATGCAGGGGTCCTGGGTTCAAATCCTAGTCGAGGCAAGACAATTTTTTCATCAATTTTTAATTAATATGTCTGCATGCCACTAAAATTAACACTATAAATTATATAACAGACGATAAAAAACTTCTAAAAAATTAAGATCAATTTTAAGTTCTCAAATTGATTACTCTAGGAAACATCCATATGTCGGACCTGGGGGTTATGAGGGGGTGAAATTCAAAACTAGAGCCAAGTACAAAAATAGGAAACTGTATTAAAATAAAGCTTACCACAAATACATGTCAGTTATGGGCATGGGCACTAATAATTATCACAGGACTAAAAGGCACTATCACTACTAACTAACGCGGATAATTCTCGGTCTGTAGACTACCTTCTCATCTTCCAAAAACCATTTTGCCAGTAGTATTATTTATTCAATATCCTCATCTCAATCCATTAAATTAAAGTGGACTCTGGGCAGATCTCAGTGCATATTGCTTATTCTTTATTAGTAGAGAATATCAATATATTGTCAACTAGCTACTACACAGAGAGGTTGTGACATATGGTGGAGGCGCCGGGTCAACTAGCTACTTAGGAAAGGAGAGCCCGGTATATTCAACCTTATTAATTTATTTGCCGATTTGGTCGGATGTTTATTGCAATTCAGCAATAAAATCATATAAATAGCGGGCCAAGACGAGCAACAGAGAGACTTGAACCAGTGTTAGTACCGTCACCCTGGAAAGGGTCTAGGACAGTTCGGCGCCACCATTTCGGTGCAAAGACAGTTCGGCGCGGGGACGGTTCGGCACTGGGACGATTCGGCGCCAGAAGTTTTGCTTCTCGTTTAATTTTTTTTTTTTGATAAACACCGTTGACGGCATTTACTTACATTACAATCTGATCAAGTCTGATCAATGAGTAATTTTTTTCTAACCTAATTTACTACTACTACAAAACCTATATCTAAGGACTTACACGCTAGATGTCCTTATTTTTGTCCGATAACTTATCTACACTAATATTAATGTGTAACACACAAGCACTATACTCTGCTTTTGCACTGACACTAGTCACACTAGATCCCAAGGGCTTGATCCTCTTGAGTCTTCTAATCTGGCTCGTATTGTCGGGGAGCTGGATGGCTTCGATATTGACGTGGTGAAGAATTCGCTGTTCATGACTTCTGGAGAATTTGCTGATATTCTGGCTAACGGTGTCCACTTCCATATCCCTATGAAGGTTACTGTTTCTGCAATACCAGGGAGCATTGACAATGCTTCTTAGTACTTTGTTTTGGAATCGCTGAATTATGTCTAGATTGCTCTTGCTGCCATATGTCCAAACAAGTTTGAGAATTTGGTTGTACAGAACTACTTTGTTGTATATTGACAGGGTGGAATTTCGTCAAAGCAGCCAGTACATTTTTCTAAATTTGATGTCTAGTTCTTCTCTTTTCTTTTTGACATGGGCTTTCCAGCGCAGCCTCGCATCCAGTGTTATACCCAAGTATTTTGCTGTATTAGCATAAGGTATTTGGATATTGTTTATTCTGATAGGAATAGGTTTTGATCTCTTTTGTTCGCAAAGTTGACGTGGGCAGATTCAGCTTCATTTAATTTAATTCGCCATTGCTTTGTCCAGTTGTTGATTTTGTTAACCGATGTTTGCAGATTTCTTGCCGCTTCTTGATGATTATTGCCTACAGCCATTATAGCAGTATCGTCAGCAAAGGTGGCTATCGTTTCATGCTCAAGCTCAGGAATATCGCTCCTGTATATTAGGTAAAGGACTGGTCCCAATACACTGCCATGTGGTACTCCAGCTTCAATTTCTTTGAGTTCCGAGTAAGCGTCTTCCTGCTTAATCCTGGAAGCTCCTTCAGAAATATACTATTTTAATAATTGCAAGAACTGGTTAGGCAAGAGCTTATTTAATTTATAACTAAGCCCCTCATGCCAAACTTATCAAGAGCCTGTGCCACGTCAAGGAAGACAGTAGAGCAAACTTTTCTTTCCTCCAATGATTTTTCAAATAAATCTGTGATCCGGTGGACTTGATCTATAGTTGAGTGTTTTTCTCTGAAGCCAAACTGATGGTTCTGGAATTAGGTTTTTTTCTTCAATAATTGGTTTCAATCTTCTTAGAAGTATTTTTTCAAACAGTTTAGGTACAGGCAGAAGTGAGATTGGCCTGTAAGACGAAACTATATTTAACGGTTTTCCAGGCTCAGGAACCATGATCATTTCGGCTATATTTCTAAAAGACGCATTGATGAGGTATGTAGGTCAGTGTAACAGCTGCTTTACGAGGAAGTTGTTTTAAAATTTCTCCCGTAACTAAGTCAAACCCTAGAGCTTTTTTCGGATTAATGTTTTCTTTAATTTCTTTTGTTATTTCTTTTGGAGTTGCTGGTCTAATAGTACCTTCTTCTTGAATAAGGTTTTCCCAGTCGAGAATGTCTTCCCCCTTATTCGGCAGGAAAGTCTCTTCAAGATATTCTGCGAACCTATTAGCTTCTTGAATATTACTTTTGGCCCATGTACCATCTGCATTATTAATTGGTGGATTTTGCAAGATTGGTCGTTTTAGCTTTTTGGTAGCTTTCCAAAGTGAATAGTCACTTTTACTATCATTTGACAATTCACTTAGGTATTCACCAATAGATTTTTTTAAATTTTTTGAATCTCCCTCTTGAGCTGTTGTGTGGCATTATTTAATATAGTTTTATCACCTGGTGATCTGGTTTGTTGCCATATTCTTCTAAACCTTCTTTTTCCACGAATAAGGTCTCTGATTTCTTTGGGGTAGTTGTTATCTTTGATTTTGTGGAGTCTGGAGTATTGTTCCATGCAGCTTGATGGATTATCTTGACAAATGATTCTGTTTATCTAGTTATTTTTAATTTCTGAGACACTGACAGATTGATATTTTTATGAATTTGTAATCTAAAGCTTTTCCAGTCTCTCAGTTTATTTAGGATCTATTTCCTTTTGTATAATACTGTCACTAAGCGTGAGTAGAAAGGGAGAATGGTCAGAATTCATATCCCAAAATTATTCCACGTGTATATAGTTTACTGATAAATTTCCGGTTATGAAGAAGTCAAGCAGATCTGGGATTTTGTTGAGGTCTGTAGGCCAGTATGTTGGCTGACCAGTTGATATTGTTTCACATTTTAGTTGACCAACTGCCTACAGCAGTCCCCCCCCCCCCCCCGTTTGTATTTGTTAACCTGGATCCCCAATGAACATGCTTGGCATTGAAATCAATACCTATGATGGACCTATATCAGTGGCTGTTAAGAAAGTCCAAATATTGTTCTTTTCTGAGGGCATGTCTTGGCGGATAGTATACTGCATAGACAACGACCTCATATGTTCTGGTTTTCACTTTTACCAAAGCAGCTTGAAACTGTTCCGATTTCTTGATAATGCTCAATTGATTCCTTAACTGCACCTTTGGCTGCATTTTCGGGATGTATAGTGTGATATACTTTATATCCCTTAAATTTAATGAACGATTCAGTAGTAAAATGTGTCTCAGAAATAAGGCATACATCAATGTTCTCAATATCCAGGACTGCTTGCAGCTCTTGTTGGTGCTGCAAGAGTCCGTTGGCATTCCATTCCATAATTCTAAGATTACTCGATATTACGATTTTTGGGAATAGCTAGCTCCTTTAGCACTATATTCAAGTCTACTAATACGTTCATCCATTTCTGTTAGTTTCTCCATAATTTCTTGGAGAGAATTTTGTATAGAAACATTTTGGTCTTGCCTTTGAGTTTGATTTTTATTGATAATCAATTCAGACTTACCGAAAACTTCTCGACTGTAGGATTTTTGCCCTACTCTTATGTTGTCTATCGGCCGAGCTGGCTGCACTCTTTGGCTGTCCCTCTGTGGTTGCTTTAGTTTCTGCATTTTCTTTGCAACTAGGCATCGTCTGTAGTTGGCTGTATGTCCCTGTCCACAATGAACACACTTCGGTTTGTAATTCTTTGGCTCAACTGTTAGGTGCTTACCAGTACATCTAACACATCGTGGTTTCATGGCACAGTATTTTGCGTATGTCCATATGCTTGGCATTTTTTACACTGTGGCACAAGCCTGGATTTTCTGTGGTAGAATTTCTCGTTTAAATGAAATTACAGTTGTTTTTTTTAACTACCACTGAAATATACCTACCTAAATACATTATATTCAAAAAGAAATTATTCCAACTAACAGGGTCTATCACCCGAAAAATTCTAGGAAACCCAATCCCATAAATAAAAGAAATTGTCTTAAGAATTATTAACAACCTACTTATCTGCAGGTGTTACAGGTATAAATACTGTCAAATAATAAGGTTTCGGATTTTCATATAAGGGGGTGAAGTTTTATTTTTGGTATTATTTACTCTCGATCTTCGTAATAGAATAGTAAAGTGATAGTAGTGACTCAAGATATTGCTAAACCAAGTGAAAAGTAAACGCGGAAAACAGTAGTTTATCGACAATGGGTTTTTGCATATTTTCGATAAAAAAAAGTACAAATATAGCAATAGAATTTCATCGATGTGAGCAAAAGGATCGGTGCAAGGCCAGAATTCACATACAGGCTGGACAAGTAACAAAACGGATTCAAGAAGATTCCCACAAGCCTACAACAGCCAAAGTTGAAGTAGAGATGGCAAGAACTCATGTAAAGGAAAGAGCTGTAGAATCTTAAGAATCTGCAGCTCAAGTTATAAACAATTGCCTAAACAACCTAAGCCAGGCAGCCTTAAGAAAAGTTGTTAGGAGACAGCGAAATCAGATAAATGCACCGCCGCCAGCACCCATAAATTTGATGGATTTGGAATTACCACGTGGATATCAATCCATAAATATAAATGGACAAGAGGAATTCTTCTTAGAGACAGTGGATCAAGCCAAACCCGAATCTTTATTTTCGTACGGGAAGCAAATCTAAGGTAATTTTTAATTATCAGTAGTTATACATATAACGAGTGCAATGGAAATTATCGATAATTTTTGGGAAAATGGCCCCAATGCATTTTCAGTTAAAAACGCATGAGTGCTTTGTCAAAAATTATAGATATAAGTATTTCCATTGCAGGATTTGTAGTTTTAGTATTTACATATTATTTACAAATAATGGTAACAAATAAATTATTGTACCTTTACACGCCAGGTTACTTGTCAATAACTCTCTATATGCGATTTTCGATAATAGAGGCGGCTTCTATCTATTCTGAGTTCTAAGAAATTTAAGCGTAGGTGGAAATTCCATGTAATTTTACCAAAATATCCTAATTTAAGTGACTATTTTTCCTTTTAGGAATTACCATAAATTTGATTTTTGGAAGCTAATAATCGGTAATAATTTTCCTATTTCTTTTTGCAGATACTTGGAACAGGCAAGAACGTTTTACGTTGATGGTACTTTCAAGTCTGCGCCACCTCTCTTTGTCCAAGTCTATGTTGTTTTAGCTGAGATTTTTGGGGCAGTTGTTCCCGTGGTTTATGGACTGCTCCCAAACAAAAGCAGACAAATTAGCACAATTTCATAGGAATGCTTCTCGAAAATGCGCCAAAAATGCAACCGACTCGGATACTGTGCGATTTTGAAATAGCCGTAATAAGCGCATTCTGGGATAGGTTTCCTTATGCCAGAATCTGCGGCTGCTTCTTCCATTTGGTGCAAAACATGCAAAGGCAATGAAGCCGACTTCGCCCTACAAGCCAAAATGATCTTGGCTTTAGCCTTTGTGCCAATCCCACAATTGAATGAAGCAATTGACCAGCTTTCCGAAGCAATCCCAAACGAGCTTCAAGAGCTACTCAACTGGTTTGAGGACCATTATGTTGCAGTCGAAATGTGGAATTTATATAGAGTTCTACAAAACCTAGACAGAACAAACAACCACTCCGAGGCTGCGAATCGAAGACTACAACATGAATTGGGCATAGATCACCCAACAATATGGAAATTTATTGACGCTGTGAGAAAAGTCCAGATGGAGCGGTATTTATACTCACAGCAAATTATTGCCCCCTCAAAATCTTCAATTATTGAAGCCCTCTGGGAAACTGCATCGTCATCTAGTGCAAGTACCGCCACCCTGAGAAAGCCCCTCTAGATGAGGCTCAGTTAAACATCGATTAGCATTCAACGTAACATTAGCATTGAACTGAGTAGGGTCAAACGTGTGGCCCCATCCACTGAAGAGCATGCATCCTGGAGGATTTATGTACTGACTTCATAGCAAATATACATATTTTTATAATAGCCTGCGCACGCTTCTCTCCATCTATCTACCCTACACCCCCGTCACAGGAACGTTGTGAAAATATTGCCATTGCCAAAGACGAGAACATTCGCATTAAATATTTTTAAATCTAATTATAATTAGATTTATCAATTTTCTCTTTAAATGTTGTATATTGCTTTTTATATAACTCTAATGAAAATCTTGTAAAAAAAATGATAATTAAGTAACACACAATTTCCAAGCAGAAATATTAAAAATAAGTTTTTTTTTTTAATATCCCTAAACAAATCTCGCAACTTGAGCTTTTTACAATGTACCCAACGTCAGTGAGTTAAATTTGTACAGCGTCCCGTAGCTGCTTCAAAATGCAAACAGTCAAATGGCCATTTAAAAGCAAAGAGCGATTAAATGCAGACCACACGGCTTTATAATGTTACTAACGTAACCCAATATTTAATTAAATATCCTTTGTGTAAACTCAACGCCATATGAGGTTTATAATTACTAGTGAGTTGCTTAATTGAAAAAAAAAGTAAAAAGAATACTGTTTTTTAACGATCACGTATGAAAGGCAAATAAAATAAAAATACTGGAAAGAACTTTGGTAATTGAGGATTTGGCGAGTTATTTTATAAACATTTTATCTTCACCTGCCAAGAAATTCTTCTATTTTGTATTTGATTTGCATCTTTTTCTGTTAATTTCATATTTGGACTACTTTTTCAAAAGTTAAATCAGTATACATTCTAGAAATCTTGCTTGTATTCTCGTAGGCCAAAAAAAAAAACTTGTTTTTTTAATGGTGTTTTCAAAAAGTTCCCAAAAATTATAATTTATACTGACTTCATCTAAAACAACAACAAAATCTTGTAAAAGTTCAAAATCTTCTTGTTATCTTGCTTAAAAGCGAAAATGATTTGTTGTCCTGATGTTTTTTTAGTATTGTCCAACTTTCTGTGTTTTTTTTACCTCCCAAATAAGTATATATTATTTATTCTTGCTGGCCCTTCTTTATATATTTCTTTATCTTCTATGTCATTTGAACTTTTACTGTTATTATTCCTTCCTTTTGTCTGTCATATCTTTCTCGATTTCTCAATCTCACCAATAAGGTTGTGTTCTTCAATTATTTCTTCTCGTTTGCATAGGGCTTCAAATGCTGTACTGTGGATACTGTGAAGATCCCAAAAAGAGGGCCATTAATTACAGAGATTTAAAAAGTGAAAAAAGGGAATTTTCGGAAAAATAGTTTTGACAATTATTATTTACCTTAATGAAATCTAAATTCAATCAAATAACTTTATCTTCAATCAAATCCCCATAAACAAAGTTATAATTGGAAAGAAATCAAGTTAAAAAAAATACTCTCAATAGTCCCAATTGGAATTCTCTAAGCTGTACTTTAAGAAAAGAAAATCTATAGGGTCGTGAAATTCCAAAAAAAAAATTAAGATAACGTGTAGCCCCTTTATGTGTAAATGAAACCACTCAAAATCCAACAAACAATAATCTTATTTCCACAATGTAAATGCAAGTAACTTTTTAAAAATTTGAAAGTTAACAGTTTGGTGGGTCTGGTGACACTGATACGTTCTTGTACCTTTCCAATACGAAGCTCTTCGATGGATGTTGGGGTTTCACTTTCGTGAACTGGTGCTCTTCGTGTTGTTTCCTGTATCCAGGAAGGAGGATAGATTGCTGGGGTGACGTCAATTCAGCTAATCCAGATTACCAGCAGTGATCTTTTTATGTCGAGTAGGTACCCAAAAAAGAATAAGGCAGTATCAGGTTCACCAAGATTTGGAATATCAAATCCCTGAACTTTTTCCAAAAGCGAGTGTCTTGCAAAGAAAATTGAAATTTGTTTATTATAAAACTATTGTTGTGCAGACACTCCTGTCCAACAGAATCAGGTATGAGCAACTATAGCAAATTGAAAAAAATATATATTTTAATATAAAAAAACAATTAGATAATTGAAAATATTGATAAAATAATAGTAAATAGTAAATAACAGCAAGATTAAATTAAAATGCTCGTTACAAATTGAGCAGGGTGCTGCTTATCTGGCAGTAACAATGAACAGGCAAGAATAAGAACAAAATCAGATAAAAAAATAAGAAATTGAATCTCTAGATTCCCCCCCAAATAGACAAATTTTCCTTTTAAGTTAAGGTAGTTACTATAGGTACTACAAGATAAACCTTAGGGTGAAATCAAAAATTAAAACTTTTTTTTTTAAATGATTTTCTGACCTGTCTGGATTTCTATTTTAAAAATTACTCTTTTTCAACACCCTTCTCCTTGAGAAGGTAATAATTGACGGAGTCGAACAGAAAATGGCTATATAGGCCTCTGCCTGGATTCAATAAAAAGTTGATAGGGATGGACACACAAATTTGGTTTTCACCAACTCTATTTAGAGCAAATAGTCCAATAATCCCACACTAACAATTGATTCTGAAAACCAGAGCAGCAGTACCTATTTATAAGCCGAAAAATCTGAATTGACTTACCTCAGAAAAACGTGGCACCAGCAATCGGCACTCACACAAAATGGAGGCTCACAATTAGATAAAAAATCAAAATATAATATTTATATTTCAAAAATAGATAAGATAATATTTATCAGGTAAAAACTCAACAGTGATATGGTAGTATGCACTGATGGCAAAATAAATTGAAAAATTATAAGAATCTAAAAATATGAAGGATAAATTATAAAAATGAAAATGACTTGCCTGCTAGAGCAGTGCCAGAGAAAGAAAGCGTTTAGGAAACCAAATCCTATATAGGAAACCAATCTTGTGTTTTTTATATTCAACTGCGTATCAACCAGATCAACCAATCAGAAAACTACACACAAAAGATCGTATTCACTTCACAATGAAATACCACGTGGATTAAACGAGAATAAATAAAAATCCACTAGAATTATTTTAATTGTTTACAAACTACAATAATTTAAATTAAGGTTATGATGAGAACAAAAAACTACTAATTAATTAGAACATTGGGCCAAAAATAATCATTTCAGAATCAGAAGTTAGAGAAAAACAAAAATATATCCATTTGCTAAAAGTGAGATAAATCTAATTTCTTTCAATGAACTAATTACGCAATCGGAAGAGTCACAAGATTTCCTGACCTTTTATATAAACTCATAAATCTGAACACCTTACGACATTAATTACAAGGCTAACTTGTTTAATTGTGTACACGCACTGTCGGCGCTTTTGAGTAGCGGAAATGGAAACAAAATTCTTGCGACATTACTCCGATAAATACTAAATTAGGACACGCAGGTGGAGACGTCATTCCGGAGATAACTTTGGGATACTTATGGTGGGATCGAATACTTTTTAAACAGATTACCATGAGAGGAAGAGGCAATTAAGAATCAAGAATTAAAAATAAAAATTACACTTACATTTAAAAGTGAAGAACAGTAGAAATTGGCACTGATTTGAGTCTCCTCCAAAAAGTTATTTTCTTTATTTTCTGCCTCGGGACCAAATTAATTATATATATTGACAAGTTTAGAAATTAGAAGTGAATTCAAATCTTTTAGTCGATTTTGTGCGTGCTTAGTAATTCAAACAAAAATATTTTGATAGTTATTGTCCGTCCGATAAGAAGACTTTTATTTGAAATTAATTGCAATGACTATGAATGTGAAATGACTATGGAACATTATTGCAAAAATTTAATAGAAGATTTCATTATGAATGACTTTGGCAGAAAGTCGACAAACAAAGTCACATAACCTATAAATAGCATTGTCAATCTTATTAATTTTTTTTCAATTTTGGACTTAAATTTAATAATTATGGCAGTTTTGGGAGAACGTGATATGTTTTATCGAGAGGCGATGAAGCGATGTGTGTTTGGTGATTGTAAAAGTGATAGTTGAACGAGTTCCATTAAATTAACGACCCCATTTGTCTCTACTGGAGTTTTAGGTAACACAGCACCTGTCACATCACTTTCTATTAATTTTATCAAACGTTTTGCAACCAAAGAAGCCATAGCGAATGCACCGAATACTTACGGAAGCGTAGATTTGACAAGATGCCGGGACGGGTTAATCTGTGCTTTGTTTGTCGACTTTCTGCCAAAGTCATTCATAATGAAATCTTCTATTGACTTTGAGTGAAATGACTTTTGAATATTTTTGCTAAGAGTTTAAATATGAAATTATAATGCAGTTAACGATTGCCGATTAGTAGAATGAATTTATTGAAGATTTTAAATTGAATTTGACTATTGAAGATTAAGGGCTCTAATAGCTAATTAAATGAATTTAAATAAAATGTATAATGTTGACGTGGAATTTGTAAAATAATATTGTTCTGGTTAAGTATACGATCCTTAGTAAAAGTTTTAATCATGAAAAGTAGTGAAAAGTTTCAATTAAAATGTTTTTGAACATGAAGTAAAATTGTTGTCTAAATAGCTGAATTTTGATTAAAAGTTTTAATCATGTAAAGTAGCGGAAAGTTTTAATCAAAATGTTTTTGTAAATGAAGTAATATTGTTGTCTAAATAGCTGAATTTTGATTAAAAGTTTAATCAATTATAGAATTATTGTAAGGATTTATTAAAAAAAATGTTTGTAATAATTAATCTGACCAGGTTCATGATTAAAAATAGGGTAAAACGCCAGTAATTGACCATCAGCCAGTGTTTGACCGTTTTCGTGAAAAAAATGTGAAAAATAAGAATTCTAGGAATATCTTAAGGAGTATGAAACTATTCATAAATAGTTAGAAAGATTTTTACAGGTAATGACCAACGTGAATACAGGGACACTTCGGTCCCTGTTTGGGAATCGGCCCACTGAGCAGTGGACTCAGGCTTCCCGTGCCAATCCTTGACGCGTTTCGTCCTTGTTAGGACTCATCAGAAGGACATAGGCTGAAGCTCCCTGTCCAAGCAAAATTGAACTTCGTTGACCAGTCAGAAACAACTACTCCGAGGGCAAATACCCCTACCGGCGTTGAACTACACTGATTGGTCTGAGCTTTCGTTGGCAATAGAAATTGTTAGAAAGATTTTTACAGGTAATGACCAACGTGAATACAGGGACACTTCGGTCCCTGTTTGGGAATCGGCCCACTGAGCAGTGGACTCAGGCTTCCCGTGCCAATCCTTGACGCGTTTCGTCCTTGTTAGGACTCATCAGAAGGACATAGGCTGAAGCTCCCTGTCCAAGCAAAATTGAACTTCGTTGACCAGTCAGAAACAACTACTCCGAGGGCAAATACCCCTACCGGGTTTTTTGCTTGGACAGGGAGCTTCAGCCTATGTCCTTCTGATGAGTCCTAACAAGGACGAAACGCGTCAAGGATTGGCACGGGAAGCCTGAGTCCACTGCTCAGTGGGCCGATTCCCAAACAGGGACCGAAGTGTCCCTGTATTCACGTTGGTCATTACCTGTAAAAATCTTTCTAACAATTTCTATTGCCAACGAAAGCTCAGACCAATCAGTGTAGTTCAACGCCGGTAGGGGTATTTGCCCTCGGAGTAGTTGTTTCTGACTGGTCAACGAAGTTCAATTTTGCTTGGACAGGGAGCTTCAGCCTATGTCCTTCTGATGAGTTCTAACAAGGACGAAACGCGTCAAGGATTGGCACGGGAAGCCTGAGTCCACTGCTCAGTGGGCCGATTCCCAAACAGGGACCGAAGTGTCCCTGTATTCACGTTGGTCATTACCTGTAAAAATCATTCTAACAATTTCTATTGCCAACGAAAGCTCAGACCAATCAGTGTAGTTCAACGCCGGTAGGGGTATTTGCCCTCGGAGTAGTTGTTTCTGACTGGTCAACGAATATTCATAAATAGCCTGAAGTTTTTTCTCCACCCCCTACTATGCAAAACTTTCGCTTTGTCATACCAGATTGTGGTACTTGTTGTTTAGTTTACCTCCAACCACAGGCTGTGCACATCGTCTTAAGAAGTGTAATTTTTGAATTAGGAAGTTCACCTAATTAAGGTAATATTATTCATCTCTTTTTGCATTTTTTATATATTTTTTTGTTTGTCGGTGTTCTAATAAATGTTATCTATTGTTTATATCAAAAAAATACCGCTTTAATTTATTTTTTTGCCAAAATACAACCGGTCAAAAACTGGTAGCTCTAAATTTGAATAAAAATTAGTGTTTGACCAATCGGTCAAATACTGAAGAAATTATGAGATTTATTAGCTCACAACTATTGGAGATGGGTTTATAATAGAATAAATTTTAATATCATTTTTTTTTTCATTATATCTTCCCCTTTAAATGGTTTAGTATTCGACCGAAATTTTATGCTCTATAAATAAGATACATGCAGTTTAAATGTTCAGTCAATAACTGGTTCTTTTTTGGTCATTTATTGGGCAAAAACAGGTCAAACATTGAGTTTTTTAGCAGGCTTCAAGTTTTATAAATATTTTAGCCTAATATAAAACATAATGCAAATGTTTGTATCTTTTCTGTTTTATTAAACGTCCTTCATAACGACGAAAGTAATTGACCGCACTTAAGTAGGAATATTCTCTGTAAAATAAATATTATATATGTTTGGTCAAACACTGGCCCCTATAGGGGTCATTTACTAATAAATTGGAAATATATGTAGGAAACTTAGGGAATTTGAACCATGATTCCTTTTTTTTCAGAATCATTATGTCAACAAAGCCTAAATTTAAATATAGTGAAAAAGATCTCCAAAAGGCCCTCGATGCAAGAAGTAGGGGTTTATCTTATGAAATAGCAGCCAAGATGTTCAATGTACCAAAGTCAACCCATGCATGCATTTTTTAAGAATAAAAATGGTTTTAAAATATTATTTTATATTATCATTCTTTTTGTCAACTTTTAAATCTTAAAAAGAACAAATAGAGCATTTTTTGATAAACAAAATAATAGGGAGAAATAATAAATATACCAAAGTATTACTTCCAAAAAATGGTCAAACACTAAGAGTTTTAAGGTCAAAGACTAGATAATTTCGGTCAACTAATTCAATCAAAGTGGTCAAAGACTAAATATCCTAACACCGTTTTCTTTTTTCATTTTTAAAAATTCTACTTTATGACGGTATATTTAATATCTCGGGTTAGTAACTTTAACTGAATAACATGTATGTTTGATCACATTTTTGATTATTTTATTTGAATGTATATGTATCTACCAGAAAAAAAATATGGCTCGGTCAAACACTGATACTAAAAAATCCTTAAGCGGTCAAACACTGGTGCGTTTACCCTAACTATTTTGTATAAGTTTGTCAGTGAATGACTTCAGGGGTTTTAAAATTTATAATTAATGGCAATGGTAGTTTTATTTAAAATACATATCGAGTCTATTTAAAATTGCGTAGAAGAATTAATGATTTGGTCATAAGATATTGAGAGCATCGAAGTAGGGCTTTATATAAAGAATAATTCAAGTTCCGAAAAATGAAGGAAGAATCTTGTAGGATGTTGAAGATTGAAACAGGGCCGATCCTAGGGTATCGGCCGCCCGCGTGCAAAGAACAATTGCGCCGCCCCCGCCCCATAGAGATATAGCACCCTTACGTAGGCGCTGGTGGTGGTAGCTCGCCGGAGGCAGAAATTTTGTTTGGGTGCCACGCCTAAAACGGTTCATTTCGAGCGTCAAAATGAAAGTTTTTAGGCGTTTATAGTAAAAAAAATTTTGTTTGGAACAACATATCAACATATTTGTTTTCTATGAGTTGTTGAATGCGGGTGAGTGGTGATCAATAATGACAAACACTATCGTAAACTAAGTAGGGCCTGGCTTGGGCCTAGGTACGAAAGTGAAAAATAGGGCCTTGTGGAAAATCAAGACACCCCAGTCCCTAGTCGTAATACTTACCTACATAACATACCCACCTGCACTTGGAAGTCTTTGATATAGTTTTTCCAAAGTTAATTGGAACAAGGTGAACATAAATTATAACTGGTGGCTGACTACTGGCAGTGCATTTGTTATGGAAATTTTCAGTGACTAGTCAGCCACCAATTGGTACCTTGTTCCAATTAAGTTTGGAAATACTATATCAAAAACGTTGGTAATATTGTTAGCGGGAGTATTCATCTAGTTCTATTGGACGGTTAATAATTATTCTTGCAAAATTAGGTGAATTGGGAACAAAAATAAAAATTTTGAAAAAACAAAGCAGAAGTATTTAGGAAATTTGAAAAATTATGCGATCTTATGATGGATGTGTACAGAGTTAAAACATTATGCGTGAGCCTACACACTGACTGTGCACTAAACTTTCTATTTATGCTATCAAGAGATCGGGGTTTATTTTCATTTTTCAGGAGTTTTTTAAAGTTCAGCTTATTTCTTTATTCTAATAATTCTGTCATTCAAGATTCAAGTAAAACTTTTTACGAATTTCTGAAAATAAAACTACTTGAAAGTAGTTTTATTTTGAGAAATTCGTAAAAAGTTTTATTTGAATCTTGAATGACAGAATTATAGGCGGCCTGCGGCCGCCCCTTGATTTGGCCGCCCGCGTGCGGGGCACGCGCTGCACACCTGCTAGGATCGGCCCTGGATTGAAAAGTGTTGTAGTGAATTGAATTAGCAAACATAGAGGTGGCTGTAAGACTTTGGGAAAATATTTGTTTTATTACTTTGTACTGGCAAATTGTGTTTTGATTATTTAAGTAAAATAAATTATAATTGTGTAAACCTTAATACAGTTGTTTCCCTCGTTTGCGAATAGACGCCCTCCACAATTTTATTAGTAGCTGCCCAAGGAAATAAACACCATCTATAAAACCGCTCGCCATTTACCGTCTAACTAATTAAAAGAGTAGGTATTTGGGCGCATTTGCTACAATACTTTCTTTGATATGCTGGTAAGTCATTAAATTTCCACGTGTATTTATGCTGGAAGTATCCATATTTAGAACTTTCAGGTAATTTCGTTGGCATACCTTTATCAGCCTTTCTCCATTGTTATTCCTTGAATTCTCTACAAATTAACCTTTCATCTTGTAGGCACAATTAAATTTAACTCCACTTATTAGAATTTTAGTTTTCACGTGAACAAATTGAAATATATCTCATATATTCTAAGCCTTAAATTTGATAATAATGCAAATGCAACTCACACAAAATACATTTGATTCGAATATTTTGGGAAAATGTATTTCAAACGTGTCAGAATTTCGAATTCTATAGATTAAAAAATAAAAAAACCCCGTAATGAAAGAAAACTGGCCTGTCGAATAGAAAAGCCAAAATCCAAAGTCAGTAATCTCCTATTGGAATCTTGAACATTTTACACTCTGCGACAATATCTGATAAAGCTTTTTGACCGGCATGTTTTCTTGCTTGCGTGACCGTAATAACAAAATCTGCCACTGATAAAAATTTGTTGGCACCTCATAACTATTATTTTTTCCTTCGAGGTAATTTCACCTTTATTGATTGCTGGTTCTCTATTAACTAAATTTGAGGGAAAAAGTTTCAATCAAAGCGCTGTTGCGGCAAAAAACCTCGAGGACGCTGAAAGCTCATTCTTCAATCCATCAAATTCTTTTATCGTAAAAGTTTAATAGGTTGCATTCAACTTCGGAAGGCTTTTTTAGCCGGAGTCCATTGTACGAGGAATTTAACAAATTTAGAAATCCTAAGAGCACTTTAAAACCCCGCGAAGTGAAAATCAATCATTAATGGCAAAACCAAAACGAAACAAACACATGCATGATAAATAGTAGGATGTTTTACGGAATAAAAACTGAAATAGAAAGACCTAATCTGGAATGGAGATTTACGTTCCTTGAATACGAAAAAGATTGCCCAAAATGCAAAACACACACACGATTTATCTGATGGTAGATAACATGTCTGAAACATTGTTTGGATAATTTGTCTTGATTTTGTTAAAATATTACCATTTTTATTGTAATAAATCCTACAATTTATAACCAAAAAATTTTTCTCTTGAATTTTGTATTTAAAAGCGGACAGGCAAGTATAATCACTCAAGAATATTTTTTTGAGCACCATTATGCGATTAAATCTAATTCACAAATAGAGCATGCATATTTGATGATATTGTCACGCTTAGGTTGTTTGTGGTCAGCGGTGCCACCACTTTATCTACACTTGGCTGCGTCGGCTAAGGGTTTATCCTGAAAAGAGGTTATATGGGGAAAGGAAAGATTTCACCATTAATATATAGTTAATACATCTATTGTTACACCTTAATTTATGTAGATGATTAAATAGGGTTTACCAAAAATAGATCGCAGCAAATGTTCTTCCCTGGTGGGCCATCGTTTGAGATTCCCTTGGAATGCCTATTTTTACAGAAAGCCCTACGCTGTCAATAGTACCCAAATAGCCCCATGAAAATGTATCCTCGAGGAGCTTAGTTTCCATAGGTCTAGGTTTGGGGCTTCTACAGCATGACATTCACCTCAGGATCTCAGTCGTACTGTAGCAAGTCACACCCAACTTGGAGAGAAAGTCTTTAGGCCTGTACCCTCGAGGAGCTTAAGGCTGTGGAGACTAACTTCTGCCTGACTGCATTGCGGTACGCGTAATAATTTATACAAGAATTATTGCTACCGTCAGCAGAGTCAGGTAATTTTCTGTAGTACAAGCGCCAAATTCATTTTATATTTATAGTCTGTGGGCTTGGAGACATTTATGAGTTGACAATATTATTTTCCTCTATTTTTTCTTATCGTCATGTGTAAGTTTTATTTATATCAAAATAGCCGCGAAAATGAATATACATTATAACGCAAGAACGTGAAGACTTGAAGATGTAGGTACCTAAATTTCACAAAATTCCTCCAAAATAATTAATCTTATTTGCGGGTATCAAAGAAAACGGAAACACAAGGTCCTATAAAACCTAATAAGTCCAATAAGGTACAACAATAAATGAAAGAACTTTTTTAATACTTTACGTCCCTCTGTTCTGTCAAACAACAACAAAAGCTTAAAGTTTCCCTCGGAACGATTAATGCCTTTACAAATAAATTCCAGGTAAACTTTATTGTTCCAAGTTCCGAATTAGCAAACGAATTATGTTCCCAGAAATATTTCTCGTATTATTAAAGTTTTGCGGGTAACTTCGAATCCCGGAAAAGAAAATAAATTGGGAAATATTCAGATTAGTTTGAGAAAGTTTCTTTTGTTGACTCTATATGGCTTTGAAACTTTCTATTTTGCCCGTGCCTTATTTATTTATTTTTTCCAATTTCTGTAAAATGTACATGCAAGACCAAAGTAAATGTTTAGCTTTGAAATGATACTTATTTTGTTGAAATTCCAGGGAAAAAAATTCTTTAACGTAGCAATGGGCGAAAAGAAGCGGACCAAAACCGAAATTTAATCCATCAAATTCACAAAAGAGTGTAGAAACTTAAGTAAAATATTTGAAGTTTTACAGCTCTTCTTCTTAGTTCGACAAGCCATGTTTTATTTATGAAAGACAGAACCATATATACAACAAAGAAACTTTTTTAAACTTTAGAAAGTCCTTTTGGAAGTAGAATAATTTATTTAGTAGAACTTTCTATTGTAAACATCTATCTCTAATGTATTTTTATTAAAGTAGACTTATAGAAAGTTGTATAAAAAGATGTACTTAATGAGTTGAATTTTTGTCAAATGATTGAAAATGTTTGAATTTATTTATTGTATATTACTAAGGGCCGGCTTATCCATCTTCTGATAAACTGTCAGGTCAATGTGACGGATAAAAACGCAATTTGCAATGCCATTGGTCGGCCAGGTTATCCCCCGACCAATAGAATTATAGAACAGTAAATTTATCTCGCAGAAAGTTACCAGAAAGTTTATCTGAAGATAAATAAACTGGGACTTTATTTCTCCCTATTCTCAAAAGAGTAAAAATTGAGAGCCTTGAATGATATTGGAAATCAAGTTTTATCTGAACATTTTTTAATGCGGTCAACTTTTTTTGAAATATTGAGAAGTTTTCCCATATATTTATTTGTTTTTGTTCTGTGAGGTTAGTATTTGGCCAAATACACCTTCAACACCAAAGTAAGCATTTTAATTAGCAAATAGCATCATAATTTGCTAAATTTGCATATTCTACATTATTTCTATCGTTCAACAAGATCTGGGAGCGAGACTCAAGCTACTTTATCCAATGCCACCATAAACTGACGAAATATTTAACGCAAGCACACATTTCCCCTGGAATTCGGAAAATTAATTTTCTCGTCAAGATTTGCAGCATCGTCAGCAGCTCTGTTGTTGTGCAGACTCAACATTATTGGCATACTACGAACTCTGTTATGGTTTTACAAAGATACGCGGAATATTTCCACGACTTTTATTGGGTGTTTTCTGGTTATTATTTTTTCAATATACATATATGTTTTCGCAATGGGATAAAGAGATGAAGTAAACAACGAATCATACGGCATTTTTTCAAACAGGTCTTCTAAATTCTCAATTGTGTACTTACAATTTTTCCTTAATTTCACTAAATTATTGTAATAAAATAAATAAATCTTTCTCATTCTTCCCCCTACGAAAGTAGATTTTTTTGTCTTAACCTCCGGATGTCATAAGACTGGCAATTCTTTAAGTATTTATTATTTCAATTTTGAACTTTATTTAGTTTATAAGATATACATGGGAAAGTTTCCTCATGATTAATCCTAATTAAAATAACTCTTGAAACCTCTTCTCATTCAATTCAGAATATTATACAGGTATGTCCCTTTACAAAATTGCCAATTGCAAAACTATTTTCTGTGGTCTTTCCGAAACCTTTTGATAGCTACTTTATAATAAAAATTTAAATTTTTACCTTAATCTACTTTGATTCGGAAAACTCTCCTTTTGCATTTTAAGTCTCTATCCTCCTGATAGTTGGTTGATACAAATTCAAACCATCAGTAATCTTAAAGAAAGTAGAACTTATGACGAAATTTTCGAGATTTTTCGTGACAAAAGATAAAATAAAATCTCGATGCCAAAAAGTTTTGTTTGGCTGGGAAAATATTCAAACTTGTGAGGGGCCGGAGAAAGTTTTTATTAAGTTGGATTTGTTTTCTGTTAAAATGTGGCGAAAAATATTCGTATTAAAAAGTTTCCAAGATTTTAGCTCTACATAAGAGTCCCATTAAGAAACTTGAATACCCTTTGGTCGCTTTAAATGTCCTTTCCAAAAATTTTCCTTTATTTCGTGCAATATAAAATGATATTTCAGGAAATTACCTCATAAAAGAAAATTTCCCAGAGGCGGTAAATTTTTTGTTGCTATTTCTCTTTTTCCACCCTTATAATATTCTCTGCCTGGTTATGGGTGCCGCCTTAATTCACTCGCTCGGTCACAATGAAAACGTTACCATTTTCATACAATTCGTTATTTTTATTGTATTGTTAAGGTCCGACAGTTCATTTTCATTGTGCCTACTGTAGACATAATATCATTCATTTATTTAAAAGTTCGCCAATCTTATTATCATTTCAATAGTTTGAAATTATATTGCAAAGTGGCCACAGAACGTGAAGAAAAACTTTTGTAAAGCCATCACTTAATCCCTTTTTCCTTCCGAGCCAAAAATTCACATAAATAGTTTTTGTATATGCATGTGTATTGTTCATGTATTTAACAAAAATCGTTTAATGCTATAAACAACGCAGATAGAGAGTAAATTAGAAACCTAAGAAATTATGTGCTGATATTTCGATTTTGGTATTCAGAACGTGCATTAGGGCCTTGTTGAATCTACTAACATTTTCCTACCCTGACGAGCGAATATCCTAGCAAACAAATTGAAAAATCAATCTAGAGATATTGGCTCAAAATAACAACTATAGCCGAGTAGTCTCCCGTAACCAGGGACCTCAGTGCCTGCCGGCAGATGGGCTAACTAACCAAAAACTCTTCAGTATTGAATGTAGGTAGTGTTGATTGGATGTAGTGTGTGGAATTGAAATTTTAGCACAAGCACAGGGATGGTACCTAATTTAAACTATCATTTACATACTTAAATTATTGATTATTGACTCACATTTAATTATCAAAATGACGCAGTATGTTTTGATTTTTGAGGAATGTTAGATCGAGGGTTTATCTGCCGTGCTCTTTCCTCTCGTTAGTTCCAGGTCGAGAACGGTACGATTTACTTTAATAATAAAGTAGACGTTTCACAAATTTTTTCCTTTATTTTTCTTATCACAACTTCCCTTCAATTTCCCTAATTTTGCTATGTCGGGCCAGTAAGTTAAATTGAGTAAGTTTCGATAACGTAGGTCCCATTTGTTTTTCATTTCGTTTTTCAGAAGATTTGTTAAAAGAAGATATAATAAAAATTCACACACATTCAATCTTGCTGTACGAACCAGGGTATGTTATACTACAGTATTTACTACTGACTCTCTATGTTGGGAATGGCTAAATTTATCTTACTCAAACTAGTATGCAAATGGTAACTTTTCAAATAAACTTCCACTACAAAAAGATGTTTTACCTTAAAATAGCGAACTAAACGTCGGTGAAACTCGTCGGTAACTTCAATGTAGCAAATACATATACTTTAACTTTGAAAGAGGGAATATTTTTAAATAAATAAAAAAATATATCTTGGCATGGATCCAAACTTACAGGCGAACAAACATTCGGTTAGCCACACGGTGCGACATTTCCTGTCGCCACAGAAAACATCCTCCGACTCTCCGACTGTCAATTCAAACCGAAACATCACTTCCGTTTCGCTATCATTCCTTATCGGGGCCGTTTTATTCAAGCCACGCGTTTTATGCCCACAGAAAATGGACAAATTGAAGAGAACCGCTCTTTATATGTATTTTTGGCCAATTTGTATTCGGGGACTTAATCGATTTTAAAATAAACATTGTGAAAGAGGGATTTTAATCCGGAAATGTGAGCCGATGTTATGGTTATTCTTCTTCGATAACTGCGTGTTTAAAAGTTTTTATTTTTTGATTATATCATAGTTAATTCGGTTCCACAATTGTTAATCTGTATATAAACAAACTTTCATTCTTTTCAATTTTACACTCCACTGTATTATTGTTCTATAGAACAAAGCCAGTTAAGTACCCATATTTAAAGTAAAATACGTTTTTGTTCACAAAAAAATGCTAATAAATCCGTTAGTTTGACCAGATTGTAACGACTTTTCATCAGAGTAAAAGATATCCTATAACCCTGCCTCTATGCTCAGCATTTGTTAGCTTGTGCTGTTCCTAAAGTATTTCAGGAAAATCAAACTCGAGCTAATTCGAGCAAATATACATTCAATATAATCTCAGAGTGCTTTCGGCATCCCGAAAATTCTCAGTGCTAACTGAAAATAGAGAACAACAGGCCAGTTAGAAAGTTCTGTCCTGTGAAGCGGTGAGGTTGTATAGGTACAGCAGAAACAGCAACGAACCAAATTTTGAGAGGAGAAGAACAGGAACCGCTAAAGCATAGCATTTGTTTCTAGAGCTGCTCATTTTTATCGTGACATCAAAACCACAATCAAAATTGTCACTTTGCACGTAACCCCATTAGATTATTGGAAACGATCCAATTGCGACCGTTTAAATGTGCGTTTAGCTTTGGAATCGGAAATTTTTGCTATCCGGTTGCAATCGATTCTGACCGGGCAAGTATAGTTCAACCTTTAATGTAGCTAACAAATGTTCAATCCAAAACTCATCTCTTTTTATTCGATATGCGCCAACCAGGGGCGGATTGGCCGGCAGGGATTTTGGGAAGTTTCCCGAAGGGCCGCTTGCTTCCGGGCCGGTCCAACCGGCCCGGAAGCATACAGGGTGTTCAACGAACATCGAAACAGAGGCGTTTTAAGGTATTTGAAGGTCGATTAAAAAAAAAAAACGCTCGGAAACGTCATTTTTGTATTCAAGGGGGAAACCTTTTGACCCCATCGGTATTTCGCTAAGATGAACCCCTTGCGTGGGGTGACTTTCACCCCACTTTTTAGATAAGGAAGATGGGGCGAGTTGTACCTTGTTTTAAAGGTATTTTGATTCTCGTCACAAATGCGTTTTTTTTTGAGAATCGAATGATTAGTTCTCAAGATAATCACTGTCAAATTTGCCATGGGGTAAATAAGAAACAATCTTCTGGCCCTGTTATTCTCGAATCAATACTTTCCTGACTTTCCTCCCGGACACGTCAATTTCCATTTTTTGTGTGCTTCTGAAAAAATAAAAATTGGCCGTATCCCCACTATTCATTAATTTATTATCCTAAATCGAGCCACGAAATTTCCTGATCTAAGATTTAGAAAAATACATAAAATGGTTTTAAAATGAGTATTTTATATTTTTATTTCCAAATACCCCTATTCTATTCTATTCTCTTCTGGGGGGGTGTGCGGTCACCTGCACTGGAACTCCTGGCTGATTGTGCCCCCCTGAAGTTTTCATATCAGGTCCACTCCCTTAGTAAAACCTAAGATGTCCCTGATATTGGCTTTGGCGATTTCCTGTGGTTTCGGATACTATGTCACAAAGTGCCGCTGTCTTTGCTATCTAAGGTTAGGACATTGGCATAGTACATGTAGAGGTGTTTAATCTTCCTCTGCACACCTTTCGCACAGCGAGTCTTCTACTAGCTTCATTGTGTTTAGGTCTTTTCTGAGAGGGCAGTGTCCTGTGAACAATCCAACCAGGTCTCTCAATTGTCTCCTGCTTAAGCTAAGCAGTTCTTCTGTTCTGCTCTTAGATGGTCCTTCCATGGAGAGTTTGAACTGCCTGAGTCCAGGAAGTCCCATCTAGAGTTTTTTGTGTTACCGCTATAAAATAATACCAACAAAAATTGGGACTAATAGGTTTTGAAGCTGCGTGACCTTGAACCTAAAAAAAAATTGGCTGCGGCGCGATTCATTCACAGCCCCCAAAATCAAATACTGATCTGGCAAGCGCGGCAGGCCGGGCCGGTGCCAACGGTTTTCCGGGCCGGTTTTATGCTCCCCATCCGCCCCTGGCGCCAACCATATTCATTTGTGGTATACTTTAACTGTAAGGTAAATCATATTAGAGAACATTTTCAAAATGTTTACCATTCACTTCGTATGGAAGATGGAAGTCGCTTTAACTAGGTACTCTACTATATTTATAAAGGTGTATTCAATTATTTTTAAAAAACTTGAAGGTGTCAAGTTAGTGAGGCTTTCGCGGCACAGGATAAGGTGTTTTCATTCGGGCTTAATGGCCGTCGTAAGTTGGAATTTCTTCCTGCCGTTTCGCTAGCACGCGTGGCTAGCATCTTCAGATGTGCTTCCATGTCCGATTCTGGTAGCAGACTGACGCGTTCCCGACCGCAAGTTGTAATTATGTGTGAGTGGATGTGGTGGGGGATGGGCGGGGCTTCGCAGCACGTGGCTATTCTGAACTTTCTCTGTACTCAATGGGATTTTTCTTGCGTTTTTGAGGATCGGGTTCCAGATTTGGTTAAGTTTTAGTGTTTCTTCTTTCCTGTTGAAGTTCTTCGTATGTTTGTGGATTTCTATAGCTTCACGTACAAGACGATTGTGGTATCCGGAAGTCGGTGCAAGAAACTTAACCTCACCAAATAATATTTCGTGATTCCCTTCACTAAGCGCATGTTCCGCTACTGCCGATTTTTCCGATTGTCCTAGTCTGCAGTTTCTTTTATCCTCGTTGATCCTAGTTCCCACATGTGCATGGTATACGATAGACTCCAGCGCTTAACAGTGGGTTCCTCTTATCCTTGTCTGATCTGATCGATTGCTGTATTTTCCTTGTTGCCTTGAAGATCTTTTTGATGTGTTACTGCAGATATGCATTAGCCACTAGTTGTTCATCCACGTTTTGTCGTGTGTCCGTTTTGGGTCGCATGACCCTGTCGATTTCAGATGCATTGTATCCATTTGATAGAAAGGCCAACTTGAGGTGATCCAGTTCTTGCTCGAGATGTTGTGGCTCGCAGATGTTCCGAGCACGTTCTGTTAACGTTGTCATAATTCCACGTTTTTGCCTTGGAGGGTGGTTTGAGAGTGCATGCAGGTACCTGTCTGTGTGTATGGGTTTTCGGTACACTGTGTGGCTTAGTTTTTCTCCAGATTTCTTTATGAGTTCATCTAAGAAGGCGATTTCTTGGTTTGTCTCCTTTTCCATGGTAAATTGTATGGTAGGATGTTACGCGTTCAGGTGGGTTAAGCTTCTCTTCCCGTGACTCCAAACCACAAAGGTATCATCTACATATCGACGCAATACCGTTGGTTTGTGGTCAAAAGATTCAATAGCGTTCCTCTCGAAATCCTTCATATAGAAGTTGGCTATGACCGGGCTGAGCGGACATCCCATAGCTACACTGTCCGCTTGCCCGTAAAAATCGCCGTTCCACAGGAAGTAACTACCAGTGAGACATGTCCGGAAAAGCTCAACTATGTCATTGGGGGAGGTACTTGATAATTAGTCAAGAGATTCAGTCAATGGTACTTTTGTGAATAGAGACACGACATCAAGCTGACCAGGATATCCTTACGTTGGAGAATAATATCCTTAATTTTCTGGACGAAGTGAGTGGAGTCCTTGATGTAAGAGCTACTTTTTCCTACATGCGGTTGAAAAAGCGATGCAAGATGTTTTGCTGGGTTGTACGTTGGTGCTCCAAGGGCACTCACTATGGGTCTTAGAGGGACTTCAGGTTTGTAAACTTTGGGTAGGCCGTAGAGTCGTGGTGGAACCGCCTCCGTTTTAATGATGCCTTTCTTAACCGTGTCTGTTAGAGTGGATGACCTAATCAGTTTGTTGGTGTTCCGGAGTGTGGCTTGGCTGGGGTCCTTGTTTAGCTTTCGGTGGGTAGATGGATCAAGGAGTTCCTGAACTTTCCGGTTGTAATCTTCAGTCCTTAACAGGACAGTTGCGTTGCCCTTATCCGCAGGAAGGATGATCATATCTTCCGCTGAATTCAAGTTCTTAATTGCCATTAGTTCCTTCTTAGAAAAAATCGGCAGTAGCGGAACATGCGCTTAGTGAAGGGAATCACGAAATACTATTCGATGAGGTCAAGCTTCTTGCACCGACTTCCGGATACCACAATCGTCTTGTACGTGAAGCTATCCACAAACATACGGAGAACTTCAACAGGAAAGAAGAAACACTAAAACAACCAAATCTGGAACCCGATCCTCAAAAACGCAAGGCAGATCCCATTGAGTACAGAGAAAGATCAGATTAGCCACATGCTGCGACACATAAATACAACTTGCGGTCGGGAACGCGTCAGTCTGCTAGCAGAATCGGACATGGAAGCACCTCTGAAGATGCTAGCCACGCGTGCTAGCGAAACGTCAGGAAGAAATTCCAACTTGTCTAAGTTGGGCCCGAATGAAAACACCTTATCAAACTTGAATGTTTTTTTTTTCTTTGTCATACAAAGGCAAGTAAATAGAAACTTTACACGTCTTTTATTAGTACCACGCCACTCGGTTTCCCACGACTTTCTTATTGAGCCCCACTCCACCTAGATGGCTAAATGTGACAAGCCTAAGGAAGAGGATTGATAATATCACAGAGTAATGCGAAACTTTTCAATAATCGTGTATATATTTTCACAACCGCCTGTTTTACAAGGGTGATGAGGGTTGTAGCTTCGGGGGCTTATGGAAAAACGCTCGCTCAAGTACTGTAAAAAGTAAATAGAAATATGTATATTTGCCCAATATGTTCCTAACCCTATAGGATGTATGACACTTCTAACGATAGGGTCCTTATAGGGGGCCACATGTCAACGCTGCTTGGAGGACTGTCGGTTTATTCGCTAGTGGTACACAACTGTAGCTAGTGACTCATGCCTTGTCCAGAGGAGTTTTCCCAGCTAAAGGTATCGGCGCTGAACAACGATGACGCTGAAGATACCCAGAGTAGCTTTCCCAATATCTTGTCTCATCATAATTAACCAGGCTAATTACATCCTGTGCTTTGTAATAAACTCATTATTGAATTCGTGGTCAGTGTGTTATTTTCGCAAGCCGGCTCGAGTGTTGACAATATCGCCCTGTTAGTATTTTAGGTCTAAGTTCAATTTGAACAGGAATTTAAGATAAAATTCGATTTTCTAAAGGTTTTTGTTCCTATCTGAAGCTCACGATCTCAAAATCAGAAAAAAAGCAATAATTTTGTATCTTAAATCTAATCTTTTGACAAATTCCACTGACATGAAATAAAGCAATTCAATTAATATAAATCACGAACCAAATTTCTTTGTGACATAGTTTTCATCAAAAATGTTCAATTTCATCTAGACATTAGTTTTAATTTAAATTTGACATTTACGGTAAGCCATGCACTAATGGTTTTCAAATATTAATGATTTTCTCCTTCAAGGCAATTAATCACTTCCACCTTAATGTCACTGTTCCTTTACGACAAAACCATGTTCCTTTCCTCAAAAGCAATTTAACTCCTCCGACATGATTGAATAAATTGCCATCCGTCTCTAGAACTATACCGTTTTTGTCCCTTTACACAAATTTACCATTGACCAATATAATTAATTAAAGTTGTACTCAATTTGCAATTTGCGAGTTTGTTTGCTTGTTAGGTTTAGAAAAATCGAAACTCCATATTCAAAGACTGGGGGCATTAGTTGGCTGTATATCGGAAACGATCCCGCTTTTGGGTCAAAGATAAACGGGGCCGTAATATTCAAACTTGTTCTTTATAGGATCCTGCCAGGAAATGTTTACTATATCAGTTTTGAAAGTTTTCGTTCTATCGATCAGTACGATGTAATTCTCGAGAGATATGAATACATATATCAAATATAAAGAGGGCGAATTTAAACAGACTTTGCCAAAATAGTGGATTTTATCTGATTAGCAAAAGAATAATTTTACAATCAACAAAAGAAGTAAAAATTGGGAATAGTTGCCACATAGATGGTCGAAAAAATACCTAACATGCTAATAAGTTTTTTGTTTAGGTGTGTTGTTGCTATTGATAAGTTGAATTGCCAGACATCGCGAGGTTCCTGAACCTTGAAATGAACCCATAAATTAGGCAATGGAAAGATATTAAAAGCAAGGCTAAAGTAATTAAATTTAGGGCGCCAAGTGACCAAAAAAAACATTATTTATGGCCGACGCGAGTTCGGCATCTTTTGATACATGTTGCCTCACATTTTAACGAAGTACTAGCACAATTTCTATGCAACAGTGGTTGCATACGATCCATTCTACTGGTAAAATTTTTGACTGGGATGAAAAATCTTGCCTTTTTTGTGTGGTTAACAAGTTAGCAGGTCATGTAAAAAACTGGTACAACAATCAAACAGAGTATACCATGACCTGGGTTGAGTGGAAACGTGAGCTCATCGAGGCTTTTCCATCGCAAACGGAAGCCAAAGCCGCAGGTTTTAATAACACTCAAGATCTAATAAAATATTTATTCTCCAACAATGGACATTTTAAGAATTACTCTAATAATAGGGAGTTTAAAAATAAACCTGATTCTCGTTCAAACTATTCTGTAGCTAATTTGAATAAAACTCAATTGACTTGTTATTTATGCAACAAGGATGGTCATAAAAAAACTGATTGTCCAAAGAATAAATCTGGAAAATTTTGTAATTTATGTAAAGTTAAGGGACATTTGGAGGATGAGTGTTTTAAAAAGAAAAAATCGACCACTTTAAAAGAGACCGTTCGTAAAATGACATCCAATACAAGTGAAACTAGTAATGAAAAGTTTTATAAAATTGCAAAATTTAACAATCACACTATTTCCGTTTATATTGACTTTGGAAGTGCATGCAATACCATAAAAATAGATTTAGTTAATAAACTCCAACTTCAAGTTCATCCAAATAAAAATGCAAAATGTACAGGTTTTAATAGGGCGTCCGGTTACAGAAAGAGAAGGAATATTTATTTACATGACAGCAAAGCATCTATATTCGACCGAAACCAATTTTTTTCTAGAACTTCCAGGATGTATAGTGAATAATGATAAAATTCGAATCAATGTTTTGGAAAAAACTACTTTAAATCCAGGTGTGAATTTTATCAGCGTTTCTACACCAGTAAATGACGGTAAATCAGAGGGCATAGTTTATTCTAATTTTTCGGAGCAGAATTGAAACAATTCTACTTTAATAGGGTAGTGGACAAGGTATAATTTCAATGAAATCGATAATCTATTGTTCATCTATGGAGTAAATGAAAAATATTCCTATTGAAAGAAATTTCAGAAAAAATTGCTAACTTGGTTTAAAACGATTGTAAAAGTAGAGTTTTGGGACGCAATATTTAAACGAAAATATTTCGCGCCTTGATTCTACGTCATAGCTGTTGTATTTGAGTATGAAATGATTTAAATCTTCGTTCTATATTCGACACACACTTACTCATTAGTGCAAAAAAGAGAGATATATCAGCGTCTGTTGGGGCGCACCCTCAACTTAACCCCACTTTTTGAGAGATTTTCATTTGTCAATCAACGCGCACTGAGCTTATCTGCATCTTTTTCTAGAAGCATGTAAAATATAAGGACGCACTGACCGCGCTCTCGCCCACTCTTATTAATGTCGGAATGCATTAGACATAACAGCTGTGACGTAATTTCCGGGCAGTAAATTATAGCGTTTAAAATAAGTATAAATTTGTTTATTTTTTTTTAGGTATATTTTTGTTTTCTAAAATCAAAGAATCATCAACTACTATTTATTTTGTTATGAAGATTAATAAAAAAAATATTTCAAAAAATTGTCCACTACCCTATTGTACCAGAAAATCGATTAAAAATGACTCTTGATAGAACAAGAACTGCTTGAAAAAGGAATAATAGAACCAGCGAGTCCACCATAATCCAGCCCAATTTCATTGTTAAAAAACAAGAATGGAGAATATAAAATGGCATGTGATTATAGAAGACTGAATGCAATTTCAGTTGAAGACCAGTAGGTACCCACTATCTTCAATAGAAGACCTGATCGAACCAGTAAATGGAAATAGTATTTCTACAACCCTGGATTTGAAGGCCGGATATCACCAAATAAAGATGGCGGATGAAAGCCAAAAATATGCTACTTTCGTTACGCCCGATGGACACTATCAGTTTACCAGGGTCCCATTTGGCCTATGTAATGCACCGGCTGTATTTCAGAGGGCTATCAATTTCGCCTTAGGTAATGTTAGGCATCAATATGCTCAGGTATATCTGAAGGATATCTTAATTGTAGCTGAGATGCACGAACAGGGACTGAAAAGATTAGATAATGTATTACGCCTATTGGATCTTGCTGGACTTACATTAAACATCGAAAAATGTGAGTTCCTTAAAGATTCTATAGAATACTTAGAATTAGAAATTTCAAAAGGGATACTTAAACCTTCGTCCATTCGAGGCATTTGAAAAATTTCCAGCTCCCACAAATGTGCATCAGACCATACAGTTTATTAGATTGGCCTCCTATTTTAGCAAGCATATAGGGAAATTTGCATTGAAGGCCAAACCCTTAATTTCTCTCCTGAGGAAAAACCCCAAATGGGCTTGAACAACCGAACATTAAATGGCATTTGACACGTTGAAGGAGGAATTGACAGCTAAACCTGTGTTGGCAATTTACAATAGCAAATCCGAGACTCAATTACATACTGACGCCAGCAAACTGGGAATAGCAGGTGCATTATTGCAAAAACAAGAGAATGCCGAATGGAAACCAATAACTTACATGAGCCGACAAACTAGCCACACTGAAACTACATATATCATGGCTATGAACTGGAAACACTGGCAGTCTATGAAGCAGTACACAAGTTTCGTAATTATCTTTATAGCAGACACTTCACAATAATCGTCGATCGAGGCTAACATGGACGAAGAAAGAGCTCACCCCACGAGTAGGTCGGTGGTAGCTATCGATGCAGGAATACGATTTCATCGTAGTTCACCTACCTGGAACTCAAATGAAATACGTAGACGCATTAAGTCGCAATCCTGTGGTCATATGTGCAATAAAAACCAATGGATGGAAAGTAGTAGTACAAAATCAAGATGAAGATATATCTCGGCTGCGACAACAAATTACTCAGAAAATAGCCGAAAAAGGTTATTCCATCGTTGAGGACAAAGTTTGTAAAATTATCAATGAACAACCAAAAACTCTTATACCTCGAGATATTAGATGGCGAATTACAAAGATGTTTCATGATGATAATGGGTATCCGGGCTGGCAAAGGACTTACAATGCAGCCAAAGAAACGTAGGTACTGGTTCAAGGATATGAGAAAATTCATTAAAAAGTTTGTTAGAAACTATATTTCTTGTATGGTGTCAAAAAGGCCAACAGGAAAACGTAGAGTTGAATTACATCCAATTGAAAAAAAAAAAGAGCAACCGTTTTATACCTTACATCTAGATCATGTGGGACCCTTCTGTAAAAGTGCTGAGGGCAACTCCCACATTATTGATGGGTTTACAAAGTTTTTTTGGCTGGAAGCAGTTCCCGATACCAGCAGCAAATATGTGTGCAAAACTTTGGAACAATTGATAAAGGTGGTGACAGAGTTATTACTGATAGAGGCAAAGGATTCTACTGCAAAACTTTCAGAGATTTCTGCGAAAAATACAGCATCAAACATTTCAAGCACGCCATAGCATCCCCAAGAAGCAACAGACAAGTGAAGCGTTTCAACCGCACCGTATTAGAGGCTCTGACAGCGAGCATTGAAGATAAACATGAAAGCTGGGACAAACATCTAATTCAAATTCAGAGGGGAATCAATAGTTCGCAGAATGCGACTACAGGTCTACCACCGAGTGTATTGTTGTATGGATTAAGACCAAATTCAGAAAATGAGATCTGTTCAGCTCAGCAACCACCTACGAACCTAGAAAAACTCAGGACTTTAGCCAAAAAGCGCTGCGACATTAGGGCTAAAAACATGAAGCGTCGTTTCGACAGAAACAAAAGAAAACCAGTGAAATTTAGGATAGGGGATACCATGTTGGTAGGGCGAACTCTCCTTATTCGAGGACTTACCAGAAAAATTGGTCCCAAAATATATTGAACCCATAAAAATTATAGACTGTTTGAGGAATGATGACAGAGTAGTGTCATTCTCATAAGATAAAAGACGTTTAAAGGTTGTTACAAATAACACCAGGTAATTGTACTTTAAAACAAGAAAACTTATAGGGTCGTGGAATTTAAAAAAAAATAAGATAACGTGTATCCCCTTTATGTGCAAATGAAACCACTCAAAATCCAACAAACAATAATTTTTATTTTGTTTACAATGTAGTGACAATGCCACTTTCTTTAAAATTCTGACAGTTAACAGCTTGGTTGTTCCGGTGAATCTGATACAATGAACCTTTCGAATTCGGAGCTCTTCAATGGATGTTGGGGTTTCACTTTCGTGAACTGGAGCTCTTCGTGTTGTTTCCTGTATCCAGGAAAGAGGATAGATTGCTGGAGTGACGTCACTCCAGCTGATCTAGACTCCAAACAGTGATCTTTATGTCGAGTAGGTACCCAGAACAGAATAAGGCAGTATCAGATTCACCCAGATTTGGAATATTGAATCCCTGAATTCTGTCAAAAAGCGAGTGTCTTGCAAAAACAGAAAAATTAATATGAAATTAGTTTATTACAAAACTATTGTTGTGCAGACACTCCCTTCCAACAGAATCAGGTATGAGCAACTATTGCAAATTGAAAAAAAAACAAAAAAAAACTTTAATATTAAAAAGAAACAATTAAATAATTGAAAGTAATGATAAAATAATAGTAAATAGTAGAATAACAGCAAGATTAAATCAAAATGCTCGCTACAAATTTAGCAGGGTGCTGCTTTTCTGAATTAAAATGCTCGTTACAAATGAGCAGAATGCTGCTTTTCTGGCAGTAGAAATAACAGGCAAGAATTTTTAAAAAATCAGACAAAAAAAAAATAAGAAATTAAATCTCTAGATTCTCCCCCAAATAGACAAAATGTTCCTTTCAAATTAAAGTAAAGTGTGTTTTTTTTTAAAGATAAAAGTCAAAATGACATTATGTTGGCAATACAATATAAAATTGTCAATGCTTTCAATTTTTTTACGTAGAAAAGGCTTGTTTTGCCAACATAGTTACTAAATTTTTGACTTGGGGAATTATCAAAAAAAAAAACAGACTTTAGCTACTATAGGTACTACAAGATAAACCTGAGGGTTAAATCAATCAAATCCAGAATATGCCAAGATTCTTGAGATGTTTTAATTAAAACTTTTTAAATGAACTTTTCACCTGTCTGGATTTCTATTTTTTTTTTTAAATTACACCCTTTTTCAACACTCTTCTCCTCGAGAAGATAATAATTGAAGGAGTCAAACATAACATGGCTATATAGGCCTCTGCCTAGATTCAATTAAGAGTTGATAGGGATGGACACACAAATGGGCTGGATACGCCGGTGGTGCAAGTAAAGGAAATTCTTTCATTTAATAATTTCGCGCCTAACCTTGCCATACAAAATTCAAAATTTGATACCGAGATGAGCGCATACACGTACCGAAGAGGACAGATACCATTAGAAACCCGAATAACGAGATCGAATCGATATTATCTAGTGAGGCAAATCCGCGCTTGAGAGAAAATACTTAAAATTCACCTTTTATCGCAAAATTCCTCAACTTTCGATCATGACTTCCTAGTACTTCTTTGGACTGCTTTACGGTAAAACTGGATTTTGGAGGGCCACGTGCAGAACATCATCCATCAAGGTAGGTGTCAGGTGTTCGCAATCTATTTGGAGTTTTTTTTGGTTTTTTTTTTCAATCTATTTATTTCAGACCTTAAAACAGTACAATACATACTGGCACCAAGGCCTTCAAAAACTAACAGTTATTATAAGTACATATTACTACATATTAAGTAGATAATAATAAATTACAGGAATATATTCCTTCAAAAACTATCTTTAATAAACTTTTTCAGGTTACGGCTCACTTTCAATTGACTTCCTATAAAAACTACTTTGGGTATTTTGTTGAATGTCTGTACACTTCGGTAAACTGGAGAGTCCTGTCCCTTTTTTGTCCTAACATGGTTATTCCTAATGTCTGTATTTGTCCTTGTGTTATACGTATGGTATGCATTTGTTTCCTTCAGAGTTACATTTGTTTTGATCAAACTTTTTTTCATACAGTGTATTAGCTTGCTTTGTTCTAGGCATTTCAATTGTCTGATATTCAAAAATGGAAATTGCTGATGTAAGTGTTCACTGGGGGTTGACCACACTAATGAAAATATTGCTTTTATGGCTTTGTTTTGTGTTCTTTGTAATTTATCCAATAGGTATTCACTGGCATTTCCCCAACATGGAACTAAGTACATGTGGTTCAATAAAACTGTTGTATAGTAAATACCTTGTGTTTTTATTTAGTTGATGCGCACACCTTTTCACTGCCCCTATGAACGGTACTACTTTTTGAATCACACTTTCAATGTGAGTCTCCCATGACAGCTTACTTGTAATTAGAAGACCCAAATATTTATATTCATTCACTTTTTTTTAAAGTAGTATCATTTATTTTAATATGATGTTGATTAGTCTTTTTTCCTTTTTGGGTGACTGTCAAGTACACGGTCTTTTCAATGTTTATGCTTAATTTGTTATAGCATAGCCAATCATAGTACATTTTAAGATCCTTATTTACAATGTCTTCGACCATTTGACCATCTTCACTCGTATATACTAAAAGTGTATCGTCAGCAAACATGAAATACTTTGCCGATAAATTTCATACTATGAACATAAAGTAAGTATTGTAAGGGTCCCAAAACTGATCCCCGAGCTACACCAACTTGTACACCCGCCTTACTACTAGATACATCATTTACAACTGTATATTGTTCTCTGTTCTTTGAATATGTTTCCAACAGTTTGTAGGTAATTCCTCTGCATCCCATATTATACAATTTATTGAGGAGGATGTCGATATTGGCTGTATCAAAGGCCTTCTGAAGATTAATGAACACCAATACTGCAATCTTGTTTTTGTCAATTTCGTTTGATACATATTCCAGAAGATCTACAGTAGCACCCAAGGTACTACTGTTTTTCTGAAACCCATACTGCCCATTATCAAATTTAAAGGACCCATTGATAAAACTTATTAGTCTGGTTTTAATGACTTTTTCAACTACTTTGGAGAAGGTGCTTAGCAGGGATATTGGTCGGTAGTTATTTAGCTCATCTTGAGCGCCTTTTTTATGCAGTGGTATGACTTTAGCGATCTTCAGCTCTTGTGGATAAATACATGTTTCAAGGATTTTATTGATCATTTTCACCATTTTCTCTCCAATTATGTGGAATAATTTTAAGAGATCAGACTTTGTCACATTGTCCATTCCTGGAGCACAGTTGTTCTTAAGAGCAGTTATTATTTCTTTAATTTCATTTACATCAGTTGGGATAAGGAATATACTTTCATTTATGGATTGTTCTTCAAATTGTCTCTGGGCGTCTTTTATGCCTGAAGCAAAAGTACAGCCAATATTTGAAAAATGCCTGTTGAATTCATGAGCTATTTCTGTGTCGCGTTCCAGTTTTCTACCATCTGTCGCTCTAATTTTGTGAATTTTGCTTTTGTGTCCACTTTTACCACATAAATTATTTAGGACTTTCCAGACTTTTTTCTGATCGCCATTTGTTTCTTGGAACTGTTTTTCTGCATACCTTTTTTGTAAATAACGTCTCATATTGTTTAGTTTATTTTTTGCTTTTTTGAACTCGTTATCGGTGTGATCATTTTGGATTCTCTTCCATCTTATGTATAATTTGTCTCGTTGCCTAAGCATCTTTATGTATGAGTCATTTATCCAATAATTTTTTGTTTGTATTTTAAGTATTTTTTCTGATATATGTTCTTTTTTGGTTTCATTTATGATATTACCAAGCTGTTCAAATGTTTCTATATTTTCTTGTTCATGCTTCAAACCCACACTATGTAACCATGCCTCTGTATTCAGGTGAACTTTCTTAAAAATTTCCTTCTCTTTACTGAATGTCATTTTTTTTACTTCTATGTAAACTATTCTATGATCAGATATTGAATTATCTGCTAATGTTAGATTGCAAATAATATTCTTGTTTGTTATGATGTGATCAAGTATTGAAGCTGTATGGGTTGTAGTTCGAGTAGCATTTTCAGTTGTAATAGTATTTTGAATTTGATATCCATTTAACTCAACAGAGTTTTTATAATCTACTACAGCACCCGCATTTTTTAGCAAGTCCAAATTCACATCTCCAACCATTAAAGCACGGCTTTGTTGTCTCTCCAATAACTTATCGAATTCGGAAATGATAGTATGACACTTACTATGCGGAGGCCTATATAAACCATATATTGTGTGATATCGCAAAAATATTCTTAAATTCTAATTATGATTGATCTTTTCGCTATTATTTGCAATAATTTCTCAACAAACTTACATTAGTATATAATGATTTATTGCAATGATTACGATGGGAAGTGAATTGACTATGGAACATTATTGAAATTTTTATTGACTTTTGAGTGAAACGATTTGAATATTTTTGCTAATTAGGAAAATATAAAGCACATGATTGCTAATTATTGAAATGTACTTCCTGAAGAATTTTGAATTGAAATTGACTGTTAAATATTTCTCTAGGAAAATCTTGTAGGCTGTTTTATATATTATATATATATACAGGGTGAGTTACTATGCGCGCGGTGGTCCATATCTCCTATACTAACGGAGATCGGAGAAAAAACTAAGTGCAAAACTTGTAGATAAACATGAGTACTACATTCCTAAATTATTTTCCAGTATACAGGGTGGCCCAATAACTAGTAGTGACACAAAATTATGTTTTTTTAAATGACTTCCCCTATATATTATGATATTTCTGGATTCTGCGGAAAATTCTAGACATATTTCATGTACAATGTCATATACCTATCTTCAACTGTTTCGGAAATATTGACAGTTGAAAACTGACTTTTTTGCATCTTTGACAGACTGTAAAACCTGAATGGTTAATTTTATAAGAAAACGGATTTTACATTCCTATCTTAATTTTTTATAAACTGTCATTCGATACCAACTCTGAATTTAACGGTTAAATTTTAACCGAAGATTAATAGATTAGGCAGAATTTTTAATCATGGATTAAATTCAAGATTGGTGCCAAATGGTGAGTTTATGAAAAAATAAGATAGGAATGTAAAATCCGTTTTCTTGTAAAATTAACCGTTCAGGTTTTACAGTCTGTCAAAAATGCAAAAAAGTCAGTTTTCAACTGTCAATATTTCCAAAACAGTTGAAAACTGAATTGAACTACCTTTCAAAAAACAGTTGAAGATAGGTATATGACATTGTACATGAAATATGTCTAGAATTTTCCGCAGAATCCAGAAATGTCATAATATACAGGGGGACTCATTTAAAAAAACATAATTTTGTGTCACCACTAGTTATTGGGCCACCCTGTATACTGGAAAATAGCTTAGGAATGTAGTACTCATATTTATCTACAAGTTTTGTTTTTAGTTTTTTCTCCGATCTCTGTTAGTATAGGAGATATGGACCACCGCGCGCTTAGTAACTCACCCTGTATATATATAATATATTCTATCAGTCAACGAATACACCTTTAAACAGACTTTGAGGAAAGTTTCCATTCCAGCACCCAGCACTGTAATATATTCCAAAGCTGAAATCGTATCGCTTCTTCCTCCTCTCGTACTTTGAATACTTCATGACAATCATTAGATATAATTCAACAGAAGGTAGTCAGTGGTAGGTATCATCGAATAACAATCAAATTCTAATGAAAATGTCCTCAGTTTAGACTTTTCACAATCCTAAAATCTTGAAATTAATACAACAGATGACAGTTTATTGGGGGCCTTTAAACTTTTATATAAACCCACTTCTCCGTGAATTCAATTCGTAAAACATGTAGTCTTTGTCCATCGTGAACTCCAAAGTCTCAAAGTAGCTAGTGGATGACAACTGTTCCTTGGAGAAATATCGAACTCGACGATCGCCGCTCGAGAGAATTATCTGAATTTAATTTATCGAAGGGGTCGGACCCAAACCGGATGCTTCATCTAATTACAAAATAGTTCCGATAAATCCCGCAACTGGAGCCTGGGAAAAGCGTCAGTTTGCCACACTACGTTGCTGACATTTCGTTTCCAATTACCCGGCCATGATTTATTCATGGCCAATTGCAAAACAGAGATTGCACCTCCACTGCAACCAAAGTGATTAAGCTATTCAAATTTCAATTCAAAAATATTATGACTAACTCTGAACTGCATTGGAAATACAATTTAAAAAAACCTTCCCTCGATTTAAATAAATTACCCAATTATCAAATAATATCTACAAAATTTGTTCAAATAAGTAAGTTATTTCCCATTTAAATTTCAAAAGGCAGAATAAAATATTTACTTAGGGGCTTGAGGCTGAAAATATCAAGTGGTTTTGTGTGTAAGATAAATGCCTTAAAGGAAAACAAAGATTGTTTTGAGAGTAAACTTTCTCAATTACCAAATTTACATATAAAGACGTTATGGTTGCATTGTTGTGTGAACAAATTTACATAAGAACATAGTCAGCCAATTTTCCTTTTAAATATTTGGTTTTGCGTGAGAAATTAAATTATCAAACTAAACAAATAATTTGTATATAATATCCTTTTGAGTAATGTTATAAGAATGGTACAGAGTTTCATTTATTATTTATTAAATTGGGTTTTGTGTGTTCAATTGAATGGAAAAAATTAACAAAAAAAAAAAAAATGTGTAATTTCCTAAAAGAAAAGAACAAAAGTGAAAATTGTTGTATTTGGATTGGTAATTGTCGTTACTTCTCTATGACTATTACCAGTGGTAACAGTGAAAATTTAAGCTTTAAATATTTCTTTATAGTGATCAAAGGGGTGTTTAAAAGTCTTTTTTTTAATACCCTCATTTTAAAGGAAAACCAGTTTAAACCCGGACTACTAAGAACAGCAGCAAGTTCATATTGGGTTTGTGATAAAATGAAGTTGCAGCTTAACCTGAATTATATCGCATCCTACTCAACTCAGCTTACGTTCCACTTTTTCTTCTAAGTGGAAACTGTTTCTCCGAGTTAGTGTGCGTTCCGCTTATATTGCACTGACGAGGACATAACAAGTCCGAAACCGGTCTGCAATTAGCGATAGTACCCAATGAAAGAGAATTCAGGTTTCTCCATTGTCTTACAAAGCAAAACCACCAAGTATTGCGTAAATCTGAACGTGTCAGAGCAATACAACTCATAGTATGAGTAATTAGCAGTGTGTTGGAGCTTTGGCGAAACACTTGTGTTTTCCAAAAAATCCTCTAATAACTTGAATTCAAGAATGTTTATTAATTATAATTAAATAAATTATTTGAAAACTCTAAAATCCGTCGGTATCGCCCTTTTGATTTTTATCAAGATTTGTAGAAGTTGGCGTAGACCACAAAATATTTTGTGAGCTCAGTAGATCCAGTTTCGAGATTTATGGTTCTTGAGCGATTTTATGAGTTATTTGGGATGATTATTTCGCGTAAGTTGCACGTGCCTCGTGGTAAGAATTTAACATCTTCTAATGTTTTTTTTATCTTTATAGATCCATTTTTGATTATCCAGTTTTGCTTTCGATTGGCATTAAATTGCTGCTGATATTCGAATTGAAATTTTCACTTCCTAATTTATTGGAGGGTCCAAATCCAAATATAAGTCCAAATTCAGATCCAAGCCTACAATGTCTCCAAATTTTATAATGAAGTTCCAACCCGTGCAAGTACCAACTGGTCCGAGTTGTAGTTCTGGTCCACTTTGCGCCCAATTGATTTCTACGTCTTACCCGAATGTATCCAGCTTCGAATTTATCCAGAGCCCAATAAGCCAGATTTGGGACTTCATGGATACCAAGACAATCTAACAGGTTTGCTAGAGATTAAGGCAACTCAGTGAAAAACCAAACATAAAAAAATATTATTTAAACTTCAAACATTTTTTATAATTTTTAGTTTTTGAAATATTGATTTATTTATCTATATTTGGGTATAATTTGAATGGCTAATTTGGTATTTTTTAGTTTATGTTTATTGCGTATATTCTTCAGGTACTTTTGAGTAAAACCCCAAAACCCCGAAGATTCATGAATTTTCCCCAGGTTTTTCGTGATATAAATATTTAAAGTAATATAATTTGATCAAATAGTGCTATATATTGAACAATCATATTCTATATTAAAATTTATCTAACTTAAATTTTCATAACTTTAATTACAATCTCATAACGTTAATTACAATTTCCATAATTTTAATTATTACAAAATACTATATTATTATACCGGTGTAATTGTACAGTGTACAGTGTGTTTTTTCTGTCGTCCAGGAAAATAAAGTTTCATTTTTGGGGAGTGTTGAGAATTTGTTTAGAAAATCTTTCTTATTTTCAGGTCACAGTTTCAGGTACTTTTCAAATTAAGTTTTTCTAATTTTTTTCTTAATTGGCATTTCAACATCATTTAAACTGTAATAATTATGGAAGTAATCCTTCACTTTTAAAAAAGTAGTGGCGTCCAAATGGCAAGGTCAAAATCAAGCAAATATCTGAACCCATTGCCCAATGCCACTGATGAATAGCTGCCGTGCTTATATGTTTAGTGGTTGTTTTCCGGAATCAGAAAGAATCAGGAAAATAATTGCTACAAGTATAGTTATTTCTAGTTTATCTAGAACTGCTTCCGGGATAAGTTCAAACCATTTTTTTTTACTTTTAATTTGTAGTGCTTACAGATGTTCCAGTGTAGCTGTGTTGCCACCTTGTTATGACGTTCAAGGTAAGCACTTTTTGCCAAGATTGGGCATCCAGCCACCACATTATGGACAGTCTCACGGTATGACCGACAGAGTCTACATTTCGGGTCTTCGCCGGTCTTCATGATCCCTGTCTGCATGTAGTTTGTTGCAAGTGCGTGCTCCTGGCACACTGTTACAAGAGCTTCTGTTTCTGCTTTCAGGTTCATATGTGTAAGCCACCTCCGAGATTGTTCCTTGTTTATCGTTTCTTTGCTAACTTCTTTCACTATTTGGCCGTGCATCGCCTTTTCTGCCCACTTCCTTATTCGGTCTTGTTTCTTGTTTTCTTTCAATTGTTGTTTAAACTTTTTTACTTTTTTTGTTTCAGGTTCATGCTGGTTGGTGTTGCTTGGCTCATGGTTTTCTTCTTCATCTTCTGTTATTTCTGAGTTTGTCTATAGACTATGCCAAGGTTTTTATTTTTTTGTTTCAGTTTAAGGTAAAGCTTCAATCCTTCCATGGCTATGGCATGACTGGTTTCTACATTCACCATTCCTATTCCTCTTTCCTTGCGCGAGACGTACAGGCGATCCACATCTGCTCTTGGGTGTAGAGATCCATGCATCGTCATCAGTTTCCTTGTCTGTCTGTCTATTTTCTGCAATTCTGCAATTGCCCATTTAATAACTCCGAAGCTGTATTGAATGACTTGCACTGCAAGCGAGGTGACGGCTGTGGTTTTATTTTTTGCACTTAATTCAGATTTGAGTATCTCTCGCGTTCTTCTGTAGTATTCCTTGGTGAGCTTAGATTTCATTGTTTTGTGTTCCAGGCCGTCATGTTCACTGATGCCCAAATATTTGTATGCCTCGTGTTGTTCAAGGGCTTTGATCACTTCAGTTCCTGTAATTCTGATGTTATTGCTTGTTTGTATTTTTCCCTTTCGGAATGTTGCTTTTGCACACTTGTCTAACCCAAATTACATTCTTACATCTTCACTAAACTGTTTCATAAGTTCGATCTGCTTTGTTAGTTCTTGATCATTCTTTGCAATCAACTTCAGGTCATCTACATACAGAAGATGATTTATTTTTTCTGTTTTCTTTCTGCATAGGTATTCAGTATCTGTGTTATTCGATATAGAGCTTATTGGAAAGAGGGCTATGCAGAATAGGAGAGGTGATAAAGAATCTCCTTGGTAGATTCCTCTTCTGATGTTGATGTTTTTAATGGAGAGCTGGTTTGTGTCTGTTGTAAGATTTAGATCTGTTTTCCAGAGGGCCATTGAGTTGGAGATGAATTTTAGAAGCGTGGGCGACACTTTGTAGATGTCCAGTACTTCTACCAACCAGCTATGTGGGACACTAGCAAAGGCTTTTTTCTAGTCGATCCAGGCTATCGACAAATTTTTACGCATTTCTTTACAGTCTTTGTGAATTGTGGCACTGGTTAGTAAGTGATCTTTGCATCCATATGTGTTCTTTGCGCAGCCTCTTTGTTCGCTGGGAAAGATCTTGTTTTCAGTGATATGGTCATGCAGTCTTTCAGAAATTATTTTAGTTGGCAATTTGTATGTATTGTTAAGGCAGGTGATCGGTCGATAATTCTTGGCCTGGTTCGTTTCCTTGTTTTTTGGTATAAAGAGGGTTCTGCCTTTTTTCAGCCAGTCTGGTATGCTTTTTTCTCCGCGATGATAATATTGAACAGAAGTGTGAGAATATCGTAATATGCGGTTAGCTTTTTCAGCCAATAGTTTAGGATTCCATCTACTCCAGGTGATTTCCAGTTCAATGTTGTACTGATGGCTTTTACTGGCTTTTATTATTATTATAACTATTATTATATGGATAAATATGGTCAGCTGCTACCAGAAAAATAGAATCACCAAAATCAAATTAAATCTGTATGAAATTAAAGATTAAACGTTGAAGGTATATAACCGAAATCCTCAAGTATATAAGTTATTATAGAACCCAAGTAAAAAATTGATCAATTTTTGACGATTTAGGTACTTATTGAATAATTTTAAATTTAGAACATATTGGCCAACCTTGACCTCAGTTCAGATTAATGATTATGATTAATAAAATATACATTTTTCAATCATGGCGGTACTAAAAGTTAAGCAAAGATAAACCCATAATAAATTCAATAAATTAAGAATCAGAAATAATTATTTAAAGTTCACTTCGGTGTCAAGAAAGTGAAATTTTAATTTTAAATATTTAAATGTAATGTCAGTAAAAATAATCAATTATGGTAGGTAATCATAAAGCAGATTTCATAAAAGAGGCAATAAAAGTTATAAATGAAACTCTATACAAGTCTCCATTCCAACAAAAAGTTAGAGCACGGTAGCTATCCATCCTCGGCCACTAGACGAGGGAAGTTGCATGTGGAAGTTGCAGATTCTAGCCTGGAATCAAGGCTAGAAGGACTTGATTCCTCTATGCCACGCTCCACGAAAATGGTATTTTTTTAAAAATTGTGGCCTTTTGGAAATAGATTCGGTGAGAGAAACGGCTCCTCGGAAAAAAACGGCTCCCGGGAAAAACGGCTCCTCGGAAAACCTCAAGTAATAGAGGCATTCCATGAACAACCATTACTTAAAAAAAATTACCCCGAGGGGGTTCGAAATTCAAACTCAAATAAAACGGTAATCACAAGACTTTCGATAATAAATTTTTCGGTAATTAATGGATTATTGCCTTACGCAACGTTATTTCTTAATATAAATTAGGTAGTCTTACAAATAAAACTCATTTATTTATTAATAAATAATAGTATATTCTTCAACTAGCATATAATGATGGCTATTATTCACGAGAATGAAAATTCAAACACGAGCCAAAGGCGAACGTTGGAATCATTCGAGTGAATAATAGCGATTATATGCGAGTAGAAGACTATACTTTCTCTTCGAACTCTTTGAAAGAAAATCATTAGTTTTTGTAAGAAATAACAATCATCAAAAGTCTAAACCCGCCTTAATTTTTTTAAATTGAAAGTTTCGTGATCTGAAAGTAGACATCAGTCATGTTTTGTTTATATTGTCTCGTTGCGGCCCGTGTATTCCGAAAATGCGGAGAATTTGATTGGTCGATAGGCCGTGGATTCCAATTATTATCCACGGGCCGTGTAGAATTCGTATCATTAATCAGTTTAATATCGAGCAAGAATGAATGTATTATTTAATGTTCGAAGAGAAAAACTAATTCTGAAATAATGTGCCTTATTCTGAAGACAATAAAATCAAGAACTTTTAACAATAATTTATACGTTTGATGTATCTACTATGAAATTTTCAGAATTTTTGAGCATAAAAGTAACCATTCTATAGTAACTTCACAAAAAAAATTGAGTTTAAACCAAAATAATTTGATAAATAACGTTATTGTGTCAATATTTCTCAATGCTGATATTTGTGTAAGTGTGTCAGCTCATAATTTAAAAAGTGACATCTGTCACTTTTTTCCGCACTAAACTAAAATGCGTGCGGAAAAGTGCACTTTCCCTCGGCCAGAGTCGACCTTTCAGGGTAATGGCAAGATTCAAAAGGGACGAAGAAACGGACAATCTCTACAGGCTTCCTTTCAAAAAATAGCAAACGGAAAGTGTTGGTAGTAAACTTATAAAATCGAGGGAAATGAAATAGAGGACCAACTTGCAAGTCAAGGAGCTGCAGCAACATTCCTTAAACCAGAACCTTTCCCTGGCATTACGAAAAGCCACAGAATTGGGTAAAGGCTCAACAAGCTTCCCGCTGGAACGCGCTTCCAGGACTTCCAGACGGAACAATTCATCTCACCCAGTCAATAGGAAATTATTGGCCAGATCTGAGGCTGCTTACAGGCCTCCTTACGGGTCACTACCTGGTTACTGGTTTACCACCTGGAAAAGATGGGCAAAACAGAATCAGACCTATGCCGCTTCCAGGGTCGGCGCAACCATTAGGCGAACTAGGCGGTCGCCTAGGGCGGCAAACTTAAGGGGGCGGCAAAAACGCAACAAAAAAAAATCTTTTCAATTCTGCTTTTCTTCATAATATTCAGGATTCAATTTCTCTTGCAAACCCAAACACAAACTTTGCCCTCTTCTTATGAGCACATGTTGCTATCCTGTTTCTACTAGTAGCTATAGGGGTCGTGCGACCGGGTGACGGGCAGCCAAAAACCAGGTACTTATTTTATATTATGAATATTTTTGGCACAAAATTAACGTTTTGGGCGTGGCACCAGAACAGGGGTTTTTCGCCTCCGCCGGCGCCTGCGGCGGGCATGTGTATATATATATTTTTTTATGTTGATAGTCTATAATCTATATTCTGTAAGTCAGGTACTATATGATTCTATATTATGAACATTATGTAGAATCATTAATAAAATTATAAAACATGTTTTTAAAAATAGCCATGCTATAGGCTTTTTACGTTATATTTAGGATGACGTCACATTTAGTAAATTTCTGCTGCCAACCTAACAAAACTAAAAGTACTTTTCAACGCATTTAAAGTAGGGCAATTTCAGATGTTTTTGGTTGGCAACGGCGCGCGACGTTGCATGATTTATATCGATTTTTATAAACATTTTCAAATAATGCGTGTCGATTCATTTCGTTATTTTAAGCTGTCAGTCGTCTTGAAAATTATTATTAACTATTTTGTATAATTCTAATTAAGTGCCAAAAATACGTTACAGTTAGAAAAAAGTTCTTTCAAGAATTCAGTACTTCTTCGTAGCGTAAACTTACTCAGAAAATGCCAGCAGGTTTGTCGGAATCGGCCTCAGGAAAAGGTAGTATACATAATAACGTATTTCCAGCAGGAACGCGACCATTTTTGCTTCTTACTGCTGTGAGGCATGTAAGTAGATTACCTATTTTCCGTTTCGTTTGACAGAAAAGACTATTTTTACCTGGTATGCGCGCGCAACATGAGGCAAGTCTTTTTATTAGCTAACTAGTACAGGTGTGAAGTCTTCGTTTTGAACGCTGGACATCTCCTTACCCTTGTTCATTGCTCGTGGTCTGACAAAAATAAAAGTACGGTTGATATTCAACTTGACATAGCTTGACAAGTGACACTCAAAAGTATTTTGAAATTTTCATTGATAAATACGTTGCAAAACACGCGGTTTTTCTTCTTCTCTTTTTGTCCCGTGCAAATAAGGAGGATGCATTGCCATACGTAAGTCTCACATAATTTAGTACGTTTTGCCTCGTCTTGTGCATCAATGAGCGTTCTGTGTCTTTTTTTATCTAACGAAGTTTTCGTATTATTACCTCTTTGGTTGGTAAAATAGATAGGTCTACTGTCACGTGACATTCTGATAAATTATAAGAAAAAAAATAGGCATTGACAACATTGTCTCTTTTTGTTCTATGACGTCATCCTAAATATAACGTAAAAAACCTATATATCCTCTTCACAATCCGATGTCCACAGGTACAGGTGAATTTGTCACCTTTCCCTATCAAATAGCATTGAAAGGTGATAAATTTTACCTGTACCTGTGGACATCGGTTTGTGAATGGATAATATTTGTATGTTTACTTGATGAGGGCGGCAAACAGTACATTCGCCTAGGGCGCTAAAGTCGCTTGCGCCGACCCAGGCCGCTTCTGTGAAGAAGCCTCTGAGTCTGCGGAGCAAATATTTTGCAACTGTGAGGCATTATGTCACAGAAGACTCATCCATCTGGAGCAGCCGTACTTAACGGCTGTGGATGTAACCCACTAGATATAAGTGGAAGCAAAATAGAACTAATCAGGTCGTAGTGCCAAGACGTCCATAATCTAAATGTTAGAGGTCTTGCTTGCAGTGGATTGGAAGGATAACACACTTGACTAAACTACAGTTTCTTTATTGAAAACTTACTGTTGTTTAGTCAAGTGTCTTATCCTTCCAATCCACTGCAAGCAAGACCTCTAATAAGTTATTGGCCCAGACTGCTAGGGAGAAGTAATTAAAAAAATCGGCTATACTGCAAAGAAAAAAAAAAATTATTGAAAAATGGTAGACAAAACCGGTCTTGGAAATATTACCAAGTTCACTAGCAAAAACTATCATCAATGGATGTTTCAAGTTCAGTGTGCATTGAAGGCAGAAGGGCTGTATGGACTGGTTTACCAGCTGCTACTCATCAAGTGGACGAGCTTTCAACATGGTACAGAAAAGAGGCACAAGCAATGTTTTTAATAACATCGGCCAAGGATTTCGAGTAGATTAACTTGGTAGAAAGCTGCCAAACCTCGAAAGACATGAAGGAAAAGTTAGATTGTTTATCGACAGAGGTCAAAGGTAAACAAACTAATGGCTCATGAAAAATTTCATCAATACAAGATGGATCCTGGTGATTCAGTGGCAACGCACGTAGCAAAAATTAGGAACCTGGCACAACATATCAATGATTGTGGTAATACGGTTGGTGAAACTGCCATAATCACAAAAATTTTGAACACGCTGGCACCTAAATACCGAAACGCTAAACAAGCTTGGTTATCAATGGACGAGACGAAGCAGAATGTAAAGAACCTGACAGCAAGACTTTTAAATAAGGAAAAAGCTTTAGCAGCCATGATCTTGAACAGAAAGAAAAGCACATCGAATACAGAAAAAAACGAAGAAAAAAGTAGAAGGTTTCCATTCAGATGCTTCAACTGTCAAAAACGTGGACATATGATTAAAGAAAGAAAAATGAGACAGCCTCAAGTATTGATTTACAATAATTAAATCTAATATCGTGTGACGACCATTTGATTTTAGACAGTGGTGCCCCTGCGCTCATGAGTTACAGAAGAGACTATTTTTTTGAATTGGAGGAGTTAAAGAGTCTTGTGTATCTAGGAAACAGTAAGAGCTTAGAAGTGAAAGGAAAGGGAACTGTAAAGATTCAGAAATTAATAGATGGAGAATGGTGTGACTCTTACATACACAATCTACTTTTCATCCCAGAACTGAGAAAGAATCTTATCACTGAAAGAGTCTTGACAAATAAGAAGATGACCATAATCAGAGAAGGTAATACCGCAAGAATTTATGAAGAAGAAGACCTAGTAGCTAGTGTCATTCAGCAAGAATCGAATAACCATTAAAAAATGCTTATTCGCACAGTGTGCAACCAAAGGGAAATTAGTGTTGCCCAAGAGGTTAGCGACTCAATAAAAAACCGGTATGAGAGAGTTGGGCATAGAAGCAGTATTTTAAAGACGTGATCACTAAAAACATAGTGAGAGGTGTAAAAATAAGTGAATTTAACAACTTTCAGTGAGAAGCATGCATACTAAGTAAACAGCACAGAAAAAGTTTCAAGAAGTCAACACGAACTCTTAAAAGTGCTCCTGGACAACTAGTGTATAGTGACTTATGTAAACCCATAGCAACACCTTCATTACCTATCAGGTGCTCGTTATATGTTGCTTTTCAAAGACATCTACACAGGTTACCGGGTAGCTTATTTTAACAAGCACAAAAGTGATACGTATGAGTACTTTGTTCAGTTTAAAAGTTTAATCAAAACAAAATTTGGACACTCAGTGAATGCTTTGCATGTAGATAATGATCGTGAATATATACAAAGAATATAAACAAAGAACTGGTAACTTACATGAACAAAGAGCCATTGAACTAGAAAATATTGCACCCTATACCCCGAAGCAGAATGGTCGATGTGAGAGAGAAAACTGTACCATCATGGAGAGTGTCAGGTCAATGCTTATTAGTGCAAATGCACCTCACTATCTTTGGGCAGAAGCAGCAAGTACTGCAATATACTTTCTAAATCGAACACCTTCTGAGCAATGGACAGGTGAGAAACCATACATGCTAAAACATTTGGCTGTATTGCATACGTATACACACCAGATCAAAAGCGCACAAAACTAGAGCCAAAAATGATATTTGTTGGGTAAGACAAAAACTCAACAAATTATCGTTTGTATAATCCCATAAATAGAAAGTATCATGCAATGTTTTATTTGAGGAGAAAAACAAGGGATTTGTTGACAAACAAGAAGAGATACCAGTGTTGACTGAGTTCGAAAATGATGAAGAAGAGAATATTAGAATCCCACCTCCTTAACTCGGGCCAAAGAAATATAGAAATACCACAAAATTTGAGTTATTTTTAGTAGAGCTAGATGTTACAAGTACTTATGAAAAAGCAATAAGTTGTAATGACTCTGGAAAATGGAAGAAAGCTAAAAAGGAAGAAATAAATGCTTTCAACGAAACCAAGACATGGATTTTACAAGATTTGCCAGAAGACAGAAAGGCAATTGAATCAATTTGGGTCTTTAAAGTAAAATACGACAGTCAAGAAAAAATCGAAATATACAAAGCTAGGTTATGTGCAAAGGGCTTTGCACAGATGGTCTCGATTTTGCTGAAATATTTTCACCTACAACAACTTATGATTCAATCAGGGTTGTTCTATCTGTTGCTGCACACAAAAGCTACAAAATCAAGACAGCCTTCTTATATGGTGAACTTTCTGAAAATGGAGGTACCTGAAGGGTTTCCGAAGACTGACAAAGTGTGTAAACTAATATCACTATATGGACTCAAACAAGCACCCCAGTGCTGGAACCAAAAATTTGACAGCGTTCTAAGACAGTTTGGTTTCGAACAATGCCAAGTTGACAAATGCATCTACCAAGGTACAGTCCAAGAACATACAGTTTTGCTCATTATTTATGTTGACGACGGACTACTGATGTCAAGCTGTGAGACTGTATTAGAAACTATTCCTACTGAGCTGCAGAAATGGTTTCAGATTAAGGTGAGCAACGTTAGCAATTCTATTGGACTGGAAATAATAGAGAACAAACAAACAAAAAAAATTTTTATCCATCAAACAAGTTAGTAAATTTTCAATGAAAAAACTGTAGTTTAATCAAGTGTGTTATCCTTCCAATCCACTGCAAGCAAGCAAACACTAAACAATCCAACCATCGCAACCTACAAGGTAGAAACTCCCCGAAACATCAGCAAACATTAATTAAGTGGGCAATATAAATTTTCGAGTTTTTTCAGAAAATTATTTAGGTTTTGAATCTCATTGAATAGTAGGTACATTACCTTATCATATCCCATTAGATTATGCATCATGGTTATAACATAAATATTTTAAATTTGAATAAATAACATTTAAAAATTACACTTATTTTAAGTCTACAATTTTATTTGTATAATTCTGTTATGCTTAGTTCAACGCTGCGAAAATCACATATTCGTCTGACAAAACTAATTACCCCTCTTAAACTATAAAGCTAAATCTGAATCTATGTAAACTTAGTGTTTTATCGCATGAAATATATTCACGTTATTGTCCTAAAGTTTGTCGCTAATTTTGTTCCGAGGAGACCCAATAAATCTCTGGGTAAAATTGTCATAAATATAATTTTCTTGTCAAGAGAGAGTAATATTTCTAGCTAATTAATTTAATCCAACGCAGCACGAAGCAGGTTACACGCAAAAGAATATAGAAACAATAACTATTTATTTGAACTTCGAATTGAAAGCCGATTAGGTACTAGTAAATATTTACTAATCTATCATTGCAAAGTGCTCTTAATTAGAAGCCAATGGCGTAGTATTTCAAAAAGCCCTTCAGAACTTCGAATATTCTCCATGTTTGGATAATGTTGTTGCCTCAATCTCAAATCGCAAAGGCAAACTGAAGTCACATTTGTACACAAAGGAAGGTAATTAGAACCAAATTTAAATGGACTATTTCCTTCACCTTTGTCAATAAGTGAAATAAGTTAAACATTAACTTGTGCTTCAACTGATAGAATGGCATTTTTAACCAATGAGAGATATGAAATGGCGTATTTGATTGAAACAAAGTGGCACAAACATGAAGATACGTGAGAAATTCGAAAGAAAAAAGCTACAAGAGGAAACTGGAGAGCTCGAATTGATTCTGAATGAAGAATTCGGCTCCAGAGTAGGTCACTCTACTGAGTCTAGAGCACGGATTTAACAGAAGAAGAGCTACAAAACCACCTATCTACTAGGTAAAACTATTTAATAATTTGTGTACAAAAAGCAGAATAAGATATATTTGGAAGAAAAGAAAATGTGGTTCAAGTTCAAGAAAATCTGTCGTTATTAGGTTATGTCTCACCTGTTGGAATGGGTTTTATTTGCCTCGAAAATACTCTGGATTAGTCTGGATCGAGGTCTGGATTCGAAATCCAGGAGTGAGTGAGGTGATCTTTACGCTACTCCTTAGGGCAGCTTTTCACTAATGATCAATTAGCGCCCGACTTAAGGGGCCTCGAACATCTTAAATATTAACATCAATTAAATATTGTACAGGTTGGTATTATCTTTCATCTTTTCTTTTGGCATAACTCAACTACTTGACTTTGGGTGTACCGGTATTACTTGGGTGATTTCGAATTAAGTTAAAAAGTTGGAGGAAGCCAATTTAGTGAAGCATAAATAATTCCCTAGGAATCAGGTTTCTGCAAACAGTCATTTCGCCAGAAATAATCCTCAGAATTCTGCAGTCCCGAGTAGTTCTCAAAGTCCTAGTTTTTCCCGTAACTCACAACCTTCCAGAAATAATTCTCAGCCTTCCGCTCGAAATTCACAAACTACCGCTCAGAACAATTCTCAGTTCAACTCCCGCAACGCTCCTGAACGCAAATGTTGACATTGTGATGGCACAGGTCATTTTTACTTTGATTGTCGTCGCCAGAGAAAGAAATTTTGTTTTCGTCGTGGTTTAGCAGATGTAACCGTGAAAACATGTCCTACCTGTAATCCAAAAAACTAAATTCTGGTGGTATACAACAAGGGCATTGTATATTAGCTACCTTATCGGCCAATCTTCTTACTTACAATACCTATCCTTCTACCGAACAAATCGCTTACCCTGAATTCTACAAGGACTATCTTGTATCTTTTTCGATACCTTTTCCCAAACTTGAAAACAATACCGCTGAACTAGCTCCTGTCTGTGTGCCCCGAACTCTCGACAATCGACCTTACATGAAGGTTAATATATTTGATTTTGAAGTTGTCGGATTATTTGATAGTGGCGCAACGATTTCCATTGTTGGTTCAGAAGGTTTAAAGTTTCTCGAAAATTCCGATATCGTCATAAATCCTTCTTCCATTAAGTGTGTGGCACACAACAGAACGTTAGTGGTATTATTGATTTACCTATTTACCTTAATGATTCTTGTCAAGTCTTAAAAGCTTTAGTGGTACCATCCTTGGTACACAGTTTCATTTTTGGCAGCGATTTCGCCATGCAATTTTCATTAATAGTTGACTTCAGTAAAAATACCTGTTTTCCCAAAATACTTCTACCTTTGATTTCCAAAATTATAACTATGATGTTACCACACTTTTTACCTTGGATGATTTGTCAGATAACCAGCGTACCCTTGCTCAATCAGTTTTGGATTCTTTTCGTGAAATAACTAGCGACACTCAAATTGGCAGGACAAATTAAATTTCCATGAAAATTGATACTGGTGACGCCAAATCTTTTAAGAGAAAGCAGTATCCCATGTCACCATACATGTTGAAAATTTTAAATCAAGAGCTTGACGATATGCTTAAATTAGGTGTCGTTGAACCTTCAAAAAGTCCATATTCTTCTCCCGTTCTTTTCGTGAAAAAAACCAATGGTGAAATGAGATTTTGTTTTGATGGTCGATTCTTGAATGAGCAAGCGAAACATGATAGCTATCCTTTACCTAATATAGAGGGAATTCTCAGCATGTTGCGTGGTGCAAATTTTATATCTTCTGTAGATCTCCGTAAAGCTTTCTGGCAAATTCCTCTCGACGAAGATTCTCGAGAAAAAACAGCTTTTTCTCTCATGGGTCGTGGATTATTTCAATTTACTTCTGTTCCTTTCGGTTTGTGTAATAGTGCCCAAGTTCAACAGAGACTTGCGGAAAGTTTATTTGGTCCTCGTTATGAGCCCAATATCTTTTGTTACCTTGACGATATTGTAATAATTTCTTCCACATTTGAAGAACATGTCAAGTTACTTTCTGAAGTTAAAGACATCTTAGAAGTTGCTAATTTGACAATCGATGTTGATAAATATGAGTTCTTCAAAACATCTCTCAAGTTTCTCGGATATATTGTCGGATCAGATGGTTTGCGAACAGATCCTGAAAAAATTTCCGCTTTGATTAACTATCCCAGACCAACCAATACCACTCAAATAAAAAGATTTTCCGGCTTATGTGGTTGGTATCGAAGATTCTTGAAGGACTATTCTTCCTTAATGGCTCCCATTCACGATCTCCTAAAAGGTACAAAGAAGAATCAACCCAAACAATGGACTCCTGATGCCGAGAAGGCTTTTTTTCAAGTCAAACAGGCTCTTGTTTCCGCACCTGTCTTGAGTCAACCTGACTTTTCTTTACCCTTTACTATCCATAGTGATGTTGGATTGGGAGGTGTCCTCACCCAAATCATTGGTGGTGTCGAAAAAGTGATAGCATATGCTAGTAGGTCTCTCACTAAAGCGGAACGAAACCTGAGTGCAACTCAGAAGGAATGTCTGCCTCTCTTATTTAATATCGATCGTTTTAGAGGTTATATTGAAGGTGTTAAGTTCAAGGGCGGTTTTAAGGGGGGGGTAGAGGGGGTAATTACCCCCCCAGACAAAGATTTTTTTTAAAAATACATTTATCAATTACAACAAAATTTCAACAAAAGACAAGTTCAAAGTACCTAAAGCATTAAAGGCATCGTATAAATATGACTGGCCCACCTTCTTCTATACAGTGAGATAAAGGGTATTCCATTTGTTGGTTTTTGTCTCGGTTTTTGTTGACACATGCAAACTGCGATTTTTTGAAAAAATAATACCTAAATATTTCAAAAACGGTTAAGTTTTGGTATAGGTGATTCCTAACAAAAAGTATGTAGAATTTTCAACAACGATTCATTATTGTACTAAAATATAGGGTGTTTCATTTAAAAATAACAAAGTTCTTTCGCATACCCCATTTACGGATCATCCCTCGGAGCACCCTGTACAGGGTGTCCCAAATTCGAAGGTGATCATTGAGATATCGGAAACTATATGAAATACGAGGTCCGTTAAATTATGGCAAAGTTGCGCAATTTTATCACTAATAAAATGCCGTTTTGAAACTTGAAAAATTCCGAATACCTCCGAAGATATTCGGGAAAAACCGAAATTTTGCAAAATCATTTTTATTTTATCATGAGTCTATTTGAAGCGCAATTTCAAAATAAATTTCACTTCATCATTGTCACTTTTTCCCCTTTACAAGATGTTGCTACAAAATTTCAGATTCGACGTTTCGTCTTTGGGCGACCATCATCAATTTTTTTTTTTTTTAAATATGACGCTTGATTTTTTTTTCAGATTTTAAGATCTTCTGGTGTCCCAAAACCTATGATTTATCGCATTTTTTCAAAAATTACTTTTTAGTAATATCCTACCAAAATTTTCTTCTCCTGTCTCTCTCTAACACATTTAGTTTTTATCGAGGTATTTATGGAAAGTGCCAATAATATAAATTTTTCGAATAAATACGGTACGTCATAGGTTTTGGGACATCAAAATCTCTTAAAATCTGAAATAAAAAATAAGGGTCCCTATTTAGAAAAATAAAGTTGATGATGACTGCCCAAAGACGAAACGTCGAATCTGAAATTTGGTAGAAATATCTTGTAAAGGGGAAAAAGTAACAATGTGAAGTGGCATTTATTTTAAAATTACTCTTCAAATAGATTCAGGAAAAAATAAAAATGATTTTGCAAAATTTCGATTTTCTTGAATATCTTCGGAGGTATTCGGAATTTTTCAAATTTCAAAACGGCATTTTATTTTTCAAAAAATTGCGTAACTTTGCCATAATTTGACCAACCTCGTATCTCTAATAGTTTCCGATATCCCAATGGACACCCTCAAGTTTGGGACACCCTGTATATTTGAAAATGTTTTTAACTAATGCACACCTTAGATGATCAAACAACTTTGTAATTAAATTTTTATTTCTTGCATCACCCTGTAAGAAGATATCGTCTGATATCGCACTAAGCGGACACCCTGTATAACTATTTTGATGGCATCTGGATACAGTTGAGGCGTGTTTTTTGAACGACTTTCGGGTACAAATTTGGGCGTGGCACCCCAAAAAAAATTTCGCCTCCGGCGGTACGTTGGGACACTTCATGATTTTCCTTTCGTCCATTACCCCCCCCCAGAAAATCATGTATGGACCGCCACTGGTTAAGTTCACGGTTGTCACTGATTTTCAAGCATTGTTATGGCTTAATAATCTTAAAAATCGCACAGGAAAACTTGCACGTTGGGCTATAAAGCTGAGGACTCATACTTTTGATTTGGTTCACCGTAAAGGTAGAAACAATATTGTGCCTGATCTCGTATCCCAGAGTGACTTCCGGAGGTTTCTCTTATCGATATAGTTCCCGAAAATCTTGACAATTGGTATCTCTCCTTGAGAGGAAAAATTCATCAATCTCCCGATCATTTTCCTCACTCTAAAGTTCAAAACGGTATTACTTACAAATTAATTTTGTCTGCTGTCCCTGTCAAATCCAACACTAGAAAGTGGAAAATAGTAGTCCCTAAATATCTTCAGAAACAGACTATCCAAGATTGTCACAATCCTCCTACCGCCGCTCATTTGGTTTCTTCAAAACTTTATCTCGAATTCAAGAACTTGTCATGTCTGTGCAAGTCAGAAGGTACCTATCTAATCTTCCTCCATTAGGATTAATAGGCAATGAAAAATCCGTTCAGTTTCCTTGGCAAATCATTGCAGTAGATTTAATGGGTCCATTTCCGAGATCACACAAAAACAATTGTTACCTCCTCGTCGTCTGTGATTGGCTCACCAAATATTGTCTTGTGCATCCCTTGCGAGTTGCTACTGCCAACTGTATCGTTCTGGAAAACGAGGTGTTTCTTAAATTTGGAGATCCACAATACATCATCTGTGATAATGGTTCCAACCTTGTGGCTAATACTGTTAAAGTAGGGTAGGAAGCTTTTCAAAAGTTCAATGTCAAGCTCCACGGAAATGATGCTGATTTGAAAATGTGGCCTTTTTGGAATGGACTTGTCGGGAAAATCGGCCGTACGAAAGACCCTAAGTCATAACGCATTCCTTGAAAAGCCATTACTTATAAAACTTGAAAGAACTTACCACGTTTTTGGGTGGGAATTCCAACTTAAAATAAAACCGCAATCACGAGACTTTTTGATTCGAATTTTTCTTAAATCGACAGATTATTGCCACACGCAACTTTAATTAGTTAAACAAGGCATCGCCCAAAGGCCGGTAAGATTTTTTTTTTCGATCAGCACTTTCAGCCAATCAACTTTTCAGTTCAACGAGACAATTCAAAAGGGACGAGAATCGATTTCCTACGGGCCAGGTAAGTACGGATATAGCGCTTCCTCTCCAGATAGCCACGGCAATTGTTGATACTAACCAATGTGTCAAATTTAAAAGAAAATTGCGCCCTCTAGTGTAATAATTTAATAATTGCTATATAATAAATAGCGGGAACCTTGTATTTTTTAAATGTCAAGGTGGGTTCTAACAGACATTTAATTCAATTTAGCATTTAATATAATTTAATTTAAAAAGTTTACTATACAATACCATATGACGCCGTTCATACAAAATTTTAATTTAAGACATAATATAACTTAATTTAAAAGTTGGCCAACTTTTATCTTTCAAAATTAAATTAAATTAAATTTGAGGTTGATCCATTATTTTCATCAGTTTGACAAGGCAGATGACGGATAATGACATTTTTCTATATCAGTTAAAAAATTACTGTATGAACGCCACAAAGTAAAATTATATTAAATCTTAAATTATGTTTATATAAAATTAAATTAAATTTCTGTTAGAACCCAGCTTTAGTCACCAGACTGTCAACATTTAAAAGCATTATATGAAGTTAAATTTGAAAGAAAAAAGGTCAAGTAACTTTAAACGTTACAAGAAGCTCAGAATCCCTTGTGAAAAAAAAAACGTGCAAAGCAAAACTCACCGAATGGATGGTTGTAAAAATCCGAAATCATCGGCGAAATTATGGCACTTTACGAAAACGTAACGCAACGTAAGGTAAGTCAATGTACCATAAAATAATAAACAATAATTGAGAATATTAAGGTCACAATTCCTCAAAGGCGAAGACAAAATTTAACTTCTTCTGAAAGACATTTTTCTCGGAACCACCAAACGTGAAAGAAAGAAGCCCCAAATAGAATTAATTAGCTGTCCTAGATTTGAACAATAGAGATGAGGCAAAGTAACGACAAATGTTAAAAATAAATCAAGATTTGTAAGTACCAAAACTTACACACAACAATATAACCTGAGAAAAATGACTACAGTTGACGACTAATGATAACAACAAGTAATTACCCACTAGAACAATCATAATTTGCAGAATAGGACAATGAATAAACAATTCGTGTTGCAAAACGTAAACGCTTATAAAGGAATCGATGATCCCAGAACCATTGCTAATTGAAAGCGATTGAAAGGCCAATTGACAAAGATGTACGACATTTCTTAAGTGTCACTATAAATAGAGAGCAAAAAGAGCAATTTATGGAACCAATGATGGAACCGGATGCAGAACTAAATCTGGTACTGAGTTCAGCAATAGAACAGAGTACAGTTGCGGCGTGCAGAACACACTTCGTGAACGGACCACGAAAACTTAACCCAAGAATAAGAAAGATTTGATTTGTTTACTTCTTGAAATTTAATTAGAAAAATGGAATTAAAATATTGATTAAAATCGAGGAAAATCATTAGTCGTCAACATTGGTCGTCAACAAGAACTACTCACAAGTGAAAATAGAATTTTAATATTAAAGATTAGAAAATTCTCAGGAGCTGCAACTACTGGAATTATTGTTGCATGTTTATAAAGGAAAAATGTAAACAAAGTCTAATAAAATCAGGGAAAAATTGAATATACAGGGTGAATCTGAAAGTGAGGCTTTTTTTTAACAGGGTATATATCTCGCTAAAATAAGTTGTTTGGCGAAAATTTTTTTACATAAAAAATTTAAGATAACGGAGGTACAGGTATTTGAAGATATAATAGTTATTTATGTATCAAGGGTACTAAGTAGATGATTATGCCCTGAGGGCGACAGTCTTACAAAGCCGAGGGCCTCTGGCCCGAGGGTTCGTAAGTCGCCCGAGGGTATATATATCTATTAGTACCCGTGGTGCATACAAATTTTTATGTCATACCAGTTTGGCTGTGAATAATAAATACTTGGGAAAAAAGTGTCACTTTGCAAATTGTCATCAGTGTTCAAAATCATCATTTTTTGACTAAAATAATATGTTTATAAGCGTAAATTTATATTTTGTTAATAAAGAATAAGTTAATTGAAAACTTTTTTTTGCGTCTTTATGCCCGTGCGGGCCATAATGTGTACTTTATGCCCGCACGGGCATAAAGTAATGAATTATATAGATGGTATCTAAGGTATAAAAACACAATAATGTATTGGTATGACATAAAAATAATTAAGTTGAAAATGGAAAAAGGAGTTTTTGATTGATTTTTCTGATGGAATAATGCAACTGTAGATTATCTATTATGGAAAAAAACTCATTATGCTGGATAAATAACTGCTTTTTTCCGAGAAAATGTAAGCAAAATGTTTTATAATTGGATGCCTATTCTCGAAACTGGGGAACAGCGTTCTCATGAGAACGATTGATCTGGTCTTTGTCAGTGTTATGCAAACATGAGTATGGGCAAATAAGGCGGCGAAGATAGGACCTTCGTTCTCATAAGAATGCTGCTCCCATGTTTTGAGAATAAGGACCCTGGAGTCTTCTTAAGACCTTGAAATACCTGTAACTCCGTTATCTTAAATTTTTTGTATAAACAATTTTTTGCCAAACAACTTATTTTGGCGAGATATATATCCCGTTAAAAAAAAGCCTCACTTTCGGATTCACCCAGTATAAAGGAATTTTGAATGGAAAACTGAAAATATGTGTGAAATAGTTAAGTCAATTCTGATACGTTACATACTGACAATATCATTCGACGTATTATTTAAAATTATCGAAACTAATTAAGGCAATAGATCATCATGGAAAAGTTCAGCTTATAGACTGTGAGATAGGGGCTGTTTAGTGGAGTCATTTTTTTTTTGTCTGGCATTTTGAGGGCTGAATGTGGCTACTAAGCTGATGAGAATATGAGTGAATTTAATGCCTGCCTCCCGTTCGAAAATTTGCAGAAGAAAAAAATTGATTTACATGAGGAATTTTTTTTTAATGATCTCAAATTTTTTGGCTTCTAAATAAAAGATTGACATTGATAAATAGTTCACCCATAAAAAATATCAGATGCTTTTCAATAGCTGAAAAAGTGGGGATGAGTGTCAACTTCCAAGAGAAAAGAAAAGAACCTTCCGCGTTTACTTTTTGTCTGGTAATCGAGAGAATGGAAGGTTTTGTTGTGAAAATATCGCTGAAAAATCGCCAGACGGTAATCCCAGTTCGAAGTCGAGTTTTCTGGCGAAACATTCTGTGGACATTTCGAACAGGTGGCAGGCACTGAAACCACCTATATTCTCATCAGCTAACTAGCCACATTCATCCCTCAAAATGCCAGACAAAAAAAAATTACTCCACTAAACAGGCCCTATCTCAGGGTCTATTACGTGCACTCAACAGATGATTACTGCGGGATATTTCATTGCATTTGAAATTGGATACATGCGAAACTCTTCAAAATTAATAAAATCTCCACCGCATAAACCCACTCGTCGAATGCTGCGAAATAATCGGTTCGTGTTTTATTTAGAACCCAGAGGCAATCGCGTGCTTTACGAGTTGTTGATGACAGTCATGTTGACAAGAATGTTATGTAAATCGACGAAAGCCATTAGCTAATTTTATTCGAAATTGGGTCAGCGGCAATATAGGAGATGAATTAAAATGACAATCGTTTTAATTGGGTATTTTAATGAAATTAAACCAGTCATAAATGTTTCAGCTTAAATGCGTAATGGATAAACAGGATTAGTAGTTTATTTGAATTGGTTTTGAATTAAATTCATGCGATGAATATTTCAAATGTTTTCATGCTTTATTCTTGCATTTCATCCTCTTGTTTAGCGTCTTAAGAATAAAAATATCATGAAAAATAAATATTTTTGAGTTATTTTCATGTAGGTAGACATGATAAAATTAACCTAAGAGTTCACAATACACATTGATACACTTGTGATTGAGATTTACTTAAGGTACTTGTGGTTTAGGCAATATTCAATAAATTATAATATTTATTTTGCAATTTCAAAAGCATATTTGACTTAACTCCCTCGGCACATTACCTAATAAGGTTACGTCTAGGTTTCGCTCCTTTGATCGCTGAAATGTTCGATAACTATTTTAGTTTAAATTGGGAGTTATTTTATTTTAAATTGAAATAGAAGAGAAATTGCAAGCTATATGTTGCTGACTGATCGAAATAGCGCAAATTTCATTTCAGTTGGCAATTTATTTGTGTCCGATCACGAACGAGAGGGGCTAATCAATTACTCGGCTAATCAATTATCAAGAAAATCTTCTCGGAAAATCCGTTTCGAATGTTTGACTTGGAATTGGGATCCCTATTTACTCTAGACACAAGAAATCTTGCAGTTGCTATCGAATTACCTCTGACAGGAAATTTTCTTTTATTGATACTATTTGTATTACGGTTTGAAATAAACCATTTACTTGGGCAATTTTCGGATGAAACTTATTAAAAGGCTTATTAGCATTCAAAAGGGTTAAGAAATTATCCACCCACAAACGTTAGCGTTTGCCGAACATCCCTATCCAACCCTAAAAGAGTAAGAAAATAGAAATAAAAGCAGCCATTGAATGAACAATGAGTTGTTTCAGTTGAAAGGGCACGGTACCTTTTATATTTAGATTATATTTAGAAAACAAGTGAAAAGGTTTTTAATTCGCGATAATGAGTTAATTTACATATTCATTATACACCCCTAAAGTAACTGTAAAAGATAATGGCGTGAAATTTACACTGGAAACGCGGATATTATCATAATTAATATTTATATCATGATCGAAATAATGTATGTACAATCAGGAAAGCCAATAGGTTTTGTTTAAAGTTTGGATGTTGATGACAATAAAATAATTTCGAAATACCTACTATCGCTGAGTTTTAGCAACTTTGGTCAGAAAAAAATATTCAAAGCAGTTATTGGAAAGCGTTGATATAGAAGGCTTAAAAAAAATATAAAGGAACTTGTTAATTTTTTTTCTAATTGAAAGTTCGTATCGACGTATCGTAGATCATTTTTATAGTTCTATCGACGGTTCATCCCTTAACTGGGACTATTCAAAAGTTATTCGAGACAATAAATCAATTATTTCTGCATAATTAACATGATCAAGACATAAAGCAATTAAAGAATAAAGAACAACAAGCAAAGATAATATGAAAGAATAACGAGCCTTATATTGAGTGATTCGCTTATTCAGGTGAAGTATTTCCGCTTGTTGAATAGGTTTTTTGTTTCATAAGATAAAATTGCTGTAAAAACACGGTAAAAATCTGACAAAAATGTTTCACTGGCTAAACACGCTTCTTTATGGTCTAATAAACTAAGAAACAACGTTTGCAAAACATATTTTAAAAAATATTCTCTTGCTCTTGCTGAACACAGCCCCACTTGTTATTTTTAAGGTCTGTTGGATTACATGAGTCGGGCCGAATGCACGAGCAACTTCCATATTTCCAGCTTAAAACGAGTTTATATAGATATTTTTCTGGTATTTTTTTTTAAATATATTTTATTTTTAATGCCATATACTGCTTATAGGCACTTTGTATCATCAGTGAATTCTATACTTACGTCAGGTTATAGTTGCTGTATCTGAACAAACTTCAGGCTAATTTAAAACTTGAAATTTATAAAATTAATATTTTTATACTTAAATTTCAATAGGATTGAAATTGCCGAAATACTTCAGTGAGAATTATTTTGGGATTCTATCTTCAAATCCTTTCAACAGTTGCATTAGAAGAACCTCCAAGCTTTTGCACCATACACTCTTATTTCTAGCAACCCTACAAGCCTCGATTGTATGGTTTACCCAAAATTCACAAAATAGACATACCCATCAGAACAGTAGTCAGTTCCACTAACACTTCAGTTTCCTTCCTAGCTAGCTTCGTTTTAGAACTAATAGCTTCACAGGTTTTGCCCCAAAATTTTGTATGAAAAATTCCATAAAGTTAGCGAACAAACTCGTTCACCGTCAGCTACTACGACACGTAGTTACCTTCTAGTTTATTTTGATGTCTCTAATCTTTTTACCACAGTGCCCAAATCCGAAACTGTTAATATTATTGGTAGGTAACCTTTTGAAAGGCAAAATAAATGACACCAGCACATCCATACTTTCTCTTCTGGATCTCTGCCTTCCACAGAATTTTGTGTGTGTTCAACAACAAGTTCTCTTAGCTACCTGATGGCCTGGCCATGGATAACTGCCTCACGCCTTTTCTAGCTGACATCTTCATGGATTATCTTGAGCCGTAGTTCATATTTACCAATGTCAAAAGGGAAATACTACACTGGTATAGGTAGGTAGGTACGTGGACGATTGCTTTTGAATAAGTTAAATAACCTACACCCCAACATTTTCTTCACCTTAGTTGACGACCGAATTAATTTTCTGGATCCAACTATCTAATCACTTGGATGGATTATAATTCTCAATTTACAGAAAACCAACTTAAAATAATCATGTGATCCCTTTCCACTCTAACCATCCCAAACAACATAAAATGGCTTCAGGTTTTTACTACCTCACCGTCTTCCTACTAACTACAAAGAAAAATTAAAAACTCTCCAACAGAAAGCATAACAACAATTATTGATTGAAACCCTGACCAACAAAATCAAACTTAAGAAAGAAATATTTCCAAACATACTTCAAAATTAAAAATATATTTCAGTCCCATACATAAATTCATTTCTTAATAAAAAAAATCTCTAAAATTTTTCTTAAACATCAAAGTGACCTACACATTTCCTAAAAGAAAGAATCAGTTGGGTTCTTGTTTGGTCTTTACTATATAAGGACAAAATTGACAAGCTAGCCAAAAGCATTGTCTATAAGTTGGAATGCGATTCCTGCAGTTGTTTCTTATGTAGCACGTACTTGTAGGCCATTGAAGACACGGATAGCTGAACATTCGAAAATTTTTCACCAAATTAGTTTTAAGAACTACAACACACACATATCCAATGAGCTAGAGAAAAACTCCTCTTGTATAAATATACAAGTCAATCTTAATAGACCTTACATCTCTCTGCATAGGAGATTACATAACTAACCCGCTTTGATATATTTAAAAGGATTGGTTTCGCTGGATTCAACCGTTGGAAGTTGGATAGAAAATTCCTTTCAAGTTTTATTATATTAAAAATCTGTTGCTCTCTCTTATCAATTATTATTATCTCATTTCCCCCAACTTCTTTCAAACTGGAGTATTTTCTTTTCTTACGCTACTGCGGAGTCTCTTTTGTGGTCATTTTTGTACTTTTGTCAAGAAAATGTTCGTCTTCCTCGTTTTTCTTCCTTTGTTGTGCCACCTGAAGGAGGCAAGGTACTGATTTTGATGACAAGTGATTTTGAGCCTGATTGACGTATCGTTTCATAACCATACCACAGATCACCTAATACAGATGCGTAAGTACGTATTCTTGCCTTCGACGATATTCTGTGACGAAGCCGCGGAGCCAGCTCCCCCCCGCATAGATACAGATCGACCGCGTCAGGACAATTAACGTGGCCCAGTGCGTGAGCATATTCCAGCCTGTGCACATATTTTTGCGGGTAAAAAAGAATATTTTTTTGCTGTTTGTGAACCAATTAAAGAAATAATATTATATTATTGAGCTTCCGCATTTATATAATAAATATGTTCAAAAATACATTGATGCGGCATTGTTGTGGCCAGCCTATGTCCATCAAATTAATCTTGAACCGCGAATTCGCCGCTCTTTCGCATCTGTATGTACGTAATCTGTGACCATACTTTATGGGCAATGACCAGGGAAAAGCTGATGCCAGACGTTTTTTGAAAAACTAAAAACGGCAAAAATGTGATCCTGCTTGGCACCTCATAATTTTAACTAATAAGTGCCTGCTTAAGGGTAATGCCTTCAACCCTTCACCCTTTTCTTAATACATTGGGGAATTAATATGTTAGTCCGTCTCAAATTTTAATGTGTAGTCCTTGTAGTACATACTAAGAAAAAGAAAACTATCGGAAGAAGAGGAAGATATTAAAATCTTGATAAATATTAAACGTGAGTTGTATAGTAGGTATTTCCTTTTCGAAATTGCTTCTCATAACTATAAGAGTTATACTCTGAGATATTAACCGGCCGTATAACATAAATCAGAATTTTTAAGAGATTAAAGGCACACTTAAGTAATCAGTTCTCGATACTGATTTCATTTAATTTTACTAATGAGTTTTACTCTTCTCTAATTGCTCAAAATTCAAAAAGTAAGGAGCCAATGGCCGGGATCCTAATTTTTTTATTGATCATCTCCTCTGTGTCTTGTTTTCTTTAGCAAAATAAAAACTCGTGTGGACGAATGCAAGATTTATTCAAGACTAAAAGTGACTTAAAGCAAAACAATATAAGCAACATAACCTTAAAAAAAACACAGCTATTTACGTCAAGCAAGAAAAATGTATTAGGCTCACCAAACCACGTGATTTTTCAATATGGCGACTGTGGCAAATTTGACGTTTGTTTGTTTATCTTGAGTTTATTTGGAATATTTTTAAGCTAATTACAGTTTACTTTGTTATAATATACTTTTCGGGATGCAGTGTGAATATTTAAAGACTTAAATGCAGGAAAATCGGGATGTGGGCGAACGATAAGTTTGAAAAAATGTCTATTTGACATTTGTTTACATTTTGACCTAGTTTTTTACGGCAATGAGCAAATGAAGGCCTACAAAAGCTTAGATTCTTACAAGTATGTCGAGTATGGCTTTATTTTAGATGCAGGAACAGTGGTACTGAATAATTTTCACGTTTTAATTGGAAAAGTTTGAAAGGTTGGGCACTGAAAACAACCTGACATCATCCTTGTTGAAACGCCTTCTAAAATCAACTACAAGACACCTTTGTGGCATTTTTAATTAGAAAAAAGCCTTATGAAGTCAATAAAATAAAAAAATTAATAGGGTTTAGTCACAAAACAACCACACAATGCACTTTAAAAAGCATTAAATTCTGTACTGCCGTATACAGAATAAGGAACTTCCGCCCCGGTCGCCATTTTGGAATAGTTTTGACAGGTCGTTGGAATGCCTAATTGGCATGATCGATAACAATAAACAATGGATAGGTATCGTATAAGCTTAGCTTTCATATTGAAAAAACAAAATAATCACAACACTTCCTCTAAAGCTTAACTTCCTTATTTTTTAAAAACGAAAACTTACTACATATTTTCAATTCCTAACATATCTCGCATATTACCAAAGACTTGATGTGACAAAGGCTTTGTAAAAATATCAGCACATTGAATGTTACTTTTTATAGCACTCCGATTGTCAATTTTAAGATTGAATTTTTCACAAGGTATACCTATAGTTCAGTTAACATACGTGACAACCTTCTTTGGTAACACAGGCAGCACTAACAAATTCTGCTTCGGTCGTGGACAAATCAACACACTATGGTTGCCTGGTTTTCAAAATGACTGCTGCATTTCCAAATTTGCAGAGGATTCCAGAAGTTGATTTTCTGGTCTGGACATCTGTCTGTCTGTCTGCGTCACTGTAGACCTCAAATTCACCACTGGGTTGATATAATAGATAGAATACAGGTTCTCGTACTTTGCAGATAGCGAAAAATTTGCTTCACTAATGACCAATTTGCTAGTGAGGGTTTGTCCAAGTTTCTCGCTACTATATTCACTGCGAATGATGTATCGGGACGGGTGACAATTTGCAGATAGATGAGATTTCCCACAGCTTCTCTGTACGGTACAACTTCTACACATTTACTTGAGTCATTAGCTTTGCACCAACCAACGTCAATAATTATTGGTGTTGACACCGGTTTACTGTCTTGCATATTGAACCGATTGAACCGCTCCAATATTTTATTGACTTTGATTTAAGAAGACAGATCCGTCACTTTGGGAATAAAGGATAACGCATACCTAATATGGAATTTTTGGGCTCTATGGATTTTGCCCATTTTTTGATATGTTGTAGAGGATTAAATTAAATTAGTTAAAATTGTTTAAAACAACTTTTAAATGGGACGAAATCTTGTAGGTATTACGGTCTTTGAGATATGAGCGTTGGAAGATGAACTTTTTTGCGACTTTTTGTGTGAAGAGTATACGAAATACTGGTGCTTTTGGTGTTTATCAGTCAAAATATTGACAGGATCACATATTTTACGTCACTAACGGCCATTTTCATAATAGAGAATTAAAAGTTACTTTAGCTAAATAGACTTTTAGGATAGGATTTTTCAACTTCAAATGAAGCTTTAAATTTAAAGTTTACTTTAAGTTGATTATGAAATTGGCCGTAACAAATTAATGTCTGTATTAAGCTCCTTCACTGATTCACCTAAACGGTTTTTCAGTTAATTACAGAATAGTTCAATCAACTTCAAAACTGAAATTTTTGTCCTTCAAAAAATTCTTCACATGACTTTTATTTTAGTGTGCCAAACGTTCATGCCAAAGTTGCAGCATATTTGCAACAATACATACTGGTTGCATCTGCTGAATAACTTGCAAGTTAATCTGATACAAGTTCCAAGTTCAGACCCAGTGGCTACTACCTTTCCAACCTTCTCGAAAACACAATCAGACCCATTATTCATAATTTTAAAATTAATGCCCTTTTTGGCAGATCTTTGCACCGATAAAAGGTTGCACATTATCTCTGGTGTGTATGTACAACACATCATTCATGACACCGGTAGCCATTTGCCTTGAACAAGTGCTTCTATGGTAACCGTTCCTTTTCCCACTGCATTGATCACTTCCCCATTTCCAATTTTAATCACTGTTGGTTCATTGAAGACCATAAATTCTTGAAATACACTTCGGTCGTTGGTCATATGATCTGATGCGCCCGAATCTATAATCCACTTTCCACGAAACTCAGGGGGAATCGATTTGTAGCCCACAAATGCAGTTTGCCTGGTTTGAGATCCATTCGAGGGATCATTCTCATCATTCTTATTTGGACAGAATTTTGCAATATGTCTCTTTGAACCACACTTAAAACAACCTAGATAGTCCAATGATTTTGTTTTCCATACGTATAACAAGCAGCTACTTTCTTTGACGAGCCCTGTTTTGATTTTCCATTAACTTTGCACTTTGAAAATAATGCCATTGTCTCGTCTACTCCGTCAGCTTTTTGAAGCCTTTGCTCCCCCGTTAATAACCGTGTTGTTAGGTTCTCCAAAGTACGAAGAGTTGCATCAGTCGAGTCCCAAGCACTATGGAAATGTTGGTACTCTTTGGGAAACATAGACAAAATTCTGGTAAGTAGCATGGAATCCTCCTACCTTTGTCATACGGTTACTGATCTGCTCCAATTTTGCAATGTGTTCTGCAACTGGCATAGATGTATTATGCTTGAAATCGACTGCTTCTACACCAAAGACAAGGTTTCTTCTGAGTTCAGATCATATACTAAATGTAGTTTCTGCCACATTTCAGCTGCACTTTCACAACTCATCAAAAACTGTAGTGGTTTGGCTTCAACTGTGGTTACAATTAACTTTTTACCAACTTTATCCAACTTGAGCAACCTATTTGAATCACCGCCTGGAGTGGCTGGCCTAGCAAATTTATTCTCACACACTTTCAGCGCATTGTTGCAGTCCAACAGAGTCCGAATAACAAACTGCCATTAGTTGCTTTCGGAAATGTAATTTCTAAATCGAGTAGGTTAATATCAGCTGATCGCGGTTTAGCTCGTTTTCAGAGTAGGTAGATTATTCAACGTTTCCGAATGATTGGGACAGACAGGGAGGATCGCCGGCACACGCGTTTGTTTTTCTTCAACGATTTGAGGTTAGGTCTTCAACTTTGACTTTTCAAAGACACTGCAAGCTACCCCAAACGCAAGAAATCACAAGGATTCAAACACAAAACTTGACAAAATGGCAATAAAACATATAAAATAAACATAACACATAACCAAAAAAATCAAATAGCTGATAGATTAGTGTTCTACCCACGTCAAGAGCAGGGTTAACGAGATCCCAAACATATGAGAAAACCGAGTCAACAAGATCACTTACCGAACGCGAGTACTCGACTTCGGATCATTTTACGAACAACGAGAGCATATTGAGGTCAGTTACTTGTAACCCGCAGTTTTTCCATGCACCTGGACCTTTTCAGCATCCATAGTGACCAGTTATTTTGTTTTAAGGAAGCAAATTACAAACTGCGTGAACCGCGAACTCACGAAAAAAAACCAATTAAAGATTAAACCCCAAGAACAACGTGTCTTGGGTCCATAACCTCTTTGTGTTTTGTTTTCTTTAGCAAAATAAAAACTCGTCTGGACAACTACAAGATTTATTCAAGACTAAAAGCACTTGACTAAAAGTGACTAAGGGCCTATTTCTCAATAGCAGGTCAGCTCCGGGTTAAGCTAACTCCAGGGTAAACATTGCAATTTGACACGTTAACCCTGGAGTTAAAACCAACCCGGGGGTGACTCGCTATTGAGAAACCGGCCCTAAAAGCAAAACAACATGATGTCAGAAAAGTGTCAGATTTAAGAACTCGCCCCGTGTATTAGGCAATTCAATCCATCTGTCAAAAAGGAAAATTCAATGTGGCGTGGCGGCCAAGCAAGTTTGTTTTGAATATGTTTTTATGCGTATTTTAAATTATTTTGCATACAGTTTTACTTACAACTTTGATTTTCATTATTTAATAAAATATTTGTTGACTAGGTACCTAAACTATTAATTCGGGCAGAAACTAGATATTTTTTTGTGTTTTTTGGCCCATGTGTGGCCGCCACGCCATCTTGAATGTCACGTGGTTTGAATTGCCGGCCGGAAACCTGTGGGCGGATTACGAACTCTCGATTCGAACCGAAACCGCCATGGATTTCGAACGCACTCCATGCTAATGCATCAGAATGCGTTCGAAATTCATGGCGGTTTCGGTTCGAATCGAGAGTTCGTAATCCGCCCCCTGGTTTATAAGGAAAATCATACATTACTTGAAAATGGAATTTATTATTTTTGACTAATACTGAGTTGAAAAATTTCTGGATCATTCTGCAACTTGTATTTTCTATTGTGTATTGAACACATCAAGGCAGAACTGCAAATAAAGATTAATTATTCTTATACTTGCAAAGAATTTCATGATTTTGTTAGAGGTAACAGGTCTGTTCGACTCTGTTCTTGTTTGCAAACTGTCAGTAAGCATCGCACATACATGTTTTCAATGCCGTCGTTCCAATATAAATTGGTAACTTAGCTGAGCGATTGTTCCTGACAGGTTGCCAACTGTCAAAAACTCCTGTGAGAACAGACCTAACAAGAAGTTAATGGTAGCTGCAAAAAAGAAAAAAAAAAGAAAATAATTTTAGAGGCTGTATCTATTCGCACAGTAATCATAAACCAATTAGAGCGAATTTCATTGGTTGAAAACAGTCAGAAATCTAGTTTAAACCAATGAAATTCGCTCTGACTGGTTTGTGATTTCTGTGCGAACAGACTTTTGTAAGTACCTTTACTTCACTTTTTATATTCTTCAAATGATTTGTTAATCTGCATAATTTTGGAATAAAATCTTAAATTATTAGTTCCTATTTACCCAAAGAATTCTGGTGGGACAGTTATTTTTTAGTGTATATCAGTATGTTTTTTTTGTTGAATTGTTTATTTAAGTTTGTGAATGGTATTATTCTCTGCAATAAAAAAAAAATGTTCAGAATTTATACCGTATGTCCTGATATTTTATTACTCTTGTCCAGAAAAATGAAAAAACAAAGTTGGCAACCCTATCGGCGGAGCGAGCAGAGCGATTACGGAGTAACGTGACGTCACAGGGAGTACACCGTGTCAAGCCAAATAAAGTTGTGCAAAAATGCTGGGTTGAGCGATCAGCTGATTATTGTTTATTTTTCTTAGCATATATTTTTTGGAGTCCGAGCCCGCATTCCGCCTTTGCACCACTGATCTCAAAAATAAATGGATAAACAAAGAACGCTTCTAATGCTGCTAATTTACGAGGTCCTAATGTAAACAAAAACAACTTACTGGGACAGCTGTGAGCGTGCGCAGTAGATACATTTACAGTGCGTGCACAAAATCTGGCCAATGAAAACGAAGGAATTTCAAAATTTAGAACAATTGTTCGAAAGATAAGAAACTACGCAGACGTTAGGCTGTTCCGTTGCACAACTGTTCATAAAATATTGACCCCAAATTTTTGCACAAATTTAGCCAATCGAGCCGTACGATTGTTTATCCATTTATTTTTTAGATCAGTGATTTGCACCAGAGTTTTCTCGTTTGTTTTGCATTTTAGCCGATAATTTTCAAACAGTCCCATTTTCTTTTGTATTTTGCAAAAAATATCGTGCAACATAAACAATAAAACGGACCTAAACACTCTGAGGCTGCCAAAATCCCTTGGAAAAATATGTTCAATAATACCAGTGATGAGACTATCGAGAAAATTTAATCAAAAGTAAACAATTATGCAGAATTTACTAGCTATTTGCAGGGCCGCAACTAGGGGGTGGCGAACTAGGCGCGAGCCTAGGGCGCCAAAGTACCGAGGCGCCTTCTCGCCGTCAAATAAAATTAATGTACAACCTACAATGATCAAATTACAGTGGGTGAAATTGTTTTCTATCACCGGTTCTCGTGAAAGATTTTCTACATTAAAGGTAGTGTAACCTTAAAATACAACTTGTATTTAGATAATAAAGAAAAAAATTGTAAGAACTCCTCTCGTGAAAATCTCGCATCGCTACTCAAAATGATAAAGTAGATACGCCTAAATAAAGTTTTGTCTATTCATCGCGTGACGTCATTAATACACGCAAAAATTACTAATCCTAATTAAACTGATGCAACGATAGGGGTGAGGACGCAAAAACAATAAGATAATGTCGATAATATATGCAGCAAGCATGAGTAAACGTGCGCGCAGCGCCACAAGGCAGACTCAATTTGTGCATGTGACGTCACAGTGCTAGGAGTGGGAACTTTCGACCACGGTATCTTCGCAACGGTTGGTCGTAGTTCAGTGCGGTTTGAAAATTTGATCTTAGATTTTTTTTCTCAAACTTTCATTTTTGAGTCACACCCCCTTGAAGAGCTGGGGTTAATAGAATATTGATCATCCCGTATCTCTACACAGTGGTGGGACTGGTTTTCGATCACCAAATTTCGTAGAAGATTTCCTACAAGAGCCGGGAATAAAAAAATATTGATTACTCTGTATCTTTATACAGTGGCTTATTTTTATTGAGTCAGATTACAGTGGGTAAAATTGTTCTCTATTACCGGCTCTCGTGAAAGTTTCTCTACATTAAAAGCCAGGGATAATAAAATATTGATCACCTCGTATCTTTACACAGTGGTGGAATTGTTTTTGATCGCCAGCTTTCGTGAAAGATTTTCTACAAGAGCCGGGAATCGAAATATCTATCGCTCTATATCTTCATACAATGGCTTATATTTGTTGAGTCAAATTACAGTGGGTAAAATTGTTTTCTATTACCGCGGCTCTCGTGAAAGATTTTCTACATTAAAAACTAGAGATGATAAAATATTGATCATTCTGTATCTTTATATAATGGTAGAATTAGTAGTAGGCGCCAAAATTTGGATTGGCCTTGGGCGCCGAGGCTTCTAGTTGCGGCCCTGGCTATTTGATTGTTAACATTTAAACATAATAACTAAACTATCCACCTAAAAAGTATATGTTAAAATTTGGGATTGTTTATTTATCTTATCACGGAAATTAGGTTAGGTTATACAGACAGATTAAACTGCGCATGCACGCTCCAGCTGCCCACCCCACAAACTCGGAGTTTATCTAGCTCGCTCTGAGCGCTCGAAATATGTCAAACCAAACACAATCAAGTGTTGTCGGAGCTTCAAAAATAACGGAAGAGAGACAAAAGTGCAAGCTCTGAGTGCACCGAGCGTGAACCCAAACGCGCCCATGAATTGTGAAACTGATTCCAACCTGCAGGGACACGGCACTGCGATCAATCAGGGCCAAGCGTTATTGTTTATGTTTCAAAGTTTTCAATGTCAAAATCCATCTTGGGTCGTTCCACAAATGACAAACATGCAAATATGCAGACTTTATCATGATAATGCAGGACATCTGGGAATTGAGAAGACACTGAAACGTATCCAGGAAAATTACTGGTTTGCGAAAATGAGAATATTTGTGACTAAATATGTCAAAGCTTGTTCGAATGGGGTAGTATACTATGTATGAAAATTAGTAAAATAGCTGCTCAACATTATTCTATAGGCTAGATGGTGATGGTATAGTGGGATACTAAATTATTTTTCAGCATTGTGTCTATAGAATTAATCAGAGAACAACAAACTGTAATTTGAATTTAGCGCCACAGCGGCGACCAATAGTATTCGAGCCGCTGACCATCTGGCAACGCTGTTCAAAATGCCTCTAACGACAGCTGACTCCAACAGTTCAACGACGTGTGGTATCGTGTAAATCATATGACGTGGCATTGTCACAGTAACTTGTTTACGTTGTTTGATGTAGTAAACTTGACGTTTCGTTCTTGACGGTCAATATCAGTGCAAATTGTGCGTTCTCAAAACCATGATGTGTTGCCATATTGGAAAAACTAACTACGTCACGAAATTTTATTTTTACGTAGGGGCGTGGCTAAGAGGAAATTAAAAAAGCAAAATTCCAGTGTTTTGCGGTTTTTACAAAGCAACTGATTACACTAAATAGTACGACACGTCGAGTATATCACTACGCAGTAGTTAAAAATCACTTGTATACTACCCCATTGTGCCTACTACAAAAAATCAGATTTGATTAAACAATGAAAACTACATCCAATCAATAAAGTAGCGGTACCATTTCACACTCTACATACCTATTGATCATGTTTGACCCTTTGTGACAAGGAGGGGAAATAAATTCTTATTAGTAATTGTGGATGCATTTATGAAGTTTTGTATTTTGGAACCAGCGCACGACAAAAAAACCAAACACGTTACAAAAGCTCTAATGAATCTCATACATTGAGGGTACGCCACCCACCGAATAAAAAGTGACTGAGGATCTGCCTTCACTTCAAACTCTTTCAACATATTCTGACGCACTTACGGTATTAAACATATCCTTAATGCAGTAGCTACTCCACGGGGAAACGGCCAATGTGAACGACGTCAGCAGTTGAGAACAAGCCCGAAAAATGGGGTCGTTTTGTAAAGCAAATTCAATGTTCCCTAAATACCTCATTTAGCAAAGCTATCAACGCAACTCCAATGGAAGCCTTGAAAGGATGTCTCTCCAAAAATATATCTGAAGCATGGATAATCAACGATATTCAAGATGAAATTAAAAGACTTGATTTAAATTTATTACGAGATCAAATATCCAAACACACAACGGAAGACCAAAAGAAACAGAAAATACAGTATGACAGAAGAAGAAAAGAAGCGACGAACTACAACGGGGGTGATCTAGTCTTAATGCGCACAACGAGTGAAGCCGCGATTGGATCCAGTAGAAAGTTACTTCCCACATTTAATGGTCCATTTCGAGTTACCAGAGTACTTATGAACGACAGGTACGAAGTCGAAGACCTTCCAAAAAGTTGCCAGTGAACAATTATTAAATAAGTTAGAAACGATTTTCCAGTATTTTAAATTTCTGCTTTGCCATTATATAAAAAATATATAAAAGTACGTTAAAATTTCGTAAGTTTAACTTTGCCGTTCAATTATATCATGCTCAATTTCTACGCAACAAGAATAATTTCAAGATGCATTTAGTTTCAGAAGCAGTAAAATATCACGATGTAATTAGGTTTGTAGTTTAAGTGTAAAGCTTCCACTTTAATTTACCTCAACGTAAATATATGATGAAATGTAGAATACACAATAAGAAGCTGACTCACAGTTACTTAGATTTATTGTTCGCCGAAAGGCAATAAACTCCGCAAACAATTTTAACGATTTCTCGTAACAAATGTCGAACTTCGGTCACAGTAAATGATAAAATATAGTGCCGGAGTTGCCTTTAGTGTGAGGGGGGTTCCGGATCACGTCCTTTTATTTCGGCCACGTACTCACTTTCTTAAATATGTCGCGTCGTGCGCAGATTTCATAACGTATTTTCACGTAATTTATTTTCTTTTTTTACTTATGAGAAAACAATTCTCAAAAAACAAAAACTACTAGACTGCAGACAATGTTTGTATATATTATTCTAACATTTATTGCTGACCATAAAAGTAATTCTGATGCTTGACAAAACTAACCCAAACTTCCTTATTCAACGAGAAAACATTTGACATTGTTGACACAATTGACTAAGTATGGCCGAGTTCGTTTTTGTCATCTTTTTCGTCTATTTGCTCCGAAATTTTGACAGGCACGTGATTTGTAAATTGAAACTGTCTTATTCAGTCACATGTCTGTCAAAATTTCGGAGCAAATCGACGAAAAAGATGACAAAAACGAACTCGGCCTATATAGAATTAAAAGTATTATATTCTGTTAACCTTGCTCTGATGCATGGCTTTGAAGCACACAGCGGTCCTGGCATGTACTATACTGATAGCGGAAAATATAAATAGGATTTCAATGGAATTTAAGTACTTCGCCTATAGTTGATATAGAATTTGGGGGTCTTTTTCAACTTTAACGTAATTCATATCCAGTGAAAATGCCATTTTCCAATCAATTTGAATAAGTTTTTAAGATGATTAATTGAATTTTAAACTAATTTGAAACATTTTCATGTATTTTCCTTCTAGCTATTTCCTCATATGAATTAAACTATAAACATTGCTGCTGTTCCACAAAGCTGGTCCAAAAGCCAGATAATGGTGAAAATTAATGAAACTTCCGTTGAGATTCTAATAGACACTGGCAGCTCCGAAACATACCATAAATTAGAAAGTTCGCCTCTTGGCATAATATGAGAAGAGTAACAAGAGTAGCTTTTTCAAACTTTATTTCTATAACATCAAAAATATTGAAATTTCTTCCGAAATAAATTCAAAATATGTTTATTTCCTTCCCTTCCAAGAATCTTTCCAAATCCAACGACACAAAAATATGTGTGGGTAATTTGAGTGGCAATAATTAAATTTGAGTAAAACATGTTTTTTTTTAGATTTTCTATAAGGGCCACTTAAAAAGCTTGAGGTCTCTATGAGGGACGTCGGTGAATATCAGCAGGCAGCCCTTCTTAAATCCTTTGTACTTCACAGGAGCTCGTTTCGAGTATGCCGTATACAAGTATTTTCATTGAAGATAAAAATATTCGTCATTTGAAATGGGAAAATGGAATATTCAAACGTTGATTGGATCAAACGTTATAAATAATTTTATAAAATGAGTTTCATATTCCTTCGAATAATGTATCATTCGAGTAGTTTTGATAAAAATTAAATTACACATTTCATTCGAAATTACAAAAATAAATTATGACGCAAATAAATCCAAAAGAAAATATGTACGTGGATTATACATGTTTGTATTTTTGATAATTCATATATAAACTTTTTGTGTGTGAATAAATAACTTATTACATACAGACATTTCCTAATTGAAAATTTCATAGTTTGTATGTACCTAACTACATCATATTTTTCAAGTCGATTTACCAAAGAATAAAATTGCTAATTTTTCATTGAAAAGGTGTCACATAAAATAGTTACCTACTCTGTTACGTCTAATATAATTTTAAAGCAAAAGTTTCAGATTAAACTTTTCCCCTTCGAAGTTTTCTAATTTATAATTGCTAATTACAGGCGAAGTCCATTAAAGTTTTTTCACCAAAATCGATAAGCTGGCTCCTGCTTTAAGCTTATCCCATAAAACGTCGAGACCGATTAAAAAAAAAGGGGGCCAACCAGTTTCCATTTTAAAGGTATCCGGAGCAAAAACTTTCCTTTGTCGTTAAAATTATATTTGATGGCGAAAAGTGATTAAACGATATTGCGAGTCAATAATTAACTTTCGAAAGAAAATCTTGTATTTGCCATTTCCTTTTTCAATTAGCCGGCGCACAGAAGCTCAAAAATACGAAAACATCAATCGCTCGACATTTTGGACGTTTGAATATCCTGGATAATAATCCAAAAAGAACAACGAAAATGGAAAAAGCGCAGGAGGAAATGTAATATGCAAAGTAGCTTTCTGAAACAAAAAAAAAATGACACGATGGACGAAACAGGGAAACGGGATTTATCCTAGTCATGCTATTATTTTTCAAAATATGTACCTATCATATACGTGGCTTACATTAAATAATATTTCATACCTGAAACTACGTAAATGCAATATTTTCAAGAACAATTTTTCAAGAATTCTAAACGTCCAAGACTTTAAAATCCTGTCAGCACAAAAAAAAAATTAATGTGCTGCAGACATGACAGTACAATCCATCGGTGAGTGTGTCGGTTGAGTTATGAATTACGTTTCTGGCCACAAAGGGCTCGTAAATTTTATCGTAACATTTTATGCTTATGCAATTTTAACATTCATAAATTTCGATGAGAATTTTGATGCTAGAGCCTGTCCATTTTTCAAAACCAGGATTAAAGAGCCTTAGCATCCCTAAAAATTGTTCAAAAATCATTTTATGATTGGCTTTGTCAGATTCAGAATTATAAGCGATTTGTTGCAAATAATTCATACTTATTTTAAATGTCCTACCTAATCATATTTAACTTGGAATAATTTCATCTGCATGGAAATATGGAAAAGTGAGGCCCATCGACCATTGAAAATTCTGTAATTAAAAGGGTGACTTCATTTTTTTCCAGAGAAATGTCAGATGATGCCTGTGTCAGATGGTAATCCCATCTAGGAGTCATCACGTCAACAGGGTCGTCCAGAGAGCCTTTGGGCCTTAGAAGATAAATCAGACGCACCTGGGGCTTACAACCCTACTTAGTCCATTATTGGGTAGTGTGAATAAAAATTTAGTAAAAGCTTTATCTTGCATTTCCTAAGCAAATACTTACTTTGCAGTGAATAAAAACGAGTATTAGCTTTAACTAAAAATTTAATCAGTAAATGCTACAGTTTTTAGCATTGTCTTCAAATGGTGTGAATAAAAGTAAGCTATTCCTAATTATATGAAGGAAAAGCTTACATTTTTGCAAGCCTGGTACACCTTGGCTTAAACATTTTATAGGTGTTTGGGAGAAATGGCTGCATTTTTGAATATAAGGTCTGCGAGGTCGCCGAGGAATACCACAGTCTCTCAATTCGAGGTTGGCTGAAAATTTTTCAGGAACCTCCTCCTCCAACAAATCACTATCAGAATTACAAAAAGAAAACTTCAGTCTTCTTTTTGTAATTTACAAAGCTCCACTGCAAGAAAATGGACTATTAGTATTTTTTCAACTTATAGAATTGTCTGAATCACTATTCATTTTCACCTTGAAGCGCTGGGCGTTCGATACCGCTACTTGTTTAAAGGGGGTACGTTCACCAGCACTTAACTGTTGCCAACAGTTGAGTAGCTAAGAAAACAATGGGAACGTTCATCAGTACTTAGCAGCTAACTTGCAGTGTAAAGCAGTTGAGGACAGTTGAGATACAGCGGATGTAAATCTCCTGAACGCATAGTTGAGAGTTATGACAAATGATAATTCAATAAGTTGAGTTGGTAAGCGTAAACTTTTACCGCTTAGAGAAATCGGCAGCAGCTGACAAAAAGCGGTTTTTACTTAGCGAATTGTTTTTCCCAACTACTCAACTGTTGGCAACAGTGTGCTGGTGATCGTACCCAATCGCATTCAGCGGCGCTCAGTAAAAGCCGCTTTTTGTCCTGCCGATTTCACTAAGCGATAAAAATTAATTCTTACCAACTCAATCTATGCTTTAGACATGCGCAGAAGTGTCGGGCGTTCAGGAAATTCACATCCGCTGTGTCTCAACTATCCTCAACTGCTTTACCCTGCAAGTTAGCTGCTGAGTACTGGTGAACGTACCCAACTATTGACTTCTTTCAATGTTTTCAAGCCGCCGGTCATAGCTTTGTTCCAACACATCAAGAAACCGTACAATGTACCGTCATGATTGTGCGCAAAGCCAAAAATTTTTGCGCAGATCCCGAAATTCCTATACAGAGTGGTTTTTAAACCGTTCATGGGGCGGTTTTTGACGTGTTGGAACCAAACCTCATACCATTCCGCTTTATGAAAATATGAATATCTGCTTTATCAGTATAAAAACCCGCAAACACACTTTTTGAGAAGGCTGTAGAAATTGAGCCATCTCCGTATTCTCAGTAAACGCTTCAAATATCTAGCTTTTGCTAGTAAGAAAAAGGAAAATGTTATTCACTTCAATTTCAGCAAATGCTATTAGCAAAAGCTTAATCTACCAAGTAAAAGCTAAAGCTATCACTTAATACTAAAAGTGAAAGCTTGGTTTTTATTCACACTGCCCATTGTCTTTACACATCAGTGATAAGGCTATATAATATGATATAATAATGATCACGTACGGCAACTTAGTTTGGTGGAACGCGCTTAGCAAATCCACCTAAAAAAGGGCTTGCATGGCTACAATTGGAGCCTTCAGAACCACTCAAGCGCTGGCAATGGGGGCCATACTGGAAATAATGCCTTTTCATCTCTTTGTGGAGACACGGACCTGGGAGGATCCAGTCAGACTCAACGATTGGAGACACGAAGTACTTGCTACTACTGCAAGTATTAGTATGTTCTACGTAATATCTACTTCAAAACGAAGTAGATACTACATTTCGATTTTCGAAACTACCAGAAATTAGTAAATGCTTCTTTGTGAAGTAGGTACTGCGAAGAATATACTAATACTTGTAGTAGTAGCACGTACTTCCTTTTTATTCATACCAGCCATTGGGTTCATAGAGGGCTGGGACATACAAAGGCCTGGACTGATACTAGCAGACAGAACCTCCTTACCAGAAAGGATGCAATGCCAAAAACTTCCAGTAAGATTGCACAAGAGACCCCCTGACCTTGAATTATGAAGATTTTTGAAAACTGTGTATGCTTTAGATCTAGAGATTGACTGATTTCCTTAAGATCTTCCTTGATTTACTCATGATTTCCTTATGATTTCCACTGATTGCCTTAGATTTCCTCGGATTTCCTCTTGATTTCCCCTAATTTGTATATCAGACTTCTCTTGTGGTTTACCCCTGAAGGGTGAACCGTAGGTCAGTTTTTGTAAGCCAGATTACAGTCTTAAGGAAAATCATGGAGGATTTCCCATTATTTTTCCTGATTTCTTCTAACTATTAGTAAGATTGCCCAAAAGTTCCCCTGTTAACATAACCTCAAATTATAAAGTTTTTGAAAACTGCGCATGCGTTAGATTTGGATATTGATTAATTTCCTCAAGATTTTCCATGCAGGTGTGTGCTCAGAAGAATCTCCAGAGAGGATCATTACTGTTTGGACGTCGAACAGATAAGAATCGATCGCATCGAGCTCCCACTATTGTATTAGATTTAGTACCGATTTATTCATCTTTATATAAACTTACTGGTAACTATCAGCAAGATAAATTGACCGTTCTGTAATTCTATGGGTCGGCGGAAAACTGGCCAACCACCGCTAACCAATGAGATTCCAGATTGCGTTTTTATCCGTCAGATTGCATACCTGACAGTTTATCAGAAAATGGATAAACCGGCCCTTACTGTGAAAAAGTTTTCATTGTGCTTCGTGTTTCGTGATATTTTGACTGGAGAAGTTTGAGCTGTTTCATGTTTTGAAAGTGACTTGAAAAAAAAAAAACGAGAGGAATGGGATATATTTGTCCCAAATGATCTCATTTTAATGGAACATACAGGTGAAGATTCTCTTAAATAAACAATTTTATCAGTAAACCCTTTTTTTCTCTTTATGCATCATGTTGTGGAAAACAACAACCGAACTTAGTATGCATTGGATGTTCAAAAATGTTTTCACACAGCTGTTTCGATAGGGACTGGAAAAAAGGTATAAGATTAGGGAAACACAAGATTTATTGCTCTGCTGAGTGCCAACTCATTGAAGCTGATACTCTAGAAGGGAATAAGCAACTGCAGGAGGAGGTTGAAGAACTTACCGAGGTGATCCAGGAAAAAAATAAATACATTAGCAGACTCCGGAGAAATTCACAGGTTTTTGAAGATGATTTGCTGAACTATGAAAAAGAATATTGTGATGAAATTAATAACTATAAAATACACATTTCAAGATTGAATGCTGAGATTATTCAGGTGTCAGACAGAAATTCCTACATCCAAAACGATCTGCAACGGACGCGGGAAAGTCTAAAAGAGTTAAAGGTACTGAGCTGCAACCTGAAAGTTTCCATGGAGGTCCTGGTAAAGGAGATTGATATACTTTCTAAGGAAACTACGCGTCTGCGTCGTGAGGCTTTTGAAAAAGAACAATGTAATGAAATTAGGAACTACAGGGAGAACATATCAAAACTAAATGCTGAGATTGTTCAGGTACCAGAGAGTGATTCTCACATTCAAAACGATTAACCTCGGACGAGGGAAGACCTTCGGGAGTTAAATACACTGAACAACAACTTGAAAGTTTCCATCGAGGTCCTGGAAAAGGAGAATGATATTATTGCTAATGAAACTAAGCGTCTGCGTTGAGAAGTTTTTGAAATAAAAAACTCTTTACATCCTATAGCCCATATTAAATCGATTCCTGCTAAGAATAACATAGGTACTTATAGTAGGTGATAATTTGGCAAGGGGACTTATCAGCGTTAATTAAGCAGAATGCCTTTCTTGATGAGTCGGTAAAAGATATTCTTAATTATACAAGTAATTTCGATAAGAAGGATTATGTGATTGTTATGACTCATATGACAAATTTATTGAAGGGACGTCCAGTTAAAGAAGAAACTATACAGACTCTTAAATCAACGGGTGAATACACTAATCTTATGGTTTGCTCCGTCCCACTCTTGAACAATATTAGTTTGTTCAATAATTTCATTAATGAACACAATAAAATTATGTTTGACAGGTTATGCAGTGGAAGCAAGTTCAGATTATATTCTCATTTGAGGAAGTAAGGACTTTCATTTTGATGATAGCTTGTACAGGGTGGCCCATTTATTTTGTCCATACTGTGAAATCTTCATAACTTTTTTTTTAATGAAAATAACTGATTTTCGTAAAAACTTCCTAGAAGCACTTTTTCAAGCAGAATTCAGTGACGTTTTCAGTTTTTTTCTATTGGGCCTCCATTTCAAGATATTGACTAAAATACGATTTTTTCAATGGAACACCCTATATATTAATAGCTCATTAGAAAACTCTGCTTTTGCTGATTGCAATGATACAAATTTCGATAGGTTTACCTTTAACAGTTTTCGAGAAAAAAAATATTTCGGCTTTTGTCATAAGAAACAATGAGTTAGAAAGAGACCTTTCTCAGTTTCCTTACAGATATAAAGTCCTTTTCTTACACATTGCTTCTTATGACAAAAACCGTAATAATTTTTTTTCTCGAAAACTATTAGAGATGAACCTATCGAACTTTTATCATTGAAATCAGAAAAAGCCGAGCTTTCTAATGAGCTATTAATATATAGAGTGTCCTATTGAAAAAAAACAGACTTTGGTCAATATCTCGGAGTTGGGACCAACTAGAAAAAAACTGAAAACGTCATTGAATTCTGCTTAAAAAATTGCTTCTAGAAAGTTGTTATGGAAATCAATAATTTTCATAAACAAAAAAGTTATGATGGTTTCACATTATTGCTTAAAATCGAGAATCGCCCTCTAGCGGCTAAACGGTTGAAGATATCAAAATGCGGTTTGCACCGATCAAAATTTCAAGAAATATGAGCCTCGGAGTGGGGGGTTCATTTTTTTGTCTCTTGCTCAGAAATTGATGTTTCCTATTAAAACCATCCAAATTCGGACACCCTGTACATTAAACATAAAGATAAGGTGAAAGTAGCGCGGGCACTTAGTGGGAGAATCTCAGATTTTGTTAATGGAAGTATGCCTGTGAGGGATTTTATAGGTCTGGATACAAATAGTCGTGTTTTTACGAAGATTGTGCACACTCTGTCTGATAAAAAATTAGACACCGTTGATATTGAGTTACCTTTTTCAGTAGCAGCTCTCGTCAGAATTACTTTACCCTAGCATTATTAAATATTCAGTCCGTACGTTCAAAGGTTGATGAATTGGTGTTGCTTTTGGAATCAGTCAATTTTCCTAGCATATTGATTTTGGTTGAGCACTGGTTGCTGTTTAATGAGCCTTTTTACGTGTCTGGTTATGCGGTGATGTCTTAAGTTGCACGCAAGCAATTTGCACATGATGGTACACTAATCATGATGGAGAGAGAGTTTTTGTCTAGGTTTATGTTCATTACTGTTGATAGTAGGTTTGATCATTTGCTGGTTGAAAAGGATTTCGAGTTTTCTATTGTGTTCTGCAGGAAACTCAATATGTATGTTTTGGGTTTCTATGGGTCTCCATTTGGTGATTTGGAGTTGTTCTTGGAGAGGTTGGAGATTTTGTTGAGTGACATTTTGGTTAATTCCATGTTGATTTTGACTGGCGATCTCAATGTGAATTTCTTAGACAAGGGTACTAGATCTAATCAGTCACTGTGTAATTTGTTGAACTAGTTCAACTTAAAGATGCACGTGGATCGACCAACCCTGCCTCGATACTGGACTATTTCTGCACCAATTTCAATCAGATTGAAATTCAGTGTGTAACGATCAATGCCAGTTTTTCTGACTACGAGGCAAAGATAAGACTTGTGCCATTTGGCGTAGAAGCTGATCAGGGTGGGTTTACACGCGGTAGACTTTATACTAGGGCAAACTTTTCCAAATTTTCTTCGCTTTGCCACCGATCGGAATGGAATGACAACTGTCAGCCCATTGCAACAGTTCCATCAAATGCTGCTGAGCAATTCCGAGATATCCTTCCCTATTGTTAGGATAAAGAAGCGAAAGAGAAAACCCTGGTTTACAAAGGGCCTGCAAACTTCTGGGGAAAATATGCGCTCCCTTCATTACATCAGAAGATTCTCTATGAACTGTCAAATATCTTTAAATTATTTTGATAGGTAGGTACCGAAGGGTTTACAGAAGATCGATCAGGCTTGCCAAGTGGACTTACTTTCAGAGTAGGATGAATAATCCTTTTAATAGATCAAGGGAAACTTGGAAAATTGTAAATGGCCTTAGGGGTAGGAATAATGTTTCGGTCACTTCATGCAATCTGAATCCTGATGACCTAAATTCCTTCTACTGCAATATTGCCACTGAATTCTCAGCCAAAATTTCAACAGGGAATGATCTCAGATGCTATCTAGAACATGTAGGAGTGGCTGAATCTTTCTTTCTAGCTCCAACTAATGCAGAAGAGCTTATACTTATACTCGGTAACATCAACGGTAATATCAGGAATGATGGTGCGTCGTGATGGGATGGGCTCTCATTGAAGGATTTTTTGGGTTGCTTTGCAGGTTCTGCTGAGGCAATTAACGTTTCTTTTGTGTCGGGGGTTTTTCCGTCTTGCCTGAAAAGAGCAGTGATTCTCCCTCTGTATAAGGGTGGGGAGTACGACTGTCCTTCTAATTTTAGGCCTATAGCATTATTGCCTACTCTGGCTAAGGTTGTGGAGCGGCTTCTTAAGGTTAGGATGGTATTGTTCTTAAACAACCGTGGCCTTTTGGCTTTTAAGTTCTCAACAGTTTGGCATTCGTGAATCCATGAGTACCATCTTCGACTTTCTTGAACACCTTCACAATAGTCCGAACTGTGGTGAGGTCGCTGCAGCAGTGTTCTGTGAATTGTCAATGACTTTTGACTGTGCGAATCACAGAGTGCTGGTGTGTAAACTTGAGTGTATGGTTTTAGGGGAACTGCTTAGGAGTGGTTTCATTCTTACCTGTCGGATCGCGTTCAGGCTGTCAAATTTAATGGTAGTACCTGTTAGGAACTTGATATTAGTGTGGGGGTCCCACAGGACTCGGTACTTGGTCCCCTTATTAATGTGAATGATCTGCCACATCTCCAGATAACGGATAGATTCACAATTTTTGCAGACGATACCACTATCCCCTGGCATGATTCTGATGTTGGTAGAATGGAGGCCAATATGAGGACGGATCTGCTTAAAATAAAGTGCTGTTGCGACGCCAATTCTCTGACACTCCATACCTCTAAGACCAAAATCGTCAAGTTTAAATGTGTGTGTATAAATGCGAATTGAAGCTAAGGGGTCAATAAAAAATAATACAATACACGCCAAAATTACGTGATAAGGTTGCCCCACTCAGAACTCATCCGTAGCTCTATCATATATGAAGGCAGAAAATTATTCAAGGAGGAGAAGGAAAAGATTTGTACTTCGCGCCAAAAATATATTTATAAAATTAGTGCAGAGCGCTTTCGGCCCTAGGCCATCTTCAGTGCCACTTCGTCAGGTACCTATAATACAAATAGAGTCAACACACAACGGAGGACGCCACATTGTACAAATTGCAACATTTGCAACTGTTACAACACTTTTAAATTTTTATGTACTAAATACAGTGTCCGCGGAAAAGTCTGCACCATATGAGAATTTTTTTTATGCTCATCCTTACTTCAAATCGGTTTTTGGCATTAGGTTCTGCATGACTGAAAACCAAAAAAACACCTAAAACTTTTGACTCGAGACTTGCCTCACACCTGTCAAATGCCATTTGAAAATTTCAAACAAGGAAAAGTGGCATTTTTATAAAAAATATGAAAAAATTTTATAAGAAAATATTGTTCCAAATGATATTTAGAGTCTAATTTGATATTTTTGCTTTGAAAAAAATATATTTCAAAGCATACAATTTTTAAAATAGTCCAGAGGCGTATCAAGATTTTAATAGAAATATTTCTTTTCGATGTTTAAACTCTTGATTAGATTATTAGGATTTGAAAAACCATTAGTCAGATACAAACTAATTATTTTAGGGGAATGGTCGCGAAAGAAATCCTAAAAATATTATTTTTATTTTAAAAAAATAAATATTTTTTTCAAAGCTAAAATATTAAATTAGACTCTAAATGTCATTTGGAACAATATTTTCTTATAAATTTTTTTCATATTTTTCATAAAAATGCCACTTTTCCTTGTTTGAAATTTTCATGCAGAACGTAATGCCAAAAACCGATTTGAAGTAAGGATGAGCATAAAAAAATTTCCCATATGGTGCAGACTTTTCCGCGGGCACTGTATAACATTCTTTATAAGTACTTAATCAGTCTGAATTCTTTGATTTTATCGAAAATGGTTTTATTTTTATTTCATGGGGTTGAGCTTTTTTTGTAGATAATTTCTGCTTAAACCTCTACTCTAACTCTATTTGTACTATACCTGACAAAGTGGCACTGAAGATGGCCTAGGGCCGAAAGTGCTCTGCACTAATTTTATAAATATATTTTTTGCACGAAGTACAAATCTTTTCCTTCTCCTCCTCAACTTTAAAGCGTGCACACTGCCGACAACCTTCAAGAAAATTATTTAATAAACTCCCTTCAAAGATGAGAAAACTCAACACTAAAAAAAGCCTTCGTATAGAAATTTCTGACGAATAAAGTAAAGTATACTATAGTTTGAACGAGCTCTTCAATGATGTGACTCAAGGTTTTACGTATTTTAATTGTTCTTTCACCTCGCATAGTCTTGGCTATTTATGTAATGTTTTTATTTTTAGATTCTAATGTACGATCGTCACCAAAAGTATCTGGGACACAAATTATGCATAATAATCTCCTGGACTAATTCTACTGTCGTTCATTTCAATGCATTTAATTCACAGTTTGACAAATATTTGACAATAAAATTTATATAATAGGACAAGAGCTAATGTGATGCTGTCCCAGTTACTTTTAGTGACGATGGTACATATTTATTTTCAAATTTTTATTGTAATGAATTAATTTATGCATCCTTTATTGACCTTTATACGTTGACTTATATTTCAATTGCATACTTGTTTTTACTTTTATTTGTATTTTCACGTCTGTTTGTTATTTTAATTGTACAGGGTGATCCAGTATAAGGTGAACACCACCTACCTTTTCGCTAAAAAAATAATTTTTGAAAAAATCAAGATAGCCATTTGGTGTATTTTTTTTCTAGGAATTTGAAAACGTTTTCCGAAATTTAATTAGATTTTTCGTTGAACCGCTGTGACCAAAAAAGTAATTTTTTTAAATGGAATAACCTATATTTAAATCAATTTTTTAAACGCCCCTATTTTTCTCATTTCAAATACATAGCTTGTTCAGCTCTATTTTAGTAATATGCGATATATTCTCACTTTAAAATTCGCATAAAAATAGCCGAAAAGGTATCATAGAACATAATAACCAGTAGTTTTATTGAAGGTAAAATTATTTAGATTTACCTTGATACCTTTCCGGCAATTTTTATTTGAATCGTGAGTGAGAATATATCACAAATTACTAAAATAAAGATTAACAAACTAAATATATTTGAAAAGATAAAACTAGGGGCGTTTAAAAACTGGATTTAAATATAGGTTATTTCATTTAAAAAAAATTCTTTTTTGGTCACAGCGCTTCAAGGAAAACTCTAATTAAATTTTAAAAAACGTTTTCAAATTGCTAGAAAAAAAATACACCAAATAACTATCTTGATTTTTTCGAAAATAATTTTTTTACCGAAAAGGTAGGGGGTGTTCACTTTATACTGGATCACCCTGTACAGGGTGTCCGAATTTGGATGGTTTTAATAGGAAACGTCAATTTCTGAGCGAGATACAAAAAAATTAACCCCCCACTAGGAGGCTCAAATTTCTTGAAATTTTGATTGGTACAAACCGCATTTTGATATTTTCAACCGTTTAGCCGCTAGAGGGCGATTCTCGATTTTGAGCAATACTGTGACATCTTCATAACTTTTTTGTTTATGAAAATAACTGATTTCCTTAAAAACTTCCTAGAAGCACTTTTTTCAAGCAGAATTCAGTGACGTTTTCAGTTTTTTTCTATTCGGCCTCGATTTCAAGATATTGACCAAAATACGATTTTTTCCAATGGGACACCCTATATATTAATAGTTCATTAGAAAGCTCTGCTGTTGCTGATTTCAATGATATAAATTTCGATAGGTTTATCTCTAACAGTTTTCGAGAAAAAAAATATTTCGGCTTTTGTCATAAGAAACAATGAGTTAGATAGAAAGAGACCTTTCTCAGTTTCCTTACAGATATAAAGTTCTTTTCTTACACATTGCTTCTTATCACAAAAACCGAAATAATTTTTTTTCTCGAAAACTATTAGAGATAAACCTATCGAACTTTTATCATTGAAATCAGAAAAAGCCGAGCTTTCTAATGAGCTATTAATATATAGAGTGTCCTATTGAAAAAAACCAGACTTTGATCAATATCTCGGAGTTGGGACCAACTAGAAAAAAACTGAGAACGTCACTGAATTCTGCTTTAAAAAGTGCTTCTAGAAAGTTTTTACGGAAATCAATAATTTTCATAAACAAAAAAGTTATGATGGCTTCACATTATTGCTCAAAATCGAGAATCGCCCTCTAGCGGCTAAACGGTTGAAGATATCAAAATGCGGTTTGCACCAATCAAAATTTCAAGAAATTTGAGCCTCGGAGTGGGGGGTTCATTTTTTGTATCTTGCTCAGAAATTGATGTTTCCTATTAAAACCATCCAAATTCGGACACCCTGTACATGTATTTTAATTTCTAAATAATTTCAATTTTTGGCACTTATTTTTATATTTATTTGAATTTTAATATCTGTTATTTTTTTATATATTTTTATTCTGCTTTACCACATTATATTTGCCAAGGTAACTCAATATCAACGATGTCGATTTTTTTTTGTTAGTGGCTTCGTGAAAAAGTGGAATGTGACTAATGAGGTCAGTTGTTCAGATCACAGACACATTAGCTTTGAAATTACAGTGTAATCCTGGAAGAAAACCCCGAAAACCGTCACTATTTAGACTTAGCCAGAACCAGATACGGCCTTAGGGAAGACTGGCAGATGGCAAAAAATCAGTATGAGTGGGTCATTGACTCATTCGAACCATATAAATCTATAAATCGCCAGGTTCAGATCGGATATAGCCAGTATTATTACAAAAAGGCAATGGCACGCTATAATCCAGGCTCCTGATTATATTTACAGCAAGCTTGGGACTTGAGACATCCCCAAACCTAGCAAAATAGGTCAAGACAATGCAAAAGTTCTGAGACCCATAAGCCTCATGTCATTTTTGTTGAATGCACTAGAAAAACTGCTTGAGTTCCACATTCGGGGTGGTGCATTTGCTACCAGACCAATACATCTGGACCAATATGCTTACAAAGCAGAAGCCTCAACTGAAACGGCACTACATCACCTCGTCCAGCTGGTAGAGAGTACGTTGGAAAATAAGGAAATTATGTTGGGAGCCTTCCTTAATATAGAGGGAGCGTTTGACAACACTTCCTTCGAGGCAATCATGAGAGCTCTACGCCGACGAGGTATTCATTCATTATACATGCTGCAGATGGATAGACTGCATGCTTCGAGGTAGAGTCATCCATTCCACGCTCCTAAGTGAAACCGTTACGGCTCGGGTTGCAAAGGGATGTCTGCAGAGTGTTATCACCCCAGCTATGGAATCTGGCGGTGGACAAGCTGATAGAGCTACTGAAGAGCAACAACCATCAAGTAGTGGGATATGCAGATGACTTGATCATAATATCCCAGGGAAAATTCAACCATACAGTTAGAGATCGCATGCAGCAGGCTCTAATAATGGTCTCCAGGTGGACAGAGACTGTAAGGTTGAAAATTAGTGCGACCAAATCGACAATTGTCCCCTTTACCAAAAGAAGGAAAATGGAGGGACTTGGACCTCTTTACCTTCAGGAAAACCCAGTTACGATGTCGGATCTCAATATCTAAATATCTTGGAACAAACATCTGGACAAAGTAATTAAAAGGTCAGAACTGGTACTTATACTAGTCAAGAGAACTTTCGGAAAAACCTGGAGCCTGTGGCCGGACATGATGCACTGGCTGGATGCACAACAGTTGTAAAGCCAGCAATAACCTATGCGTCTTTGATATAGTGGACAAAGACACAAGACAGAGCCAGAATGAGACTTGGCAGGGTGCAAAGACTTGCCTGTCTGGGCATTACAGGGTGCATGGAAAGCACACCAACAGCAGCTATGGAAGTCCTACTAGACCTACCTCCGCTACACAATGTCATTCAGGCGGAAGCCAGGATGGGCTTACACAGACAAAGAAACAACCTGAGCAAACTAACAGTCAGATCAGGCCACACAAAAATAAGGGAAGTCATAAATCTGACAGTATTCGACATGATAACTGACTATGCACTTCCCAAATACTCACCCGACATATCCTTCCAAGTCCTAATTAGTGAAAGCGAGGAATGGGAAAACCAATATGAACTCGCACAGTTCAAAGACTCAGAATGGCACAAGTGCAGGAATCTACAGTCAAGAAGGAAGATGCGAGACCTTCTTCTCTCAAGGGTCCCATCAAATACATCTGTTTTCCAGGCAGAGGTATATGCAATATCAACAATATGAGGGCCTGCAAAGACAGGAGACTCACTTTACTCACAGACAGTCAGGCAGCACTGGGGGTATTGAAAAATCCTAAGGCAAACGCTGCACTGGCAATAGAATGCCGAGAAGAACTCAACAACTTGGCGGACCAAAATAACGTCACATTAATGTGGGTGCCAGGACATAGAGGTATTCTGGGCAAAGAAAAGGCTAACGAGTTAACGAACTTGCACGCAGGGGGTTATCCACAGAGTACCTTGGTCCCGAATCAGCTCTCGGAGTGCCCAAAAGTACAGTAAAAAAAGAGCTGAAGGAATGGATCAAAGCAAAACATACTGGAAATAAATACCATGGAAAAATCTTCATATGTGAGACATGCAGCAAAAGAGCAAGAAGACTGCCAAACTAAGCAGTAATCAACTCAGAGTAGCAACCGGCTTCCTTACTGGACATGCCCCAGTAAAGAAGCACCTGCAAACAATGGGCAATGGGCTTGTACAACGGAAACACGAGCTGCAGACTATGCGGAATAGAGACCGAAACAGCCCAACATATTATATCAAAATGCAATGCACTAACTCGCAGAAGACAAAATATATTTGGAGAAGATGATTTAGATCCAGACACATCCATCCAACAGACCTACTTCGCCTACTGCAGGGCACCAGGGTTTTGGAATGGGTGCAGTAAACAGGAAGATTCAGTACAATAAGCCTCCGACTGCAGCGCTACTCGGAGTTTAATCGGACGACTTCTCCACCAAAAAATATATATATATTATATTGCCTGCGTGGCTGCTTTGTAGATAAAATATTTTTCTTTTTACAATAAAGCATATTTTGATTTGCGGTTACTCGGGCAAGCATGTCCGAACCGACCTGAGCGGGTTTGCACCTTTCGTAAAAGTTCTGTGCTCCTAAGGTTAGACAGGGGCTGGCGGCTGCACCAAGGGCACAGTGGGTCACATGCGCGTCTACGTGCTGCCTGTAGAGGCTCTCCGTTCAAATCAATCAATCAGAAGGTAATCCTACAACATAATTAATCATCAATCGGTAATAGCATTAATAGCAACACGGTGGCAATGAAAATGGGGAAAAGCGTATCAGTTTCCGAATAAAACTAAGGATTTTCTACAAATTATTAATCATGGAAGTGGAAACGTCAACATATAAGAATACCCAATTACAAGTCTACAAAATTTTAAAAATCTTTGTTAATTCAGGAGTAAAAAGTTAATTAACATGAAATGATTTTTTAGGGAGAAAAATCTGGAAACAAAAAAGCATCAAGTCAAAGAAATAAATTGGGGTCCTTATTATATGATTTTCCTCGAAATGTATAAAATATTTATATTTAGCTTTTCGCGTACAATTTATGTCGAAAATAAAATTCATTTAGAATTAAAAATTGCCTGTAATTAAACCCAAAAAAACCCAAACGAAATTGAATGCCTGGTACCTAATTAAAAATGGTATAAATTATATTTTAGATATTGTTTTTTATTAAAAATATTTATTTAATTAGAGGTAATTGATTCATTTGGATAGTGGAAAATTATTAGTTCATAATTAAATTTCACTATACAAATATGGCAAACATAATGATAAATTATAAATTTCAGTTTTTCTAATATAATAATTGACTTGTTGGGATATTGGCACTATTGACAGATAGTTTTACAAAAAAAATAAAACATCGACAAGATTCAATGTTTTATTAGAAACCAAAATAAAACATCGCGTATGAATAATTCGCGAACGATAATTTCTTTCTAAAGATAGCTAAAGATTGGTATATAAGTGGTATACTTGTTGAAGTTATAAATAAAAAGTATAAGTGAAAATAACGTAAGAACTTTAAAGATTTATTTGCAAAATAAAACCAAAGTCGAGCAAAAAGTGAGGCAGTAAATTTTAGTTTTCTAGGCCTTGGTTAATAGATAAAGTACTCTAAACGAAGTCAAGAAGTTGTTGGAGTTGTTTCACATTTTTCGTCGAAAATGGAAAAAGTTTCTTCACGTTACGATACGTATTATATATACAGGGTGGCATACTTTAAGGGTTTCAATAAAAGAGATAATTTCCCTTGGAAATATTACATTTTTCTCATTGGTATCTTCTACTTGAGATAAATAAGTGTATCATATTATCCTGAGTTGTGTAAAGTATTGAAGAGCTATTATTAGTGAATCTTGAACCGAGTTCTCATCGGTATTGCGTAAATCTCAACTTTACTTGCCGAAAACTGATTCCGAATTGAAATTAGTTATATTTTATTTACTCATATACAATTATTATTACCCAAGTTGTGAGATTTTTGAAGAACAAAAGAAATAAAACAACACTCTATTCTTGTTCTTTGACTCGTGGACTTTTTGAGCCATCGCAGGGGCGAGAACTATTCTTTTCGTAATAAATTGCGTCAGAGAGCGGAGTAAAGTAATAAATGTCATTTTCGGCGCTGAAAATTTAATAAACGCCGCAAAGGAAAAAAAAAACAGCCAGAGAGCAGTTACTTTTTCCCACACCGGAAGGAATCTTTTTATTTCTTTTTTTTTTCGGAGATGAATAGGAAGTATTAGAGGAAGCAATGGGATTTAAACAAAAAAGTATATAACTTTTTTTTCATTAAAACAACTGTGTCTGACTCGCAGACAAAATTATGACCGAAATTAAAGTAAACAATAATAAATTCTTAACAATCATTTATCATTTTGGCAACTTTTTGTTCCTAAAATGGAAAATAAACCTGAAAGTGGCATCATAATTCATCAGACCTCCCTTTTTTGTACGAAATTGACCCCTTTTTACTCTAGTTGGTGAAACGTCCGAATATGATACTTGCGGTCGAAAATAGACATTTCAAAAAAAAATAAAAAATTACAGGATTCATAATTATTCGCTTTGTAGTTATTTTCTGTGGGATTCGATATGATTATGTAATGCGCGATAGTTTAAAAAAAAATTGGTCATAGGCTTGATGAATTGAGAATGCGACAAAAATACATCACTTGAGGCAAAAGAAATCGTTCTTGCTACTTTTATAGATATAGAGGGTGCCTTTGATAATACTCCACACCGATCTATCAAGGGGGGTAGAAGCTCTATTATAGGATGGACAGAAGTCATGCTAAAACATCGCTCAGTATCGGCGGACTTGAACGGCGAAACAGTTACTATCTCCACACGAAACAGCACTCAATTAACTCTCTCGGATAAAGCTAAATATTTAGGGGTCACCTTGGACTGCAAACTTAATTGGAACAGCCATCTAAACAAAACAATAACACGAGCTACCTACTGTGTCCATTTTTAGAGAGCACATTTACATTCTTCACGACATGTAGAATAGTTATTTACATTACAAATGCGTTTATGAACATGATTACAATAACGAGTGTGAAAGATTAGAACGACAAGGTCGTAGACCGAGTCGTTCTAATCACACGAGTTTTGTAGTCATGTTTAAACGCACGTGTGATGTACAACGTTTTATCTACATAGGGAAAAATAGAATGTTTTTTCAATTATTTTCATTTAATAATAGTTGTCTACCTTCATTTTACCTTTACAGGTTTAACCTTGACATTTGTCAAATCACCAAAAATAGTTGTGTTATAGATGTTTATAACTAATTTAATATTAGTTTAATGGACTGTATATTTGAATAAATTTCTTTTATTCGGAGAGAAATTATCTTGAACTAGACAGGACTTTTAATTTATTTGACAAATTTTATGACAATACAATCAATACCAGTTATTTTCAAAATTGCTTGTGGATAACAAATTTGCTGGTACTAATATAATATGTTCAGAAACAATAATATTTAATTTAATCTAAATCTAATTTAACATATCGCCCACCTTGAAAGGATGTGGTATAAACTTTCAACATATTTTACACAAAAGAAAAACAAAAACTTATACTAAATTAAAATTAATAGGTAGGTACCATAGTTTACGAATTTAAATAAATTCCTAATTCCAAAGGTACCTAATTTAACAAATACAAAAAGGTCTTTGAATCAACACTCCGATTCAATGGGTGAGACACAAACACGATTAATTCCTCTTTTCAATATAGTGCCTTGAGTCTTTACACTTACAACCCTTACGATATTATCTGTTCCGCGATGCAAATCAGTAGCACGTCCTAGTTTCCTATGCAACAGCGGAACATTATCGTCTTTAATTAACACTAAAGATCCCATCTTTACCAAAGACTGACAGTTTTTCCGCCATTTCAATCTGGTTTGGAGTTCACTAAGGTACTCCTTTTGCCATCTTTTCCAGTAATGCTGAACCATAAACTGAATATGCTGCCAACGAGACAGTCGATTCTCCAAAATATCGATAAGAGGGTATTCTGGTATTGAGGTAAGGGTACGTCCAATCAGAAAATGGGCAGGCGTCAAAGCAGCAGCATCTTCTGGGTCTTCAGTTATTGGACATAAAGGTCGAGAATTTAAAATGGCTTCGATTTGAATCAGTAAAGTACCCAACTCCTCAAATGTTAAAGATTTATTCCCAAGAACACGCTTGATATGAATTTTGGAGCTTTTTATTCCTGCTTCCCAGAGACCTCCAAAAGTAGGGGAATTGGCAGGAATAAAGTGCCATTTTATATTTTCATTCGCTAACATTGTAGTAAAATATTCGCAATTAATTTGTAAAAATTCATAAACTCGACAAATTTCTCTATTTGCTCCAACGTACCCCACCTACTCGCAAACCTATGAAGAGCAGCTAAAAAACATTCCGTTGTTAGCTCTGAAACAATCTCAAGATGTACTGCTTTGGTACACATACAAACAAACAAACAAAGGTAAGCCTTGGAACACTGAGAGCCTCGACCTTTCTTATTTTTAACATAAAATGGCCCACCATAATCAGTGCCAACATTTTCAAAAACATCGTAAGTGTTAACCCGAACATCAGGCAAATTTCCCATTAAGTAATTGGTCCCCCTAGGATTAGCCTTGAAGCAATTCAAGCATTTATTTATTATTTGCCGACAAACATTTCGACCACCTATGGGCCAGTATTTTTCTCTGATGGAGGATAACAAAAGTTGTGCACCGCAATGTAAAAGTCGCTTCTGTTCATGTTCTAGTATATATTTGGTTAAAGTGTGTTTACTAGGTAAAATAATAGGATATTTTTTCTCATCTGATAAATTAGCATGTTTAAGTCTACCGCCAACACATATTAAATCATTTTTTAAAATTGGATTCAAACTCAAAATTTTACTTTTAGAAGAAACTTGCTTTCTAGAAATTAAACAATTAAATTCATCAGCAAACATCTCTAATTGAGCTTTTTTTATTAATATTTCAAGTGATTTATTAATTTCTTCAGGCACAAAACTACCTTCGAATCTTTTATCATGGTCTTTTATCTTCAAATTTTTTATAAAACGTAAGGCATATGCTAATGAATGTAAAATTTCCGTAAAAGATGAACCATCTTTAAACAATTCATTAAACAAATTGAAAGTATTTGAAATAGGCAAAGAAACTGATTTTTGCTCCGGAATTTCATTAGGGATAGGATATTCTGAAGATTCCAAGAAGAATAGTCATTTGAAAGAAATTCTGGACCATGCCACCATAATAAATTATTCACCAAGTCTTTAGATGTAATACCTCTCGATAGTAAATCTGCAGGGTTTTCCTCCGATTTGTCAAAATGCCAATCTTGTTTATTCGATAATGACTGAATTTCGTTAACCCTATTAGCCACAAAAATCTTCCAAGAAGACGATTCACCGCGAATCCAATATAAAGTTATCGTCGAATCTAATATTTGTCAAACTTGATCAGAGATAAATACTATAGAAACTGTCGAGAATGGAATCTCAGTGTAAATTTTGTTGTCAGCAAAATTGAGCCAAGCCAGCGCCATCTACCACATCGGAAAATCACTATTTACTGGTTTTGCATCGATGCTACAGACACCTACTTTACACAGGACTTTTTATGATAGATGGCACCCTGTTCGCATTACTGTTGGTCTGTTCAAATTCGTTTATTCTAGACTTTGGGGCATTAATGTTTGCTTAAATTAATTGATAATTTGTTAATTAGATCAAAAGACAGTTTCTTTATCGATGGTTAAGGGATCCTTAACATATTTATTCAAAGTTCTGATTGATGTTTAATTGATCCTGTCATTTATCTAATCAACAAAGATAAAAATAGATCTTCCAATCTATAAAGTTTGAAGTTCTTCTTGAAACAGACAAAACAACTTTGAAATCACTTAAGAACACTTGACAACACAAAAAAAGATGAAATGCAAGACCGGCGGACAAAAAACATTATGAATTATTAGTTATGATCAAATGAATATTTTGGCATATTGTCATATGTTGACATGTCAAGCTCATGTCAATGTTATCGACATCGGATGTGTTCTTGATGTGCTGGTATTTTCCAATTTTGACAATTCTGTGGTTGTTAGCGACATCTAGAAAAACGGAAAAGAATTATTATGTGGTTTATAACTGGCAATGAGAGATTGCAGGGCCTGAACTTGATTTCCAAAGCTGTCATAACCTTTTTAACTAAATTAGCCAATAACTGTGCTGCACATAACTCTAATCTTGGCAGGCTGACTTGCTTTACAGGAGCGACTCGATTTTTGGCACATAACAAATTGGTGATAAAACTGCAATTTCTCAAAGAACATCGAACATAAACGCAAGCGCCATATGCCTTTACTGAGGCGTCACCAAAACCATGTAATTCTATTTGAACATAATCTGAAAATACGTTTCTATATATTTTAAATTCATTAATTGAAGTGATACTGTGCTGAAATTCCTGCCAGATCTCAAGTATATAGCTAGGTAATTCATCGTCCCAGTTTATCCTGAGTTTCCAAATATCTTGAATTAATAATTTGGCAACTATGATTATGGGTCCCAACAAACCCAACGGATCATATATCTGGGATATAACTGATAAAATTGTTCTTTTAGTAATTTTCTTTAATTTTAGAATATCTAGACTGATTTTATAATTTATGGAATCACCTTGAGCATTCCAAAAAATACCTAAAATTTTATTTGATTCATCACCAATATTTAATATACTTACATCTACATTATTACTAATCTTAAAATCGTTCAGAACATCTTTATCATTACATAGCCATTTGCGTAATTCAAAACCAGATTTGGCCAAAAGTTCATAAATATTTTTGATTGATTTTTGAATTTGCCCCGGTGAGTAAGTCATCCATGTAAAAATCACGCCTGATGATTTTGCTTATCAGTTTATTATCTTCATTTTGTTTTGCTATGTCAAAAAGACATTTAACCGCTAAGTAAGGAGCTGACGCAGTTCCATAGGTAACAGTATGCAAGATATAACATTTAAGCTCTTCATCAGGATGTGATCGTCAAAATATTTTTTGATATATTTGATCATCTTCATTTATAAGTATTTGGCGGTACATTTTACTCACATCACCAGCCATTACATACTTATGTGTGCGAAATCTTACTAATATTTGGAAAATATCCTGTTGCAATGTAGGCCCAACAAATTGCACATCATTCAGAGACAAACCAGAAGTAGTCTTACACGAGGCATCAAAAACTGTTCGTAACTTAGTAGTTAAACTCGTGCTTTTGATGACCGCATGGTGAGGCAAATAATAACCCATACTTTCACAATCAAAATCCTTATACTCTGACATATGATTTAAAGAGATATACTCATCCATAAATTGTATATATTCCTTTCTTAAATCTGGATTTTTATTTAATTTTCTCTCTAAACCATAAAATCTATTAAGTGCGTTAAATTTAGAGTTTCCTAAATTTGAAATAGATTTTTTGAAAGGGATTCTCACAATATATCTACCGTTGTCGTCTCTGATAGTGGTGGACTCAAAAAGTTCCTCGCAATATCTTTCTGTCTCCGATAAAACATCTTTTTTACTCAAAACATCCTCTAATTCCCAGAATTTCATGATACTAGTGTCAAGATTACACCTATTAGTGTCATTACTAAAACAATTTATCGACATATTGACGTTATTAAAGCCTATTTGCATATTTCCTGCAACTATCCATCCAAATGCAGTATTCTGTAAAATGGGAAGTTTATTTCCTAATGAAATTTGTCCTGAATAAATAGCCGTCCAAAATATATCAGATCCCAATAATATATCAATTTCTTTCGATATGTTAAAATCAGGATCAGCTAATTCTAACTCTATCGGTATTTTGAGTAAACTTTTATTGAAACTACAAACAGGTAATCTATCTGTAATTTTCTGTATCACCAAACAGTAAAATTGTCAATGCTTTCAAATTTTTTATGTAGAAAAGGCTTGTGTTGCCAACATAGTAACTAAATTTTTGACTTGGGGAATTATCTTTAAATAAAAAACAAACTTTATTTATACTATTGGCTGATTATACTCACTATATTTTTGTTTATTTTCTCAAAAATAAAAGTCAAGTCACAGAATATTTTAAGAAATTTCAGAATTCTGAAGAAAATCAATCAGGGCAAAAAAACAAAATACTCCGTACCGATGATGGAAAAGAATACTGCAATATTGGGCTTACTCGAATTTTAGAAAATGCTGGAATACATCAGCTTACAGTTCCTTATACACCTGAACAGAATGATAAACAAGAATCTGGGGTACAGACAGGCAGAGCTCCGAACTTTCCCGAACTTCGGCGTGTCGTGAAGCGGTAGAAGCGGAGTAGAGGGCGTCAAAGTTCGTCCGTCAAACGTATTTTCATTTTATCATTTAGTCCTATACAGTGTCATTACTTAAGTGTGCAACATATGGGATTTTTTTTTAGTAATAGCACAATCAAAATACAAACAAGGCCAAAAGTTGGTGCATGTCTGATAATCATATTAGGTGCACTTAGAATGGTTGCAAGTCAAACAGCATACCGGGTGGCTCAAAAAATATCAAAATTCTACTAATATTTACTTAAATAAAATAAAACTTTTGCACTTTAAGGAGAGTTTTTTTAATATGGCTGTCATCATTAGTAATGTTTTAACTTGTTAAAAAAGAAAATTGCGACATTTTAAAGTTATGTTGAATATCATTGCAACAAACATAAATTTTGTGATTCCATAAAAAATTAAAAATCTAAGTTAATTTTACAAATATGCTTGAATTTGAACAAAGTTATGCAAAATTGATTTGATTTTAATTAATTTTTGAAAGTATTAAGGGCGGAAATAAAAAATAAAAAAAAAATATAGAAATTATAGATTTTTTTCGAAAGAAAATAAAAAAAATCTTAGGAGGCTATGTTTTGGTATTTAGGCATAACTTTTAACTTCAAACAACTTTTCTCTATAACATTTTGCTGAATTTTCTAAAATAAGGGTACTTCACATTACAGCTTTGATATTGTTTGAGCTACCCTGTATGCTGTTTGACTTGCAACCATTCTAAGTGCACCTAATATGATTATCAGACATGCACCAACTTTTGGCCTTGTTTGTATTTGGGTTGTGCTATTACTAAAAAAAATCCCCATATGTTGCACACTTAAAAAATCACACTGTACATATAGGTACGAGAGAAGAAAAGTTTTTTCCTAAATTCAGGTCAATTATGTGATTATAGGTTTATAAATAAGAAACGGTATCATTCAGATACGTTTTTTTTTTTTTTTTCTACGAACGTACCATGTAGGATATTTTCCACACTGTAGGAATAATGTCGTATGTATACACGATTTTCCTATACTTAAGTAAGGTATATATTTTATATTTCAATCATTTTTGGACAAAATTTATTGTAAATACATATTAAAACCTGTATTTTAATATTGATCGTTTTATCCGAGCTTGGTTTTCTTCACTGAATATAATGATTGGTATTCAAATTATCATATATTTACACGCAATCTTGGTGTTCGTGATCTATCCGACGTCGGCGGCGCGCGGAACAATGGGTATGATATCGTTCGGCTAGTTCGGCATCTTCCGGAGCTCCGTCTGTCTGCTCCCCAAACTCTTGTGAATGATAAAGATGAGAGGTTGAAGCGTTCAATTCTAGAAAAAACTCGTTGTTTTCTAGTAGAGGCTGGCTTACCACATAGTTTCTGGACAGAGGCAGTAAACACATCTGTGTACCTACTCAATAGAATTATTCCTAGTCGATGTGTCGAAACAACACCGTATGAACTCTGGTCTGGAACAAAAACAAGTGTTGCTCATGTAAGAATTTTTGGATGCAAAGCCTATGCACACATTCCGATCCAAAACAGAAAGTAATTGGATTCGAAAGCAATTCCAAGTATCTTTGTTGGTTATAGTTTGAAATCGAAGGCATACAGGCTTTATTACTCACAAAAAAACTAAGTATTTGGATCCAGAGATGTACAATTTGTCGAACAGGAAAAAGGTAACATACTTTTGGAAAAGAAAAAGACACAAAAGGAACAAAAAGATTTTTTCTCCTTTTATAAAATTGAACAAAAACCAATAGAAGAAGAAAATGGTGTAGAAGATAATTATTCAGAAGAACTGAATGATTCAGAAGAAATTTTACTAGAAGATAACGCAGATTCAGATTACCAAATAAGAGTAGTAGAAGTTGATAATTTAGAATCAGTTGTAAGACCTCAAGAGAGATAGGTTCCCAAAACATTAAAATATTATGTTATATACACAGCACTCACACCAAACTAACACAGAAGAAGATCCTATTGATGTTGATGGTAAAGAATAATGGAAAAAAGGTATCGGAGATGAGTATGATGCACAAATTGAAAATGGCACATGGGAATTAGTCGATCTTCATCAGACAAAGTAAATGGGTGTTTAAAACCAAAATGGAAGAAAATCAAGCTAAGTATAATTTAGCTTGATTTTCTTTCACTAGAGTGTTTTACACTGGCAAAATGTCATAGAAACGGCCGGTTTCCTACTGACAAAACTTCTACCTGTTCATACCTGGGCAAAACCAACATGATGGTTTTTCAGCGACACTTTGCGCAAGTGTTAGGAACAATACTTTTTCTACGAGTGTATGAAGATTTGCATCCAGAGGAGCTGTACCTAATCTTCTTAAATGTTTTCAGATGCTCAAAATTGGTAAATTTCTCTCCTATTTCAATGTGTTGTGTTTTCAATATTTTTTTCAGTGATCAGCTTGTCTTTATTTGCACAGCATTGGTTGTGCTAGCGAGGTTTACTTAACATTTGAACAAGTCGTTAATTTTGTTTTTCTTGCCAAAATTTTGGTATGGACGAGTATAACTTACAGTCCAACCTTTATAATCTGATACTCCACAGGAATGTGAGTTGGTGGCTCTCCATGCCAATGGTCACATGACCTCACATCTGTTTTTGCTGGATTTTTCCTCCCCTCGCTCCTCATACGGAAAGTGTCAAATTAAAAAAGCTAAACATTACTCTAATGCCTTTCTTGGAATAAAAATAACATCAGCCGCTTCTTTCTGAATATAAGTTATCCAGAAACTCACAAAACATTGAAAAATCGAGTATAAATGCGGTAACTATGCGTAACAAATATGAGAGCGCAAAGAGTTTCCGTGCGCAAAGTTCAACTTTGCGCACGCAAATGAGTGCGCAAAGTAATAACTTTGCGCACGCAAGTAGAAAAAAACCTATTGACTTTGACAAGTGTCACCAAAAGAGAATAAATTTTCCAAATGAAAATTTGGCTTGTTTTTCTCGTGAAATAGTCTAGCCGAATACCACTCAAGAAAAAATTATATAGGCAAAATTATTCTCTTGGTTTTATTCAAGTTTGTTGCTTTTTGGTAATTTCGCTCATGAAATTTTTGACAAAACCACTCGCCTGACGCCTGATTGCCAAGCAACAAACTTTCATACCAGTCGAAAATTTTGCCAACAAAATTTTTTCTCTTGTGGTATTATATATGAAAAAATACTCAGGAGGTTCAATATGGAAAATGCAAACCTGGTAGATGCGCCATTGATAGCAGGAAAAAAGCTAACAAGCTAAAAAGCTAACAAGCTCCAAAGACAATCAGATTGAAATAATGAAAAATGAAAAGCAAACCTTATGAAGAAGCTGTGGGAAGTTTGCTATTCGTTCCACAAATTTCTAGATTTGATATACAGGGTGTCTCCGTTCAACTGGTTGAAACTGCTAGGGTATATAGAGGAACCATAGAGAAATAGTTTGAGATAGGCCACCGATGGTCGGAAGTGCGTCGTTTCCAAAATACAGGGTGTTGAAATTTAAGCAACCCCCTTTCATGTAATCTGAAGGGCTAATGCTAGGCTGTTCAAATTTTCATGGATTATTGATTTAGGAATGGAAATTCGTATAATGCACCCCCATTTTCTACCTGGAACTACCCCAAACAAAAAGAAATTTGAAACAAATTGCTTTTTTTTAAATTTTATTATGAAAAGTCTCCGAATAACAGATGGGAAAAGGACCTAATGCTAGCTCATTGAAGATCCATTTCGGGTCTGAGACACGCTCATATCCATCTCAACAAAGATATCTGAATAATTTCTTGACATAAACAGAATTAAGAGACATTAGAACAGTCGTCACTGGGAATTGGCATGGTGGAATATCACCTTAAAGCAATAGCCAAATCTACACTTCTACAAAAGGCTGAAATACCTTGTAGGGGTACGGCTTATACCCCAAGAGGTGGCCACTTTACCACCCAGGGTCCTGATTCTTCAAACAGGAGAGCAGCCTTCCCAGGAGAACGAGTGTTCCGTTTCTGTTAATTACATTATCAGTTGCATATCATTAAGAAAGACGCAACAAACGTTCTCCTGGGAACGCTGCTCCCCTGTTTCAAGAATAAGGACCCAGGAAGCTGGACTCCTTCGAGAAATCTCGGACACCAACTATAAGCAGAGTCACGCACAAAAGAAAGGAAGCAGTGCTTGGAACAAGGTTTCACGACTCCAAATGAAGTCTACAATCTACAATCTACAAGACACATTAAAACGAGAAAATATAAAATGAATTTACAAGTTTTGCAATAATTGATTTTTGTATCAATGATTAATTAATAAATAAAATGTCCACATATATGAATTTTTGACTTACCTATATGTATTGATTGAGCTTAAACTAGGTACGTAGATCCTTACATTAAGACCCATCATCTTTAATCGTATCCAAGAGCTTTAATAAACATCGATCGATCAAATCCTATGAAATAGGATGGCAAAGCGGAGAATAATTGAAAGATTAATCGACTTACCTAAAAGGATGATTTATCTAAACTATTTGGGCGTCGCAGTTCTATTCCTTGCTAGAGCCTATTTAAGCCTTTATGTATAATTTATGAGTAAGTTACAAAATAAGCCAAACTATAGTATCAATGTATCAAATCCCATGGAATACGTTTAACTACAGGCAAGTCAACAACTTTTTCAAATAGGTACTCACTAGAAATAAAATTAAAATTATGTGATAAATGAACGCAATCTATTATTTGAACGTATTTTCACTACAATGCAGTGCATAGAAGCTGACCAACCAAAAATATAATCGATACCCCGAAACCCGAAACCCGAAACGGTTCTAAATCGCTAAATGCATATTACTAGCAAACCTCTAAATCATTCCACCGCTACATATAGCAACCATTCGTAGTTGTAGATAATTTAATTGAAATCATATACATATAAAAGAAAATTTGCTATTCTACATGCTGAAATTGCTTGTTTTAAAATGAAATTCCATTAGCGATAATAAATTATAATGGACTCAAACTTGTGAATTATTATAAAAGCTGCTTCGAAGATTGTTACAAAGCACTACTAACTAACCTTAGAAATTAATTATGTAAATGCCAGTGACAATCATAAAATTAGACATGGAAGGTTGCTAAGAAATTCCATTAAGCACTTTATACTCAAATGAAAAGTTTTCGAAATATCATAAATGAGTGCGTTGACAGTTTTCGTCCACTTTTACAATTTCCTTGGACAATTTCTAACACTAATATTGTGAACAACAATTTACGGTAATATTAGACAATAATGTGCATTACGTATACTCAATCCCTAATTGGATTTTAACCTGTAGGCTGTAGGGCTTGCGAACGATATGCTCTTACAGTTTGCAATAACAATGCGTCATAAGCAGAAAAAAAAAAGATAAAAATTAAATTGTATTTGGTTTTTAATAATGTTAAATAAAAGATAAATTCGATTTACAACATTGGAAAAGTTATTATAGATTATAAAAAACGGAATTTAACTAATGGTTAACTGGCGTCACCGAGGTAACTGACCTACGCTAAGACGAGTCTCCAAAGGGTAGCAGACAAAATGGAAGGTTGGGCTTCAGGGGGGGGTAGTTGTCTGGCTGTTATTCCTAGTGGGACATGGGTAAGTACTACTGCGTTCCACCTCTGCTCCATTTTGCCTATGAAGTTTTTGGCCATCGGTGACGGTGCCACCACTTGGAAAACCCCAATTCAATTTAGGTTTGCTGTGTCACACATGCCAACTTAATGAGTTTAACTGTTCTCTCAATATGCCAGAGTTTGAGATACAAAGTAAGCGCAAAAAAAAAACTAAAACTGAGCAATTAGATAAAATGGAAAATCCTATATGAAGCTTCAGTTTTTGCTAGACTCAAGGGAAGTAAAATATAACAGATTCTTGATGGAAAAAAGTTAATTGGAACGTTATTCGAAGAATGAGATTGTGAAAACAATGGAATAAAAAGAGCTTTCAAAGATCAGCTTGCTACAGAAAAAAAAGTAGTCGCAATTCATTAGAGAAAGTGATGGAATCTGTTCTCAGTGAAGATTAAATTGATAATATGTCGAAAGCAATTATTGATCTAATGAAACAAGAAACAAATTAAATTTTTCCCTATACCCGATTCCCTGTTCGCATTGCAAATATGCGAGTCCTAATTAAAAATTGGGATTTTACGAGGCATCTCAAAAGTTGAAACTTTTGTTACGTTCATCCGAAAATTATATTCAATAAAATTGTTGATAAGGCTTGGATAACTTTGAAGGCTGTTATAATATCGAAGTTTTCAGTTGCGAATAATTTTTACTGTTCAATGTTAGATTTATTAAATGCAATTATGCCACATCTCTATATCGGTTTTTGTCACTTCTTTTCACTCGGTAAATGGGTAAGTTAGAGTCACCTTAGTTCAAAAAGCTAGTACGCATCCAAGAAGCAGATCCTCATCGATTTTTTCAAACAATATATTATATATTGTTTGAAAAAATCGATGAGGATCTGGTGTTTTTGATGCTTGTTCAAGTCGTAGATAAAACTTTTAACATCATTAATTTCCCAAAAGACTTGTCGCAAAATATGATAGTTTTGCGTATCTCCGAGAAATAAAATTAATTACGACAATTACAAATTACGAAGGTTCTAGCCGTCACTAATTGGTTAATATCTCTCAAACAATTCTGGAACGAGAGGACGCAAAACTGACCTCCCCACAGCTATAAACTCTGGCCTTTTGTTCCATAAGAGGGTGTAGTAACACTGATAATAAAAGGTAATCTGGTTCAGACAGCTCTAACGTTTATGACTTTGCCAGTGGTAAAATAATTATTCCGGTCTGATGACAACGAAAACTGGGCTCTAAATTAAAATTAAGCGCTCCCTAAGTTTAGAATATTTTAATAGAATTATCAAAGAATGATTGCGGAGCTTGGCAAGCGGCAAAATAAAGGCAAGCGCGTACAATAGTTTTGGATGCTTTCAACATTTCAGTTAGTTATGCTAAGACTTGGATTTCTAAGTTTTAAATTGAATATTTTCAATGATTTATATTAACTAGGCATTCAAGCTTAGATTATTCTACTTATCCTATCTGCTTTAACTTGAAGTTAGAAGCTAGCTTTTTCTTTCTAGCCGAACTTATCGAGTAGACATTACCCTTCAGGCAGACGATTGATTAATAGAATCTTTTCACTTTGGTTAATAAAATTTTGTAGGTATTATTCACAAATGTATTAACGCAAATTATATTCATGAAAAATTTCTACTGACTTTGAACATAATTAAATGCTATACGATGTACATTTCATAATAGTTTTGAATATATTTTTTTTATATCAGCTAAAGCGGAATGTTTAATCGCTTATTATTCTCATTTCATCCAAAAATAATATGTGGATTTATGCAAGTTACGGTCAAAATGGTAAGCTTAAATAAATAAATAATAAATATTCTGGCCGCATTTGATGTTTTGCAAAATTTAAATATTATTTTTGTTTGTTTATACAAATAATAAACCCTTATTTTATTTCAAAATTGGTTTTTCATTTCAAATACATCTGAAACAACATAACGCCGTAATATTACACATCTGCGGTTGATCTTCGAGCAAATAATTGCTGATTAAAGCTTCCGGACTTTCCCAACATTAATTACTGGCACCAATAAAGCCTCGAGACATTCTCGTGCGTTTAAACGGTTTGATGATTCAACGACACACACGGGTAAACATTAAAGGGGTTAATGAATAAACTGTTTTTATTGCTTTGTTTATCGAAACAGCATGAAGTAATTTAATCGGAAACCGTTTAAAACAAAAATCTGATGCGAAAAACGCTGAAGCAAAAAGCTGCTCACAAAAGTTTGATTAGAGGATTAATTATCCATCTTTTGCCGTAGTAAACAACTTTCTCGAAGTTTCAAAAATAAAAGGAAGCTTAAAACTTCCTGGGGTATAGCGGCCTGATTCCCGTAGGCGTTCCAGGCAGCAGTTTCTAATTATTAGCTATAAAGCATTTAAGAATTTGAGGAGACACTTGAAAAATATGAAGAGAAAAAGTTTCATAATATCGGATTTATTAATTTTTCATGAGACGGAAGCAAAGTTTAAGATTCCCATTGGACTTGGGCAAATTTATTTTAGATATCTGACCATAGTGATCAGATATTTGTTTTTTGTGTGTATATAAATGTATTGAAAACATAATAATCTGAATATAAGTGGCATTCGTCTAACTTGCAGATTTGCCACATCTCACAGAAACAATCTCAGTGATTCCGTCGGGACAGGCCTGTATAAGTGTTAAATTGCTTGGTCGTTACCGTATTAACTCCATGTAGTTTCTCAAAGTTCTGGGGGCTCTACCCCAAGGTAGTTATGCGGATCTATACAGCCATCATAAGGCCTATGCTTACCTATGAGGCTATTGTCTGGGGTGTGACTACAATCAGCCGAAAACTAGACCACGTTCAAAGAATGAGATGCCTCAACATAACTGGTGCAATAAAAACCACCCCAACTAGGGCTCTGGAAATAATTCTGTTTGTAATGTTTGACGCAACTGAACATTTATGTCAAGGAGGTCAATTCAACCACAGTGATGCGCCTCCGCACTGTTGGTATTGTCAACTAGCTACTTAGGGAAGGAGAACCCGGTATGCAACCTTATTAATTATTTTGCCGATTCGATCGGATGTCTATTGCAATTCAGCAATACCTACATTTATACGGGGTGTCAATTTGAAAACTCCCACCCCTATTATCTCGGAGTAGAAAAATTTTAGAAAAAATCGCTGAAACACGTCAACTATAATTTGAAGGGGGATGATTTTTTATGCAAAATTCACCTTCCCTCTTTCAACCCTTCAGCCCTAAGAGCCACCCCCTAGAAAATTTTAAATGGGAAGGGGGGTCAAGTGATACATCATTTTGCAGGGTTTTTAATTCCATACATTTTGGTACTAAATTTAAGTCCCTAAGTTCAACTGTTTTGGAAATATTGACAGTTGAAAATTGAATTTTTTGCTACTTTGACAGGCTGGAAAACCTAAACGGTCAATTTTAGAGGAAAACCGATATTACATTCTTACCTTAGATTTTCATAAACTATCATTTGACACCATTTTTGAATTTAACCGGAGATTAAATTTTCAACCGGAATTTTTAATCAGGGATTAAATTCGAAGTTTCTGTCAAATGATAGTTTATAAAAATCTAAGAAAAGAATGTAAAATCGATTTTCCTCTAAAATTAACCGTTTAGGTTTTACAGCCTGTCAAAGTTGCAAAAAAGTCAATTTTCAACTGTCAATATTTCCAAAACAGTTGAACTTAGAGATTAAAATTTTGTACCAAAATGTATGGAATTAAAAACCCTCCAAAATGATGTATCACTTGATCCCCCTTCCCATTTAAAATTTTCTAGGGGGTGGCTCTGGTGGCTGGCGGGTTGAAGGAGGGAAGGTGAATTTTGCATAAAAACTCATCCCCCTTCAAATTATAGTGACGTGTTTCAGGGATTTTTTCAAAAAAATTTCTACTCCAAGATAATAGGGGTGGAAAGTTTTCAAATTGACACCCTGTATAAATAGTGGGCTAAGCCGAGCAACAGACAGACTTGAACCAGTGTTAGTACCGCCATCCTCGGAACACCCCTCTGGAATCAAGTCTCCCCAGTGCAAGTACCGCCACCCTGGGAAAGCCCTCTAGATGAGGATTAGTTAAACGACGACTTACATTCTACGTATAATTAGCATCCAACAGACATCCCTTTCTAAGTGGCGTCGAATGTGTGGCCCTTCTCACGGAAGAGCATATATCCGGGAGGATTCATGACGTAATGACTTTCTTAGCAAATATACACCTTTTTATATAAAACTGAGCGAGTTTTTCTCCATCTATCCACCCTACACCTCCCGTCACAGAGAGGCTGTGACATATTTGGTGGAGGTGCCGTCTTGAACCCGACACCCAAGAACCGACGCCGTTAGGCGTCTTTGAAGCAAGCCAACGCCCAACCACGACGCTACGCGGTACGTCGACAAAAGATAAATTCACGACATCGTGGCGAAGACGACTTCACGGTGGCGATTTTTTTTTTTTTTTCTAATGCAGAAATATTAGAACAACCTGATAAAATGGTGAACACCACCATAACTCAAGTCATGGCAGCGGCGAAAAAGACGATAGTACCACAATAAATTATAAGTCCTTAAACCTTCCACCCTTGTAAAATCAGCGCAACTGAGCTCATAAGGACGTACGAGAGGTCAGCAATAATGGATGGGACGACCAACTCAAGATTGCTTATCTTGAAACATTGTTGAACGGAGCCGCAAATTTGTGGTTTCAGGAATACAAACGCAACTACCAAAACAACAGCTGGGAAAACATTTTAAAAGATTTTTCAGAAGAATTCGAGGATGCAAATTACCAAATGGCACTCAAGAATAAAGTGAAAAGCAGAAAGCAAGCCGAAGACGAATTAGTCAGTGAGTACTTGTACGAACTTCAAGTACTTTACCACAACTATAAACATACGTTAGACATAGAAGAATTCGTAAGAATTTTCAGTGAAGGGCTAATTGAGGCAAACCATGATAACTACTACTGGCTGACAAATCCACCATCCACCAAACAACCCACCGACATCATTAAAACAATTGAAAGAAATAGCAAGCACCATAGATAAAGCACCTAAGAAGAGCCCACAACAAAGCACACTCAAAGAACCCCGAACTACCACAAGACCAATAATGGTATGTCATTATTGTGGAAAAAAAGAAACACGTGATGGCCTAATGCAGAAGCCGAATGCAAGCAGACCTGACGAAAGCTTCAACACCACCAGCAACCATCAAAAAGTGCTATAACTGTGAAAAAATGGAACATTTTGCAGCTGTCTGCGAAAGCCAAAGGTTGCGGTGACAGTAGTGGCAACTCAAAAAACCAGAGAAATAACCTGTGTGACACAACCAGGACACTTTGCCGCAACTTGTAGACGTCAGCCAAAACACCCAAACGAACAAGGATGGCGAAACTAGATATCCCTGGCATCCTAGCCCTAGGGAACAACTGTAGTAGCAGGATATTATGCATCACAATCAAGATAAATAACATAGAATACCCAGCCATAGTCGACACTGGAGCACAAAATAACGTTATTCGAACGCAACTAGTAACAGGTCAGCTACATAAAAACGACAACACGGTTCTTATTACGGCAGGAGGACACAGAATTCCAGTCTTAGGAGAAACCAGAGTACCAATAGAAATACCAGGAAGTGCGTTATGGAAAAGCACACTAACAGCCAAAGTGATCGCAACTTCAAATCCGCTAGTGATATTGGGTATGACATTCTTAACAAGGGACAAAGCAGTTGTACCTCGCACAAAAAGTAATGATCCTGAACGGAAAATACAAAATTCCGCTATGCCATAAAAGTGAACAAAATGTCAACATGTCTGGGCTAATCTCCATACAAGAAGACAGAAGGAAGCAAAATCACACACACGAAAAGGACAATTTTGATGAATTTGTGAAAAAATACAAAAATATAAATAAGGACAACTTCAAGAGTGTTTTGACAGAAGAATACGGGAACATCAGAAACTTATCACAGGATGAATTTTTAGCTGTGGGAGTCGACCAATATTACAGAATTAAAAAGGAAGTCTACATAAAATACAGACACATCCTCCCTACGAAAAAGAAACAGGGAAACATTGGAAATTTATCGGTGGTACAATACAAGGTTTTTCTTGTTCAGAAGAGAAACATGTAAAAAGAAACCAACGCCAAGAAATATTTTCAAATGTCTACTAGAATTGAGAAAAACGGCACTACAAAAGAATGTCAGAAAAATACTAATTCCTAGAAAAGGATGGGGACTAGATAAAGAATGGTTCAGATTCAGGCAGATGCTTTATTTTATTTCCAAAGACACCAAAATTAAAATCCGCATATTTAGGGACCAAAGAGCAGCAAAAAGTACACCAAAGCCAGCAGAAGAAATTACGCCATTACTACAAATATACACAAAAGCAGGAAAACAAGAATACAAAATAGGAGCAGCAAAGGATTACATAATAAAACCGGGTGAGGAGACAATAGTAGAACTGAAAATCATAGGAGATACGAGCAAAATGACAGAAAACATGGGCTATAGTTGTAAATACAACCTGGATGGATTGACGAAAAACTAAATCAATATAAAATCACAAATTTTTGGGGGCGAAAACAACCTTGCTATTAAATTAGAAGCAAAAACAAAAATCCCAGTGGCATTATTTGAGGGAACCACAATAGCACGGTTGGATGAAGAAACACAGGAAAATCACTCATATAATTTTTTAATACAGGAAGAGATAATAATAATAGTGAAAGAGTAACAATAGAAGATCACAAGATATTAAAGACGAAAGAACCAAGCAGGTTCTCAAGAACTCCTTCTCGAATACAATGACATTTTCCCCAAATCAGCAAAGAACATGGGCAGGACAAATCTGACTGAACATACAATCGAAATAGAGAACGCCAAACCAATAAAAAGTCGACCACACAGAGTATCACAGAAAGAGAGGCAAATAATTGATGAACAAATTCAGGAAATGCTAGAGAGCAGTGTGATTCGTCCTTGTCACTCACCATGGGCTAGTCCAGTAGTGCTAGTCAAGAAAAAAGATGGAAAAGCCAGATTTTGTGTGGACTACAGAAAAATTAATAGTGTGACAAGGAAATCAACGTACCCATTACCTCAAATCGATGATATTCTATCATAGGGGAGGATTCCTACTTCAGCACCTTAGATATGTTTTCGGGTTACTGGCAAGTACCTGTCGAAGAAAGCTCTAAACTATACACTGCATTTATAGCACACGGACATGTATCTTACGAAATCAACGTACGCTTCGGACTATGTAACGTTCCAGCAACCTTCTAAGAACTACATGATAGAGTCTTTTGGGACCTAAAATGGAAGGAAATATTGATCTACCTGGACGATATAATTATCTTTTCCAAAACTATAGAGGAACATCTGAAAAAACTAAGAAAGGTTTTTGAACGACTGCGACAGGAAAATTTGAGCCTCAAGCCGAGCAAATGCGAATATGTACTTGAAGCAAGAAATTAAAATCTTAGGCGTTTATGTCAGCGGAAAAGGAATCCTACCAGATGAGAAAAATATAGATTGCGTCAAGAGGTTTCCCACACCAAGAAAGGTCAAAAACGTCTAGAGCTTCCTAGGACTTTGTAACTTTTACAGAAAGTTCATAAGCAACTTCTCAACAATTGCCACTCCATTACATGATATTTCGAAAAAGAGCACACAGTTCCGATGGGGTATTAGACAGGAAGAAGCATCCAAGGTTCTCAAAGACAAGCTCACCTCAGCACCAGTACTAAGGCATTTTGACCCAAATAAAAACACCATCTTACACACTGATGCATTGACATGCGGAATCGGAGCAGTATTATTACAAGAAAGCGAAGGAAGTGCACATACAATAGCTTTCATAAATCGTAGTCTGTCAAACAACGAAAAAAACTATTCAATCAGCGAATTGGAGCTATTAGGACTGGTCTGGGCCCTAAGCTACCTGAGGCATCTAATATAAAGCCGACCAGTAAAAATCGTGACTGATCACCACGCGCTTTGCTGGATGGATTCAATAAAGGAAAGCAACAGACGCTTAGCCAGGTGGGCACTCAAGTTAGCAGAATTCGACTATACAATTGTTTATAAGAAAGGTTCAACGCATAGAGATGCTGATTGTTTGTCACGCAACCCAGTATAGTCCAATCAGAAATCGAAGAGAATGAAGGACAGGAAGAACTTCCGACTTTTGCGTTGAGAACAGAGGAAATATGCACGTTACAAAAAAATGATCAAGAGGTGAGACAACTTAGAAATGCAGTAGAAAATTCAGAGGACCCAGACATCAACATAGGCATTCGAAAAAAGGCAAAGAATTTTAGAGTCGGAAATAACCTACTGTATAAAATTAATAAAACGCAAAGAGGCTTTAAGAAAGTGCTAGTAATACCAAAATCAATGAGAAGTGAAATCCTGTGGGAACTCCATGCTTCGCTAACATGTGGACATTTGGACTTAAGCAAAACAACGGACAAAATTAAAAACAGATTTTTTTGGGACGGAATGCTAAAGGACATCGAAAAGTAGGTACGTTAAGGGATACCCAGATTGCCAAGCTAGAAAGGGGCAACCTTACAGAAAAATGTCAGGGATGTTACAACCAATACCGGTGGGAACAATTTTCGACAAAATCGGAATTGATCTTTCCATTTAGAAGAAGTAGTAAAGGGAAAACAATGATAGTTGTAGTTACCGATACGCCTCACGATATGCCATCACAGCCGCCCTACCGAATGGAAAAGCCGGAACAGTTGCAAATTTTTTACTGGAAAAAGTATTCTTGATACACGGGATGCCAAGAAATCTGCTCAGCGACAGAGGAAAAGTCTTTCGATCGGAATTAATAAGAGAACTAGAAAAATTAATGGGAGTAAGAAGTCAGTTTACAACCGCATACCATCCTTGTTGTAATGGTCTCACTGAAAGGCTAAATAAGACAATATCTGACATTTTTTCCATGTATTGTAACACACAGCAAACGGACTAATGTCGCTATCTACCATTTATAACGTTCGCGTATAATACAGCGATACAGGACACAACCAGATTTAACCCATTTATGTTAACATATGCAAGGGAACCCACACTACCAGCAGAAGCTGCATTGTTGGAAGCTGACAACAAAACAAATGCTCTTCAAATTACAGAAAAGGCACTCTTGATAAGTGCCATAGCAGTAGAAAATATACTTAATAGACAATAGATTACGTAGTTGGAGACAAAGTTGAGGTGTTCACCAATTGGAAAGGTTGGAAGAAGCAGGAAGTTACTCTTAAGATGGTTTGGACCATACAAAGTAATTAGAAAAATGGGAGAAGTGAATTACGAGGTACAAAAGGTTAGAAGCAGAAAAAAAGGTTCGGTCCACGTGAGTAGGATGTTACCCTACTACGATCCATGGACAGAAGCTGCACCTATTGAAGAAAGGACAGAGGAGACACATTTATTTTTTTGCATGTATTCACAAAAATTCAACCAGGGACGGACATAGCAAAGCCGAAACCAGAACTAGAAGGGTAACTGGTACCTTGCGACAGCTCTGAACTAAGCAGGGGCTCATGTCTGAATCAATAAACAAGAAGAATAACAGTCCAGGAACCAGGCAACGTCACTTAGACCGTGGGACCGTATACCCCGCGATCTAGCTGACCCACCATGAAGTACTTGGAGACAGAACCAATCCGCTTGAGACAGAATACAGAACAATAAACAAGAAGCATAACAGACCAGGAGCCAGACAACAACACTTAGACTGTGGGACCGTTTACACCCCACGATCTAGCTGACCTACCAAGAAGTACTTACAACCAGAACAGACCCACAATACAGAAAACAGGACCGGACCAAAAGAAAAAACCAATAGCTGAAGCGGTAAAGTTGATGAAATTTCTTAGTCATAAGATATTTTTCTGTAGTAACCTGAATAATAATGCACCCTGACCCATCCCACCATAAAAAACTTTTGTTAATTTCAATTTTTAATTTTTTTTCTATACTCGATATTTGGATTACACAATTTTTAACCAGGATATTTTATAATTAGGATTTTATTGTAGAAAAGGGATATTTTAGGATTAGGATATTATTGTAATTTTTGACATTATTATGGTATTTTTATGTATATTTTTGTTATTGTTATGTCTCTTCCAAGCATTGGGGGTCCAATGCTTCATGGAGGGGGAGCATATGTCAACTTGCTACTTAGGAAAGGAGGACCCAGTATTCAACCTTATTAATTTAATTGCCGATTCAATCGGATGTTTATTGTAATTCAGCAATAAATTTATATAAATAGTGGGCCAAGCCGAGCAACACAGACGAACCAGTGTTAGTACCGCCACCCTGGGAACACCCCTCTGGAATCAAGTCTCCCCAGTGCAAGTACCACCACCCTGGGAATGCCCCTCTAGATGAGGATCAATTAAACGAGGATTGACATTCTACGTAACATTAGCATCAAACAGACATTCCTTCCTAAGTAGCGCCAGACGTGTGGCCCTTCCCAAGGAAGAGCATGCATTCGGGAGGATTCATGACTTCTTAGCAAATATTCACCTTTTTATATAAAACTAAGCCAGTTTCTCTATCTATCCATCTTACACCCCCCGTCACCGAGAGGCTGTGACAATATTCCAAAATTTAGTGAACCTGATATTGTAAATTCTTCTCTGGGTACCTATTCCACAAGATCATCATTTGGAGTCTGGATCACCTAGAGTGACATCACACTAACAATCTATCCTCTTTCCTGAATATAGGAAACAACCTGAAGAGTTCCGGATTGGAAAAGGTACATACCATATCAGTGTCACCAGAACAACCAAACTGTTAACTTTCAAATTTAAAAAAAAATAATAACTTATTACTATTGCATTAACAAATACTAAATAAAATTATTGTCTATTGGAATTTGAGTGGTTTCATTTGAACATAAAAGGGCTACATATTTTAATATTTATTTTTGAATTCCACGACCCTCTAGGTTCTCTTGCTCTAAATTACAAATAAGTAAATTTATTTGTAACAAGATGTGGTAGCTACTCATGAAAGTGAGTACCGAACGGCAAATAGTCAAACGTTGCTGGGGGAACCTGGCTAACACGAGTACCGAGTCTTCTTTGAAAAAGTTCATAGACAGGTAATGAGTGCAGTTTACTTTCCACATTGTTAACTATGCTACCTAACTTTTTAATTCTATTAATAGTTATTTTCCTAACAAGTGCGCAAAGTGATACTTTCTCGCACGAAAAAGCAGTTAGACGAACGACGCGAAGCGGAGTTCGGATAAGCTTTGAGTGTGGGAAAGACACTTTGCGCAAGTGTTAGGAACAATATTTTTTCTTCGAGTATCTTAAAAAAGTAGACTTTGAATTAATTGTTAAAATATTAGAAAAATCAATCAAATCCAAATCTTCAAAAATCCTTTAAAATCTATTGGAATTCCTCAGAATGTCTTTTAAATTAAATCCCCAAATATCTTTTTACATCTTCTGGAATTTCTAGAATCAGCAAGAATATTTTCATGAGAGTCTCTTAAATATCAAAAATTTTACAAATTCCTAGCAGTACAGGCTGGTCCAATTTGGACACCTTTGATAGGAAATATCATGTTAACTAAGCATTAATTTCAACTAAAACCCTTCATTTTGAATATTAGTTTATTCAGAAACATTGAAAAATCAAGTATAACTATGGTAATTATACGTAACAAAAATGAGTGCGCAAAGAGTTTCCGTGCGCAAAGTTCAACTTTGCGCACGCAAATGAGTGTGCAAAGTGATGACTTTGCGCACGCAAGTAGAAAAAAATATTTTGGATAGGGTCTGGATTCGCTATCTTTCACCACCGCTTTCCAAAACTTTTGGACCACCTCAAGAAGCTACCTACCTTTGAGCATAGCTAGGCATGATTATTGATGATTTTTTATTCTGATAAAAGGTCGTTACAATTTGAATATTTTGAATCACGCCTAGCTGTTTTAGTTATTTATTTTTTTATTATAAAATTTACATCCTTAATCGCTATTCATTTTGTTATGGTTGAACTTATCGCTCAAAATTACCACTTTTATATCCGAAAATTTGAGACAATCGGTCATTCCCTGAGGAGAAATCTTTCCTAAAAGTGGAAATTCATGTTCGAAGACTATCCTCTATAGCCTCAGAGGTGAAGAAAAATGATGAGCAGACACAATTTGTCCAATTTTAGGTCATTATGCAACTTCAAAGAAAATTAAATAATTTTTAGTAGCAGTTGAGCTGAAAATGTCCAAAATGAAATTGGACATTTAATGTAATGAACTGTTCCTGATTGAAACATTTTTTCGGCCTAAAAATTAATTCCTTTTGGAAAATTCAAATCACAACAAGCACGGCAAAATGTTTCCTGTCATTTTCCTAATTAAAGATCCTGACAACAGATTTACGAACGGAAATTACTTTGAGTTGACCTCTTGACAACTTTAATTTAACCGCTCAGCGAGCCGAACATAATAACGTTAGTGAAAAACTCTTTTCCCTTAATCTGTCAAAATAAGAAAATACGTCCGAGCTTTATTTACATGATCACTTGACGAGAGGGTAGCGTTTCTATAATATAATTTTAAAACGTTGATTTTAATTTGAAATTGTTCCAAGAAAATTAATTGTAAGGTGTGCTAATGAAATTTAATTAAAAATGATCAAAAGGCTTTTATCAAGATAATAATTAAGGTAAATATTCAGCTACAAAATTATATATTAAATTTAAAAAAAAGGTTATGTTATATTTTATTAAAGTGTAAAATACAAGTTAACTAACATTCATAAGCTGCAGCTTATATTTCCGAAAGAGCAATTATATTTTCAATGCCTCAAAGCAATCTCTGCTTACCTACAACATAATTTCAGGTTACACAACAGCTTGTTGCTTGTTAGGGTTGCAGTAAATGTAAATTATCGACTTTTAAGCCAGCGATAATTTTCGATATTATAGTTATCCTTAATGAGAATAATAATTTTCACTAGGGCAAGTGAACAAGAGTGTTTAGATATTACATTAATGTATTAGCATTTTTCTTGAATGAATTAATAAATTTGAATTTGCTCTATTTTGTGTGTGCGTTTGCAAGAAATCCAGAAAAAAAATTAATTTAGTAGATTAAAAAAAGGAATCTTATGTCACTGAAATCCAACCCTAGAAAAGTTTTCCAGGTTTTCCTGGTGAACACATTAGGTTGAGGATTAATAAAGAAAAACGCCGGTATACTTTTTGCCCTATAAATCTCCATTTCTAAACCCTTGTTTATAGCCTCATTTAGACGTTGCCCCGTTTCTTTTATTTAAGAGCCGAAAACCAGCTGCCGGTGGAGTGCTTTTGAAGAAAATTACCGTTAACAGTAAGTTAATAGTGATTTTAAGTGCTTAAGTGGAAAAATCGAATTTTGGCTGAGTTCTTTATTAGGAAAATTAAGGGAAGGTGAAATTATAAATGAAGTTGATTAAAATATTATTAGCAGCGTTGAGCTTTCTAAGAAAAAAGACACAGAAGAGAAAACATTTTTCCACTGTAAATAACCTCTTTTTTAAATTCAGTTCAATAATTCACTATAACTAAAACAGGATCTTTTTCCCGAAATTAAACACACTAACCGTATTTTAATGATCAATCAGCATTAATTAATGCAGTTATTGGCTTGTAATGCATTATACAATGGCCATTACATCGTATTGCAGGTGACAGTTATGTCGACAATTAAATATCGTGCTAATTGTTATCTGGTCGACTGGATGCAATTGAATTTCGTAGGTGCTTTAATTAGATTGAGTCGATACAAACATCAAACTAAATTGTCCTTTTCAGTCGGGCCCCCAATTAATTCGAAATGAATGTATTCGTTTTATTTTCACCCACTTTTCTCACGAATAGTCTTTTTTATGTCCCAATTTTAAATTCAATCCTCCCCTAGTCTGTCTTAACTCAATGATGTATATTTTGCAGATATAAATTACTAAGTTTTGTTGACTTATTGTATAATACCTACGGATTTTTAGATTTTTAAATGAGGTCATCGGACCAGATGAACTAGCTATAATTGCGAAGCGATAAATTTTAAAGAGGAACTTCATTGAAAATTTTAGGAAATTGAAAAGGGATTATATGAGGTGAAGAAAATACCAATTAGTCTTATTTTATGCCAACATGTTTCGAGATTGTATCTTCAAAATAAAAAATATTACACATCAGATGGAAAATATATGCAATGGTGTTGAATTTTCGAACTTACAGAAATTGGATGAAATTCAGAAACAAACAAACTGAAGACTAAAAAAAGACGTCTAGAAGTCGTTCATAAGATATCGTAAATTCACATCTTAAAGACGACTGTGCAACACTACTTGGTACAACCGAGCCTAAAAGTAAATAATGGTTTATGTATTAAAAAAAGATTCAAAGACGTCTTTGAAGATATATCGTTGAAGACGTCTTTAGAATGTCTTGGAAAAATGTCATTTTTAGGCAGACGTTTGAAAGACGTTGGGTTTTGTTACAATTGTTGCACATGACGTCTTTAAGATGTCTTTGTAAGATGCCTTGAACACGTAAGCAGACGTCTAAAAAACGCCTTGAATATCGTTTGAGGACATCTTAGGGACATTTTGGAAACCATTTAAAATGATACAGAACACTCTAGAACTTTAATAAGCCCTCTGGAAAGTTCAAAACACTCAAAATTCAATTCAGAATTTCCAAAAGTATTCTGTAGCGATTTAGAAGAATTTGGAAACTGGAACCATTTTAAAATGCTCCAAACCATTCAAAAACCGATTTACAATTTCCAATAGCATTTTTGAACAATTTAGAAGTTTGAAAATCATTTTAGGACGCTCTAAAATGCTCTAGAATCTCCAGAAACATTTTGACAGAATCTTAGGATTCAGGTTAAAAGTTACAAAATGCCTTTCAGAAGGCGTTCAAGAGCGAATAGATTTTGGAATTTAGAAACCCTAAAAACAATCGAAAATTAAAAGTTAATATAGCCAGCTGGCTGTGGTAGACAGCTGGCTGTGTCTGTCTTATATATTGTATTGTATTATAAAATTTGTTTATTTTTAACTTTTAATTTTTGATTGTTTTTGTAAGTTTTAAATTGTACCATGTATGTGAATTTTTCATGTAATGACATAGAAAGTTAATCTCAAATAATAATAATAATAATAATAATAATAATAATAATAATAATAATAATAATAATAATAATAATAATAATAATAATAATAATAATAATAATAATAATAATAATAATAATAATAATAATAATAATAATAATAAAACTGAAGAATCAGAGCTGCATAAGATAATCTACGTCCTAGATCACTACTCACCTGTAAATCTGTCCTCCAATGAAGATGTTCCTGTGCTAACTATGGCTGAATTAAAGACTGCTTGGCTGTCAAAACCGTTGCACGTCAGATTTCCCAATAAGCTGAATGATGCCGATCTCCAGTCCTCAACTGAGTGGCTACGAAAGGGACAACTGTTTGGAGAAACACAAGGATTCATGGTAGCAATACAAGATAATGTAATTGCAACAAAAAATCACATAAAATTTGTACATGGAGTGCGGACATGCGGAAACAATAGAGCACGTTATCTCAGGATGTACTTACCTTGCTCCAACTGAATACCTCCAACGACATAATTTGACTGCGAACATAATCCATCAAGAACTGGCAATACTGTGCAACTTGAAAGAACAAAAAGAAAGATACTACAAATATGTACCTTTCCCCATTCTCGAAAACAATACTTACCGTTTATACTGGGACACAACAATACAAACCGACAAAACTGTGGCAAACAACCGACCAGATATCGTGCTTCTCAACAAACAGGACAAGATTGGGTACTTCGTAGATGTTGCTCATCCGAACGATCACAACCTAAATAAAACATAAAGGGAAAAAATAAGTAAATATTTTGAGCTGGCAGAAGAATTCAAATCTATTAACAATTTGAGAAATGTCGAAATTTTACCGATAGTCATCTCTGCAACCGGATTGGCAACAAAAAACTTGAAAAAATACGTCGAAACTCTAAAAATAAATCATAAAGAAGTGTTTCCTGAAATGCAGAAATCTGTCGTATCGAAGACGTGTAGGATTGTCAGGAAGACTCTTAACTTACCTGAAAACATGTAATGGCGAAATCCTGCTGAAATAATCGCAAGTTTGAAGCAGCGTGAATGATCACGAATCCCACGTTGTTGAACAACCCTGCAAAGGAGGAAAAAAAAAAATAATAATAATAATAATAATAATAATAATAACGAGACCGGGCCAACCATTGATGTTGACTTGCAGAATGTAGCAGGTCCCATCGAAGGGGAGAGAAGAACAGTACGACGAAAAAGATGGACTAATCAAGAAAATATAGAGCTGGTTAAGTCGTACTATAAAGTCACAGTACTAGAGACGGACATGACGTTATACAGGCGGCGCCTGCATGAAGATTTTACACGAAGCTTTCCAAACCTCAAAGACCTTATGGACCAAAGAATCGCAGAACCATATTTGTTAGAAACCTCTCACCAACCAGTCAATCCAAGAGGAGCCAAATCCAATAACACAGGCAACACAGCCGACGATATGACAGGCACAAGACAAGGTCGTATATACATGGGACAACACTTTTCAGGGGATGATCACAAAGTATAGCGGAATACATCCACACTGCAGACCACGGATCTTACGCCTCAGATATTCTCCAAAAACCAAACGAAACTTATGGATCACAAACGAAATCCTTCGTGAGAATTTAACTGCTGACATGGACCTGGAAGATATACATCTTTAAATATGCTGCGCAGCTCTAACATGTGTGCAGCAGAATGGACAAACAGTCACCATAAAAGTGAACGAAGACAGGAAACGTAAACAACCCGCATGGGAAAGAACATTAGCTACCAAGATTGAGCCGATTAGAAAAACTATTGGAAGACTGGAACAGTTAGTGAAAAATCTCAACAACACAGCATTAGCCTCTAAATTACCACCAGAAGCCATGCAGAAATGTAAAGGCCTGAAACAACATGAACGGAAGAACTTTAATGTCGACTACCTAGACACACAAAAACAACAGCTCGCAGCTTACTCCAAACGCCTGAGAAGGTATCGCGACAGCTATGAGAGAAAACAACAAAATCAGGACTTCACTCGAAGTGAGAAAGCATTCTACCGTAATCTTGAACAAAAATCGATACAAGATGAGGCAAGTCCTGTGATTGATACAAAAAATATGGAAGGATTCTGGTCTAACATCTGGTCAAAACCTTCCACTTTCGATGGCAACGCAGACTGGATTCGCAAAGAAGAAGAAATACATCAAAATATGAGTATGGACGACCTTGATGTTACTCACGAAGACTCCAGAAGAACAGTAACAAAACTGGCAAACTGGAAGGCCGCGGGACCGGATAAAATTCAGAATTTCTGGATTAAGAAATTTACATCAACACATACTTACCTTGTTCAGCGTGTAAATACAATTCTGGATAGTCCTAACGATATGCCTGAATGGATGATAAGCGGAATTACATATCTCCTTCCAAAAGGGGCCAAAACAAACGATCCTTCAAAGTTTAGACCCATCACGTGCCTGCCTACGCTTTATAAAATTATATCAGCTATAATATGTGGGAAAATATACACTTACCTCATCTCCAACAATATACTTACCAACGAACAGATTTGTGTATTTCTAAAGCAATGGGCTGTAAAGAGCAACTTATAATTGACTCCGTTGTTCTTGAGCAGGCAAGACACAACAACAGAAACCTATTCATGGCATACGTGGATTACCAAAAGGCGTTTGACTCGGTTCCGCATGAGTGGCTTTTGAAGGTATTGAATATCTACAAAATAAGCCCAAAAATAGTTAGCTTCTTTGAGAGTACCATGAACAGGTGGAGCACGGTTCTATCATTCCAGAGTGGATCTAAGAGAGAGCTGTCCTCAAAAATTAGCATAAAACGTGGCATTTTTCAGGGTGATTCGCTCAGCACGTTGTGGTTTTATCTAGCGCTCAATCCTATGTCAAGAACTCTGAAGCAGACCAAATATAGGTTTAAAATTAAAGCAGGGCAAAACAACCATGTAATCAATCATCTTCTATACATAGATGACTTAAAAATCTATGCGATCATTAAAGGAAAACTAACAACAAGTGATCCATTGCAGATCGAAGACGAGACAACAATAAACTGCTGGAAAATGAACCCTACAAATATGTGGGCGTTATACAAACAAACCACATTGAGCACAGGAGAATCAAAGAAGACCTCACTAGAAAGTTTGGAAAAAGACTGCGATCAGTCACAAAAACGAAACTTAACTCTGCCAACTTAGTTAAAGCTATCAACAGCTACGCGATGCCTGTTCTGGAATATTCTTTTGAAATTGTTAAGTGGAGCAACACAGACCTGGACAGCATCAACCGGCTTGTTCGAACATCTCTTACAAGAACAAGAAAACACCATCCTAAAGCTTGCATGGAAAGAATGACAATTGCAAGAGATCAAGGTGGAAGAGGAATAGCTGATGCTAAGACTATGTGCTTCCAGCAAATTATAGATCTGAGAAAATACTTCCATCAGAAAACAGACCCACTACGCTCTACTATAGTGAAGGCAGATCGCAAATACACACCTTTGATGCTGTCTGAACCAGAATACACGGGGAGCGTGACAAACGTAACAACAATAGAAAAAAACAACCAATGGGCGAGTAAAGAACTACATGGAAGGTTTCATCGAGATCTCCATCGCGATAACGTTGATAAGCAAGCTTCGGTTGAGTGGATCAGAAGCGGTACTCTAATACCAGAGACAGAGGGATTTGTCCAGGCAATCCAAGACCAAGTTGTGAATACAAGAAACCATGCAAGGTACATACTAGGAGAAAACATCGCAACAGATCTATGCCGTAAGTGCAACAAAAATACAGAAACAGTTGAACATATCCTAGCAAGTTGCTCGACATTAGCCACCAGGAAATACATAGATAGACATAACAAAGTTGGAACTATTGTGTATCTTGAGCTTGCAAAAATATTTGACTTGGAAATAGAAGATCTGAAACCATACTACTGCTTTAAACCACCAGCAGTGGCAGAAAACGATCAAGTAAAAATCTATTGGGACAAAGAAATAATCACCGATGTTGAAGTTCGTCACAACAGACCAGACATTACAGTTATTAAGAAGCGAGAGATGAAGACCTACCTTATCGATATATCCATCCCAAATACCCACAACCTCGAAACTAAAGAAACCGAGAAGCTCGAAAAATACTCACTTTTGAAGAGAGAGGTGAAAGAGATGTGGAATATGCTCGAAGTAGAGATTGTCCCACTCATCATATCAAGCACTGGGAAAATTCCAAAAACACTGAAAGAAAACTTAATTAAATTAGGATTACACCAGAATACTTACCGTGCAATGCAAAAGTCTGCGATACTCGATGCCGCGCATATTGTTCGGTCCGTCCTAGAATATTAGACTTGAAGTTATAGTCCTGTCCACATGGATCGACTATTACTACTCCTACCTGTTAAACAGAGAAAAAAAAAATAAAATAATAATAATAATAATAATAATAATAATAATAATAATAATAATAATAATAATAATAATAATAATAATAATAATAATAATAAATGTACCTGATGAAGCGCCATACTATGCATACAAACCGCACCCTGTTGTTGAGAATGAAACGCATAAAGTCTACTGGGACAAATCGATACTGACAGACCGCCAGGTGATTCACAACAGACCTGATATTGTGATTATCAACAAAACAAACCAAACAGCTCTACTTGTAGATATAGCAATACCCAACAATCAAAACATTAGAACTAAAGAAATCGAGAAGACAACAAAATATGAACAGCTGACAATAGAAATTCTGAGAGTATGGCAGTTGAAAAAAGTGGAAATAGTCCCCATAATAGTATCCTCTATGGGATTGGTACCAAAGAGCCTGCAGATCAATCTAGGCAAGCTAAACCTGAATTACAAAATATCAACGGACATGCAAAAAGCAGTTGTCATAGATGCCGTAAGTATAGTGAGATCTTTTCTTCGTTGATACACACATCTACTATGTCTTGACGCAAGTCCGACATAGATGGATAAGATCCCAATAAGGAGAAAAAAAAAAAAAAAAAAAAAAAAAAAAAAAAAAAAAAAAAATAATAATAATAATAATAATAATAATAATAATAATAATAATAATAATAATAATAATGATGTCTGGCCATGACAGCACTACAGCCAGTAGTGTGTTGCATGCCATCGCAACGCGCAGGCGGTGCAGCCAGGGGCGCCAGCTGACCGCTGTCCTACTCACCCTACTCTCCTTACTCTCCTGTAATCCAATTTGAAACCCTAACCTTCCCAAAACCTTGTATTCCTCTCACATTTCCTTCCCATAACCCCGTGTCGGTCCGGGTTGAAAGAATAGGCCTACGGCACGTCCTGCCTGACGTAAAAGGCGGCTAATGGACAACCACTTGATGGGTTGACCTCCCCCAAGTGTGCAACGGGTTCCCAGAATAAATACCCAAGCCTCGGACGAGCGTCGTAACGGTCGGGTGCGACGCGGGAATTCTCAGCCCGATCAACCAACGAACAACCTAGCTATGAATTTGGAACCTACAACCGAAACGAGCGCCAGTCAACCAAATGCTCGGCCAGCCAACAGTGCTTTGGAGGCAAATCGGCCTCCAACCACCAAGGCAGGATTACCTAGGCAACGCATGCAATGGACTCAACAGATAAATACTGACCTCATGCGTTGCTACTTCAAAGTAACAGAAGGGGACCGGATAACTGTGGGTGTTAGACCACTACTTCACAGAGCATTTTCAGAGCTTTATCCTGACCTAAATCATCTCTCAGAGCAAAGACTTATGGACCAAAAACGAGTCATAATCAACAACAAAAGACTCTCAGAAGAACTTATAAACAAAATAAAATCAGAAGTTATAGCAGAACTAAATCAACATGTAGACCACACAACACAAGAGGAACGCAATCCCCCTATCGGACGGCAAGACATAGAGCAGCAAAGAGCAGAGTCAGAACCGGAGCCAGACCCAGACCTCCCCAACGGAACGGCAGTGACACTTGTGGATGAACAAAGCAGTAAAGCCAATCAAGCTTTCCTAGAAGCACTAGCGGAGTTTGCAGGAATGGACCCATTAAAAAGGCCGCCGATTCCAAGGCAAAATTGTAGCACAAAGCTACTGGCAATCACGAAGGCATTAGACACTTATGTACTGCCGATATTCCTGGAACAAAACAGATCATTCATTGATATGCATACTGCGGTATATGCAGCTGCTGCAGCAGCATCCCGATTGAGTGGCAGGAAAGTGTCACACAAAAGTAAAACAACACAAATTAGGAAAAGCCCACCATGGGAAACACGTTTGAATCGCAAATTAAGCAAGATCCGACAAGAACTAGGAAAGCTTACAGCCTTCAAGAAGGGAGGAAGAAGTAGAAAGCTGTCTAATCAAGTAGAGAATATAATAAAAACCAACACAAAACATGCAACTCACGACCCGCCAAACTGCACCATAGAGGAAGTACTAGACACTCTAAAACAAAAATTGAGCGTAGTCTGCAAACGACTCGGGCGATACAAGGAGTCCAACATGAGAAAGGCACAAAACCGACTCTTCCATAAAAATCAAAAAGTATTTTTTAGGACCCTGACAGAACAGAGCTCAACAGAAGCAAACCAAAGGCCACCCAAAGTACAGGAGATTAAAGAATACTGGGACAACATATGGTCACAACCAGTAAACTACAACCAAGAGGCTGAGTGGATCCAGAGACACATGACTGATATGGAAGGACTGAGAAACATGGATGGCGAAGAAATCACAATAGAGGAAGTGGAAGTGGCAATACAAAACTCGCCTAACTGGAAAGCTGCGGGACCAGATAACATTCAGAATTTCTGGTATAAAAAATTAAAATGTACCCACAAATATATAGTCCACCACTTCAATAAACTTTTACAAGATCCAGAAAAAGCGCCACCGTTCATCTCTCAGGGAATTACTTTCCTTCTGCCTAAGGACAATAACACCGAGAATCCTGCCAAGTACCGCCCGATCACGTGTCTTCCCACCATCTACAAGTTAATGACCGCATGTTTAGCTAGCAAGATATACAACCACTGTGAGCAAAATAAAATTCTAGCAGAGGAGCAAAAAGGCTGCGTTAAAAAAGCTCAGGGGTGTAAGGAACAGCTGCTGATTGACACAGTGATCGTTGAACAAGCGCTGAGGAAACAAAGAAACCTCTACACGGCTTACGTGGACTATAGGAAGGCATTCGACTCGGTTCCACATGCATGGCTTGTCAGGGTCTTGCAGCTTTACAAGGTTTCACCCGCGATAATTAAGCTTTTGGAGTGTCTGATGACAAGATGGTCGACAAAATTGGTACTCAACCACCAAACGAGGTCAATCACCATTGACACAATAAAGATAAATAGAGGAATATTCCAAGGCGACTCGCTTAGCCCCTTGTGGTTTTGCTTGGCGCTTAATCCTTTATCTTATATGCTAAAAAACAGCAAGCACGGATTCTCAATAAAAAATGAACGCGAAGCCCTTTACCAAGTTAGCCATCTTGTTTTTATGGATGACATCAAGTGTTATTCTGGGACGAAAACACATATCGATGCTTTACTCGGGACAGTCGAGATCTTCTCCCGAGACATTGGTATGTCATTCGGCCTGGATAAATGCAGAACACAGACCATTACTAAGGGTGAACATTTTGCAAGTCCTTTCGAACTTATGGACGGTGATACCATCGAGCCGATGAGAACAGGAGAAACTTACAAGTATCTAGGGATACACCAATCTGTACGCACCGAGCACAAACTTATGAAAGCGCAAGTGCAAGACACCTATACAAAACGACTAATTCAAATTCTTAAAACTAAACTAAGCGCAAAAAATATAATTAATGCCATAAATACATACGCCATACCGGTAATAACGTACACATTTGGTGTCATTAGGTGGACAAAAACGGATATAGAAGCAATTGAAGTTAAAACGAGAACTCTTTTGACAAAATATAGGTACCACCATCCAAAAGCTGCTATAGAACGCCTGATAATACCAAGACAATCTGGCGGCAGAGGGTTGATAGATATGTGTTATCTCCATAAGAAACAGATCGCAAAACTACAAAATTATTTTCTTTCCAAAGCTGAAAGTTCCCGTTTACACGGGGCGGTCCTACTAGCCGATAGAAATTACTCACCACTGAATCTGTCTATCGTGAATCTTGAAAATCGAGTTGAGACAAAAGCAGAAAATGTTGCGGTGTTGGTGGATAGGTGGAGACAAAAAACTTTACATGGAAAGCATATTTATGACATGACCAACGAGGTTGTAGATCAAGCAGCATCCAACGCTTGGCTCACCTATGGTATACTTTTCCCGGAAACGGAGGGATTCTTTATAGCTATCCAAGACCAGGTTATTGCTACCTTGAACTACTTAAAGTACATTATAAAAGACCCAACCACAGAAAACGATAAATGTAGAAAATGTCATAAATCATCTGAAACGATTCAACACATTACCGCGGGCTGCACAGCACTATCATCGACAGAATATCTCCACCGGCATAACTGCGTTGCCAAAATCATCCATCTCAACATCGCCAAACTCCACCAACTGACAGACAGTGACAAGCCATACTATCAGTATGACCCCGAAGCAGTATTGGAGAGTGAGCATTTCAAATTATATTGGGATAGAACAATACTCACTGACAGACATATTCCAGCAAATAGACCAGATATTGTCCTAGTTAATAAAGGTCTTAAAACAACGTTCTTGATCGATGTGGCCGTACCCAATACAAACAATCTGCAAGAAACCATACAGGGAAAGCTTACGAAATATGCGGACCTTGCACACGAAATTCGAGAACAATGGCAACAGGTCAAGGTCGTTATCGTTCCAGTGGTGATCTCGACTACAGGAATTGTCCCCAAGTCTCTTTCCACGAGTCTATCTGTCTTGGGACTGCCAGCCAAACTCAACTCCGAGATACAAAAGTCGGCAATATTAAGCACCTGCAGTATAGTCCGTAAGTTTTTAAACATATTATAGGTAATAGCAGTGGTAGCCATTTTGCAGAAATGCCGATGGTTTCCGAAAACCGCAGAACTGCGAGACAGCATAAGAAAAATAATAATAATAATAATAATAATAATGGTGATTCGCTTTCCCCCCTTCTTTTCTGTATATCCATGGCCCCTATGAGCAGAATTTTGAATAATAAAGATGTTGGATACTGGCTAAGCGCGAACCACCGAATAAGTCACCTGTTGTACATGGATGATTTGAAACTTTTTGCTAAAAGTGATAGCGAATTAAGTCAATTAATAAGCATTGTAAAAGCATTTAGTGACGATATTGGAATAGAAATGGGATTGGAAAAATGTGCTAGAGTATATATAGAGAAAGGCAAACTAATTTCAAAAAAAAACGTAAGACTAGATCAAATAAACCTCATCAGAAGTTTAGGTGTAGAAGAAACATATAAATACCTTGGGATGGAAGAATCTTATGGTTTACATATGGATCATGTTAAACTTAGACTTCGCAATGAATATATTCGACGAATACGAAGCATTCTTAAAACAGAATTATCTGCAGAAAATAAATGTAAAGCGATAAATACTCTAGCTGTGCCTGTCTTGAGATATAGCTTTGGAATTATTAATTGGCTGAAGAGTGAAATCAAACAACTAGATAGAACAACCAGGAAGAATTTAACAATGGGAGGCATACATCATCCTAAAGCAGACGTTGCTAGAATATATATTAAAAGGAAAAGTGGAGATCGCGGCCTAATAGAACTAGAGGCAGCTTTCGAGGAAGAAATTACCGGATTAGCAGAATATATGAATAATTCTAAGGATGAATATGTTACTTTAGTAAAACATTACGACGATCAACAACAGAAATACTTTATTACAAAGGAAAATGCCGCTATTAAAGAAAAATATTTACCAGCCGGACAAGATAACGAAGGTAACAAAAGAGTCAAGCCTATAATAGAAAATAAACGTATCGATGAACTTCGAAGCAAACCTCTACATGGACAATTCTTCAAGCAACTAGAAAGACCGGTAGTTAATAAAAATGCAAGTATAGCTTGGTTAAAGAGTGCAAGTTTGAAAGGGGAAACAGAAAGTCTAATAATTGCCGCTCAAGATCAGGCATTGAATACGAGATATCTGCAAAAAAACATCTTCAAACAGAAAGTTGACAGCAAATGTAGAATGTGTGGAAAGGCTGAGGAACATGTGAGCCAGATAATAGCGCGATGCTCGACATTAGCACCGTCAGAATATACACATAGGCACAATAAAGTTGCGGATTATATTCACTGGGTTATATGTAACTATTATAAATTTAATGTTACAGAGAAATATTACCAGCACACCCCTGAAAAAGTTGTTAACATTAAATATAATGATCTTGACATCACAATATTATATGATGTTCCTATCAATACTGACCGAAGCATTAAGGCAAACCGACCTGATATTGTAATCCATGATAAGAAATCTAGATCATGCCTATTAATAAATGTTGCAGTACCTGACGACATGAATATTGCAGTCAAAGAAGTTGAAAAACTAAGTAAATACAAAGATCTGGAAATTGAAATATCTAGAATGTGGAATGTCAAGACAAGGGTGCTTCCTATAATGATTGGAGCATTAGGTACTGTCACAAAAGAACTGGAGCAGAGAACAAGTGAAACACCAGGTCATCCATCATCTATGATGCTACAAAAAATTGCTCTCTTAGGCACTGCACACATCCTAAGAAAAGTGTTAGGATAAACTGATAGGTTACTTTGAACTCTTGTTAAGCTCTGAACCTATCAAGAGATACCAATTTTCATCGAGAAATTGAGGATAATAATAATAGTAATAATAATAATAATAATAATAATAATATTAATAATAATAATATAGTTTATTTAAATGCAAAAGAAAATACAAAAAAAAAAATAACAATGATAACCTATTCAAGGAAATACTGAATATTGCACTAAACCAATATGTTATTAGCCACGTAAGATTCCTTGTCTGTGGCTACCTATTTATCCATGCAATAGATAACATCCCAAAAAGAAGAATTCATCAATAATTATTGTTAAGAATTTTGTTAAATAGCAAAGCAAAGTACCTAAATAGTTATTTTTTAAATCATTTATTGAATGAATTTGATCTCTTGAATTAATCCATTTTTCGACTGCAAGTTTAAAATGTTTAAGTCTTTGTTTTATATCCAATGGCAAGTGATTATACACTCTATATGCGATGAAAATATGACACCTTTTACCGATAGTTTTTTTCATTCGAGGAACCCTTAAGTGATTTTGTTGTCTTGTGTGATGTGTCCAATTATAATTATAGCTAATTGCTTATAGAATAACTGTCGAACATCTAGGATCTTGTTTTCTTTGTATAAAAGATCTGAGGGATATATTTTTGGTTTATTAAATATAATTTTAGGTACCTAAGTAACCATTTTTGCGAAAATTCAAGTTTATGTAGATGCTCTTTTAAAACTCCTCCTCACGCCACAATGCCATAGGCAAGATGCGGAATTACTAGAGTTTTTTACAGCATGGTAAGTTTATTAATTTTAAATATATTTTTATAAAATTTAAACTTGTAGAGAAGTTTTAATATGTTTCTATTCGTAAAGTGAATGTGGGTTTCCCATTTAAGAATGTTATCGAACAAGATTCCAAGATATTCGTATTTGTTTACCATATTTTATCTTAAATTCGTTAAAATAAGTTAAAAACTTGTATGGGTACAAGAAAAACCCAAGGAAAAATTAATGTCCCAATATTACAAGAATACAGGCGCGGCTCGTGAGTTTTTTTACAGGTGGGTCAAATTAAGAGGGATAGCGCCGCAGGCTAAAATAGCGCCTTAGGCGAAAAATTTTTGGTAATAAACTAAATTTTTTGGCTTTAGTTTTTATCTTTTTGTAGGAGTTTAAATTTGAATATTTGAATTTCGCGCTCATTGATCGTCATTTTGAAATTTGACAATTGATGACGTAGATGTTGGGTTAGTTAGCGAAGGAGAGGTGTAATATCTTTGCTCCTAATTTCAGGTTATGTAAGGGTTATGTCTTTATGTCTTACGTCAAGTAGAGAACAACAGGTTAGAAACCTTTTTAGAATTCGTGCAATAAGTTAGTAAATATTTAATTAATGGAGAGTTATTGGAACTATTAAATACTGCCTCGCAGTATTAAGGATCTACGTTATTTTTTTAGTGCATCAGCACTATTTTTCCAAGAAAAAAAACAGTTATTGGAAGACTGTACTAGGTGCTAGAGTATTACCTTATGTTGTATTCATAATTTGACAGATGATAGCTATGTTTATAAAATTTAGCCTCAAAAAGTGTTTATTTTTGTTTGTTTGTGATTTTCTGCTGATACTCATTTTTTCATGTTACCCACAGTAAAATGGAAAACTATTGAAAAAATAGTTATTTATGTAACAAGTGTGTAAAGTGAACCTTTTTTCACGAATGTGAATTTTGACGCACGAGCCGAAGGCGAGTGCGACAATCACATGAGTGAAAAAAGGTGCTTTACGCACGTATTGTATACAATTTTTTTTCTACTATCAATCAAATATGTGTAAAAAAATAAATTTTGTCAAATACTTTACGCACTAGTGCGTGAAGAATTTTCACTTTACGCACTAGTGCGTGAAGTGATTCACCAGAAAAATGCCAAATTGACAGTGTCGACATCTGTCATTGACATTACTTTACGCACTAGTGTGTGAAGTGAATTACTTTACGCACTAGTGCGTGAAGTGGAATTTTACGTCTTCTGAATAGTGCGTAAAGTGAGTACTTTACGCACGGTAGTAGAAAAATAAATTTTCTAAGTAAAATTACGTCATCGTCGAAAAGCAAAACGTCAAATTCGTCCAAAATGTCAGAAATTTGAAATAAGGGAAGTTTACTGCCTCGCACCAACCATACACAAATAAAGACAAGCAGTTACCTTATTAAGGGAATCCTTATTTTCGGACCCAAATGCGCATGCGTAGATGACAAAATAAGGCTAATTCAAATACTGCTTATCCTTATTGCACGTCCAATAACTCTCTAATAAAGAAAATACAACAACAATTTAGTTAATTAGACACATCCCTACATTTTAAATAGAAAAAATAACTTACTTTGGGTGGGTTTAATGTTTATTGTTTAAGTCGACTGAGTCCCAAATTTAGACACGTTTGAACAACAAATCAATTCTCACTAGTTCATTGAAGTTCCCAATTTTTTTGATAAATGCCTTCTCAATACTGAGCATAGCCAATGCACTCAACCTAGACTGCTCTTTCGTGGTTTGGCATAATTCAAGCTTTGGTTTTGGACGACCACTTTTCTATTCCAACCGTTTTTCAAAAGTCAATCCCCCACTGGAAATTAAAGAAATTATTTCCTGAACAAGGAACCCATTTTTGTGAAGCGATTAAAAAAAGATTCAGGACAGATTACTCAAAAAATTAAATCAAAACAAAAACAATGGGCACAATGACAATTCAGTAATTTTTTTAAGAAAAATTACTCTGGACACCCCAACACTATAGGCCTTTCGTTTTTCATCTTTCTTCAATAAACGCGATTGAAAAACGACAATAAAATCGTCGAATTCTGAGGGCTCTTGTTTCATTCCGGTAAATACCTATACTACGAGAGCCCGTGACACAAAAGCCTCAGTCATCTGTTAGAAGGCCGTTTTTCGGTGGCCCGGTATGCCAAGTCCTCGGTCAACTAAAAAACGGTTGGCGGGTTTCGGTGTGCAGAAGCTAAGGGGTGGATGAATTTTCACTACCCCAAAATAAGGGTTTCTGCCTTATGAGTCAGAAGCTTTTTTTTGTTGTGAATGAATAATATCGACCTACTGAGGCCTGAACAGTAACGGTTGGCGGGCCTTCCCCCTCTCTTCACCATGCCCACCGCGTTAAGGCCGGGACACATCTATCATGCATTCTTCCGATGCGACTCCGATCATACAATCAAGGTCCTTATTCGTGGAACAGGAGAGCAGCGTTCCCAGGAGAACGAGTGTTCCGTCTTCGTTACTCATATTCTCAGTTGCATATCATTGAGAAGAACGGAACCCTCCCTGTTCCAAGAATAAGGACCCTGATTGCATGATCGGAGTCGGATCGGAAGAATGAATGATAGATGTGTCCCTGGCTTTATAAGTAAGATTCCCAAGGGAAGTTCCTACCTCGCAAGTCAGAAGGAAGAAAAAAAAATGGAAATTATACACTGCCACTTTCTCGTCCGTTCTGCGCTGGGTTGGCAGCCGGTCGGCGCTCTATTGTTTATTTAAACATATGTTTTTGCGAAATTGAAGTTGTATTTTCCCTCGCTATAATCTAAAGAATTAATGGGAGTTTTTACAAATTTTGCATGGGATAAAAAAAATAATACACACATTATCAACTGATAGATGCGATTTCATCCGCAGGTTGCATACATAAATTTTTTCTTCAAGGAGAAAAAAAAAATAAAAAGTCAGAATGGCTCAAATAAACCCACATCATCTCAAATTTGGCATAAACCTCGGCAGAAACATTCTTTGATCGATTATCTACTATACCCAATCCATACTTTGGTCAGGGAGGGCGCAGGTTATGAATTATGAACAATAATTTTTTAAACATTTATTTCTACTTTACTTATACGTTGTTAAAGAATGTAGAGGGTGTTCCAATTTGGACACTTTTGATAAGAAACGTAAATTTCGGAGCCCAGATACAAAAAAATTACCCCCTCCCACTAAGGATCAAATTTCATTATAGAGGATGTTTCTGGATTTTGAGCAATACTGTGAAACCTTCATCACTTTTGAAGTGAAAACTTCTATAGAATCGTTGGGAGTGATTTGAGACTCGACTCGATGGAACTGAAAAGCGACACTGAAAAGAGACAAACATATAGATCTATGGGATTTAGCCGGCTAGAGAATAAGATAGAATACTGTTGTACAGCGTTCCCTATTCTTCGTCTCCTCTTTGTGCGGTTCTTCGTAGCCTCCCCACTCTTGTCTACCCAGCGTAGTACCTAGTTTGTATATGTCATTCTCTCTCAGCTTAGTTTATTGAAGGTTGACTTCTACCGGGTGTGAACTGTACAAATATTTTCTTTTTATTTATGAAAATAATTGATTTATGTAGGTATAAAATTTCTAGAGGTACTTTTTCAAGCAGAATTCAATGACATACTTAAAAAAGTTATAAAGCTTTCACAGTTTTGCTCAAAATCGAGAAACGCCCTCTAGCGACAAATAGGACCACCCTGTACCCTGTAAGTACATAATATCAAAAAACGGAAAATAAAAAAAATACCTATTCAAAATAAAAATATCCAATACAAATTTATCTGACAAGAACAAAACGAAAAATTGAACAATAGGCTCGTACAGCATATTTTTTTTATTACGTATTCTTAAAGAGCGTGTTGAGTTTAGCAGTTATGCAAAATTTCATAATTTTCTGAGTCCTTGTTCATATTTAAATAAATTATCAAAGTACTCCAAATTTAAAACACGCGGTGACGTCACTGCATCTCTCACGTCGGTCGTCGTGGTGCTGGTACGCCAGTCACTTCGACAATACGGGGTGTTACGGGCATTGTTTTGACCTTTTGACAAATTTTGGTTTGGCATCGTTTAGACAAGTTTCAGTTTGGCATTTTATGTATCTGGTAGAGGTTTAATGTTTTTCCTACAGCCGTGTGGAAAAATCGATTTTCCGCACTGATATGCGTGCGGAAAATGAGTTTTCCCGCACGGTGCGGTAAAACTTTTTTTTTTGACATATCAGTGCGGAAAAAGTTTTTCCGCACGGCTGTCAGTGCGGCAAAATTTTTACCGCACTGATATGTCAAAAAAAAAAAAGAAAAATTTTACATTTTTTCGCCTGTAGGAAAAATATTGTACCTAACACTTGCGGAAAATATTTTTCCGCACTCGGCTGCATCACCGAACTCCGCTACGCGTCGTTCGGTGAACGGCAGCCGCGTGCGGAAAAATTAATTTTCCGCACTTGTTAGGTAAATAGCTATTTCTTCCAAATCACATTTCGTATATTTGAATAATTCCCTGAGTTTCAATATTTTATAAGCACAATTTATGGATGTAGCATGCAAAAAGAAAAATTTAAAATATTGTATAGTTCCGTATACTGTGTGCCAAACTGTCAATAGAAAATCAGTTGACATTGCGTTATGCAAAACCGCGTATGACGGCCTTTAGGCTGTCTCGACTTGAGAGATGCTATGACGTCACAGCAATTAATTTCTAAGGCATAACTGTTTTAATATTAAAAAACGCGTAACTTATTTAATATTTATCCAATTGAGCTGAAATTTTTTTTTATGTGCTATATGTCAGTAATACTCCATAAAAATGTGAAAAACCGCGTTAGAAAATTTTCATTGAACGAGCCTATTGGTGTCAGCTTCGGAAATTTTTCTAAATAAGTATGTTTTTTTTTTCAAATGTTTTACTCAAAACTCTTTCGAATAGATTTCTAGACTCTCAGGGAGGCGCGCGCCCCCTTCCTGTATCCGTCTCTGAAAGTATGTTCAATTTGAGCCAATTCTGATGTTTTTTTTCAGTTGTTAATAAAAAGTGTGTATTATTTTTTTTATTTATGTAAAAACCTCCACTATCTTTAAATTATAGCGAGGGAAAAAAGAACTTCAATTTCGCAAAAACATATGTTTGAATAAACAATAGAGCGCCAACCGGCTGCCAATCCAGCGCAGAACGGACGAGAAAGTGGAAGTGTATAATTTCCATTTTTTTTCGTCCTTCTGACTTGTAAGGTAGGAACTTCCCTTGGGAATCTTACTTAAAACGCGGTGGGCATGGGGAAGAGAGGGGGAAGGCCCGCCAACCGTTACTGTTCAGGCCTCAGTAGGTCCATATTATTCATTCACAACAAAAAAAAGCTTCTGACTCATAAGGCAGAAACCCTTATTTTGGGGTAGTGAAAATTCATCCACCCCTCAGCTTCTGCACACCGAAACCCGCCAACCATTACGTTTTTTAGTTGACCGAGGACTTGGCATACCGGGCCACCAAAAAGCGGCCTTCTAACAGATGAGTGAGGCTTTTGTGTCACGGGCTCTTAGACTACTATATCGATCGATCGAAGATCTGGCGCCGTTGCCGGCCGTCGACGTGATGGAACATATGGAAGCAAATGTGCCTCTTTATCTTACTCATTTACGCTCGTTATGTCTCTCTCTCTCTCTGATTCCTATTGCATTCGCCTATGATCATTTCAAAGCTATAAGCCCAATTTTGAATACGGCCGAGCGCAGCTAGGCCTGTATTTTTAATTTTAAAAGGCGGGTACCCAATATGCGCAAAATAATTCGATTTCTGTATTCTGTTGAGCGTGATGTTGGTTAATTTAAAAAGTAATATTCAAGATGTTTAATTGAAAATTTATTGTTTGATTTTTTGGTGGGTCATTGACCGAATGACCTTACAGAGGAGCCGCGCCTACAAGAATATAATATTCAATTCCATTATGTGGTATCGTCCCTGCTTTACGCAACAGTGAAAAGGAGTAGCGGGGATAGGACAGCAAAAAAAGACGTTATTATTTATTCAGCGACGTTTCGACCATATATTTTGGTCTTCTTCAGGCTAAAAATATGGTATACATAAGAAATTGGCAATAAAATTAAGGAATTTAAAGAGAAAAAATGTAAAGACTTGAAAAAAAAAAAAACTTGATAGTACACAAAACTCTAAGTAAATTTGAACTAATAGGTATGCATTTTAAATTAAAAGAACAAAAATCAATCAAATCATTGAAACATTGAGAAAAACAAAAATAATTAAACTAATCTGTGGACATTTTAAAAGTTCGAGCAGAACAAAAGTAAAATTAACAAACAAACAAGAAAAATAACGTAAGCAAAAAATACATAAACATTAAAATTATAGGGAGTCAACATACCTTCCAAATATAACGTCATTGCTAAAAATTCCAAATACAAATAGGCACATAAAACACGAAGCTGGACATTACAGTAAAAATCAGTCAAAATTTAAAAATGATAATTATAATTAAAAATCTTCGCAAGTCAAACAAACACGCCAGCAGCAGAGCGGTTCTCACAGTGCAGTGGTTTATTGTTAGGTACCGATAGACTTTGAAGAAAGAAAAAACGGATTGAAAAAAAAAAAAAAAAACACTAAAGAACGACGGCTTATCTGTTAATAATTACTATAGGGAATAGAATCTTTGATTATAATATATTAGTTAATATGCTATAGAACTTGTCTCTTTGCCCTATTTAATAGGTTGCTATAAATATTGCTAAGGTTCGCAACGTCAGTTCTTAGATTGATATTATCAGTAATCTGGATGTGTATCATCTCACTTATGCAACGCTTCACATAACCTGTCTCCTTGTCAAGAATTTTTACATCATTAAAATTAAAGGTATGGTTTGTAAGAAAATGATGTTGTGCCAAAGCAGTCTTTTCAGCCTTCGTCCTGTATTTCTCTTGGCAGTCATATTGGTGTTGTTTAAGTCTATTGCCCAATTTTTGTTTTGTTTGACCTATGTACTGTCAAGGCCAAGAGAAATACAGGACGAAGGCTGAAAAGACTGCTTTGGCGCAACATCATTTTCTTACAAACCATACCTTTAATTTTAATGATGTAAAAATTCTTGACAAGGAGACAGGTTATGTGAAGCGTTGCATAAGTTAGATGATACACATTCAGATTACTATACAGATAGCGTATTTGTTACTGCAATTCCTCGGTGGTTCTCGCATTTGTTTCTGTCTTCTTTCTTATATATCGTTGTTAAATAGGTAATTTTCCACTCTTCCGGTACTTTATGTTTATCTATGCATGTTTGAAATAGTTTTGTTAAATGTTTGTAGAGTTTATGGTCCCACACTTTATCAGTTCTCCATATATTTCTCCTGGGCCTGGTGTCCTACCATTTTTCAAGAAGCCGCAGTGTTTTTTAACTTCTTCTTGCATAACTCGTATTGGTGATCCTGCAGTTTTTATGTTTCGTGTCTGTTTATTTTACTCTGCCCGCTGTTCTGTCAATAATTCTTCAAAGTACTCTTCCCATTGCTGGGGTGTTATTGTATTGAGAATTTCATACATCTGTCAAAACTGGTATTCCAACAATGAATTGACATGTTTTGATTGTTGATTTGAACCAATCAGATTGCAATTATCTGATAATTTCATAGTAACTGATGCGAAAACTGTTGTTTTGACATTTTTTGACAAAAAATTCAAATTTTTGATTTATGAAATTCTCTCATTAAATACAACTCGTGCAATGGAAATATATTTATAATTTTCAACAAATTTGCACTCATACTCTCTTTGATATGTTGGTAATGCATTTCAAGGTTTTGGAAGTTCATACTACTCTGTAATTTTTGATCTAATCTCTTCATGTACAACCCTTTTACGCTTTGCTCTTCTAGAGATTTTAGGTTGTATTTCTAAGGCACAATATTGTCTTCTTGGTTTTTCATTCCGCTTTATTTTGCGGTGTTTCTGCCCGGGATAGAGATTTTTGTATTAAGGAGGTAATGATCGCTACCACAGGTCGCACCCCTATATGCTCTCACATCCTGGAATTTTATGTATAATATTCAAAACAACATCTAAATGATAATGTATAATTTCCATAACTATTTTATTTTGTTCGAATAATTGGAATCAAGGCATTGCAAGAAAATAATTTAAATATAGATTTTTCCAATATGCTTCTTTCTAATAATAAAACAACAATTCCGTTCCAATATAGAACAGATTTCGAAAAATCAAAATTTCGAGATTCCAAGCAACTTACGGGTCAATTCTGTGCACATCCGTAAGCAAATCTATAAATTTTTATAAGCCTCTAGACACTGTAGAACGCATCGATTGCCAAACACCCGATCGGAAATTTTTACGATCCTAAAAGATTTTCTGTAATCTACAGAAAGTGCAGAACTGCAAATTGTAGGCAGCTATAGGCTTATAGAAATTTATAGAATTGCTTACAGATGTGCACAGAATTGATCCGTTAATTCAACTATGTTATTTCAATACAAATAAAATAATATAGCTGATGGCGTTGTAATTCTTACACCTCCAATAAAAAATGAAACATATTATTTTCCCTCGACAATAACAACAGTCATGAGTGAGATGGTGCCTTGAGAAGTACACAACTTAACAACCTGGCGGAAATAAGTTTACCTTATGCTGATGAACAATTTGAGATATTTAATATAGAACAAATGACTTCATTACAAAATGATGAATATGCAAATGACCCTATAAAGTCACTAAGTATTGATCATTTAAACTCAGAGGAATTTCATGCTTTAAAACATGTTATAAGCTTTGATAACATGTCCACAAGCCAAATGAAAAATTATGACATTCACTCCAAGTTAAACATGAAATTAAAAAATCAGATGAAATACCAGTGCACACGAAAACACATAGATATCCACATATGCATAAACAAGAAGTAAATTCTCAAATAAAGAAAATGTTAGAAGATAACATGATCAGACCATCCTGTAGTCCCTGGTCATCCCCTGTGTGGATAGTACCTAAGAAAGAAGATGCCGCAGGCATACAAAAATGAAGAATGGTCGTTGATTATCGAAAGATAAACGAAAAAACTATTGATGATAGATATCCATCACCTCACTGATATATGTATTTAGACCGACTTGGTCGTAGTAATTATTTTACGCCACTAGATTTAGCCTCTGGCTTTCATCAAGTCAATACCCAATGTTGAAAATGATCAATACGAATTTAACAGAATGCCCTTTGGGTTAAAGAGCGCACCAGCAACCTTCCAAAGAGTGATGGACTATTACTAGGATTACAGAATAGAATACCTATATCTAGTATACATGGATGATATAATAATTTTTTCCACTTCACTTCATAAACATGTGAAAAATTTGAAGAAAGCATCTAACAGAGTTGAGAAATTCAATTTAAAAATACAATTAGACAAATCATAATTCCTACACAGGAAAGTCGAATTCTCAGGACATATAACTACGCCATATGGAATAAAGCCTAATCCAAAACAAATAATCGGCAATTGAAAAATTCCCAATTCCTATCCAAGAACTTACCATTAAGAATAAGTACCCTTACCTATTATTTACTACGGATATTTACTACAATACCTTATGGAAATGCCCAAAAGTTGAAACTATGGACCTTTGTAACCAAGGAGAGCTCAAGCAAGAAGAATCATGTGTCTATGACCTGATTACTGATGGACCACAACAATGTCCTTCCACCAACGTGAAATATGCGAAATCCACAGTGATACAACTCCCGAATGGACAACTATTAGTCATCCCCAAGAAAAGTCTGACAATAGTTACCCAATGTGACAAGTAAAACCATATGGATATTTTAATCAATCCAACGCTAGTTTCTTTTCAAAAATTCTTTTTAAAACTACAAGATCAAATATTTTCAAAAACCAGCGAGAACTTCAATTTTGAGCTGAAGATTACAAAAATAGACATCTTTGAACTTCGAGAGAACGAAACAACATTGGAACTTCAAGAAATCAACCAAGAAGCCTTCAAGACGACGCACCAGTGTTGCACTCAATGGACAAAATTCAAAAATGTTTGAATTTATTTTTGGATAATTAAATATGGCTATCTGTAAAGAAATGTCTGGTGATGACAAGTATATTATTGTTAACGTTTTTTGTTCACGAGTTCCCAAAAAACAGAGATAAACAAAACGAAAAAGAATTTTGTGCATCTGTTGGAAGGTTATTATAAAATTAAATTTTGGAAGGGCGTTATATTGTTTTGAAGTGATTATTTTTTTAATACATTAGGAGGGTTATGCACAACATTGTAGAGGGTAAGTACTCAGTAACACTATTTGCCTTTTGCAGATAATTAATTAAAATATCTAAAATATTTTTATTAAATTTCAACTAAGGATTTAAAAAATATATAAAATTACTAGCTGAACCGGCGAACTTCGTACCGCCTATGAATTATTAAATACCTATTAAATGTTGTGTTAACGTATCTAGTAGATGAATTAAATTCAGTTTTTTTCAATGGTGAATTTGGCCTTGGTTGAAGAAAACTAATGTTTACTCTCTGGATCAGAAATCACCTAAAATTAAAATTTTACATCATTTGGCTTTTGATTTCAAATAGGGTGCCTCGCTTGGATCATAATCGCTCTCGGAGCACTTCCGCAGAGATCTGTGACGTCACCACCCAAATAGAGAGCCCTCTGGGAGCAGTAAAGCCGAAAATGCTATAAGATAATACTGTTACGTCGGTTGAATGGAATAAACAAAAATAAGTTGAGTTATGTAGTGGTGAGAAGCAAGAAAAAATTAAAAAAATTTGGGGTGGACCACCCTTATCACTTAGGGGTATAAAAAATAGCTTAAAACCTATTCTCAGAGCTACCGAATATACATATAAAATTTCATAAAAATCGGTAAAGCCGTTTCGGAGGACGAAGGTAACTAAAACTGTGATATGAGAATTTTATATATTAGATAGTCCTATAAATTTTTGAATTTGAACTCTGCAAACCCTCTACTTTAAAATGACAGTTATTATTTTTTGCGAATTTTTCCGATTTTTTTTATTTTCAGAAGAAAGCGTTGCTATTCCTAATAGCATTTTGTACCAACAATGGGTAACTTGCGGCAAGAATCAAAAACCTTAAATGGTAATGGAAACAATTCAAGTTTACTTAAAACTAGAAAATTGTTCTGCTAACATAAAAAAAATTCTGGGAGTGCAGCAACAAGTGGGACCCTGGAAATAACGTCATGACGCGCAAACATCCTCGTCGAGTTATTAATTCTTAATTTTCGTATTTTAGAAAATTTTAACATTTTTAATGAAAAATGTACCATCCTTATAATTTATTTATCTACAAGAATATTATTTTTTTTTGACAAATAAATTCACCCAATGTTTTTTAATTAAACATTATAATTTTTTTTGTTTTTCACCCTGTACAGGGTGAGTCATTTTGGGTGGAAATGCCGGGTAGGTACAGCCTAAACGGTGATGGATACAAAAAATCTGATATAAATGTCGCGATCTATTTTTTTGAGTATAGTTGAATGGACCACTCAGAATTTTCCGAAATTCATTTGTTTTGGATATACAGGGGTTTTTTGGAAAATAGCTGATTTCTGTTTTCTTCTGTATCTCAGTTGTTATCAAAAATTTTAAAAAATGTCAAATTACGTTTTTGTGTGATTTTCCACGTAGAATCCAGTGGCGTACTCAGATTTTTTCTAGGGGTATTATTTTTCGAGATTTAGTCAAAACTTCAACTTTTTTAAATGGGACACCCTATATATTTTCACACCGTTAACACGTTAAGCGCCAGGCAAAATGTTGAAAAAGGGCCCCCTGGGCCAAGTAATAATTTTGTCTTTTATTGGTTTATTAGTTTACAAATTTCATGAAAACATCTGTAATTTTGATTTTGACAGTTATTTTTTGGCAATTCCAATTTTTTTTTTCTGGCGGTCCCTAGGGACCGCCGTGGCGTGTGCGGAACTATATTCCGCATGCGCCATAGCGGTCCGTCCAGCGGTCCCCGTTAACCTTGATTTGTGCTCGGAGCCTCGCGCAGCCAGATTTTTTCCGTTGCGCAAATGAGTCGGTGGTAAACAGTGTGGTCGCACTTGGACTGTCGAAGTGTGCAGGTCAAGTATTACAGTGTGTAAAATCTTCTCGTTTCCTGTTTTATAATGAGTCAGCGTACAAAACGCATTTTAGAACTTGCAAAAAAGAGTTGGCAATCGAACTTTAGCGATGGTAAGAACATTGAATTATTTTTTTCGTGCTGTAGTATAAAATTTATTGTTTTTAGATTCGTCTTCGAGTGCAAGTGAGGCTGAGGATCCTTATCACTGTTCTTCGGATTCTATGGAAGATCCAACATACCAGTTGAACGAAACTGAGTCGGAAAGTGATTCGGAAAACGAAATCGATGTACACAAAATACCCGCCGGATTACTTCAAAGAGGTTCAGATGAATCTATTGAAGTACACCCAATCCCAGAAGCCACTCTCGTAACTCCGGAGCATGAGGTGGAAGAAAATATTCAGCAAATACCAGGTATTCTTCCAGACGTTCTCGATAGTGATGAAAACGAACAAATAACTGTAGACGCGTACAATATTGAATGGAGTAATCCTGTGGGAAATCATCAAAAATTTATATTCAACCCTGAAAACACTGGTGTCAACCCAGAAATTGCTGCAGCACTAATAGGCTCATGTCCCAGTGATTTTTTTTCATTTTTTGTGGATGATGAAATCCTAAAAATTATGACAGACCATACAAATCTTTATGCGACACAGAAGCTTATAAATGCTGATGATATTACGGCGAATAGCCGTCTCCATGCTTGGACACCAACAAACGTAGGGGAAATGAAAAAGTTTCTGGGTATAGTAGGCTACATGGGGTTAGTCAAACTACCTAGACTAGAAACATATTGGAGTAAACGCAAACGACTATATCAAAATAGCGTAGTTGGACAAGTTATGAGTCGAAATCGTTTCGAGCTTCTTCTGAATATCTGGCATTTCACAGACAACGATATGTGTCCTGAGGGCGATCGTGGATATAAAATTGAGCCGTTCATGAATTTATTGATCGAAAAATTTCAAAGGGCATACACACCCTCGCAACAATTCTGCATAGATGAAAGTTTAATTCCATTTCGAGGAAGACTTATTATGAAACAGTACATTCCAAATAAAACCCATAAATATGGAGTTAAATTATTCAAACTTTGTTCTGATAACGGTTATACGTGGAACATAAAATTATACTGTGGCAAGCACCGAGATGCTGAAATTTCTGTTCCGACTAATGTCGTTATGACACTTTCACAGAAACTTTTGGACTCTGGACGTACAGTCGTGACCGACAATTATTATACCAGCTTAGAGCTAGCGAACAAGTTGTTGGATAAAAAAACACATCTTCTGGGGACTCTAAGGTCAAATCGAAGAGGCAACCCGAAGGAAGTAACAACTAAAAAACTAAGGCCTGGAGAAATTGCTGTGAAAGAAAATAGTCGGGGTATTTGCATTTTGAAGTGGAGAGACAAGAGAGATGTTCTCATGCTTTCAACAAAGCATGCAGATCAAACTGTTATTGTACATAGGCGCACTGGCGATATAGAGAAACCAATAGCTGTGATGGAATACAACAAGGCTAAGAGTTCAATCGACTTATCGGATCAAATGGCAAGCTACAACAACGCACTAAGGAAAACGGTGAAGTGGTACAGGAAAATAGCGATTGAACTGATCTTTGGTACTGCCTTGGTTAACGCTCATTTTCTATATAAATCTATAAATGACCAATCCATGTCTATTACTGATTTCAAAGAAAGCATCGTAGAAAGTTTCATGTTTCCAGCTGAGGAAGAGGAGATCAATAGGCCATCTACGTCAAAATCCGGAAAAAAAAGAGAGGTTCATGTACTGAAAAAAAAAGAAGGCATCGCCCATAAAGTTAGGCGCTACTGTAAAGGCTGTTATGAAAAAAAACTCAAAGGATTCATTCCCAAAAATAAAGTGCCAAAAGTAACCACATATTGCGGCAATTGTGACGAAAATCCGCACTACTGTTTGGACTGCTTCAATGAGTGTCACAAGTAGATTAGTGTTATCTACTGTTGTTATTGTTTTTCTTATTTTATTTAATTATTTCCTGCTTCTTCTGTTGTTTACAAGAATCTATCAGTTAGTTTGCTCTGTATTTTAACAAAATTGTACACGTTGCAATAAAAATTTAAAAAAAACACGAATATTTTTTCGAATCAAAAAGTTCGCATAGGTGTGCATGCCGCACAGGCCAGAGAGGTCCGCCTACCATGCTCAAACAGGCATAGGAACGGACCGCTGGCTTCTGCGACAAATAATTTGGAATAAATACGCAGCGGTCCCTAGGGACCTCCATGGCGTATGGGGTATTTCCTTTGGCGGTCCCTAGGGACCGCCATGGCGCTTAACGTGTTAAATTAGGGTTTTTTTTGTGATTCTAATGATATATAATACTTTATAGTTTCAATAATTTTAACTGTCAAAATCGCGAAAAAAACTATATTTTTAGGTTATTTTATAGAAGTTGTTCCTCGGATTTAGCGATCCCGAACATAAACGTAGTACGGCGATAGCGGGAGCAAGTGTGGAGTGCGTCAGCGATACGGAATCAGAATGGGCTCTTTCACTAATTTTTGAAATTGGCATATTTAGATAAAGCAACTAAAAACAGAATTTTCTGTATTTTTACTTTTGAAAAGTTCATAGTCCTTCTTGAGAAAACAGAAAAATAAGAAATACCTCCAAATAAAAACCCAGAATTTATTTCTATGACGTCGCAGCTCGCAATTTGGCCGTGTTGCCACTAATTGTCAACATTGAAAATTTGTAATAGATTTAATTCTGAAATGTTGGAAAAATATCATGAAAAGTAGTTCAATTAATTAGTTATGGATTCAAGATTTTATAACATTTTTTTTGAAATTATGCTTAAACACAATTTTTTATGTTTAGTTTTATTTATTTTTTTCACGTTGCACTACATTCAGTCACAACCGACAACAGCGCATTCGAACCTTGCTGTGGTTTTACAGAGCGCAACACAGCCGAGCCGGTCAGCTTCTTGCAACAACATGAGCGAAATGGAAAATATTTATGTGACGTCAGCGAATCGGCGCGTTTTAAATGATTTTGAATTTCGCCAGTTTCAAATGCCTGTAAAAAACTTATTTAACCTTGTAGAAAATTTTTTTTTGGTATATATGCGTAAAATAGTCCCTTTAGGATTTTATACTTAAATTATGTATTTAAATTTTAGTGAAAGAGCTTATAAATGTGGTGGGATTAATACATTTCATCCTAAAGCGTTATTTCGCTTACATGTCCTACTACATGTTTTTAGTCCCACGACGCTGCCCCTCCCACGGTACCGCACTGGTGTGTAGGATCCTTTAATGAACATTTTTATGTGAACTAGCAGACAGAATAGCTAACTAGGCTTCGAACCTAGGACCCCTAGATTCAGTAACCGCCGAAGTTTGCAGATTGTAGCACTAAAACGTTAAAAGTTGACAAAACACTTGACCGATTGTGCGAAAATGAACCGACGGCATCTGTATCTCAGTTGGTATAAGACTAGTAATCTAGAGGTCCTAGGTTCAAATTCTAGTCTCGTCCAAACTTTTCGTAAACTAAGCCACTGGAAAAATTAGCTCACGCTCACGCTCACACTATTAACTGCATAACTAGATGTTCGATGAGGTATTTGTTAGATTTTTGTTTATTTAAGTTACTGGTTCACGAGTTATTTGATCCATATACCTAGTTAGTTTACGTTAAATTTTTGTTTCCAGTAGAAGTTTTAATGATTTATTAAAATCCACTTCTTTGCTTACTACACTCGTGTTATAAAAGTCCATCTAGTAAAAAACTAATTTACAATTATCTAGCATCCTAATATTTAATTTCAAAGGTTGATTTTTTGTCAGTATAATATTTATAAGAAAATTCGTTCGTGGCATAGCAGACAGAATTGTAGCTAGGTACTTAAAAGTTACCGAAGAGTTTGGGTTAGACGCGACTACTGAACCTAGAGGTTCTAAGTTCGAATCCTAGTCGAGTTCAAACTTTTAGTTTTTTCAATTAGCCATTATTCTGTTTGCTAGGTCACGAACGATTTCCCTTATTTATAATTAATTTAAAAACAAGGTGAAATTTTCAGGTTGAATAAAGATGTATCCTATAGTCAATTTATTTACCCACATGTTAAAAAATTGAAATATTTCATTTTAAATAAAATTACTAACGAACTATGGCTGGATATGATTTGTTTTATTAAAAATAGTCATTAAAGCAATTGAAGGATCCTACACACCAGTGCGGTACTGGGGGTACGGGATTAATGGCCGTTTCCACCGACTATTTTAGGGGAGTTTTAACGCTAAGTATTCCCTAAACTGACATTTCTCCATGTAAAAATGTCATTTTAAGGAATACTTAGGTATCGTTAAGGCTCCCCTAAAATAGTCGGTGGAAACGGCCATAAAACATGTGGCAGGATATGTAAGCGAAATAACGTTTAGGTAGGCACAGAATGACGCGGGACTGCGATAGCGGGAGCGGGAACGGGAGCGATACGTTAGATGCGGCAGCGGGGAGTTTGCATAGCATGCACACCAACGCGATAGTTTCTGCCATACTCGAAACACGTGGTAGCGTCCAAACAATACAAAAACATCATCAAACTACTGCGGGAAAACGCTGCACGCTAAGAACCGAAGTTAATTCGCACACATCCCGCAAATCGCATGCGTTTTCTCCGTACCGGTATGCACTTCTTCATATCTCGCCGTTGATTTACGTCCCGCAAAGTTTCGTTCCCGCTCCCGCTTCCGCAGGCCCGCGTCAGTCTGCGCCTACCTTTAGGATGAAATGTATTAAATCCCACCACATTTTTCAATAATTCTAATTCCGTGTCGCTGCCGCACTTGCTCCCGCTACCGCCGTACCACGTTTGTGTTCGGGATCGCTAAATCCGAGGAACAACTTCTATAAAATACCCTAAAAATATAGTTTTCTCGCGGTTTTGACCGTTAAAATTATTGAAACTATGCAGTGTTATATATCATTAGAATCGCAAAAAAAACCCTAATTTAACGGTGTGAAAATATATAGGGTGTCCCATTTAAAAAAGTTGAAATTTTGACTATTTCTCGAAAAATAATACCCCTAAAAAAAATCTGAGTACATCACTGGATTCTATGTAAAAAATCACACAAAAACGTAATTTAACATTTTTTTAAAATTTTTGATAACAACTTCGATACAGAGGAAAACAGAAATCAGCTATTTTCCAAAAAAACCCTGTATATTGAAAACAACTGAATTTCGAAAAATTCTGAGTGGTCCATTCAACTATACTCAAAAAAATAGATCGCGACACTTATATCAGATTTTTTGTATCTACCACCGTTTAGGCTGTACCCGGCATTCCCACCCAAAATGACTCACCCTGTACAGGGTGTTTCAAATTCGAGCCACATCATTGGGATCTCGGAAACGGTAAGATATACAGGGTTGGTTAAATGGGGGCAAAGTTGCGTAATTTGATGCTTAATAAAATGCCGCTTTGATATTTAGGATATTCCGAATACTTCCGAAGATATCCGGAAAAAAACCGAAATTTTGCAAAATTGTTTTTATTTTTTCCTTATTTTATTTGAAGTGATATTCCAAAAAAAATATCACATCATTATAGCCCAGGGGCGGCTTCTCAATAAGTGCACTCGTGCGCGCGCACTGCCTCCAAAAATCAAGCAAGAAAATTAAATTAAAATTTTGGAAAGAAAAGAAACTTCAATTAAAAAATACCTACCCAATTTTCTAAATTAGGATAAATATCTACTCATTTTTCTATTTTTAAATTCGCACGAACGGAACGAAAGCGCGCCCTGCGCCTGTCTTGTATATTTTTTTCTCCCGCTTGGTAGTGCTGGTGGTCCGGGTGGTCGGTGTGGAATCGTTCGGCGCTCTGGGTAGATGTGTTTTCTCGCTGTGCGATTGATCGGGAATATACGGTAAGTCGCCCGATGAAAGGGATGCGCCGTGCGCTATTTGAATACACACTTCCAATGTTGTTTCCACTCAATCGAGAATATTTCGATGTTTTTTCACCATTTTGGCGGTTTGGCAACTCTGTTGTTCGCGGTTTTTTTTTTAATTATAAATTTCAATATCAATTATGTATTATGGCTAGAATACAAACATTCAAGCCTCATTTAAATACATATATTTTTGTTTTCGATAATTTTTCCTAAAGTGTAATTATTAATTGTAAAACCATTGTTCCCTTATATTTTCGTATGTGTAATTATTTTAGCATTAAGTGTTGGTATAAGTTATCAATAAGACTTTTTATATTTTCACACCACTTTTGGTTTGCATCTAGATTCTTGTATCGAAAGGAAAAATACTGGCTACGCCCGTAATAAAACATGAAAGGGTCTTTGGTTTTGACAAAATGTGAGAGTTTAGTTTTTAAGCGACCGCTGAAAGGCAAAGCTAATAAAGTTATAAACGGACCTTTTCTTGTGTTTTCTTACAAAAGTAAAAAGAAAAAAAATCAACATACAAAATAAATGTAAAACAGGACGTGGCACCTCCAAAAAATTTTCCAAGAGCGCACAACCACACTAGGTTGCCACTAGCCGCCACTGTTATAGCCACTTTTTCTTGCCTACAAGATGCTACCATCAAATTAATAATCTGACGTTTCGTCTTTGGGCCGCCATCATCAACTCTATTTTTTTAAATACGACCCTGGATTTTTTATTTCAGATGTTTAGTGCTTCTGATGTCCCAAAACCGCTGACGTATCGCATTTATTCGAAATAGCTACTTACCTAACAAGTGCGGAAAATGAATTTTTCCGCACGCGGCTGCCGTTCACCGAACGACGCGTAGCGGAGTTCGGTGATGCAGCCCAGTGCGGAAAAATATTTTCCGCAAGTGTTAGGTACAATATTTTTCCTACAGGCGAAAAAATGTAAAATTTTTCTTTTTTTTTTGACATATCAGTGCGGTAAAATTTTTTCCGCACTGACAGCCGTGCGGAAAAACTTTTTCCGAAAAAAAAAGAAAATATAACTGGATAAAAAAATCGGATAAATTTTCTGTTGATGCAATCGTTACCGTAGTAACAATTGCATATAAAATTGGTTTTTGAATCATCTGTCAAATAATTGTCACAAAAATTCACAAGTTCTATCATTTTAGCTTATTAAAAGTGTATTTTTAAATAAAATTAATAGTTATTTTCCTAACAAGTGCGCAAAGTGTTACTTTTCCGCACGCAAACACAGTAATACGAACGACGCGAAGCGGAGTTCGGATACGTGTTTGCGTGCGGAAAAGACACTTTGCGCACGTGTTAGGAACAAAATTTTTCCTACGAGCTTCATATCAAGTAGGTAATAACAAAAATTAAAAAAAAAAAACGATAATTTGTTTAATTATTTTTAATTAACTTGAAGGGAACCTATGCATTTATCAAAAAATTACATAACAAAAAAAAATAACAGAAAATCCTCGTCAGAGCTGTTCATCTTAAAGCGTTTAAATTTGATGAGAAAGTTTGTAGATTTTTGCATATAAATAGAGAACAAATCTGATGTGTCAAAGTTAATTTATAATTGGTGTTTGTATAGATGTTGGCTGATATAGAAATAGTGGAAAAATTTGTCATCATGTGTCAAAGTCGACAGGTGCACTTATTGTTGCTTGACAATTATAATTACTTTTCGGCACTCAGTGCGGATAAGGCCTGTATCCGCACTGAGTGCGGAAAAGTGTAACTTTGAGCCCGGAAATGCGTGCGGAAAAGTACTACTTTGCGCACGCTCGTAGGAAATAGTTATTTTCCTAACAAGTGCGCAAAGTGTTACTTTTCCGCACGCAAACACAGTTATACGAACGACGCGAAGCGGAGTTCGGATACGTGTTTACGTGCGGAAAAGACACTTTGCGCACGTGTTAGGAACAAAATTTTTCCTACGAGCTTCATATCAGGTAGGTAACAACAAAAATCAAAAAAAAAACGATAATTTGTTTAATTATTTTTAATTAACTTGAAGGGAACCTATGCATTTATCAAAAAATTACATAACAAAAAAAAAATATAACAGAAAATCATCGTCAGAGCTCTTCATCTTAAAGCGTTTAATGGCGATTTCCATTTGTCATCAGTGCCGCACTGAGTGCATCCGCATCTTTTTCTAAAAACATGTAAGGATAAGGATACATTTTTTGCCCTGTTTCGACAAATGGAAAACGCTATAAATTTGATGAGAAAGTTTGTAGATTCTTGCATATAAATAGAAAACAAATCTGACAATGTGTTGAAGTTAATTAAATTTGGTGTTTGTAGGTATAGATGTTAGCTGGTACAGAAACAGAGGAAAAATTTGTCATCATGTGTCAAAGTCGACAAGTGTACTTATTGTTGCTTGACAATTATTTTTACTTTTCGGCACTCAGTGCGGATAAGGCCTGTATCCGCACTGAGTGCGGAAAAGTGTAACTTTGAGTCCGGAAATGCGTGCGGAAAAGTACTACTTTGCGCACGCTCGTAGGAAAAAATATTTTCAACACGCAGCGATTTGGGACAATTAAAGATGAATTAATAGCGAAATAGAAAATTCAATTCCTGAGAACACAGAGTCTTCTTCTCTTTCTGTAGAGTCAAATTTTAAGGGGCAAAATATTTATTCTAATTGTACCTTCAATAACTGTTCATTTTAAAAAGTATTTCCATATTTTATTTTGATTATGCATTCGTGGAATTGCCGTACTAAATACCATTCGAGCTCAGATTTTGAGCAGGATATTTTTTTGCTTGCTCTCTCATACTTACTTTCATGCAATTTATATCGAAGGTTGTGAAATCTAAAATAAAAAATAAGGGTCCCTATTTGAAAAAATGAAGTTGATGATGGTGGCCCAAGGACGAAACGTCAGATTTCAAAGGACCCCGCAATATCTAAATGGAAATTGGTTACCCGTGATATTTGGATGAAATTTAAATATGTTATTGAGGATACCGTAAGCAACATTTTTTACCATGGGCGCAACCTTGTATATATGACAGGTGAGGCGTGGTTAGCTGTCAAATATTGGAATCTTATATCCAAAAGCAGAGTAACTATGGCAGATTTTGATGAACGAAGTATCGATGTCTACTAAGTCGACCAAGTTAAGTCGAAAAATGTCAACCATTTTGACACCTGTCAGAACTCTGCCAAACGGCAGCACTCATCTTTTCTCGTTTTCAATATTTAATGATGTCATTTGACATTTTAAACTTGTATGTAAATTCTGAATTCAAAAATTGAAAAAAAAATGACAGAACCCTCAAAACCTGTCATTTGTTTCAGTAGAAAAAAATACTCTAATCTGGTTCTTTTTTGGTCATTTATTGGTGATAAAACATTAAACAAAATTCATGCATGTCACAGTTTTGTTTGCTTAGTGAAGTTCTGCAACGGGCATAAAATTGGTTAAGTTCTATCGTATTATTGTATTATTGTATTATTCTATCATTCTAGTTGTAGAACTTCACTAAGCAAACAAACTGATTATGAACCAAAAAGCTATTAACAGATTCTGACAGTTGTCAAAATGTGCCATGCCCAAACTTTGTTTAATGTTTTATCACCAATAAACTATCTTGGAACAAAAAAGAACCAAATTAGAGTATTTTTTTCTACTAAAACAAATGACAGGTTTTGACAGTTCTGTCATTTTTTTTCTTCAATTTTTGAATTCAGAATTTACATACAAGTTAAAAATGTCAAATGACATCATGAAATATTGAAAACTGGAAAAGATGAGTGCTGCCATTTGGCAGGGTTTTGACAGGTGTCAAAATGTTTGACATTTTTCGACTTAACTTGTTCGACTAAGTAGAAATAGATTTTTTGTTCATCAAAATCTGCCATAGTTACTCTGCTTTTGGATATAAGATTCTAATATTCGACAGCTAACCACGCCTCACCTGTCATATATACAGGGTTGTGCCCATGGTAAAAAATGTTGCTTTCGGCATCCCCAATAACATATTTAAATTTCATCCATATATCACGGGTAACCAATTTCCATTTAAATATTGCGTGGTCCTTTGATGGTAGCATCTTGTAGGGGAGAAAAGGTAGCAATGATGAAGTGACATTTATTTTGGAATATCACTCCAAATAAAGTCAGGAAAAAATAAAAACAATTTTGCAAAATTTCGGTTTTTTCCGGATATTTCCGAAAGTATTCGGAATATCCTAAATATCAAAGCGGCATTTTATTAAGCATCAAATTACGCAACTTTGCCCCCATTTAACCAACCCTGTATATCTTACCGTTTCCGAGATCCCAATGATGTGGCTCGAATCTGAAACACCCTGTACAATAGGAACTATTTTCTTTTGTTCAAATATTCTACATCTGGGTTGCCGACTAAAATGTTTATGTATAAATAAAAACATTCGCATTAATAAATTCAACTTTGTATTTAAGATATGAATTTTGTCCCAATTCCCCTATGAGACGCAACACTGTGCGACGAGACAAATAGGAGTTCACAATCTTGAAGAATTGTCCTTTGAAAACTCTTATTTGAATACATATTTAATTATAGGTTTAGGTCTTGCTTTTTTAATCATAATTTTAATGTTTTAATATTTTAGGAAGATTTAAACTTCAGAAAAAGGTTGTGCAAATGTGCAAATTGAATTGTCTGATTTGAATGAACAACAATCCACGTTTGCAACATCTTAAGGAGGGAGGAATTATATCAACCAATTGCCACGCTAATTAATAACCAATTATCCATTTTTTATATGCTTCAATGAGCTTACCCCTTTCCTCTATGACTTTTTAGATACATTGTTGTAAAGTAAATATCAAATTGCTATAAGTATCGACATTAAATTCTTATTTAAGCCAGCGCAGTTCCATAAGGAACGTTCATTTGTCTTCAAGCTTTTGCTGTAGCAATTTGATCCACATATTTTCTTTTGTCACCTCTGTATTTTAATTTATAAAATAAATGTTTTTTAAAATACAAGTTTCTGAATCGAAAATATAATTCGCACATACGCAAATTGTCCTGAGGATGCAATAATATATTTTGAAACGATGACAATCTGATATAACAGACTTATGTCGTTTTATTTCGATCCAATCCCAAACAAAACCTCAACCAATTACAATTAAGGGGTCGACAACAAACCAACCAATTATTAATTAATAAAATATTAGATCATTTAATTCCCTTACTTACTGTAGAACTGGAACAATGATTTTGTAGATGGAACTATTTATGTGAGAGAGACTATTTGGTTGCATTTTTATAAAAAGGGAATTATTGCAAACAATGAATGAAATAAAAACAAACTCACTGCCTTTTTCAATACAAGTTCTACCTAAAAACCGAAAAAAATTACTTAAAACTTCTGTTTATGTCATATCAATATTGCATCGATAATCCTACATCATCCATTAAAATTCTAAAAGGTGGAATATCTGTGAAAATTGTGTAATATCGAATTGGAGCGTATATTCCAACCACACACGGTTAAAAAATTATTTCCGACCGATTTTCATTACTTCTCATAAATAACAAGCGTTCGATTCTCCATCATTATCATTTTCAATTTCGAAAAGTGCTCTCCTGAATCTCTCGTTCTTCGATTATTTGCGAAAATGCCATATTCAGAGAGCAGAAAAAACTTCATCCCCCATATAAGTAATATGGTATTATTGATTTGCATGTTGCATGAAATGATTTTTGCATGTTTCCGGACAAAGAAGAAAAAAACATTAAAAATTATTATTTCAATTTTGAGTATTAAATTGAATTTCACCGCAATAAAAAAACCTCGGAGCTTTTGAGGTAAAAACACAAAAAGCACAAAAACATTTCCCTCGTTTTTCTATCGATTTTTGCAATTCCGTAATGCACTGCTGACAAATAACAGAAACAAAAGCGAAATAAGAGCCGAAACATATGCAAAATGAACCGGCATAATTCCCATTGTTTCATAAAACCCCGGCACTAATTTAAATAATTTGGGCAATTAAAATAACTGAATGAATATATCCGGTTCATTAAAATCGAGCGCAAAAAGGGGCCTCTGTGCTTTCACAATCATTGCAATAATAATTTCGCGCAATCAGCGAACAACTTTCGAAAGGGCTTTATATTTTTAATGGAAAGCAGGTTAAATGGTTTGATTCCATCAAAAGGTAAAAAGTTTGCGGTTTCGGTATTTGCATCCAGTTTTTGAACTCGTCAAGGCACGGATTTTTTGACGTGCAATTATTAGTCTTCTGATGAATTTTTGTTATTATTTTTATCTCTTATAGCAACAATGAAACAATGTTTTTCTTTCTAGTCCAAAATAATTATCCACTGAACTGGAGAAACAGAAACAGCATGGCGAAGTTGGTTTGGGTAGCTTATGGCAAATTAGAATACATTCTAAACAGTGAAAGGCATAGTTTTGTTACTTGCAAAATTTTACTTTGTATCATTTCGTCCTTTTACTGCACAATAAAATATATGCATTTAATCTATCGCTATCGCGTCTTTTGGTATACTCAAATTACCCCTTTTGTAGGAATTAGGCCTAGATACCAAAAATAAGGACCACGATTGCTGTAATTTTTCAGGATTATTTCGCGTTTGATTGGTGAGTTGTAAATTGAATGATTTATGTACCTACTGTTTTACAAGAAAATTCGCTATTAGAAATACTCTTTGGGATTTGGCAGAAGAGCTTTAGCAATTTTAAGCTCGTTACAAATTGATTCAGTTATTTGTACTTTAAGACAAGAGAACCTAGAGGGTCGTGGAATTCAAAAAATAAAGATAACGTGTAGCCCCTTTATATGTGCAAATGAAACTAATCAAAATCCAACAAACAATAATTTTATTTAATATTTGTTCACAGTGTAAGTAACAATGTTACTTTTCTTAAAAATTTGACAGTTAACAGTTATTCCAATCCGGAGCTCTTCAATGGATGTTGGGGTTTCACTTTCCTGAACTGGAACTCTTCGTGTTGTTTCCTGTATCCAGGAAAGAGGATAGATTGCTGGTGTGACGTCACTCCAGCTGATCCAGGCTCCAAATAGTGATCTTTATGTCGAGTAGGTACCCAGAAAAGAATAAGGCAAAATCAGGTTAACCAAGATTTGGAATATTAAAGCCCTGAATTCTGACAAAAAGCGAGTGTCTTGCAAAGAAGATTTAAATTGAAATTAGTTTATTATAAAACTATTGTTGTGCAGACACTCCTTTCCAACAGAATCAGGTATGTATGAGCAACTATTGCAATTTGGAGAAAATATTTTAATACAGAAAAAAAAACAATTAAATAATTAGACATAAATAATATTAAAATAATAAAGTCGTAATAATTAGGTAAGTATACAGCAAGATTAAAGATAAATAGATGCTCTTTATCTATAATTTAGCAGAATGCTGCTATTCTAGCAGTCGCACTAAACAGGCAAAATTTGAAACAAGAATATAGGGAAAATTGAATCAGATTAAAAAAAAAATATAAATCTCTGATTTTTCCCAAATAGACAAATTTTCCATTTTAAGTTAAGGCACCTACTATAGGTACTACAAGATAAAGCTGAGGATGAAATAAATTAAATCCAGGAATTGTCAAAATTCTTAAGATGTTTTATTTAAAAACCTTTTTTAAATGAATTTTTGACCTATCCGAATTTCTATTTTAAAATTTCAGCCTTCCAGCGCTCGTCTTACTCAAGAAGATAATAGGGAACTTGCAAGTGAACTAAAATTTTCTAAGTTTGTGTTAAATCGATAGTTTATACTGCATAATATTTATATGACCAGTTTTTATTTAACTGATGCCGCTCTTGTTACACAAAAAATATTGCTAAATTTGAAATAAAAAATTTCCCGCCAAAACAATGCTTCCATGATGGCTACCTTTTTTGACGTCACGATTCTGTAAACAAACCTGTCAATAGGGAAAATGCAAGCGAAATAAAGTTTTCAAATGCAGTCCTTCACAATATTCTTCATCTGTTGCGACAATTTTCACAAAAGCAAACTTTAACACACTTGAATAACACAAAAAAAATCACTGCGTCTGCAAGGATTCGTTTACTGCGTTTGTTGTTTACAAAATCTGGACATCACGGACGCTGTCATATTGAAATTTTGCGTTTTCGCGCCAAACTCTTTGATTTGAATTTCAATATTTTTTTTTTCGTACAACGTATAAATTAAAATGGAAAAAAAAGAAAACTATGTAATATCTGATCACTAGAAGTATCTAAAAAAAAATAAATTAGGAAATATGAAAATTCCCTATTGAAGGAGTCAAACAGAAAATGCCTATACTGGCCTCTGCCTGGATTCAGTAGAGTTGATAGGGATGGACGCACAAATTTGGTTTGCACCGACTCTATTTAGTGTAAATGGTCCAATAATCCCACACTAACAATTGATTCCAAAACCAAAGCAGCAGTACCTATTTATTAGCCAAAACTCTGAATTAACTCACTTCAGAAAAACGTGGGACCACCAATCACAAAATGAAGGCACACAATTAGATTTAAAAAAATGCATAATATTTATATTCTAAAGGTAGATAAGATAAGATTTATCAGGTAAAAACTCAACAGTGATTATGATAGTATACACTGATGTTAAAATGTGTAGAAACTTTGTAATACATCATAGTACCTACCGGAGGTATAAGAGCCATCCCAAATTTAAATAAACTCATAAGAAGTTAAAAAAATATTATAGCAACAAGGTAGTCAGGAAAACATTAAAAATAACTATTTAAGTCAAGAAATTGCAATTCAACCGTTCAAATAAAAAAATAATAATAAGACAACTACCCTTCTAACTTTTAAGAAAGAGAAATTTATAGAAAATTGAGAGAAAAAAAATTCAAGACATATTTTCTTGCAGAAAAATTTGTATGAACATAAACTTCAGAAATTGGTATTTGAGATTTGAGTTTTAATCACTATTAAAATCAAAGCACACCCCCCTCGACCAATAGAGCGAAAGATATTTAAATTACAAAGGTATTGAGAGAAAAAAAATTAAGGCATTTTTATAGAAAATTAAGATTCATACCAAATATTTCAACAGTCGAATCACAAATCATGGATTATTGGAACCTGAATCGGAATCTATGAATCATACTAGCACTCGTAATAAGAAAAGAGAAAAAATTGAAAAAATTAACTGTAAAAATAAAAAGAAATGTTGCTGGTTGAGTGTCTGTTCTGCTATGCTATGATTATAATAATTCTCAAAACTAAAGGAAAAGTAAGAACGGACATCACAGAAGAAACTGTATAGGAAAGACCCATACAGTGAAAAGATTGAAACGCCAATTTAAATTCAGTTCTGGCCGGACTTCCTTAGAGGAAGTAAGAGAGACTTTCATCCCTTGCATACAACGGGGATCAGCCGCCATATACAAGTTATCCGTAAAAAGGCTCAATCAAGAAGGGATAGAAAAATAAATCAGTGTGCGGACGAACACACCTAGGAATGCAATAATCCCAAGAAAAGCACCGTTATTCCTAAGAACCACCCGACTCTAACTCCTGCTACCAAGCCTGTGTTAATAGGGTGGTAGTCAGCAGCCTGTCCAATTGATTTCCCTCAACGGACAGGAGAAATCACTTAAACAGAAGTTGGTGCAACTCGTATAAGGGAAAACTTGAGATAACTTCACCCCGCAACAATGCGCGCGGCAAATCAATAATCATAAATTTAATCAAATTTTGGTTGTTCTTCAGAAAAGGCAAAACCTTTCCTGAAGAAAGGCAAATAGCCCTCAACCACTCTCCACATCAGGCGGCAGTAGCAATAGCAAAACAGATCACACAACAACATAACCAAAACAGAAAAAGTTTTTTAAAAAATTGATGAATAAATCGGTTCAATTTTGAATAATTTAAGATATTTCAATAAGACCAGAAAAAAACTAAGTGTGAAAAGATAAAAGATAAGGTCTTAAAAAAAAACAAAACATAATGGAAGTGAGAGTAAGGTGAGATATGGGTGAGTAAGTAGAGTTGAGAGATGCGTGAATGACAGGGACATGATATGAAGTAAGAATTCAAATCAATTAAGACACTAAAATAACTTTTGATCTCATATACATCAATCAAAAAGATAAATCGATTAGACAGAGATAAAAGATAATATTTCCAAGCAACTATATGCATGACACACAACAAAATGTCCTAATCGACAAAGATACAAAGATGTATGATGTATACTATGTATTTAAACAAAATATAAAGATAGAGATAAAAGTTATGTCATGACACTGAGTTATTTAATCATTGAATGCTCTAGGAGCCAGAATACTTTACTCGAGACTTTACTTTTAAACAGGAATGAAAATTGGGAATTTATATGGAATTTTAGGTAAGGACAAGGCTTTCCTCGGAGTAGGAAATGAGGCAAAGAGCTCGCGAAGGCAGAAGCGCTGTGTTCCTGTACAGACTATCCTCCTCCGGGATCGCTAGGGAGTGGTACTATTTGCTACCTATACTAGAGATTAAAAGACAAGAGAAAAAAAAAGTACTAGGATGATACATCAGATTCCGGTTCTAAAAGATTATCAGAATCCAAATCCATAGTTATGTCAGGTTCAATATCAGAAATATGCCAGGTACCAAGGTTATTACCCTGTCTATCCCTCAAGTCATAAACAAGCTTTGAATGCTTTTTACTAATCACACAGGGTATAAATTTAGGAGCCAACTTTGCACAGAAATTGTTTCCAGCATTAGATAAAATATAGTTTTTCTTCCAAACATAATCGCCCACATGATATTCTACATCTCTTTTACGTAAATCATAACTTTGTTTACTTTTTAGATAAGATCTATGGAGTTTTTTTCGTACATCTCCGTAAATTTGTGGAAGTTCTTATACAGTTTCTGGATTATGGACGAAATTTCTATTTTATTATCTGCATTATCAGAGATGAGCCCGTTCTACCAAAATTTGAAAGTGAAGGCGAAAACTCAGTAATTTTGTGACGAGCTAAGCAAATAGCCTGGGCAATTTTAAATATATTTTGGTCCCAATTTTATGATTTACATGTATATACTCTCGAATAGCTATGACAATATTTTGATTCACTCTTTCAGTATGATTGACTTGAGAGTGATAACGGGCATTATAGAAAATTTTCTGAACATTATACTGTTCCATATAAGTTTTTTAAAATCTGCGCTGATAAACTGACTACCATTGTCACAGCAAAATATCTGGCAAACGCCAAAAATTAGAAAGACCTGATTTTCAATAAACGTAACAATGGCTTTAGTTGTAGCTTTAGCTATTGGATGAACCAAAGTGAATTTTGTAAACCAGTCAACAACAACCAAAAGATACTGAGAACCCCTTGCAATTCGAGGATATGGACCCAGAAGATCAGCTGAAATCATTTGAAATGGAAAATTGATATTGCGGTATTGACCCATAAAACCAGCTTGAGGCAAATTACTAGGCTTAAGCCCGTATTACATCTGTGTATTTTTCCGTGTATTTCTTCATGAAGTTCAGGGTGCCAACATTATTTTGTTTTTCATAATATTGATTTATGTTGCGTTTGAAGTTTTTCAGTTGTCACCCTGAACTACATGAAGAAATTCACAGAAAAATACACAGATATAATACGAGTTTTACAAGAAGCAAACATAGTATATTTCCGAACGAATTTATGATCTGCCTCATGTTAGGCCAATAATACAGTTCAGGTATCCTATGTGATGTTTTGGAAATTCCAAAATGTGCTAGAGAAGGATCATCATGAAATTCTTTAATTATTCCCTTTCTATGGGCAGACGGAACAACAATTTTCCAATCCGTAATATTTCCATCCAAATTATATTTAGGAAAAACATGTTTATAGAGAACATTATTGTCCACTTTAAAAGAAGGATCAGGATCCTCACGAACTTTCCCATTCATATCCCTTCACCATTTATCTAGTTTAAGAGAAGTAAGATTCAAAATAGCTACATCCTCAAGACTCCTAGAAAGAGCATCAGCAACAGTGTTACTAGAACCTTTTCGATGAACTATAGTGAAGGAATACTGTGATGAAGTGACAATCCATCTTGCTACACGAGGATTAGGATTTTTCATGCTTTGTAACCAAGTTAGAGAAGAATGGTCAGTATGGACTGTAAAATGAGAACCATCAATGTAGCAACGAAACTTCTCTATGCCAAAAATAACAGCTAGTAACTCTTTCTCAGTTGTTGTATACTTTCGCTGACATTTATTTAGGGTCCTACTTACATACGCAATTGGATGTTCTAATCCATCCGTCTCTTGATATATTCAATGATTGTTTGATTTGGAAAAAAGCTTCCTCAGCCTGTGGAGTCCATTGAATTGGTTGAATTTTGTAGATACTTTCAAATTACTTAAATAGTGAATTATTATTTTGCTGATTCTGATTCTGAAATGACAAAAATACAACTTTATAATGAAAATTATACCTAAGAAATGGAACATGTTACGTAAATGATAAATTTATCGTAACAAGCTTCCAGAGACGAACATTCATGCTATGACGACCCCAATTTTATTTTATTAGAATTCTTTTTGACTGTTATTTGGAAAATAGTTATTAATGAATCGATCAGTACCTATTTATGAAGAGTAAGAAGATTTTCACTTTTGAGCAATGAAAATCAGACCTTTTTTCAGAAATATTAGGTAAACCTAATTCACTAAAAAGTATAATATTTTTTGATTTATAATTTAAAAAATTCGAGGAAGCGAAAGCCAAGGATGTGTACATACCTAGAATTATTTTTATAAAATAAAAAATAAATTATATTAATGTTCTAATGCTAGGCCAAGATACAATAAAATATGATACTGGTGATTTCGCAGTGTTAAAAGCTATAGCAAGAAAATTACGTTCCAGTGGCGATTTATTTTGTCGAGCTTGAGAGGAATTTATCGGCGAAATTGCACTTTAGAACAGTCAAGGAGCGACAATGATAAATTACAAATTAATTTGTTTTAAATTCGCCTGATTCCGTTCTCGCCTAGTTTAATTAAATCTCGAAACTGATGGCGGAGGCGTAAAACGAAACAGGATTTTTACTTCCTTAGATTTAAATTAAGCTTTTTTTTTAGCCTTAACCACTTACTGTTAAGTCCCGATTTATTGAAGAAGTAAATCACTTAAACAGATAACCGAGAAGGGACAGTAGTGACCCTATCTGGGTTAGAGCCCCTGCTGCTAAATTTCAGGCCCTTACGTATCAGTTAATTTTCCTAGAGGCAGCAGCCGCTTTAATTGGTTATCCTTGCCCCATGGCTTCGTAAGCAAAAAGGGCTTTATAGAACAGGATCCAACCCTTATTTCCGGATTCAAGAAACTAAGCCGTATTTCATATAGAGTATTGCAATATTGATTAATGTAGACTGTGGACCCTTGAGGCCTTGCTTGGGCTTATCATCAGACATGTAAATCCTAATTATATATTTCATCAAACGTCCCAGTTGAGACAGCTACATAAAGTTAAAATAGAAATTTGCATCTAATTTCTAAGTTTTTTTCAAGTTACAATAAGGTAAAATTTAAAAATGTAACGCATAATGTCTTGTGCAAGAAGATGTAAAATGTATATCAAATTGATGTATGTAACAAATTCTGATGCATAACAACAATATATTCTTAATCAGAATTAAATGCTCTTTAACACAAAATTGAATCATTTATCTCAAATGGTTATCGAGATATTGAGCCTCAAAGTGTCCCAAATTTTGAAAAACTTCCAAAGCCGATTATCTCGAAAACGAAGCCCTAGGGCTCGGTGTCCCGACTAACCTTTTTCGAAGCATTAATCGAGATCCACAATCAGACAAAATTTCGGTCCGATGGCTTATTGGTTTCCAAATGATGGCCCTTTGAAATACCTGAGAATTAAATTTCCTTGCATTAATAATATATTTTATTTCAATCCTTTAGCTCACATAGTATTTACATAAACTTGACCTGAAACTAATGCTTTGAAAAAAAATGATCTCAGATTTATTTAAACTTTACGTAAATGTTTATGTTTACTGGGGTATTAACAGATTAATTAAATTTTATGCAACTTTTGTTTTTAAATAGTTATTTTTGTCACAAGTACCTAAAATGAAGTATTTCAGGACGAATCATTGCTGTTTCCGGACGAGGCGTTAGCCGAGTCCGGAATAGCAGATGAGTCCTGAAAAACTTCATTAGGTACGTGTGACAAACACTATTTTTTGTCATACGCTTTTTAGAATTCTTCAGAACGCTAAAATTTGCAAAATTTCCTTAATTTTTGAAATTATAAAGGTGCATCCAGACAGAAAAAAAAAGTCCTAAAAAGAAGCATTTTACGGACTTAAATGAGTCCGTAAAATAGCTGTTTTTGGGAGTGTATGACAAAAAAGTTTTATTTCAATCAAACACGAAATTACATAGATGTTTCTATGACAAAGCTGACTTAAAGACTAAAATTCTATACTGCTGCAAGCCCGTATTTATACCGGGTGTCCTACCGAAAACTGCCAATGGCCTACCTATATCTTGAAAACGGTAATCGATAAAAAAATAAATAAAAACCCGTTTGGAGGGTTGGAAGGGGGAATAAGTAGCAATTTTTTTCACAATCATTGGCGAAGATGGACTTGAGCTTTATAATTCATTCACTTTGACAGCTCAGGAAGAAATATCTTTGAAAAGCATTAAGCAAAAATTTGAGGAATATTATGCACCCAAAAAGAATACAATTTTTGAGCGATTAAAATTTAATTCGATCGACAGCTTTTTAACAGAGCTTAGAAAAGGTGTTAAAACCACAGAGTATACAGAACAGAACAAAATGGTTATAGACAGAATAGTTATGGGAATTTTAGACAAAGGTACCCAGGAAAGGTTACTTCGTGAATCAAATTGAAATTTGTAAAAAACAATTTCTGCCGCAGCAATTTGAATAACAATAATTATAGATCCATGGGTAGCAAACAGGAATCTCAAAATTGGAGTGCATCAAGCACATCATTTGAATCAAAATTTGAGTTCAAATTTTGTAGATATACACATAAAAAAGGCAAATGTCCTGCATATGGTAAAACCTCTGATTTTTGTCAATCGAAGAATCATTTTGCAACAGTCTGCATTAGGAAAAATCGAGCTGAAAAGGAAAAAGGCAGGCCATTGAGAAAACTGTATGAGCTTAAGGAAGAGGAAGGTTCTGACAGTGATGAAAGTCAATTTTTTGTGAGCTCTGTAGTCAAAAATTTAGGATCCATTGAGAAATTTTGGCGGAAACATGTAAGTGTTGAAGGCGCTGACATTGAATTTAAATTGGACACAGGCGCCGAAGTATGTGTTCTTCCTTTGAGCTTATTCGATAGTCTTGGTACAAAAAAGCAGTTGAACGTTACTAATGTTACTTTAATGTCTTATGGTAGTTCAAGCTTTAAAATTAAGCCTGTTGGTGAAATTGATTTGAATTGTTTTGTAAAGTGGAAAATAGTATTTATCAATTTTCTTGATGTTGATTGTAAGAATCAAGTTGCTCTATTAGGTCTTGATGCATGTGTAGCTTCGAAATTAGTACAACGTATTGATGATGTGAAGGAAAATTCATTTCAAACCATAAATGTTATAACTTTGCAATATCCAAAAGATTTTCTGGGCTAGGAGAGTTTCCAAAAAAATATAACATTGAACTCAAAAATGGTTCTATACCACATAAGCAGGCTTTAAGACTTGGGCCCCAGGCACTACATGACCGACTGAAAAATAAGCTTACTGAACTTAAATCTGCAAATATTATAAGTAAAGTTGAAAAGCCTACAGACTGGATTATCGCCCTGGTAATTGTGGAGAAAAAAAATGGCGACTTGAGATTGTGTCTTGATCCTAAATTTCTGAACCAAGCTATCAAACGTGAACCATTTTTAATTCCCACATCGGTAGAAATTGCAAGTAGGCTTTGCAATAAAGAATACCTTACAGTCCTCGAACCATCCTTCATGGGTATTTTCAAGTAGGTATTGATGAAGAGTCATCGGCTCTGTGTACATTCGGAACTCCTTTTGGGTTATATAAATTTTGTCGTTCACCATTTGGCATTTATTCATCCAGAGTTGTTCCAAAAATTAAGCTCTGACTTTTTTGGCGACATTGCAGGAGTGGGAATATATTTTGATGACATAATCATAACAGGCTCAATAGGATCAGAGCATGACCAAAATTTACAAATTGTATTAGAAAGAGCTGAAAGGTTGAACATAAAATTTAACAAAGAGAAAATTCAATTTAAATCCAAACAAGTAAGACTTATGGGTCAAATTGTTTCAAAAAGGAGAATTGAGCCTACTGATAATTATGTTAAAGCAATCATAGATATGCCTACTCCAATCAATAAACAAGATTTATTAAGATTTTTAGGTATGGGTAAGTATCTAAGTAAATTTATCCCTGACATGTCCAAAATTACTGCACCTTCAAGAAATTTGACACATAGTGACGCATGAAAAATCCTTCGATCGATTGGAACATTTAATAACCAATGCAGCAGTTCTAGCTTTTTTCAATCCTGCCTATCCAATAGAAATAGAAACTGATGCTTCAAAAGACGGAATAGGGTCCTGTATTATGCAACAGGGTCATCCAACTGCATTTGCATCTCGTAGTCGTAATCTATCAAAAAGTGAAACCAGGGCTGGAACTCTGTAACGAATAGACATCGTTATCCCTATTGCTATGGCACTTGCTGTCTTCTTCTGTCTTGTCGAAATCAATAGAGAGGAGACGTCAATAGAGATAGAGAAAATATCTCTATATTCGTGACAGAGTCCCAGCCCAGATATGCACAGATAGAAAAACAGCTTCTCGCTATTGTTTTTAGTTGTCAAAAATATCATTATCTAATATATGCTTTTCACTTATTATTGGCGTAGCATTATCCATGGAAATTTGACAGGTTGACCCTCGTATAATAATGACATTTGATGACAAAATATTTTTCAAATTTCAGGGTTATGAAACAGAAAGCCGAGTTGCCAGAATGTGTAAAATATCTGAGTAAATTCAAATAGTAAAATTATCCAATTTATTAATTAAACGTAACCATAACAGTAAGCTCAATAGCATAAATATGTTTTTGCAGTAACTTTTTTTTCGGGTTTGGTCCAACGGCTGCGAAGTTATAGTTTTATTATAGAAATTCTTACAAAACCCCCATGCCATTTCAATAGGATTATATTGGCAATGATAAGGAGGTAATCTAAGAACTTCGTGTCCGTGGCTTTTCGAAATGTCGTCAATTTTGTATTGTTTTGGTCTATTCCGAAATGGTTGAGTTAGGTCCCATAGTTGTTTTTTGGTCATTTTTGTGTCGAAGTCTACGTTATGTTTAACCAACCGTTTCTGCATTTTGTTTTTCTTGGAAGAGAATGAAGGTGGTTTATCCTTCCGCTCTGAATGATATGGAGCGTTGTTCATGATTATTACACATTTCTCTTCAAATATATTCAATGCAGGAATTAGTTGATCAACGACCCATTTTTGGAAGATGTCCGCGTTCATGGTATTGTGGTAGTCTCTGTCATTGTTTCTTGAATCTAGAAAAAAATCGCACCCATCTAACGACCCAGAACTACTCCCCGCATGCAAAATAGTAAAACGTTTCCCACCTGACTTAATTTTGGATGGGTTGCTTTCAGTGGCGGCTCGTGGTATAACATATTGGGGGTGCACATAATTTGTAATTCATAATAAATGCCGGTTGCGTTTGTTTTGCTGGCGCATTTGGCCACTAATTTTTTAAATTAATACTTTACAGGTAGATTGTTAAAATTTGAAGAATGATAAAATTAAATTTAAAGTTGTTTGATATTAATTTGGGAGTGCACGTGCACATGTGCTCTTATGGAGGAACCGCCACTGGTTGCATTTCAAATCAGATTCGTGTATCCATCGACGAACTTGAGATCCGTTTTGGTAGATCCAAGTTTCATCTAAATTCACGAATCTGATATTTTTGTTTAAATGTTTTTATTGGAGGTATTTCCACAAAAATGTAATTTTGGCAGCAAGAACATGTTTCTGCTCACATAAAATTTTGCGTCCATTTACTGCTTTAAATTTATATCCCATAGATTTTAATAGTTATTAATGTATCAAGGGTACTAAGTAGATGATTATGCCCTGCGCCATAAAGTTGGGTACATATGGGAAAATTCTTAATTATTCCTTTTTTCAAAAAACTTTTTTTGGGGATCGTTAGGGCATGTTCGATAACCAAGAAATCGATTATGACACATGTCATATTTTTTTTCCGATGACCAGAAAATGTGCAAAAAGGGACATGGGTACAGACACGACCGGACGGTATTTTCTAATTTATGACCTTCAAGTTTGTATTTCGCAAAATAATCGATTCGTTTGATATCAAACTTATGTAGTTTAGTTGAATAAAGCTATTTTTGAAATAAAATTAATATTTTCGATTTTCCATTTATTTAATGGTATGGGTAAAATAAGTAGTTTTATTTTTTTTCTCTGATTTGCTTCAAAATCGGCATGTGGAGTTCTTTTTGGATTCTGAACAACTTTTTTGCTATCTTGTCAAATTTACCCGTTTTTCGACATCAATATCAACTTTTTTCAAAATTCCCGCTTAACCGATATGTGCATGACATGTGTCATAATCGATTTTTTGGTTATCGAACATGCCTAAACGATCCCCAAAAAAAGTTTTTTGAAAAAAGGAATAATTAAGAATTTTCCCATATGTACCCAACTTTATGGCGCACACTGTATATCTATTAGTACCCGTGGTGCATACAAACGATTTTCAATTGTTTGTGTTTTTGATTGACAAATACGTTGCACGTCACGCGGTTTTCCTCCTTCCTTTTTTATCCCGTGCAAATAATAAGAACGGATTGCTATACGTAAGTCTAACATAATTTGGTACGTTTTGCCTCGTCTTGCGCAATAAGCGTTCTGCGTCTTTTTCTATCTAATAAAGTTTTCGTATTATTACCTCTTTGTCTGGTAAAATAGATAGGTCTATTGAAGATTTTGAAAACCAGAGATAAGGTATTATATCCTTTTCCTAATTGCATCATTTATTAGGATGATTGTTATTGTATTTTATTATTTATTTCATATTTAATTTAATGTGCAAGTTCCCTTAAAAAAAATCGTAAGTTTGACAGCAAGTGCGGTAAAGTGCACTTTACCGCACGTATTTGCAAATGGAAAGTAGCACTTTACCGCACACTATGCGGTAAAGTTAACTTTACAGCATAGTGTGCGGTAAAGTGAACTTTACAGCATAGTATGCGGTAAAGTGGACTACAAAATGTGCGGTAAAGTGCACTTTACCGCATAGTGTGCGGTAAAGTAGAATTTGATATTTATAATCAAAAATCCTTTTTTTTCCAGAAAATGGATTTTTGATAATTTCTAAATCTAATCTAATTTCATTCATTAATCTGATTCAATAATTAATTTTATCAATGCCCTTTTTTAGAGATGTAGATGCTCATAGGTAAAATTTTGTACCTAACACATGCCCTTAACGGCTTGACCGAACTCCGCTTCGCGTCGTTTGGTCAACTGCCGTTGCGTGCGGTAAAGTATCACTTTCCGCATTTGTTAGGTAAATAACTAATACCGCACTGATATGTCAAAAAAAAAATACATTTTTACGCCTGTAGGAAAAATATTGTACCTTACACTTGCGGAAAATATTTTTCCGCACTCGGCTGCTTCACCAAACTCCGCTACGCGTCGTTCGGTGAACGGCAGCCGCATGCGGAAAAATTCATTTTCCGCACTTGTTAGGTAAATAGCTATTTCCGTTTTTCTAGATGTCGCTGACAACAACAGAATTGTAAAATACCAGCACATCAAGAACACGTCCGATGTCGATAACATTGACATGAGATTGACGTTCTGTGGATTGACATGTCAACATATGACAATATGCCAAAATATTCATTTGATCATAAGTAATAATTCGTAATGTTTTTCGTTCGCCGGTCTTGCATTTCGTCTTTTTTTGTGTTGTCAAGTGTTTCTAAGTGATTTCAAAGTGGTTTTGTGTGTTTCACGAAGACCTTCAAACTTTATAGATTGGAAGATCTATTTTTATCTTTGTTGATTAGATTAATGACAGGTTCAATTGAACATCAATCAGAACTTTGAATAAATAGGTTAAGGATATCCTTAACCATCGATAAAGGAAATGTCTTTTGATCTAATTAACAAAACATCAATTAATTTAAGCAAACATTAATGTCCCAAAGTCTAGAATAAAGAAATTTGAACAGACCGACTGTAATGCGAACAGGGCGCCATCTATCATAAAAATGCCTTGAAGCCCTATGTTAAGTAGGCGTCTGTAGCGTCGATGCAAAACCAGTAAATAGTGAGTTTCCAATATGGTAGATGGCGCCAGCGCCATGGCTCAATTTTGTTGACAACAAAATTTACACTGATGGCGTTTCCGATTGGTAGATTCAGTGCGCACTGAGTGTATTTGCATCCTTTTAATCAAACTGTAGAAGAAAAAGACAGAAATAGAAAAAATTGCACTAGTTCCGCACTAGATCTACCAATCGGAAACGCCATTAGATTCCATTCTCGACAGGAGAAAATGTGGCTCATCGTTGCCACATTTTGCACAATATCTTAAGAAGCTTAACAATTGGATATTGTTTTGAGAATCAAATGATTGCTTAAAGGAAATCATGTAATCAATTGATAATGCTATAGGAATCTCCAAAAAAATGGAAATCACCTGGTAAAATATTTAACAATCATAAATAACTAGTTGTAATTCTTGGGAATACATGGGATTTATTGATCAGTGATTGTAGTAAAATTCAACTTTGAGACGCAATTGATCAAAAAGTATTTGAGCTACCAAATCCAATTTTAGCATATAGTCTGGGAGACGACCGCATTTTTCCTACCCCGATCGAGTTATGTGTCGACACTATTATCAATATATAGTATTATGTGCATCTATTAACCTGTATTCCTGCCTGAGAGCAAATGCTGCCGGAAATATCTTTTAACAAATTATTAACAAATTGAAAAAAACGTAACACTACCCCCATCGAGTTATGCCTTTCTCTGTTTTGACACCTATCAAGCTTTGCACTACATGATGTGTCAAATTAAAGGTGTCATAAGTTGATTTAAAGTCTGTTCGCACAGAAATCACAAACCAGTCAGAGCGAATTTCATTGGTTGGAAAGAGTCAGGAAACTAGTTTCAAACAATGAAATTCACTCCTTCTGGTTTGGGATTTCTGTGCGAAGAGACCTTAAATCAACTTATTGACTTCTTCAATTTGACACATCATTCAGCGCAAAACTTGATAGGTGTCAAAGCTGAGACCGCGGGCCCTTACCCCAATAAGCTGCCCTGCCACCCTTTTCCGGCAAGTTCTCAGGAGGCAGGATCGACTTTTTAGATAGGGGACTTCGAGACCTTCAATCTGATACCCTACTTAGGGCATAACTCGATGGGGGTAGTGTTACGTTTTTTTCAATTTGTTAAAAGATATTTCCGGCAGCATTTGCTCTCAGGCAGGAATATTGGTTAATAGATGGACATAATACTATATATTGATAATAGTCTCGACACATAACTCGATCGGGGTAGGAAAAATGCGGTCGTCTCCCTAACTAATAGAATTATAGAAAATTTAATGCTCTTTTCAATGATATGCGATATGTTTTAGTTTGCTCAAATTTCAATGAAGATATGGGTTCATGAACATGTCAGGATTTTTTTTTAAATTTAGATCCAAAAAATCTTGCTTTAAAATTGTCATTTTGAAATAATGTTGGATTTTTTTTCGGCTAATTTAGACCTGCTCTATCGATTGGAAAAGTTAAAATTACAAGTCTGAAAAATGAAAATTTTAAATTTTTGAATTTTTTTCAAAGGGATTTGGGATTTTTATTTCAAAATTTTCAAATTCAATTTTCTCATAACCCGTCAGAGATTTTGGATCAATTTTTTTTGAAATTGTAGCTCCTAATGAGGGCTTCAAAATGGTACTCAGTTGAAGTCGTTGGCATTACGGTTTTTGAGAAAATAGAGTTTGAAGTTTCTAAAATCCAACTTTGAGGCTCAATTGCTCTAAAAGTATTCGCGTTATCAAACTCAATCTAGCACTGATTTATAGAGAATTTAATGCTCTTTCTAACCCAAACTAACCATATATATTTTATTTTGATTTGCTCAAAATTTAATGGGAGTATTGGCAATTGCTCCTAACCTTGTCAGGATTTTAAAAAAAATTAGATCTGAAAATTGATATTTTCTTTTTGATTTTTCTTTCCCTTTTGAAATCGAGATTTGGAAATGATGTTAGAGTTTTTTTCGACTAATTTAGATCCGCTCTATCGATTGGAAAAGTCAAAATTCAATAAGCAATAGGGAAATCCGTTCCAATTGGTCCTTGCGAAAGTACTGCACCAATAGCGTACTCTGAAACATCGGTTGGTAATACAAAAGGTTTTTCAAAATCGGAAAATTGAAGTATTGGGTTTTTGGTTAAAAGGACTTTAAAAAGGTTGATAGCTGTGATGAATGCTTTGTCATGAATCACTTTGACATTTTTCTTTAAACAATTTGTTAAAGGTTTTGTAATTTTTGCAAAATTCTTTATAAATTCCCTATAGTACCTATATGTGTGTGTGTGTTGGAGGTGTCAGTTGCACTGCGACCAAGGTTGATCTATTGTACCTCTCATTCTGCTGCTAAGTTCGGGTTTCCTGCTTAAAGCAGCCCCTCTAGTCCTAAGTCCTTTAGGAATTTTAGGATGTCTAGCGGTTCCAGGGCTGGAATGTCTTCCAGCTGTATAAGGGGACTTCCCAAGTTCTTCATTCTTGAGCGGCTTACGGCATCGCAGTTCAGTAGAAGATGGTGAGGTGTTTCTTCACCGTCTTCACAGAATCTGCAAGTGTTACCTTCTTCCAACCCCAGATTATGTAGGTGCTTATTCAGTCTGCAATATCCCGAGAGAAACCCGGTTAGAGTTTTGAGACTTTTCTTGCAAAGGTTGACCAGCAGTTCCGATCTTTTTTGGTTGTAGCTGCCCAATAGATCTTTGGCCTGTCGTAGTCCTGGTTGGTCTAGTCATTGTTTGTTCCTTAGCCGGTTCTCTTCCTTTTTGAGGATTTCTTGGAGGTGATGCGCATTTCCGACGCCGCAGAATGGTTCTGGCCCAGTGAAGGGAGTGACCGCTCCCGTTTTTGCAAGTTCGTCTGCGCATTCATTGCCCTCGACTCCTATGTGTCCAGGAACCCATAGTAGGGTTACTTTGTTTTCCTTCCCCAGCTCATTGAGTCTCTGTAGACATTCCCATACTATCTTAGAATTGATTACCGGCGAGCTCAATGCTTTGATAGCTGCTTGGCTGTCAGACATTATTACAATTTCTCGTTTTCGGTACCTTCTGTTTAGGTTGAACTGCACGCATTTTCCTATCGCATGGAGTTCGGCTTGGATTATGCTTGGTGATTTGCCCATTGGCTCCGAGTATCTGGTTCGTGTCCCGAATACTCCGGCTCCTGTCCCCTCAGCAGTTTTAGAGCCGTCTGTGTACCATTTGATGGTGTTTGCCTTAAGGGACTGGATACATTCTATGTTCCATCTGTTCTTTGTACTTAGTTCGATGGGAAAGTTTTTCTCGAAACTGAATTTATCAACAATCGCGTCTTTTGGTAAGTCCATGAAGTGTGCGCACAGTTTGGGAGAGGGAAAGCTCTGCCAAAGTGCGTTTTCCCTTGCAGACTTATCTTCGCCAGTCTTAGATATGATTCACTGGCAACCCGCTTCACTATTGTGTGAAGTGGTATTAGGTCTAGGATGACTTCCATTGCCGCGGTTGGGCATGTTCTCATTGCTCCTGTTATGCATAGACATGCGAGTCTTTGTACCTTTCCTAGGATTTTCCTAGCCGTTACTAGCTGGGTTCGGCTGTACCAGGCTACCGCTCCATAAGTGATGATAGGTCTCACTATCATGGTATACATCCATCGTAGGATCGATGGGTTACAACCCCACGTTTTGCCCGCAATGTTTTTACATACCATGAGTGCCGAAATTGCTTTGTTTTTTATGTTTTCTTATAGTAACCTACGAGGCCAAGAAATTTTTTTTTCCGGGGTTTTGAGTATTCTAAAATTTTTGACTGTCTCTATTTTTTGAGGGTTTGGTTTGACACCTTTTGAAGTTATGATGTGTCCTATAAATTCGATACTTTTCTATAAAAATTCAGATTTGTCTAACTGTATTTTTATATTGAAGGACATTAATCAGGGCCGCAACTAGAACCCTCGGCGCCCAAGGCAAGTCCAAATTTTAGCGTCCGTCCACCGCCTTCTCAATAGTAAAAGTTAAGTTTTTCTTAAGGACTTGCTAAAATCCTAGGACCGCTAGCACTGGTTCAGAAACGGTTCCGAACCGATTCTGGTTGATCCGCGAATCCAGAACTGTAACTAAAAGTTCGGAATTTTGTGATCCGCGAACAACGTTACTTGAACTGCGCATGCGAAATAGTTTCGAACCAGTTCAGAATCCTTACCGCGAACGAAGCTATTGTAAAAGTAAGGCCGGCTTCTCATGAGCGTAAACTTGACATAACTGGCGCAAATGCTGAATACGTGAATTTTGGCGCAACATTCACATGGAGTGGAGAATTTACGCCGACGCGTATGTCAAAATTATATTTTTATCCTAAATTTTGAAATATTTCTTTGAATTTTGATTGTATAAATTTGTATTTGTTTTTGCTTTAGTTCCAAATAGTTACAAATATGAACAGTAAATCACAAAAATCAAGAAAACTAAACGGTTGCAACTTAACCTCCAAAAACGCTGAATTTTCAAGCGAAAAGTTGAACTTTGCTCAACTTTTGGCGTATCTGCGGCAGAGTGTCAGCGTATCCAATATGGCGGGATTTTGGCCAATCAGAATTCTGCATCCAGGTACGCTGTCACGCCATAAATGTCAAATTACGCTCATGAGAAGCCGCCCTAAAAGCTGTTTATTTTCAACTGTCTATGTAATATTGACATTACAGACTTTTTGAAATTTTGAAACTGTTACATTCAGTGAACTATAGCCAAAAACTGGAATGCGCACACATTGCTATACCTGCCAAAAAAATTTAGCCATGAAAGACAGATGCCACAAAGGGGAATGTTGTTTTTTTCTGTTGCTCGCTGACATATGACGTTTTGGAAAGTTTTGTCATATTTACCTTCACAGGTTTCATCAATAGGGCAAGTACACGATCTGACAGTTTGACACTATTGACAGTCGCCTTGAGGTAAAACAAAGATATATTTGCAGTGTTTTTTTAGGTTTTTAGTTAGATTTTTTAAATTAAATACCTTTTGTGTGGTCCAGAAGTTTCTTGGACATGCCTAGAGTTTGTTTAGTTGTTAATTCTGGCAGTATAGCGCAAGGGATACAATATCCTTCCATAAGTTTCCATCAATTTTAAATAACAATGAGAGGTTTGATTTGTTAGCTCAAGAAAGAAGAGAAATATTGATTAATGTTGTTAAAAGAGAAGATCTGACAGAAAAATAGATTGAATTATAGAGTTACTATACTTATGTATTTGTTCTTGTGACACTTGGTTTTGATTTTTGTTGGAAAAACCCTGAATTTAATCCATTATAGAAAAACCTAGCAAACTTCTGGATAAAAGACCACATAGACCGGAACATAAACACTTTACTTTAACTTTTTTAAAACAAAATAACACAAAAATTTGCAAAAAAAGCTGTGAAAACCGCATAAAACATAACCGGCCTAATCTACACCAATGTAAATAAATGATTTGTTTCACCTCAGGGCGATTGTCAAACTCATTTGTGACGTCACATGGACATGCCCTGACAAAAACAGGTATCCCCTCCGCAGCAGCGGCACTAGGCTTCACGTACGTCAATATGTGTTCGCATTCCAGTTTTTGGTTATAGTTCATTGGTTACATTTCTGTACTTTGACATTTTATCGGAACTGCAGTGTATATGCCTGCCTAAGCAGGCATATCCGTTTCCGTCCCGATTTCCCTGCTTGTTTTTTTGTCAAAATTGATGACATTGACAAAATAAAAGGGAAAGATGATTTTTTCTAAGGCCAACTCACACTATTATTTCGTACTATAAAACCTTTTTCCTCAGAAATTGAGGGTTGAAAATAAAATAGTATACTAACCTCGACGGAAAACTTCATTGCTGTCTCGAGGTTTAGTTATATATAACCTCTTGACCAGCAATGAAGCATTTTCCGTCTCGGATTGTAATATACTATTACAGAAACTATGATCGGGTTAACCCGACCGCCAGCAGACGTATTTTGTCTTTTTTCAATCGTATTTAGTGGTGCCGCGAGACGAGACTAAACGAGACTTAGGGTTGGTCTCGTCTCGTCTCGACATCTCGAGACGAGATTGTGACTTAGTCTCGCTCTCGAGTACCAAAGTCTCGTCTCGTCTCGAGTGGTCTCGTCTGGTCTCGAGTTATACAGGGTGTCCAAAAAATAGCGTAAAAACTCTTCTCTACGTGGTGGAGGACCCTACAAGGAACCCCAGAAAAATACTTTAAAAAATCTAGTGGCATTCTTATGAAAGTTATTTGCATTTTAATATTTATTAAAATTGGCAGCACTGAAAATATCCCGTTGACAATATGTCAGAGAATTAAATTAACTACCCATGTAATTACCTGAAGAATTCGAAGGTGAATTTTCACATCTACCTGTTCATATTACCAAGAATAATGCTGGAGAAGGATTTTTTTAATTTAATTCTTTTTCTAAAGTTTCTCAAAGGGTCCCCTACCACGTGGGGAGCTTTTACGCTATTTTTCGGACATCCTGTATTTATGGTTTTTATTTTTATATTATAACGGAAGTCCAAACTGCCATAGTGAAAAATCACAGTAAAGAGTAACCGTGATATCTAATTTACTGATTTCATATTCAAATAGCCCATAATAGACCAATAATAAAGCTATGAAAGAAAAATTTTAAGTGTAATCTCGAGACTCGAGACTGCACGAGACTCTCGCCGATTCTGGTCTTGTCTCGTCGAAATTTCGCGAGACGAGACTAAAAGCCAGTCTCGTCTCGAAAAGTCGAGACGAGACGAGACCAGTCTCGAGTCTCGCGGCATCACTAATCGTATTAATTAAGGAAAGATAGAAAACATTCAGCTGTTGATCGGGTTAGCCCGATTATAGTTTCCGTAAACGGCTAAATAGAAAAGAGTCAAAAGAGATAATGCATGCAGCATGCGGAGGGCGCCCACGTCGCCCATAGTACTCTTGCTCAGTTTGGTCGGATCAAAATCAAAGCTCGACTCGAAGCTAATCTCTGGCTAACGAATGTTGGGCGCTACGTCATCAATACTTGAATTTATCACAGACATTGCAATTTGCTGCTGTATTTTGCATAATTTATATGATTGGCTACGTTCACAGGAACCAAAACGGATTGTAAAAAGTTTACAAATACCAACAGAATATGGGCGCGTTTGGGTTCACGCTCGGTGCACTCAGAGCATGCACTTTTGTCTCTCTTCCGTTATTTTTGAAGCTCCGACGACGCTTGATTGTGTTTGGTTTGACATATTTTGAGCGCTCAGAGCGAGCTCGATAAACTCCTAGTTTGTAGGGTGGGCAGCTGGAGCCTGCATAGTGCATGCGCAGTTTAATCTGTCTGTATAACCTAACCTATTTTCCATGATAAGATAAATAAACAATCCTGAATTTTAACATATACTTGTTAGGTGGATAGTTTTAACTATTTTGTTTAAATGTTAACAATCAAATAGCTAGTAGATTCTGGATAATTGTTTACTTTTAATTAAATTTTCTCGATAGTCTTCATCACTGGTATTATTGAACATATTTTTCCAAGGGAACTTGGCAGCCTCAGTGTTTAGGTCCGTTTTATTGTTTATGTAGTACGAAATTTTTTGCAGAATACAAAAGAAAATGGGGCTGTTTGAAAATTATCGACTAAAATGCAAAACAAACGAGACAACTCTGGTGCAAATGCCGAATGTGGGCTCGAACTCCAAAAAATATATGCTAAGAAAAATAAACAGTAATCAGCTGATCGCTCAACCCAGCATTTTTGCACAAGTTTATTTGGCTTGACACGGTGTACTCCTTGTGACGTCACGTTCCTCCGTAATCGCTCTTCTCGCTCCGCCGAGCGTCAACCCAAACACGCCCTATGTTGGATAAACTCTTGGTTCTGCTGAACGATTCAACTTTTCAATGATAGAACGTCACCTTCTAAATGACAGGTCACCACACAAAACACAGTGTTGAAAATTATAAACACTCTGAAATTATGCTTGCAAAAATGGGGACCGCTTGCAAAACATGTTTAGTTTTGACACAAATTCAACGTAGCGTTCAGCAGTACAATCGCAAACCGTTTGCCAACGTTTGTATCTGGTGAACGCGGCCATTACTATCGATATTCGTATTGTTTGTTGATGGTTGACGAGAGATATACACAAGCAAAATAAATTTCCGTGCTACGACAAATGACGCGTAAAACCGTTGAATTTTTTTGGATTGTAAAACATGGATGGATCAAATTAGGCGCCTTCGGCGCCCCGATACTCTGGCGCCCTAGGCGGGCGCCTAGTTCGCCACCCCCTAGTTGCGGCCCTAACATTAATCGATCAAATAATTGTTTTAAGGAGTTTATGTGTTCTTGAAGGCTGGTTGAATAGATAATGATATCATCCATATAACAGACAGACAGACTTTTCTCAGCAATCCTCGTGAAACATTATCCATTGCTCGTTGGAAAATAGCAGGAGCATTTTTTAATCCGAAGGGCATGCGTGTGTATTCGTAATGTCCATGGTCTACATTCAATGCTGTTTTAAGAATACTTTTAGGGTCCATTTCAATCTGGTGAAACCCACTGGCTAAATCCAAAGTTGTAGAATATTGAAAACGTCCTAGTTTATCCAATATATTTGCGATATTTAGTATTGGATATGTATCACTAATGGTTTTTTCATTTAACTTGTTGTAATCTATGACTAATCTCCATTTCTTCTGTCTTGACGCATCTCTTTTCTTAGGTGTTTCCATATAAGGAACCTGCGAGGATAACAGGAGGGTTGGATGATTCCATCTTGGAGCATTATTCCTTCTAATTCGAGGATAAGTAATATCAGTTAATCTTTCGTTAATTTTTTTCATTTAAGTTAAAACAGACTTGAACGAAACGATTCTTAAATAGGCAGTTGAAGTGCTCTTTCCAACGTAGACGTTAACGTGTGAATTGACATTACGTTTGGGTTTGCGTGCCTACCATAGACAATAAAAAATAAAAAGACCTTCAAAAGTATAGCCGAAATAGGTTATACTATTACTGCGCATCCGGTTGCGCATAGCGTATTGCGGAATTTTTGGAAAGCTAGAGACTTACGAAAGATCAGTCCGATCATTCGATTCTGTTTCATTTTTCTCTGTCATATACCAATTCACAAGACAAGGACACCGTATGAGTTACAGAGCTTTCCGAGCTGTTTTGTAGAAACCTATCAAACATCCATAACTATAGAAACTGTGACCGAGAAAACAAATAAGTAACCTCAAAATAACGACATTTCCGTGTTGAAATTTGTCATTTTTAACCGATTGGGCGGTCATCTAAGAAGACTCGAACTCACAAAATCTAAAGAACAAGAAGAAGAAATTGACATTTTTATTAAGGCACTTGGTATTGCAGACCTATAATATTATGTACAACTAGGATAAATTGAACCAGTAAGTATACATGTTAGTTTTGTGATATACGGCATATTTTTGTACTGTTTTTAGGAGACCTCAGTCAGAAGAGATAAAATGTAGATGTCAGGCCTTGGCCAGTTTAGCTTGTACATACATTAAAGCATGTATAAGGGATGTAATAACTGTGTTTGTAAACTCTTTAGGTATTTGACCTATCTATAGCTATAATATATATTTTTTCTAGTACAATTTAGTGTTTATTTTTCCTTTTTTTTTAATCTACATCAAAAAATGGCACCAAACTTTATGGAGTACCACATCATTTTTCTCAATCGGATTTGGAAAAAAAAGATGTGGAACAACATAAGTAAGTTTTTTGTGCAATCAACTCAAGTCAAATTTCAAAATTCCCGCCATTTCAGTATTTGTTCCGGCTACCACTATTGACGCCACCGTCGCTGTGACGTCAGCGCTATACAAACTTTCATGTTATTAATCAGGTACTCTTACCTTGGTTTATTATATTTCCTTATGGTGCCTACGTAACGTTACGGGTTTCCACGTGGCACTTAAATGAAGACGTTTGCCAGGAGCCTCAAGTAGCAATGTCGTGGATGATGTTCTGGATCCTTCTTAAATGTTGGAACAGACGGGGATGCTTCGCTGGTAATCCAATTACACTCATAATCCAAAAGGAAAAACTATCTAATCGGAGTCACGAACTAGAACTTAATTTTCCGAAATTCGACACGAAAAAAGATCGCTTTGCACCGCCGTGAAGGATCCCACCGACTGCGCCAATTATATTTACTTTTGTTTTTGAAAAGTTTTATTTCAATTAAACACGAAGAACTACAATTGGAATTAGATATTTCTACAACAAAGCTGACTTAAAGACTAAAATTCCATACTGCTGCAAGCCCGTATTTATATAATAATAAATGATGAATAAGCGGAAGCTTGCTAAAATTTCTTATTTCAATAATACGTCATCAGAAGTGGCCATATAATTGATTTCACGGATTTGTGAGTAGATGTTTCTTTATTATTATTGGAAAGCAATAATAATAATTGGTCCTCGTGATTTGTGAATGAATTAAGTGCTAATACTTGATTGGCCGAAGGGTACTTGAAAGAAGAGGGAACCTCTCGAGAACTAAAAATAATTCTCTGAATGAAAGCACTCCTTGGCTTGCAAAAAATCTTTTATGCATACCTCACCTTTTATCTGGTTTGTCTTCATCTTGAGGAAGTGAATCATCTTTCAAAGACTTTCTGGTTTTTGGACTCAATATAATTTCGCAATAGAGGCTTTCAGGCCAGAAGTTTTAACCATCAAAAAGCACACAAGAAAAAAATGCTCCAATTCCCAATAATTCTCGTGACAGTACCGTATTTAAAATTTCCAATATCCCTCTATTTCTAAAGAATGAAACTGCAATACGTAACCCAATTTTCCTTCGCCCCCCTATTCATCCTTCAATATGCCAATTTTAAAATAAATTTGCGTTTCCATCTGTCGAATTAAGGAAGAAACCCAAACCTGACAATCTTCCAGAGCAAAATTGCGGTGTAAGGGATGCAAATAGGACGCCCCGGACAAATTTAATTTAAAACCAATTTTAAGAGTCTGAGGCACCCGTTGTTTCACGTTTAGAATATCGTCAAAGAAAAAATTAATTAGATTAGACGGAGCCATAGCCAATTTATATTGTCCAATAATTTTTTTTTTTTCGAAAAGTTAGAATGCGTGACCTAACCAGTCCCCAAAGCAGGGCTAGAGCTATAAAAAAGCGTGAACGATGTAACAAAGAAGATTGTGGCGAAAATGTAATAAACGAGTCCACGGTTTTTGCATATTATTTGGCCCAGGGTTCGCTCAAATTTATTTATTTTATGTCCCTACAGAAAAAAAAGGGCAAAAACTTAAATTATCTATTATTCCGGACCTAATATGCAAAAAATACGAGTAGCAAAGCAAAGTGGGTCCGGGATTTATATGTATGAATTTGGATTTCTGGTATTGAGCCGATTTATTTCTTTTTGTAACTTTTACGAGAAAAAATTGAGGTCGGTGGTTTTGGTTTCTTGTCGGATTAAAAAAAAAGGGGGGAAAAAGATTTAGAGATGTTTGCAAGAGTCTTTTGACGGTACAATAATCTACACCCGAGAGAGGGTGAAAATGTAATTTTGCATGGATCAAAAAAAAGAATTTGCATACAAAATTTGTCTAATTTTGAAAAGCAGCCAAAATTAGCCATAAATTATATACAGGGTGACACAAGGAATAGGGAACAGCCTATAACTTTTTTAATATATAAGTTGAAAATTTGAAATTTGGGGAGCTTAAACGAGGCAACTTTTTGAGTTTTTTAGAAGTAAATTGCGTTACCAGTCACTTCCGGTTTAACCGGAAGTGGCTATAACTTTTGATTTTCAAATAGGACACCCGGTATTTTTTAAGTTTTCTGGCATCAGCAGATCATTTTAAGTATGGTAGGACCATTTTTGGCAAATTTTTAACAAAAAAAAAATAAATTGAATTAATTTTTAGAAAAAAATATTCGGCGCTGCCACTGGTGTAAATTGATTTAGTTGGATATTCTTAATATCAGGAAAATCTGTACCTTCAATTTTTTACTAACTGAACGCCATAATTTCAGATCAAAATTAAACAGAGAGGTGTTTTCAAGGTATTCCATATTTTTCAAATGTAACCACGCTGGGACCTATCAATTTTTTGAAACTAGATTTTTTTCCCTATTTTTTGATATCAACATTTTTAAAATCCGCTGAAAAAAAACTCAACAACTTTTGAAAAATCCTTATTTTTAAATGCAATTTTTTTTTTGATTTTGTTATAAATCTTTCAAAAATGTTCCTATGATACGTAAAATGATCTGCTGATGCCAGAAAACTCAAAAAATACCGGGTGTCCCATTTGAAAATTGAAAGTTATGGCTACTTCCGGTTAAACCGGAAGTAACTGGTAACGCAATTTACTTCTAAAAAACTCAAAAAGTTGCCTCGTTTAAGCTCCCCAAATTTCAAATTTTCAACTTATATATTAAAAAAGTTATAGGCTGTTCCCTATTCATTGTGTCACCCTGTATAGGATTTATTTTAAAATTAATAAAATGGACCAGTTCGGAATTATTGACCTGGATTGACGCAACCATTTTTATAAAAACAATATTACATTATTGTTAATAATTAACTAGCAAGTTTGAAAATATTAACTAAAATGCAGCAATCTTGATCGACGCAAACAATTCCTGATGGATAAAGTGCAGAAACTTATCGAGTTAACAAAATGCAGAATCATTACATAGTTCCAAATCACGTAGATATTATATTTATCGATAACTTTATGTATAAATAGCGGCTCATTTCAATTGATAATTCAGTACAAAACCTTTTCTCACATACCACACAACACCCAAGCCTATATGCAGAGTGTGAGGCTGCACTCTATACACAACACCCTTCACAGTTGTCACCTCTAGCAGGGCACTATGAATAAACCTAGTGACAACAAGGTAACCTTGGTCAAAAAAGGCCTTATTGTCAAAAATTACTGAGAGGTTATTCCCATATCAAAAAGGAACCTTTTTTCATGGTCCTTCGAGCAAAAAGTTGAATAGAAGAAAAGGATAACTCCCTCGAAAAAAGGGTGTTACAGTGAAATTAACAGTAAACGGTTCAATCAGCCACCGACAGCAATAGCCCAATCAAGGACACACCGACGGATCACGTGCACCAGCCACTGCCGTCCATCCTCAACTTCAATCCAACTTTAGTCTCCAATTCACAGCGAGCAGGCAAACCGTCATCGTTAGTGGATCGAGTCAACCAATCGGTCAAGTGCATCAATCACCGCCGTCCAAAAACAAGTAAACCAACTCCAGCCTCAAGTCTCACCTTCAGCCTCAAATCTCGATTGGGAGGGCGTGACAGGTTTTACCTACTGATTTTATCCCGCATGCCTTTTTAATGGTTGATAATTAACCCAGAAACAGTAAGAAAAAATATGATTTTTACCGCCGCTCGAAACCGCTATATAGGAAAAATCGAATTTTCATTTGTGAAAACTTTTGTGGTTTTTGGTGATCTGTAACTGCCTGCCATTTAAACATAAAGTAAAACTAACGTATTGAAAGTCTTGTAATGAAAGGCATGCACCCCGCAGTAATGCTGATTTTTAATGTTTTGTAATTGCATGCCAATGGAAATATTCAATTTTCATCCAAATCACAGCGTAGAAAATAAATGGCATGCGCCGTTCGGTGGGGGAAATCCGGAAAATTAGCGGAAAATCTTGTGAAAATTTTTAGTATACTTTTGGTGATTTCAAACTCGTTCAAACAATGTTCAGTAATGATTTTGTAATGAAATAATTATAAAGCCCGAAAGGCATGCATCCAGCTTTGGAGCATCGTATTGTAAACGATAATCAAAGTTGTACAAAATAATAAAAATAAATAATGATTTATTTTTGCTTGCCATTTTGCAATTCATTAAAAAATAGTTATTTACCTAACAAATGCGGAAAGTGATACTTTACCGCACGCAACGGCAGTTGACCGAACGACGCGGAGCGGAGTTCGGTCAAGCCGTTAAGGGCGGTAAAGGCACTTTCCGCATGTGTTAGGTACAAAATTTTACCTATGAGCATCTACATCTCTAAAAAAGGCATTGATAAAATTAATTATTGAATCAGATTAATTAATTAAATTAGATTAAATATAGAAATGATCTAAAATCCATTTTCTGAAGAAGAGAGGATTTCTGATTAAAAATATCAAATTTTACTTTACCGCACACTATGCGGTAAAGTGCACTTTACCGCACACTTTGTAGTCCACTTTACCGCAAACTATGCTGTAAAGTTAACTTTACCGCACACTATGCGGTAAAGTTACTTTACCGCATAATGTGCGGTAAAGTGATACTTTCCATTTGCAAATACGTGCGGTAAAGTGCACTTTACCGCACGCTCGTAGGTAAAGATATTTTAAGTGCAGAAACAAAATGGCATGCACGCACCTGCAGCCCTACATACAGGGTGCCCCATGGTGAATGGCGTATTAGACGTTTATAGAGAACTAAAAACCGGATCATTTTGAAAATTTGGCAACCGGGATAAACGACCATGATATTCACTAGAAATATTTTTGTTTATAGGCAAATATGCGGTATTGCCGCTTCTACTCTAAGCCAGTGGCAACATCGCTATTTTAAATGGAACACCCTGTATGTGATTGCATATTTAAACTCTACGTAAAATTCTGAGATTTCATGTGATATACCCTATACCTAAGTTCAATTGTTTTGGAAATATTGACTTTTTGCAACTTTGAGACGCTGTAAAACCTGAACGGTTTAATTTTAGAAAAAACCCGATTTTACATTCCTATCTTAGATTTTTATAAACTATCATTTGACACCAAGTTCGAATTTAATCCATGAATAAAAATTCCAATTAAATTTCTAAGATAGCAATGTGAAATCGGTCAGTGGCGGGGATACCCCCAGAGCCCCAGAGAGAGAAAAAAAAAAGAAAAATTGTAACAAAGTTTGTTTTCATCTCGTTTCAATATCGAAATCTAAATTTAAAAAAATGTTCTAGGGGAACCCAGGGTAGAACGGGGTACTTAGTGTTTAAAATTTTTTTTTCAGAAAATTAACCAACAGATCCTCGAGCTTTTTCTTGGGAACTTTATTTGATGTTATTTCTAATGATTATTACAAAAATATTTCATTATTTCCTTTCCTGTATTTTGCTATTTATTTTTATGACAAAATCTGCACAATTCCCCGTTGTGCCCCACCTATGGGGTACATTAAGGTACATGTGAGGCAGAATAGAATAGTCGTTTAAAACTTAGTCAACAGTCTTTATTGATCTCTAACTCTATCTCCTAACTGTTGTATTGACTCCGAAGACCATTGTTGTTCCGTTTTTCTTACGCATATTCGAACCATCTATAAAAAAATATTTATTCAGGATGATAATGGTTAAATGTTGTTTAATACGAAGTAAGTTCTATAGCTACCATCTACAATGTATTTAAAACAGTTTACATCATTAAACAATATCTACAATGAAGTTTAGCAGTTCAACATATACGTGGGGCAGGACATGGTTTACCCCGTTCTGCCTCTCCCCATTCTGCCCCAAGAGCATTCGTCGCCATTGTGACTACTGACTACATAAACAATTGAAGGGTTTTAACTAATAATTTAATTTTATGGGGAAAAGGTACCCTAAGAGAAGGGCTTTCTACCAATACTACACAAAATGGCCGGCTAGTAAAATTAAACATTCACCGTTGTTCGCAAATTCGTCAATTTTTACAGTGGATCTTCTTATAGGGATGCATTTGGCGCAACAGCTCTCGAAGGAATACCAACAAGGTCAAATTTGTTGTCAACGTATTCCTAGGGTATAGTGCTGTGAATATATATATCGATATAGCAGCGTTGCACTAACCCGCAAAAATTTGAAACGTGGTACCCCGTTCTATACCCGGTTCCCCTATTACGTTGTTTTCTTTTTAGCGCAGGTTGAATGGTTTGGCATCTTTATCTATCAATAAAGAGTTTGTACCTTTAGCTCAGTGGCGACGCCAGGGGGGGGTGGGGGGGGCAGAGGGGGCTCGGGCTTCCCTGAAATTTAGCCGGCCCCCCTGCAAACTTGCCCTCATGCCGGCAACAATGCAATGCAACATCAGCAGCCTGAGAATTTTGGAAAAGATAATGTATCTTTACTTAATTAGTCTCGGTTGGTCAAATTGCCGCCATTTTGTTTACCTGTCCTGCCACAAATGTTTGCCTTTGGCGAATCTGCCTGCACCGCTGGACCTGGATCTCCCATGGGGCACCCTGTATGTAGGGCTGCAGGTGCGTGCATGCCATTTTGTTTCTGCACTTAAAATATCTTTTTTTAATGAATTGCAAAATGGCAAACAAGAAACAATAATTATTTTTTGTTTATATTTTTTGCAACTTTTTCCATGCATTTCAAAACATTAAAAATCAGCATTATTTTTTTCATCTTCAGGTGACTCTTTGAAGCATTTGCGCTACTGCGGGGTGCATGCCTTTCATTACAAGACTTTCAATACGTTAGTTTCACCTTATGTTTGAATGGCATGCATTTACAGATCACCAAAAACCACAAAAAAATTTCACAAATGAAAATTCGATTTTCCCTATATAGCGGCTTTGAGCGGCGGTGAAAATCATATTTTTTCTTACTGTTCCTGGTTCAATTATCAACCATTAAAAAGGCATGCGGGATAAAATCAGTAGGTAAAACCTGTCACGCCCTCCCAATCTAAAACAGACATACCGTCACCATCAGTAGATCAATACAACCGTTTTCACGAAACAAGTGCACCAGGTGAGAGCCCACAATAGATACAGAAGTTCGTAAAAAAAAAACAACTTCACACAACTTTAGTGCAATGTCTACCATAGGCGCCTTGCGCTGGAACAGCAACAATACGGCGAAACATGCAACGTATGCTGACAAATATGAAGAAAGATTCATCAAGTCGAAAAGCAATCCAATACTTCGAGGAAAAAATCAAATCGGTGGAATCATTATGGACCACAATCCATGAGAACCACAAGAAGATCAACGGATTGAGTTGCCACACCCACAATTACCATACCGCGAACTACATTGAATAACTCAAGGAGGTCTATGCTGATACAGTGGAATAAATAGAAGTCGGTATAAAAAAGTCGAAGCCCAAACAAAACGAGATGACATCAAAACTAACAGCAATGCTATACCAGATGGAAGAAGTCCTAAACGACATTGTTGCAGAAATGGATGATCACACCCCAATCAACCGCAGTCAGCAACTCCATCAATGCAAGATAACCGAGAAATTCAAGCAGATTTCGGACCTATACCTAAAACTCGAAATCCAATCGGTCCATAAACCTTTACAAGCCCGCGTCCAAGGCACTTGAGAAACAACACGAGCGGATACTGCTACGCAGCTACAACCAAATGAATCTACAAGCAATCATCCACCCACACCAGCATCGCAACAAGTCATGCTTACTGTCATTATCCAACAACCAAGGTCTAACAACATATCGCTGCCTCAAGTAAAACTGCCAATGTTCGATAGATTATATGAAGAATAGTCCACTTTCAGGGACATTTTCACGAAAATTGTTCACGAGAATGGTGACCTCACCGACATCGAAAAAATGAAATATCTGAAGACCCACGTACGAGGTGAAGCCAGTAGAGTCATTCAACATCTACAGATAAACAGTGACAACTACATTGCAAAGTGGAACATTCTCGAGAGAAGATAGATACTACAACGAGAGACTAATCATCAACAAGCTGATTGATAATATTTTGGAAACACCATCAATCACTCACGAATCAGCGTATAAGCTGAAGCAACTGACAACACAATGATAGAATGTGTAGAAACGCTCAACAACATAAAGGTATAGACACCAAATCGTAGGGACCACTAATCTCAAGACTAATCTGCCGCAAATGGGACTCCGAGTCAAATCGATTATTCGAGCAATCCTTGCGAGAGCCAAACAAAATGCATCAGCTAGACGACGTACTCAACGTTCTGCAAACAATATTTCAATCCTTTGAAGCCCGCGTACAAAGTAAAAAAAGTGCAGCGAGCAAACCCACAGCAGCTGCGGATACTGCAACGAGCCTAACCACAGCATCCACAACTGTCAAAAGTTTCAAGCATTAACTCCATCTGCAAGATTAAAAGTCATCAAGGAGAAGAAGATCTGCATAAATTGCCTGAGACATCCAGCGCACATAAGATGTAATTCAACCGTCGTATGTCACTCCTGCAAGAAATTCTACCATACAATGGTACATGTAGACTGTTGAAATTTCATTTCAACCCGCTGCCGCCGCCGCTGTATTTAAAGTTAAATTTCTTTATATTTTTATTCCTACTATAATCTTCTGTTTCTACGTTTCTACCCGATTTTCAAGGGAACGTGCGTATGCCCAAACGCATCGCAAAAGTAGGTCAAGACTGGAGGTGGAGAGTATTTACCTACGAAGTCGAAGTTTTTGTTTGCCTTGAGTTCTCACTTCTAGTCAGAGATCGTAACGAATTGCAAGGGTTGTTTTGTACCGCTTTTTTCTTTTCTCCAAATGGCCCGATCGTGCGCCTGAAATCAACCTTTTCTTTCTCTTCAGTTTTCTATTGTTTAATTGCTGTTAATTAACCAATTATTTGCGTTAAAGTGAACGTTCCATATACTTATTTAAATATGCAATGTTCTTCAGAATTTGTTACCTGTTTTCTGTAAATAGTTGTAAATAGTCGTTTTTCGTTCAAATTAAAATAAAAACACTTTTCATAATCAAACCATCGTGTTTCCTTGAACCTGGATTTACGAACAAGAATTAGCACGGCATTGGCAGCATTCTACCACAGATTCTACTCTTGAAAAATAAATAAATGTTGGAAACCACAACATTTAATGGTCAGCTTCGATCCGGATTTGAACCTCCACATTGGAAATCTTCATCGTACAATTTGGAAATCTTCGAAGAGCTGGAAATCTTCGAAGAGCTGGAAAATTGGGTGAGAAAATTCCAATTTTACTTTGAACTTTACTTGTGCAATACCTACGAGTGCTACGTTCTTGCAGCAAAGACTCAATTCGAGACTCAATTAGGTACTATACCAATTTGTTTTAGACAAAAGTGTTTCTTTCAAAAAACAATTAAAATAAAGTGTCGCTATTTTCTAGTTAAAACTTAATAATATAAATTTTTCCTATTATATTATTTTATATTTTCAAATTTTTGTTAATAAGTTAACTTTTGATAGTTATTAGCAAGTATTTTAGTAAACATGGAAACACTTATACGCAAAAAAAGGTCATTGCAAAGGCCGTCTTACAAGAATTATAAATTGGTTAAAATTTAATGACAATTTACTTGATATTGAAAAGCTTAGCACTCGTAAAACTGCTTTAAAAGATATTTTGCAAACATTTAACTCTATTCAAGAGGAAATTGTTACCTCTCAAACTGAAGACACGCCCATGCAAGACCTTGATGATGAAGACATAGAAGGTTTGATTTTAGACGCCATATCGTTAATTAATACGCAGGTAAAATTCTTACAAGGTCTTCAACAAGTTTCTCCTCAACTCAAAGTTTCTCAGCAACCTCCAGTGTTGCCTCAAATTAATTTCAAGCTCCCTGACATATCAATAAAGCCTTTCAGCGGGGTATCTTCAGAGTGGCAATCATTCCATGACTTATTTGAAAAATTGATAATTAATAATTCTCAACTGGACAATCTCCAAAAATTAATTTATTTAAAAAGTTATCTAAGAGACGAAGCTCTCAAATTAGTTGACAAGCTGCAGCTGGTTGAAACAAATTTCGACATCGCTCTCGACACGTTGAGAGAGCGATACGAAGACAAATACACAATTATAGATGCTCATTTGTCAAATTTATTTGAAAATTTACCAAGTTTAACCAAGGTTGACAAAGATAACTTACGCGACTTTCTAACTACTGTAAAGCAAAATATTAGTGCTTTAAAAAATCTTGGCGTACCCATCGAACAAAGTGACCTAATATTAGTTCACATTTTTTCTAGAAAGCTAGATTTCAATATACGAAAGGCATATAGATTACAACGCGATATGAAAATACTGCCAACTTTAGAAGATTTTTTGTCCTTTTTAGAAAAACATTGCCGTGTTTTGGAGGACCTAACTCCGTCAAATTCAATTGCAATTAAGCACAGCCCAAAACCAGTCAAAAAATTATCATACCTTTCAAGTACGCCAAGCTCTTCTGATGGCAATAAACCAATGACGCGCGCTACTCAAAAATGTACCTACTGCAAATTGGACAATCACAACATTTATAGGTGTCTAAAATTTAAAGGTACTCCAAATAATAATAAAATTCAATTTGTACTTAATAACAATCTTTGTCAAAATTGTTTAAACAATCACAATATTAACAATTGCCAATCAAAACATCGGTGCATTGTATGTGGGGCATCACATCACACAATGTTACATGGTTGTCAGGTTTCTTCAAATTTTCAAAATTCTCATCGAAGATATTCGGAGAGAAATTTTAATAACAATAATAATAATCGTTTCGGAAGTAATAATTCAAATTCTCGCTCAAACAACGAAAATACGCGCACATTGGAGAGTTCTCGTAATGATGACAGTACCTCGGCTCATTGCAGCAACCAAAATAGATCACAATCTGGCGATCAACCTCGTAGTGACATTGAAAATCGCAAGAATCAAAATTCCATGTTGGTCTCAGATAGTAAAAAAAACCCTGATTACAACACCAGTTTCGAAAATACCACTAGCTTTTCAGCATTTTCAAAACAACAGGATCATGTTCTTTTGTCAACAGCAATTGTCACAATTTATAGCTATTGTGGAGAGCCTATCCAGGCAAGGTGTCTCTTAGACAGTGGATCTCAAACATCATTCTGCACCAAGGAATTGGTTCAAAAACTAGGCTTAAAAACATTTTTCAAGTCCTTACAAATCTCCGGAGTTTCTGACAGTTCGATCAGCTCCACACAAATGATCAACATAAACTTTCACTCTCACTCGAATCCACAAAAACAATTTCAAATATCCTGTGCAATCTTGGACAATATAACCATCAATCTTCCACAAGTGACACTCAGCGTTGAACACCTCGGGATTCCTAATGACATTACCCTTGCGGATCCTCGCTTTTATCGCAGCGCAAAAATTGACATGCTCTGTGGAGCAGATATCTATTACGATCTATTAGTTCCAGGTATGATTCATTTGGGCAAAGACAGACCTACCCTATTTAATACTCATTTAGGCTTCATAGTCGGGGGAAAAATTGGTCTCATCCAAAATCCTTCTCAAACATTATCGTTTATCTCTGTAGTTTCTAACAATGTCAGTATGCTTTCTCGTATTTCTCAAACTAGTGATCTTTTGGAAAGATTTTGGTCACTAGAGGAAATTGATACAAAATCTATTCCTTCTCCGGAGAATCAACTTTGTGAGCAAATATTTAAAGACACAACCCTAAGACTTCCCAATGGTCAATTCCAAGTTAATCTTCCTCTCAAGAGTCCCAACGAGCACCTAAAACTTGGCGATAGCTTTGCGCAAGCCAAAAGACGATTTTTTCTCCTAGAAAAAAGGTTTGAGAAAAATCAGAGTTTATTTCATGAATACAAATCATTCATTGATGAGTACATAGCATTGAATCATGCCAGAATAATTCCCCTCACAATAAAAAATGAGAAAAACGAAAATAAATTTTTTCTCCCACATCATCCAGTGTTAAGACCAGAGAGCACCACCACAAAGTTGCGAGTGGTTTTCGACGGTTCTATGACATCATCATCAGGAGTCTCCCTTAACAATTTAACTCTCAAGGGTTTCCCCGTCCAGTCTGACCTCTTTGACATTTTGCTCAGATTCAGAGTTCGCAATTATGTGCTGATAGCTGACATTCAAAAAATGTATAGGAATATCCAAATCAATCCTAATCAAACATTTCTCCAAAACATTTTATGGAGGGATCACCCCACTGAAGATCTAAAATGCGTAGAACTTACTTCAGTTACGTACGGCTTGAATAGTTCAAGCTTCTTGGCAACTCGTTGCTTAAGTGAACTTGCTGTTTCTAAAAAATCTGACTATCCGCTAGCTTCACAGGCGTTGTTACTTCAAACGTACGTTGACGATGTCCTGGCTTCTCAGGAATCCTTAGATGAACTGCATCAACTTTATGTTGAATTAAATGCTCTTTTAAACTCAGCTGGATTTTATCTTCATAAGTTCGCATCGAATTCAAAGGAATTCACACAAAACGTCCTTAAAACCTCTAATTCTCAATTGTCTTCTCAAACGCTTGACATAAAAATGGAGCAGGTTTCAAACAAGGTTCTCGGTTTAAAGTGGAACTCATCCGAGGATCAATTTTGTATTTCTTTACCCGCGTTAGAAACCCAGAAATGCTTTACAAAGCGTGAGGTGCTGTCCAACATTGCGAAGATGTTTGATCCCTGTGGTTACCTTGGTCCAGTCATTGTTATCGCGAAAATTTTTATGCAAAAAATTTGGAACAGGAAGCTGGACTGGAACGACAAGCTTCCGCCCGACTTATTGGATGAATGGTTGGATTTATTCACAAGAATTCCTTGCCTGAAAAATGTCCAAGTTCCACGATGCTTACTTTTGAAGAAAAAGATTCTAACCGTCGAGCTTCATGGCTTTGCGGACGCAAGCCTACTTGCATATTCTGCTTGCGTGTATTTACGCGCAACATACGCAGATCATACAGTTTCTAGTCGTTTGATTTGTTCCAAGTCCAGAGTTAGCCCTGTAAAGACTATTAGCGTACCCAGACTCGAATTATGTGGTGCATTACTTTTAGCACGTCTCGTTGAGAAGGTTATAGCCATTTTCAATAATGCCATTAAATTAGAATCCATAAATTTATGGACGGATTCGGAAATTGTGTTATGCTGGTTGTCAGCACACTCTTCCAGATGGGTTGTTTTTGTGAGCAATCGTACTGCTGAAATACAAAGGTTAACCGAATCATTCATTTGGCGACATGTTTCTTCGGAAGAAAACGCAGCCGATCCTTTGTCCCGTGGAGTTTCTCCCGATAAAATTCAATTTTGCGAGTTGTGGTAGAAGGGACCTAATTTTTTGCAAAACTTTGAACTTGACCTCAGTAAATTCACATTCAAGATTTCACAAAACAATGAAGCATTAAAAGAGGAGCGAAGTATAAAAACGATTTCTTCGCATTTTTCCATAACTAATGAATATTGTTACTCAAAATTTGTAAAATTTTCTAGTTTCACTCGCCTGCATAGAACTTTCGCTTTTATTTTCAGATTTGTGAAAAATTTAAAACATAGCTCCAATAAGGTTTTGGAAAATTCTTTATCAATCGAAGAATTGCAAGTTTCTCGTAACTTTATCATTAAAACCATACAAGAAAAGCATTTTTCCAAGGAAATATCCTGTCTAAAACACCACAAGGTCGTGCCTAACAAGGCAATCTTATCTTTAAGTCCCTTTTTGGACCCCGAAGGAGTTTTAAGAGTCGGTGGCCGTCTGTCCAGAGCAGATATATCATTTGACCAGAAATTTCCCATTTTGCTGCCCGCTAAAGATCACGTAGTTGATCTAATTCTTACTAAGCAACATTTGGACCTGTATCATGCAGGCCCCCAAACTGTTTTATCGCATACTCGACTTCGTTATTGGCCTCTCAATGGCCTTCGAGCCATTAAAAAACTAACAGGAAAGTGCATAGTTTGTTTCCGATTACGGGCCCAAGTAGCTCAACAAATAATGGCAGATTTGCCAGAGTTTCGAGTAAACTTCTCAAAACCATTTGCCAAGGTCGGCGTAGATTTTGGCGGACCAATGCTTGTCAAATCATCCTCGTTGCGGCAAGCCAAGCTTCTCAAATGCTACTTTGCCGTGTTCGTATGTATGGTCACAAAGGCCACACATATCGAACTAGTATCAGATCTTTCCACTAATGCTTTTATTTGCACACTCAAGCGCTTTATATCCCGTAGAGGTAATCCGTCCGTAATTTTCACCGATAACGCCACAAACTTCAAAGGCTCAAGAAATGAAATTAAAGAACTTTACGACTTCTTTAAAAATGATGCACATAATAAACAAATAAAGGATTTTCTATCACTTAGAGAAACGCAATGGGTTTTCATCCCTCCTCGCTCTCCTCATTGGGGCGGTTTGTGGGAAAGCTCCATCAAAAGTACCAAATATCACATCACAAGAGTAATTGGCGACTCTCATTTTACTTTCGAAGTTTTAAGTACTGTATTGGCTCAAATAGAGGCAATTCTCAATTCCAGGCCACTTTGCGCCTTATCAAACGACCCTTTGGACCTCGATGTCCTCACTCCAGGCCATTTTCTCATTGGCTCCAGTTTAACATCTTTTCCAGAAAGATCCTTAGAAAACACCACTACAAATAGACTTTCTTTGTGGAAAAACATGACAAAGGTTCAACAAGCCTTCTGGAAAAGATGGTCAACTGAGTACTTAAACCAACTTCAGAATAAACCAAAGTGGCTAGTCCAAAAACCAAATATTAAAGTTAATGACCTTGTCCTCATAAAGGAAGAAAATGTACCTCCTTTAAAATGGCCAAGAGCCCGGGTAACTGAAATCATTACGAGTGCAGATAATAATGTTCGTGTTGTAAAATTAAGAACAAAAGACTCCGAATTCACTCGTTCAATCGCAAAGCTGTGTCCACTGCCATTGAACAATGAGTGATGGTCCTTCGAATCGTTTCTTTTCTCCATTTCTTGAAGCTGAGGCTTCAAGGGGGGGGAGTATGTTGAAATTTCATTTCAACCCGCTGCCGCCGCCGCTGTATTTAAAGTTAAATTTCTTTATATTTTTATTCCTACTATAATCTTCTGTTTCTACGTTTCTACCCGATTTTCAAGGGAACGTGCGTATGCCCAAACGCATCGCAAAAGTAGGTCAAGACTGGAGGTGGAGAGTATTTACCTACGAAGTCGAAGTTTTTGTTTGCCTTGAGTTCTCACTTCTAGTCAGAGATCGTAACGAATTGCAAGGGTTGTTTTGTACCGCTTTTTTCTTTTCTCCAAATGGCCCGATCGTGCGCCTGAAATCAACCTTTTCTTTCTCTTCAGTTTTCTATTGTTTAATTGCTGTTAATTAACCAATTATTTGCGTTAAAGTGAACGTTCCATATACTTATTTAAATATGCAATGTTCTTCAGAATTTGTTACCTGTTTTCTGTAAATAGTTGTAAATAGTCGTTTTTCGTTCAAATTAAAATAAAAACACTTTTCATAATCAAACCATCGTGTTTCCTTGAACCTGGATTTACGAACAAGAATTAGCACGGCATTGGCAGCATTCTACCACAGATTCTACTCTTGAAAAATAAATAAATGTTGGAAACCACAACATAGACTTTAACGAACAGAGAAACCAGAGCCAGAAGCTTCCAACAACCAAACAACAGAAACGTCCAACCAAATCAGCAACCCCGTAGAGACACAAGGCAGTTCTCAACCAATCACCTTGGGAGACACAACGAATTCGTCCTGTTGGCAACAGCAGTCATCAAAGTCCACAATAACCAAGAGATAGATGAACATTTACGTGTGTCACTATATCCAGGCTCTCAATACACATCCATAACTGAAGTAGCTGCTTCATTACTATCCATACCACGTTAGCGCATAAGAGCCGACGTATGCGGACTTGGAAGCGCAAAACCGCAAGTGGCAAAATGGATGGTAGAAATAAACGTCAAGCCTGGCGAACGGGCATTCGAAAAACACGAGAATGACTACTCGGACAGGTACACCGAATTTGGGTGGATTCTGTCCGGAAACATTCTACGACATGAGAGAAAAAATATGCAAGTTGTCAGTCTAATAAAGTACATTGAAGAAGATCAGTAGTTATCGAAGTTCTGGGAACTAGAAGAAGTAGCTAAACAGCAACTAAACAGTGGTCCATACTACATTCCTCACCTGCCTGTAATGAAAAAATCCAGTACAACAAAATTAAGAGTAGTATTTGATGCCTTAAGCAAAACTTCAAGTGGAATCAGTCTTAATGATGTGATGTACTCAGGTCCGAAACTTCAACAGGAATTGCCAGACATATTACTTGGTTGGAGGACACATAAAATTTTATTGGCAGCAGATGTCGAGAAAATGTATCAGCAAATTAAAATTCACCCAGACTACCAAAAAAATCAAACAATTCTATGGAGACTCGGACCAAATTAAGCATTACAAAAATACACGCTAACGACAGTTACATATGGAACCACCTCAGCCCCATACTTGGCCATTAGAACGTTACAACAACTGGCAGAAGATGAGAAAGACATCAATTTCCCACTAGCGTCTAAAGTAACTAAACAGGATTTCTACGTCAACGATCTGCTCTCCGGGGCGGATACGTTCAAAGAAGCCAACAATCTTTAGACAGAACTCATAGGCATGTTCAAAGCTGGAGGATTCATCCTTCGCAAATGGTCCAGCAACCATATACAAATCCTCAACTCTCTTGATGAAGAACTGCGAGAACAATCCTTACAAGAAATTACTGAAGATGGCACATGAAAATCCTTGGGAATCCATTGGGCACCATGGGCACCTTCAGATTCAAAACGTAAGTCACATGGAACAGAAAGTCACCAAACGCATTATTCTCTCCGAAGTTGCGAAGCTATTCGATCCGTTAGGATGGTTAGCTCTAGTAGTCATAAAGGCAAAGCTCTTAACCCAAGACCTATGGTTACAAAATTTAAAATGGGATGACTCGATCCCGGCTAACATCCAGACAAAATGGAGGTCATTTTAGGATGAACTAAAGACCGTGGAAGACATTTTGCTGCCCCCATGAACCAACCAAACGACGACAAACAGTCAGAAGGAATTACTCGGATTCTGCGACGCCTCTGAAAGAGCGTACGGCGCTGTAATTTATCTTAAAGTTAGCAGCAAGGAAGGACCGCCCAGAATATCACTTCTCACAGCCAAATCTAAAGTTGCTACTACTAGAACAAGAGCTACACTCCCAAGATTAAAGCTATGTGCAGTTGTTCTTCTTGCAAAACTCATGAAAAGAACCGTCACTGCGTTATCAATGGAGGATGTTGATAAATATGCATGGACTGATTCAATGATAACAATATCATGGATAAAGGAAGACGTTACAAGATGGAAGACATTCGGGGCAAACCAAACGGCAGAGATCAACTCCCTACTACCAGACAAAAGTTGGAACCATGTCTGAACTTCGGCGAACCAAGCAGCCGCTATCTCAAGAGGCATGGATGCAACAAAACTGAAACAGTTGAAAATGTAGTGGAATGGTCTAGCGTCAAAATCCACTATGGAAGTATTGTCATGAAAAATAGACATACCTCCAGTTACAGAAGAAGTAAACTTGTGTCACGCAACAATTATTACGGCAGAGGATACCATCCAGATGAAAATCACAAGCAGATTTTCGTCACTTACCAAGATGATTTGAATTCTAACATACTGTCGTCGAATGCTCAAAGCAAACTGGCACAGAAAAGGTCCACTACAAGTTCACGAGCTCAACACTACTCTAAAGTTAGTAGTCAAACAGGAACAACGTTGTCAGTTCAGAGAAGAAATAAAGTCACTTCAGGAAAAGAATCCTGTCAACAGCAAAAACAAAATCATCAACTTCAACCCACTGTTAAACCACAAGGGTATGCTGAGAGTAGGCCGACGATTAGAAAAGTCCCATCTACCATACGAAACCAAGCATCTGTTGACCGTACCTTACAAAAGCCATCTCACCAAGCTCATAATTCTTGACGCTCACAATCAAACCTTATACATGGAGGAAACCAGCTCACACTGGCATATACAAGAAGACAGTTTTGAATAATAAATGCCAAAAAAGCTGTTAAATCAGTTATTGGGAAATGTATAAAATGAATTCGGTTTAAAACAACTACAGCGGACCAGCTCATGGGAAATCTGCCGGCAGCAAGAGTATCACCATGGCATCCTTTCGAGCATGTAGACGTGGACTATGCCGGGCCACTGCAGATTAAAACAACTAAAGGAAGAGGACACAAGGGATACATCGCCATTTTTGTATGTTTTGCGACCAAGGCAATCCATCTAGAGTCCTAAGCGACATGTCATCCGACACTTTTTCGCAGCCTCTACGCTTCATCTCGCGAAGAGGATGCTGTGCACATCTCTATTGTGACAACGGCACCAATTTCGTCGTTGCTAGCAGAATCCTTCAAAAGGAAATAGTTCCAGAACTCCAACGCTCAAGACGAGCTATCATCAGTGGGAACACAGTGGCATTTCATACCCCCAGGAGCACTACACTTTGGCGGGCTATGGAAAGCGGCAGTCAAATCCATGAAGTACCACCTGCGAAGAGTTGTTGGAGAGAATCGTTTGACATACGACGAAATGACAACACTTATGCACTAGATCGAAGGCTGCTGGAATTGATCCGAGTTAGATGTGCTAACTCCCGGTCACTTTCTAATTGTCAAGTCAATAGTAGAGCCTCCGGATCCAGTAGCCATCACATCAGGTCTTACCGAGAGATGGTGGTTGGCACAGAAGATTAAAAGAGATTTAAAAAAAAAATGGACGTCCGACTACTTACATCAGCTACAGCAGCGCTACAAATAGCAAAATCAATAGAACACCCACGAGTAGGAGATCTTATGATTATTAAAGAGCAAGACATCAACCCTAACAAATGGCCCCTCGGAAAAATAACGGAAATCCACCCATCACAAGACGATAACATGGTGCGAGTGGTCACTCTAAAAAAGACAGAAGGAGGCCCTACAATTCGGCCCATTCATAAACTAATCCCTATTTCAACAGAGAAGGATGACTTGGAAGCAATGAGACTCGAACGAAGCCCATCCCACTCGAAGAACTACAGAAAGACTTGGAGAATAGTAATTTCGGCACTGATATTTATGTTCGCCTTAAGAAATACTTCAGCCCAGAAATACGAGATACATTATCCTCCTCCAGGCCTCTATGTAGAGCACATTTGACACGCAAAGATAGATAGGGGGACCTTTAGAATGGAACTCCGATTCAACAAGTCTAGGATATTGAATGACACCATCAACATACATTCTTCAATTCAGCAAGTTTCGTCTCTTTGTGAGAGTGCCAGAGAATTAGCATCTAACACGGAATGTTCATCGCTAATTCACCACCTTCGAGAGAAACAGCAGCACGTCGAGTGAATGAACAGAAGCATGCAGAACGTGTTCACCAATCGTAATAAGCGAGACTTATGGGAAAATTACACACAGTATTTGGAGTCAACGATGAAGTATACGCAGTCAATGAAAGAATTAGACAAAAATCAAAAGGAACTCATTATGCAAAGTTTATGCTACATGCTCTGGTTACATTTAACCAGACAGAGATATGAATCAGCAATCATCTAGAAAGATTCAGGAAGAAACTCAATGAAGGCATTAAAGCAATACATGACATGCAGAACTGGTACAGTCGAGTTGACGAAAACAAACTCAACATTCATTTATTGAGTGCGTACCAAATCGTCGCAAATTACATAGATGAAATCACTGATCATCATCAAAAACTTTTGGGCATCCATTATCACCGCGGACATCTATTTGAAGTCATATCTCCAACTCAAGTTGAGAAAACCATAGCGTCAGTCAACAAGAAACTTCCAACAAACATCAAGATAATCTCGTACCCAATCCTGCAGACTAAATTTCAGCACAGCAAGGACTTCATCCACATCTTTGGATACTTCATCATTACAGAAACTAACGAATTTTTGCTTATTAAGGCAACACCATTTCCAACAAAAATAACAAAAGAAGCCTACTGGATACTCGATGTGCTAAACGAATTCATTGCAGTAGATTACAATCCACAATTATACTTCCAGCTCAGTGAAGCTGAGCTAAGAAATTGCATTAGCACCAGTCAAGATGTATTCATCTGCTCACCTACAACAACTCGAAACATTGAAGCCGCTCTCAACTGCATCATCGATGAAGTCTATCAGCGATCGCAAAATACGTCGTGCACACTACGAAGGAAGACCTTGATATCTAGTATCATATGGAAACGTTTAAATACACCCAATGCTTGGATGTTTATAGGCGCTGATCAACTCAAGGTGGCAATCATCTGCGATAGCATTCGTAAAGATGTGACACTTAACAAAACAGGGATTTTGGTCATATCCCAGAACTGCATCATCAAGACCAATAAAAACATTTTCATTCCAAAAAGAGCAGAATCAGTCATTGTTTTGGCATCTATGTCACAACCGCTCAGCCCAAACACAACAGACGCTTCCGTTGTCAATATAAGGCACGACATTCTAGAAGAACCAGTTCTCGAAGCATCAGCATCTCTAAATAAAATCAAAGAGCATCAACAGCAACTACAAGAAGCCCATCCATACACCACTTAGCAGTATTCAGCACTGTTACATCGAGTATACTTATCACCATCACATTCTTAGCACTCTTGGGATATCTCGGGTATCGGAAACACAAGCCGAAACCAAAACGTCAAGAAGACCACTTCAACGCAATATCTTTGGAACCTCTTCAAAATTTCACCAGCAACCACGGAACTGACACCGATGCCAGCTGACTAACATTGCGGGCGGCCAGAATGTCTAATCTTGTAAAGCAGCCAAAATTAGCCATAAACAATATACCGGGTGGGGCACGAAAAACTTTCCACCCAGGTTTTCTCAGTTGTTAGGTGTTTAATCAAAAATCGCTCAGACACGTCAATTTTTGTTTTTTGGGCGACACATTTTATTGGTATGTTCACCCCCTACCTGTGAAACCCTAAGTGGGAGTGACAGGTACCCACAAAATTTTAAATGAAAAGGGGGGTCGAGTGATACGTCATTTGATAGCTATTTTCATTAAGATTATATCCCCGAAGTTTCAAGTTGCTACTATTTACCTTGTCGAAATGGCGGCTTATCAAAGTTAGGAAAAATCAATGGAAAAATGCTGTGTGGTTTTTACCTGTTACCTACGCATAGGTGTGACAGGTAAAAACTATACAGTTTAGATTATCGAAAAAAAGCATTTATTCTAACTTTGACATGCCGCCATTTCAGCAGGATTAATAGTAGCAACTTAAAACTTCGGGGATATAATCTCAATGAATATAACTACCAAATAACATATCGCTCAACTACTCGTTCCATTTGAAATTTTGAGGGTACCTGTTACCCTGTGTTCTCAAAAAAAACAAAAATTGACGTGTCTGAGCGATTTTTGCTTAAACACCTAACACCTGAGAAAACCTGGGTGGAAAGTTTTTCGTGTCCCACCCGGTATAGGATTTATTTCAAAATTAATAAAATGAGCCAGTTTGGGATTATTGACCTGCATTGACGCAACCATTTTTATACAAACATTGTTGTTAATAATTAACTAGCAAGTTTGAAAATACTAACCAAATTATGCAGCAATCTTAATCGACGCAATAACGCTTATACAAACAACTCCTGGTGGATAAAGAACACAAATTTATCGGGTTAACAAACAAACTCATTTCAATCAATAAATGAGTATTAAACCTTTTCTGGTGTATTACTTCCCTACCACACAACACCCAAGCCACAAGCCTATATCCAGAGTGTGAGGCTGCACTCTATACACAACACCTTTCACAATAGGCTCCTTGCATCAAATTTTTTTATTGCGGATTTCGATAGTCCATGAAAAATAAGTCAACACGTGTTTTTTCTTTTTCTTGTGAGTCAAAAATTGACGGAGATACAACGCTTTGAAATGTCCTTCCGACGTCATAACTTAGGTATAATACGTTGTGAGTTGTGACGTCGCACATGCTCAGTATATCTATATATATAAAACTGAATATTTGTTATAACTTCCGAAATAATCATATTTGGACAAAATAGAAAAACACGCATCGATTTTTTTTCGATTTCCTACAGTTTGCAATAAACAATAATCAAAATCAAGAATTGTTTCCTAATAACATAATGGAATTATATATTCTTCAAGAATGGAAAAGCTTCCATAGTTAAAAATAATGTATAAACTAGAACAAGGTATTGTTGCGGTCTAGCCATTATTTCGTGACATGGCTTTAGTTCTGTTCGGGGCATTAGGTACTTACTGGCTAGTTTTCAAAGAAGCGCCTCGAGCAAGTTTGAAGCCTAGGTTTGCAATAAACAGCAATTAAATTTCGACCAAGTTTCTAAAGCTTAACCCAAACTAATACGGGAATACTAATAATAATTGTTATTCTAACATCATGAGCAGGTGTGTTTGAAATGCTAAAGTTATCATTAACACCTTGAGCTAGTAGATGTTGGCTAAATAATAAAATAGATTATGTATAGGTAGATGGTTCATCAACATTTTCTTGTTATAATTTATTGTCATAATTTTTATAAACTCGCTTTCGCTAGACCTAACATTAATAATACTAATTGTACCCGTAGGGCAGAGCGAACATGCAAGTGGCCAAGCGGGTAAAGGTGAATTTAACTTAATTTCGAAAGTTCGCTAAATGATATCCAACGACGTAGTTTTCGTTTACACAAAAAGTTTAATTGAAAAGTTTATCTTTTAGTGGAGAAAATTAAATTGAATAAAACACGAATTTTATTTTACTTCGAAAGTTGATTATGTATTTTTATTTTGGTTGGCGCCAATGCTCGACTATAGCGTAATTTTATTAGAATTTCAAAGGTGATTCAAGCATAACCAGAAGCATCACATAAGTATCACCTAGATCAGAATCTGATGGTGGAAAAGGCAAATGTACCAGAAATCTATCAGACGATACCTACATGTTCTCACGTTTCTGGTCCAAATAAACTGGAAATTTCAGGGTTTGCATAGATACTCTCCTCTACTAGAATAAGATTCACTGAAAATGTCAGCTCCCATTCTATAATAAAATTAGAGTTACCTACGATTTTTCAAAGTTTTTAGAAATCATAGTTAAAGGTTAGTAGGTACCTTAAATCTTAGTACCTATAAAAATGTTGGAATTTCAAAATTTTCTATGTCGAGATTTTGTCTTTAAATGATGAGAAAAAACTGCGGAAAAAATCAATTCTCCATCCTTAGCGGGATTTTATCTCTGGAACAAATGAGCTGAAATCAGGGTTTGTAGTCCTCTACTACAGTAAGATTCACTGGAAATTTCAGATGCCTATTTGTGAATTATGATACAATTGGAAATATAATTTTTCAAAAATTTTAGAAGTACAAAAATGTGGAAATTCCAATTTTTTTTAGGTTGTTATTTTTATTTCACAGTCATTAGGATCTCCCAATCTTCATACTGTGAATCATTACAAGATTTCAAGCCCAAATCTTTGACAAAAGATGAACCTCAGGAAAATTGAAAAATCGAAAAATTCACCCCACATTGCTTACATGTGATTTTATCTTTGAAACTATAAGTCCAAATAAGTTGAAATTTCTAGGGTTTGTGGTTCTCTACTAGAATAAGATTAATTGAAAATTTCAGATTCATATGGAGATAGCGTTTTTCAAAGTTTATAGAAATTTACGAGGGGTAAGCCGTAAGAGAAATCTGGTGTACAAATTGGGAGAAGACGGGAGGAAATCTAAGGCAATCAGGGGAAATCATAGGGAAATTAGAGGAGATTAAGTGAAATCTTGAGGAAACCAGTCAATCTCTAGATCTAGCGCATGCGCAGTTTTCAAAAATCAATATAATATGAGTTTATGTTATCAGAGGAACTATTGGGCAATATAACTGGTAATCAGGAGAAATTATTTTCCCTGAAACCGCAATCTGGTGAGCTGCGGTTTATCCCAAGATTAAATCATGAGAAAATCTTAAGAAATTCAAAAGAAATCCTAAAAATCTCATGGGAAATCTTGAAGAAATCAATCAATCTCTAGATCTAACGCATGCGTAGTTTTCAGAATTTTGTATAATTTGAGCTTATGTTATCAGAGGAACTTGGGCAATACTACTGGTAATCAGAAGAAATCAGAGGAAACCGCAATCTGGCGAACAAAAACTGAGCTGCGGCTTATCTCAAGTGCTGAACTGCAAGGTGTACAAATTAGGGGAAATCCAGGGTCGGATTAAGGTCTTTTGGGGCCCGGGGCTATTTTCACAAAAGGGGCCCCTAGGTCCCTGAAATAAATTCAAACGTCACTCAAACAAAACTTTACCTTGCAAGTGCATTTATTACAGTGACTTTATACAAGACATTGGCGACAGTGGGTTGTCTCATTTTTGATTGGTTCTCAGAATTACGTAGTTCATCCGCCATGTTTTGACAAAAGGAATTTGTTTTTATCATTTAATCCTATGGAGTTTTATGCAATTTTGTTTTGACAAAACATGGCGGGTGGGCCCTATCAAGGTTCCTATTGTCGCCACTGTCTTGTATAAAGGTACTGTAGCTTTTATGCGGATAGTGCGCATCTATCAATAATTATGCCAGCTACTCAATAATAATATTATAGGGTAGTGTTGTGTTTGATATAATTGATAAATAATAGATGGCGAAATCGAAATTGTAAAATTATATGCATGACCCCGTGTGAGGTGGTGTTTTGGGGCCCCCCTCATTTCGGGGCCCGGGGCTTTAGCCCCCAAAGCCCCCCCCCTTAATCCGGCCCTGGGGAAATCGAGAGGAAATTTGATTAAATCTAAGGCAATCAGGGGAAATCATAAGGAAATTAGATTAAATCATGAGAAAGTCTTAAGGAATTCATCAGAAATTTTAAAAACTCATGGGAAATCTCAAAGAAATCAATCAATCTCTAAATAGATGTAACGCATGCGTAGTTTTCAAAATTTTGTTTAATTTGAGTTTATAATAGAGAGTTATCGGACATGCAATAAGGACAAGCAGTATTTAAATTAGACTTATTCTGACATCTGCGCATGCTCATTTGGGTCTGAAAATAAGGATCCCCTTAATAAGGTTACTGCTTTTCTTTATTTGTGCATGGTTAGTGCGAGGCAATAAACTTCCCTTATTTCAATATTTCTGACTATTTGACGTTTCGCTTTTGTCGATTGGTCATAACCTAATTTATTTTATCAAACTTTAATGGATAACAAATCAACCAACTAACCCAAACCAAAACAAAAAGTAATATCAAAAAATAGGTAGCAGCAGAAAATTAGAAACAAAAAATACTTTTTGAGGTGAAAATTTAGAAACATAGCTATATCAGCTGTCAAAATTATGAATACAATGGCAATTGCAGGCCCTAAGGGGCCAAGGGGCCGTGGCACTGGTGCAAAATATGTCGGTCCTTTTAAAATATTTTTTTTTTTAGTTCAATAGTTATTACTATCGTCAGATCAAATTACTTATCATTTTATAATTTGATCCCTACGGAAAAATTTCTGTCGTTATTATTCCTAAATTTCCTAGACAATAATTCAAGCGACTGACTAGACTAAACTCGCTGGACTATCCGTCCGAGCCCATCTCACAACGGCCCCGCTGCAACACGGCAATACGTTGGAAAAGGTCACGCCGCGCTCCCAGTAACCAGCTGTATAAACGGGGCGCATCTAAACATTCCGGTATAGGATTCGGCACCTAGGCATATTTCATTGGTCCGTTTGAATTCGGACCGCCAATTAATGCGGAGTGCGGAAATCCGTACTTGAATGTTGAACGGTGCTGAGCCTCAGGTCGGAATGGTATATACATATACTATGTGGAGTGCCGAATCAAAGGTCAAAATGTTAAACAGTGCCCAGCTGCAGGTTGGAATGTTACTCCGCTAGCGCGGCACAAAATCAACAAACAAACTTTATTTACTTTTTGTTACACATCTATTTTATTTCAACGATACATTTCAAAAAATCTTGGACAATAATTGGCAGTGGCGGACCCAGGAGGCAGGGGCGTCGCGTCGGGGGGGCTACTGGGGGTAATTACCCCCCCCCCCCCCCAGGATCGAATTATTAAGAGAAAAATCACGATGCCAAAAAGAAAATACATAATATATTGAAAAAAATACATTTTTGTTTTGTTTAATTTTTTTTCACAAATGAAATAATTGGTTCTGGAAAAGTGAATGACCTTGAAATTTGCGAAAAATTTTGCCTGCGGCGCGTTTTTGGAGGGCGCCCCCCTCAGCCCCCGTATCATTTGCCCCCCCCCCAGACTACTGGTCACGCGTCGCCACTGCCAGGGGGGGGATTATAAAAACCTGAAACCTGGCAAATTAGAATAGAACATTTTGAAAATAAATACCCTAATATATCTATCTTTTTTTTTGGTATCTGTGGTGCTTAGTTTAATTAAAATATCAATTGAAGTCAGGCAACAGCAGTTTTTGGATTTTCCTTTCCTATTATTTCCTTGATCCACTTTTTTATAAGCACTATGATGGCATGCAAAAACATATCTAAAAAATGTATTTTCCAAAGTCGATTCGCATCCAAGAAGATTCTACGTCATTGAATTGACATTGAACACAAACCTGCATTTGAATCTGTTATAATTATTTTTCGCTGACTTCACATTCCAATTCGTGTATGTTATATCACTATACTCTTCTATCCATTACTTTATATCGTTTTCCTCCAAAATGTTGGCTCGGTAAATTTGCTCACCACATTCAAAGTGTTTAAATGATCTAGGCAAACTCATCTTGCATGTTTAAGAACAAGAACACATGAAGCAACGGTGAAATAAACCGCATCCGCCGCAAAATTGTAGCTAAGAGGAACACGAAGGAGGTGGACAGCTGATTTAATATAAAAACTGCGCCAAACGCATGGCAACATTCGGACCTGATGCTCAGCACTGTTTAACATTTTGACCTTAGATTCGGCACTCCACATGGCTGTTGCTAATGGACCATTCTGACCTGAGGCTCAGCACCGTTCAACATTCAAGTACCGATTTCGGCACTCCGCATCAATTGGCGGCCCGAATTCAAACGGACCAATGAAATATGCTTAGGTGCCGAATCCTATACCGGAATGTTTAGATGCAAACGGAGCCACCTGATCGAACGGCCCGGATTAGTTTTTGCGGCAATTTAATTTGAGAGTCGGTTCGCGGACATTGAGCGAGATTGAGCGTATTTTTTAGCGGTATCTTTGTCGGCATATTTCTTTGAAGCGCTTGCCGCTTGCCGCTCCGCACAGGAGTCAGTTTCGTCTGGAAAGACAGTGCAGTAGATATTTTTTATGTTTGATTCTTATTTGATTTGTATCGTGCCTTGCGTTTTATTTTATATAAAACTGTTTTAGTAAATTTCTCTTATTCCGCCCGTGCTTCATAAAGAAAACGCCGAACACCAAAGGAATTTTTTTTTTTTACTGTGTCATTTGACTATCGATAGACAGTCAACGTTGACTCCAGGAATATCTTAGTGGTTAGATTTTTTAGCGACGTCCCTGGCGTCATAGGGCGGCATCTCTGGCGCCATAGCGCGGCATATTTCTTTGAAGCGCCTGCCGCAAACCGCAAAGAAATCAGTTTCGTCTGGAAAGTCAGTGCATTAGATATTTTTTATAAATTTGATTCCTATTTGATTTGTATGGTGCCTTATGTTTTATTTTATATAAAACTGTTTTAATAAATTTCTCGAACTCGGCCCGTGCTTATTTATTATTTTGTAGAAATGGTAAATGCCCACGTTTGAATTGAGAATAAATGAAAAAAAAATTCGTGGCGTGTTTTTTTTACAACATTTAGATCAAAATTTGGGTTAGTTTGGATCAGTCCAAAAAAATTTGCGCGCCTCTGGGGCTTCCCCCCTGAGTGTGTGCACCGCCAACTTTTCCTCTCACCAGCCGCCAGTGACACATACTACAGTCTTCCAATAACTGTTATTTTCTTGGAGAAATAGTGCTGATGCACTATGAAAATTACGTATATCCTTAATACTGCGAGGCAGTATTTAATACTCCCAATAACTCTCTTTATCAAGGGAACTTTTGGGCAATCTTACTCGTAATCAGAAGGAACTAGAGGAAATCATCCATGATTTCCCCCAAAACTGCAATCCGGTGTATAAAAACTGAGCTACGGTTTATCCCGAGGGGTGAACCGCAAGGGAAATTTCGCATATAAATTATGGCTAATTGAGAGGAAATACGAGGAAATTTAAGGAAATTAGAGAAAATCAAGGAAAATCGTAAAGAACTCAGGGGAAATTCTAAAAAAACCATGAGAAATCTTAAAGAAACCAGTCAATCTCTAGATCTAACGCATGCACAAATTTCAAAAAATCTTTATAACTTGAGTCTGTGTTATCAGGGAAACTTTTGGGAAATCTTACTGGTAATCAGAAGAAATTAGAGGAAATCATCCATGGTTTCTCCTAAAACCGCAATCTGATGTACAAAACCTGATCCGCGGTTTATCCCGACCGGTAAGCCGCAAGGGAAATCTAGTGTACAAATTGGGGGATATTGACAGGAAATCCGGGGAAATCTAAGGCTATCAGGGAAAATCATAAAGAAGTCAGAGGAAAACATGAAGATATCAAAGGAAATCCTAAGGAACTCGGGGAAAATCTTTAAAAAATCATAGGAAATCTTAAAGAAATCAGTAAATGTCTAGGTCTAACGCATGCGCATCTTTCAAAAAAAATTATAATTTGAGTTTATTTTATCAGGGGAACTCTTAGGCAATCTTATTGGTAATCAGAAGAAATCATCAATGATTTTTCCTAAAACCGCAATCTGGTGTACAAAAACTGAGCTGCGGTTTATCCCTCTATTTAAAAACTGCGCATGCCTTACCTAGATCTAAAGATTGACTGATTTCTTTAGGATTTCCTATAATTTTTTAAAAGATTTCCTCCAAGTTCCTTATAGGATTTTCCTTGATTTCCTCTTATTTCCTTATGATTTCTCCTGATTGCCTTAGATTTCCTTCCTCTCGATTTTCCCTTATTTGTACACCAGATTTCCCTTGCGGTTTACCCCTCGACTGAGACAATAATATTAAATTCTATCAAAGACAAAAAAATATCTATCAGCACCCTGATTGATTTTTCTAATGCAAATGCGTACCCGGAAAAATGAGACTCCGGTTTGTCAAATGATCTGAGGACGAGAGAGTTTCGATAGAGCACTTTGCCAAATTGAAAATGGTAATGACGAGGAATCGACACTTTAGATAAATTATTATCGAAGGAACCAAACCAAAAATTAATAAGCCGATTCTAATGAGAGCCACCAATAAAATTACCATCAGGTATATTGGGATCGCGGTTATTATTTTATCAAGATAAAATATTTCATTGGGTTATTTAAAGAAAAATGTATAAACCCAAAGTTTGAACTTTCCGGCGAACATCCATATCATCCGGTTTGATTGGAAAAACTTCACGGTGATTGATTAGCCAATATTTGCACGCTCATGATTGGACACATAAATTTTCCTTGAAACGAAATTGAAGTTCAGTCCTTTTCAAGTTTCTATGTTCCGAAAAGTGTTTTAAAGTTACAAACGGTGCTTTTGATTTAAAAAAAAGGGTTTAACATTCACTTTACGTTTAAACTTTTGAAAACATAAATCAAAATATGATTAATAACGTTATCTTATCTAAAGCATATGAAGTACCTACTAGAACGCTTCATATTTCTTCCTTAATTTCGACAACAAAAGTACCTATACCTACGGTTGACAGAAAATACTTAGTCAGAATAACTATGATATTATGATCTTATTTCAGAGTTTCTGTCTATTTGTTTTTAAATTTCATGCTCCCATTTCTCTCTGTAACTTTTAAGATGTATTATTTCTCTATTCCAGAGAGTAATTCTTCTGGAAAGAGCTTTTGAAGCTCAGAGGTACTTTGCATTGCGTATTATTGCAACCGTAGAAATAATTGTATGCCAGATTTGTAGCATTTCAGAAAAAAAAAATGCCTTTGGAGAAATGTCAGAATATCAATGCATATCCCTTGTGTATCAGAATTCGGAACATGAAAGAACAAATTCAACGAACGAAATAATAATGGAAATTTTATCCAGCCATCAAAGGGAAACATTGTTCACGGGCTCACGCGCTTCATTTTTTTTTGGAAGTGTATCCATTTACACCACACTTCGATATGTTTATTATTTATGATGGCTGACAGGATGGTTTCACGTTTCCCAGTCACATCTCCCTGATTTTCTACGAGATTGATACGATTTCGACAGGAAATGGAATTTTTAATGGGCACCTATATTGTGTGGGAAAAGTTAACCCCAACCTTTACATAGGTAATTTATTAGCTTAATTATCTGGTGTTGATTGGATTTTTTTTGGATTATGCTTTTGATATAGCAAAAATTAGATTTTTGGGGTGTAGTTTATTAAAAATGTGTTATAGTCAGCACAAATTCCAGCTGTTTCTCGTGCTTTTCTTTTCGCACGGAATATTTTCAACTTTTCAATTTTCCATTTCAAGTCAAGTTTTTAAAACGGAAACTTAAAAACTTTGTAAACTTTGATCAAACAAACTAGTAAAATTAAAATGCAACGAGCGCTCTTTTTATTACAGCAATGGTGAGTTTATGACGTGACAGAGGCTCATGGATCGTAAACCGTAATGTACATTTTTATAGGAGACCTTACCTCACCTTGCCACGTCCTTGTTTAGACAGTCACAGCATTTCGGATCAAATGTAAGCACAATAGGATGAGGAAATCCATAAAAAAAGTTGAAATTCCATCTTTGCTTACTAAAAAAAATGTATATGCTATAAAAGAAAACTTTGAACCACCAAGTGCAAGGACCTTTGAACTGAAATTAAATTTTCAAATGGTGATTTTCTTTTTAAATCAAGGCCGTCATTATTTTTAGCCCTGAAAACTGGCAAAATGCCGTTGGGCATATAGTAAAAGAGGAATCACGTATGTGGTCTATGCTGCAATTAAATCCCGAGTAGAGCCTCTTATTATTAACGTTGGTATAATGATAGCGAACTCCGAAGGATCATCATTATCTGACTAGGATTTTTTTTGTGTAAATATTTTTAACAAAATAAACTATTTTAATTACTGTTTTGTTCATCTCTTTGTGGACGAAATCCAGAAGATTGCTGGAAGAAATTGGATGAGGACAGGCAGAAATTGAAAAATATAGAATAAGAAGGACTTCAAATTTTCAATTTATCCGCAACTCTTTCTGCAAACATTTTGGCTTGAAGTTGGGGGGTGCTAAATGAATCAAAAAGTTTAAATTTTATCATTTTTGTACATACAGGACCTTTGGCAGCTCAGTTTTTGTACACCAGATTGCGGTTTTGTAACTTTTAACCTGATTCCTGATTCCTATATTCTGGCGCTTTTCAAAATGTTTCTGGAAATTCTAGAGTATTTATATAAAGGCCAGACTGCAGGTGACAAGCTCAGCGGTAAGATAGGAGCTAGATGCCTTACGATTATATATTCTAGCAAACAAACACATATAGCTAAGTATGTTACCGTCTCCACTAAGCGTTTGAAGGTAGGCTTAGCGCTTCGATTATCATCAGTAAGCGTGTATCCCAGCGAACGAACTTGTCGGTTGTTTCAAAGCTATCCTGATTGAACATATTTGATTTTATTTTAAAAATAGGTAGGTACTATGCAACATGAATGAACTTTTAATAGCAGCGGTTGTTGAAAGGGAGCTGTTATGGAATCCGTCTGAAGAAAACCACTTATTTGAAATATTATTTTTTCAAATCTTAACTTTTTAAAAACGTTTACTATAAAAAGGAAATGGTAAATGTTGCAACCATGTATACGCTGTAAAGTTTATGGGAACGAGGGACGCGCCATACGAAAAGGTACCGAAGGGGAGAGAGAAAATGAGAGACCAAGAAGAAGGTTGTTCGCCATTGCTCATTATTCATTTTTTATTTTGTAATAAACTGATTGTTCAGTCTCATTTGTGATTAGTTTGTGTGTCATAAGGAGCATTCACAGGTCAGTTGAATAAAAGTTATTTTGTTTTTGAGAGTTCAATTTATACAAGTATTATTTTTTATTTTTATGTTTTTTTTGTTTGTTTATAATATTTTTTATAACATGTGTGCATTGTTCATGTATTTAACAAAAATCCTTTCATGCTGTGAACAACACAGATAAAAAGTAAATTAAAAACCTAAGAAATTATGTGCTGTCTTTTGCGCTGGGATTTTAATTTTTGGTATTCAAAGCATGCATTAGGGCCTTGTTGAATCTACTAACACTGTCCTACCCTGACGAGCGAATATCCTAGCAAACAAATTGAAAGATCATTCTAGAGATATTGGGTGGTATGAATAAAAACGAAGTACTTGCTACTACTACAAGTATTAGTATGTTCTACGTAGTATTTACTTCTAAACGGAGTATATGCTACATTTCGAAACTACCGAAAATTAGTAAATGCTTCTTTGTGAAGTAAATACTACGAAGAATATACTAATGCTTGTAGTAGTAGCACGTACTTCGTTTTTATTGATACCACCCATTGGCTCAAAATAACAACTATAGCTGAGTAGCCTCCCGTACGGGACCTCAGTACCTGCTGGCAGACTGGCTAGCTAACCAGAAAACTCTTCAGTATTGAATGTGGGTGGTGTTCTTTGAATATAGTGTGTGGAATTTAAATTTTAGCACAAGGACAGGGGCGGTACCTAATTTAGGGTCAAATTTATAGCCATTCCTTGAAGGCGTCCTCAAGGATCCCTTACTGAAGGCTGCCTCAAGGAGTCCTTAGCTTCTTCGTTTTATAGTCGCTCCCTTCATTGAGTCTCCCTTAAGGAAAGATTACATATGGCAACTGTGTAATCGAATGCTTTTTTGACAGAAAGGATAGGTTATACGACCTGTCAAGAACGGCGGCTGTCAAAAGTTAGCCAGGGCAGGCGAATGTTGGAGACAAAGTGCGTAAAAATATGTGTAAAATTTCTGCATTTTGTTGTGTAGTGGAATGTTGTCGTAGGGGAGAACGCGACAGCCTTAAATTTTATAAAATATCATCGGAACTGAATCGAGAACGAGAACATCCTGATAAAGTTTAACAAAACGAATTGTCAAAAATCAGAAGATAACGCTGGGTTAAAGCAATCAAACGTGAAGATTTAACTGGCAGTCGCAGTAAATTAAAATATGCTGTAATTTGTTCAAGATATATGTATATTAGTACTTATTATTAAATATTAATACTTTAGAGCAAATATTATTATTAAATGTAGGTATATTATTGAAGCGTGTTCGATTGTGTGACACTACCCTTGTGTTACACAATCGAATTGTATGCTCTGGCTGAATTTTTGTTGTTGGAATGCCCTCTAAAATCAAAAATGAGTGAAAAAAAAGTATCTTACTATTTTTACTCCCACCAAAAAAAAGTGTTGTTAATGAACTTAATGGAAAAATACAAATCTGCTATTGAAAATAAAAAAACACACAGCAAAGGGAGGCTCAAGGTAGCTTTAGACCTACCTTGGACTTAAGGGATCCTTGAGGCTTCCTTAACCGACTATAAAACAGGATTTTATTTGAAGGATGCCTCAAGGTCTAAGGAAGCCTCAAGGAACGACTATAAATTCGACCCTTAAACCTTTACTGATTCACAATCACAATTATTCTTAGATTGACACAGTATGTTTTGATTTTTGAGGAATTGAGATCGAGGGTTTCTCTGCCGTGCTCTTTTCCCTCGTGAGTTCCAGGTCGAGAACGGTACGGTTTTCTCTAATAATAAATTAGACGTTTCACAAATTTTTCGTTTATTTTACATATCACAACTTCCCTTAAATTTCTCTAATTTTGCTATTATCGTGCGCATTTCAAGTAAGTTAAATTGAGTAAGTTTCCACAACGTATAGGTCCTATTTGTTTTCTATTTCGTTTTTCAGAAGATTTTTTAAAAAAAGAGATAATAAAAATTCAAACCGTTCAATCTTGCTGAACGAACCCGGGTATGTTATACTACAAGTCCAATAATTTGTAAAAAAAAACGTAAGAGTACCTACCTACCTATAAAAAAACTGTGGGCAGAAGTGTCTCAAGAAGTAAACTACGATGGTTAGCGGTCGATATACTTATTTTAAATTTCAAACTAAAATTTTCCTAAAAAAATATCCTTCTACTCAGTTTTAAAACAGCCATTTTTTATGAAGTATGAACTACTTATCTCATCATCTAGATTAGAGTGTGGCCTCTTTGCTATCTTGGTAGACAAGCCGACCTCCTAACCTATTATCTTACTTACCATCAAGCTTGTCACCTTCATTCTGGCCTTAGCCGAGTGTTTTGGAGCATCTCAAAATGGATTTCAAACTTCTGAACTGCTCTAAAACGTTTTTGGAAATTGTGAATCCGTTTTTGAATGTTTTGACGCGTTGTAAAATTGATTCTGAAATTTCCAAAATGCTTTTGGAAATTCTGAATTGAATTTTAAGTGGTTTGAGCTTTCCAAAAGGCTTATTGAAGTTCTAAAGTGTTCCGTAGCATTCTAAGTAGTTCCTGTTTCCAGTAACTTCAAAATTGAATGAGAAATGAGTTCTGTGAGAAATTTCTCTGAATATCTTGAAGATGTCCACAAACGACATCCATTCAAGACGTCTTGCTTACGTATTTAAAGCGTCTTCAAGACATCCTGAAGACGTCGTATGTAACAAAACCCAACGTCTTTCAGACGTCTGCCCAAAGTCGTCTCCAGGATTAAGATATTTTGAAGACGTCTTATTCGAGATGTCTTAAAGACGTCTTTGAATCTCTTTTCAATACATAAACCATTATTCACTTTTAGGCCTGGTTGTAGGTACCAAATAGTTGTCCTGAAGATGTGAATTTACGACATCCTATGGACATCTGCAAAACAACGTCTTTTTTTGGGTCTTCAGACGTTCAGACATAATGCAGATCTAAAAAAGATGTCTTTAAAACTTTGTGTGCTATCTGGGATTTCCCCTTATTGCCTAAATCTCCTCGGATTTCCTTCCGATATCCCCTAATTTGTACACATTTTCCTTATCAAAAATCCCTCCCTTTTCAGAATGCCTTGTTTTGGAGATGCGTAGATGCTCATAGGTAAAATGATGTAACTTTTTTTTTTGAAAACTTTTATTTCATGAAATACCTATAATATATAACTTACAATAACAATAACATTCATAAGAAGTGTGTTAAACACTGGTATCGGAATCATTAACAAATTTTGTGCTTGCTTATTACCAGCTAGTTAATGAATACCTATTTTAGTACAGAGTAGTTCATGGACATATTTGTAGGTATGTTTTAAGCTTACTTAAAAATGAATTACAATTTGTGATATTCCTAATAAATAGGCAAAGGGTTATACACATAGCTCTACTTAATGGGTTATTCAGAGACCAATATTACTCCTAACAACTTCTTGATATATATCTTATTTTGCACCCTAGTATTATACAAATAAAGATCCCTATTAAAAGACAAGCTAGTATCACATTTAATTGTCTTATTAATGATTTTATATGTATATGTTTACTTTGCTCTAACTCCAGTAGCTTACTCAACTGACAGACACCCAACTCATAAAGGTAATCGGTGCGAGTCAACCACTCAAATGAAAAAAGAATCTTCAATATTTCATTTTAAATTGTTTGAATAGATCTTACACCAACATTACCACAAGTGCCCCATATTGGAATAGTATGAGACAAAAAGAAAGCGTTATATACGCATACGCTACCTAGCAGCACATGCGGAAAGTACCTTCACCGTCCTTAACGACTTGACCGGACTGCCGTTGCGTGCGGTAAAGCATCAGTTTCCGCATTTGTTAGCTAATAACTATAAAAATTACTGAAGTTTGAAGTATATTTATCTTGTAACGGACTTTGGATGGCGTCCGGTATCCGGCAAAATACAACCTAATCTGAACAACCGGGACGCGCTCGACAAACAATCGATCCGAACGCGCCGTGAACATGATGATTTGCTCCGAAATTAAATAATAGCTCTGTTCCAACCAGGTTCCAACAGACATAAGAGCCGTTCCAGAACCAGTAATTTGTTGCCCACCTATTTTTCAATGAGTTCAACGTTTATCCTAATTGACAGGTGAATTGATCGACTAGAAACGGTAATCATGCGGTAATCCAAATGTCAAAATTGGGTAATCCTCGAATTACTTAACATAATCGAACACACAAGGAGAAAAATAGCCCATGATGTAATTTTTCGCGGAAATAATCAAGCATACTCGAGTATGCTGGATGTGATGTGTCAAGTGTGTCATACTCCCCTAGCTCTCCCACCATCATTACCATCAAATTCTGGGATACTCGAGGATCAAGAATCCTTAATTTCTTCTGTGAGAACAGACCGAAAATCATCTTTTCTACATTTGAAATCGACGAAAAAATCAACTCACTAGCACAGCCTGAATCGCAAGCATTCCATCGGGGTCTGCAGGTGACGTCATCACTAAAAGCGGCTGCCAGTGACGTCACTCGCAGGCCCAGAATTTGATGGAGAGGGAGTTAGGGAAGTATGACACAATTCCGACACACCACTTAACCCAGCATAATCAGATTATGCTTGATTATCCTCGCGAAAAATTGCCTATAATACATTCAGGCGGTGCCAGCGGCTAGTAGTAAGTTCAGCCACTAGTCAATCACCAGCGGAGTCGCCGTGCGCCGCGCCAAAATTGCAATGTCCGTTCTCCGGAATTCCGGCAAGACGATGTAGATGGTCTTTTCTACATCCACCAAATTTCCAGCACGAAACCACTGAAACCGAATCGTTTTCCAGTGACGCACTTGAGCACTCCTGAGCTGCTCTAAAGCGCCCCGGGCTGTTTATAGGCTACCCAGTGCTTCAAGAGTTTCGCGCAACTGAACTGGTTCGTTTTTCCTCTCTCCTGCCCTCTCAAGCACCAGCAATTTTATGGGTGCATCAAAAATACGACGCTCTAAGTAGAATGCGTTCCAGTGAAACAACAGTTGTTTGGAGCACCAGAGTGTGAAGCTACGGCTGTGGAGCATCTTAAAATTCGTCACTGAAAATCGTCTCAGTGCATGTGTGTGTTTTCCATTGGAAAATCAGAGCAGCGTTTTTTGATCTAAGAGCAGTTTTATCGGCACGAGCTCTTGGAGGAAATACAAAGAAAGTTTGGGTATTCGGGTATTTATAGTTGTATTCCTTTCACACCTAGGAGGAGCTCCGGAACAGCTCCGGGGCGTTACGCGCTTATTCCTTTCGAAAAGTGTTTATTGTTGTACCACGCATCTGTTCCTCTCAAATCGGGGGCGACTAACACCGTAGCGAGTAGCTCGAGTGTTTTAAACTCTTGAGAGGAATACAACTGATACAAGTATGACAAATAAAAATAAACCTAAATTTCATTGTGACTGCACTAGAGCATTTTTTCGCCTGAACTAGTTGAGTCTCAGTGCAGCAGGTTTGGCCAATGAAAGACGCCAGAGACCAGAGAGCCGCTTTCCAGTATGCACATTGGCGCGCTCTAGAGCACCTCGGGGGCGCCACGCACTAGATTTGTACCGTTCCAGTATCATGGCGTGAGACGCCTGTCTTAGTGTCAAATATGTCAAATTTTCAAAATAATTATCTGTTTGTTTGTGCAGTTTGTTTTTCTATTTATCAAAAATGAAAGAGAATCAAAACTATATATTTTAAAATGTTCAATATTGAGGTATAACAAGAAATAAATAGATAATAGCCACCCACGGTTGTGACAGCTGATAGGTTGACGCGTACGTACAGCTCGGGGGCTCAACGCCCGGAGTAGCTCCGGGCGTCACACTCCCATACTGAAAAGCGGCTCTGAGTGTATTGCCATCTCTTTCTCTCGACCTGTTAAAGAAATAGAATACATTTTCGTTAGCTGGGTTCGGCTGAATGAACTATAGCTAAAAACTGGGATGCGCACACATATCCGCCAAAAAAATGAGCCATGAGAGACGGATGCCACAAGGGGAAATGTTGCTCGCTGACATATGACGTTTTGGAAAGTTTTGTTATATTTACCTACACAGGTTTCATCAATTGGAATACGTGTTGGCAGCAATTTCCGCCATTTAACGTAATGAGTGCGACAAAAACAGGCATCCCCTCCGCAGCAGCGGCACTAGGCTTCACGTTCGCCAATATTAGGTGGGTTCGGCTTGCTCACTCCGAGTGACTCCATTCGCACTCTAGCCGTTCGGGTTAAGGTTCGGGTATTGCTTTTTACCGTAATAGGGGTGACTCCATTAGCTCTGTTCATTCCACTCCAACTCCGCGTTGAATAGCCGAACCCAGCTAATGTGTGCGCTTCCAGTTTTTGGTTATAGTTCATTGGTTCGGCTATTCAGCACGGAGTTGGAGTGGAGTAAGACCAGATTTTTGTCATGTGATCTAGGAGTGATTAGAGTGAAAAATTAATACACGAACGGTCGGAGCAAAAATATAATAAAGTTGTGTTCGTTTTTTTGTCATCTTTTCCATCGATTTTCTAGGAAATTTTGACAGGCGTGTGATTAGTAAATTGAAACTGTCGAGCCAGACAACGTGACAACACAACAAGCTTGATAATTACACATTTCACTTTTAAGCCTAGTACTCATAACTGCGGAATTCGGATTTTTTTGACATTGCTTCGACACTTTGACGTTTGATACACGCATAAAACGTCAAATTTTCAACGCAATGTCAAAAAAATGCGAATTTCGCAGTTATGAGTACTAGGCTTTACGCATGCTTACTCTAAAAAATTCTATTTCCGAGGTGGAACTTTTGGAGTGATCTCCATTTACTCCACTCCGTATAGTCGAACACTAAAGGAGTCACCCCTAATACGCCAAAAAGCAATACCCGAACGGCTGGAGTGCGAATGGAGTCACTCGGTGTGCACGGAATGAGCAAGCCGAACCCACCTTTTGTACCAACCGAAAACGCCTTTTTTTGAAAATGACCATTGACAGTTAACAGTCAAAAACCAGTCGGCGCCATAGCCATTTGTTGATTATTAACGTTCATTCAATTCAATTTTTCATTTCCTCGGTTTTATTTGTTTAATTTTACCTTTGCCTTTTTAATGCAACATAACAAATTAGCAAAATGTATATCAAATCCATAGTGATAGACGGGTTCAAATCATACGGACAGAGAACTGAAATAACAGGATTTGATCCATTGTTTAACGCTATCACTGGACTAAATGGAACCGGAAAATCAAACATTTTGGACTCAATTTGCTTCGTTTTGGGTATCTCCAATTTGACTCATGTGAGTTTATAAACATTTTACATTTCCCAACAAATCCTCATAAACAAAACATAGGTTAGAGCCAGTACAATGCAAGACCTCATCTTCAAAAGTGGCCAAGCCGGAATAAACAAGGCCACCGTTTCAATCACTTTCGATAATAGGAATCCGGCACAGTGCCCTTCTGGATTTGAACAGACCCATGAAATTACCATCACCCGACAAATTGCTTTGGGTGGCAAGAACAAATACATGATCAACGGTATTAATGTGACCGGCAAGAAAATTCAAGATTTGTTTTGCTCAGTACAATTGAACGTGAACAATCCGCATTTTCTTATCATGCAGGGGCGGATCACTAAGGTGTTGGGTATGAAAGCACCAGAGGTAAGAATGGAAAACAGTATTGTAGTTGTACTTTTATGGTGCAATGAAAGTATTGCAGGTTGCAGTAAATTAAATGTAGATGTGGGGTTTTTGAGTTTCTGGGAACATTACAGTTAGTTATAAATATTGTAGTACACTGTTTATGGACACATTTGTAGATGTTGTTTAAGCTTAGGTATTTAAGAATGCAATACAATTTGTGACATTCCTAATAGCCAAAGCTAGACAGTTTTACTGAGCTTTACTCAGTGGGTCACTCCCTGGGTTACTCAGACCAATATTGCCTGTAAACACTTCTTTATATGTGTTATTTTGCAACCAAATGAAGATCGCTATATTGATAGACAAGTTAGTACAGTAGAACCCCGGTTATCCGAGGTAACGTGGGGGAGTACCCACCTCGGGTAACAGAAAACTCAGATAATCGGAATGTACATGTATGTAGAGCCCACGTCAAGAGAAAATAGTACGGTGACGACACACTAAGCTGCGCAAAGCGGGTCGGATCTCTCTGTCTTCTTTCTCTCTCGTTTCTGCTGAGACAAAAAAACCAGCAGCAAGTATCTTTTTAGACAAAACCTTGACAGAAAATAAACTATCAATACGGTAGTTCGGCTAGCGTCCAAAATTGGGTTTGTGCACACTTGTTGTCACCCTACTCTTTTCTCTTGACACAGACTGTATATTTAGGAAACTCGGTTAATATGGAGTGTGGATGTGCGTACCTCGGATAATCAGGATTTTTGGGTCCTTAGACTGGCTCGGTTAATCCAGAGCTCGGATAATTGCGACTCGGATAATCGGGGTTCTACTGTATTACATTTGATTGTCTAATCAATGATTTCATGAATATGTTTGCATTGCCCTTACTCCAGTAACTCACCCAACTCACTCTAAAGGTAATCGATATTAGGTAACCATTCAAATGAAAAAAGAATATTCAATATTTTATTTTGAAAACTTTGCATAGATCTAAAGCCAACAGAACCAAAAGTGCCCCATATTGGGATCATGTATCCGAATTAAGACAGAAAGAATGCGTTACAATAATTTTACCCTTGTGTGTAAGATAATTTCTACAACGATAAAGATATGGTTCATTTCAATAAAATTCTGAGAAATTTACAGGGAATTCCAGGTAGGTATTTATGGGATTTTTTTGTTGTTGCCCTAACAGGAATTATGGTCAACCCTCGGGTCAACCTAAAAAAAGAATAGTAAATTATACACTCATACAGAACTCTTTTGTACCATAGTGCCAAATGTCAATCTAAAATATAGGATTATTCACATTTTTCTTATCTATAATAAAAAAAATAAAAATCTTAAGGAACTTTTCTCAAGATAACTACTAGTACTAGTAGTAACGTAACCAAAAAAAGAATTTGTACCAATGAACTAGGTAGTAAATAAATAATTGAAACCAAATTGAAAACCTTATTAACAGGTTTGTAGAGAATTTAATTGGCTTTAATTAGAGCTCAATTACATTGAAATCAGATGAAAATTAATAGAGCTGTGAGGCAGGAACTGTCTCAGTGTAGTTTTTGAAAAATTTTCAACATTTGATAAATTCAATTTTGAAGATTTCAGCTGCAAAACTATTGAAACTAATGGCTGGTTTATACAAAATTTGCATAGTCGTAATCATAATCATAGTCTTAGTCATAAGAGTTAAAATAATATTTTCTTATGGAACCGTTTATACACAAATCATAGGCATAAGCATAACTCAAAGTTGGCAACTTTTAACTTTTATGATTGTGACTAAGACGAGATCCAAACTGCGCAAGCGCCATTATCAGCTGTTACAGAGAAAAACTATTCAAATCTGCTATTTTAGTTCTGTTTGTATTTAAATTGATCTTGAGTCATTCTAGAGTATTTAAAAAAAAGGGTCTCCATCAAGCTTCTACATGTCTTTGAATAATGTGGCAAAATGCCGTTCCTTCTGCCTTTTTTTATTGATGGGACTCACTTTCCACCTTCTTTGTTTATGGTTTGCGTTTGTTGAAGTTGTTTATTAGCAAAACTCAAAAATAAATAGGACAGACCTATCACTTGTATGGTTTTCTTTTGCAGAATTTTAATTTCCACACTTTTTGAAACTTTGAACAAGTATTAAAAGTAAATAGACGAGTTCGATTCGCAAAAAATAAACAAATTCTCCCTACAAAAAGTCGGGTTAGAGTTGATTTTATTTTATGCTTATGACATTGTATAAACGCCTTCTAAAAAATTGCATCGAAATCAGATAAAAATTGAAGGAGCTGTGAGACTAAAACTGTCTGTGTCATTATTAGAAAATTCTCAATGTTCGATAAATAGCTTTGAAGCTTCTCAGGTGCAAAACTGTTGAAACAAATACAGGGTGTCCTAGCCCAAACTGAAGCATTTTAATAGCTAATATCCTCGAAACTAGAAAAGATAAAAGGATGCGGTCTGCACCATTGTTTTTTATTGTCCAATAAATTTTTAATCCATAATAGAAATCTTTTTTAACGTATTAGTTCTTGAAGATGTGCTTGCCAGTTGGAAATTTTGTATTATGACTCGGTATAATGCTAAAAAAGATTTCCATAACACATTACATGCCACGTGTATATTGGGAAAATATCCCACGAAGCCACGCATGTTTTTCTCTTAATTTTTATTAAAAAGTTGCTGAAATGATAGATTATATTGTTTTATAGTATTTTTTTTGTTTGTTTTTACTTTTCCCTACCATTTTTTCTATGTCAGTTATTTTATGACTGACGTGGCCCCTCAGGTTATTTTCATGGACTTGGACATGAAGGGGGCCACATCAGTTGAACATGCCCGACGATTTTTTTCTATTGTTTCTATATACCTATCCAAATAAATTTTCATATGAATGTTTTAGTTTACTTTTTTAGAATTTTTATTTTTTTTTGCTTATAACTAAGAAATAAATATTTTTCTTTGTGTAATACTAAAATGATTATACCTTAAACCTACAAACAAGAAGACAGCGTTCATAGAGCAAAAGAACAATATTATTTTTATTATTATTCAAGATCTCAAAAACGTATTGGAGGGGGACCTATAATGAGGCACTTTTTGATTCATCCCGCCTAATTTAGTTTTTTCAAATATGAACCTATCTTGGATAGCTTGTTGCTTTCCTTTTACAGTCTCATAGCAAAATATCAAATCGTACAGTTAGTATTTTGCTTTGTTTTGATTGGGGTAGGATCGGAAAAAAAAAACACCAACGGAAGTTTGTTTTCTTCAAAATTGTCGACGTTTCGCAAAATTTATTTGCATCCTCAGGACACTACAATAGATGTGAAAAATTTAATAAATAAATAATTAAAAGGTGGACATTAGGAACATACTGACTACTACTTACATTTAAAAATTAACTTTTCTTGTCATTAAAATAATTTATCACAGATCTTATAGGTATTACAATAGTATATTGTTGTATTAGGAGTAGAAGCATTACTTTTTTTGTGCTGAAGCGGTAGGTTTGCTGCTGAAGCACAAAAAAGTGCTTCTACTCCGTATGCAACACGCTATTTTTTCTCCAAACGAATGGGGTAAGCTCGGGGGCAAGTGAATGGTTGAGCGGCAGCACAAGTACGAGCGGCACTAAAAGTACTTCTACTGCCGCTCCAGCGGCACTAAAAGTACTTTTGCTGCCGCTGGGGTTGCCAAGCAGCATAGAAATTAAATTTTTCTCCAAACGTCAAAAAACCGCCACTTTGTTAACCTCTATCAAGATGTCAGAAATTTAATTTCTATGCTGGTAGACAAATCGAGCAGGTTAACACCTGTCGAGGTGGTAGAAATTTAATTTCTATGCTGCTTGGCAACCCCAGCGGCAGCAAAAATACTTTTAGTGCCGCTGGAGAGGCAGCAAAAGTACTTTTAGTGCCGCTCGTACTTTTACTGCCGCTCGTACTTTTACTGCCGCTTAACCATTCAGTTACCCCGAGTTTACCCCATTTGTTTGGAGAAAAAATAGCGTGTTGCATACGGAGTAGAACCACTTTTTTGTGCTTCAGCAGCATTGCAAGCCTCACTACGTTTGGCTCGCAAACCTACAGCACAAAAAAGTAAAACTTCTACTCCTAATACAACAATATACTATTTTACCACCTCGACAGGTGTTAACCCGCTGGATTTGCCTAGCAGCATAGAAATCAAATTTCTGACATCTTGACAGGGGTTAACAAAGTGACATTTTTCTGACGTTTGGAGAAAAAAGTTTTTTTGTCTTTGGAACATCATCATTATATTATGTAAATTACGGAATTCAAAAACACACAAGCTTTGTTTCCGATCCTACCCCAATCAAAACAAAGCAAAATATCAATTTTTGGATCGACAACGCTCTAATTGTGTACAATTAGTTTTTGACATATCGGTTGCTGAAATGCACATAATAGTTATTTATGATATAAGTGTTAAAAGTACATTTTTAAGGCACGCATGTGAAAGTTTGCAATTCACATAAGTGCCTTAAAAATACTTTTAACACAAATATCATACAATATTTTTTCTACAAACGGCAATAAAAAGCAATAACCACTAACAAATTGGATTTTTAAATGAATAATAAATTGGAAGCATCTTTCCTACATAAAATTCTTGAATTTGACATTTGTCCAAAAATCCATACAACCAGCACCTTGTTTTACAGGTAACGAAATGTCTTGTCAGTTTCTTGAAAGTATGTCGTGGTCAGGAATGCTTTTTGCTAAAAATGCAACAAAATACAGAAGAAAAAGAGAGTTGCATCGATCCTTCGAAAAATATAGATGAGGCGGCCAATCGGGCTACCTCAGTTGTTCAAATTTCACCATTATTATCAATGTAAATAACTGAAAATACAAACTTTTTTTGACGTCCGCTCTCAAAATTTGATGTTTCACTTTTAACACTAGTGCTATAAAGACTTTATGGCACTAGTGCGATAAAGTAACATTTTTAATGCTTCGGGGCGGTGTTAAAAATTGCATTTTTAACACGTTTGTAGAAAAAACCAATTTCAGATTGTTTCGAAAATGTGATGGAAACCCTTTTGAGAATGATCATTATTTATCGTGGCAGAAATTGCCAAAACTACTTAGTGCCAAACAATTATCTTTTTTTTTATGTAGGTACACACTGTATACTTATTATGCATCAGATAATATGTACTGGTATTACCACGCTGAAATCTTGAATTCTTCATTGATTGTTTGAGTGTTGTTACCCCACAGCTTTTTTTTCAATTTAGATAATGTCTATGGTAGAAGAAGCGGCTGGCACAAAAATGTATGAAACCAAGAGACAGCTCACGCAAAAAGTTATAGAAAAAAAAGACTCAAAACTCGCAGAATTTCAAGCTGTAAGTGATTAATTGAAATCTTTTAAATGTTTAGTTATTAAAAACAACATCAAATAATTATTTCAAGGTGATAAATGAAGAGCTTTCTCCAAAACTAGAAAAGCTCAAAGCTGACAGGGAGCAATATCTTGAATATCAACGAATTGAACGCGAACTGGAGCATTTACTGGGCGTTTTTCAAGTGTGGCAGTTTTACGAAGCCGAACGAAATTATGCAATAGCGGATGAGGCTTTAAAAAAGGGACAACAAAAAATAACAAATATTGACACACAAATCAAGGAAAACGTTAAAAAAGCTAAAACTCTAGATGCTGAAGTTGAAAATATTGCAGCTGATACTGAATCTGTATGTTTCTTTATTATCTATTTATATTTTTAGCTAATTGAATTATTATTTTATAGGAAATATATAAAGAGTTGAAAAATCTTGAAGAACAGCTAAAAGTAAAAGAAAAACAGGAAGCTAAAGTTAATGCTTCTGTGAAGGCAATAAAAGACAATATTTCCACTGAAGTGAAAAAGCAGAAACAATTGGAGAAAACTGTTGCCAATGATGAGAAAACTTTAAACGCAAAAGAAAATGAACTGAGCAAAGTAAAATATATAATAAAACATTTTCTATATTATATTTATCAATACAATTTTCAGGTTCAATCCTTATTTGAAACACTTAAAGAAAATGACAGATTGGATACTGAAGCTTATGAACTGTCTGAGAAAAAATTTGAAGCTGTATGCGCTGGCATGGAAGTAAATGATCAAGGTGAAGCGGAAACCTTGGCCGAGCAATTGATGAATGCCAAAGAAGAAGCCTCAAAGTAATAATTTTTACAAAATAAAATCTATTTTTTTTTAATGTGCTTTTTAGGGCAAGTACAGAAAGCAAGCAAGCCTCTATGCAGCTGACATTCTGTGAGAATCAGCTCAAGGCGAAACAAAAGGATGCAAGTACTAATTCTGGCGATTATGAGAAGGACCAGGTCAATTTGAAAAAAACTGAAAAGGAAGTGGCCCAATTAGAGGTACCTATACCTTTTCTCATTTGAATAATAAGTTTAAAATAATGCCAAGCAAAGTCTTGCCCTATCAATTCCGGCCCTCATTAGATATTTAGTTGTTTGATTCAATGAAAAGATTGTTAATATGTATTAGAACTTGTTAAATTTGCTGCTATGAACTCAGTTAAACAGGATAACTGAAACTGTTTTTTGGTCTCTGGATTCCACTATTAAGACTTAATTTGATACTTTTTTTATGCAGAATTCAATGAAACGCATCAACTTTTCTGAAGAAAGAATGACTGAATTGCAAACAAGGCGAAGAGCTGTAAATCACGAAATTAGAAATTTGACTGATCAAGTGGAAAGATTTCAAGCTAGTAGACCGTATACGTCGTTTCAATATAGAGACCCAGAACCGAACTTTAATAAAGCTAGTGTGAAAGGTGTTGTATGTAAATTATTCACTCTCAAGGATAATATTTATGCTACTGCTTTGGAAACTGCTGCTGGAGGAAAGGTAAAGTCATATTATTTAAAACTCAAAATGAACATAAAAATAACTGGCCAAATACCTTTTTTTCAGCTATATAATGTTGTTGTTGATACTGATGTGACGAGTAAAAAGTTACTACAAAGAGGTGATCTACAAAACAGAACAACATTCATTCCTCTCAACAAAATAGCTGCTCGAAGAATGGACCAGCAAACTATAAATTACGCCCAAAGCTTGGTAAGTAGCCACATTTGGTTTATAATCTCTTTTTTGTATGCTGTTATCTCTTTCAGGTAGGAAAAGAAAATTGCCAACCAGCAATAGCCCTTATAAATTATGACAGTAAAGTGCAAACTGCCATGGAATTTATATTTGGGGACGTTTTCATCTGCAAAGACATTGATGTAGCAAGGAAAATAACATTCAATGATAGAATTAGAAAGCGGTGCATCACTTTAGATGGAGATTCAACTGATCCATATGGTACCCTTAGTGGTGGTGCCAAACAAAAAGGCGATTCTATATTAACACTCATTGGACAGATTCAAGTATCTGAAGTAAGAAAATATGATCTTTTATGGAATTGTTTTTTAATATTTTTTGGATAGGCACTACTACAACAAAAAGAACAAGAGTTGTCACAAATAGACAGAGAAATGGGACCTATGAATGGAGCCCAAGAGCAATACAATGCCATCAAATATAAATTAGATATGGCCCACCACGAGCTTAATCTTATTAAGCAACGCTTGATGAATACAACTTTTGCTAGGCAACAAGAAGAAGTGGAAGGCTTGAAAACACAAATTGGTAAAAAGCGTTATAGTATTTCGAAATGTTTTATAAAACACAGCTTTGAGCTACATTAAGATGCTATTATCAAGGACCAAAATTACTTATATTTTTTATAGGCGAACTGAGAGCAAAAGTGAAATCCTGTTTGGAAATTGAAAATAAATGCTCGGCCAAAGCTAAAGATTTGGAAGTAAAGATGAAAGACACATCAGGATACAAAGAGAAACGCTTAAAAGAAGCAGAAGCGGACATGAAAAAGGCCAAAGCCAAAGCGGATAAAAGTAAAAAGGAGTGGCGTCAGAGAGAACAAGACTATGAAACATTGACTTTGGAAATTCAAGAGTTGAAAAAAGGCATAGCAACTGTCAAGGAGCAAATTGCAGCGACACAGGAAAATATCAGGAAGTTACATGAAGAATGTGAAGGCGCCTCTGTAGGATCTAATGAAGCTAAGGTAATATTCAAATATTTGTTGTTGGGATTGCCAAACACAATTATTATTTTTTTTAGGAAGCAGTTTCAGAAATTCAGGAACAAGTTAAAATCATAAAATCGCAGATGGCAGAAAAGAATAAGGAAAGGCAGGGAAAAATTAAGAAAAAAGAGCAGCTGCTGTCACAAAATAATGAATTACAATTGGAAATTAAAAAACTTACTCACGAGCTCAAAGATTTGAGTATGACTTGTAAAAGTTTGAAGCATAAGGTAGGCAAATAATTTTCAACATAGCCATTTCATAAATTTGATGGTTCTTTTTTAGGAACAAGAGTATGAGAAAAAAATGAGTAAAAACAACATTTACCTAGAAAAAGGAAAAGCTTTGTCTAGAGAGGAAGGTTTAGGCATGGAGAGAAAAATTAAAACTAACCAAGAAAGGAAAAATAAATTGGGCCGAACAATTAACACTCAGGCACAGAGTATGTTTGAGGTTGAAGAAAAAAAGGTAAGTGTTTTTGTGTCACTCTTTGACTACTTACAATTTATTTATCTTATTTTTAGTTTGATGAAATGATGAGAAAACAAAAAATAGTACAAGCTGATAGAAGAAGGCTACTCAAATCAATGGCCGAATTGGACAAGAAAAAAGAAAATGCCCTAAAAATCGCCTATGAGCAAGTGTCTAAAGATTTTGGTTCCATTTTCAATACGCTTTTACCAGGAGCCAATGCCAAATTGATACCTTTACAAACAAAAAATACTCTAAGCGGACTTGAGGTGAGATTTCTCTTCAAATAAACATGATATTTTTAAATAAATTATAATTTCAAGATTAAAGTCTCCCTGGGAAATGTATGGAAAGAGAGTTTAACAGAGTTGAGTGGCGGCCAAAGATCTCTGGCAGCCTTGTCTTTGATTTTAGCCATGTTACTCTTTAAACCAGCCCCTTTATATATTTTGGACGAAGTCGATGCTGCGCTGGATTTGTCCCATACTCAAAACATTGGCAATATGCTTAAATCTCATTTCAAAAAATCACAGGTACGAATTTTGACTTTTGAGAGTCGAAAGTTTATGTTGTAATAATTTTTGGTTTTAGTTTATTGTGGTTTCACTTAAAGATGGAATGTTTAATAATGCAAATGTGCTGTTTAGGACCAAGTTTGTTGATGGTGTTTCGGCTGTCCAAAGAACCGAAAATAATAGAAGATAAGTTAGTTAATTCATTAATTTTAGATAATGATCTATTGGGATCGTAAATTATTATCATATGGTACTCATATTTTTGCCTATTGTTATGGCTAGTTCTTAAGGACAGCGTACAAATTCTGAAGAAATAAGTTTTATTTGTTTATTGCAAATAATGCTTTTAAAATTAAAAGCTTAGTAATATTTGGGGTCATATTTCGTGATGCATTCTATAATGGAATACTAATTTGAAGCAAATGGTTGTTACACAATGTGTTATTCAACGTATTCTTAATTCCTATGTGGATTTTCATAAAAGAAGAATGGAATATAATAATTATAATTTGTGACTGTTTTGATTTTATATTTGGGGTGACCCTTGTACATAATATGTTTTAAAAAAATAGGTATTACTGTCAATTTTTGTACTGTTTACTATTTTTATAAAAGTTAATATTATATTTCAGAAGGTAATTTTCATAATAAACTTTTAGTTTCAACTGAATCTGGCCTTTCTATATTCTATTTCCTATCTTAATTTTCAATTTAGGACATTTCTCAAGTAGGCCAGTCATACATAAAATTTTTATTTTGGTGTAAAAGGTTGTGGAGTTTTGAAACTTGACAGGAAGGTAGACTTAAGGTACAGTTTGTTAGGAGAGTACGCGTCGCACAACTGACAACGTAAACGTCGTCATTGGTTCAGGTATGACGTACACCCGTCTTCTGACGTGAGAAAACGGGTGTACGTCATACCTATGGTCATACCTGAACCAATGACGACGTTTACGTTGTCAGTTGTGCGACGCGTACCCTCCTAACCGTACCTTAAAGGTACGGTTTGTTAGAAGAGTAGGGAGAGTACGCGTCGCACAACTGACAACGTAAACGTCCTCATTGGTTCAGGTATTACCATAGGTATGACGTACACCCGTTTTCTCACGTCAGAAGACGGGTGTACGTCATACCTATGGTCATACCTGAACCAATGACGACGTTTACGTTGTCAGTTGTGCGTCGCGTACTAACCTAACAAACCGTACCTTAAGATGTCCAATTAAATAAGGCGTTTTTTTATATCCAAACCCAAGAACATCCAAAAACGCTGGCTAAAAAATGCAAATGCCCGTTGAATTTTTATTTTTCTTTGCTCAAATGTGAAATTCTTGAAAAGCGGGAGTTAGCGGGGGTTTTTTTAGAAAGCGGGAGTTTTTGCTGCAATGTTTTACGACGGGAGGCATGACAAAAAAGCGGGAGTCTCCCGTCTAAATCGGGGGGTTGGCAACCCTAGCTCTAGAGCACATGTATCCACTGATGTAATTTTCGACGAAGCGATGATTCCACCTGTTGCGCTAGAAAAATTCTTACCGAGCGCTGATAACAAGAGAAATTTAATTTCTGTTGATTTCGAGCAGGTTTGAAGAACAAAATTACTCAGCAAAGCGAGCAGTAGAAGATGCGGATGTTCTCATTATTCAGCATTGTTGCCACAGGTGACCCCATATAGTCAGATCTGGCCCTTTCTAAGACGGAGTGGCCCGTTGGCTTCTGTTTTTCGAATCCCCGTTTCTCCATAACAAGCCAAATCATCAATTTTTGATCATCAAATTTCTGCCTCCGGCGAGCTTTCTCTCTTCTTTTTTATTTGAAAACGGTTTGTCCGAAATTTCTAAATCTGGCCCCTTTTAAAAATTTATTCTGGCACGAAATTTTCAGAGCCTGTGGCAACACTGTTATTCAGACAGCCATCGACATGGCATCGTCTTATACGCGGGTTTTTGTTGTCGGAGACGACATAGATTTATTGGTTCTATTAACTGCAAAGGCAAGAGACAGGGAAAACATTTTTTTGCTAAAACCAGCGAAAGGGAAAAATTTAGAAGCGCTTTGTTATTCGACACGGAGCCTGAATTACAAGGAAGCTCTTGCAAAGAATATTTTATTTTTACAGTTCCTCAATCTCCTGGATAGACACGACTCGTTGCTTATAGCCATCGTCCAAGAGCTCGAAGCAGATGTGAAGTACTCTTGCTGCAGCTGGTGAAGCGTTTTTAATGGCCCTATAATATGGTGGATCGTTTGAAAAGGACACAATGATTCACTTATCGATACCAGCATGGCATTTCACGAAGTCTGAAGTCTATGTCTGAATAAGAACAAATTCAATCTTACGTCTCTGCCACCCACAAGAGATGGTGCAAGGCTGCACTGTTTGCGAGTTTATCATCAAGTTGCGATGTGGTCTGGCAAAGAATTAGATCCTGAGCAATATGGCTGGCAGAAAACGGCAAAAGGGCTCGATGCTGTTCGGGCTATAATAGAAGCAACTCCAGACGCCATTTTGGAATCGATATCCTGCAAATGTAGAAAAGGCTGTGCAGGAGCGTGTGGATGGCGGAAAACAGGATTAAAATGCTCAGTGCTGTTGTGTTTTATATTGTAACGGCACTTCATGTGAAAACATTCCTGAGTTGATGCTTGATTCCGATTCCGATGACCAACCAAACGACGCTGATAATGAATTCAATTCGTTGAGGTGGGTATTGGAAGAGACGGAAGACAAACAAGACTTGACAAATACTTATGTACTGAACAGAAAAAAAAACAGGAACATCTCGATACAATGCGATAAAAAAGTGCATTAAATTAACCCGTTCGCTGCTGATTGACGACAAAGCTCCCAAAATCGTTTCTGCTGTCGTGAGCACACCAGGCAAGAGGCAAGCACTTTCAATACCCATTAGCATTAGCACACCAGATGAGGTCTATGTCTATGGATGTGAAAAATTATGTTGGTTGTCCGTCTCGTAATGAGTATGAAGGGGGAAACCCACATAACGAGTTAACAGTTATATATGATCCAGTTGGATTTATTGGGAGGGGATAGCAGTTTTATCTATTTTTTTGAACGTATTAGAAGCAGAAAATTCAAAAAAATTACATCAGCCACCGGGTGAAGTTTCAATTTTAATAGGTCGCAGCGAACGTGTTTAAATTGTGGAATAGGCCTACGCTGGGAATACCAATAAGTTAAAAAAAAAGCGCCGGTCAGCTCTACCTCCTGGGTGGTGTGGAAACGAGTTGATAGCCTATGTTTCCATTATTTAACTTCAGGTAGTTTAAATCATACATAATGTGTAAAAAATTACAGGTAAATACAGCTTATATGAGATTTCGAAAAATGCATGCTAATGTTCGGTCCTGTAACTTGGAAACTATTCGTCCGATCAAAAAAGTTTAAATAGGTATTTTGTAGAAAATTTTATTTTCTTAAACTTCTTCTCGAAACTTTTTTCCCTTAAACCCACAGGAACCAACTTTTAAGACAAAATTTTGATTCGATTTTGACCTCCATTTTTTCAAGATGGCGGCGGTCGCAATTATCTTTGCTTAATTGCTAAAGTCACAGCCTCCTACATTTAACAAGCCATGAAGTTAAAAAGGCAACACCGCAATCTTACCGCCAAGTGGTGCTGGTGGTGTTTGTTTGTATAAATATATATTTTTTATTTTTATTAATATGAATCACAAAAAATGCATAATTTATTGTACTAAAGGGCCAAAAACAGTAATTCAATGAATAATTTAACTATTTGTGTAAATAAGAACAGTAAATAATTGATTTAAATAAATATATTTCTAGAGTCTAAAGTGTTATGTTTCAGTATGTCTTTTGAAAATCTAACTTTTTGTTTCTTCGGGATTTTTTCGCAAGGCAAGTCCATTCAAATACTTGAGCTGATTTTCGAAAATAAGAGGTACCTACTTTTAAGAGTTGGACGTTTTAGTTTGAACTCTCGAACTACGCCTTTATCCTTGTTTGTTTCAAATCTAATTATTTCGGTTTCTTCAAAATGTTTACAACACACCACAGAATTTTCCGTTATTGTATAATCTCGGGTATAATTATCTTGGTGTATTGCTTTCATTTACATTTTTTGCAATTCAGAATTTTTTTTTAAATAAAAATGTTTGCATTTCTTCAGTTTTTAAGGAACTCCTAATAGTTCGATTTGCACCCAGGAACACAGTAGTTTCATGGCATCTGGAACAAGTTTAAATATCTTAGGTAATATATCGAGACCTATGCTCTTGCAGACAAATATTAATATTGTTTTTATTGTTTTACCTTACCTTACCTTCATTTTTGCTCCTGTACACATTTGCTAAAAATTTGCAATCAAAGCACAAAGGAACAGGTATCAACTAAATATGGGCAATATATTGGTGTGTTTCTATCCACTTTTTCGTCAATATAATGCCCATAAAAATACTAAATTGCAACAATACACAATGAAAGCAATACACAGAAACACATAACCACAGCCCACATAACCCAATAACAAAATAGCACCATACGCGACGTTGCCGTCATTTCCAACTTCATGGCTTGTTAAGTATAGGAGGCTGTGCTAAAGTGCATCTGAAGAGTCTACGTTCCTGCCAAGTTTCAAAACTCCGCAACCTTTTGCATGCTCGTACCTACAGGGTCGGCGCAGCCATTAGGCGAAGGCGGTCGCCTAGGGCGGCAAACTTAGAGGGGCCGGCAAAACAAAAACAAAAAAACAAAAAAGATGAAAATTAAAAAAAATTTAAAAAAAAATAAAAAAAAATTCTGATAACATTTTTTTTATCCGGCTTTTATGCATAATATTAGGGTTGCATTTCTTTCGCAAACCCAAACACTGCTATAGCTGTTTCTACTAGCGCTAAAAACTTAAAAAAACAGATGGTAATTTGTTCAGGGCCGTCGTTAGGGGTCGAGCGAGCGGGCGGCAGTTTTATGTATAAAGGCGACCAAAGACATTATTTATCTTATATATAAGTTTGGCTTAAAATTAACGTTCTTGGGCGTGACACCCACAAAAAAAATTCCGCTCCGGTGGCGCCTGCGGCGAGAATGTGGCAGAGCAGGTTTGCGGCTCAGTTAAGCTGGCCCCCCCCAGTTTAATTTTTTTGCTCAAAAAGCTAGCGCAGATAGAGGATAGCTAGCGCAGGCTAGCGCACCACTTTTAAAAGCTAGCGCACCGAACCCCGCGGAAGTAGCAGGGGATGCGATCGGGGGGGGGCCAGATTAACGCTAGCCCCCCCCCAGTTAATATTTCTTGCTCAAAATGCTAGCGCAGAATGAGGACACCTAGCGCAGGCTAGCGCACAACTTTTGAGAGCTAGCGCACCAACCCCTGTGGTAATACCAGGGGATGAAATCGGGGGGGGGGGGGGGGGGGGCAGATTAACGCTAGCCCCCCCAGTTAATTTTTCTTGCTCAAAATGCTAGCGCAGAATAAGGACACCTAGCGCAGGCTAGCGCACCACTTTTTATAGCTAGCGTACAAACCCTCGCGATAATAGCAATATTTTAAATTTTTAAAAAAAATTAAACGTAATCATACTAGAACTAAAAAGGGGATCATTTTGAAATTTTGGCAACCTGGATAAACGACCATGATCCACTCTTTGACCATGCTGTGTTGCCACTTCTACCCTAAGCCGGTGGCAACATCGCTATTTTCAATGGAACTCCCTGTATATTTTTAAATTTTCGAATTCGGTATATAATTTATGAGAAACTTTTCTTAATACTTCCCTATACCTATCTGTCGCCGTTTTTCAGGAATATATTAATTTCAATTTTTTTTAAATGAAAACCTGGACTTCCAATTATTATATCTGCCTCCTATAAAACAATTTTCAGCTGTAATTTTGGTTATCCCTCTAGGCATTTGATCTTTCGCTCACATCTTAGTTCAAGTATACAGGATGGTCCGGAAATTAATTTTTGTCGGTAACTTACAAAAATGCCAGATTTTTTTTTTAATGGAACACCCTGTATAATAATACGGATTTAAAAAGTTGATAAAATTAGCTTTCAGACTATGTATATACTTTGCCTATACCTAATTCTTCATGTTTTCGATTTGATATCAAGATTTATTTGAAGTCCTGTTTCCGTTAAAAAAAAAAAATTGAAATAATTATTTATTCCCCAGAAGCGGCGACAGATAGGTATAGGGAAGTATTAAGAAAAGTTGCTCATATTTGCTAAATTCGAAAATTTAAAAACAACCAGGGTGTTCCATTTAAAATAGCGATGTTGCTACTGGTTTAGAGTAGAAGCGGCAACACCGCATGGACAAAATTTTTTTAAGGTAGATCCATCATGGTCGCTTATCCCGGTTGCCAAATTTTTAGAATGCTCCGCTATTTAGTTCTCAATAAACGTCACTGTGGGACACCCATAAATACATACGAGGTGAGTTTGGAATGGTACAAAGTGTAGACACTTTTTACACTATCGACATTGTGGCGTTCGTTAATTAGTAGAAGTGTTCGGTGTACACTTTTTTTGTGTTTGGAAATGATTTGGTGTCCGAATGGTGGACACCGTTTACTCGGTACAAAATGATGGTGTATTCGGTGTCACACCGCCGATTACACCTTCATCACGTGATATAACACTGCACCACACGAACACCGCACTAGCACTGCACTAAAATCCCATTCCGAACTCAACTACGATATATAGATACGTCCGCGATGATGGAGCATATCGATACAAATTTGTCATATCGATATGAAAACTTGTATGTAAGAATTGTCATTTTTCATTTCATCACTGTCAGTAGTTTCAATTAGGTGGGTTCGGTTGCTCACTCCGTGCACTCCGAGTGACTCCATCCAGACTCCAGCCGTTCGGGTATTGCTTTTTGGCGTATTAGGGGTGACTCCATTAAAGTTCGACTATACGGAGTGAAGTACATGGAGTTCACTCCAACAGTTCCACCTCGGAAAGAGAATTTTTTAAAGTAAACATGCGCAAAAGTGAAATGTGGAAACTGTCAAGCTTATTATGTTCATTTTAAATGGGTCACTCTCGGCTTGGACACCCTGTATTGCTAGTATCGCGAGGGTTCGTACGCTAGCTATAAAAAGTGGTGCGCTAGCCTGCGCTAGGTGTCCTTATTCTGCGCTAGCATTTTGAGCAAGAAAAATTAACTGGGGGGGCTAGCGTTGATCTGCCCCCCCCCCCCCCGATTTCATCCCCTGGTATTACCACAGGGGTTGGTGCGCTAGCTCTCAAAAGTTGTGCGCTAGCCTGCGCTAGGTGTTCTTATTATGCGCTAGCATTTTGAGCAAGAAAAATTAACTGGGGGGGGCTAGCGTTAATCTGGCCCCCCCCGATTTCATCCCCTGGTATTACCACAGGGGTTGGTGCGCTAGCTCTCAAAAGTTGTGCGCTAGCCTGCGCTAGGTGTCCTCATTCTGCGCTAGCATTTTGAGACAAAAATATTAACTGGGGGGGCTAGCGTTAATCTGGCCCCCCCCGATCGCATCCCCTGCTACTTCCGCGGGGGTCGGTGCGCTAGCTTTTAAAAGTGGTGCGCTAGCCTGCGCTAGCTATCCTCTATCTGCGCTAGCTTTTTGAGCAAAAAAATTAAACTGGGGGGGGCCAGCTTAACTGAGCCCAGGTTTGCATTTTTTTTGCCCGAGGCAGCCAGAAGCCTAACGACGGCCCTGAATTTGTATTTATTTTTAACATGTTTTTTTTTTTTTTTTCATGTTGATATTTTATATTTTGTAAGTCAGGTATCACTATTACGTACAATTTTCATGCATATTTGTACTTTCACTTGAAGAGGGCGGCAGACAGTTCATTTGCCTAGGGCGCTAAAGTCATTTGCGCCGACCCTGCGTACCTAATGACTGGCCTAAAGGTGTTACCACAGCAAAGAATTTCTATGTGAAAAGTTTGTCGGTAAATGAAAACTCAATACCGAGCAACTGGTCAAGGCCTCGTCAATCGGTAAAATTGCCCGAGTATTGACTAGGCTTCCAAATCGAACTGGAACAAGTTATGTTTGTTATAAATCCACTCTTTTGCCAAAAGAATTCACCTAATGTTGCCACATGCCAAACTTGAAAAATAAAAGAAGAATGTCATTTGTATTTATTTATAAATATTTGATTATATTTTCTTGATGGATCCTTTATCTCCCATATAATTCAACTATTTCATTAAAAATCCACCTAAACAGGAATTGGTAATTCTTTTATTGAAATTGGATATAAACTTATTGTTGTTTAGATTCGGGTCAAGAAACAAATATTTTTTTCATCTGTTGGCAGTCCCGGTCACAGATCTATTAGGTAGTTACCCAAAAGGACCTTCCCAACTCATTTGTGTGGTGTTAGTAGGCTGTGAAGCTCTTGAGTAAGTTTTACATATTTGTTTGCCTCATTTTTCCATTTAGAGGAGGGCTTTAAATATCAATTTGGGAGGTGAACAAAAAGATAAAATCAAGTTTTTTCAAGCTAAAATGTGGAACGCAGTGTTTAAAACTGTGGCAGAAGCTGTTATAAGCTTAAATCAACGGCAATCAAGTCCAAGAACTGAAAATCCTGGAAATGTTAACATACAAGGACACATTAATCATATGCCAGTTGATGTGTCCATAAATCGGGGTGCAGGAAACTCGAGTGCCAATCCAAACTATAGACCACCACCACAGAACTCATTTGGCCCTTCTACCGATCATTTTAATAACAATGGAAATACAGGGTTAGTATCATTTATTTTTGGAACAAGCTGGCTTATGTTGCTTTTGGTTTCTTTATTTTATTTCAGCAAAAATGATAAATGTTTTATTTTTTAGGTATACTGGGCCTGTTCCATCAAAAACTCAAAAAAACTCTTCATATAATCGAGCCAGTAATAATTCTAATAATTCCTCAACAAAACAAAATGATAAGAAGTTTGTCGTAGTAGATAAACCTAAAACTAATAAGCCAAAAAACAATGATAATACATTTTGCATGGTGAAAATGCCTAGCAATGGCAATTTCAAGATCCACATTGAAAAAACTGGACCTACTGATTCCAGAAGAATGAATTCAAATTCTGCTAACAAGAATTCCAACAATGGCAATAATGATAATAAGCAGAAAAATAGAAACAAAAAATTTAGAAAACAGCAAACCAGTAGTTCTAATAATCGTCAAAACACTTGGATGTATGTTGGCAAACTTAAAATAGGTACAACCGAATCCGACTTGAGCTCTTACTTGAAAGTAAAATTTCCAAAAAACCAATTCACAGTACAGTCTTTGCCTTTGTACAAAGACGGAAAGTTGCCTTGTTTTAAGGTGCTCGTTGACAACTCCATATTGAATGAATTTGAGCTACTCGGTAATTGGCCTAATGGCGTAACTATCAAAAAATACCAAAATAATTTTAAAGCCTAAATGAAGCATTCTATATTGTTAGGATTTTGTATTGTATGTTAAGTTTTGTATTTACCCAGAAGCTAATGTAAGTTTAGGTTCCAATGTGCAAGCTGTGCTCGCAGATTACGCTTGCCCAACTCAGCTTAGTTGAGCAGTGGAACAATTGTATTGGTTTCTGTCAAAGAGCAGCCTCACTCTCTGCGATGGCCAAGAAGGCTTGGGCAGAGAAAACGATTTGAGTAAAACACCTTTTGAAGCTAGATGAAAACTAGGTATTATTTTATAAAATTTAGGTTTCTTGTTTATTTGAGCTTTAATGCGTGCAAGACTATGTCCTTTGATATTTGTACATAAACAGTTAGAGAATTTTTATTCCTCTGATAAGCTATAACTTGACAGTAGCTGAGTTTAGTAACTCAAAGGGCTAGAAACTGAATAATTTTTTTGTTAATTATAATGTGGTGTACGGTTAAATAAAATAAAATATATTATATAGTGTAATTGTTTGTACTATGTATTTTAATTCAAATAAAAAAATATATATATGAAAACAATAATTTCTATTCTAATATGTAAGTAAAGTGTACCTAGTTGTAATAGTTATTAGAAACACATGCACCTCACACTTGGCTGCTCCACCAAACTCCGCTACGCTTCTTTCAGTGAACGGCAGACTTGACAATGTCTGGTTCGATGAGGAATATCTTTAGCACATCAATATTTGGGATTTAGATAAGAATCACCAAAAACAAGCTATAAAACATGATCATGAAAATAGATTACCAAAAAAAATCAAGCACAAATGTTGGACACAGGGTTGGCAAAAATCCAGAGTGGATAGTAAATTTTATTTTGAGTTTGGTCTCACAAATTTATTTCAATTTTCTCTCTGTAAACGCAATCTTTTCAAAAAACGGTTTTTTATTTGTCCTCTTTTTGAAACATTTGGTTAAGATTTGAACTGATCAAGCTATACGGAATAGCATTTTTTCAAAGTCTTTGAAGCTATAAACTGAAAATTCAAAACTAACTTTCCAAGAACAAAATGAAGCAGATAATCAGTAAATTCTGCTGCAGTCCTCAAAAGGCGCAGGAGCTCTTCTTGAATATATATGGCAGTTTTTCTCAATTTTTATTTGTCTCTGGAAGTTGAGAACTGCTTTGAAAAGTTAAAAGCATTAATTATCAGTCTTCAGAATTTCGAGAAGGCAGAAGCCATCCAAAACTGTCCCCTTCCAAAGCCTTTGTCGTTGGAAGCTATAAATACCTATGAAACTCTTTCACGCCCCTGAGTTACTCAATATGCAATTTCTAGAGTCAATATGAAGCAAAAAAATTCTAATTAAGCCATCCCAAATATCTTTCAGTGTAGAAAACGGACATTACGGAATCATCCGAATGCCCTTTGGATTAAAAAATGTCCACGCAACATTCCAACAGGTAATGATGAATGACGTGTTTTCTGGATCTCTACTGAAATTCGGATTTATTTCTGCTGAATTTTCTTGAAATTTCGAAAAAATGATTTGTGATAGAAATATTTTCTGGTGTTCTAAATTTTATTTTTGATGGAACTAAAGCTACGATAATTCCATCAGAAATATCCAAGCTCTAAATCAGCTGTAAAACATTTTGATTGTACCTTCGCTTCACTTAAAAATAAGAGTCTCCACTAGTGTGCAAAACTGAGACGATTACTATGTTTCTTTGTATCTTCAGTAGTAGTGTAAGAGCACTTGTTGTAAGTACATATAACTTCATGCTTTGCCTTTATATGTTGACCAACAGTGGTTATGAATCCCTTAAAATCGCAATAGGTAGTTAAATTTTATAACTATCATACCTCCATCATTGTGCTTGTTAACGTGAGACGTGTCAGAGGGGTTTTTAGACCATTTAAAGTGATATGACCCGCAGCACCTCAAATTTCATCCCTTAGGAGGGTTTAAACCCTATTTTGTGACTTTTTTTATAACTATGACAAGTTTCATGCTTTTAACCCAATTTGCTACATTTTACCCGATTTTAATGGGAACAAAGTTCACAATTGTGCAATTTATTTTTTCTCTTTGACTCCCCCCTTTCTGCGTTCTCCCTCAAGCCCAACCTTGAACTTCACCGTTATTTGACTGAAGATGCATCACTAAATGCCCGTTAAATAATATTTTATCTGTAGTCTCAAATAATGAACAGATATTGCAAATATGTTGTCAATCTGAAGAATCATTGCAACTTTGTGGATCGTTTTCTTCTAATGTTTTCCTTGCTGATGTTTCAGTTTCAATAACATTTTTCTTGATACTTTAAAATTCTTACATTTTGAACATTTTATAAATAGCCATTCTGTCACAATACTTGCAGAATAACTACACAATTCTCGGTTGACATTAACTAAATGAAATAATAATGATCTTACAGAATTTCCTTGAAAGGAGCAATGATAACATGCAAAATTTGATTTTTTTGGGGGACTTTCAAGTGACTTTTTCCAGGCTGCTTCAACCCTGCGTTGGTAATGTGGGGTACCATATACCCCAGCTGAATTTACGCGTCTGTAACTTTAAATATAGTAATATTGATGGCTTCATCTTTGGAGTACCTTCCAAAAAAACATTCCTCCGTTACGTGCGCTCATTCCTAGACTCTTCCAGTCGCGTTGTACTTTCTACGGGACCGGTAAAGTGCTCTTGGGTATGTCATACCCCACCTTACGGAATTTGTGATTTTTACTGCTGCTGTCATAGGTCATCAAGGTAGGTGTTTTTATTTATTTTTAGGGAGATATTTTTTGTTTTGGCTTGATCAAGATGGAATAACTTCACTAATACTTGTAGATGGCGCTAGCGCTAGTAAAGTCATATCGAGTGAATCGCTTACAGAATCCCTGAACTGGTCTAGCGCTACGTTGAAAAATAGTGGATCTCAATGAAGTCGAAATTCGAGAAGCCATAGGAAGACCTCTAAAAGGGCTAAGATTTAGCAAGAGGTGTTACGTTTGTCCAAGATGAAAAGACAGAAAGTCATTTTATACTTGTTTTTTGTGCACGGGGTTCATATGCATGGAACATGGAAACCAAATTTTGATGAATGTAAGACATTGGATAGACAAGAAAACACACAAATTATTTTAGAATCTGTGAGTCTCATTTTTAAAAAATTCTCTGGTTTCGTTCAAACGACTAACTATAACCTGCGTCAGGATAATTTGCCTTTGCCAGTACCTAGATTTACTCTTACAAAAAATTCAGTTATATACGAAAGTATAAAATTTTTTAATCATCTACCTCAACAAATAAAGAACTGTAACAGATATGATATATTTCGCTCATTAGTCAGGCAACATCTAGTCACTAAAGCTTTTTATAGTCTTAAGGAATTTTATGATCATGTGTGTTAGGTAGAGGATCCAATTGGAAAATAGGGTATAATTTTTATAGGTTTTGGTACATGTTGAGTTATAGAATACAATGCGCTGAGTGCGCCTTCCCTTCACAAAACAGTCACACAAATTATAGTTTGTTTTTTACTTTTACCACATAGATGTTTTACTCTTTGTTGTTTGTTTTTTATATCGTTTGTTTTTTATTTTATTTTTATACTGACTACTAAAAAGTTAAATTTTATTTATTTATTTATATTTATTCTGTTTTTTTTTTTTTTCTTGTAAAGTTCTTATTTATGTTTATTAACCTAATTTGCACCATAAGTTTATAGTTTGAACTAGTGATTTGATTCATGATTTTTGTCTTTTTTAAGGTTCATAATTGTGGTAAAAATTTAACTTAATTTACTTAGAATTAATTAGTAATAAGAATTTTGCTTTGTCAATGAAAAACAATGATATTTTTTAGACAATAAAGCTTATTTTGATTTGATTTGATGAAACATTTCGTGCACCACTATATATTTTTGTTAATTTGTACTATCAACTTCACGCCAATTTAAGTTTTAAGTGAGAATTTTGGTTTATTTTCTTTTCCTGGGAGTGTCACCTTCGTTTGTATTTTTTTTTTCAGTTAATGAAACCGTTTTAACAATGGTTCTTGACTATTTATTTATGAATATTTTGTGAAAAATTTTCAGTTATTTAGCATCAAAACAACAAATGAAAACATATAACTTTACGAAAATATCCATATTTTCCAGGTTTCTATAAAAAGAAAATGGGGTATCTCATACCCCACCTTACCATATTTGATATAATTTTTCACCTTACCAACGCAGGGTAAAACCAACGGAGACTTTTGTTGTATCAGAAAATTTTTGGGAGTAAAAAAAGGCAGCAAAAAAAAAAATAATAAAAAAAAAAATAAAAAAATAAAAAAAAATCCACTTTTGATCCAAGTGTCCTATTATTAGCTCTTGTGGCCTTTTATATATTTTTGTAATATTTTCTTTATCTTAAATATTTCGGTAGGACTTTTGTATGGATGGTTATTTGTGTTAATTTATATGGAAATATCAATCCAAAAGCCAAAGTAGAGAAAATTGTTTGCCATCCCTGCAGAGCTGGGCAGTAGCTAGGCTAGTAGTTAAGCTACTAGCTTAGCTACTTTTTTGGTAGCTAATAACTTATTCAAGCTACTTTGAAAAAAAAGTAGCTTGTAGCTGTAGCTTTTGGTAATGCGTTTCAAGTATTCATAAGCTACTGTGAAAAGTAGCTAGCTACTAAAACAAGCTACTTAAGCCTCTTTTGGTAGATAGTTACTAGTTATTTTATTTAGGTATTAATGGCGGAAAGTATCATTTACCGCGCGAGGGTGTGGTTAACGATACTCAACGCCCAAAATACTTATTACGTTTTATGCGCAGCGGACTCTTCTAGTTCAAAAATAAAATAACTACCTATACCTATAATAAAATGGCATCCATTCGACATTGTTTTCAAAAATAAACAGTTTTCCCCTTATAAAGGCACGTTTCCACCAACCTATCTCCCGCGTTTAAATTTACCGCTCGATAAAAGTAACTTTATACTTTAATTGCTCAAGCTACAATTATCATTTTCCGGAAAATTCTTATCCTGCCTTGCTTAGACTAGTTTCTAGTTATCTCTGTAGGTACCCATGTTTTATGTGTCCTATTTTATTCTCGCATTCGCAGATCACTGTGATCAAAGTGAACCTAATAAATTAATGTCCAGTGGTTTTTGACAAAAATATGGATACTACTTCTTAGAGAAAGTTAATATGTTATTTTCGTATGATGATATTATGAAATTAAATTAGGTTAGGCATGTATGTACATTGATAAAAGTAGCTTAAATAGTAGCTTCCACTAATTCAAAATGTAGTTAAGTTGCTAATAGCTTAGCTACTTTTTCAAAGAGGTAGTTGAGCTACTGAGTAACTTAGCACTAATATAAAGTAGCTTGTAGCTTGTAGCTAGCTACTTTTTCCAAGTAGCTTGCCCAGCTCTGCATCCCTGGTTGGACAGAAGCCAAAGAAGAACGAATACTGCCAAAATCTGTTACCAAATGCAGAGAAACAGACAAAACAAGTATATAAGGATAAAGAATGTTTAATTAGCAAGATAAATGTCTACCAAAAAAACTTATAAACATACAAATATTCTCCTGGAATTTTCCTTTCCAAAACAATTTCATTCTTCAATCCAATTTTTGCCAAAATATCTACAATCTCTTCAATTTTGTTCTCTCTCAACAACAATAAATAGCACACCCCCTTTGAACTTAAAATATCAGGCAAAATTTTCAAGAAATCATTTATAATCAAACGTCCGTTACTGCCACCTGCCCAAGCCCTATTCAATCCTCTACCATGAATTTCCTCATTTTCAGTAACAACATAAGGAGGATTAAATAGGATTACATCGAAACAACATTTGAAAAACGAATTCAAGTTCATGCCAATTGGTTCTACATTGACACTATTCATTGAAGCAGTTTTTTTGGTAGCCTCACAAGCACTAATATTGACATCTGTACTAAAATAAGAGCAAGATTTTTTTAGGATTGTTGCTAGAGCCGTTATAAGAATACCACTTCCACTGCCTATTTCACAAGCTAATGTGGGATTTCTTTTAATAAAAAAATGTTGGTCTTTTTCTAGGGCATCTAGGAATAAATGAGTATCTTCACTAGGTTCATATACGTTAGGATATTCTTTAAGGTCGTAAATGGGCGTTGATAATGTCATTGTTTTGGTGATTCAGGATCTTCAACTGTATTATTCAAAAGTACTTTTCTCTTTACAGTTTCTTTGTCGATGGACATGTGAACTTTATTTAGTCGTTCCTGTGCATTCTAAATGAAGAAAGATGTTCATTTAATTAGTTCAATTGTATTTGTTTCTTACCTGTAATATATTTGATAAAACTGTGACTCTTTGTTTAGCATTAATTAACTTCTTCAAATAAATTTCTAAATCTATGGAATGTTGCTGGGCTTCAGATACCTTTTTCAGTTCCTCGCTGAGGCTCTCAATACACTGTTTCAGTTCTAACTGGGAAATTCTAAATATGAAATGGATTATTATAAGAGTAGGACAAATGTGTGAAATTTACCTGGTCGCTCTTACTCTTTCGTCCAATTGATCAACTGTGGGCTTGATAAGGCCCATCAACCCTTCGGCTATCGTGTCTCTGGTTGGATTTTCGCAAAAGTTTTCGGTATTTTCGTCTATAGATGTTGCTGTGCTTTCGGTATCATCATTATCCATTTTAAAATTTTTGCCTGAATGGCTGGATGATTTGTTTTGACTTTTATTGACATTTGTTTGTTTTTTTAAGGTTATGTCGATCCAATCAATCCTAGTAGCGAATTCTTCTGGCAAAAAAGAGTCGCTCTAGAGTGGAACACCTACCATCAAAAACTCAGTGCAACAACTGCAACACCACGGTGTTCACATTAAATTGTCAATTTTTTTCATGGTTCCAACATTTTTGTTCCTATATTATCCTCTTTTCACTTAGGGCCAAATTATGGACCAACTGGTAAGTGTCTGGTTGTTACCTAGCAGGTACTTTCTATTCTCTAGTGCATAGAAAGTACCTGCTAGGTAACAACCAGATGTTTACCAGTCAGTCCATAATTTGGCCCTTATAAAAATAAACATTAAAACATTATTTGACTCATTTTTATTATTCAAGAGTTTCATTGTTTCGATTTTTTCTGCAGTGGTTCATCTGTGTCCATGTCTTCGTCTTCACTTTCTTCATCAGAAACAACCAAAACGGATTCTTCAACAATCGTGTCCATATTTTCAACTAGCATAACAGATTTTCCATGACGCCGTCCGGTTGCGTTAACAATTACCTTCCTGGAAATACATAATTTAAAAAAAAAAGAATCTTCTTGATGGGCAATAATTACCTTGGCAAATTCATAACAGAGTTTTTCGATTGTAACTCGTTTAGGCCAAATAAGAATCCCAAACTGATAACGTCGTAAGGATTTCTGATGTGCATGTAAAACTCTGCACCACTTGAAAAAATAATGTTTTTTGATTTGCCATAAGTGTGAAACAGATGAGAGATGTTAATTAGATTTTTTCTCTTTGTAGAATCTTCTATGGCTGGGCCATAAGTTAGTTCTAAATGGTAATTTCTGTCCACTAGTTGAGTAAATAATCTATGAAATAATTAAATGTTAATTTCAATTAAAGCAATGGTAAAATAACTAAAATTTGTAGTATCATCTTACTTTCTTTGTAGTCTTAAATTTAATCTAGTTTCCACATCGAAACTTAGAATATCAGCTTCCAAGCTGCTACATACAAATGTTAAGGCTTCCCTTGTGACTGGTATCACTCCAAATAAATCATATTTTTTAAAATTGATTGATTTGAGATACTTGTGAAGAGTATCTTGACTTGAAAATTTCAAAGTTAATCTGTTTAGAAAAGTTAAACTTTCATAATTTAATGCTGCTGCTGTTTCTTTGATTGGGTTAAGATCGAAAGGTTCTGGTAAACAATCTAAAGTTTCTCGAGGTTCACCCTTTTTCTTCTTCTTTTTAGTCTCTGGGATCGAGTCTACATCTATTAATTGGTTGACTGCTACAGTGCGATAGCCTAAAACAAAGAAATTACTACTTTAATTCAGTTCAAGAGACATTTTATGGATTTTTGCCAGATTTGTCCACAAAAAAGTATCAATAATCAGCTTGCAAGCAGTTATCACATGAAGGCTGAACTCACTCACCTAGGGAATACAGAGTTTCCAATGTTCGCCTCAAGTTATTTTGAAAACATTTTTCATGCACATTTAAATCGTAAAAGCCTTTTTGATTACAGGTGAGCATTTTTTTACTTATTATTTAATTAAAAATTGAGCTACGAACGAAGGAATACATTGAGGAATACCATTCTTTAGTACTTAAATTTTGAAATAACCATAACCTCGAAAGAGAAAACATAAACAAAGCACAAAACATGACATGAGGACCATGAGGTGGAGTCGTTGGAGTGGAGTGAAACTCGATTTGGAGTGAAAAACCAGTAATTGTGGAGCACGCCTGCTACTCAGGAGTAACTCAAATGGGTTACTGGAAAGCACCTCAGAAAAACTGAAAAGTCTTCTTTTTTTTTGTCAAAGTCAAGCAAATCGCCGTATTTGACGACTATTATGAGGTTCATCAAATACGTTGTTTTCCATGTTTTATGATGGATGTTCACCTAAATCCCATATATTACTTTTCGAAATAGGCAATAGGTGGGAACAAGATGGCGGCGTTTTCAATATGTCGCCACTGTGGGTAATAGAGTCATTGTTGAAATCACTGTAGAAATCACCTTGGGCGTCACACCAGCCATGAATAATTTATGGCGTGTGCACTCGGTGTCACACCTAGTGCGATTTCGAACGCACCCTTGACGTTATATTGGTCAAAAGTTTTCGAATTAAAATGTCAAAAGTCAAAACATAAATTCGTTCAAAACATAAAATTCGTTAAAAAACGTAAACGTTTGTTTTTTCAGTTTCTGTGTAAATTCAAAAATCAGAATAGAATTCAGTTCTGTGAAATCTGAAATCCTTGGTGGAAGCAACAGGCGCTTGAATTGCCGACTGGTGTGGTGCCACAGACTACAAAGAAGTGGTGAGAAATTACTAACCAATTTACCTTTTTTATATTTGCAATCCTCTGTTGTATTGGCAATTTACCCAACCCTAAATTCAAATCCCATCAAAAAAATAATGACCCTGGGGGGGCGACCGCCCAGTTCGACAAATAGCTAAACCAAATAACAATGAAAGACAGGAGCCCAATCCAAAAAAAACTAAAAATTAAAATTCAAAAGTAGCTTTATTCGTTTAAATACATTAGTAGTTCACAAAGCCATGCTTAAAATTATTTGCACATGCATATAGTCTGGCTAGCCAAAGGGCGAACTCCAAAAGAATTTGCTGCTTTGCCAAACTTGACAGAAACAATGATAAACAAGTTGGTGACATATTTTTTTTGCTGTATGGGCATGTGTAGTATTTCGAAATAGAAAAAAATCCGGCAACATTGCGAAATGATGGATGTAGAGAGGGGTGATTATTCAGAGGCATGATTCTATTGGTTAGAGTCTGAACGACAGCACGCAGTGGCGTGGATATTGGCAAAACTAGAGAATTTTTTTCTAATAATTTAATTGGTTTATTTGCTTGGTGTTTCCGGTTCCACTGAACCGAAAGCCATGGCTGTCATCAGGCGGTGTCAGTTGAGGTGTCAGTGGATATTTTTAGGTTACGCCCTAGTTTTCTTCCCCCTTTCGTCTCTACCAAGTTACCACTTGCCAAACTATACCTATATCACTAGTTGAAAAATAAAACAAATAGTCAACCATCCAAGGACCTTTTTTTTCAGTTATACATGTAAACCCCATACTTTGTGAGTGGCTTGCTTACATCAAGTCCTACAACTTTTCCTCTACGACTTTTCTCGGAAATGGCACGTATGCGCGCAGGCGACTCGCAAACATGTCGATCTGACGTAGCTATGTTTCCTGATACATGTAGGTAAATCTAATTTTACGAATACTGTTTGATTTTTATGTCTAAATCACGGAAATCAACTTGGCCGACAAAAATAATGGCAAATTGGGGGAGTCCGATACCCCCAAAATGTCGATCTGACGTGGTTATGTTTCTTGATACATGAAAATCTAATTTCACGAATAATGTTTGATTTTTATTTCTAAATCACGGAAATCAACTTGGCCGACAAAAATAATTGCAAATTGGGGGAGTCCGATACCCCTAAAATGTTTGCGAGTCGCCTGCGCGCATACGTGCCATTTCCGAGAAAAGTCGTAGAGGAAAAGTTGTAGGACTTGATGTAAGCAAGCCACTCACAAAGTATGGGGTTTACATGTATAACTGAAAAAAAAGGTCCTTGGTAGAGGTGGGTTGCGATTTCACGAACTGTGACTTTGTCACTGCTACTCGTCTGTCACAGTCACGGCCTGCTCCAGTCCCAGTCAAGTAGCAGTGACATTTTGTCACTGCCTGCTTCAAGCTCCGACCGATGCAGCGCGGACAAAACTTGAGCTAAGTGATGCGAACGAAATAATATAATATTAAAAATCGCATTGCAGTCACGCCAAATAGAAACTGCTACTGCAGAGGACAGGCCAGAAACTGGAACATCTTTCTCGGCCGTGACTGATGACTGTGATTATGCCATGTTGCGACGTAGCATTACCATAATATTAGCAGTACGGCCGTCAACCAAGGTAAAACTGCTCCAAAAAATCACTGCTATTTGTCACAGTGACACGACTGGAGCAGTCACGTCTTGTCACAGTTCCATTAAAATCGCAGATTGGCCCACCTCTAGTCCTTGGATGGTTGACTAAAACCTATTTAATTATATCCAGCTTAAAGCCAAATTGAGCACCAACAAGTATGGCATAATCACAGTCACTATCCATATCATGTCCGGAACTTGTTCAAAGTGTCATGAGGATTGCATATTTAAGGAAAGCAAAAGCGAACTTTTTGGGTTTCCGTGCGATGCGTGCAAGGATGTCTGGTGTAAAAGATGTGCTAACTTCTCAACAACAGATGTACGTGCATTGATCCAGGTTGCCAAGCGCACTCTCCCGTTTTTTTGTGCGGATTGTATGGACTCCATCAAACAACTTCCTCTGCTTAAGGTTGAAGTGAAGGAATCGATTAAGGAGGTTCCACTGCTGAAGGATGAGTTCAAAAAACTTCAATCTGAAGTTAATGAAATTAAAGAAAACTTGAATAAAGCAAAGAGCACATATGCTGAGGTTACCAAAATAATAAATGAAGCCGAATTGATAAGAACAAGTGTTAATAAACTCGAAAAAAAGGTTGAGGATTTTAAATCCCAAGACAAAGAAAACTTGGTTCCAGCAATTGATGAAATCAGTGAAAGAGCGAAACGGTCCTTGAATATAATTGTATTTGGGGTTCCTGAAATAAAAAATCTGAACAAGGAAGAACGGAATATAAAAGAGAAGGAGGGGGCCGTATCAATACTAAACTCACTAGATGAATCCGTACCCACTGAAAATATCAAATTGTACAGATTGGGAGGATATGATTTAAATAAGGTTAGACCTATAAAGGTTATGTTTGAAACAAAGGAAGATGCTTTAAAAATTTTAAAGAGCAAAAGCAAACTAGATGAATCGAAAGGAATATATATCAAGGGCGATCTAACTCTCCTTCAACAGAAGTACTTGAAGGAAGTTGTAGCCGAACTAAAAGCCCGAAAGGAAAGCGGTGAGTCCAACCTTAAAATTAAATACCATAACTCTATTCCAAAAATTATAAAGATCAAGCAAGGTCCAAAAAACTAATAAGCAACAATCAGGGTAGCAGTTTGGAGATTGAAATCACTTTTTGGTACAGTAACTTGCAATCTATTGCCAATAAAATAGATGAATGGTCAGTGTCAATACAGAAACATAATCCTGCATGCATCTTAGTAACAGAGACTTGGCTTAATGAGAACATTGTTGATAGTATTGTTGGGATTGATGGGTATAGTGTATTCCGCCAAGACAGAGAAAATCAAACTGGAGGTGGAGTGTGTGTTTTGGTTAAGGATGAGCTGAATGGACACAAAGTATATTCTACAGTAAACAATCAATTTAATACATTAGCCCCAATACAGTCATTGTGGATTGATATAAAGGTCTGTAACATCAAATTTCTGGTCTCTTGTATATACAGAACGGATTATTCTAGTGAGGAAAATGATAATATTATGATCAACTCAATTAAGCGTGCCTGTTCATTGGATATGCCCGTTTATATTATGGGGGATTTCAACTATCGGTATATAGATTGGAAGAATCTTAATCTGTCCAACCCAGACAAACAAAATCGACTTTTTTTGGACAACTATCTTGAAACTAATGCTTACCAAATGGTTGATTTCCCAACACGTTTCCGAAATGACCAAGTTTCACTACTTGATCTAGTCTTCACCAATGATAAGAAACTGCTATATAACTTGGAACCCGAGCCACCCATAGGAAAGAGCGACCATGTCGTCATCATTGGAAAAAGTCAACTAAAGTGTGAACTGCGTCCAACGAAAACTGTATTGAAACGCAACTTCTTCAGTGCCGACTATGAGAAAATCAATAGTTTTCTGGCTGAGCAAAATTTTGCTGCCTCGGGTGATGTGTTCCACACGTGCATGTCAGTCTTAAGCAGTGCTATAGACAAGTTCATTCCTTTGAAACCAGGTAAAACAAACCCACAGAAACCGTGGCTAAACCAGTTCATATTTAAACAAATAGAAAAGAAACGAGGTCTATGGGACAAATACAAAAAATCAGCTACAGATGACAATTACAAAAAATATCGCGAACAAAACAACTACCTAACAAGTGTAATTAGAAAGTCAAGAAAAGACTATGAATGCAACATTGCTTCTCAGAGCTCAGATAAAATATTTTTCAAGTATGTGAATAAAACACTATCAACCAAAGTTTCAACAATAACATTAAAGAATGAAGCGGATGAACTTTTGACTGACGACTTTGATGTAGCGGAATGCTTTGCAAACCAATTTGAAAAGGTATTCACCAAAGGAAATCAAAACGAAATGCCACTAATTCCGGAATACCTACGTGCAACTTCAAAGATGTCAAATATTGACTTATCTCCTGATAAGGTGTATGAAGCAATAAAATCGTTGAAGACGGATTCCAGCCCAGGCCCTGATGGAATTCCAGCAGTGTTCCTGCAAAATTGTGCAGCCATCCTGAGCCAACCCTTGTCTGATCTCATGAAAAGTATTTTTGAAGCTCACAACTTTCCTGAGACTTGGTCAACATCGTTTGTGATTCCAATATACAAAAAAGGAGACAAAACCGCTCCATCGAACTATCGTCCAATAAGTTTGACGTGCAATCTATGCAAGTGTATGGAAAAAATTGTGGTGAAACAGTTAACCCCATTTGTACTGGAGCAAAATCCATTACTGAAGCACCAACATGGTTTTCTTCCAGGGCGTTCTACAACAACCAACCTTACACTATGCTTGGACGATTGGACAAGGGACTTTGACAATAACGAGCAAGTGGATGTGATATATCTCGACTTTGAGAAGGCGTTCGATAAAGTGTGTCACAGTTATCTCCTGCACAAAATACATCACTTTGGCATTGCTGGGAACCTATTACAATTTGTATCAAATTTTCTATTAAACCGATGCTACCAAGTAAGAATAAATGCAATCTTTTCAGACAGAAGAAAAGTGCAGAGTGGGGTGCCTCAGGGATCAGTACTGGGTCCTCTACTTTTTTTATTGTATGTCAGCGATATGACATCTAATATCCAAACCAGGGTTCTACTTTTTGCCGACGACACGAAATTGTATGCAAAGGCCGCAGAACACAAGAAATTGCAAGAAGATCTCAGAGCTATAGAAGTGTGGTCCAATACGTGGAAAATGAGGCTAAACGAAGAAAAATGTACTATCTTGAGCATTGGAACCAACACCACTGAGTATGCCTACAAAATAAACAATGTCGAGCTGAAGCATGTGAGGGAGCAATTGGATCTAGGTGTCATAGTAACCTATAATCTGAAATGGGAGATGCACATATCAAAAATTGCCAAAAAATCCAACTCATACATATACCTTGTGAAAAAGGCCTTTGAAGACCAGTCGTGCAACACCATTATGAAACTATAAATCTTTCATACGTCCAAAACTAGAATACGCCCACTCAGTTTGGAATCCGTACTTCATAAAGGATATCGAGATACTAGAGCGAGTGCAGAGACGAGTAACAAAAATTCCACCATCACTCCGTAATGAAGATTACCTTACTCGACTATCCACCCTGGGACTCACTTCTTTGAGGGAAAGGCGTCAGAGAGGAGATCTGATCGAGACATACAAGATTATTCGAAATGGCTACTCCTGTAACCTTGACATCTTCACCTTCAATAACAACCCCCATCTACGAGGTCATACTTTGAAGTTGTGCAAGGAAAAAACCGCCAAGCTTCCAAGAAGAAACTTCATAGCAAATCGAATTGTCTACCCATGGAACAGCCTGTCAAATTCTACAGTCACCGCCCAGAGTCTGAATTCTTTCAAGAATAAGGTCGACACCGATATGAGTGCATTACTCCATGTGGATATTCATTATGGACAATAAGTTCTTACCAAAAACACGACGATAAACTTACGAGTAATCCAATAGTTTCATCAGTGTAAACTGCTTACTATTGTATCATAATAATAATAAAGTACAGTGAAACAAATAAAATGAAATAAAAGTTTTGTCCGCCTTGGACCATAATGCTATTTATTTCAAGATTTTGCAAAAAATGTGTCCAAAGTATAATACCTATGCCCTCGTCTATGTCCTACAGAAAAATGAGTTCTTTACTAATGTCAAATGTGGAATGGGCAAGTGTAGCACTTGTTGGCGTTGAGCTCAATTCTGCACTTGTCTATCCAGCTCCTGATTAAATTTATAAGACAACACGTACAGTCGGAATCATTGCAATTGGCACACACTCTTTAAAATCCCCCGTATTAAGTCAAAATTCTAACCAATAAATCTATTTAGTGCAGCATTTTGCTATTACTGTGTGTCAGATTTGACACATTACGAGGGATATTTACATAGTGTGTGCCAATTGCAATGATTTCCACTGTACACTTTCAAGAATGAATATATAGTCTGGCAAGTGGTAACTTCATAGAGGCGAAAGGGGAAAGAAGGGGAAGAAAAGTCGGGTGTAACCTGACACCTCAACTAACACCGCCTAATGAAAACTAGTCTTTGGGTTCAGTGGCACCAAAAACAGCAAGGAATTAAGAATTAAACCAATAAAATTATTAGAAAAAGAAGTTCTTTAGTTTCGCCAATAACCACGCCACTGTGCTGTCGTTCAGGCTCTAACCAATAAAATCATGCCTCTGAATAATCACGCCTCTACATCCATCATTTCGTAATGTTACCGGATTTTTTTCTATTTCGAAATACTAGGTACACATTATGCCCATATTGCAAAAAAAAATATGTCACCAACTTGTTTTTTATTGTTTCCGTCAAGTTTGGCAAAGCAGCAAATTCTATTGCAATTCGCCATTTGGCTAGCCAGACTATACAGCGTAAGGTTAAAATTTTATGCTGCAGAAATAGAGGTCTGCACTCGGGTCTGCATGAACATCCCCTTTTGACTCTACATACATTTTTAAGTGCTCTCTTCTGCAACACATATGTTCAGGTCTCAATGAATTTAAGGAAAAAGGTCAATGACAAATCAAATTTTTCATGCTCTGATGCAGCTATTCAAACAGACAAAATAGCAGCTACTCAAAATAATACTCTGCACAATGAAAAAATTGAACTGGATACTGCTAAAAATGAAAAACCATTTGCAAAACCAGCAAGCAAACTCCTATTGTTATGCGATCAAATGGGTAGAGGACTGGATTCAAAGTTAAGATATTTGCTTGATCCAACCAAATTCAGTGTACAGAGTGTTATGAAACCATATGCATGTTTCGAAGCAGTGACCGAGAATGTGAGTGCCTTAACAAATAATTTTGACTCTAATGACCATGTAGTGATTATGGCCAGCTACAATGATTATTCTCTTAGAAACGTAGCTCCCAATTATTCGTCCATATTAAAATGCCTAAAAGAATGTACCCATACCAATGTAATAATTTTGTCACCCCCAATTTGTTTAAAATGTCCAAACAATTGTATGGCATTTAATATTAGACTTAGGAACTTGATTTACAATTTTGACAAATGTACTCCAAATAAATTAAATTTTGTTGATATCTACGATAACAGAGGAAGAAAGAATACTAATTTTAAAATTTCTGAAAAAATCTGTAGTCTGGTCAATTTTTCTAACATTAAAAATCTAACTTATATCAAGCTTGATGAAAATATCAGTAATCTTTCAACTAATTATTCTCAGAGTTTCAATAGCAGCACATCAATAGGTGATTTCTCATGCATATCAAATAACTCACAGTTTATTAATAACCATTCTTCCAATGAGAGATCTCCCGGTGTACAAAATTTTCATCAAGCAGAACAAGTCCCAATAATAACCTAAACTTAACTATATTTTATCAGAACTGTGGGGGAGTAAAAACTAAATTAGATAGTCTTAAGTACAATATTCTAAATAACAATAATTATGATATTATTGATTTAGGTGAAACTTGGTTAAATGATTCCATAAATACTGCAGAATTTTGCTTCTGTAATAGAATTACATTTAGAAAAGATAGGAATGGTTCTCTTACCAGTAAATTTCAGGGTGGTGGTGTCTTCTTGGCGGTAAAGAATATCTACGATGTCTCTGAAGTTAGAATGTTTGATGATGAACAGGAGGCACTATGTATCCAGATTAAACTGAAAGGTAATCAAATTTTGTTCGTGGTTTTGATCTATATTGTGCCAAATAGTCCTAGGGAGGTTTATGAAAGGTTTTATGAAAAAATTGAAAATAATCTAATTAAAATAGATAATTCTGAAGTTATTGTTATAGGTGATTTTAATATTCCTGGATATGTAAACACTCTTTCATGCAATAGTATAGTAAATGACCTAAGGGCATTTCTTGCTTTTAATCACTGTCAACAAGTAAACCAAATTAGAAATCAGAATAATGTTATCTTGGACCTTGTACTTGCCTCCTTCGATAATGTTTGTGTTGAGTCTACGGGTGATTTTCTGGAACCAATAGTCAGGCACCAGGCACCATCCTTGTTTGAGTGTGGATTTGCTGACAGGATCTCCTGCCAAATTTTGTAAAATTCAGCCCTCAACCAAATTTAATTTCAGAAAAGCAAACTTTTATAGTATGTACAATCTTTTTCGAAATCAGAACTGGGATTTCCTTTATGGTATTAAAGATGTTAATAAGGCTTTGGAAACTTTTTATAGGACTTTGGAGAGCATTTTTGTAAAATGTGTTCCCAAATCAACACAAGGTGACAAAAAGTATCCAATATGGTTCAATATTGAAATAATAAAATTACTAAAAGAAAAACATAAATGTCGAATAAAATCAAACAAAACTAAATCTCTTTATTGGAAAACTAAATATACTAACTTAAGAACAACAATTAAAAATAAAATTCAATTAGCCCACAAAAAATATTTGATTGACGTTGAAAATAGCTTAGTCTCCAATCCTAAATACTTTTGGTCATACTTAAAGGGTTTAAAGGATAGTCCTGACTTACTTAATGAAATGAATTTAGATAATAATATTTACTCAGAACGTGGCAGATGGGTTTGCTGGCTTTTTTTTAAGTCAGTTTATGTTGATATTGGACAAGTCAATTGTGGCTCAACTAAAGTGCAGTCTCATTTTTGTGAAAAATTAATTACAAAGGCGGACATTGAAAATGCCTTGAAGAAAATTAAACCTAACAAGGCAATCGGACCTGATGGTGTTCCGGCCTATATTTTTAAAGGTTGTGCTGAGCATTTATTGAGCCCCCTTCAGTTTTCATTTAATTTGGTCATCAAAACCTCAATATATCCTGATAAATGGAAGGTAGCCAAGGTCATACCAATTTATAAGAATGGCATAAGGCAAGACATTAGAAACTACCGCCCTATATCTATTGTGTGCGCTGTATCTTCGGCTGTATCTAAAATATTTGCGGTCATAATTTTAGAGATTTTATATAACGAAGTTGCAGCAAAACTTTCCCCCAATCAGCATGGTTTTTTGCCAAAAAAATCAACATTTACCAATCTGGCATGTTTTTCACAATATATCCATAATGCCTTAAACAACAAAACTCAAGTTGACGTAATTTATACAGACATGGAGAAGGCATTTGATAGAGTTAGTCACTGTGGGATAATAAATGCCTTGTCCGACATGGAAGTTTCTCCATTTTTAATCAAACTTACAAGTTCATACTTAACTGGCAGATTTCAATATGTTGAGATTAAAGGCTGCAAGTCTGTTCTATACCAGAGTACGTCGGGAGTACCCCAGGGATCTAATTTGGGACCATTACTTTTTATAATTGCTATAAACAGCATTCTCAGCAATGTTAAGGGCTGTATGGCTCTTTTGTTTGCCGATGATTTTAAACTTTTTTTGGAGATTATTTCTTCTATTGATTGTAAATTGTTACAAAACGAATTTTCTAATGTTGTTAATTGGTGTCAAGAAAATAGTTTTAAGTTAAATTCAAGCAAGTGTGCTTGTATGTCTTTTACACTTAATAAGAAACCAATAGATTTTAATTATACCATGAGTGGCGAAAAACTTGATAAAGTTGGTAAGCAGAAGGACTTGGGAGTCATTTTTGACAGCAGTCTTTCATTCTCTGAACACATTATAACAAAGATACAGAGCGCACAGAGGATAGCAGATTTTATAGCACGCAATACTAAGACTTTTAGGGTTGATGTAAGCCTTCATTTATTTGATAGTCTGGTGTTACCTATTTTGGAGTATGGGTGCTTGATATGGTCGCCCCAATATAATGTATGGATAAATATTATTGAGGGAGTGCAAAGAAAATTTTTGAAGACTATGTATTACAGAAGGTTTGGAGTCTACCCTCAGAGGGGTTGTGATAATGGCTTCCTCTTAGGAGTTTTCAATAGACTATCTTTGGGTAAGAGACGTGTGAAGATTTTCTTATGTACTATGTTTAAAATTCTGAAGGGTGACATCGACTGCCCTGATATCCTTGAACAATTACCATTTTCTGTAAATCGTTGTAATTCTAGAACCACAAATATCTTCTACCTAGCTTTTCCACGAACCAACCTATTTAAAAGCTCCCCCATTTATGGTCTTTGCAATCTTTTTAATTTGTATGCATCTGACATAGACATAGACCTGATAAACTTTAAAACATTTAAAAACTTAATTGACAAAAAATTGCGCCAGAGTTAATTTTGGGTAGTAGCCGGATCGTAGTATAAATTTTATCAATAGTTAATTTTATTAGTTTTTCTATTTTAAATTTGCTGTAATCTGTGGTCTGTATACCTGTTTGTACTTACCGCATCGTATATTTTATATTTAATAGTTATAATGTCTTTATTTTATCATGTTATCCGATTTTATCCATATGTAGCTTAAATTATTTGTCTTCTTCTTAGAACCAATTTTTGTTAGGTAGTATGTATTTTGACATTTGTATTTAGAGTATCTGTTTAATATCTTTTCTATAAGATTAATTTTAAGCATACAGGTATCTGTAATTGGCAATTTGCTGTTGATATCTCATTGAATAAATAAATAAATAAAAGAAATAAATAAATAAACATATACAGATTCAAAAAGGCAGTTTGCACAACACCTCCAGTAGCATAGCATATTCCATATATTTTTTATATATCAGGTGTCAATATTGATGAAATAACAGACATAATAAATACTGAACTTGATAATTTGTTTCGGTGGTTGAACAACAATTACCTTCAGTTAAATGTAAATAAAACCAAAGTTATGTTTATTAGAAATAAGAATAATAGGTTGGTTGATAATTTGAATATAAGTATAAATAATGAAAAGCTAGAAATTGTGAAATGTTTTAAGTATCTTGGTTCAAATCAAATCAAATCAAAATATGCTTTATTGTCGTAAAAAAATAAATCCATTGACAAAGCCAGTAATTCCTAAACCTAAACTTTCAAAATAAAAATAGCATAACATTAAACGAGGTAGGGATATATAGAGTTATACAGATGAAACCGAAAACAACAAAAACTACCATCCAAACATCTTCAAAGGGACAACAAAACAAAATAGGAACATCGTTTGGCATGGTAAGGTTAAAAAAATAAAAATACATTACAATTAAAATCATACACACTGATTACACTTAGTTGTTGATTAAAATACGTACCTAAAAACGTTTACAGTTGTTACACACACAAGAATTTAAAATAAAAAATAAAAAATAAATAAACTTAAAATAAATAGAAATAAATAAAATTTAAAGTGCAAATCAGACTCAAGGAATAATAATGTGTGTCTTTTTGGCAGATAGTAAAATTTTAAATTAATAATGATCACAGAGATACTCATTTATAGAGTAGTATGCCCTATCAGTCAACCAATCCCTTACTTTTCTTCTAAATTTTTTGAAATTATCAACAGATTTAAATTCTGGTGGTAACTTATTAAAGATTTTTACACTTCTATAAATAATGGAGTTTTGTGTAAGGCTGGAACTAGGAATAGGAAGAGGAATATCATTGTGATTTCTGGTTTGATAAAAATAAGCATGAGTGACATCTTTATATTTTTTGAAAATTAAGCTCACAGTTTCCAATATGAACAATCCAGACAATGTCAAAATCCTCTCTTTTTTGAAGAGGGGCTTACAGTGATCCCTAAATCCGGCCCCACACAGATATCTCACACATCGCTTTTGCATAATAAAAACGGACTCAAATAAATTCTGGCAACAATTTCCCCAGAAAGCTACACCATAGCGCAAATGCGATTCGACTAAGGCGTAATACGTTGTTTTAGCCATTTGTGTACCCAATTCCCAGAAGGTTAGTCTAACTGCGTAACTGCCCATTGCAACTTTTTTGTTCAAGTTCTCGATATGAGTTGTAAACTTTAGTTTGCTGTCAATATGAATTCCCAAAAATTTTGTATTTTCACTTTGTGATATTGACAGTTGACCCAATTGAAGGTAATCAAAATCAAACTTAAAACTTAAGACCTTAGTTTTGTCAATATTGAAACACAGAAAGTTAGAGTCGCACCATAACCTAATTTTCTCCAAATCATTAGCAACCATTTGCTTTAAAACTTGCAAATCCTTATGACTCCAAGTAATTGTATTGTCATCGGCAAAAGTCGTAAAAGCACCTTCAATCACTAACTTCAACAGATCTTCAAGATATATTAAAAAAAGAATTGGCCCAAGTACAGACCCCTGTGGGACCCCAGTATCTACCGGCATTAGAGTCGACGATGACTCTCCATTTTTAACCATTTGGTATCTTTCGTCCAAGTAAGATTTAAAAATTAAAAGAGATTTTTCTCTAAATCCGTAAATTTATTTATTTATTTATTTATTTATTTATTTATTTATTTATTACAGTCCTTGGGATACAAACAGAACATAATTCCAAAAATAGTATCCCGATATTACCAAAGTAATATCTATACTTTGCTTAAAAAAAAAATATATATATATAATATATAAAAATTTTATACAAGTAATCACAAGTTATATATCACATTGGTATATGTAGAGGTCTTCGTTGTTCTAATCTAAAAACTTAGGTAAGATTTAATTATTCAATAAATCACAAATAAAATATCACACTAGAGTTCATTCTAGAAACTTAAGTTTTAGGTTTTTTTTAAAAGTTAACAATTTTGTAGCAAATAAGTCCAAATTAGAAGTAGTACAATGTAAATTAACAGCCTTAAGCATCCTGACTAAAGGTGCGTTTTGGTAATAGTTAGTTCTACAATAAGGAATGCAAAACAGATCATGATTTCGAAGTGTTCGAGCAGGTACATTGAATTTAATTTTAGAGAGAATACTCGTGGAGTCAGATAAGTTATTAATTATTTTAAATATTGTCATGATATCTGATATAGTTCGCCTTTTTTCTAATTCAAGAATTTTGAAATGTGATCTAGCCATTGAATAATCATGATCTACAATACGGAAGTGGGTTTTAAAACATAAAAATCTTAGAAATTTGTTTTGAATTTTTTCCAATCTGTCAATTGAGTTTTTGTATCTGGGGCTCCATATGACTGAGGCAAATTGCAATTTACTGAAAACATATGCGTAGTAAAGAGTTATGATTGTTTCTTGTTGCTGAAAATCGGCACATTGTCTTTTAATAAATCCAAGAATTCTATTACAATCATTAACTAATTTGTCAATGTGCAGATTAAACATCATTTTAGAGTCAAAAAGGACACCCAGATCTTTGATATGAGTGACCCTATTCAAAGAAGTATTTCCTAATTTATAGCTATAGTTTATAGTAGTAGATCCACGTGAAAATGATAAAACAGAGCATTTGTCAAAATTTAAGAATAATTGGTTTTCATTACAAAATTCTATGAGGTTGTTTATACAAGTTTGAAGGGTTTCACAATCTGATATTGAACTAATTCTAAGAAATATTTTTAGGTCATCAGCGTAACCGAGAAACAAGCAAGATTCAAAACACAACTGAATATTATTAATATAGATCACAAATAGTAAGGGGCCAAGATGGGAGCCCTGCGGGACCCCCGAAGATGGAGAAAATCTCTCAGAGGTAAACCCTAAAAGGGCAACAAACATTGATCTTTTAAGTAAATATGATTTAAACCATCTAAGGAGGTCACCGCAGATTCCCACCTCCTCCAATCTCTCTATCAAAATGTTATGACAAATTTTATCAAATGCTTTGCTGAAGTCTGTATAAATTACGTCCACCTGACAGAAAGCATCAAATGATTCATAAATGTATTGAGAATATTCTATCAAGTTTAACTCTAGACTCCTCCTTTGTAAAAAGCCATATTGTTGTGGCATGATATCACCTATGACAAAACTAAAAATATAAGGGTAGACCATTTTCTCAAAAAGCTTCGCAAAAGTGCACAGTTTACTGATAGGTCTATAATTTTTCACATCATTTTTTTGACTATTTTTATAGATCGGAGTTATGGCAGAGACCTTCCAGACTTCTGGAAAGATCCCAGAAGAAAGAGATTGATTAAACAGCATTGTCAATGGCAGGCAAAGTGAAAGCGAGCACATTTTTGCAAAGAAAGCTGGGATCTCATCAGGACCTGCCCCTTTTTTTTCATCCAAACTTTGCAAAGCTCCCCGTACTTCATTTACACTCAGTATAATCTTAGAAAGTGTCTTATTTTTGTCTTGACGGTGTTTTTCAATTTTTTTCTTTGTAGGAGATTTTTCAACATATACGCTTCGAAAAAAATCCGAAAATAACTTACAGACTCCAGCTCCATCCTCTGCCACCCTGTCACCAAACTTCATCTCCCTAGGAGTCCCTCCATTTGATCCTTTATTTGACACAAACTGCCAGAATTTTTTGCTATTATTAGGTATTTCGTTTTCTATGTTAGAAACATATGACTGGTAGTCAGTGCCAATGCATCTTTTTGTTTGTGAACGGAGAAGTTTAAAAGCATTATAGGAGTTTACATTTTTGTTATCTTTCCATTTTTTGTGTAATTTTTTTTTCTTTAATATTAGTTTGATTGTTTCTTTAGAAAAGTAGGGAGGAAAGTCATTATTTATACCTTTTAGAGGAACTTTATCCTGTATAATTTTGTTTAAGGTATTATAAAATATTTTGACATTTATGTCCAGATTATTTTTAGGGTTTAGCAGTGATGGCCAGTCCTGCAAGTTGAGCACGTTATTGATATCAGTATATTTAGCTTGTTTGAAGTTTCTAAAGTATTTCTTTTTGCATTTTTCTTTTAATTCGGCATGAGGACAGTCAAACAAGAACTCCAAGGATGGGTGGTTTATATTTTCGGGCAACAGGGGATGGTCAGATTGAACTAAATTATTAATATAAAACTTATTGCAGAATACTAAATCCAAAAGCCTATTATTTGCGTTGTAAATATTATTAAATTGCGTAAGGCCATTAAATGAAAAAGCTTCTAGTAGCTCACTATACTTAGGTGGTACATTAAACGGCTCAAAATGAGCGTTCTCCTCGAGCCAATCGACTGTCGAGTAATTAAAATCGCCACAAATGATTACAGGGTGATCTTTTATCTTTTTAAAGTTCGAACCTAATTTTGTTAAAAAACAGGCATAATTCACGTCATCACCATGTGGTAGATAAACACAACATAAGTAAACCTTGATATTACCAACAGTCAAGAGGGCCCAAACATCCTCAGCATCACTGCCAAACTCCTGAAGACCGACCGGGTTATATTTGTTCAAAACGGTTATGAAAACTCCACCCCCTTCTTCTTTTTTGGAGCATGTAGTAATCCTGTCCCGACGAAAAATTGAGTATCTCCTCAGGTCGACGATTTCATGGTCCAATATGCTGTCATTTAACCATGATTCAGTGACAAAAGCAGCATCAAAAGAGCAGTCATCGAAGGACAGTTTTAGCTCTTTTAGTTTAGTTCGACAACCTTGAATATTCTGCACATTAAGTGACAATGTTGAGGAAGCCATTTTAGAAATGGGTAAAGTTTTATATAATTAAGTACAATCCTATATTAGGCGTAGGTATTTCAAACATGGTAAGTTTAGTACAGCTCTTTGAGGTTGTCCTCGCTTAATATCTTGACAGCAGGCGAGTTGGCATCCTTTTTCACATACACCAAGCCCAGATATGTGTAGGTGGCTCCAATAAGTTTTTGTTTTCTGGCATCTCGGGCAAGTTTAAATAATTTTTGGTTCTCCATTGTAAGGTCCTCATTGAAGTATATTGTGCCGCCATGTAGTCCACAAGACTCGGCTGAGATTTTGCCTATATCTTTGCGTTTTTTGAATCGGGATGCTCTATCCTGCTTGTTGTTTAGCTCCACTAGGATTGGAGAATTGTCTTTGTTATTCAGTTTGTAGCATTGTTTATATTGGAGTGATTCTAAACTTAATCGTCTAAAGACAGTTTTAACTGTTTCAGAGATATTTGCAGTGCTTACTTGTTTCAGACCAGAAATTATTACTTTGTTTTCCTTTTCTTTTTGTTCAGAGAAAAACATTTTGGTTTCAAGCATTTTAATATTTTGTTTTAGGGCACTATTCTCGGTGTCATATTTCTTTAATGTTTCAGTGGCCTTAACTAGTTCTGTTTTCTGATCTTCATAACACTGCGAAATAAACTCTGCTGAGTTTTTAATATCAGAAATATCCTTCTGCAAAGTGCTAGTGGTGCTAGCTAGTGCTTGTGCGTAGGATTTAGGCGCCGAGGTCACTTGTGACTGAAGATTTTGAATATCTTCCTTCATGTTGGAAACATTCTGCTGTAGGGCACTAAATTTTAGTTTTATATCTTCAGAGTCCTTTTGAATGTTGCCTATCTGTTTAATGTTGGCCATGCAGTCTTGGCAGAAAAAAACAATTACACGCGATTGCGTCATTAGCGCCCTAATTTCGCTGGACGTAAGTTTTGAGCAATCCTTGCAGAAAATGTTTCTGCAAAAGTCACAGGGTCCACCGAAGAGGTCTTTAATGGATTTATCCTTGGTAACATCCACGTAAACACAAGAATTTCTGCACTTGAAACAGGTACCCATGTTATAGATTAGGCCTCGTCAGCACTGATTTTCTTCATAAAAAATTTTGGTTTTGCCTTAATTTAGGTTTGCTGGGGCTGATTATATGTAGAACTAACCAGTAGTACAATTTTTAGGTAATATTTTGCGTAAAAAACTCGAAAAATTTTGGACTAAGAAAAATGTGTTGTTGTTGTACACATAACCTCACCTTTTTTTTGTTTTGCAGCTTATTCAAGAGCAATTCATGATTAACACAATCAAATGCCTTTGAAAAGTCAATGAAAACGGCAGCTGCAAATTCTTTGTTATTTATCCTAAAATAAATGTTTTCTAAGAAGGCAAAAATTGCATCATTCGTACCTTTAGAACTCTGAAAGCCATATTGACAAGCACTCAGCAGGTTCTTTCTACTTAAAAACTCTAGCATTCTTTTTTTAATAATTTTTTCAAAAATTTTTGATAGTGTGGGCAAAAGTGAAATTGGTCTAAAATTTGATGGCTCTGAGTATGATCCCGTTTTGTGCAATGGAATCACTACCGCCGTTTTCAATATGCCAGGAAATTTTCCTGAATCAAAACATTGGTTGATTGCTTGGGCTAAACAACCAAGAACATTTCCATTAAGGTTTTGAAATTTTTTTATGGACATTTCATCAAGTCCACATGATCTGCTCTTTATTTCATTGATAACATTTTTTAGCTCCTCCGAGTTTGTGTAATCAAATACAAAGGTTTCCTCCACATGTAATTCCGATAGATATGACAAGGGATCAATTTTAGAGTTTAAATTAGAAGTAAGTTTTTTTGCGATTGAGCAGTAAAATTCGTTCAGAACATTTGAATCTATTTGTGCCAATTGTTTGGACTGGCCCTTTTTACCTCTTAGCTCGTTAATTATTGACCATGTTTCTTTTGCCTTATTTTTTGAAAGAGAAATTCTTGAACTATAAAATAAACGTTTAGCTGCTTGTATGATTTGTTTGTAGATGCATCTATATTTCTTATAGTATTGAATGATGTTTTCGTTGTTACTAAACTTACTAATTTTGTGCAAGACTCTCAAATTTTTGGATGATGTCCTTATACCCCTTGTTAACCATGATTTCTTGGGTTTTCTAGGTCTCATTTTACGAATTGGAAAAGACAAATTAAAAGTATTATACAAAAGCGAGTGGAACACATCCATGGGTTCATCCGAAAGTAGGACACTTTCCCAGTTAACACAGTTCAAATTATCAGTAAATAATGCATAATTTCTTTTGGAGAATATACGTCCAAATTTTTCAGGCAGTTTTTTAGTTTTTTCAAGTAAGGGAAAAGATGCCAGTAACGCTTCATGATCAGACATGTCAGTTGAAATTATTTGACACCTAACACTATTTTCGCTAAAATTTGTACAAAAGTAATCTATTAAAGTAGCCGTGCCAGCAGTTATTCTAGTAGCGGAAGAAACGAACATTTTTAGCCCATACGAATGCATCAAGTTCTTTAATATCTGGGTGACCGCGTTGTCGACCTTATTGAAATCAATATTCAGATCTCCGGTTAGAACAATCTTAGAGTTTTTTGGCAGATCAAGTAAAATTGCCTCCAGGTTCTCAAAGAAGCTTGTAGCATTGGCAACAGGTGGTCTATAAATACACATAAAATACAATTTTTCATTCCCATTAAAAGCTATTGAAAATTCAAATTCATTTTGAATACACAAGTGGTTATATTTATTAACTGGTTCTAGACTAAATTTTTCCAAAAACGATTCTTTGATAAAAATTATGGTTCCCCCGTAACCATGCGACCCCTTACGACAAAATTTATCTACAACATTATAACCTTCTAAATGACATGGTTCCCACTCTTCCAACCAGTGTTCAGTCAACATAACTAACTCTGGATTATGACTATCAAGAAAAACTACAAGTTGAGCCATTTTACTGTTGCATGATAGATGAGCATTTAACCTTTTCAGAACATTTTAAATATATTTCAAACAAAATGGCAAAAAAAGTTAACTTATTAGGACGTATATCGAAGGACCTAAGTTCATGGGCTAAACTAAATATACCGGGTGTCTACGAGATTAGTTTCACGCTGGCATTTGCTGGATTTTTTTTCAATGGCAAAGATTTTTGGTATAGAGTACTAGCTGACCCGGCGAACTTCGTACCGCCTCTGAATTATTAAATATACCTACCTATTGCATGTTTTGTTAACGTATCTATTAGCTGAATTAAATTCAGTTTTTTTCGATGGTGAATTTGGCTTTGTTTGAAGAAAATTAATGTTTACTCTCTGGATCAGAAGTCACCTAAAATTAAAATTTTACATCATCCTTTTTTAGGCAGCTTGTGGGCATTATTCTTGTAAAGTGTACCACCAAATAAATAAACTCAGGCACAGGAATGTTCAAAAAATGTAAAGAAAACAAAAAAAATCTCTAGTGCAGCCCTGTTTCACTCTATCTGCACTGCACTACTCCATCTGTTCTACTCTATCTGCACTACTCTATCTGATCTACTCTTTCTGCACCACTCTATCTGATCAGAATAGTGGAATAGTTCTGTTTGAAATAGCTCCAGTTCCTGAGCAGTATTGTTCTACTGTATCTGCAATGCCGAGCTTCGTTCCAGGTATCAGAGATGGCGCGGTATACAAAATAAACTTGGTATCGGTTATAAGAGATGGCGCCGTATGCGGGCTTAGTTAAGTTTTTTCATAAATAAATAAAATAAGTAATGAAATGACCACATGAATGACATAACAACATACTGGTACTGTCAACGCTAAAAAAAGTTTCAATTTGACAGCTGACAGCAAAATCCCCATTAACAAAATGATCCTCCATTTATTGAATAATTCATTTATTACAAAAAATGTGATAAATGAAGAACCGCTCGACCGATTTTGTGCAAACTTCACATAAACCATCTAATAAATAGTCCGAACAAAGCATAAACATTTGGTTTGGCTAAGTGAGCCCGTTTTTGAGTTATAAAATTACAACGAAAAGTGGCATTCATTTTTATATATATAGATAGGTTTGAGAAACGTCATCTTTTGACATATGTGTCAAATTTTGGTAACTTCCGGTTTGACTGGAAATTTCTCTAACTTCGTAATTTCGAATGGTATCCCAAGATTTTTTTCGCATTTTTGGGATCTGCGGATCATGATGTGTATGAAAACGTCAAAAGGACCCCGCACACCTCTTATGGGTTTTTGGTTTTCTGTCAAACTCAATGAAATTTTAATATGTGATAGACCTTGACTTCCTGATAAAAAGTTCTCATGGGCTCGAACCAATCCTATGATTAGTTTTTGAGATACAGGTACTTTAACGTCCAAGAAATGTACACATTTTATATGTATTTACATCTACCTGTCACCTAATTATAGGTCTGTTTCTGCAAAAATCACAAACCCGTCAGAGTGAATTTGATTGGTCGAAAACAGTCAGAAAACTAGTTTCATCCAATGAAATTCACTTTGACAAACCTATTAAAAGGGGACAGGTAGATGTGAATGCATATAAAATGTGTACATTTCTTGGACATTAAACCACCTGTATTTCGGAAACTATTCATAGTATCAGGTTGGGCCCATGAGAACTTTTTATCAGTAAGTCAAGATATACCACATATCAAAATTTTATTGAGTTTGACAGAAAACCAAAAACCCATAAGATGTGTGCGGGGTCCTTTGAACATTTTTGAAGAAACTTTAAAATTCTGGATCAAAATTTATTTTTGAATAGGAAGTGACAGAATAGTTTTAATTTTTTTTTTTCAACTCACACGATCGTAGAAAAATACGAATGCCATGTTGTTATCCTTTGCTTGTTCTCCAAAAGCTTCCAAAGTTGTAAAAACCAAATTTCACGTGATATTCCTTCGTGTGTCCATCAAAACTTTCGACTACATTTAGCCCTTTGGCTACGTAGAGTATTTCCTCTTGTAAATTGGTTTCTTGAAATTGGTACATTTCTTTCGATTTCGAAGCCTGTTCTCTACGTAACTTTAAGGTAAGTAAAACCAAATACCTACAGTGACTATATTCTCTCTCCAAACAGTAGCGACAATTAACCTCCGCCACTCTTTTTTGGACACTTCAGTTTTTTGTAATTTTTGTTTTTATCAATCCATAAAACAGTTCTTGATTGAAACTCGGAAATTAATACTCCCTGTCGATAGCATCTTGTTGGGAAAACAGAAGACAGATTAAAAGGGTGCCTGCGAGCATCAATTTACATTCCAATCTACTCTATTCGTGTCGCGGTGCCGCTTGCAATTCGATCAAAAACCAAAACAAAGCGGCGCGATGCGATACCGCGCAACGCCAACGCTCACCGCTCATTGCAATGTACACACTCTAAGTGCGCGTTCACATTGACACCGCTCGAGCGGTGTGAGTGAGCGTTGCGCGATGCCGCTGTAGCGATGCCCAAAATAAAATTTTAACATTAAATTTCAAATGAACATGTTAATACCGCGCAACGCACCGATCCAGTGTGAACATGTTCATTTGAAATATAATGTTAAAATTATTTTTGGGCATCACTACAGCGGCATCGCACAACGCTCACCGCTCGAGCGGTGTCAATGTGAACGCGCACTAATCTAAACTTCATTGTTCGAAATATTTTACGTCGACGCTCATCGCTCACCGCACATCGCTCGCCGCTCACCGCAAAACGAAATGCCGTATCTCAAATCATATTTAACAAGACGTTATCAAAAAGTTAAAAATAGCACATCACTTTCTTCAACAATGAAGGTCGATACAGGAGTTCCGCAAGGCTCTGTTCTGGGTGCCATTCTATTTCTCTTGTATATAAATGATTTGAGTCTTCTGGATATTCGGGGACTTACAACTATATTTGCAGATGATACAACAATTTTATGGCATCATAAGGATGAACATGTGTTAAAGGAAATTGTAAATGATGATATAAAGTTAATTAAAAAATGGTGTGACGCAAATTATTTGTGCCTCAATATTGATAAGACCAAAGTACTGGGCTTTAAGATGGATTTCGATGGTCTTAATCTGGATGGGCAACGAATTGAACAAAGACCAAATATAAAATTTCTTGGAATGTTCATTGATGACCAACTGAAATTTACAGAACATGTTGCCAATTTAAACAGAAAAATCTCTAGGGGTGGTTATGGTGTGAGGAAGACTTATTTTGAACTAGGTTCTCAAATGGCTAAAAAAGTATATTTTGCATTAGTTGAATCACACCTGCGCTACGGAATCGTATTATCGGGAAATTGCTGCCAGATTTTGCTTCAGTCGGTTTTTACCATACAAAAACGATGCGTGAGATATATTTGTGGAGCAAAGCTAAGAGATCACTGTAAACCACTATTTCAAAGAGAAAATATTTTGACAGTTATATCCTTGTTTATACTTGAAACTGCATGTATTATTTTTAAAAAATACAGGGGCAACACAAGTTTACATGCACATGAAACTAGATATGGTTCAAATATTCCTTTACCTATTCCCAAATTTACACTAACACAAAACTCAGTAATTTATCGCGGAATTAAAATATACAACAAGTTGCCCACAAATATAAAATCAATTGGTGATTTTAATGTATTTAAAAGGAGCGTAAAGGAAATGCTGGTTAATAAGGCCTATTATAACCTAGACGAATTTTTTAATGACAATTTAGACGAATATAGATATATGTATGTAGGTATTTTATAGGTGTTTTGTTTGTTTCTTTTTTTACCTCCTGTTTTAAACTGTGCTAATGATTTTACTTGATTTTACTATGTGATTATTATTGTTTTATTGTTTTATTATTTTATTGTTTGACGATAATTTTATTAGAATGTATTCTCAATGGTAGTTTGTCAATCTCAAATTGAGCGCTCAATGTATTGATACAGTAATAACTTTTTTCTTTATTTTATTTTATTTTTTCTCTTTTACGTATTGTAAATGTTACCGCTTTGTCAATGAAATTATTTTTTCGACAATAAAGCTTATTTTGATTTGATTTGATTTGAACTCGATAAGTCGAGCGATAAGTGCATAGTAGGTAGATTTAGCAATATCGCAACCCAGCTCTGCTCTGTAAAAGTTTTTCGCACAGCATAACAACCAGACACCAATCTCTTATTTAAGGCAACAACATGTACATCAAACTTTAATTGGTCGTCCACGTAGAGAAACTTTGTACTTTGTACATTCCTAATTATCCCGTCCTCCAATTCGATATCATCAGTATCAAATTTGAAGCTCAACATTTTTGTCTTATCAATGTTAAGGCAAAAGTCATTGGCATCACACCAGTTTTTAATTCTAAGTATGTCCCTTGTTACTATGTTTTTGAGAACTGCCTGATCCTTGCTATGCCATTTCACTGTGGAGTCATCCGCAAAATTCAAAAGTGAGCCATCTTTCCTTACGTTTGCTAGGTCGTTGATGTACAACAAGAATGAAACAGGTCCAAGCAGGGACCCCTGCGGTACCCCACATGATAGTGTTTTTAAATCTGATGTCTGACCATTTCTAACCACTTGGCTTTCAAATCAAATCAAAATATGCTTTATTGTTTAAAGATACAAATCTTTATATTTATTTATTTATTTATTTTTAAATTTATTTATTTACGGGAAACCCCCATTAACAGTTTACAATTAACAAAATATAAATTTATGAATATAGATTATACATAAAACATTTCCAAACTAACCAAAACAATCCCTCTTAATACTAGCCCATTAAATATAGTAAGTAAAACCACAACCAAAACCCAAAAAGCATAGAACCCTAAAAAGTGACACCATCAAATTGCTTTTTGAAGTCTCTCAAAGATATACCAAATATTTCAATGTGATGATCATTAACAACTCTAGAGTATCTATCCATAGGCGTATTAAAACCATAATTTGTACAGTGAAGAGGAATATAAAAGAAACTGACATTTTGTGTTTTGGCTATTTTAATTACCTGTCGATAAATGCTTCTATACCTTGCCGTATAATTCACCAAAAACTCTCTATTTATAAACTTCCTAATATAGCACAAGGATCTTAAGTTTTTCGATGCTGTCTTAATGCTTCTTGGTATCCATGATTTTTTTTTTAATTTTTTTTCCTCGTTTTGCATAAAGGAAATGAATGTTCAAAGCAATGGGTAAGAAGAGTGTGGAATTTCTCAATAGGTGGTTCAAAGTGGAAAATACTTTCCCAATCGACTTCTTCAATCATTATCAAATTTTTCAAAATTATTTTTACTAAAGATTTTTCCCTGCCTTTTTTGGGATAAATACAGAATCTTTGAATTTAAAGGGAAAGCTGACCACCAGCGCCTCATGGTCCGAAAAATCGACTGTCATAACCTGGCACTCAACATTATTCTCTAAAGAGTATATACGAAAATAATCAATTCTTGTGGCAGTGGTATTTGTGATCCTTGTTGAAGAGCCTACATACATATTGAGGCCAGATGATATAAATAAGTTCTTTGAGGCCTGTGTAATCTGACAGTCCTGATTGTAGTAGTCAATGTTGAGGTCACCAGACATAAACAATTTTGCATTTATAAGTAAATCCTTGGGTAAATCCATTAAAATTATTTCCAAATTTATTAGGAAGTCCACAAAGTAGGAGTTCTATATATACATAGAATATACAAATTATATTTGTTATTGAAAGCCATAGAAAATTCAAAACTATTTTCAAGGAGCAGGTGGTCATACTTATCAACCTCCTCTAGGTGGTATGCATTAGAGAAAACTCTACTAACCAAAATCATAGTACCTCCATAGAATAGCCTTCGCGGCAGTATTTTGAAACTGTATAGTAGTCGGGAACATTGCAAGGTTTCCATTCCTCTAGCCAGTGCATGTTTAAGCTTTCAAGAAAAATAAGCAGGTCGTCGATTTTATTACCTAAGGAGTGAATATTAAGCTGAACAATTCCCAAGCTGTTATTTTTATCGTTATTGGCCCAGGCTTCAGAAAGAGCAGCTGCTAGGTCTTTTCCACTAAATCCCCCCAATCCACCACTTTGCCAGTGTCTATAAAAGACTGGCATTCCCTAGGCTCTAACAAACTGACGGTGGTTCCATTGGAGAAGGTTTTTTGAACATAAATCAAATTAGGACTAGGAGGAGTATTGATGCTACGAACTAATTGAACCCCACCAACCAAACCATCATCACCCCCATCCAAACCAGTACCAGTTCTGTAATAAATTGTCAATTGTCTATTTTACTTTGCATGTAATCACTATACATATTATATTGTTTGTTAACCTTTACCTACCCGCGCCGGTGTATAAAATATACCATTTCTTCTAAGAGGGCGGTAAAAACCCTATCCGGTATCCCTTACTCGATGTAACCTTCGACCGATGTTTTTACTAGGTGCTCAGACAGTTGCGCTTTGGTAGCTGAAAAGTTAGTTGGTTTATTGCCAATTTCTTAAGTGCACTACACCAGACTCTAGTGCAATGCAAGCATTCGTGGGTTTGCTATTGTTATCTGGATATAAGAAACAAATATCATACCCACTTTTTGGAACTCTGGACAATAGTTGGTACCAGTTCTGAAATTTTTCGAGCATATATTGGTAAAAACCGATTCCTAGTATGACAAATCAAGGCAAAATATTTCGTTATCCTTATACATTGATTTATGCACTCAATCACACATTCATAAATGTGGTGTACCTACATAATACACCGCGCGGGTAGCTACAGGAGATTCTAGAGCGCGGACAGCTAAAGGTTAATAAAATAAATATTATTTCAGTAAACACAAACCTACTATAGCCTATTCTATTTTTCAGCAGAAATCACCCTCAAATATGGACAACGATCAATCAGAACAGCCCAGAAAATATTATAAGCTACGATCTTCACTTAAAAGGCAAAGCCAAAACCCTGGTGGTAACTTGGATGTTACTAATGAATGCCAAGATGCCACATTACAGCCACCGCCTAGACGAGTCAGTTTTGCTGCCAGTAGAAACGTCAAACCGTTTTTAGACGATCCAGATAACAACACAATTTGGGATCATACATACGAAGAGGCCATAATCAGCAATACTGACTCAAACAATGTGCCATCATTAGATTCACAAGGCAAAGTCCAAGAGACTATCAGTGAAATGCAAAAGACAATTTTTGATACTGATATGGAGTTTACATGTGTTAATGATCAAGACACTATTGGTAATGATACTGCCATGCAAAAGACAATTTTTGAAACAGATATGGAATTTACATGTGTCAATATTCAAGACACTATTTGTAATAAAACCCAAATGCAGAAGACAATTTTTGAAACTGATATGGAGTTTACATGTATCAATAATGTTCAAGACACTATTTGTAATGATGCTGAAATGCAAAAGACAATTTTCGAAACTGATATGGAGTTTACATGTCTGTCTACAAATTTCACTCAGAACGAGGAAATAAAAGAAAATATTGTTGCAAAAGCAACACCAGCAATATTTGTTGATTCAACTAATAATCTCAGTTTGGAACCCCAAATCCCTGCAATTACAAATAAACGAACTCCATTTGGTCAAATTCATATTGCTGCTGATAGTATCATGGAGGAAAGTAAAACATTGGACAAACTTCCCTCTACCAGAAAATCATTACAAAAAGCAACTAGATCTGAGAATTTGGCTTTGGGAGAACCACATAAGCAATTCACTAGGGAATCCATAAATCCTCCAGTAGAAAATAAAACTACACAGGAAAATGCGGCGCCTTTTAAAAATCCTGAAATTTTTGTTGATTCTGCTAATGAACTCCGCTTAGGATCTAAAACTGTTGTAGTTGAGAAGGGCAAAGATAAACGAACTCCATTTGGTCATGTTTCTATTGTTGCTAATAGTAAAGTGGAGCAAAGCCAAACAAAAGTAAAACAACCACGAATTGAGTCAATACATGAAGCAGTAAATATTGAATTGCCTAACATAGATGAAGAGCTAAGCATTGTGGATTTACACGATAAGGATTGTACAAATATCTTCACCCCTCCAAAAGTAATTTACTCGGAGCCGATGCGTAATAAACGATGCACTTCATTTTTAGATTTTACTACTGGGTTGTCTCTACTGAGTTCAGCTGGCAAAAAACAGTTTCCAAACAGTACCTTGGACGGTACTCAACAATTAATTGAGGCAACATTTTCGAAACCCAATAGAAACACATCTGAAATAGAAACTTTAGATATTTCATTAGCATTAGCTGAATATAGTTCATTACCATTAGTTGAATATAAGCCTGTCAAATTTGATTATACTAGTGAATTGGAAGATATTAAGGAGGGACAAGCTTTACAAGCCAAAATCAGGCTACAGTTTGAACAAGAATCGAGAAGTCCTAAGTTGCAAAAGTCTCTGTTAATTGAAAAAGTGAAAAGGTTGTCCATATGCAACAATAATTGTATCTCCCCAAAAGATCAAAGTACAGAAGATGGTGTGTTACTAGGGGATTCATTATTCGACACCAGCGAAGAATCGTCCAAATCCTTACACGAAAAAATAATGGATGTTTTTCAAAACAATGAAAAACAAGTCATAGAGTTACACAAATTCGAAGAAAACTACTATCTATGTTCAGCATTTTCGAATTTAGTTTGGTGTTCTGTTAAGTTGCACGCTGCAGATGGGACCGTGGAAAAAATGATAGTTTCAGAGGCAATCGCAGTGGATTGGACCAAGTCTGCTTGGCCAGCTTTGTACAAATTGGTAGCGAGTTTTATTATAAATAAACTGCAAATGGACAATTTGAAGTCGGCTCTTGGTTCAAATTTTGACATGTTATCTCTCTTGGATCACATCATTATAGTAACTGAAAAGAGTTCGGAGTTTTTTGTGGAATTTATAGAAACAAGGTACATATAACTTGCATATTTATTTATTGATTTATTTATTTATTCAGCAATAGTTCACAATATCCATAAATATACTACAACTTAATGTGGATACAATAATAATAACCCTTGCTGTAGTAAATCCTCACTATCTTCCTACCCCTGCTAAATGAGATATGGTGCACTATGGTACTTAGAATACTGTGTGTACACCTGGTTCCCTTGATAAATTAAACTTACTTAGTTGAGGTTATCTACCTTTACTTAACTACTCTATAGTATATAGTCAACAGCTATAAACCACTACAATATAAAAAATAAAAAGTATATAATAACCATAACAACAACAGTACAGTAATACTAATAACACTTTCAATCCTTAATAAACATTCTACTCAGAAAATAAAGCTTTATATCCCTACCTATTCCTAATATGTGTGCGACAAATTTATGTAACAATGTTAATTTTTTACCCACTTTCCATTTATTTATTTTCCCCTTAGCCCTTTGATACTTTTTTTCCTTAATACTACTTACTAGGCAAATCATTATATACCTTCGGGCCAACACTGTATATATGGTTCTGACAGGTTGTATGTTTTAGGTTCTGCAGCTCAACTAAGGATCTTTTCTTTTTAAAAAGGATGATTTTTATTATCCCCATTAGTTTTTACCCCTACATATCATATACAGAAACAATAATTTCAAACATTTTTCTTAGGCTTCATAATATGAAAACCCTAGATGTGTATGATGACGGTACAGTTTCCTTTAGGATAGTCCTCACGGATCCGCCAACAATTTGGACATTATCCTTAAAAATGGCTTCGGTGGAAAGTATTCAGCAAGACTCATTGGTAGCGACCAGCAGATGGAATAATACCATCAATCAAGAGAAGATAAAAACAATCCTAAGGAACACAGAGCCTGGTATCAATTGCATTAAGCGGTTCGCTGACGCTGTTATACAGTATTTTATGCAGACTTTAAATGTGCCTCAAGTAAGATTTGCTATCATATTTTCTAAACCAGAAAAATTAACTGTTTTTTTTAAATTATTCCTAGGATATTAAGATTATTTGAAGTGCCAACTGGACTGAGATAATGCTGTGATTGCTTACTAATACACTAGGGTGGATATTCGGTCTGTTCTCACAGAAGTCGCAAACCAGTCGGAATGTTTTTGATTGGAGCAAATCGCCAACAAAGAGTTTTCTAACTGTTTTCAACCAATTCGCTCTGACTGTTTTGTGATTTTATCTGAAAACATATAGGTACCTATTGTCTATTTATTTTTGTGTTCTCCTGTCTGATTGATAGCTAAGATGTAATATTTTATGTTTGATAAGTGGCGCTTTTCACACTTTTGTAAAAAATGTGGGAAACTCAAAGTTGAATTATACTTCTTTATGTGAAGCTGATGTGTGTATTTCATTGAAAAAAAAAGCCTAAAACTGTACCGCAGTGTGAAAATTATTTTATTTTTTATATTTTGTAATAATTATAGTTGGTACGTTAATACTTATGTTACTAGAGAAATAAATATACTTATTAATTTTTATTTAAATAGAAAGACTAAATAGAGACATGCTCACTTCATTCAACCACCTGCAACATTTCCTTTCCTTATTTTCGTTACAGCAGGATAACCTTTTTCCGAGGGATCAACAACATATTTTTCTGCGATTGACAAGAAATGTCAGCATTTTTGACTAGTTGACAGGTCGCAAAACTCAATATTCTGGTATTTCAATTATGTTTCAATAGTTGTAAAGAATCAATGAATAACAATACGAGAAACACTTTTCCGGCCTAGGCCGGAAAAGTGATTCTCGTATTGCTGAATAATTGGAACTAAAAGATAAATATTTAACAGGTATTTAAGGGATCGCAGAAAAAATAGTATGTGTATTTCGGTGGAAAAGCACATTCTCGGCCTTTGGTGTTTGCCGGCCTCGGCTACGCCTCGCCCGTCAACTTACACCGTCGGCCGAGAATGTGTCACTTTTCCACCTAAATACACAATATAATATTGTTGTAGATCTACGAATGGAGAACCACACGAAAATATACAAAACTGTATGATTATTCATAAACCGTATATAGGATTGAATTCATACTAACATGGAAAGGTTGAGGGGGTAGTTAGAAACAGGAAAATACCAGTGGCGACGCTAGGGTGTTACATTAGGGGGGGGCAGACTAGGCCAGAAAAATTTAGGGGGGGCACTTGTTTGGAAGCCGACACTAATATTTTTGGGGGAATCCCAAGAAAACTTGACCATATAGGAAGCTGACCATATATGGAGCTGAAAGTGTCTACCATTTCAGCCGCAGACCTCAACTCTCAGCGTAGAATGCATAAGCCGAACCTGAATCGCAAGCATCCCATCGAGGTCTGCGGGTGACGTCACCACTATACTCATAACCGCGAAATTCGATCTTTTTTGACATTGCGTCGACAATTTGACGTTTTATGCGTGAATCAAACGTCAAATTGTCGGAGCAATGTCAAAAAAGAGCAAATTTCGCGGTTATGAGTACTAGGCTTTAAGTTGCTGATAGTGCGCCTAAGGCCGGAGTTGCATGCATCCGTTTTTCCGACGAAATATGTCCGAAAAGTCTTCTATTTTGACATATTTATATACGATTATGTCAGAATAGAATGTTTTTCGGACATATTTCGTCCGTAAACGGATGCATGAAACTCCGGCCTTTGGGTGGATTTTCATGCATCCGTTTGTCCGACGAAAGATGTCCGTTTAACATTCTATTCTGACATAATCGTATAAAAATATGTCAAAATAGAAGATTTAACGGACATATTTCGTCGGACAAACGGATGCATGAAAATCCACCCTAAGGGAGGATTTTCATGCATCCGTTTTTCCGTCGAAATATGTCCGAAAAGTCTTCTATTTTGACATATTTATATACGATTATGTCAGAATAGAATGTTAAACGGACATATTTCGTCGGAAAAACGGATGCATGAAAATCCTCCCTAAAGCTTACTTTTCATGCATCCGTTTCTCCGTCAATCCGATGATCCGGCAATTCCTTGGTCCAATATTTTGGCGCCAACATATTGAACCAATAGGAATACTTCCGGATCATGGAAATGACGAAAAAACGGATGCATGAAAAGTTAGCTTTATGAGGATGAACAATCCAGGCGGGCTTGTGTAACGGATAGAAATCGTTATCACTTTCGCTATGACACTTGCTGTCTTCATCTTTCTTTGGGAAATCAATAGAGAGGGGACGGCAATAGCGAAAATATCTCTATTCGTTACAGAATTCCACATCTGTTAGTTTACGTTTCTTGAGGGAATCCCAGAGAAAAGCGAAAGCAGCGTTGCGGTTGACTGTACCCACCATATATCGAATTAACCGGCACAGGCTGCTGTGTTGAGGCGGTTACACACGGACGTGGATGTCTGAAAACATGTACGCACATACCATGAACGCGCAAACAAAAACATCAATAGGCGGTTACACACGGGCGTGGATGTCTTAAAACATGTACGCACATACATGAACACGCAACCAAAAACTTCAATGTGTATGCAAAATACCGTCGCGTTTTTGAATGTGCAATTTTGTATGCACACTCGGAACACTGTAGCAAGAATAGCAACACTGCAGTTTTGTGCGAGCGTCTGTACAAAAGCGCAATGCACGTTCTTGGTTGCACGTTGATGTATGCACGTATATGTATTAAGACATCCATGTCCGTGTGTAACCGCCTTAATGTGTATGCAAAATACCGTCGCGTTTTTGAAAGTGCAATTTTGTATGCACACTCAGAATACTGTAGCAAGAATAGCAAGACTGCAGTTTTGTGCGAGCGTCTGTACAAAAGCGCCATGCACGTTGATGTATGCACGTATATGTATTAAGACATCCACGTCCGTGTGTAACCGCCTTAATGTGTATGCAAAATACCGTCGCGTTTTTGAATGTGCAATTTTGTATGCACACTCAGAATACTGTAGCAAGAATAGCAAGACTGCAGTTTTGTGCGAGCGTCTGTACAAAAGCGCCATGCACGTTGTTGTTTGCACGTTGATGTATGCACGTAGATGTATTAAGACATCCACGTCCGTGTGTAACCGCCCATGCACGTTGTTGTTTGCACGTTGATGTATGCACGTATATGTATTAAGACATCCACGTCCGTGTGTAACCGCCCTTGTGTTACGTTGTTGCCGGCATGATGGCAAGTTTTCAGGGGGGGGCGGCTAAATTTCAGGGGGGGCCCGGGCCCCCTCTGGCGTCGCCACTGGTGGCGTACACTCGATCGACCTACGAATGGAGAACCATACGAAAATATACAAAACTGTATGATTATCCAAAAACTGTACATAGGAAACTGTAAACTGTATGATTATTGAAAAACTGTACATATAGGCGGTTATACACACGGACGTGGATGTCTTGATACATATACGTGCATACATCAACGTGCAAACAACAACGTGCATGGGCGGTTACACACGGACGTGGATGTCTTAATACATCTACGTGCAAACAACAACGTGCATGGCACCTTTATACAGACGCTCGCACAAAACTGCAGTCTTGCTATTCTTGCTACAGTATTCCGAGTGTGCATACAAAATTGCACATTCAAAAACGCGACGGTATTTTGCATACACATTGATGTTTTTGTTTGAGCGTTCATGTATGGGCGTACATGTTTTCAGACATCCACGTCCGTGTGTAACCGCCTCATGTCACGTTTGTACAGACGCTCGCACAAAACTGCAGTTTTGCTATTCTTGCTACAGTAATCCGAGTGCGCATACAAAATTTCTAGCGATTCCACATTCAAAAACGCGACGGTATTTTGCATACACATTGATGTTTTTGTTTGCGCGTTCATGTATGTGCGTACATGTTTTTAGACATCCACGTCCGTGTGTAACCGCCTTATAATAGGATTGAATTCATACTAAGCTACATCCTCAATCAATCTGCTAGCGAAGTGGCACTTTGAGCACTTTCCAAAATTCACCGGTTTTTGAACCGGTGCAATACCGGTTTAATAGTTTACTCACCAAACCGTTCCAAAATGTACCGACCGGTTGAACCACATCGTTCGTTCCAAAATTGACCGGAATGATCAGCTGTTTGAAACCGGTGAATTTTTGTCGGTTTTTTCGGTTGGAAATTGTTTGACACTTTTTTTGTGACGTACATCAATTGCTTTAAATGGGCCCTAGCGGCAGTCGTTCGTTAAATTGTCACAACCCAACTGTCACAACCAAATTTTAACACACCAAAGCGTTCCAAAATGCATCAGAAAAATCTTGTAACCGGACTTACACCTAACTTTTACCGGAATTTTTTGACAGCTACCGGTTTATTTAACCGGTCAATTTATCGGTGAAATTTGGAAAGTGCCCTTTGGCACGCGTGCTGGGAAATTGATACCCATCCTCAATGCTGTCAATTTTCAGTCTGCTGTGCGTGTAGAATAGTCACATACCGTGCGTTCGGTATTTTGATCTGAGTTCTCCGAGCATGAATTTACCGTTCGTTTATTTAAAAAGTGCACTCGGTGTAGGCTCATTCACGTTCGTTTAATAAAATTTCGAGCCCTCTGATCACAGACAACCTCTGAATACAGCATTTACCGTGCGTTTGTTATTTTGGTCTGAGTTCTCCGAGCTTGACTTTACCGTTCGTTTATTTAAAAAGTGTACTCGGTGTATCCTTATTCGCGTTCGTTTATTAAAATTTCCGGCACTTTTATACAGCGTTCAACTGCTCTGTTCGCTCGCTGGTCACGTGATTACGGCTCCGCTCAGCACGCTCTGCTCTTCGAGCAAAATACCGAACGCAAGGTTAATTGGTCTGTGCGCTCGCTGGTCATGTGCTTACGGCTCCGCTCTGCTCTTTGAGCAAAATACCGAACGCAAGGATAACCTAAATTATTTTTCACCGTACTGCGCATGACACGCATGACATAAGTCGGCACCCGGCACACATCGAAAAAGCTTGCAAGCTTCCACTTCGGAGTCGGCGTGCATGCCAGCACGGAATTGAATTGAGGATGCCAACGTTAAACAACATTTTCCTAGCTTGCGTGCCGAAGTGCCACTTCGCTACCAAATTGATTGAGGATGGGCCTTAACATGGAAAGATTGAGGGGGTAGTCACAAACAGGAAAATACCAGTGGCGTCCACTCGATCGACCTTCGAATGGAGAACCCAGTAATGTAGGATTGATTGCGCTGTTGCCAGTTGTGACTAAATGTAGAGCGTCGTGAGAAAAAAAATTAAATTTGAATTAAAACATCAATACGTATAGTGGAATTAATTAAAAATCTAAAAAAACTACTCACTTTTCATCGTAAATTTGATTGCGAATAGAGCTAACATCAAGGTGATCTTGATTCGTAACCCGCTTCTTATGTGGACGTTTTTTCCTTGGTGAATTTAACGCTAAATTATCCCTAACTTTTTGAGAGATTTTACATTGGATTTTACTCACAGTGGTTATAGGTACCAATATTCAGTGCAGCTGCAACAAGCTGGAATAATATTCCCAATTAATGCCCCAGAAAATGTATATTTGATAGTATCAATAGGTATACTTCACCTCTCTAACGCTATTTAATGGCAAAAAGGGGCCCCCATTATCTCGTTCCTGTTCAAAGAAACTAATTAGAGACACAAGGAGTTTCTGACTCCTATTCAATGGCTTTGGCATTTTATAGATACATAAATAGAAATAATTTCAAATTATTAAAATCAGTAACCGCAGATTTGCAGCAATATTTGGCAACATAACCCATGAGTGCCAATCTAATGTCATTTTATCGGCCGATTCGGTTAAATGCCAACAGTGTTCTGTCTTTTTTTAACTAAGGTTAAATAAAAAGGAGAATGAGCTCTCAGCTTGAAACGAATCTTAATTTCTTACAAACTGCAATTGGCAATAATTTCGACGTCACTGATCACGTGCATACACTGTTTGAAAAATGAACTTTCACAGTACTTACTACCACAAAATTTACTAGTACTAGGGTGAAATGAAATTTTAGCACAGTGTTGCAATGTTACAATCTATTTACAATCCGATGTCCAAAGGTAAAGGTAAAATTTATCACCTTTCAGTGCTATTTGATAAGGAAAGGTGATACATTTACCTTTACCTTTGGACTTTAGAAACTGTGAACTGTGCCAACTTGTGGTAGTAGTGTGTATATCATCTTGAGGCGATTTTCAGTCTGGAATGATTATTATTTGGCTTATGTTCCGATATCAACTGTCAGTACTGAATTTACTGGACGCCGTTCCGATATTATTTTCAGTACACTGGATTCAGTTGATTTAGTGCTGAATTACTGAATGACCACAAGAGTATATGCTGTTGAAATCGGAACGGCAAATGACAGTAAAATCAGCATAATAAATCCAGTACTGGCAGTTGATATCGGAACTTAGCCTTGGTTATAACCAATGCATTTCCGTCGTCGCGGTTTTAACCAAAGTAGGGGAAGTTGTTGCGTCACATATCAGCTGATTTGCTTTTGGTATTTACCACTTTAACCGATTATAACCCAGCTTTGAACTTGGGTTAATCTTTTGGTTAAAGCTTTTTGAGGCGATTTTCAGCCTGGAATGATTATTTATCGGTAAATACCGTGGTTATTCTTTTGGTTGACAACTTTGACAGCCATGTGTGACGTCATAGCCCCCCACCATTCAAGAATCATAACCCAAGGAACTGACCGCTGAAATGATTTGGTTATAGCAGTGTAGGGTGTAGGATTATGTTTATTATTCTTATTTGTTTTTTCATTTCAACAATAGTTTTTTGTTTAGGTACAAAAAATGGAGGTGAATCTCGCGTTACTCTCGTTTATCGAACAGATTTTCTTTGGGGATGCTCTAAACCTCGATCTAAACATGGTGAATTGCAGTGAGTGAGTGAATGTATACTTCTACTTCTTCCATTGTGCCAGGCTACAACGCAACTGCAAAATCACAAAACACCAATACAAAATTCCAAAAATAATAACAATAACATCAAAAAGCTGTAACCAAAAGATTAACCCAAGTCCAAAGCTGGGTTATAATCGGTTATAAGTGGTAAAAACCAAAAGCAAATCAGCTGATATGTGACGTCACAACTTCTCCTACTTTGGTTAAAACCGCGACGGCGGAAATGCATTGGTTATAACAAAATAATAATCATTCCAGGCTGAAAATCGCTTTTGATGTTATTGTTATTATTTTTGGAATTTGTATTGGTGTTTTGTGATTTTGCAGTTGCGTTGTAGCCTTGCACAATAATCCTAGACTGCTATAACCAAATCATTTCAGCGGTCAGTTCCTTGGGTTATGATTCTTGAATGGTGGGAGGCTATGACGTCACACGTGGCTGTCAAAAAAGTTGTCAACCAAAAGAATAACCACGGTCAGTGTTGCCAGATCTTACGATTATTCGTAAGATTACACGATTTTGGTCAGAATTCCACGATCTCACGAATGAGGTAGCAATTCTCACGAATTGTCTCTGTAATAAATCAAATCACTAATCAAATATAATGTAATCGAGAATGATCGAAATAAAAATCTACTATACAATATTTAGCTATGTTACGCTGCTCCTGGTACATGCTCGCCTGAACACTTAACGTAATATAGGAATGCTTATTGAGCTGAAAGTGTTTGCCAAGTCCACGAGACCCCACTATCTGTGACGTCAGCTGTAGACCTCAACTCTTGGAAGAAAATGCATTATCCGAGTCCAAAAAACGGATTCATAAGCGTGAAATCACCTTTTCTAAATTTAAAATTCCCAAAAAAAATCAACTCACAAGCACAGCCTGAATCGCAAACAATCCATCGAGGTCTGCGGATGACGTCACCACTATCGGTTGCTGATAGTGGTGACGTCACTCGCAGACCAGCTGCCGCCTCGAGAATCGACGTTATTAAGATAAACAATCCTGCGGATAGCGGATAGTGAAAACGAGGTTCAGCACTCAGAAGCACCTGCTAAAAAACGGAAAAAACAAGGATACAAGATTAAATAATAAAATGTTTATTTCTTATGGATGTAAAATCATGTTTACTTTGTCAAAAATATATGAAAAAACGTTGTATTTTATTTTCTTACAATATTAAGCAATTTTAATAGTCTCACGATTTTTCTTTCTTGATTCTCACGATTTTTTTTAAATTCATCTGGCAACACTGACCACGGTATTTATTGTCTATGGTATTTACCGATAAATATCATCCCAGGCTGAAAATCGCCTTTGATTTGGTTTTTTACGTTATATTTAGGATGACGTCATAGAACAAAAAAAGACAATGTTGTCAATGCCTATTTTTTTTCTTATAATTTATCAGAATGTCACGTGACAGTAAACCTATCTATTTTACCAAACAAAAAGGTAATAATACGAAAACTTCATTAGATAAAAAAAGACACAGAACGCTCATTGCGCAAGACAAGGCAAAATGTACCAAATTTTGTTAAACTTACGTATGCCAATCCGTCCTCCTTATTTGCACGGGATAAAAAGAAAAGAAGAAAAACCGCGTGTTGTGCAACGTATTTATGAATGAAAATTTCAAATCTTCTGAGTTTCACTTGTCAAGCTATGTCAAGTTGAATATCAACCGTACTTTTATTTTTGTCAGACCACGAGCAATGAACAAGGACAAGGAAATGCACTAGTTAGCTAATAAAAAGACTTGCCTCATGTTGCGCGCGCATACCAGGTAAAAATAGATAGGTCATTTCTGTCAAATGAAACGGAAAATAGGTAATTTACTTACATATGCCTCACAGCAGAAGAAGCAAAAATGGTCGTGTTCCTGCTGGAAATACGTTATTAAGTATACTACCCTTTCCTGAGGCCGACTCCGACAAACCTGCTGGCATTTTCTGAGTAAGTTTACGCTACGAAGTTCTTGAAAGAACTTTTTTCTAACTGTAACGTATTTTTGGCACTTAATTAGGATTATACAAAATAGTTAATAATAAATTATCAAAACGACTGACAGCTAAAAATAACGAAATGAATCGACACGCATTATTTGAAAATGTTTATATAAATCATGCAACGTCGCGCGCCGTTGCCAACCAAAAACATCTGAAATTACCCTACTTTAAATGCATTGAAAAGTACTTTTGGTTTTGTTAGGTTGGCAGCAGAAATTTACTAAATGTGACGTCATCCTAAATATAGCGTAAAAAGCCTATACCAAAGGCGATTTCGGCAAGCTTTGGTTGGTATACCATTTGGTTAACCAATTGGTACCTGCAACGTCATAGTAATGACGTAAGATACCAAAGGCGATTTCGGCAAGCTTTGGTTGGTATACCATTTGGTTAACCAATTGGTACCTGCAACGTCATAGTAATGACGTAAGATACCATTTTGTTCCGAATTCGTTTGGTAGGTCATAGGAGAGGGGAAGAGACGAGCCTTAACCTAACTTTGTGTTGTTCTTCTAGTTTTGGGAGTGACTAGGTACTGACTGCACTGACTAAAATGTATAATCACTAATCAGCACTGTCTAGACAGTACCTTTGAGTAACTCAGCGTTTTCTGTAAATTTGAAGCTGTTAAAGTTACCTCATATCTGTCGTTCAGAGCCGTTTTTCAAATGATCGTCAAACATTATTTGGCAGTCAAAACATACGAGAAATCAGTAAGATGAAGGCGAAAAAACAAACATATTTGTTAAAAATTTCAAATTATTCAAATTCTAATGAACTTCCATTTATTTACATTTTCCAGAGCAGGACAAAACGAAAATAGACGTAGATAGCACTATACCAAATAGAAGAACCGTGCTGCTGACCACGGTATCCTATTTGACAGACCAAAAAGTATACCAAAGTCACGGTGACGACATCATTTTCGTATCCGAAATTGGTTGGTATGCATTTGACAGACCAAACAGGGTACCAAACCATGTACCAAAGCTTGCCGAAATCGCCTCAAGATTTTACCCTTCCAAGCAGCGTTGCCATGTCGGAGGTAAAAAAGAAGATGTCAGGATGGTCAGATGATTTCATTCATCCGTTTATTTGTTTGGTTATCTTTTCAATTCCCATTCCCGCATTTCCCGCCAAACCAAAAATAAACAAACAGAAATTAGAAATGAAAATGTAATCGATGGAAACATTTGGATTAATAAATTGTGACTGTGTGTTTTGAATGTTAAGTCCCAGAACCTCGTATAGAAACTAGGTAAGATAACATAACTAGTTTTCTTGTTGCTTATTTTTGAGACAGTGTTGATCATATAAAGATTGGATAGACACTTCTTTTGTTTATCAAAAACGTCTCATCAGTAATTATATTGTCTATTTATTTTGATTTTTCCAGACAGTATCATGGACGAAAACCTCCTCATCCTGAAAAAATCCTTCCCAGGCAGAGCATCTCAAATAGATCAACTATGGAATTTTTTTGGCACTACCCGAGAACCATTTCCTCCAACTCTATATATTTCTGGTGGATCGAGTACAGGCAAATCGTCAATAATAAGCGCTCTATTAAAGGCACTTTCCATTAAACATGCTATGATAAATCTAGTAGAATGCTACACTTCTAAAATTCTTTTCGAATCTATTTTGAATCAATTATCTGGCCACGAAATCGATCCCAAAATAGGAGCCCCTTTTGCTAGATGCGACAATCTTATGGATTTTGTGGAGCATATTCAAAAAATGTCTTTAGCAGGATCTGTGATAGTTATCGATAAGGCTGAGGAACTTAGGAATATGGAGTTTAATTTGTTGCCAGGTTTTTTGACTTTACAAGAGTTAACAAATGTACAAATTTCAGTTATATTCTTATCAGAAATCGCATTTGAAAAGTATTATTACAAATTAAATATTTTGGAGCCATTCAAGTTACATTTTCCTCAATATACTAAAGATGAGCTATTAGAAATTCTTGCTCTTGATTTTGATTATCTTGAAAATGTATCCACTTCTTGTGATAGGGACTTTTACAGAAATTACCTAAATGTCTTTTTATCAGTATTTTATAGAGCTTGTAGAGACTTAAGTGAATTACGTCACATGAGCAGAAAAAACTTTATAGTTTATTGCGAGCCCATTGACAAAAACCAACTCACAGTTCATGATTCAATGGCTCTGTGGAAACACATTTCTCCAATTTTCACTGCTTCCATGCAAGTATTATATCTACGAACATCAAATGACTCTAGTAAACCTCTAGCCCAAAACTTAGAGCTACCTTTCTACACCAAATATTTACTAATAGCTGCATATTTAGCCAGCTATAATTCGGCTAAAGACGACAAACGATTATTCACAAAGTACCACGGCAAAAAAACTAAGACCAGAAAAGATGTAAATAGAAAAAATAAAGTGTCCGATAAATTAAACACGCAAATGGGCCCAACCACGTTTACTTTGGACAGACTGTTAGCTATTTTTTATTCGATTTTAGAGGATAAAGTTGGTTTCAATAATCATTTATTGGTGCAAGTGTCCAGTTTAGTGGAACTTCAGTTGCTATCGCTTGCATCAGATCCCTCAACTTTGGACGACAGAAAGTACAAGTGTAATGTAAACTTCGAAACCATACAAAGTGTTTCCAGAATGGTTGGATTTAATATTAGGAAGTATTTGAGTGATTTTAGTCACATGTAATTGTATTTACTTTTCGATAATGATGAATAAAGTTATTGTATTTTGTTTTAATGACATTTTTCTTGTCTTAGAATAGACTTTAATCCATGAGGTAATAGATATTATTTTATTCTATTTGGTCGAAGTAGGAAAAACTTGGATGAAACATGTCATCTGTCCAATAGCAGGCGGTAAAACCGATGAAGCGTTTAAAAATCTGTTTTTCTTGTATTGAAAACTGTCTATGTGCTGTAGTGTATCATACTAACTGCGCAGTTCTTGAGTTCTTTGTCTGATCTATTTCTGAATGCGTTGACACTTGCTGCTCACACTGTCTGCTCTCCCAGGGCAGTTTTGCAGTTTTTTCTTTTTTGAGTTTCTTGGAGGAGTGCCTACGAAGATAGTTCTTTGGTTTTTTACAAAGATATTTCTGATATTGCAAGTATAGTAGTTACTGGTTATTTTGTATGTTTCAATTAAGTCTCCTCTATTTCTTCTCTCCTTTAAAGTTTTTATTTGAGGTCTTGTCAATCTGTCCGTTGAAAATTTATTATTTGAGATGCGCTTGATTTTTGGTACATATCCATAAAATCATCAGTTTTTTTTTTATCTGGTGGGAAAACGATTAGATTTTCCTATTTTATGTTGGGGAAGTTGAAATCTCCCAATATAAATGTTGGATGGGTCTGGAAACACTCAAAATAAAATATGTGAACTTTTACATAAATTATTTTTAATTCATACGTTTAGTAGCATAAAAACTTTAAGTTTAGAGTAAATTTCTTCATCAACTATTAAACTTATATTTTTGTAGTTTCCACTGATCAATATAGAAATTTGATAAGCGTTTCTAACTGCTCATTCTTAATTAAGATTTTCCAATCAAATTTCTAGTTCCCTAGGAATTGATGAGAAAGCCAGCTCATAATCAATAATTATCTGCTTTGCGTTTATTGAGTTTCTCCTCTGATGATTTATTCAAATGCTATTCTTCTTTTTCAACAGAAAATGTCACACAGAAGCTCTCTTTGTAGTCAAACTTGCGTTCAGTAGAATGTTTGAAGGATGATAGCAATTATCTAAAAGTAGCCTGGAAACCAAAAAAAATAAATATATTCCATCATAATGTGATTTCCTTTTTACCTTTCATTATCTGCATGATTTAATCCAAGGCAGTTGCAAGAGCAGACTGACGCTTGATCGAAATCATCATCGATGAAGTTATGATGCCCAGCAAGTAACTTCCCATTAGCGTTCATCATTTCGCCATCTAAAGCAAAAACATGATGCGAAGACGATTGGAGATCTTGATCGTCTTTTCTACTTTCTTCAGGACCACTAAAATAACAATCTCCTGGTGTGATGAAGTTAAAAACCAAATATAACTTACATTGTCATAAATTTGAGTACAAGTAAATTAATACTGGCAGCAACAACTGCCAAGCCAAATAAAATGAACACTAAACTCAATGTTACATATCCAGGCTTATTGATTAGAGCATTGTCGTTTTGCAAAGCCACGTAGTCGCCAAATCCGATTGTAGTTAAAGTAACAAAACAGTAGTAAAAACTATCAAAATATGTCCATCCTTCATATCTAGAAAACACGGCAGCTCCTGTTGTTATAATAATCGTAGAAAGCATACCAGTTGCAAACATTAAGTTCATTTCTGTTGCTTCGATTTTGTCACATTTCAAGTATTTTTTAATGTGACGAATTATTATTGAGGCTACTTTATTAAGACGTTCACCGATACTTTGGAACATGATAAGTCCCAGAGGTATTCCAATCTGGAAATGCTTCATGAGTCAAAATTACTGAAGAAATTAAAGATTTTTTTACCATTGCATAAGCCATGCAGAATGCTTTACCTCCAGCAGTTACAGGTGTAGAATGACCGTAACCAATCATAGCTAAGACAACAGTAGCAAAGTAAAAAGACCCGGCAAATTTCCATTGAGGACCGGCTTTATGAGGTTTATATTCGATTATCATTAATTCGATCATTTTGTAGTCTTCTTCGGTAATGTTGTATTTTGTTTTGAGTGAGCTTGAAGATACTACAATAATCAATGTTAGTCATTCTGTTGAGATTAAACACCTACAAACCTTTCAATAATTGATCTCTTTTTTCTTCCTCTTTGGACTCGAGAGCATCGAAGACAGCAGCACCAATTAAAAGATATGTAAATGTTGTCACTACTAAAGATAGTGTTCTTACGTTTTGCCTTTTCATAATAAAAACTTTAAAGTCAAATGCATTTGATTTACTTTTTGTGTCGCAACTGAGATGAGATCAGCTAGCTAGGGGAAGCTGCGCCAAACGGTAAAATCGATATTTCGAGAAAAGGCACTGGCGCAAACTCCTGAAGAATGAGAGGGATGAAAACTTATTTCTGATGATAAAACTTTGAATTCTGAAATTTAATTTATTGTTATATTATTGTATTTTTCGGCTTTGTAGACAAGATATTTTTCTCTTTTTACAATAAAGCATATTTTGATTTAATTTGATTTGATATTTGGTCAAAAAAGTGAGTCATGAAACTAAACTTAACTGAATGAATGAAGGTATTAAGTTTAAGTAGCTCCTTGTTTAAGTTTAATTTCATTTTTCAGTTTTGAGCTCTTGGCAAGGGCGGTTTAAAGGGGGGGGTAGAGGGGGTAATTACCCCCCCCAGACAAAGATTTTTTTTGAACACTTAAGAATAAAATTTCAACAAAAGACAAGTTCTATAAAGTAAAGCATAGAAGGCATTGTATAAATTGATAGGCTCACCAGTATCGACGTACAGTACAGTTGCGATTAAAAAAAAGTAGTACAAGCAAAATCTCCAAAATTTCCTGGTCTATTATACATTAATTTAATTCATAACCAAAAATGACATATTTTTGGCATTTTTCGACAAGTTTTTAACCTAGAAAGCTTTAGATGACATTATTTTGACATTTTTCCACCCGTTTTTAACCTAGAATATGTCATTGCCTGTCAAATTTTTTTATGTTACACCGGGAGCTCAAATTGGAGCTAATAATTTTTGTACTACTTTTTTTTGATCGCAACTGTACCTACTACTATACAGTGAAATAAAAGGTATTTCATTTGAAAAAAAAGCTATGGTTGTTTGAAATATCTGGTTTTGTGTACAGTTACAGTATTGCGAACACCCTATAGAATGTTATCAGATTTTCATAGGACCATGAAGTAAATGTAAGTATACACTAACAGCCTGCAAAAGATTTAGCTTAAGGATCTCAAATGAATGAAATGTGTTGGTTTTTGCTGATACATGCATTGACACTGACACATGCAAACTGCGATTTTTTTTTAAAGTTTCAAATATTTCAAAAAGTACTTGAATGTAGAAATTTTCCTGCATTCGAATACATGAAATCTGAATGTTTTTTTATGCAGATAAATTATGCGAACACTTGTAGCGTCACACCGGCTAAACGCCGAAATGCCAGCCTCCCGTTCGTTCAGTCCTCAGTGAACCGTGCCCTATACTTTGAGTGGTTGCCATTCGCTCTAATGAGATCGTGGACATTTGTTTTGAAAAATTCTTGCACGTGTTAAAACTGTACTTCCAAAGCCGGTATGACGTCACAGCCTAGGCGTTCGTAACTTGTGATGGGTTCAAATTTCAATCCGATTATTGGCTTGATTTCAATACAGTAAATAAATTCATGATCAATATTATGCAATAAATTATCAGTCATGAGCACAGAGTCAGAAAGTGGGACACCCGTTTTTTCCTATTGTAAAACGGGTTCACCCAGCTATACCTAAGACAATGACAGGAATTGTCATATTTGACAAAAAATCCATTGAAAAGAAAAGACTGATTTACGCAAAATAGACTGATTTATGCAAAATTACAAGACCTGTCAGTCGAGTGTCCCACTTTTTGGGTTAGTGCGAACTTCGATTTTTTGAAAAAGTTTCAAATATTTCAAAAAGGGTCGAGTTTTTATAGAAATTTATAGATTTGCTCACAGATGTGCACATAATTGATCCATTAGTATAGGTATAGTATAGGTAGTTATATATAGGTATAGGTAGTTCCTAAGAAAAAGTATATAGGATTGTTAGAACAATCCATTAATGTTCTAAAATGTAGGGTGTTCCATTTAAAATAACAAAGGTCTGTCACATACCTCATTTACGGAACACCCTGTGTATATTCAAAAATATTTTAAACTACTAATGGATCTTAGAGTATCAAACAACTTTGTAATTTAATTTTTTTTTCTTGCATTACCCTGAAAGGAGATATCGTCTACTAAGTGGACATCCTGTATAACTATTTTGCCGGCATCGGGATACATTTTTGCTTGAGGTGTGTTTCAGACGATTTTCAGGTGCAAATTTGGACGTGGCACCCTTAAAAAAATTTCGCCTCCGGCAGGAAGCCATTTGACATTTAATGATTTTCCCGTCATCCATTACCCCCCCCAGAAAATCATCTATGGACCGCCACTGGCTCTTGGCTGCTTAACTCAAAAATTCTGAGGACAAATCACTTAACCAAATGTATCTTCTAATTTCTTGATGAAAAAAAAATAGTATCAATGTTTCTCTAAAGTTATAACTAACAATGTTCCTGCTCAAAACTGAAAATAATAATGGGAATCTTAGATCATTTTGGTCACATTTCAACAATCTCAGAAATATCTTTGTTAACATGAGTTATAACGGCTCTAATAGCTGTAGTAATCAAGAGACTGTGGACTTCTTTTCTAGTGTTTACTCAAGCCGTTCTACTAGATCAGGCTCCGGAATACTCACTTTCCAATGTCACTGATGTTTCTGGATACTTTGTTTCTTGTGCTGAGATTATAGAACAGATAAAAAATTATCCTAAAAAAAAACTATGGAATTCCCTTGCGCTTCGTAGAGAAATGTCTGTACACCCTTACGACGCCCCTGAAAAAAATCTCTTCAAGCCTAAGCTTCAACCATTCATTGTCGACAGGTTCTTACCTGGTTTTGTGAAAGTACAGGTTCTTACCTGGTTTTGTGGAAGTACAGGTTCTTACCTGGTTTTGTGGAAGTGCAGCTTTTTGAACGTCTTTGACGTTCCTTCTGGCGTACCCCAGGGGTCTCACTGTGGGTCAATCCTGTTCAATCTGTTCATATCCGATGTGGATAGTTCTATTGCATACAGCTCATTTTTGTCATTTGCAGATGATCTTAGATGTTTGGGCTTTATAGGTCCACTACTGATATGCCTGTGAGTACATTGCGCACATTGTACTGATCCATGTTGGAATACTTATCAGTTGTTTGGTCATCCCAATATGCTGTTCACATTTCAGCTCTGGAAAGGGTTCAGGATAGATTTCTAACGGTGGCTGTTTACAAATATTGTGCTTGGCTCATAATGAGTATTATAACGGGATAAGGGCTTTCTTGAGTGTTCATACTTTGCAAAGCAGGAGACTCCAGGTGGAGCTTTCTTTCCTTTACAAACTCTTGAGAAGGTTATTTGACTGCCCAGATCTTTTGGGTCTTGTTTGTTTTGTTGAGACCAGGAGAAAGGAGAGTGAGAGGTTCTGACTAATAATACTAATTATGATATGATGAGTTGATCTCAAGGGTGCTCAGGTCAGGTTTGCCAACTCAATGAACCAGAGTAATGACATCTTTGGTTGTCCTTCTGGTGTTGCCTTTAGAAGGAGATTGCTACTGTTGCTTACTGGATAGTTCTTGAAATAAGTTGTCTGATTTTCGGAATTCACAATCACAACAATGGAATAGTTATAATGTTATAAATTTGGTCATCAGGATGTTGTTTGTTATGTGCTAAGGTTTAGCTTTCTTGTGAAACCTATATATTGTGAAATGTTACTATTCTAATTGGCCTTGCCGTAAATAAATGAATTATTAAAATTTATTAGTTTATTATACAAAATCAACAACTTAAAACTATAAAACATCAAACATTATTGTAAAAAGAAATTAAATGTTTCACAACATTTTTATTATACCCTCCAAGTATAGGTTTACCCAATTCATAGGCGCATTTATGAAATAATGGCATAGAAGGAATTTGGTACCAAATATTCTTCAGTTCTGAGCCCTCAACATCCAAATTATTCAATTGGAGCACTCCAAAATAAAAGTTTTTTCCGTCGGTTTGTACCGACTGCAACGTTATTGGAGTTGGCAACTTTTTGACATCATTCTAAAAAGGAAATTATTTAATATGTGAATTATTTTAATTCAAATCTCACCCCAAATCTGGCTCTGGCATGAGAAGCGGCTGCTGTGAATGTTTTCAGCAAACTCCTTCCATGTATTTGCTCTTCTGTTACTTCTTCTTCAAACAAATTTTTCACGCTTTCCTTATCGAAGTTTATGAATAAAGTATGTGGATAATATTTGGGAGCATTTTTGTTGATAGCTAAGACAATATACATTGAAATGTAATTTTGTATTAGTACAAACCTAATCACTTACGATAATTATTTTCCACAACATAAATATTCTCCTGGTTTAATGTAAGGGTAGGTTTAATTGGAAAAATATCAGGAAGTTCAAATTCGTTGGTACTTTTTTCTGTTATGGGGCTCAGAGGTTTTTCTGAAAGCAATACTGTGTCTCCTACTAATTCAAACTGAATAAGATCTCCGTTTCTTTCAAATGGATATGAAAAATAAACATTATCTGCAAAGTAACGTTGTCTGACCATATCAAGATCTGAAGAAGTTTCTATCAGGTTCAAAAGCTTACTCACCAACAGTTTACTGAAAATAATAGCAAAGACATCAGTACGTCTCTTAAGCTGGAAGAGCAAAGTCAGCAGAATCGAAAATCAATACATGGAACATTGAGGGCTCATTAAAGGCTAATTAAATGCCCCAATGAGAAATTTGAGGCTCCTTAATTTTTCGTGAAAATGGCTGTTCTGCTAGGTTTAACTTAAGCTAGCAGAACATAAGCGGAAAAGTGGCTAAAATAACAAAAATTGCAATTCCACTTGCACAGACAATAAAGGCTCATTGAAGGCTCTGAAAATACACCAATCGTGAATTTCAGACTCAATTACTTTTTTTGTGAAAATGCAAAAAGCGCGATGTGTGAGTGATGTCGGCCAAGCATGGCAGAAAAATCTCTCAGACGGTGAAAATCAGCGTTCCGATAGTGCAGTCGTAGTGAATACATTAAAGGCTAATTAAATGCTGTAATGAGAAATTTTACGCTCCGCCAATTTTCGCGAAAATTGCTATTCTGCTAGCTTTAACCTAAGCCAGCAGAACATGGGCAAAAAAGTGGCTAAAACAGAGAAAATTTCAATTCCACATGCACCGATATTAAAGGCTCATTAAAGGCTCTGGAAATACACCAATCGCGAATTTCAGGCTTAATTACTTTTTTGGGAAAATGCGAGAAGTGGCGATATGTGAGTAATGTCGGCAGAGCATGGCGGAAAAACCTGTCAGACAGTGAAAATCAGTGTTCCGATAGTGCAGTCGTTGTGAATACATCAGAGGCTAATTAAATGCTGTAATGAGAAATTTTAGGCTCTGCTAGTTTCCGCGAAAATGGCTATTTTGCTAGCCTTAGCCTAAGCCAGCAGAACTTGAGCAAAAAAGTGGCTAAAACGACAGAAATTGCAATTCCACTTGCACAGACATTCAAGGCTCATTAAAGGCTTCGGAAATACACTAATCGCGAATTTCAGACATTTCTAAACTTACCGATAATAACCTGTTTGGGTACTTTGCAATTTTAATCAGACTTTCCCAAACTCAATAAATCCAAAAAAGTAATTGAGCCTGAGTTTGCGATTGGTGCATTTCCAGAGCCTTTAATGAGCCTTCAATGTCTGTGCAAGTGGAATTGCGATTTTTGTTGTTTTGACCACTTTTTCGCTTATGTTCTGCTGGCTTAGGTTAAAGCCAGCAGAGTAGCCATGAAATTGGCGGAACCTAAAATTTCTTATAACAGCATTTAATTAGCCTTTAATGTATTCACTACGACTCCACTATCGGAAAACTGATTTTCACCGTCTGAGAGGTTTTTCTGCCATGCTTGGCCGACATCACTCACTCATCGCGCTATTTGCATTTTCACAAAAAGAAGTAATTGAGCCTGATATTTGGGATTGGTGTATTTCGAGAGCCCTTAATGTCTGTGCAAGTGGAATTTCAATTTTCGTTGTTTTAGCCACTTTTTCGCTCATGTTGTGCTAGCTTAAGTTAAAGCTAGCAGAACAGTCATTTTCGCGAAAAATTAAGGAGCCTTAAATTTCTCATTAGGGCATTTAATTAGCCTTTAATGTTCCATGTATTGATTTTCGATTCTGCTGACTTTGCTCTTCTAGCTTAAGAGATGTGACATCAGTAAGTAACTATTAATGCCCTCAACTTACAATACTCTGTTCTGAGTAACTCCATAATCTCTAGGAAAAGTAAAAGCAGGCCTTGCAGGATCTTTAACTATTGGCAATTTTTTCTGTTCAGCATCAAATATGTTTGCGCTTAAAATAATTTTCTTTACCCTCCTATTAAATTCCTTAGGTATATCTTGCAACTGGTACTTCTCAGGTAGGCCTTCTTCAATTTGTACTGTATTAGTGAGAATTTTCGCTTGCTTTAGTCCTTCGAGCAATACATTATTATCTTTGAATGTTAGCAGAGACCTCTCGTGCCAGTTTGGATGGGTTTCGTCTAACGGTACTGGTTTATCTTTGAAACCAACAACTTCAAATCTAGAAAAAAAAAGGATAATTCATAATCATTTAAAATGAGAATAAAGGCAAATCCTTACTTTTCAAATGGAATTTTTTCGCGTAAAAACTCAGTGGGGTCTTTAACGACGATGCCTTTCTGTCTCAAAATTTTCTCGGCTCCAGTTTCCACCACTTTCCTTTTGCCCTGGACAAGCCAATGTTTTTTGAAATGCCATCCTATATGTTGCTTGAAGAGGATTTGAGTGACACGCATTTCGGAGGCTGATAACTAACGAATATTTCCTGTAAATTAAGTTTCCTTTGAATTTTTTTTTTTTTTTCTTTGCTTGTCTTCAATGTTCTAACCTCACTTTTTCTCTACAACTTTTCGTGTCCCAGGGTAAAACAACCAACAACCGCGCCTAAGAAATTTGGCAACACCACGGCGCACTCTAGGGCACCTCGGGCAAATGCTTCAAGCGCGTGATCGTGTTCCAGCCGTACTGCGCTTCGAGACTTGCTAACTTTTGCGTTTCAAACACAGAACACTGTGCTGCACCGTGCTTGAAGCACACAGCTGGAAAGCGGCTTTTATCATAAATGAAAGAGAATCAAATAGTATATTGTTGTATTAGGAGTAGAAGCTTTACTTTTTTGTGCTGAAGCGGTAGGTTTGCAAGCCGAACGTAGTGAGGCTTGCAATACTGCTGAAGCACAAAAAAGTGCTTCTACTCCTAATACAACACGCTATTTTTTCTCCAAACTAATGGGGTAAGCTCGGGGGCAAGTGGATGGTTGAGCGACAGTAAAAGTACGAGCGGCACCAAAAGTACTTCTACTCAGCGGCACTAAAAGTACTTTTGCTGCCGCTGGGGTTGCCAAGCAGCATAGAAATTGAATTTCTATCACCTCGACAGGTGTTAACACGCTTGATTTGCCTAGCAGCATAGAAATCAAATTTCTGACATCTTGACAGGAGTTAACAAAGTGACGTTTTTCTGACGTTTGGAGAAAAACATATTTTTTAAATTTTCAATCTTGAGATATAACAAGAAATAAATAAATAAATAGCCACCCACGGATGTGACAGCTGACAGGTTGACGTGTACGTACAGCCATAGAGAAACAGACTAAAAAGTCTGTTTCTCTATGCGTACAGCCACGCTCAGGAGCTCAACGCCCCGAGTAGCTCCGGGCGTCACACTCCCATACTAGAAAGCGGCTCACATGTAGGCACTGGAATGGGTTCGGATCTTAGATTGTTCGGATTATCATTGATTCAATAGTTATTTACCCAACAAATGCGGAAAGTGATACGTTACCGCACGCAGTTGACCGACCAATGCGAATAATGCGAAGCGGAGTTAAAATTTTACCTATGAGCATCTACAGACTAGAGAAGGGATTTTTGATTATAAATACCAAAGTCTACTTTACCGCAAACTTTGCAATCTACTTTACCAAACACTGCAGTAAAGTAACTTTATTCTTTATTTACAATTAGGGAATTAGGGTTTCATGTTAATTGTGTCATACGTCATACACCCCTAACTCACCCATCATCAAATTCTGGGATACTCGAGGATCAAGAACACTTAACTTCTTCTGTGAGAACAGATCGAAAATCACCTTTTCTACATTTGAAATCGACGACAAAATCAACTCACTAGCACAGCTATCGCAACCATTCAATCGTGGTCTGCGGGTGACGTCATCACTATAAGCTGCTGGTAGTGACGTCACTCGCAGGCCCAGAATTGAATGGAGAGGGACTTAGGGAGTATGACACAGTTGACGTTGACACATCACATAACCCAGCATAATCAGATTAGGCCGGCATACACACACGTTATTTCGCGCGGTTTATCGTGTCATCTGCAAAAACCTGTGAAAAATCATGTACGTGAGTGAGGAGGGCCGCACGCAATGATAGGATGGGAAGGGATTTCTTACGTGCATTCATCTGGCACCGTGACATGATAGTGCAGTTCACATCCGTGTCCACACGCCATTCCACGTCACGGTTTTGAGGCTAGTACGGAGACATAAACGCTGCGTAGCGAACTATCACGTTGAAAATTAGTACATGACAACATGCACTTCCAAACGACACGATAAATGACACTTTTTACCCATACACATACGGTTTTTCCTTTCCAACTGATATGCCGCGCGTAATCACGTGCTAAATCATTTGAATACTTCGTCAAGTGTATGGAACATGACGCTTTTTTTGCCACGTCGTTCTTTCGCGCGTGCAAACCGCTACATCCCAACACGCCACGATAAACCGCGCGAAATAACGTGTGTGTATTCCGGCCTAATATGCTTGATTATCCCATGATTATCCTCGCGAAAAATTGCCTACTAGTGCGTGAAGTAATTTCAACGACAGATGTCGACACTGTAATTTTTTTTCTACTACTGTGCGTAAAGTACTTACTTTACGCACTATTCAGAAGACGTAAAATTTCTCTTCACGCACTATAGTGCGTAAAGAAATTCACTTCATACACTAGTGCGTAAAGTAATGTCAATGACAGATGTCGACACTGTCAAATTAGAGTAATTTCGGGGAATATGGAATACGAATACCATTTTCGTTTTGTTGAATAACTGGAAGATTAATACAATTTTCACTCCCAAATTTGGTAAATGAGAAGGTCAGGGTATTATCTATAAGTAGCTTATAATCAGTTTTGATTATAAAAATACCGTATCAGTTCAGAAAATAAACTGTCAAATTAGTCACTTTTAAGTGCTGAAAAAAAGTGGAGGGTAATATGGAATAGGCATATGGGGTAATATGGGATAGAGTAAATCATAAGAAGAAAAAAACGAAAATACGTTTAATTCTTAATAACGAGTAATTAAACAAAAAAAACAAAGAAATAACTCATCTAATTACTGGCAAAAATCACAAACGTAGAAATCTCTTGCACCAGATGTGGTAGCTTCATGGGTCCATCCGCCGCAATGGAATATCCCATAATACCCGAAAGACCACCTGGAGAAAAAAATACATGCCGAAAATATGTTTTTGAGAACAATGTACTAACAACTTAAAAGAGTAACTGAACATTAGGACAGACTCACCTGCCAGAGTGAGCGATAACTTTGTACAAATACAACCACTAGATAAATTTGAAAAACCCAATTGCAAAACTTGATAAACACGTTTAATATCATATGACGTTTTGCGAACTAAAAAAAGGCAACTGTTGAAAACTGATGAGGTTAATAATAGTTTAGGGTGGGAATAATGTCGGCTTAGGTATAAAAATGCAGATGTCGCCACCCACAAAAAAATTAGCAGCTATTCCATATTACCCGGACTATTCCATATTCCCCGAAATTACTCTACTATTTTTCTGGTAAATTACTTCACGCACTAGTGCGTAAAGCGAAAATACATTACGCACTAGTACGTAAAGAATTTCTGGTACATATTTGATTGGTAGTAGAAAAAATTTTGTATGCAATACGTTCGTAAAGCACCTTTTTTCACTCATGTGATTATCGCACTCGCCTTCGGCTCGTTTGTCAAAATTCAAAAAAAGTTCACTTTACACACTTGCTGCATAGATCACTATTCTAGTAAATTACTTTACTTTACGCACTTGTGCGTAAAGTATTTGTCTAAATTTATTTTTTTTTCATATATTTTATTGGTAGTAGAAAATTGTTTGTATATTATGTAATAGTACGTGTGTAATGCCGGTTTTCCACCAAACAGACAAAACAAAAACAAAACCCAAACTCAAACTTTTCCCAAACATTTTCAAGATGACTAGCGTGTTTTGAGACAATTGGAGTTTTGTTTCCCCGAGAAAACAAAACGTAATCCGTTTGATGGAAACAAGAGTTTTTTGTTTATTTCAGTTTTGTTTTTCTTTTAAAGCAAGTTTTCTGACTTTTAAAAACATTGAAAATGTCACTTTTTTGAGTTTTACTTTCCACCCACGGGTCGAAACTCGAAAGTTTACTTTCCACCCGTGGGCCGAAAGTAAATGAAATTGTTAAAATTTATTGTATGTTTCGACTTTTACTTTCCACCCACGGGTCGAAAGTTTATACTTTCCTCCCGTGGGTCGAAAGTAAATGAAATTGCTATTTATTGTATTTTTTTAGTTTTCATTCAAATGAAAATTACAAAATTCGAATGATGGTAAATAAAATAGTATACATACCTCGGCTGAAAGTTTCATTACTGTCTCGAGATTTTAGTTAGACCTCGGCTGCGCCTCGGTCTTAGCAGTAATGAAACACTTTCCACCTCGGTATGTGATATACTATCACCGCATAATGTGCGTAGAGTGCTTGTCGCGGAATCCAAATTGATGATTGAATGATTTCCTGTCTTTCTAATGATTGGTTTTTTTCTTTTTAGCAGTATCTTTTCAAAGAGCTTGGATAAAACTGGCAATAATAAGTCTGTTTCTGCAAAAATCACAAACCAGTCAGAGCGAATTTCATTGGTTGAGAACAGTCAGAAAACTAGTTTGAACCAATGAAATTCACTCTGACTAGTTTGTGATTTCTGCAGAAACAGACCTAATGATATTGGCCTATAAGATGACATATCATTAGGTGATTTTCCAGGTTTTGGTATCATGATAACTTCTGCAACTTTCCAAAGTTAAGGTACGTATCTAAGCCTAGGACGCTTTGAAAGGGTTGCACAGTTACAGAATAGCTTTCCGGAGGCGGGATTCTATAATGGATAGAAATTTTTATCCCTATCGCTATGGCACTTGCTGTCTTCTCTCTTTTCGAAATCAATAGAGATGGGACGAGAGCCAAAATATCTATTCGTTACAGAATTCTACTTCCATGTTTTATTAGTTCTCCAGAAATTAGGTCATACCCTGAAGCTTTTTTCGGACTGATATTTTGTTTGATCCCTGCTTATATTTCTCTTCGTGAAGTAGGCTTGATGTGGTCTTTTTCGTGATGAGGTTCATTCCATGAAAGATTTTCATCTTGTGCTTCGTTAGGCTGAAATGTCTTTTCTAAATTCTAAATGTCTTGTTCTACTTTTTCTTCGTTACTCCTTGTCATTGCTGATTTGACTTTCTTATGGGTGGAATTTGGGTAACTGGTCTTTTAAGGCCTTTGGCTGCTTTCCAAAGGGAATAATCAGTGTTTTTGGTCATGTGTGAGTTCACTTAGCTAATTGTTTATAGAGTCATTTTTGATTTCTTAAATTTCACGCGACTTTGCTGACATTTCCTTCTTAGTTTCCTTTTTTCTACAATAAGATCTCTGATTACTTTTGGGTAACGGCAACGGTACCTACTGATAAGTTTATTTTTTCTGTCAGACTTTGTTTGAAACTAGCCCAGTCCGTCAGTGTAGTAACTCATGAGATAGGTGTTTCTTTTCTAATTATATTCATTAAAGATCGGCTTCACACAGCCGGAATGTCTTCCTGAAGTCGGATACGGAATTCTGGATCTGAATTCCGGCACATTGCCGCACACATATCTTAAAAATTCCGGATATACTGGTTTCCCTGTAATGGTACTCCTCCAAGGAAGTGCAGAAGTGTCCCATATACAAGAACAACGGAATACATATGCAACAGGTCTGGTCTTCCCACGTATTTACTGTAGCAAAACGCACTCAAGTAGATGATAAATGGCGAGCGGTATATTTCCTTGAGCCGGCTACCTATAAAATTGTGAAGGGGGTCTATTCGCAAAAGAGACAAACAAACTATTGAGGTTTACTAAATTATATTTTATTATACTTAAAACCAAAATTAAAATAAAGCCAATATGTTTCTATTTTGACAGCCACTTCTATTTTTCCCAACACAATTATTTCACATCCATTCAAATTTCATTACTACGGACCAGAAAATATCTATACTGAAAACGCCCTACTTCTTTTATTCAATTCTCAATAACTTATAAGTTTATACATTACTCTTTCAAGCAAAACTACCCTTCACCTATATCTATAAATTCTTAAAATTCCTTAGTCCGATACTGACTGCTTATGCAAAATAATTATTCAAGTCATAATCCGACTCACTGGATTAAGTATATATGCATTACCAACTATACTTTTATAAAATCTTACAATAATTTCTAAATGATTGAAACCATAATTCAAAATTTCAGCACTTAAGGTCATCAATGTTACAACATGAACAATTATTTTCAAACAAAACTTTTTATCAATTTAATCAGAACAATTACTATTTTCGGATTCCTAGCCAACAAACACAATTATTTAAATTCTTCACTTCGTTCGTCACTATAGCCCATAAACTTCAATGGGGTAGTATACAAGTGATTTTTAACTTCTGCGTAGTGATATACTCGACGTATCGTACTATTAGTGTAATCAGTTGCTTTGTAAAAACCGCAATACACTGGAATTTGTTTTTTAAATTTCCTCTTATAGTCCAGGAGGCAGTGAAATTTTTTAGCACTTATTTTCCCAGTTGGTGTATATTAAGGGTATTGAATGCGCCGTTTAAAATATATTGTAACGCACGTCGAACTATACGACTCCCAACAAGTTAATGATAATAAATATGCGAGGTTCATCGCGATTATTACATTGGGGTACTGTTGGGCCGGTTGGCCTTGGATCCTTCATGATATAATTAGCGATTTAAAATTTATCGCAAATCAGGCGGAGGAAAGAGCCATAGGGTTTGCTGCGGGTATAACAGAGACAGGCAAAATGACAAGAAGAATTAAGTAAATTTCTACAAAAAAAAAACTAGATGATTTTTGGGATTCTGGTTTGTGCTATTGTATTGCTAACACACATAAGATTGGCGCTAAATAAAAAAGACACCATAAACTGATTAATTTTCTCGTTTTTTTCCAGTTTAAATTACATTTTTGTAATTTTTCGAGAACTCGTTTCTATTACCGGATTTCTAAAAAGATAGCGCCATTCTTCCCTATATTATAAATCGAATGCAAAAAAGAAATTTGATATAACTTCAACTGCTAAAAAGTTACGTTGAAACTAAGAACGCAATGCATTCCTTGTTTCATTCATCTCATTCCCACTAAGGAGTATTAATAGGGGGGGGGAAGAATACAATGATAGACTGCTTTAGGTGCTTCGCGCAGGAAAAAATATTTTGGCATCGAGGCGCATTCAATCCCCTTAAATAATTTGTTCTCTTGGTGATACAAAACAAGAATATTTGAGTTTCGCAAAAATCTTCGGATGGGTTCTCAAGATCAATGAAAAATACAAGTACACTTATTTTCCCAGTCATAAATATTTCACATTTACTACAATAGACAGTAAAGTATATGAACATAGCAATTTGGCTTATCTCAGATAGTGGGAAGTTAGTCTGGCTAAATATAGCCGGACTATTTCTTTACATAACTTCAGTATACTCCTCATTAGTAGAGCTATTTTTATTAGCGAAAAAAAAAGGGCCATGCATTCGTAAGCCCTAACGCATTTTGCGCCTCAACCTATCAGAAAACCCCCCCTTATATGAATTTTGCTTAGAATTTAATAACCCTACAATTCTATCCACGTTTCGTGACTGGGAAAATAAGTACCGAAAATCGTCACTGCCTCCTAGACTATTAGCCCCGCCCCTATGTGAATTAGGCAATTCAAACCACGTGACATTCAAGATGGCGTGGCGGCCACACATGGACCAAAAAACACAAAAAAATATCTAATTTCTGCCAGATTTGATAGTTTAGGTACCTAGTCAACAAATAGTTTATTAAATAATCAAAATTAAAGTTGCAAGCAAAATTCCAAGCGAAATAATTTAAAATACGCATAAAAACATATTCAAAACAGACTTGCTTGGCCGCCACGCCATATTGAATTTTCCTTTTTGACAGATGGATTGAATTGCCTAATATAAAAGTTCGTGACGTAGTTAGTTTTTCTAATCTGGCAACACATCACGGTTTTGAGAACGCACAATTTGCACTGACATTGATCATCAAGAACGAAATGTCAAACATGTCACACGATTCACACGACACCCATACGTTGTTGAACTGTTGAGGTCAGCTGTCGTTTTCAGGCATTTTGAGCAGCGTTGCCAGGTGGTCAGCGGCGCGAATACTATTGAACGCCGCTGTGGCGCTAAATTCAAATTACAGTTTGTTTTTCTCTGACTTAAGCTACATCCTCAATCAATCTGGTAGCGAAGTGACACTTTGGCACGCGTGCTGGAATATTTATACCCATCCTCAATGCTGTCAATTTTCAGTCTGCTCTGGGTGTAGTACGGTCACATAAAGTCTGTTTTTTTTTTAAAGATAATTCCCCAAGTCAAAAATTTAGTAACTATGTTGGCAACATAAGCCTTTTCTACATAAAGCCTGTTTTTTTTTTAAAGATAATTCCCCAAGTCAAAAATTTAGTAACTATGTTGGCAACACAAGCCTTTTCTACATAAAAAATTTGAAAGCATTGACAATTTTACATTGTATTGCCAACATAATGTCAGTATGACTTTTATCTTTAAAAAAAAAACAGATTTTAAAAAATTTGAAAGCATTGACAATTTTACATTGTATTGCCAACATAATGTCAGTTTGACTTTTATCTTTAAAAAAAAACCAGATTTTACCGTGCATTCGGTATTTTGATCTGAGTTCTCTAAGCATGAATTTACCGTTCGTTTATTCAAAAAGTGTACTCGGTGCAGGCTCATTCACGTTCGTTTAATAAAATTTCGAGCCCTCTGATTTTAACTGCTCTGTGCGCACGCTGGTCCGCTCTGCTCTTTGAGTAAAATACCGAACGCTAGGATAACCTAAATTATGTTTTTTCTACTTGCGTGCGCAAAGTAATCACTTTGCACACTCATTTGCGTGCGCAAAGTTGAACTTTGCGCACGGAAACTCTTTGCGCACTCATTTTTGTTACGTATAATTACCATAGTTATATTTTATTTTTCAATGTTTTGATGGTTTCTGAATAAACTAATATTCAAAATGAAGGGTTTTAGTTGAAATTAATGCTTAGTTAACATGATATTTCCTATCAAAGGTGTCCAAATTGGACCAGCCTATACTGCTAGGAATTTGTAAAATTTTTGATATTTTAGAGACTCTCATGAAAATATTCTTGCTGATTCTAGAAATTCCAGAAGATGTAAAAAGTTATTTGGGGATTTAATTTAAAAGACATTCTGAGGAATTCCAATAGATTTTAAAGGATTTTTGAAGATTTTGATTTGATTGATTTTTCTAATATTTTAACAATTAATTCAAAGTCTACTTTTTTAAGATACTCGAAGAAAAAATATTGTTCCTAACACTTGCGCAAAGTGTCTTTCCCGCACTCAAAGCTTATCCGAACTCCGCTTCGCGTCGTTCGTCTAACTGCTTTTTCGTGCGGGAAAGTATCACTTTGCGCACTTGTTAGGAAAATAACTATTACCGTACTGCGCACGACATAAGTCGGCACGCATCGAAAAAGCTGGCAGAATAGGGAACAATCATATTTTTCAAATTATTTTTTTTCTTATTGCTTATGTTTTCAAATATAAAATACATATGTTTTCTTTTCTATTATGTCCTCATTAAAATAAAAAGAATTTATAAAATTTCAAATTATTTCCGTTGGCCCGAAAACGATTACCTTCAAGATGTCGGTACTTGTGACGTCAACTGTTTGTAAATACTACGTTAAGGTCTGTCCTCACAAGAGTCCCTGACACTTTGCAAACTATCAGAAAAAATCACTCGTACCATCGACTGCATTAAATCTTTGCATGGAATGTGGTTTTTACGTGGTGTTTCTGTATAGGCGTATTGTGACATTTTGTGTTTCAAGTTTGTCATGATTGATACAGGATTTACAGAAGCGCAGTCTGACAATCCCTCTATGGACCCATTTATGGTGATTCAATATTAGTCGTGACATGACGTGAGCTGATCGTGGACCAATCGTTCTTCAGGACCCAAGAGTGAACCATGAAAGCGGCGTAGACCACGTTCGTTACTCACGGTCAGTGTAAACTACCCTTAACCTTGGTTTATGAACAGTTGACGTCACCAAAAGCGGCCATGCTGAACGTAGCTTTTCCGCGCGAAACTTTTCAATTTGAAACTAATAATTGCCGTATGAGAATAATATCGATAAATTAAATGCAAAACTGCTCATATTCATTATTTTACAGAAAAATGTGCACCATAGAAACAAAATGAACCATATTTAATTCTTATGAGAATTCCCTATTGAATTGAGGATGCCAACGTTAAACGACATTTGCCTAGCTTGCGTGCCGAAGTGCCACTTCGCTACTAAATTGATTGAGGATGAGCCTTATTCTATAGACACGCTGGAAAATAATTTAGTATCCCCCTATACCATCACTATTTAGCCTATATAGAATAATAGAGAGATATTGATAACCCAAATAGTGTCATGCAGTATTAGCGCCTACGTTATTTTGACATTAAACCTATGCGCGATTCGATTTTTAACACTACGTACCAAAATAACGTTACCGCATAACGTAATTTACCCAGCATTTACGTTAAGCGCTATTTCGAATAACGCCTAGAAGTAACGCAGTGGAATAATATAGGTTATTTTATGTTTTTGTTTAGTTTATTTTATTATTTTTGTTGTGTTCAAGTGAATATGGATTGTTCAAAAAATAGAAAAAAAGCAAATCCTCTGTCCCTGAACATAAACAACAGACAACCCAAATCAAATCACAACAAGGTACAAGTCAGGCTACGTTTATAAAATAACGGATACGAACAGGCAAGTTTTACGTTAAACCGTTGTTAAACTGTTTTCCGATAATTCTAATTTGAAAGTATGTCAAAGTCAAAGTCAAAAAATGAAAAAATGCTTTATTGTCTAAGAACAAAATTCTCGTTGACAAAGCTGTAAAAGGGGAAAAAAAAAACATTATGCAAAAATAATTCCAGGGCCATAGAGTACCAAGATTGAAATAATCAAAATAAAAATACAATACAAGGTCAGACTAAAACAATAAAATCATTTAAACAGTCATTAAAACAAAAGATGAAGTCACTTTAAAAATCAACATAAATATAAACATAAATCAACATAAATACAAAAACATGTTCATTCTAAAATATAAAATACAAAATATCAAAATTGCACAAACGTAAAGTCAACAGACATAGAAGTCATTAAATAAAACTACAAATTATATTCAGACAGTCACAAGAAAGCATCTTGGAAAAATTCTTCTGTGCTATAGTAGGCCTTTGATAATAGAAGCCTCTTAAGATGTACTCTAAATTTTTTACCAGATACTATCTGTCTCAGATGCAGTGGCAAATGGTTAAAGATCTTTTTACTTTGATAGATTATCGAGTTTTTTGTTTGTGTGGAGGAAGGGATAGGAAGGTTCACATTGTGTGTTTGTCGAGTGGTATGTACAGATGAAAATTCGTGTATGTTTTCCTTAAAACTTTTTATGAACGAGACATGAAGTCTCTAGTAAAAAAATACTAGGAAATGTAAGCAATTTATGACGCAAAAACAATGGTCTACATGAGTCTCGTAATCCTATCTTAAACATATACCTTACCGCCCTCTTTTGCAACACAAACAACATATTAAAGAGAGACAATGAACAAAAACCCCAGAAACATATTCCATACCGCAAATGGGATTCAACGAGAGCAAAGTATGCACTTTTTGTTGTCCCAAGATCTAGCTTACTCGATATTACTCTGATTGCATAACATCCTGATGACACCTTTTTGCTCATGTATGTTAAGTGAGGCTCAAATTTTAGTCTATCGTCTATGTATACTACTAAAAACTTACTCGATTTTTGACTGGCAACAGTATCTGCCCCTAAGGTAATTCCCTCAAAACCACATTTAAATGTTAACACATTTGTCTTAGACACATTAAAAGTTAAACAATTCGCATCAGTCCATTCTTTTACCTTAACTAAATCATTATTGATATCCGATTTAAGCTGTTCTACATCCTTATTTACCCAGAGAATCGTGGCATCATCGGCAAACAGTGTAAATACCCCAACTATATCAATGTTAGACAGATCGTTGATGTACAATAAAAATAATAGAGGTCCCAAAACAGATCCTTGTGGAACTCCTGCACTTATAGCCAGTTGTTCTGAATCAACACCATCAAAAGTAACTCTCTGTGCCCTTTCAGAAAAGTAGGACTCAAACCACTTTAAAGCTACCCCCTCACCCCATAGGCTTCCAGCTTACATAACATTATTTTATGATTGACACAGTCAAAGGCCTTTGACAAATCACAAAAAACCGCTGCTGCGACATCACCGTTATTTAATCCCAAATATAGTTTCTCCAAAAATGCGAAAATTGCATCATTTGTGCCACATGACTCCTGAAATCCAAACTGTTCACAACAGAGAATACTATGTTTTTTAAGAAAACACATTAAACGCGCCTTGACTAGCTTTTCTATTACTTTAGACATTGTAGGCAACAATGAGATTGGCCTAAAATTTGAGGGTGTATCGCAGTCACCACCCTTGTGAAGAGGTAAGACCCTTGCAAGTTTCAGACAGGAAGGGAAAATCCCTGATTGAAAGGACTGATTCACAGAATCAGCAAACACCTCTAGAACCGATTCGGGCAAATGCGAAAAGACCTTCAGCGTAATTTCATCCCATCCCGCAGAATTTTTATTTTTAATATCTTTTAAGGTGTCTCTGATTTCTTGTGTTGTAGTAGGTTTAAAGAAAAAAGACTCGGATACGCTTATGTGACTTAGATATTCTCTAGGGTTAGTCCCAGAACTAATTTTGCTAGAAAGAGAAGCCGCAATCGAACAATAAAATTTATTAATTTCCGTGGCAGTCAAATTTGAGTCCATTGGTGAAGTATTCTTTTTTCCTCTTAAGTTATTAACAATTCTCCATGATTCCTTTTGTTTGTTGCCAGCCATCTCTATCCTATTTCTAAAATATAATTGCTTTGCGGTTTTAACTACTTGCCTATATATTTTACGATATTTGTTGAAAAAAAGCATAAAACCATCATTCCCCAAATAAAACTTCCTAATGTAATGTAAAGAACGCATATTTCTAGCCGATACTCTTATACCTTTTGTAATCCACAGTTTTTTACTCTTACACTTCCTGGTTTTAAGCGGAAAAGATCTATAAAAAACACTCAACAAAGCAGAATGCAACTCCGACAAAGAATTCTCACATCTACCAATCTCGGTCCAGTCTGTATGCTCGCAGAGTCTCAAAAATGTCTCAAAGTTACCTGTAGAGTAAAGTCGTTTGTACTCTTTTGGCAGTTTAACTGTGCCATAGTCACATTCCACCTCCAGTCCACACACAACCGCCTCATGATCGGAAAGACCCGCACCAACTGTTGAACAACTCACTCTCCCTTCATCAGAATTTGTACAAATATAATCCAACAATGTCGCTGAATTCGCAGTAATTCTAGTGGGTTCCTTTACATGTACTTTTAAATTAATAGAGGAGAGTAAGCCATTCAAAGTCTGCACCGAAGCCGATCCTGTATCTAAAAAGTTAATATTTAAATCTCCTGTCAATATTATTAGGGCATTCAAAGGTAGGCTTGTTAAAAGTTTTTCCAATCTGGCAAAAAACGCATCAACATTGCTTGAAGGAGGTCTATAGATACACAAAACATAAAACAAAGGTCGCAAACAACACACAATTGAAAATTCGAATTCCTTTTCAATTATTAAACTATTATATCTATCTACATTGATTATTTTAAATACTTCAAACAATCTCTGCTGTACCATTATGAGTGTTCCACCATGCACTGCATCTGACCTACAATATTTAGATATTAAACTATACTGTTGCAAAAATATCTGCTCATCATCCCTTAACCAGTGCTCAGTGAGAAGAACAATGCCTGGGTAGTTTAAATCAGCTAAAAACAATTCCAATTCTGAAACTTTGTTTCTCAAAGATTGTATATTTAACAACACTAGGTCAAGTTTTTTACCATTTGACCCCTGTCTAAAAAAGGTGTATTGACTAGTGCATTGAGGCTTTTTGTTTGAATTTCAATATTACTATTACCAAGTCTCCCTGCATACAATTACTGACATGACTATCCAAACTTTGGACATAAAAAGAAGAGGCACTACATTCAACGGTAATCGGAACCGATTTCAAAACTAATTTTCTACCAAGAACTGCACTAGTTTCAACATACAAAGCGAGCAGTTTGCTCAGCGACCGAAATGTGTGTCTGTATCTAGAATTTGTACATGTATTTGAAATTAGTCTTATACTACAATTATTTTTTTGAACATATTCTGACACAAACCCACTCAATTTATGAAATCTTGCCTCTGGATAATCTCTAAAATTACACTTCAACATTAATACTAAATTCGTGGTACTACCCATAGAAAGGATCCTCCCAATATCAGCGATGCTAGGGGATGTAGAATTTAAATTTAAACTTACAACAATTGTATCATTTTCAGTCAAATCAAATGATAATAAGAACATCCTTTCTACAAGACTTTTCATATTAAGTCCATTATAAACATACCCTTTTATCATGTGAGATGAATTCACAAGTTTAGACATAGTCGTGGACAGGGATCTTGCGCTGGAGTCTCCGCAAACAATGCATTAATGATTAATGATACCGCTTTACTTTAACTTAAAAAATAATAACTCCTGACGTTATTACCGACCATACGCGCTATCTGATTCACCGATATTTCTCTAATGTCCAGCAGTCTTTTTACTGATTTTCATACATAGTTTAATACCACCCCCAAAATTCTTCAATAGAGAGTTATTGGAACTAAAATCTGTTTTTTCTTTAAAGATAAAAGTCAAAATGACTTTATGTTGGCAATACAATGTAAAATTGTCAATGCTTTCAAATTTTTTATGTAGAAAATGCTTGTGTTGCCAACATAGTTACTAATTTTTGACTTGGGGAATTATCTTTAAAAAAAAAACATAAAATCTGTTTTTTTTTTAAAGATAATTCCCCAAGTCAGAAATTTAGTAACTATGTTGGCAACACAAGCCTTTTCTACATGAAAAATTTGATAGCATTGACAATTTTACATTGTATTGCCAACCTAATGTCAGTTTGACTTTTATTTTATTAGTGCATCAGCACTATTTTCCAAGAAAAAAACAGTTATTGGAAGACTGTAGTATGGTGCTAGAGTATTTCCTTATTTTGTATTCATAATTTTGACAGATGATGGCTATGTTTATAAATTTCAGCCTCAAAAAGTGTTTATTTTTGTTTGTGATTTTCTGCTGATACTTATTTTACCTACGAGCGTGCGGTAAAGTGCACTTTACCGCACGTATTTGCAAATGGAAAGTAGCACTTTACCGCACACTATGCGGTAAAGTTAACTTTACAGCATAGTGTGCGGTAAAGTTAACTTTACAGCATAGTATGCGGTGAAGTGGACTTCAAAGTGTGCGGTAAAGTGCACTTTACCGCATAGTGTGCGGTAAAGTAGAATTTGATATTTATAATCAAAAATCCTTTTTTCTTCCAGAAAATGGATTTTTGATAATTTCTAAATCTAATCTTATATCATTAATTAATCTGAGTCAATAATTAATTTTATCAATGCACTTTTTTGGAGATGTAGATGCTCATGGGTAAAATTTTGTACCTAACACATGCGGAAGGTGCCTTTACCGCCCTTAAGGGCTTGACCGAACTCCGCTTCGCGTCGTTCGGTCAACTGCCGTTGCGTGCGGTAAAGTATCACTTTCCGCATTTGTTAGGTAAATAACTATTTTGATGTTACCCACAGTAAAATGGAAAACTATTGTAAATAAGTAAAATTACGTCATCGTCGAAAAGCAAAACGTCAAAGTCGTCCAAAATGTCAGAAATTTGAAATAACGGAAATTTACTGCCCCGCACTAACCATACACAAATAAAGACAAGCATTAACCTTATTAAAATCTTTATTTTCGGACCCAAATGCGCATGCGCAGATGTCAAAATAAGGCTAATTTAAATACTGCTTGTCCTTATTGCACGCCCAATAACTCTCTAATAATGGACCTTTCTCATTTTACCTGTGCTGCGCGCGCATCTTGTGGGTGACAGATAATTAAATCGTCAATTTACTGAACACGGTCTGACCCTGACGTATTTAAGCTAACCTCAATAATCAATCAGTATCAATCAATATTGCTGAAAATTAATACAAAAACTGTTTATGATACAATGGTTCAAATGAGTTGAATGAGTTCTTGTCAGAATTAGGCGAAAAAGAAGTGAAACCTTTCTTTTCACAAGTTCCCAAGCAATCAAATTGTAAGAAAACAATAGTTACGTGCTCTCAACCCGAATGAAGACGATTTAAGTTGGGACAGAGATTTGAGGGTTCGTAAAATAACGATTTTTATATCAAATACAATAATAATGTACAATTAAAGGTTTGCTGCAAACATTTTTGCTGCGGTGGGTTTTCTTTCTAATTAATGTTAATACGTATTTTGTCATACCTATTTACGTTTAAAAATAAACAAAAACAGAAACATAACCGAAATTGCACAATTTGACAAGTGGAACCAATCAAAGTCATTCCACACAGGTATCGCGCGTCATTATATGTGTCTTTTTCTTTATTGCAGAAATCTTAATAAACTATCCTTGTTGTTCATTGCATGAGAAAGGTCCATTCCTACGCAAAATCGATACATGTTAAGTGCATTATAAATTCCCCCTTCAAACTGCTCTTTGCAAAATTAATTATAATAGAGAGTTATTGGAACTATTAAATACTGCCTCGCAGTATTAAGGATCTACGTTATTTTATTAGTGCATCAGCACTATTTCTCCAAGAAAATAACAGTTATTGGAAGACTGTAGAAGGTGTTAAGAATTACCTTATTTTATATTCATAATTTTGACAGCTGATAGCTATGTTTATAATGGCGTTTCCGATTGGTAGATCTAGTGCGGAACTAGTGCATTTTTTTCTATTTCTGTCTTTTTCTTCTACAAGTCGATTAAAAGGATGCAAATACACTCAGTGCGCACTGAATCTACCAATCGGAAACGCCATAAATTTCAACCCAAAAAGTGTTAATTTTTGTTTGTGAATTTCTGCTGATACCCATTTTTTGATGTTACCTACAGTAAAATGAAAAATAATTGAAAAAAACAAATTCTCTAAGTAAAAATACGTCATCGTCGAAAAGCGAAACGTCAAAGTCGTCAAAAATGTTAGAAATATTGAAATAAGGGAAGTTTACTGCCTCGCACTAACCATCATACACAAATAAAGACAAGCAGTAACCTTAGTAAGAGAATCCTTATTTTCAGACCCAAATGCGCATGCGTAGATGTCAAAATAAGGCTAATTTAAATACTGCTTGTCCTTATTGCACGTCCAATAACTCTCTAAATGTCATTTTACTCGAAGGCAATTAAAGTTATGCAATAATGTTCCATAGTCACAACGCTCGAGTTATTAATAATTACGCAATAAAGTTCCAAATTTAATTCACTTCATACTCATTCATCATTTATAGTCAAAAATAAAACTAGTCACTATAGAGTACTTACATTTTGTCCATAAAACACTAAACTAATCTTATTTAATTCTTTTGATTTAGAGCTCGCACATAGTGTTGAAAGACTTTAAATGTTCTTTCTTTTACAATTTTCTGTACTTTTACAAAGATTCGATAAATCACGTTTTCCCCGGGGCAAAAATAAAAGAAACATCGCGAATTTTATCCGGACTGACTCATTAGGTACTGTAGACTTTTAAATCAAACTGGACTGAACTTAAACTCAACTGAACTGATAACTGCCCTCCATTTCTAAAACCGCTGTATTTATATGTTTCGTTCCCCCAAAAATTCTAAATTTCATCATTCAATAACATTCCTCTTTTATTTGTTTAAAATCGAATAATCATGTTGCAATTTCCTGGTTTATCGGGGTCAACAGATTTCTTATAAGAATGTCACATATAACTCAAAGAATACCGACACACGTGCGCCATAAATCACCTATTTAATTACTTTGGCCTCGCTTTTAATAAGTTCATTGATTTGATTTAGGAGATGACATCACGCTTGGTGACTAAATAATAAAATTTTAACGTATATAATAGTTATTTATGATATAAGTGTTAAAAGTACATTTTTAAGGCACGCATGTGAAAGTTTGCAGAATGAGCGAAGCGAATTCTGCAATTCACATAAGTGCCTTAAAAATACTTTTAACACAAATATTATACAATATTTTTTCTACAAACCGTAATAAAAAGCAATAACCAGTAACAAATTGGATTTTTAAATGAATAATAAATTGGAAGCATCTTTCCTACATAAAATTCTCGAATTTGACATTTGTCAAAAAATCCATACAACCAGCACCTTGTTTTACAGGTAACGAAATGTCTTTTCAGTTTCTTGAAAGTCTGTCGTGGTCAGGAATGCTTTTTGCTAAAAATGCAACAAAATACAGAAGAAAAAGAGGGTTGCATCGATCCTTCGAAAAATATAGATGAGGCGGCCAATCGGGCTACCTCAGTTGTTCAAATTTCACCATTAATATCAATGTAAATAACTGAAAATACAAACTTTTTTTGACGTCCGCTCTCAAAATTTGATGTTTCACTTTTAGCACTAGTGCTATAAAGACTTTATGGCACTAGTGCGATAAAGTAACATTTTTAATGCTTCGGGGCGGTGTTAAAAATTGCATTTTTAACACGTTTGTAGAAAAATATTTTAATTTAATTTTTTGTCAACTCTATTTTGTTTCCTTTTCAGTTTTTTGACACTGATTTCAAATACCGGAAATTCAGTTTTTGATTATTTGATTAGGTACCTACATTTAATTTTTACAGTTAAGACATTGTAATTTACGGGTCTATTTTCCCGGGTCATTACATTACCACGTCTACTGTGCATAATTGAAATCTGAATTCTGGCTGTGTGAGCTTGTATCTTTGAAACATGTGAAAAAAAATGCGTTAACTATGAATTATAATCTTAATTTTCCAGATCCGGAAATCAAAACGCTCGCCAGAGTCACTAGCAAATCGATATGAAATATTCATAATCTGAAAGAATCAGAATGTGTGTGCTCCTATAATAAAAATATACAATTCCGTAAGTTATGAGGTCAGATCAGGCATTCCGTTTCTGAATTCAGAAAGACATTCCGGCTGTGTGAGGCCAGCCTAAATCATAACTTTCTTCTATCTCTAGAAAACTTGAAGATATATTTTTACTACAAAAAATCAATTAGACCAGTTGAGAGTTTTTCCAGGATCTGTTGGATAATATGTTGGCTTACCAATGGATATGGGCTCGCATTGATATTCATTTTTGGTTTGTAGAAGTTCCTTCCCCTTGGAATTGGTTAGTCTGGAACCCCAGAAGGTATTTTTTGCATTAAAGTCACCCCCAACTATAAAACGATTTCCTAACTTTCTAAGGAAATTCCTTCTATTGTTTTATCCTGTCTCTTCAATGTGACATGTTTTCATTATTTATTTTTTTATTTATTTATTTAGGTACTCAATCAGTACACTACAGAATAACAATAAGTTTTCTAAATGGTACATACATATGAAAATATGGTTGAAAAATAAGATATTGGACAAAATCACAGAGAACAACAGTAGTTCGAGTAGTAGTACCTACACATAAGCAAATATAAATTAAAATCTAAAGTTTAGACAACGTTTAATAGTTAATAAGGAACAATTTAAAAGATCACACTCCCTATAATTTCTGTTGTAATTGCAAATCATTCTGTCCACAAAAGCTGTGAATCCATAATTTGTTCTGTGCGGGTGCTCATAAAAAAGTTGATGTTCTGATGTTGTCTGGTTTGCTAATAATGGGGACCAAAAATAATATTGATTCCGATAATGTGCTGCAATCTATCCAATTATTCGGGATTTTGTAAAGAATAATGATCCCACACAGCAACAGTCTGGTTTCATAAGATATTGATGAAGGAAAGCGGTGTTTATATAGTAGGTAGGTATTTTAGAAATCTGGTTTTGGACGTTCTCTAGTCTATTAACATGGATGGTATAATATGGGGACCAGCAGATGACGGAGCAGTATTCAAGAGTGCTGCGTACAAGGGCGTTGTAAAGACACGTAAGTGCGTGTTGGTGTCGTTGATGTGTTTGGTATTTCGCTTAATAAAGCCAAGCAATCTGCAGCTTTTGACAACAATATTATCGATGTGCATTTTGAATATCAGTTTTTGATTGAACGTTACTCAAAGGTCGTTGATGAATTCCACATTATCAATTTGTTGACCACCAATCTTATATGCTGACATGTGAGGATATGTACTCTTGTGGAATGTTATTGATTTGTATTTGGATATGTTGATTTTCAGTAGGTTTGATAAACACTAGGCGTTTGTAATTTTAAATCACCTTAACTCGAAAATGGTTCATCATAGCAAGATGCGGTTTAAATAATTATTCTTAGATTTTTTTGCACTAAAACTTTCATTTTGAGTCGCACCCCCTATAATAGGAGGTTTTTTTTAGATTGGAATTCTTGGAGTATTCTCCAGTAGTGCTCAAGCCAGTGCTCTTTGTGGTGGGGATACGATTTTTCATAGTTTTTAGAAATATAACTCCATCCGTAGTACAAAAATGTTGAAATTTGAAATTTTTCCACATTGAGATTTCAACTTACTTGAATGACTTTTAGGCTAGATGATACATTGATTATTGTTAATAATGGTGCTCTTAAAATAATAGAAAATGATACATCACAGGACTGAATAGGTTACGGAATTAAACCTCAGTTAATAAATATATTTTAATAAAGCTTTTCCTAAAATTATTTATCACAATTTTTCTCTGAAAAAAATTCAAAAGTCCTCTAAAATTTTTTTTCTATTTAACTACCAACCACTTTCTGTTCCTGCAAGGAAACTGAATGAGAATGGGAATTAAACAATTCCTTATTAACAGTCCTGAATTGGCACAGGGAACATGAAAACATATGATCTTTTTCCAGTCCGGGGTGTTTGGTTTTCAGATGAACCTAAAAATTAATTGAAAACATTTATCATTAACTTAAGTATATCTTCCTAATTAAATATTTTGTCAAAACATATTATATTGCCATTCTTAAAAACTTTCTATATTATTAAGAGCAGTATAAATTTTGTTCATTTGTAAAATTAAAATACTACAACTCAAACAACAATAATAGACATAATTACCTTGTATGTACTGCTCTGGATGCAAGCATAAGAACAATAAGAACATTTATAAGGTTTATGTCCAGTGTGCCTCAGTTTGTGTCTTCGCAATGAATTATGATCTGCTGTAACATATTCGCATTGGTCACAAGAAAATGGTTTTTCTCCAGTATGACATCTTATATGCATTTTCAATGATGTCTTACAGGAACCTTTATAATCGCAGTAATTGCACAAAAACGGTTTCAATTTTTTATGTACGGAATCCATGTGCGATCTTAAGCTTCTTTTGTCTGTGAAAGTTCTCGGGCACAACTCACATGTTTCTGTTTCTTTCACGACGTTTTGTCGGTGGATGCGTCTATGATTTCTTACTTGCTTTTGATTTTTGAACATTTTTTCACATATGTCACACTAGAATTTGATGCTGTTACTATATGATGGATTATAACATAAAACTTTGAGCCCAGAGAAGGGAAAAAACAACATTATTAAATTTTAGAGTTACTTAAAATATTGATCTACAAATCGACTGGTTCTTTGGACAATTATTACCTGAAATGCCTTGACATTAGAGTGTATCAGTTTATGTACAGTATTCAATTTAGACAAGCTAGGTGTCTTGTAATCACATTTGTCGCACCCAAACAATTCCATATCAACCTTGTGCGACCTCCATAAATGTGTCATCAGAGTTTTCCATGACATGAAAATTTCCTGGAAAATGAATTTTAGGTGCTTTTTAACCCAAATTTTTCACGTTATTAGGTACCTACTTGACATTCGACGCATTTGAATCCCTCATAGCAATGAGACTCAATATGGTAATCCATTTTTTTTGAGTCGCTCATAAGCACTTTGCAGAACGCAAAGGGACACTTTTGGGAATTCATGTATTTTACTAGAGCATCGGATTTTTTCATTAAATTTGTTATGAGTTCTTCACTGTTGTTGGTTGTGATGTCCACCTGCGGCAGCGGGATTTTTTCCGGTACTGGCTCTGGATTTGCAACAACTGTCTAGAAATAATCAAGTTGTGATTTAATTTGTAATAACAAGGTAATTTTTTACCTCTAATTCGTTTATTTGTTGGGTGCTACTTCCTGGTAGAGTCTCTATTGAGTCAGAATTCACAGGTTTGATCAAATCTATTACATCTTTATTTTGACTCTTACACTGAGTTACATTATTTTTACTAGAATTGCTTTCTACTGCTTTTCCTGCAGTTTTTTCCACCACTACCTTATCTTTATTTTTTAAAGCTTTGGCATCATTATTCAATTTTTTATTTTCCTCTTTTTTGTTTTCTTTATTTGAATAAAACATAACAGCCTGCATTTAATATCAATAATTAAATAAAACAAAATACTCAAGTGAACTCTTACCTGTACAATCAAATTGAGATCGTTATTCGCCACACAATGATCATGTAATAAATGACTTTTCAGTGAAGCTCTATGATAAAAAATATTCGCACAAGCAGGACATTTCATTTGAACTAATTTGCTTACAGTTTTATTTTTGTGTACGCTCTCTAAATGCTCCGTAATTTGTGTCTCTTTGGTACATAGAAAGGGGCAAAGATTGCAAACAAAATAGAGCATATCTTCAAATGATTCTTTATCGTAGTGTTTGGGATTTGGAGATATTAAATTACTTGAAGTATTACTGGAGTTACTTGTGTCGGCGATGTTCAAGCTAAGATCTGTTGGTTCCAGATTTTTTGGATCTTCCATTGTGTAGTTTTTTGTATTATCTAGTAGCAGTTGAAAAATAAAAAGTGTGCAAAAATGAGTGTAAGCTTACTTGATTGTTTTTCATGTTGTTGAGTTGTGCTATTGGCATTGGAACAAGCCTCTAATGTAACAGATGAATCTTTCAAAACAATATAACTGCTAGTATGAAGATTTAATGGGGCTTCTAAAGGCAATTTATAATCGCTCGGATTTAGAATGATAAGGTCCATATTTTGAAGATTTTGATCATTGTGGGTAGAGTCCAAATTTTGGAGGATTGAAGTGACCTGACAACTGCCGATAATGGGAAGGCATTCCTTAAGGAAAATGGATATTTAACAACCATATTGTGGGATTGTTTAATGAATAGGTTACCTCTGATGGTAGGAGTTCCACATCGGTAGCCCAAATTGGGTCACTACTGCTACTGCTGCTATTATGGCTGCGATTTGTAGTTCCAGCCATTTGCACTATTTTCATTATCGACCAATAGTTTAAAGAAATATTCCTTCTATATTTTTATTATTCATTCTTTTCAATTATTTTGGGAAGTTTAAAAAAAAAAAATCAAAATTGTTTATTTTTTTTTTCGGTAAATGACAGCACAGCACAGCGGTTTGTTATTGGTTTGTTGACAGAATACCTTAGAGAAGGGTTTATCGATAAGATAGGTATCGATACGATATATTTTAATCTATCAAATAGCGCTTTCAAATTTTGCATCAAAACTGCACCGATTAATCAAAAAGCGATCCAAAACGGATTTACCTGTTCGTATTAAGGCGGAGCAGAGCGTTGCTCTCGGCGAGATTCACGTGTTCGAACGGTCTCAAATCTTCCACGGAGCGCTCTTTGTTGCTCCGTCAAATTCGATGGATCAAAGAGTTTGATAAAAGAAATTAAAGTACGTTCAGCAATCGAATTCAAACGGTGTGCCCTCGGTTGGATTATAATCGCTCTCAAAGCACTCCGGCAGAGATCTGTAACGTCACCGCCAAGATGGAGAGCAGTAAGGGTGGATTTTCATGCATCCGTTTGTCCGACGAAAGATGTCCGAAAAACATTCTATTCTGACATAATCGTAGAAAAATATGTCAAAATAGAAGATTTTTCGGACATATTTCGTCGGAAAACGGATGCATGAAAATCCGGCCTAAGCCGACAAATGTTGTTGAACACAGGGTGTATCCTGATACAAGGATAATACAGGTTACTACCGAATTGCTTATCGACCTCGTTTTTGATAATCGCGGTCATATGGTGTAGCACCATTGTCGGCGTCATTAACTAAGTCGTCAGCTGTTTGCGCCAGCAGTCGTAGTTTCGAATTCAAATTTATGATGAAAAATATTATTTAATCTTGATTAACATGATAGGATAATAGGCAAAGAGGAAATATGCAAACGAGATCTAAAGTCTTAGTGCCGGTACTTTTGCTCTCATTTGACAGCCGGTAAAAATAATCAGGGGTTTGAATGTGCTCCAACCACATCATACTTATAGACCTTGGCCCATCCATGCAAAACTTTGACGACGTATCAAATTCGTTAATCGAGAGCAAAAGTATCGGCCCTTAGAATGTTAATTAATGAAGTAAAACCAATTATGCATAAAGCAAAAGCCCGTGGAATCATAACCTGTGTCGTGTGTTGCATACCGAACGCACGGACCGTAAAAACTGTCATACTTGTCAAATAACGTTACGGTATTTGAAATTTGGACAGCACGAGAACTCTCTATATCCTACGTCCACCGTCAAGGCGAGAAACGACACGCTGTCTACGTCATCACTGATGCGTCGGCATGTTTGAGATTTCAACTACACAGGCCTTATGAGGATAGGCTATCCTGTAGTAGCTCAATGTGTAGTAAAATCTGTTTTTTTTTTAAAGATAATTCCCCAAGTCAAAAATTTAGTAACTATGTTGGCAACACAAGCCTTTTCTACATGAAAAATCGTTTAAACGTTATAGTCTTGTTAAAAATCGCCTTTTCTACATTTAAAATCGACGAAAAAACATAAGCACAGCCTGAATCGCAAGTATCCCATTAAGGCCTGCGGGTGACGTCACCACTCTAAGCTGCTATAGCTGAGTTCGAGAAATAGTTCCAAGAGCTAAAAGAAGAAAATTTTGACAGTTGTCACGTGAGTTGTCATGAGAGCACGAATCTGAAGTCACGTGTGAAAAAATCTGTCGCATCTTCATTAGGTCACATCTGCGATGTTATTTCCAAACTCGCCATATGCTGCTAATAGTGGTGACGTCACTCGCAGGCCCTGCCGACTCGAGAATTGGCGAACGTATGCCTTATTTATGAGGATGAGCAATCCTGTTATTTTACGATTCTTAAGTCAAGTCTCGAGGTTAGTCTGGGCTATCGTTCTGTAGTATTTAAAACCTTTTAAAAAAATGGATATACTTGAAATGAAGTTTGGAATTAATGAAGAATCATTTTACAAATTCAGATCGATAATTCAATTCATTTATTTAAAACTAGCTGTTCCCCGCGGTTTCACCCGCCATTAAATTCAAAAGAAATTGGACTACCATAAATAATTTAGAAAAGGTACTTCTAAACAATAATAATAATATACCTCAAAACAACGTAGATAAGCTGCGGAATTTGTTCAAATAATAGAATTTCGCCATTGGATTCATCTTCGCTGCTGCTACATAATAAATCCAAAAGTTCAAAAACTTTTTCTCTGGAAATATTACAGATATGTACGATACGTGTAAATAAAAACTAAACAAACTGCACTGGCTCTACACGAGCCTTCTTGGCTCGTGCCAAAAAATTAGCACAGAGTGCATACATACATAATTGCACTGAATTCCAAATGGATAGCGAATTATTAAACTTAAATTTTACCGCCTTTTGGGAATATAGGTGCCCGCTCCTCGAGCTTCATCTCGCGAGGTGGTGCTTGTGGAGTTAACTCTTTTCACTCTACTTGGCTGTAACCGAAGGATGAGGAGTTTGCACTATTTGCTCCCAGTGGCCTGAACCGAACGATTTTACTGTGAAAACTGTCAAAAGAGTTGCCAAGCCGAACTCACCTATAATGTGCAGTCAAATGGAATATAAAAATTGCACTCACTGCACCTCCAAACAAATGGAAAACGCCATTAAAGAACGGTTTATCGCAGGTTTATCGATACGATTTTTTTGATCTATCAAATAGCGCTCTCGAATTTTGCATGAAAACTGCACCCGGTTGATCAAAAAGCGATCCGAAACAGTTCACATGTTCGGCTTAAAACGGAGTGTTGCTCTCGGCGAGATTCACGTGTTCGACTTTAGAGAAATAGAACGGTCTCAAAACTCGTTCTTGCTCCGTCAAATTTGATGGATTACAGAGTTTGATCAAAAAATAGAGTACGTTCGACTAATGAATTTGCTATTGATTTCAACTGGTGTGCCCCCGTATGGATTATAATCGCTCCCAAAGCACTCTCGCAGAGATCTGTGACGTCACCGCTAGGGGAAGGGGGAGACGTAAACCATCACCCTGTCCTGATACGCATCAAAGCCGCTTTCTCGCTTCCACTTTTTTGACATTGGTTCAAAACCGGTTTGGAACGGTCAATGCCTGTTTCAAACCTGTTTTGAACCAGTGTCAAAAAAGTGGACGCGAGAAAATGGCTCTTGACTTAAATCGTATTTGTCGAGTCGGCAAAGCCTGCGAGTGACGTCACCTCTATTAGCAGCATAGCAGCTTATAGTGGGGACGTCACCCGCAGACCTCGAAGGCATGCCTGCGTTTCAGGTTGTGTTCGTTTCTTCGTCAAATATAAACGTTGAAAAGATGATTATAACAAGACTACAACGTTTAAAAATTCGTTTTTTTGACCAATACTATTTTAAACTCGGATAATGTATTCTACGCCAAGAGTTGAGGTCTGCGGCCGAAATGGCAGACACTTTCAGCTCAATAAGCAGTCCTATTAGGTTGTGTTCTTGCACCACGCCAAAGTACCAGTGATGACGTAGCGTAGCAGCGTGTCGTTTCTCCCTTGTGGTAGGGTATTTACACCACAGGCGATGATTTCGTTGGCTTTTGCTTTATGCATACTTGGTATTACTGGTATTAGTACATTAATTAACATTCTAAAACAACTCTTTTTTATATTTCGTTTGCATGTTCCTCTTTGACTATTATGTTATTCAAAATTAAATAATATTTTTTCATCAAAAATTTATATTCTAAACCAAGGTTCCATCTAAACTACGACCGCTGGCGCAAACAGCTGACGACTTAGTTGATGACGTCAACAATGGTGCTACACCATATGACCGCGATTCCCAAAAACGAGGCCGATGAGCAATTCTGTTTAGTAGTGTATATTATCGTTGGGAGAAAGGGGAGCAACGCGCTGAAAAACTCATAAAAAGAGGCTCCCATGTTTCGTGAATTGGAGTCCAGTTCTCGGACGCAACCTGCGATCTGCTTGGAAGAGAACAGAGGTGCGGCTTTTTTCGGATAGAACTGTTTTATCAAGTGATGAAGATAGTGGAGAGGACTGTGATGCTGCAGGCAACCAGAGAACAGGGAGCCGTCAGAAGTGGCGTTTTCGACATTTAATTCTAGGCTGCCCTATCTTACTCCTGCGCGAGAGCAAGTGCTGGTTGAACATGAACTAAACAATTTAAAACAAACTGTACTTCACAAACGAACGCTTGTCAGTTCATTGCCATGACATAAACGAACACCCCAAAGCAGAAAGTGCGAAGTGCAAGTGAACACGTGGCGTCCGTCAAAGTTTGCTCTCTCTGCTCGCAGATGCAATTATCGAACCCAGCCAAAAAACAAGCCTACCTCAATGCAAGGGATGAAACACACTACTACTACTTACTTTTCATGCATCCGTTTTTCCGTTGATCCGGGAGTATTCCTATTGGTCCAAAATTTTGGCGCCAAATTATTGGACCAATAGGAATACTTCCAGATCAACGGATTGACGGAAAAACGGATGCATGAAAAGTAAGCTAGGATAGCGTATCCTCATAAGGCCTGTGTGGAACAAATCCCCTCCCCACGCCCCCCCCCCCCCCAACCAATAACCGCTAAATCACCAGTTGAGACGTAGGCAGCATGCTAGGAGAATACACACTCTAAGGAGTACTCATCGACCTCGTTTTTGGTAATCGCCGCCATATTGGTGTGTCACCATTTCCGACGTCATAAAGAAGTCGTCAGCTGTTTAAAAAGCCTACGTCAAGGCGAAAAATAACATGCTGCTTACGTCACAACTGATGATTCCACACAGGCCTTATGAGGATAGGCCCTCCTATAGTAGTAGTGTCTAACATCCCTGAGTCAGCGACGCGTCAAAATATAAACGTCAATTTCAAACATACAAAAATAGCATTTCTAGGGGATTTCATTACTTGTTTTGACTACCAACCTGAGTGCACGAAAAATTTTATCCACATCTACACTTTGAGAAAAACTGAAAAGGTTAGGTCTGTTTGTTATTTACGTGTAGGATAGGTCAATACAGACTGCTGGTGCAGCTAGGTGTAGCTGATGGGCACCAGGTTAAAGGAAAACTACCAAATGCGTTAGTGCAGTTCGTGCAGCGATAGGAGCAGATAATTCTCTAACCTCACAAAATTATTATCCAAGTAGATTAAAGTGAAAACTAACCGAGAAAAAAATTTGTAATATTTATGAAAAGAACAAAATTCACAAAGTTTTATTGTCGGAAATTATGGAGGAAGATGCAGATTCCCTATCATCCAACTCTGAAGACAGCTTCTTTGAAGTAGTTTTTAAATTCCCCATTCTGCACTTGTTACACCTCCTCTTGAGCAGGTGTAGTGTAGGAAGTGCAAGATTGGGCACCCTACACTGAAATAACAAACGCCTTACACCGAAGGATCGATACAAAATATCGGGTATGGTATCGCCTAAGAAAATATCGATACTTAAAAATATCGATAATATCGCGGCATTCCTAGAACTAAACAGACACTTGACGTTGACAGTGACAGACAAGTAAATTTTGTTTATTTACATTTGCATTTGAGATTTGTTTTAAAATTTGATTCTTGATGAAAAGTTGATTCGAATTCAGATCATATCAGAATTGAACTTAAACAAATAGTTTTTCAAGGTGCCCTTAATGGTTTATATGATACGTATATATTTTCTTGGTCTTTAGTGTTTATTTCAACAAATATGGTAGCAAGTTGTGTCGCATATGGATGTAAGAACCTTCACAGGGCTAAGGAACCCCTCACATTTCACTCGTAAGTTGTTAAATTAACAAATAAGTCTATTTGCAATGCAATTTTGATTTAAGTTTATCATAGGTCTGTTTCTGCAGAAATCAAACGGGTCAGAGTGAATTTCATTGGTTGAAACTAGTTTTCTGACTGTTTTCAACCAATAAAATTCGCTCTAACTGGTTTGTGACTTCTGCAGAAACAGACCTGAAACAATACACAGGGTGTTCATTTTAAAACTTACCACCCCTATTATCTCGCAGTTGAAAAATTTTTAAAAAAATCCCTGAAACAGATCAACTATAATTTGGAGGATAATGAGTTTTTTTTTGCAAAATTCAGCTCCCTCCTTTCAATCCCCCAGCCCTCAGAGCCACCCTAAAAAATCTTAAATGAGAATCGGGGTGGTAAGTTTTAAAATGAACACCCTGTATAGCTAGTATAGTAATATCGCCCTATACATTTTGTAGGTTTCCTTTTAAACGTCCTGAAATATTAGAATTGTGGGTCAAAGCCATTAAAAGAGAAAACTGGCGACCGACAAAATCGAGTAGGATATGTGGTGCCCATTTTTTAAAAACAGATTTTTTCTGTCTTCCCAATACTAAAAGAATACTTTTGAACTTGGATGCTGTACCCAGCGTTTTTGATGTATCTGCAAGTCAAGCTAGGAAATGTAAAAAACATGTAAGTTTTAAAGCTGTGGTTGTGAATTTTGCCTTTAAGACAGCATGCTTATTCAGGCACGTGACAGTGGACATTCTGAAGAATCAATAGAAAATATTGATGATAATGAAAAACCTGAAGAAGAACGAGGACAAGATATTATTTCAATTAACCAAATAAATGAAGCGGTTGCTAACCAATTAGGCAGACATGATGATGTAAGTAATACCTAATCTTCTTGAAAAAAATTAAAAATAAAAGTCTTGTTTTAGATAGAAATAGAGCACGACAATGAAATTTCAAATGGTATGGAAATGGAAGTCATACAAGAAGTAAGTTAATGAAAATTTTATTCAGTATTGTTCGTCGATTTTTAACTGATACTTGCGGTATGAGAAGCGAGGGGGTGTTTCATATGGCAAAAACAGGTGCGACGTCAGGTAACCATTGGCATTCTAATGTAGGGAGCCACCAGCTCACATTCTGTCCGAGTATCAGATTAAAATCGACGAACAATATAATTACCCATTTTTTTTAGTGCAATTGTGATAATAAAGGTCCAGAAAGTTCTCCCAAAACGCAGGTAATTGTTTAACTTCACCTTAATTTAAAGTCTTTATAGTAAGAACAAACTTATTTTTAATGCAGACTGATAGTGGTACTGAAGAACAAATGGATGAAAATTGGATATTCGAAATACCTTCGACATCTACCAACAAATTGTCTATAAATGCTCTCAAGACGTTTGCAGAGGTTGCAGTTCAAACTAAAGAAAATGGAAATGGTACTGTAGAAAAATTAAGGAAACAAATTAAACAGTTACGCCAAATAATTAGGAGAAAAGATGTGAAAATTGCTTGTTTGGAGGAAGTGATCAAAGAGCTTTGTGAGACTGCCTATGAGAAAATTTAAAACTAATTATAATAATTAAATTCTTATTTTGTATTATTTTTATCTGTTTTATACAACAACATATAGTTTTAAGTACAATTCACATCATACAAATCAAGATACAAATACTATACATACCCGGTGTCTACGAGATCAGTTTCGCACTGGCATTTGCTGGTTTTTTTCTCGATGGCAAAGATTTTTGGTATGGAGTGTAGGTTTGAGAAATGTCATCTTTTGACATGTGTGTCAATGTTTGGTAACTTCCGGTTTGACCGGAAATGGTCCTAACTCCATAATTTTGAATAGCACCCCAATAATTTTTTCGCATTTTTGGTATCTACGGATCATGATGTGTACGAAAACGTCAAATTTGAACATTTTTGAAGAAATTTTAGAACTCTGGATGAAAATTTATTTTTGAACAGAAAGTGACGGACCGGTCCTAAATTTGTTATTTTCAACCCACACAATCGTAGAAAAATGCGAGTGCCAAGATGTTATCCTTTGCTTGCTCTCCAAAGGCATCCAAAGTTGAAAAAATCACATTTTGCGTGATAACTCAATAAAATCAGTGAAATCACCCAACTTTCACAACAAGAGTTGTTTACCTTTTTCAAAATAAAACCAACTATGCATTGAAACTTTTCATTTATGTTAGTTTTTAATTATTTTCTTATTATTTTTATAATGCACTACCTACTATAAATGTTAAAACTACTTATAAATGAACCCCTGTATAAAGAACGCTTTTCAAAAGGAGCTGGTGTTTTTTTTTTCTTGACAAGCCATTGACAAGATCTGTGGGCAAGAGGCAAGATATGTTTATTTGTCATTGTTTGACATCTCGGGAATTTGTAAATACAAAGTTTGAATACAGGGGTTTATTTATAAGTAGTTTTATCAGTTATAGTAATGCATAGTAAAAATATTGGAAAAATAATTAAAAACTGGTATGAATAGAAAGTTTTAATGCATAGTTGGTTTTATTTTGAAAAAGGTAAAAAACATTTGTTATGAAAGTCAGGTGATTTCACTGATTTCATTGAGTTATCACGAAAAATGTGATTTTTTCAGCTTTGGAAGCCTTTGGAGAACAAGCATAGGATAATAACTTGGTATTCGCATTTTTCCACGATTGTGTTGGTTGAAAATAACAATTTTAAGACCGCTCCGTCACTTCCTGTTCAAAAATAAATTTTCATCCAGAGTTCTGAAATTTCTTCAAAAATGTTCAAATTTGACGTATTCGTACACATCATGATCCGCAGATACCAAAAATGTGGAAAAATTATTGGGATGCCATTCCAAATTACGGAGTTAGGACCATTTCCGGTCAAACCGGAAGTTACCAAACATTGACACACATGTCAAAAGATGACATTACTCAAACCTACACTCCATACCAAAAATCTTTGCCATCGAAAAAAAACTCACCAAATGCCAGCGCGAAACTGATCTCGTAGACACCCGGTATATAGAAAATTCAACTTTTAATTTAAAGTTAATTTACAGAATTATTTATCAACTAAAAAATACACTTGCTATTTTTAAAATTGAAACATTACATAACAATAATTATCGAGATTTATTTAGTTTGGCAAGTCCTCTCAGTCAGACACGTTTTTGCTCTGCCTAAAAATAGACTATACATTTTGACTATAGCATTATAGATTGAATGATTATAGAAATACAAAGTGAGCAAAAAAAACTAATGGGCGATGGGTTAAACCTAAGTTATCATTTTTAAAATCTAATATTATAGAGTTGGTCTAGCATAATAAATGTTTTATTTATATCGACCTCAGTCTCAAATTTTTTTTTGAAATCACTGCTGCTGCTTAAGAGAAATTGTATGCAACCAAAATAATTTGATCCTATTGGGAAATAATAAAAAGCCAGAAATGTTTAAATTTAAAATCGAAAAGGGTAATACAATTTAAATAAAACTAGAGAGTCCTAGGACAGAATTTTCTCATTCACATTTTTTTAACTCTTGATTAAAGAACATGAAGCTCAACTGCACCAATCCATTTAAAATTAATCGAGGTTGGTTACCAAATGTAACCCTTCATTTATACTATATAAGAAATACATTTTTTAAAAGTTTTCATTAGGCTCACCTTATACAAAACACATTAGTAACCTGTAGATATATTTTTTTTTGGCCAATGCATTGGTTACACTACAAAAAAAATTTCATTGTAAAGTGCTTCAAAAAATAGTCCACAGAGACTTTGTTACAAAAATATGGACGAAAACATTGTACTTGAAAAAGTCTTACATTTTCACAGTAACAATAATTGGAAAGAAATTTTAAGAATCAATGAAAAATCTAATGATAAAAACGCACTTAAGTTATTATGGGTGTGGCCTAGTGAGGAGAATTTGAAATTTTTGGAAAGTGCTTTAGCGGAACGTAATATACAAGGTGTAACTTCATTGGGATGCGGATGCGGACTTTTAGAATGGATTATTCAAGCGTATACAGGTAATAAATTTGAAGGAATCGGAACTGATTGAAAAACTGATTTTTTTCAAAGGTCTGCCGATAGTTGGTTTTGAAATTAACAAAGAATGGTGGGAGAGTAAATACTCGGTACCAGCTTTTATTCCTCTTAAATATGTAGAAGAAGAAATAGTAGTAGAAACCAATCCAAATTTTGCGTTGCTATTTTGTTACTTTAATAATGGGGAAGCTTTTAGGGAGTATGTAGATAATTATAGGTAAGAGAATTTAAACTTTTATGAGATGTATATAAAGTAGTATTACTCTTTTAGGGGTAACATGGTAATCATTATTGGACCTCACGATGGTTCTGGTAGGCACACCGATCCTCGGCCTTTTTTCCCAAATTTTGGCCAATCGAAATGGCATTTAGTTAACTATGAGGAAATTAAGGATACTAGAGATTTTATAACAATATACATAAGGTCTTGAAAATAGTTGGCCTATGACGATAATTTTTTATGGAACAGCAATGGAGACATTTTTTTTAATACTTCCTCCTTATTGTACCAGAGTTCTTATCACAAAATTTATCCTTTGTCACTTTTATTGATTATTTTTGTTTGTTTGTGAAAGCCATATTGTATTAGACTTATCTGAATCTCCTAGATTTTAGACTCTTGCAAAAATGTTTGTTCATGAAGTGATCAAACAATAAAAGTAAAATACATCATTTATATAATAAAAAAACATATTTTATTTGATAAAAAAGTATACTTATTATTTAATGTTGTATTTTCAATAATGCACTTGCTCGAGTCATAATACCAATATCCGATTCTAAATATCTAAAGACAGGAGTGATTTCTTCTGGTGTATCCTAAAATAACCATTTGTCTTCAGCAGATCATTAAAGACAATAACCGCATGATATTAACAACATGTTAAGGAATAAAAATTGATCTAATTACTTATCAAAATATCTTACCTTATAAAATAATGGTCCGATTTCTTTCCATGAGAACGCATACAAATTGGTTTTGTTATTCAATGGTCCAAAATCCATAATAAACGGTCTATCTGGATATGATAACACAACATCAATAGTATCTTAAAAACAATTGCAAAATATTAATTGAAACAAGAGGAATTAGATGATAAAATTCTTACAATTTTCCCTAGGAAATCGTAACTTTACATTTTCAACAAAAAAATTTGACAATGTATCAATTATTTGAGGACCATCTTCTTTGTAATGGGCATAAAATGTTGGCCAATCTCTTGGAGTTATACCTAGATAAGATTATTTAAAGAAATATACATAAAATACAATTGAACTGACCTCGAAGCACATTATTTACCACAATGCATCTAAATTCTGCAGCGGGATGAATGCTTATCCATTTTCTCAAAGCCAAACAAAATGGGATGCCTTTAATTGTCAAGAAATCTTCTTGGATTATACCTGAAGTTGTAAGAAATAGTTTAATATCATCAATGGTGTCTGCTTTCAGTGTATTTCCAACACTAAACATTTTGGCGTCCTGAAAGTTTCCAATGTTTATTCAACCAATTATTAGTACTTTGATATTTACTATTGGAGCGTGCCAATTATTTTTGATAAACACTGGTTTTCCTAAAGTATTAAATGCACTTTTCAAGCTATCCTGAAATGCTTGTGGTAAAGGCGTTTCAATTCTCTCAGTGTCTTCATTATCAGACTCTTCTGAAACATTCTGATATTGGAAACATTTCAAGATATCGTCAGACAGTTCCAGAATTATTGTTTTCATTGCAATGGGCTCAAATTTTTCGTACCAAGACAGAATAGAAAAATCCTTAGAGTCTTGCGTTTCCTGCAATACCATCAATTGAAAATAAATTTAAAAATAAACATTTACATTGTGTATTAGTTTAACTGAAGTACTTACCCTCATGGTTTATTGGTAATTTAAATTTCAACAAGAAGATACTTTTTTACTCAGCAGAATTCCAAGCAAGAGAAAATTGAAAATTGTGAAATTTCAAAAACACAACACACAACAAATAAAATAAACAATAAACCTAGGTTAGGTATTCTTATTCTAGAGAGGAGGGCTTGTCGATTTGTGTCAATACGATTACGATACGCCCTTCGTAATAGGTGCATATCGGTACGAATTTGTCATATCGAATTGGGAGTGAATCCTACGCCTACCGGTAGGTTCTTTGTTATCCAACGATCGTACGCCTACCAGTAGGTCCTTTTTCATCCACCGATTATGCGCCTACTGGTAGAGGGTTGGTCCTTTTTCGTCAATTGATCAAGCGCCTACTGGGAGGTGTTTTATTACTTCTATGCTTTTAGAATCCGTATATCCTACCAGTCAGCTCTTGCTAATGCTAAATGCTTTAATAAAATTTTGTTTGTTAGTAGTAGTATAGTCATTAAGAAATTCGTCCACATAAGCCTTTATTAGTAGGTACCTTAACATTTTTCCAATTTGGGCTTTAAACTTGTTGATGTCTGGAATCTGCTTCATTCGCTAGACGACAACCTAATAAAAATCCTTCTGCACACACCTTGAATTTGTTTGTTTTCGAGTCTTCGATGGCTCACTACTCTCGCCAAACCTCAAAGAGAGGATGCTTGGGAGCGCAAATCCACCAAAAACGTGAAAAACCTTTTTCAAATATATCACCTTCTTGTTCAAAATATTTTTGAGTCTCTCATTGCTCGCTCTGCTAGCCGAATCTCAAAGAGAATATTCCCGAAACGTAAATCCACCAAAAACGTGAAAAACCTTTATTAAATATATCACCTTGAAATTTTAATCATTTTCGAGTCTCTGATTGCTCGCTCCGCTCGCCAAACTTCCTCGGAAGCATAAATCCACCAAAAAAGTGGAAAACCTTTTTCGGGGATATAGTATCACCTTCTTGTAAATGCAAGTATAGTTAGTTTAGATAGGTAAATAGAAACTAGCTAGGGTAGGCGACGGATTCTTGAATTAGTATGAACCTACCGGTAGGCTCAGGATTCTTTTTACAAAGATTACCTACCGATAGGCGTTATATCATGTGGCAATTGGGGACCTACCATAATGTTTTAGCATTAAGTATACATAAACGGTAGGCACACAATTGATGAAACAAACGGCACCTACCGGTAGGCGCAGAGTTCACTCCCTATCGAATTTGCAAAAACTGATCTGCACAAGGAAATTTGAGTTCGCGCCAATCAAACTGCACTCGGTGCAAAAATAGTTACACAGAGCCGCTTTCGAATGCAGAGTGCGAAGCTCCTAGAACACTTCTCACTCGTTATACTCCATGCGTTTTGCACACTTGGGAACCGCATTCACCCGGAGTGTGACGCAACACTAGTTTCAGTTTAGGCAAGGCGCACATTGAGACACATGCGACGCAACCCAGGCAAGGCAGCACACGCCACGTTTTTGTATCATGTACATGTAGCGAGCATTGCACGTCCGCATGTTGAGACGCAGCACAGGGAAAGCCACCAATGCGTCAAACAAAACATGCATCGCTCAGTGTTTGAGACACAGATTCGTGTGCGTGCGTACTTGTCAAATTTTTTTCAAATAGGAAAATTGCAGGGAGAAGTGATTCAATTTGCGTTAGCCGGCAAAGCCCACGAATTTTGTGCACTGTGTCGTTTGTTCTGCCCTGCGTGGGTTGCGTCGCATGAGTTTCCAATGTGCGCTTTGCCGTATTCCTTCCAAGAGTTTAGAACACCAGAGCTACTCGCTGCGGTGTTAGTCGACCAAGGATGATACACACTGCTATAGGAGGAGGATGGCCTATCCTCATAAGGCCTGTGTGTAAGCAATCTCCCCTTCCCCTACGCCACACCAAAATACCAGTTGTGACGTAGGCAGCATGTTATTTCTCGCCTTGTAGTAGGCTGTTTAAACAGCTGACAACTTGTTATGATATTTACCTTCACAGCTTTCATCAATTGGAATACGTGTTGGAAGCAATTTCCGCCATTTAACATAATGAGTGCGACAAAAACAGGTATCCCCTCCGCAGCAGCGGCACTAGGCTTCACGTTCGTCAATATGTGTTCGCATTCCAGTTTTTGGTTATAGTTCATTGGACGTTACTTCTCATGTAATTCCAGAAGTTAACTTCAAGTTAACTGCCAAAGTAGTTTATTAATTCCAGCCCTAATACCACTTGTATAATTTATATACAACGTTGTGTGGATTTAAATTACATCATACTGATACTACCACACGGAACGGAAGGACCATCAAATAAATTTGTACTTCCGCATTCCCCACGAGAGCTCCAAGCAAGCACACATAAGAGTTTGCCTATGGGAGCACCTGTTCCAATGCCCCCATGTAGTTGGCGCCAGTGGCCTGAGGGCCTGTTATTGTGACTTATTGGAATCTTTAAGAAAGTAGAACAGTGCATTATGGACAATAATAGTTGTATTCCTTTCACACCTAGGAGGAGCTCCGGGGCTTCACGCGCTTATTCCTTTCGAAAAGTGCTTGTTGCACCACGCATCTGTTCCCTGCAAATCGGGGGCGACTAAGCACCGAAGCGAGTAGCTCGAGTGTTTCAAGCTCTTGAGAGGAATACAACTATACTAGGCGCGTTCGTTTATTCGATCTGTGCGCACCGTGCGCTCGAAATTGCTAAATTCCGTTTGTTTATTCTATTTCGAGCGTTTCGAGCAAAATTTTCGCGTTCGTAAATACGTCGAGAGAGCGTATCGAGCTCGCTCATTTCGCTCCGTATTTCATAACCTCTAACATCATTTATTTGTAAATAAATCTGCCAAAAAAAACAAATTATTTTTCTGTTTTTTTTTGCTGAAGATTAAAGAAATGAATTGTGGGGCCCACAAGAAAAAAAAACAGAAAAAGTGGGGTCTGAAAACAGCATAGTTTGACGAATATTTGACCCTAAAAATCATATAATAGTACGAGAGCTAATATGATGCTGTCGTTACTTTTGGTGACGTTGGTACCTCTTTACCTAACAATTATTAAGAATTTGTTGTTGAGGGTATAAGAATTATCCTATTTCTATTTTTGGTTTTTATATTATTTAAGTAGGCTTGAGAATATCCTCCCAGCACAAGCGCTGCTTTGTGGCAAATTCATTAGTTCAGTTCATTACATTGAAAACAAAAAAACGAACAACACCGATCATTTGCAGCGTTTTTCATGTCATAAAAATTGAACCAAAAGTTTTCAGAACCGTTACATAGGAGAAGATCTGATTTTACAGATTGGGGCAAGGTTACTTATTTCACAAAATTCAAGGCTAGACTTCTCAAGAATGTACATGTTAGGCAATTTAAGTAATGGTTCAGTAATATTGCCATTACCCTTGGATTTTTTTTTTGATCTAACAAGTTAATCCTGCTACAAAACAATTATCATTAAGTAATAGTTCAGTAATATTGCCATCACCCTTGGAATTTTTTATGATCTAACAAGTTAAATCCTGCCACAAAACCCAGATCTCTGGTGGATCTTGTAATCCAAAGTTAAAACTAATGAACTACATTCGTCACGAAAATTCGGTTGCGTCATACACTCACAAAAACTAAACAACGTTAAACTAACAAAAACAAAATAGTTATATTCACCTAACAAGTGTATGGATAAGTGGGTAGTTATACTTTTCCACACGCAACGGGACGCACCAGCGGAGTTCGTGCAAACCGTCCGTAAGTGCGGCAAATACTTTACCTACGAGCGTGCGGTAAAGTGCACTTTACCGCACGTTTTTGAGAATGGAAAGTATCACTTTACCGCACACTATGCGGCAAAACTAACTTTACAGCATAGTGTGCGGTAAAGTTAACTTTACAGCATAGTATGCGGTAAAGTGCACTTTACCGAACACTTTGTAGTCCACTTTACCGCATAGTGTGCGGTAAAGTAGAATTTGATATTTATAATCAAAATTCCTTTCTTTTTCAGAAAATGGATTTTTGGTCCTTTCTAAATTTAATCTTATTCCATTAATTAATCTGATTCATTAATTTATTTTATCAATGCTTTTTTTGGAGGTGTAGATGCTCATAGGTAAAATTTTGTACCTAACACATGCGGAAAGTGCCTTCACCGCCCTTAACGGCTTGACCGAACTCCGCTTCGCGTCGTTCGGTCAACTGCCGTTGCGTGCGGTAAAGTATCACTTTCCGCATTTGTTAGGTAAATAACTATTACGCTCATGATAGGTACAACATTTTTCCTACGAGCGTGCGGAAATTGTTTGTTTTTTGCTCTACTGATAAAGGAAATGGTCAAAAATGTGATTTTTAATTAAGTTTAAGCAATAAGTTTATAATAACAGAATATTAACAATTATTTTTATTACCTATGAGTAGAATTAATTATTTATGGTATAAAACTCGTTAAAGATGTCGATATTATTGGTCAGTATAAAAAGTTAATATAGCTTTCTTAAGGGAAAAAAAGGGCAACATGTATTTGGCCGACCAAATGTTAATTTTTCAATATTCGCCATACTCAATCGTTTGGTGGTCGTTTGGTGGTCTTTGGTATCCCACTTTTAATATTTGGTGGTAATTAGAGGTGGGCCAACCTGCGATTTTAATGCAGCTGTGTCAAGACGTGACTGCTCCAGTCGTGTCACTGTGACAAATAGCAGTGATTTTTTGGAGCAGTTTTACCTTAGTTGACGGCCGAACTGCTAATAATATGTTAATGCTACATCTCAAAATGACATAATCGCAGCCCGCAGTCACGGCTGAGGGAGATGTTCCAGTTTCCAGCCTGCCCTCTTCAGTAGCAGTTAATATTTGGCGGGACCGCGATGCGATTTATAATATTATAATATTGCATTTGCATCACTTAGCTCGAGTTTTGTCTGCGCTGCATCGGTCGGAGCTTGAAGCGGGCAGTGACAAAATCTCACTGCTACTTGGCTGGGACTGGAGCAGGCCGTGACTGTGACAGACGAGTAGCAGTGACAAAGTCACAGTTCCTGGAATCGCAACCCACCTCTAGTGGTAATTACTTAGGCATTAATTAACAATTCAAAATTTCATATGACGTTGGCCGACATAACCTGATTCTAATTTATTTTTTGGCCCATTTATAGTCAAATCGAACGGAAATCGTTTGGTGGTCACGAATTTACCGAATTTAGCGTTTGTTAGTCAATAATACCGGAGTAATTAATCAATTAAGATTGTTTTCTGATATATTTTAATTAATCGTCGGGCATGCGCATATATTATCTGTTTTTCATTGAGCCGCCTCGATCGCGGCGTTGCCGTTGCGATCCGGAACTGGCGGTGGGCCGGTGGCGTGTCAACTCGCGAGTCGCGGACTCTGCTTGTACTGGATACTAGCCCTGCGTTCGTTATTTTGGTCCGAGTTCTCCGAGCTTTACTTTACCGTTCGTTTATTTAAAAAGTGTACTCGGTGCATCCTCATTCGCGTTCGTTTATTAAAATTTCTGGCACTTTTATACAGCGCTCAACTGCTCTGTTCGCTCACTGGTCACGTGATTACGGCTCCGCTCAGCACGCTCTGCTCTTTGAGCAAAATACCGAACGCAAGGTTAATTACTGGATTGTCGTTGTCGTGGTCAGTGGTCACCACAATATTGACTACCAAACGTTAAATTCGGTAAATTCGTGACCACCAAACGATTTCCGTTCGATTTGACTATAAATGGGCCAAAAAATAAATTAGAATCAGGTTATGTCGGCCAACGTCATATGAAATTTTGAATTGTTAATTAATGCCTAAGTAATTACCACCAAATACTAAAAGTGGGATACCAAAGACCACCAAACGACCACCAAACGATTGAGTAAGGCGAATATTGAAAAATTAACATTTGGTCGGCCATACACATGTTGCCGAAAAAAAGATGGAGGATTTTCGAAAAAATCTAGAATTTTTGAGAAATTGAAACATGACGGAGAGAAAAATTGAGAAAAAAAAACAGTGTGTGAGAAACTTTTTTTGCTCACAGCGTGCGTGAAAAAGTTTGCGTGCGGTAAATTTATTCTCATGCACGCTGTGCGGAAAAGTGGTACTTTCACGCAAATCGGTGCGTGAAAACGCGTTTTCCGCACGCACGAAGGAAATCAATTTTACTTTTACTAGCTTAAGTAGGTTTAGATTTTTTTTAAATTGGCGCCCGCTGCACACTCCACACCATCAAAAATTTCGGAGCGAATCGAGCGAGCTCGATACACTCTCTCGACGTATTTACGAACGCGAAAAGTTTTTCTCGACACAATCGAAAGAGAATAAACGAACGTCATTCACAATTTCGAGCGTATGGTGCGCACAGAGCGCAGCTGTTGTATGGTTCGAGATGCACAAACCCGTTCGTTTTTTATTTCAAGATTTTCAAGCTCGGTTTGCTCGATGATCAGCTGACCTCTGTCCAAGGTAGCTCAAGCTCCACACGCTCCGCACTTCGAGGGAATAAACGAACGCGCCTACCACTGTATGATCGATCGTCGCGCATTACCGTTCAAATTTAGAAGGTAATAACATAAAATTATAATAGGTAAAGGGTAAAAGTAACGTAGCTTTCATAAAATACCAAATATTAAAGTTTTTTCTGGGGGGGCCTAGCGAGGTCTGGGGGGGCCCGCCCCCCCAGGCCCCCTGTAGTTACGACACTGCTCGGAAATGCACAAAGGGAAAGGGTGGCACCCGAAAGCGGATGCTGGATCACGACATTTGTACTAGAATTCTACTTTCATGACGTCAGGTTGTCTAGCAGCCGTCATTATCGCTTGTACTGTACGCGATGAATGGGGGTGACGTCATGAAAGTAGAATTTTACTGGTCGTGATATCAGCCATGGTAAGTGTTTTATAAAATGCAATCTCTTTCTGTTCGAACAAAAATCGCAAACCAGTCAGAGCGAATTTCCTTGGTTGAAAACAGGGACCTGGGGTGCGATTTTCGAAACCATTCGAGTGCATTTCGTACACGAATTAATTTACATTGCTGTCAGTCAAATTTCGTGTACGAAATGTACTCGAATGGTTTCGAAAATCACACCCCCGGACCGGAACGACATTGAACCGAAAACCGGAAGAAACAGTTTTTTTTGCGGATTGGAACTGGAACGAAACCCATATTTCATAGAAATGTTCGGCAATAGGGTACTTGCATGGAAAATTCAATTGATTATTGTTTATTGCAAACTGTAGGAAATCGAAAAAAAATCGTTAATTTTTTTTATTCAGCCCAAATATGATTATTCCGGAAGCTATACAAATATTAAGTTTTTTATATATAGATATACTGAGCATGTGCGATGTCACAACTCACATCGTATTATACCTAAGTTATGACGTCGGAAGGAAATTTCAAAGCGTTGTATCTCCGTCAATTTTTGACTAACAAGAAAAAGAAAAAACACGTGTTGACTTATTTTTCATGGACTATCGAAATCAGCAATAAAAAAATTTGATGCGAGGGGCCTATTTTTCGCGAGGATAATCAAGAATAATCGATTATGCTGGATTATGTGATGTGTCAATTGTGTCATACTCCGCTAACTCCCCCATCATCAAATTCTGGGATACTCGAGGACTCTTAGGGCGGGTATTATAAAACTGCTTTGACAGTTAACTCGAAGTTAACTTTTTGATTTACATGTTAACTTTAAGTTAACTCTCAAAGTAGTTTTATAATACCCGCCCTTAGCCCGGTATTCATAGACGGGTGCTTGGCTCAATTTCCGATTTTTGACAGTTGTGAGCATCGTTCCGTGCTGTTTGGAAACGTAAATATGGCGTCAAGTCGTACTTGAGCCAAGACGCAACCTTGAGCATCGACTATGAATACGGGCCTTAATTTCTTCTGTGAGAACCTCGATGGTGAGAACAGACCAAAAATCACCTTTTCCACATTAGCCGTGTTTTTTGGTTTCAAGATTTTTGGAAAGCGCGCATTTCTGAGCTTGGCTAGGCTACACCAACACTATTCCTCATCGGCCTCGATTTTTGGAATCATGTTCATATGGTGTTGCACCGTTGCGACGTCATCAACGGTATCATTAGCGGTTTGCGCTAGCGGTCGTAGTTAAGAATATACATTTGTGTTGAAAAATATTTTTGAATTTTGATTACCATAATGGGCAAAGAGGAAGATGCAAACGAGAAATAAACAAGGGTTGTTTCTAGAATGTTACATAAATGTACTGAAACCAAATATTCATAGAGCAAAAATAAGCGCAATAACCGTTTTCAGCTTTTCCCGTGGCTCCGGTTTAACAAACCGTAACAAACCGCAACATACCGCTCAAATTCGAGTGGTAGGTATCCATCACGTCACTTTGTAACTGCGTTATAAAACGGTATGTCATTTCTCTAACCGTTTTGTACCCGGTTAGTTAAACCGAAGCCACGTGAAAAGAACTAATCATAAGCTGTGGTGCAAACGCCCTAATGGCCGTTTGCACCGACAATTTTAAGGGAGGTTTAACAATAATCCACGTTTAGAGTGACATTTTCACATGAAAAAATATCACAATAAACGTTGATTATCGTTAAACCTCCCTTAACATGGTCGGTGCAAACGCCCATAAGTCACGGCGAAAAACGACACGCTGTCTACGTCATCACTGGTACTTTATAATAATAATATTGAATATTTTAAAAAATAAATAAAAAATAAAGTTGAAAAATACAAACTGTAATTAACTCATCGAGAACACAGAAATGTATTACATATTAATAATTTTTATTATCATTATTAAAGTTGTTGCAGCTAGGCAGAGAAATCCAATAGAAAATAAACCATAAATTACAGAAACATAAATTTTTCGGTTAAGGCGGGCACAGACATGCGGTATTCGGCGAGTCTCGAATCACAAATATTTGCTATTCGGCAAGTAGCGATTAGTGTGTTTGGGTTGCTCGGGCAAATATTCGCTATAATTACCCGAACAACCTATACACACTCTAATTGCTACTTGCCGAATAGCAAATATTTGTGATTCGAGACTCGCCGAATACCGCATGTCTGTGCCCGCCTCTAGATATTTGTGAAAAACTATACCGGTATGAACCGTTAAAACCGAAATTATTGATCAGAACCGAATCGAAATATTTCTCTTAGAACCAGAACTGTAACGAAACGTTGCAGGCTGCCAGGGCTGGAACTCTGTAACGGATAGCGATCGTAATCCCTATCGCTATGGCACTTGCTGTCTTCTTCTCTTTTGTCGAAATCAATAAAGAGGAGAGACGTCAATAGAGACAGATAAAATATCTCTATTCGTTACAGAGTCCTAGCCCAGCCTTTTTCATACAAAGGAATAGTTTAAAGTTGTTAGTTGTTCTCCTTTCAAGATTTTATTACCCTAGAGCTACTCGCTCCGGTGTTAGTCGACCCCGATTTGAAAGGAAGATGCGCTGGCTTTCGTGATAATGGTATGATTAGGGCTTGAGCACTCAGGGGCAACCGCAACAAATACTTTTCGAAAGAAATAAGGGCGTAACGCCCCGGAGCTGTCCCGGAGCTCTTCAATGTTCTAAACGTACCAAACCATGTACCAAAGCTTGCCGAAATCGCCTATTATAAATAACTTTTTCATGTTCGATAATCGATATCAGCCCCCGGATTCTATCTTAGGAGTCGAGTCGTAATTCGTGTCGAATTGTCAAAATAGCGATTTTATTTTACGATTGATATGTATTACACGGTACGTCCGGAGCTGTCGTATTCGATATCAGCCGCTTTCCAGCTGTGTGCTTCAAGCACGGTGCAGCACAGTGTTCTGTGTTTGAAACGCAAAAGTTAGCAGCTCTCGAAGCGCAGTACGGCTGGAACACTAACACGCGCTTGAAGCATTTGCGCGCGCAAAAGCGTCAACTGGAAAGCGGTTATCGAGACATTCCGACTCGACTCGTAGAATAGAATCCGGCAGGTCTGTTTCTGCAGAAATCACAAACCAGTCAGGTTGAAAACAGTCAGTTCAACCAATGAAATTCACTATGGTTTTTGATTTCTGCAGAAACAGGCTTTATTATCAAGTTGTATCCCTTTCACACCTAGGAGGAGCTCCGGAACAGCTCCGGGGTGATACGCGCTTATTTCTTTCGAAAAGTGTTTGTTGCACCATGCATCTGTTCCTTTTAAATCGGGGGCGACTAACACCGAAGCGAGTAGCTCGAGTGTTTTAAGCCGTTGAAAGGAATACAACTATAACTCGTGGATGGAGTGGGGGTACTAATGTTTTTATTCCACTAATAACAACACCTGGTTCAATTTCGGAAAAATAAAATTCATGTAAGTTCTCTTTTGTTCTACTCATACATTGTGCAACAATAGTTGTATTCCTTTCAAGAGCTTGAAACACTCGAGCTACTCGCTCCGGTGTTTAGTCGCCACCGATTTGCAGGAAACAGATGCGTGGTGCAACCACTGACGCTCCTCCCACGTGTGAAAGGAATACAACTAATGATAGTTTGGAGTTACTCGGGAGTGCTCCAGCTCCAGCACCCGAAAACGGCTCAGTGTCTTCCTGTCCTGCCACCAGTGACAAAAAAAGAAAACTCCACACCGCACACCGATTTCCCGCCAATTTTTGTGTCAATAAGGCATTTTGTGTGTGGTGTGTGGTGCTGTGGTGAAATTTTGTGGATAAAATAAATTCCATAATCCTAATTCTCCTCAGTTGAATTTGACCTATTTGCTAATTTATTGTTTTCATAACGTTTTTATTTAAAAACAAACAAACTATTGCTGATATTTCAAAACGTCTCCAAATATCAACATCAATATGATTATAGAAAATATAGATTCTCCCAATGATAGTATTTTAAGTTATTCTATTGTTAGCAGTGACGAAGAAGAAAACCCTTTGGTTTTAAAGCTCAAAATATCCCAAAGCACGAGAATTCCTGTGGTACGTTTACAAAAACTAGACTTTAACCAATATGCTGTTTCCCCGAGAACCTCTACTAGACCTCGCAAAATGAGGAGCTTCGAAGATTATGAAGTGAATATTTTATCTGACACTCATCCTAAAGCTAAATCAACTCCTAAAAAAAGAAGCTCTAATGAGGAAACAGAAATAATGGATGTTGAAATGAATAGTCCTAAAATACAGAGACCTCGAGGAACACCAAAGAAAACATGTAAGTGTCAACCTAACTTATTATACATGTATTATATTGTAATAAACCTAAAACTAAGGCTTTATAGTTATTTATGTATCAAGGGAATTATGCAGGTGTTAATACCCCAGGGCAACGTTTGTGCCCGTGGGTATTAACTCCTGATAATTCCCGTGGTACATAGATAATTTTATATCCTACTGAATTTACTGTATTCTGTCTATTTTTATAAAGGAATAAGCCATAAATCAAAATTTCTATTTTTTGTCAAAGTGTTACCTATTCAAGGTAAAAGCGGGAGTTATGGAAATCCTTAACTCCCTTGGGAGTTATGATATTCTTAACTCCCTTCCTTAACTCCCTTGGGAGTTATGAAAATCCTTAACTCTTATCGTAACCAAGGTATTATATGGTTTTAATAGTTCAGTAGGATATAAAATAATTAAACTGTGATTATTCCAGATTATGTTGACAGCGACTCTGATGAAAATTTGTACAGTTTATGTGAGTTAACAAATAAAATCAACCTGAAGACTCCCACAAAAAGATTTTTATCCAAAAATGAGGATACACTTGATAATGAAGGATCTCCAGCAAAAAAAGGGACTCTCGTGAAAACACCTGTTAAAACTACACCTTCGAGAAAAGCTTCTAAGAGAGTTGATCTTAATCTTAGTCCAATGGACGAAAATCAAGTGAGTATCTATTTTTTTAATGGTTTATGTAATAGTATTTTATACAGTGTTTGATTTCCAATAATAATTCTACCTTGCATTTACTTATTTGCTCTACAGCTAATTGTTATATTATTACGACTTATTTGTAATAATTTTACTAATGTTCGCCATTGTGTCATCCCTTACTGAATTATTTTCAGGGCAAACGTAGAATCCAGACCCCACAAAGATATTCTGACTACAGTCTACAAAAATCTGCAAGAAAGAATTTAAATGAATCATTCAGACGAACAATATTGAAGAGCAGACACAATGAAGAAAATATCAAAAAAGACTCTGATGATAGCAGCAGAAGGTATTTACTTTTTACATTATATTGTTCCTAGGTCAAAAACAATAGTTGACTTTTTAGACGTACACTGGGACGTGCAAGAACAAGTTATAAGCAATTTTATGATTCGGAAGATGACGACGCAGAAGCTTTCGAAGTGGCTCTAAAAAATAGTAAAATGGAAATTTCTAAACCCACTACTAAAAGGTAATAACATTTCATTTTTAAATTTAAATACTAATTTATTTTTTTTTGTTTTCAAAGAGTTTTGAGATCTAGAAGTAGCTCTATAGCTTCAAACTATTCCCCGAGCTGTTCCTTTAGTTCCATGGACACTGACAATGATTCTATCCCTGGAAATAAAAGACTGTTAGTTGATACTCTATATTCAATTATATTTTTTTTTATTTAAAAATGTTTCATTTCAGAACCAAATCAAGAACTAATTCTGAAGTATTTGTTCACTTGTCTCCAGAAAAGGTATCAAAAAAAGAAATTCTAACACCAAAAACCCCTAAAACTCCTAGAACTAGACGTCTAACCACCACTACACCTAAAACTGCTCCAAAAACTCCAAAAAATCCATTAAAACTTCTGAGGGATGGCGTTATCACTCCTTCGATGCACTCAAGATCAAAAATTATCCCAAGAGATAGTACCCCACTAATGAGAGCCAGATCACAGCTGCACGTTTCCTATGTCCCAACCTCATTACCTTGCAGAGAAAAAGAATATTTGGACATTTATAATTTTCTAAGAGGAAAGTTGGATGATAGTTGTGGAGGATGCATGTACATCTCTGGTGTACCTGGTACCGGAAAAACGGCAACCGTTACTTCAGTGATAGAAAGCTTGTTGAGTGACAAAAAAGTTTCAAAATTCAGTTATGTCAATATTAATGGTATGAGACTTACAGAGCCGAGACAGTCATATGTTGAAATCTGGAAGCAATTGACAGGTAAAATGGTTCCTTGGGTGCAAGCTCAAAGTTTATTGGAAGAAAGGTTTACTAAAAAAAAGAACCAAAGTACTGTTGTAATGCTAATAGATGAATTGGATATTCTGTGCACCAAAAGACAGGATGTTGTGTACAATCTTTTAGATTGGCCTACTAAATCTAAAGATCAGTTGATTGTTATTACTATTGCCAACACAATGGATCTGCCAGAAAGATTACTCATGAGCAGAGTTACCAGTCGTTTAGGGTTAACTCGCTTAACATTCCAAGCTTACACTCATAAACAGCTAATGGAAATTGTTACAAAAAGACTTTCAGGCATTGATAGTTTTAATTCTGATGCTGTACAGCTAGTTGCCAGAAAAGTAGCCTCAGTATCAGGCGATGCAAGGCGTGCCCTTGACATCTGTAGAAGAGCAGCTGAATTAGCTGAAGAAGAAGGCAAGGACCAAACGGTCAATATCATGCACATAAATGAAGCTCTAAACGCCATGATCACTCAGCCTCAAGTAATGGCTATGCGCAAGTGTTCACGCTTACAGAAACTTTTGCTTCAAGCAGTAGTTGCTGAAATTGAAAGGACAGGCGTAGAAGAAACCACATTTGCTGAAGTTTTCAAAATGTTGGTGTCTTGTTGTGCTTTGGATGGTTTTAAAATGGTTTCATCTACGATAGCTCAGCGTGCTCTTAGTCAGCTCAGCGCGTGCAAACTGATTTTAACTGATCAGAAGTGCAGCGACATTTATCAAAGGATTATTTTGAATGTTAGTGTGCACGATGTTTATTTTGCTTTGAAGAAGGAATAATAACTGATTTAATTTTAAGTTTTGATATTATTAGGTATGTAGGTTTCAAAGCAAAAAACGTTTTAAAGTTAAGATCAGTAAACTTATTATTGTTAAATTTTTATTGTGGTTTTGAGCTATTATTATGTGTTTTTTTGTAAATTGCCTTATTTTAGTTTTTGACTATGGATTTATTATAGAAATTATTTTAGAAATTTTGACTTGCACAGTAATAAAATATTTTAATGAAATTTTTGTGTACATGCTTACTTATTTCATTAAAATAATCTTATTCCTCCACTCCACCCTATAATGGCTATTTTTTTTCAGTTTTGAGCTTAGGGTCACCAAATAATCATTTGTGAAAAATCAAAAACACTCAAAAGATAAGAAATAACAAAAATCTGGGTAGTAGATAAAATGTTGTATATTACACGTATGGCAACATTACATTACAGCACTCATGAATAGTACTGGTAATATAAATGTGTTAAATATACCTGACTTTTATTGTCTGGCTAGCCAAACGGCGAATTGCAATAGAATTTGCTTGTAGTATTTTGAAATAGAAAAAAATCCGGCAACATTGAGAAATGATGGATGTGGAGAGGCGTGATTATTCAGCAGTGTTTCCAACAGTATAATTATAGTATTTGTACTATAATTGAATGGTTATGTACTATGTACTATCAAAGGTCATTATAGTACGCCTAAAATACTATAATTATGCATTATCGAATTATTTAGTTTTTTACTGGAAAATTCCTTATTCCAGTTCTCCTTAGCCTATTTTAAATCCTAATTTGTTGGCTGCAAGCCCTTAATCTATTTATTCACTTCTTAATCCTAATCCTACTTTCTATTAACAACAAGTCCCAATCCTATTGGTTTCCTAATATGTTGGCGTGCAAGCCCTTATGTCTAGTCACCTTGTTTTTTTTTTTTTTCAGCTGAATAAATAGGCACTGTTGTTTTAGTATTGATAGAGCATGTATTTTTTGACAGTTGACATTTTAAATGTCAACTGGCAAGTGTTACTTTGTTTTTTTGGTAACTGGGTTTACACTGTCAATTGTCAATTCCATTGATTTTCCTTAGCGGGTCCTTCTTTTATACCAAAAAAGATGTTATCGAACGCACCCCTATTTAATTTTTAAAATTATTTTTAATTTTGTTGTTTTTCGTGGAAAAAATTTTAAATTTTAGTGTGATGCGCCCCGGAGTTCTCTCTTTTTCTCCAGAAAATGTCATAATTTTCCCTTGAATAGTTTTCCAGAAAAAAAATAAAATGTAAGATGGTGCATTTAGGTATGTCTAATTTAGTTGATTTTCATTTATTTCCAATGGGTATATTTTCCACTGGAAAAATTTGAAATTTTACTATGATACGCCCCTGACTTTCTACTTTTTTTTCCAGAAAATGTCATAATTTTCTCTTGAATAGTTTTCCAGAAAAAAATAAAATGTTGGATGGTACATTAACATTTATGCCTAATTTAGTTGATTTTTATTAATTTCCAATGGGGTTATTTTCCACAGAAGAAATCTGAAATTTCACTATACGCCTCTGATTTTCTTTTTTTTTTCCAGAAAATGTCATAATTTTCTCCTGAATAGTTTTCCAGAAAAAAAATAAAATGTTAGATGGTGCGCATTTATGTCTAATTTAGTTGATTTTCATTAATTTCCAATGAGGTTATTTTTCATTGGAAAAATTTAAAATTTTACTATGATACGCCCCTGACTTTCTTCTTTTTTTTCCGGAAAATGTCATAATTTTCTCTTGAATAGTTTTCCAGAATAAAAAAAAATGTTGGATGGTACATTAACATTTATGCCTGATTTAGTTGATTTTTATTAATTTCCAATGGGGTTATTTTCCACTGAAGAAATCTGAAATTTTACTATGATACGCCTCTGATTTTCTTCTTTTTTTTCCAGAAAATGTCATAATTTTCTCCTGAATAGTTTTCCAGAAAAAAAATAAAATGTTAGATGGTGCGCATTTATGTCTAATTTAGTTGATTTTCATTAATTTCCAATAAGGTTATTTTTCATTGGAAAAATTAAAAATTTTACTATGATACGCCCCTGAATTTCTTCTTTTTTTTTCCAGAAAATGTCATAATTTTCCCTTGAATAGTTTCCAGAAAAAAAAATAAAATGTTAAATGGTGCATTTATGTCTAATTTAGTTGATTTTCATTAATTTCCAATGGGGTTATTTTTCATTGAGAAAATTTGAAATTTTAGTATGATACGCCCTTGACTTTTCTTTTTTTTCCAGAAAATTTCATAATTTTCTACTGGATAGTTTTCCAGAAAAAAAATAAAATGTTAGATGGTCTAATTAGTTGATTTTCATTAATTTCCAATGGAATTAATTTCCACTGGAAAAATTTGGAATTTTACTATTAGTCCGAGAGCTGGCCGTAAAAACAACTACCTCATAAGTTACCAATAAGGGTTGAATTGACATGTCGGTACTACCTCACATGGTAATTTCAAAACCGTCCGTCTGCCGGGCGTAAGTGGTCGCTTTATTAGATTTAATTTTTTCTGAAAAGTCAAAAAAACGCCATCAACTACCTCATAGGTTACCACTGTAATTTTTGTGTCAAAATATTACCAAATATGTTACTAACCAAAATTAAAAAAGAAAACCCTGGCAGATGGTCGCATTCAAATCGCAGTCGGGTTTAAATAGTCCAGTAAATGCGTGTTTAAAACTGCCGTTTTCGTAAGAAAACTGCGAATTTTTTCCTTTCAACGCTTTTACATGTTTTCGAGGGTGCTGAAACCGAGTTTATGGTTTGCTACCTTGTAGGAGGTCGGCTTCATAGCCAAAAAATCTGATTTTTTTAGCATTTTTTCCAGTTTTTGGCTTATATCTCAAAAACAATACGTATTTTGAAGATAAGCGTTCACTACAAAATTGAAGTAAATAAAATTTCCTACAAAATGCACTAGTCGTCTTTGATCTTATGATAAGCGGTCTCTGCGCTAGTGCTCAGTGAAAAACAAGGTTTTTTTTTTTTTGTATTTTCACAAAAACGTCTGAAACACCCACTTTCATCCCCTGCAATCCAAGAAATATGATATGTTAATAGACCCTTTTTCACGTGCGAGTTCTTTAAATATTACGAAAAAGATGTCTGCTATACCTATTTAATTTTTTCATAAAGATTTTTATGAGAACTATTTTCAAATAAGTTACATGGCAAGCCATGTTTGATGAAAACATTAAGAGATTATATTTAGGTACAACTTATTCGGTAGTTACATTAAACTGACAATAAACAAAATGATTGAAATACTTGCACAGGATCATCATTCTTTTAAGTGGGTCCTCTATCTGAAAAACAAATTAATGTAGAAAATGATTATACTATATAGATTTAGTTTTGGGTCGTCCCAGAAGGTCCAGGTAAAGGGTTTCAAGCAATCGAAGGTCCCCGGACAAAGAGTCAGCAGCTGGTGGGAGATCCAGGATCCAGGCTGAATATACTAAATTGTGGCTGTTGTTCCAATAAAAAAATATTACCTACATTGAGAAGTGTGATACTAGAAAAAACTAAGCGAAAATGCATGTAATGATGCAAAATATTACATAAATTAATACCTTCTGTCTCTTCAACCGCTTCAAGCAGTTAGACTGGAATTGGCTCATCAGATCGCGTTCGCCTTCTGCATCATTACTGTCGCCGATGTTGGAGTGGAGCCAGGGGCGTAGCCAACAGGGGGGGGGAGACGGGGGAATCTCCCCCCCAGGACGCAGCTGGCACAGGGGCACCAAAATAGGCAAAGTGCAAAAAAAAAAGCTAAAAGGCAAGTTTCCGAGTAGGTAATTAAATACTATTTTACTATCATAATTCAGAAAGGATAGTATTTTTATGCTAATTTAGCATGCACAGGGCAACGGAAACTCGGTGAATCACCGGCTGGATTCGGTAATTGGAATTGCATCTGCGAGCAAAGAGCAAAATGAGCAAAATTTGACAGATGTTACGTGATTTGACACGTGAAAAAAGATAAGTGGTGGATAAGTGATACCCGCCTGACGTCCGTCAAAATTCGCTTTTTCTGCTCGCAGACGCAATTACCGAACCCAGCCGCTGAGTCGATGCTTTCAATGACGTACAGGGTTATTGGATATGAAGTTCACCCCCTGTGAGGGCCGCCGCTACCACGTGTCTAAAGTGTGCACCGCACACGGGCAGCCAAAAATAGGGGCGGCCAAAGCAGAACCCACTGATAGTACCTACTTTTTTTTCCAAACAACGAGAAAAATTCATTTAAATTAAATAATAATGATTTTGTAAACTCCAATATTTATATAACAATAATTATTTTATAAGCTTTGTCTGCATAGAAAATACTGGAATGCATGCATTTTATTTAAGTTTTCTTCTTTTTTTCATCCTAATCCAAACAGAAATATAATTCTAGGGGAGGCAGTGACTTCCCTGCCGTAAAAGATTTTCCAAATGTTTTTTTGAAGGCTCAAAATAAACGTTTTTGGGCGTGGAACCCGAAAAAAATTTCTGCCTCTGGCGGCGCTTGCGGCGGGCTTACGCACCCCCGTTCTAAAAAGAAAAAACCCAGACAGGAAAGGGGCGGCAGATATTGAGTTGCAGACAGGCGGCCAACACCTTAGCGGCGGCCCTGCCCCATGTACTAAAATCGCAGCATATATAAAAACAATCGGCTGCGTCAAGTTAGCCCCCCCACATTCGAATTTTCTAAAAAAATTGCAACCACTGACTGTGCTCGAAGTGTGCTCTACTGTGCCGGTGATATTTTGAACTGTGCCGTTTCGATAACAAAGTTATAGGAAAAAATAGATGGGGGGCTAACTTGACGCTCAGCCCCCCCAAAATTTTGGAAATCAGATTAAACAAAATTGAATTCTTATCCAGTCTGAAGTGTGCTGAACTGTGCTGTATCAGGTTTTTCTCAAAATTTCCATATTCGGTCATTTTCCGACAAAAATCCTACTGGGGGGCTAACTTGACGCTCAGCCCCCCCAAAATTTTGGAAATCAGATTAAACAAAATTGAATTCTTATCCAATCTGAAGTGTGCTGAACTGTGCTGTATCAGGTTTTTCTCAAAATTTCCATATTCGGTCATTTTCCGACAAAAATCCTACTGGGGGGCTAACTTGACGCTCAGCCCCCCCAAAATTTTGGAAATCAGATTAAACAAAATTGAATTCTTATCCATTCTGAAGTGTGCTGAACTGTGCTGTATCAGGTTTTTCTCAAAATTTCCATATTCGGTCATTTTCCGACAAAAATCCTACTGGGGGGCTAACTTGACGCTCAGCCCCCCCAAAATTTTGGAAATCAGATTAAACAAAATTGAATTCTTATCCAGTCTGAAGTGTGCTGAACTGTGCTGTATCAGGTTTTTCTCAAAATTTCCATATTCGGTCATTTTCCGACAAAAATCCTACTGGGGGGCTAACTTGACGCTCAGCCCCCCCAAAATTTTGGAAATCAGATTAAACAAAATTGAATTCTTATCCAATCTGAAGTGTGCTGAACTGTGCTGTATCAGGTTTTTCTCAAAATTTCCATATTCGGTCATTTTCCGACAAAAATCCTACTGGGGGGCTAACTTGACGCTCAGCCCCCCCAAAATTTTGGAAATCAGATTAAACAAAATTGAATTCTTATCCATTCTGAAGTGTGCTGAACTGTGCTGTATCAGGTTTTTCTCAAAATTTCCACATTCGGTCATTTTCCGACAAAATTCTACTGGGGGGCTAACTTGACGCTCAGCCCCCCCAAAATTTTGGAAATGATTGAGGATGGGCCTTTATACGTTCCGGTGAAAAATGTGAAAATGGTTATGTCACCGATGCAACCGGCTATCGCTGAAAGGTTTTTCGGTAACTGTCGGCTATCGAATTGTCACCGTTCCGTTTTTCCGGTTGGTTATTATTTTTTTGTTTAATTTATATGTTATATTATAATTTTCTGTATAATTTCTCATTTCTGACAATTTTTGTGCCTGGGAGTTTGAAAAATAGCAAAGTATAATGGAAGACGAAAAGAGAATACGAAGAATGTAATGCCCAAGGTTCCTAAATATTAATTGCTTGTAATAGGTTGTTTGAAAAGGGCAAACAGATGACGTCATCGGGTGGTTCCTATGGAGATTTGCATTGTGCTTAGGCATACAGTCATAAAAGTTATCAGGCAACCTATCTCTTCCAAGCAACCTTGTCGGATGCCTAAATCACAAAGTTCCAAAGTCACTGCATGTCTTCAATTGAATCACTGTCAACCGAAGATCTACAGACCAGATATCCAGGGTTGGGAACGGAACACTCTCCAAAATGGATAGGTGATTTATGGCCGTTCGCAACGACCATTTTAAGGAAACATTAGCGATAAGTATTCCTTAAAATGACATTTCTACATGGATAAATGTCACTTTAAGGAATACTTATCGCTAAAGCTTACTACTCATAAGTGCGAAATTCGCATTTTTTTGAGATTGTTTCGACAATTTGACGTTTGATTCACGCATATAACGTCAAATTGTCGAAGCAAGTGCGATTTTCGGAGTTATGAGTACTAGGCTTAGAACAGGTAAAGGTAAAGAGGAGTAGTAACCTGGATTTGGAAAATGAAGCCGTTTTTTTTTCAGGTATTTTGGCACCAAGAAAATGGCGCTTATGGCAATTCAATGCTTTACCTGTATCTTGGTGCCAAACAACTGCCAAAAATTTGGCTTCACTTTAGTTTCATAAGCCGAATGGCGCGTTCCTACTCCTTATGTCCGTAGGAAAGGCTTTCCTGCTCTAAGGTACTAGGCTTAAGGCTTCCTCAAAATGGTCGGTGCAAACGGCCATTATACATTAGTCTGCGTTCCAAGTTCCATCTGCTACCAGTGCAGCCGGTTCGGATTGGCAGCTCCTATTACTTTTTCAACACTTTCAGCTCTTAAGTAGGGATGCCACCTTTGAAAGTAAGTTGAACCGGAGAAAAAAAAACATTATTGAAAGAAAGCTGAAAAAGAAAATCTGCAGATCTACAATGCAACAGATGCATTACACTTTACAATCTGTCTGTATCTATATACACAAGTCCCCCCCCCCCCCCCAGCATCACTGGATGTTACTCGAGGAAACTTTGCTTGAGGTTGGGAGTTGAGACGGTTGGAGAAGAAGATTCAAGAATATTACACACTAAACAGGATAGCCTATCCTCATAAGACCTGTGTAGATCAAATCTCAAGCCCCCACCACGTCAAAGATCTAAAGAACCAGTGATGACGTAGGCAGCGTGTCGTTTCCCGCCTTGAAGCAGGATGTTTGCACCACAGACTATGATTCCGCAGGCTTTTGGCTTATGCATACATGGTTTTAGTACATTAATCAGCAATCTAAAACAACTCCTTTTTAGATCTGCTGCCGGATTCTATTTTACGAGTCGAGTCGTAATTCGTATCGAATTGTCAAAATAGCGATTTTATTCTACGATATCTCAATACTGTTACACGGTACGTCCGGAGCTGTCGTATTCGATATCGAGACAATCCGACTCGACTCGTAAAATAGAATCCGGGGGCTCGTTTATATCTTCCTCTTTGCATATTATGTTAATCAAATTTAAATGATTTCTCTTCATAAATGTATATTCTAAACTACGACCGCTGACGCAAACAGTTAACGACACCGTTGATGACGTCAGTAACGGTGCAACATCATGGTCTTGATTCCAAAAATCGAGTCCGATGCGCAGACTTGTAGTAGCATTTAATATCCTTGAGGGAGATTATGCAGCATTGAGTTCGTGGGCTGTCTATCACCAACGTGCGTGTCAGAGTCGGATAATTTCTCAATTTCTCCGAGAAAAACGGTATTTGCACAAACAGGATTGCGCTGTTGCTAAATCCTATTTTTTTTCTTAAATGCGTTTTTTTTTTGTTAAATGAGGTTTTACACGGAAAAAACACCCAGTAATCCGGAGCCTAGAGACCAAATGTAAAAACCCGTCGACTCCGGGTGAAACCCGGAGAGGTGGCAACCCTACTTAAGTCGTTCGGGTATTCGGGTAAAACCAGTTAGAGCAAATATTGACTCCGTATCGTTCGGGTGTGTTAGAGCAGCTTTTAAAGAGACCTTACAAACTCTGCTTTGAAAAATGCTGGTCGTGGTGCAGGCATGCGCAGTGCGATAAAAAACTGATCTGATAGTTCTTTTATCGTTATCTTTGAAAAACGAGTAAATCACTAGGAAAATTATTATAATTTCGTAAAATCTGGTAAAATTTAATTAACAGGAATGTATGTAAATTTTCAGAGCTGAGTACTAAAGTTAGCTAGTAGGATTTTGTCGGAAAATAACCGAATAAGTATGTAAATTTTGAGAAAACCTGATCCAACAGAGTTAGTATACTTCAGATTGGAAAAGAATTCAATTTTCTTTCATCCAATTTTCAACATTTTGAGGGGGCTGAGCTTCAAGTTACCTCCCCAGTAGGATTTTGTCGGAAAATGACCGAATATGGAAATTTTCAGAAAAACCTGATACAGCACAGTTCAGCACACTTCAGATTGGATAAGAATTCAATTTTGTTTAATCTTATTTCCAAAGTTTTTGGGCGGCTGAGTGTCTAGTTAGCCCCCCAGTAGGATTTTTGTCGGAAAATGACCGAATATGGAAATTTTGAGAAAAACCTGATACAGCACAGTTCAGCACACTTCAGATTGGATAAGAATTCAATTTTGTTTAATCTAATTTCCAAAATTTTGGGGGGGCTGAGCGTCAAGTTAGCCCCCCAGTAGGATTTTGTCGGAAAATGACTGAATATGGAAATTTTGAGATAAACCTGATACAGCACAGTTCAGCACACTTCAGATTGGATAAGAATTCAATTTTGTTTAATCTGATTTCCAAAATTTTGGGGGGGCTGAGCGTCAAGTTAGCCCCCCAGTAGGATTTTTGTCGGAAAATGACCGAATATGGAAATTTTGAGAAAAACCTGATACAGCACAGTTCAGCACACTTCAGATTGGATAAGAATTCAATTTTGTTTAATCTGATTTCCAAAATTTTGGGGGGGCTGAGCGTCAAGTTAGCCCCCCAGTAGGATTTTGTCGGAAAATGACTGAATATGGAAATTTTGAGAAAAACCTGATACAGCACAGTTCAGCACACTTCAGACTGGATAAGAATTCAATTTTGTTTAATCTGATTTCCAAAATTTTGGGGGGGCTGAGCGTCAAGTTAGCCCCCCAGTAGGATTTTTGTCGGAAAATGACCGAATATGGAAATTTTGAGAAAAACCTGATACAGCACAGTTCAGCACACTTCAGAATGGATAAGAATTCAATTTTGTTTAATCTGATTTCCAAAATTTTGGGGGGGCTGAGCGTCAAGTTAGCCCCCCAGTAGGATTTTTGTCGGAAAATGACCGAATATGGAAATTTTGAGAAAAACCTGATACAGCACAGTTCAGCACACTTCAGATTGGATAAGAATTCAATTTTGTTTAATCTGATTTCCAAAATTTTGGGGGGGCTGAGCGTCAAGTTAGCCCCCCAGTAGGATTTTTGTCGGAAAATGACCGAATATGGAAATTTTGAGAAAAACCTGATACAGCACAGTTCAGCACACTTCAGATTGGATAAGAATTCAATTTTGTTTAATCTGATTTCCAAAATTTTGGGGGGGCTGAGCGTCAAGTTAGCCCCCCAGTAGGATTTTTGTCGGAAAATGACCGAATATGGAAATTTTGAGAAAAACCTGATACAGCACAGTTCAGCACACTTCAGACTGGATAAGAATTCAATTTTGTTTAATCTGATTTCCAAAATTTTGGGGGGGCTGAGCGTCAAGTTAGCCCCCCATCTATTTTTTCCTATAACTTTGTTATCGAAACGGCACAGTTCAAAATATCACCGGCACAGTAGAGCACACTTCGAGCACAGTCAGTGGTTGCAATTTTTTTAGAAAATTCGAATGTGGGGGGGCTAACTTGACGCAGCCAAAACAATCGGCAGGCTAATTCGAGGTCTGTATCTTGAATGGCGGCGTGCGCAGAAGAGATGCGCGTAAGCGTTAACCTGCTGTTTGTTTTTGCATATGCTGTGGTAAAATTCTGAGCAGATCTCGTGTGGTATACCCTATACCTTGAAAATTGACTTTTTTGCAACTTTGCCAGGCTGTAAGGAATTTTCAATCATGGATTAAATTCAAAGTTGGTGTCAAATGATAGTTTATGGAAATCTAAGATAAGAATGTCAAATCGGTTTTGTTCTAAAGTCAAAAATTAACTGTTTAGGTTTTATAGTCTATCAAAGTTGCAAAAAAGTGCTTAGGGGGCGCCGGATCTCTGTCTCCCCCCTACGAATAGTCATATCGCTACGGCTTTGAGTGGAGCAGAAAAGTCCTGTCCGCTTACACCCACATTGACCTAGGCACCTGCCATACACTTTGCAAGATATAAGCTGGAGAAGTTTTTCGAGAGCCGGGGGTTTTAGTGCGGTAATGGGGAACAACCCATTTCTTGTCAACTTCCACCACCACTTTTCTGGATCCAAGTAGTTTCTCACCTTCCCCTGAAGCTGCCGCTCAACAACAAGCCCTTAGGGTTATTTCATCAGGTGCAGCCATTGAGTTAGGATGGTAGGGAGATGCGATCACGTGGTCGAAAGCGGATCCAGGTCCGCCATATTCATACGAACCTTACGTCAACGAACTGTCACTTGGTTATCTGATCAAGTTTTTGGGTTTTTACTTGCCTTTTGTACTTTCGTGTGATATTTTGGACAATTTTTTTTTGCGTTTTTGGCTATGAGCCGATTCCCTAAGGCAGCAAACCATAAATTCGGTTTCAGCACCCTCGAAAACATATAAAACCGTTGAAAAAAAAAATTCGTAGTTTTCTTACGAAAACAGCAGTTTTAAACACGCATTTACTGGACTATTTAAACCCGTCTACAATTTGAATGCGACCGTCTGCCAGGGTTTTCTTTTTTAATTTTGGTTAGTAACACATTTAGTAATATTTTGACACAAAAATTACAGTGGTAACCTATGAGGTAGTTGATGGCGTTTTTTTGGCTTTTCAGAAAAAATTAAATCTAATAAAGCGACCACTTACGCCCGGCAGACGGACGGTTTTGAAATCACCATGTGAGGTAGTACCGACATGTCAATTCAACCTTCTGGTAACTTATGAGGTAGTTGTTTTTACTGCCAGCTCTCGGACTATATGATACGTCCCTGACTTTTCTCTTTTTTTCCAGAAAATGTCATAATTTTCCCCTGAATAGTTTTACGGAAGAAAAATAAAATGTTGGATCGTACATTTATGCCTAATTTAGTTGATTTTCATTAGTTTCCAATGGGGTTATTTTTCACTGAAAAAATTCGAAACTTTAATATGAAAAATTTCAAATGAAAAATAAACCTATTTGAAATTAATGAAAATCAACTAAATTAGATATAAATGCACCATCTAACATTTTATTCTTTTTTTGGAAAACTATCCAAAGGAAAATTATGAAATTTTCTGAACAAAACGAGAAAAGTCAGGGGCCTGTCATACTAAAATTTCAAATTTTTCCAGTGAAAAATAACCCCATTGGAAATTAATGCAAATTAACTAAATTAGGCATAAATGCACCATCTAACATTTTATTTTTTTTCTGGAAAACTGTCCAGGAGGAAATTATGACATTTTCTAGAAAAAAAGAGGAAAGTCAGGGGCGTATCATAGTAAAATTTTTCAAATGGAAAATAACCCTATTGGAAATTAATGAAATTCAACTAAATTAGGCATAAATGCACCATCTATAATTTTTTTTTTCTGGAAAACTATTCAAGGGAAAATTATGATATTTTCTGGAAAAAAAGAAGAAAATCATGCCTAATTTAGTTGATTTTCATTAATTTCCAATAGATTTATTTTGCATTTGAAAAATTGGAAATTTTAGTATGATACGCCCCTGACTTTTCTCGTTTTTTCCAGAAAATTTCATAATTTTCCTTTGGATAGTTTTCCAGAAAAAAAATAAAATGTTGGTGCATTTATGCTTAATTTAATTGATTTTTATTAATTTCCAATGGGGTGTTTTTTCACTGAAAAAAATTGAAAGAAAGGAGGCACGATTTACATTGAAAATAGGCCCCCGTAAATTTCAACCAAATTTCAATATTTTAAAGGTATCATCATTGCAAAAAAAAATTTGAAATGTAAAGAGGATCGTATGTCTGTGATAGCAGATATAGCTTGTCAAAGTACGTAGGTCCTGCTATGCTATGCATACCGGGTGTTTTTCAAAACCCGCTCGCCCCTATAACTTTTTTATTTAAACAAATGAAATTTGGTGTGTTTATTTATGACCCGGAAGTGCATTATTTGATGTATTCAATTATTTATCATCCGTAGCGACCGTAACTTTCTTATTTTAAATGAGACGCCAGGTATATTTTCCCTTATTTCAATAGAAAACTGTATTACGAGTACAATGACACCTCATTTGTCACTTTTTGACATTTCATCTTCAAATTATTTAAATTTTTACTTTTTAATCTAGAGCGCCATGAATTAGCTAAAATGCTTAATTTTGCTCCAAGGAACCTAGGAAAATTTGTTTTGATCTTATTTTGTATTTAATATCCTCAACAGAGTCATTTAAAGATGGTAGAAGCGTATTTCTGGAATTATATCAATTTTTTCAAATGGAAAGGGTATGGCTCATTAGCATATTCCGAGAGAGCATTTTCTAACGAACAATAATTAAGTACCGCACAATCGCTAGTTTATTCAAACACTGAACTAAAATTTTCCAAAAATATTTAGGATGCTAGGAAAATTCTTCATTTGAGTGATGAAATAGCGATTGTGTGGTACTGAATTGCTCGTTAGAAAACGCTCTTTTGGAATATTGTAATGAGCCACACCCTTGCCATTTGAAAAAATTGAGATAATTACAAAAATGCACTTCTACTATTTTTTAATGAGCGCTCTAGATTAAAAAGTAAAAATTTAAATAATTTGAAGATGAAATGTCAAAAAGTGACAAATGAGGTGTCATTGTACTCGTAATGTAGTTTTCTATTGAAATAAGGGAAAATATACCTGGCGCACAGAACACATATCCTCACGGATAGAAAAAAAAGCTTAATGGAGGGCGGGGCCTAAAAAAAAGCTTCGGATCGCATCCGCTTGGGGACGCTGGCGTTCATTCCGCACCTGTAGTTCTGTTTCACTCCAGCATCCCCAAGCGGATGCGATCCGAAGCTTTTTTTTTAGGCCCCGCCCTCCATTAAGCTTTTTTTTCTATCCGTGAGGATATGTGTTCTGTGCAGTTTACTTTGGCAGTTCACCTGTTACCTATGTTTAAAAAAAATATGCCAAAATAGTTCAGAATGAGAATTCGTCTTGGTGTTGGTGTGCATTTAAATCCAGATAAATGTTTCCTAAATTCAAAAAAAAATCAAATTTTACACAAAAAACAAGAAGTTTGGCCGTTTTTGCTCTAGAAAAGAAAAAGAAAAATCCGTCAATATTCAATAATGAGGAAAAAGGTTTGTTTGGACTTCAGTTCAAAATCAGTTCTAAATTGGACTGAGCTTGCGCATTTGGTCATATCAAAACTATATATTTTTTTTTCAAGAAATGCGAAAGCGTAGTTCAATTCTGAACTGAAGTCCGAACAAATCTAATATTGAAAATATTGACATTGGAAGAACTATTTTGAAAGCCGATTTGATTACAGAAACCTTTATTATAAATAGTTCGGATCGCATCCACCGCGCCGTGACGGCGCATTGTTCTCCAAAATTTTATTAGGCAGTTTGCCTTCTATCCGTGAGGATATGTATTCTGTGACCTGGCGTCTCATTTAAAATAAAAAAGTTACGGTCACTTCCGGTCAAACCGGAAGTGATAATAAATAATTGAATACGTCAAATAATGCACTTCCGGGTCATAAATAAACACACCAAATCTCATTTGCTTATTTGGAAAAATTAAAAAGTTACAGGGGTGAGCGGGTTTTGAAAAACACACGGTATAGGAAAATCCGAGGAAATATTTCTACGTAGATTTTCTTGAATATTTCGAAAAATACTAATCCAATTTTGACGGTTTTTGGGTCCTTTTGTAGATATTCAAGAAAATCTACGTAGAAATATTTCCTAGGATAATTCCTATGCATACCATATCAGGACCTACGTACTTTGACAAGCTATATCTGCTATCACAGACATACGATCCTTTTCACATTTCAAATTTTTTTTTTGCAATGATGATACCTCTAAAATATCCTCCTGGACAGTTTTCCAGAAAAAAAATAAAATGTTAGATGGTGCATTTATGTCTAATTTAATTGATTTTCATTAATTTCCAATGGGTTTATTTTTCACTGGAAAAATTTGAAATTTTAGTATGATACCCCCCTGACTTTTCTCGTTTTGTCCAGAAAATTTTATAATTTTCCTTTGGATAGTTTTCCAGAAAAAAAATTAAATATTAAATGGTGCATTTATAACTAATAATTTAGTTGATTTATATTAATTTCCAATAGGTTTATTTTTCATTTGAAAAATTTGAAATTTTAGTATGACACGCCCCTGACTTTTCTCGTTTTGTCCAGATAATTTCATAATAGTTTGATCTCTGTGTGTCCCACTAGGACAATTGGTGGTCATTTGTCTTCAGCAGGATGCTATAATTTGTACAAAGGTACTATAATTTTGTAGCGTTCTATACTATAATAGTTGATCCGTAGTTGGCAACACTGTTATTCAGAGGCATGATTCTATTGGTTAGAGCCTAAGGCTGTGTTCTTTTTTCAACTGTCAGTACTGTATTTACTGGGAAGCGTTCCAAAATTAAATGCAGTGTACTGATCAATGGTACTGATTTACTGAAAAAATGACGTATGGCGTCACCAATACGTCAATAATTTATTACTGTGCTTGCTGTATCCGGGAATAAGCTACTGTAATTCAAAAGTGGTGGATTGTTTTGATACATTCAAGAACACTAAAAAATTACGTAAAATCTGTTTTTTTTTTAAAGATAAAAGTCAAAATGACATTATGTTGGCAATACAATGTAAAATTGTCAATGCTTTCAAATTTTTTATGTAGAAAAGGTTTGTGCTGCCAACATAGTTACTAAATTTTTGACTTGGGGAATTATCTTTAAAAAAAAAACAGACTTTACTAGGTCACCAATACGTCAAATAATAGTACTGTGCTTGCTGTGTTTGGGAAGCTACTGTAATCCAGTAAAAGTGGTGGGGTGTCAATTATTGTTTTGTTTGGAGGAGAGGAAATTATATGCAACAATTATCTTTAACATTGAATGTTGTATTATTTTGCACAAGCATAAAAACATTAAAATTTGATTGGTTTATTTCTTTTATTAAATATTGATATATTATAACAAAACAAATAGATATCACTTTATCTTGTGTTTTATTTCATACTGCTTTGATAGTAGAGTCAAAGAGTGCTAGTAGAGTAGGTAATACTTACTTAAACAATTTAAATTAATAGAGCCATAAAAGTAGACAGTTAAATAATAATTCTATTATTTAATATAGCAAATTAAAGTTAAGAAGACAAATATCACTTTTTTGGCTATTTGCACAGCTATAACTTTTGTTTATTTCTACAAGAGTCACATTCAAAGCTCCAGATTAAAATATCCCTTAAGTTATAGCAGTTTTATCTTGTGATTTATTCCATATTGCTTGTTAATAATAAGCTACATTCAGTAGGTAACTTAATTTAAATTGATTGAGCTACTCCGAAGTACCGTCAAACGGGGTGAAGTCGATCGGCAGGGGTGTAGTTGATCAAACCGCGTTTTTCATTTGCTCTCAAGCATTATGGCAACAAGGCATTACAAATCAGCTGATTTTAATTTACGCTCCTGTGGCCAACAGGCGAACATCCATTGTACCGATGGTGCTGGTTAATTGTGAAAAGTGAGTTTTCCGAAAATAATTAAATAATAAGAAAGCAGAATTTATCAATTTGTAAGGTATGTGAAATCAAATATTTCCACAGCCGAATCTATAAGCACTGGGCCCGTCTGAACCCCTCTAGGTGATAAATAATATAGTCAAGATAGGGTGTCCCCAATCAAACATGCTAATTTATTTTTTGTGTAGTTTTAATTGCAATTTTTGTATGTAGAAACAAAACAATGGGGTGAAATGGATCACTTGGTTTCCGCTGTTTTTTTTTTTTTTAGATTTTGGGGTTATGTTTAAGGCAATTTGTTTTTGTATGATTTCCTCATACGAATTTTGTGTGCTAACATATGAGAGGTGTCGGGCAGGGCGGGGGCCAATCGTTTTTTATATATATTTTTTTCTTTATTTTTATAGATGCCTCGAAAATACGTAAAGAGACTGGGTGCTTATGGTAAGAAAAACTACGACGGTGTGTATTTAGAGAGAGCGCTAGATGCAGTGCGCAAGGGAAGAATGAGCATGCGAAAAGCATCAGAATGGTTTGCAGTGCCATATACAACAATAAACAATTACTTTCATGCCGCACATCCCTTGACATATGGTGGTCAACCTGCTCTTGACGAACAGTCTGAAATTTTGTTAGTGAATGCTTTGCAAACCTGAGTGGGGTTTCCCATTAAAGCCCATTGATATTAGGCGAATCACGCAGCAATATTTAAATCAACGCGGCATCACTGAGAAGCGATTTACCAATAATATGCCAGGAGAAGGCTGGTTTAATGGCCTGATGAAAAGGCATCCTCGGCTTACAATCAAGCTTGCGGAGAATACAAAGCGAGTCAGAGCCGCTGTAACATACGAGATTATTGAGGAATATTTCCAAAATCTGGCGGAAATAATAAGGAATATCCCACCACAAAACGTCGTAAACTACGACGAGACAAACCTCGTTGACGATCCCGGGGCTGTTAAAGTGGTGATGAAGAAAGGAAGCAAACACGCCTACAGAACACTTGACACCACTAAAAGCAGCACAACAGTTATGTTCGCAATAGCTGCTGATGGAACTCGTCTCCCCACTTATACGGTGTACAAAGCTAAACACATTTATGAAGGCTGGAAGGAGGGCGGATTACCAGGAGCAATGTACAACAGGTCTCCAAAGGGATGGTTTGATTCTGAATTGTTTGACGATTGGTTCAGGACCGTAGCACTTCCATTTTTCCGGAAATTAGAAGGGACCAAGCTGCTTATTGGAGATAACTTGCAAAGTCATATCACTATTAGTGTTGTTCAAGAGTGCGAAAACAACAACATTAAGTTTGTCTTACTCCCTCCCAATTCAACCCACATGCTCCAGCCGTTGGACGTGGCTTATTTTCGTCCTCTTAAAGCATCATGGAAAAGAGTTCTGGAAGAATGGAAACTGAAAAATAGGGGGGTTTTACCAAAAACTGTATTTCCCAGGATGTTGAAAACCGCAGTTGAGGGGCTAGGGAATCGCGAAATGAACAATATTTTAGCTGGATTTAAAGCTTGCGGCCTAGTTCCTTTCAATCCCGGTGCTGTTCTTGCAAATGTGAAAAGAAAAGAGCCTACACTGGAGGAAGAGAACAAGGCAGAAAATTCAATGACTACAGTGCTCGTAGATTATCTACACCAGCTCAAGACTGGGCCCAATGATGCGCCAAAGCGAGGAAAAAGACTGAATATAGCCGCTAGCAAAAGCATAGGCACAAAAGATTTGGAAGAAGAGACCCAGAGGACTCGGAGGAGTTGCAATCAACCCGTAAGAGAGCGTAAGAGACACATTTTAATAAGCGAGAGCGAAGAGGAAGATGACTTACAGACAATGGAGGCGGTGGAACAGAATATCAACATAGATGATTTTGAAATTGGAGAAAGTTCCGCTGCGCCAATCAACATTCTTGAACCATCCAGCAACTGGGATATAGAAGACTTTATCATCGCAAAATATGAGACCAATAAAAGAGATCGATTATATATCGCCAAAATTATTGAAATTTCAGAGGCTGAAATAGTTGTGAGTACACTGCGTAAACATCCATCGAACAAATCTGTGTTTTTCACTTTCCCAGATATTGTGGATGAGTCTATCATAAACAGGGAACAGATTGTCCGACAAGTCAATTTGAAATCACTAAGGCGAGGCAAATATTTCTTCTCGCTTAAAGAAGAAGAATTAAAAACGCTCCAGTAAGGGATTTTTATGACTTCGTTCGTTTTGTAAATTTTTTGAATCTGTTGTTTAGTTTTATTTTTCATCTGTATTTTTATTTCTGAGTTTACTTTGTTTTTGATGAATTGTAGTTTATGTTATTAGGGAATCCATGGCTGTGTAAAGCTTCTCCAAAGAATAAACGATTTTATTTCCTTATTATATGTGTTTTATTGCCTAATTGTTCTGCAAATGTTCAACTGTTTGATTTATTTTTTTTCTTTGATCGACTTCATCCCGGATGATCCTAAAGTGGGAAATATGCATTTTTAAAGGGGTGATCGACTTCACCCCGAACCCTGGGGTGAAGTCGATCACCCTTACCTTAAAATTAAAAAAAAAAATACGCCACCTACGACCTTGTTCCAGTCACCAATCGACGACCTGAGCATCAAGGAAATTATATTTTTAATTGCATTAAAAAATAGTTATTAGTTTTTAAGTTATCTCAATAAAACGTATTTTTTTGATCGACTTCACCCCGTTTGACGGTACCTACTCCGACTACAGTTTGACGCGTTCGCAAAACACATGATGTAACGGGAGTGTTCAGAGCTTCGCTTCGCACTCTGTTATCTAAACACTCTGGGGGGCTTTGAATTGAATTTGAAATTGATGCAACTTTGCGTACGCGCAAATATGACGCGAATGACGTCAGTTGCGATTGAAAAAGTGCATGTCAAATAAGCTGTGCACCAATTTTCAATCACGAATGACGTCATTGGCGTGTACGCAAAGATGCATCTTTCAAATAAAGCACCCCTGCACCCGAAAGCGGCTATGGATACGCATATGCTTAGTTTTTGAGATACAGGCTGTTAAAGTTTGAAAAAAAAAAGTTTTTCACTGAGGATTATTAGCTCAGAAATTCCTTTCCAGATTTTCTTTAAACATTGAAATGAATGACGGTCGAATTAGTCCAGGAGATTATTATATGAATTATTTTTGTCCCAGATACTTTTGGTGACGATGGTATCTACCTATTAACAAAAAAAAAGGTATCTTTGGACTAAATTAGATTTTATGTAATTAGTAATTATTCCAGTGACCTGGAGAGGCCAGGGCAACTACGTTAATAAAAGCATTGTATTACTATTAGTTATGTAGTGTTAGGTACAAAATTTTACCTATGAGCATCTACATCTCCAAAAAAGGGCATTGAGAAAATTAATTATTGAATCAGATTAATTAATGAAATTAGATTAGATTAAGAAATTATCAAAAATCCATTTTCTGGAAAAAAAAGGATTTTTGATTATAAATATCAAATTCTACTTTACCGCACACTATGCGGTAAAGTGCACTTTACCGCACACTTTGTAGTCCACTTTACCGCATACTATGCTGTAAAGTTAACTTTACCGCACACTATGCTGTAAAGTTAACTTTACCGCACACTATGCTGTAAAGTTAACTTTACCGCATAGTGTACGGTAAAGTGCTACTTTCCATCTGCAAATACGTGCGGTAAAGTGCACTTTACCGCACGCTCGTAGGTAAAATAATTTACAGTAATAATAACCAACTATTAAATTATAGAGCAATCCAAACAAAATGGCGGTCAATGCATGGTCAATGCCAAAAAATTGGCGCCATAAATTTAATTCAAACAACCGTGACATTTTTCATCAAAAAACTGTTTTTTGTGTATTTTGTGGTGTTTTTAGATAATTTTCTAGTGTTTGGGAGGATAATTTTTGTATTTTAAGATGGAAAGTTTTTAGTTTAAGAAATTATTAGTGGAAAACCCGGATGTTTGCAAATGTTATGATTTCTGTGTGACAAACCTTTACCTGCTAAACAATTAGGTAGGTACTATCCAGGATTTGTTTCCTGTTTAGTTTTTTCTTAACCAAATCCTGAATGCTGATGTTTATTTTATTTGTCTGCTATTCAAGGTATCGACACAAGTAAAGTTGATGTGGAGGATCAGAATAGTAAATGGCTTGGATCCATACACCATTTATGTAGAGAGACTTTTTGGTTTTTTAATATGGATTTCGTAAGATTTTTTCTCTTTTGCTACAATCCATGAAGCCCTCACAAAGTACAGACAAATCATTTTTCTCCGTTAAAAACCTGTGTTTTGTCTCTGCAGGAACGGCATGAAACCAGACTTTCTCGCGATTAGAACGGCTCCCACAACTAAGTACAATACATAAAGTATGCATTTTCCTAAAAATCAATACTTTACAGACTTTATACAAATCAAAAATCGCTATAAAACGGCATTTTTTTTAAATAAAAAGGCATTGGCCTCCATTTTGAATTTCTTTTTGACAAGTCGTTGGATTGCCCTATTTATGGAGAAAGCTTGAAAAAGAAAAACGAAAAATATAAAAATAATTAGGCATTCCAGGTCACGTGACTTTGACAGGTCCGCTGGCGGGTAAACAAAGCCTAGATCAGTATTTACACCGTTCTTTCAGATTGTGTTTCCAAATTTTTGCGTTCTTAAATTCTTTCAATAAGTTTTAAGTTGTTTTTGTGGTAGAATGGCTAACATTGACTATTATTCATCGTTAGCTAGTGATGTGAAATGTCGGTATGACCAAAAAATACAAATAATTGCCAATATAGATCCTTATAAACTTCTACCTAATGAGTTTACTTTAAGTATCAATGAGTTGCCAGAGGTTTCAATTTTGGATTTATCCGAATATTTGACCCACACCCACAGTTACTACACAGGCTTGCAGTTGAAGGCGTATAAAGGGTTATTCAAGTTCTGCTGGACTACCTAAAAGGTATTAAAAGTAAATATTACTTGTAGAAACAAACCAATTTTTCGATATAAATGTGTTTTTTAATTTTAACAACAAGACAGTCATAATACTTACCATTAACAAAATGTTTTGAACAAATACGAGCATTTCTCAGAAACGTTTCAGTTAAATCTCTCCTTTTGAGGCATTTAATCCACAGATTTCGTCGTTCCTTTTTTAGCTCGTTTAGACGATTCCCTAGATCTCTTAATGCTGCTGGGATCCTGAAAAACCTTTCTTTATCTCTTTCCGCTCTACTAGAGCACCTAACAACGCAGCAAAAAGAAGGCATCTTCACAAAATAGATTGACAATTCTTGGTTTAACATTGAATCAGGTTATGTTTGGCTTTTGTGTGCCCCCCAAACTAATATGGCGGATCGGTTATGACATTAACCTCTGGAATGCCTAATCATGTTGTTAGGTTAGGTCAGCTTTGTCGCCGGTCAAATGTCAATAATTACTGGAATTCGTTATTAGGCAATCTCAATCACGTGATTTTATAATGGCCGTTCGGGTCAAGTATTGCCGTGACAGGGTGACAAGCTGGTGACGTTCATAAGGAGAGCATTTGTGCACATTTGTGTTCTGACCCTTGTTGCTTTTCGAAGTGAATTTTATAGTCTTTGGTGTTTCTACGTATTTTCTATTGGTTTGGCCATTGTTGTTTTCACAATGAATTTTATAGTCTTTAGTATTTCAACGTATTTTTTAGTGTTCTGGCCCTGGTTGTTTTCAAAGTGATATTTATAGTGTTTATAGTGTTTCTACGTATTTTTTAATTTATTGATAAATTCTGAGATGGAGAGTGAATATTTTAAGGTATTATAATTAAGGGAAAATCGAGCCTCTGTTAGATCCTTTCTTTTAATTGCAGCAATCCATAAAGCCCTGCGCTGCCAATGATTTAAAATAGCAGGAACCTGAATAAAATTTCACATTTTTCCTGTTACCTCGACTTCGACACCCCATTACGATGCAAATCGCTGGCATTTTAATTAACACAATACCTAAACACACAAAAAAATACAAAATCCGATAATTCAAATCTGGACGTTTGTCCAGAATGCGTGACAGAATCAATGACATACAGAATAAATAATACTGCTTGACCCAATGCTTGACCTGAACTTCCATATTGAATTTCGTTTTTGACAGGTCAGTAGATTGCCTAATACAGCGGCTGGTTGAAAAAGAAACGACAAATACAGTAAAAACCGCACAGCGGAAATCTAATAATTTTATTGGTTCATTTTCTTGGTGTTTTCGGTGCCACTGAACCCAAAGACATAGCTGTCATCAAGCGGTGTCAGTTGAGATGTCAGTGAATATTCTTAAGGCCCATCCTCAATCAATCTGGTAGCGAAGTGGCACTTCGGCACGCATGCTAGGATAATGTTGTTTAAGGTTGGCATCCTCAATTCAATTCCGTGCTAGCATGCACGTCGACTCCGAAGTGCAAGCTTGCAAGGTGTAAGCTTTTTCGATGCGTGCCGACTTAAGTCATGCGCAGTACGATAAAAAATAATTCAGGTTATCCTTGCGTTCCGTATTTTGCCCGAAGAGCAGAGTGTGCAGAGCGGAGCTGTTATCACGTGACCAGCGAGCGCAGAGAGCAGTTAACCGCTGTATCAGAGGGCTCGAAATTTTAATAAACGAACGTGAATGAGCCTGCACCGAGTACTCTTTTTAAATAAACGAATGGAAAATTTATGCTCGGAGAACTCAGATCAAAATACCGAACGTACGGTTCGTGACCGTACTACACGCAGAGCAGACTGAAAATTGACAGCATTGAGGATGGTTATCAATTTCCCAGCACGCGTGCCGAAGTGTCACTTCGCTACCAGATTGATTGAGGATGTACCATCGTCACCAAAAGTAACTGGGACCAGGGTTGCCAGATCTATGAAATGGAAAAGGGGGACTGATATTATCCAGAGGGAAAACTCGCTTTTTTCGGGTGCCACGCCCAAAAGCATAAGGTGGGAGGGGGGAGGGGCAAGTGCCCAATGTGTCCTCCTCCTATGGACCCCCTTGAGCAAAAGCGCAACAAATTTTTTGGAGCTACGCCCAAATTTTGTTAAGAATTCAACCAAAACTCGACCAAAAAAAAAAATTCTCCTTTATTAAGATAACAAAATAAACGCTTCACGACAAAACAACAGAAATAGTCTATTATATACCTAGGTAGAGAAGTTGGTCATTATATATACCGAGCGCTTTTATAAACCGAGGCGCAAAGCGCCGAGGTTTATAATGCGTGAGGTATATAATGACTTTCTCTACCGAGGAATATATAGAATTTTTTTTACTACTGCTAGTAGAAAATAAAAAATTTGCTTAAAATCTGTGCTCTAATTATTTTTTTTTGAACGCCCTCTTGAAAGTGCTGCCCTCTATCAACAGCTTATGATAACTTCCTACGTACCTACAGAAACCTGTATTTTGTTTTAAATTGACGCATGAAATTGAAATTGGACCAATAGAAACATGACAATATCCTTGTGTCATGACGTCATTTTCATTATTGACCTAGGGACTTTTTCATTATTTTCATTATTCACCTAGGGAGAGAAATTCAATTTTTTCCTAGAAAAATAGATTGAATAATGACTATTTCTCAGGTAAGTAGTAAAAAAACATCATTATTTATACCCTATAAATAAACGCTATACTTTTTGTATGACAAGTTATGGTTTTTGTTGTTAAACTAATGTAATGTTTTTTCACAAGGGTTCCTACTTTGTTTAATAGATGGCGCTTGAAAACGTGGATGAATCAAGACGCCATCTAAAAAAGTTCTCGTTTTTAATTAATTTGATTACTATTATTTTGCTTTTATTACATTATATCATTGTATATTATAATTGGATTTGAAAGAATGTTTTTAACACGTAAAATTCCTAATTCACTTTCGTCACTAGATATTTTATCACTAATGACGAAAGTGACGTTTTCGGCTAAGGTGAAATATGACCAAATATGAGGAAAGTTGTTTATTTTTCAATGGCCAGAAAAAAAGTTTTTTGCAGATGCTAGTTTGTGCAATGAAAGATTTGGATTTTGTTGGAATTTTTGACATTTTTATACTTACAACATACAAGATTTATTATTAAAACCCAAGAATCGTAAACTAACAGGATTGCTCATCCTGAGAAGGTGTACGTTCGCCGGTTCTCGAGTCCACAAGGTCTGCGAGTGACGTCACCGAGCCAGCAGCTAATAGTGATGACGTCGACCGCAGACCTCGATGAAATGCTTGTGATTTAGGCGCGGTATTTGATTTTTGCGTCGATTTTAAATGAAGAAATAGCTATTTATGTAACAAGTTGTAAAATGAGCGTGTTTTTTGCACTAAATGTGAAGATTGGGTGGAAAAAGCGGGAAAATCGGGACAATTCACGTGAAAAGCGGGACCTGAAATTAATAAAAAAAAGGCGGGACCGATTAACAGAATGCGGGACTGTCCCTCCTAAGGTGGGACGTCTGGCAACCCTGAGGGCCGGTATTATAAAACACTGAACCGATGGTTGAGTTTCAACCTTCGGTTGACTCCATGCAAATTGATAGGATTCAACCGAAGGTTGAAACTCAACCATCGGTTCAGTGTTTTATAATACCGGCCCTGAGTGGGACACAACAAATGTATAATAATCTCCTGGACTAATTCTACTGTCATTCATTTCAATGCATTTAATGCATATAGTTTGACAAATATTTGACAATAAAATTCATATAATAGGACAAGAGCTAATGTGTTTAGGTTACGCCCCACTTTTCTTCCCCCTTTCGTCTCTAATAACTTACCACTTGCCGGACTAAACCTGCCCCCAGTGTTGCCAAAGCTACCCCGTTCGGGGTAGATCTACCCCTTTTGAAAACAATCTCGCCCTTCCGCTCCCTTCAATTAAATCTACCCCGCTCTCAATACAATCTATGCTATAATACAAAAAGAATGCTTCTGCTTATCGCTAATTAAAAATACTTAAAAAATCCAAATAAGGTACTTGCATGAAAAAATGGATTATTGTTTATTGTAAACTGTAGGAAATCGAAAAAAAATCGTTACTTTTTTTTAATTTCTCGCTCAAATATGATTATTCCGGAAGTTATACAAATATTAAGTTTTGTATATATAGATATACTGAGCATGTGCAACGTCACTAATTTATATGATAAGTGACGTCATAGGCATATTTCATAGCGTTGTATCTTCGTCAATTTTTGACTAAGAAGAAAAAGAAAAAACACGTGTTAACTTATTTTTCATGGACTAACGAAATCAGCAATAAAAAATTGATGCAAGTACCCCATTATGAGAAGCAATTTATATTTATTTGAACTGTACCTAGCAACAAGTTTTTTGTTTTCGCCCAAGCACAGAATTAACTACATTTAAGAGATTCCTTTCAGTGTATCCTTTAAATTTGTGTGGTAATTGATGCAGAAAAAAATGTAAAAACATTGAAGTTATTTACCTTACAGCCTCAAAAACGCATGTGTCATAAAATTTTAGCTGTATCATTAGTTGTATTCCTTTCAAGAGCTTGAAACACTCGAGCTACTCGCTTCGGTGCTTAGTCGCCCCCGATTTGCAGGGAACATATGCGTGGTGCAACAAAAACTTTTCGAAAGGAATAAGCGCGTGAAGCCCCGGAGCTGTTCCGGAGCTCCTCCTAGGTGTGAAAGGAATACAACTATTAGCATAGCAGTCTACTTTACCGCACACTATGCGGTGAAGTAACTAATACCCCACACTTTGTAGTTTATTTCACCGCAGACTCGCAGCCCATGCGGTAAAGTAACTTTATTGCATAGTGTGCGGTAAAATGCTACTTTTCGCACGCTCGTAGGTGAAATTTTTGTTGCTACCCCGCACCGATTCCATTCTACCCCGCTATCTTGCCGTGATCTGCCCCAATAAAGGAAGAGCTTGTGGCAACACTGCCTGCCCCCGGATTCTATTTTATGTGTCGAGTCGGATTGTCTCGATATCGAATACGACAGCTCCGGACGTACCGTGTAATAGGTACGGATCGTAAAATAGAATCGCTATTTTAAGAATTCGATACGAATTTCGACTCGACTCGTAAAATAGAATCCGGCACTATTTGACTTATGTTTTCAAGTGGCATCGAAATCTCTGAAAATTTATCCTTCACTTCCTTCACTATCTCTTTCTCTTTCTGCTCCATTACTGTTTTCAGCGATGGTCACTGCGTCACTGCTGTCGCTCAGGATCAAATAAGAAGATAGGTTAGGAGCTATTGCCGCCTAAAATCACTTGTGTGGTTTGTTTTTTATTTTTATACATTTTTATACGGTTCGCCAAGCCAAGGTGCTATTCCTATTTACCTGCTCTAAATACATTAATCGCTTTTAGCTATCAATTATTAATTACAGCGAGGAAGTCTATAATACAGAAGTAAAGGAACTAAAAGTTCAAAATGGATAAATCGTTATTGAATTCCTCTGGGATGGGAATTCCATTTTCCCCAAGACCTAGAGGAGGTACGCCTAGAGCGGCAAGGTCAAGTCGAAGGTCTATCAGTGTAGTGGGCCCCAATGAGTAAGTCCAAAAAAACAGCAATCCTATAAACATAATAATTTAACATTCTAGACAAACATTAAACAAAACAACTTCAGTAAACGTCGTTCTTAAATCGGCTCTTCATAATGTTGAACGTTTTGGTCTACCCGTACCGGTCCATGTTGAAGAAATTTTCATATACCACAACAGTAAGCAGCATTACAACTTTTATTAACAAATTCATCAAATCAAAAATTACAGAAAATCCGGTTATAACTGCTAGAGTTTCGGAATGCGGCTACGCCTGGGTGGTTTCAGGAAGACGTCTGTTCATCTGGCAATATCAAAACGTACAGACCGATGGGTCGCCAAAAAAAATTCCTGTCTGCTATGAATTGAAATTGCCGCAAAGCGATCTGGCCCATCGGGCAGAATTAGTGGCAGTATTTATCAGTAAAACTTCTAATCAGCCTTCTTGTGTTGCTGTATCACCTGAAGGTAAGTGGTATGGTAGTAGGTGGAATAAGCACCCATTTTCAAGCTAGTATCTGTTTTCCAGTACCCAAAAAATATGGGTCTTTATTTGAAGCAAGTATCTATACGAATAAACCGAGGGGTCAACCACTGTAAAAATTTGTACACGTATTGCGAAAATGTTGGTATTTCGCAAGTATCTCGCTAAAATGAAAGTATTTCGGTGGTGGTAATTCGGACCTATTTTTTTGTGGTATTGCCGAGTACTTCGAAGTATTTGGAGGTAATTCGAAGTATTTCAATGAAATTTGAAGTATTTCGAGGTAATTCGAAGTATTTTGTGGTAGAGATGTGAGTGTGAAAAGTTTCACCTGAAAAGTTTCAATAAAATTTCATTTCATTGAAAAGTTTCAAGACAGTTCAAATCTTTTCAAAATTTTGTGAAAAGTTTAAAGATCATGAATCATGCATTCTGTGACTTTGTCCCAGGTTTGTTAAAACGAAAACGGATGTCATGGTCGTTGTCAAAAGAATAATTAACAAGTGACGAAAACAGCATTTTTTGCAAGGAGAAAACAGTTGTTTTCAAGTTGCAAAAAAAAATTTTTGACAACTATACTACACTATACTTTTTCTAAGACCATGTTTTGATTTTTGCTGTTAAACTTATGTTTTTTTTACAAGAGTTCCTACTCGCCATCTATGAAAAGTTCTCGTTTTTAATTAATTTTATACTTATATTTTGCTTTTATTACATTATATAAAGCAAAATTGTAATATACTATAAATGAAACACAGTCATTTGAGTGATGGTCTATTTATTACTGAAAATATTCAATTCTCCATACCCAAGGAATGGTACTCTAGTCACAAAAAACCCATTGTTAATCTAACCATACACTAATAGTGAGCTAGCACATACACGACTATTTAGAGACGTTATGCACATATACCTATCACAAAAATTTACATAATTTTGTTAGGAACTATGTTTTTTCATTGTGTTCCACAGAATTGAAATATAATTGGATTTGAAAAAATGTATTTAACATGTAAAATTTTTAATCATTCACTTGCGTCACTAGTGACAAAAGTTAACGTTCTGGGATATTTCATCACTAGTGACGAAAATGACGTTTTCGGCTAAGGTAAAATATGACAAAAGTTGTTTATTTTTTGATGGTCATAGAAAAACAGATTTTTTTCACTATTACGCAATTTTTTTTATTTCCTCAATCCTCAACCGCAATATTGTGATTTATTGGAAAGGAATAATTGATAAAAATTATATTATTCATCAATTCAATTTATTGAATACCTATCATTTCGAAAATAGTTATTTTTGTATCTAGTGCGCGAAATGCTACTTTGGTGATCGAGAACTGATTTTTGAAAAAAATAGTCGAGATCAGCAAAGTATTTCGCGCCCGAGTTGCAAACAATATTTTTTCTACAACTCCATTTAAATATCGATCATTCGAAGCCAAAATTGCAATCTCAATCAAAGGTAGGTGAATTTTAATTATTTTTGGTTTCCTGACAGGTATGTGTCACCATGACACCAGTGTGCGAACTAGCTATTTCGCGCACTAGTGTGCGGCGTCATGGGAACGTTAAAAAATCAATACCTCGGAATAAAACTGTCATCGCAAACTGTCATGAGTGTGCGAACATCATCATTTTTTGACAGTTGTAGAAAAAATAATTTTAGAGGCCCTATTCTTCCTGTACTTAACTTTTCAAACAAAAATTTAAAAGTTTCAACTTTTCATGAAAAGTTTCACGAAAAGTTTCAAATTTGAAAATTTCATGAAAACTTACATCTCTATTTTGTGGTAAGCCAAGGTATTTCGAGCTATTTAAAAGTAGTTTTTTCGAGAGTTTTTTTTTTTTAAGTACCGAGAACAATTAATTCTTTATCACTTAAAACTGGAATATTATAGAATAAAAATTATAGTCCATCTTCGAAGAGGCTAAATATGTTGACATACTTTGAATTTACTTCAGATTGATTGAAACAAATGAAAGATATACTAAGCATATACTTGATATGTATTAGTAATCAATGTCATTTAGTTAATAGTACAGGGTCATCCAACGATGACTGAACAGAGGAATATTTTTGACTCTCCCTGTATTTTTGAGAAAATTCAAAATAGCCAATTGGAAATTTTTTCTCTAGACAACTCAAAAATGGTACCAAAAAATCCTTTGAACCAAAAACTGAAGAGTTATTTACGCCATGGATGAGCTTTTTTTCAAATGGAACACCCTGTTTTTTGTATGATTTTTGGAGAAGTCTCATTTTTTTACATCTATTCTGTTGAAAATATTTGATATTCCGAATTCCAATAGCTGTTTTTATTTTATTTTATTATTTTATTATTATTAATTTTTGCTTTGCTGGTTTAATACATGGCAACAAAATACAAAGATTATACTTCTATCATTTTTATTGAATCGGGTTTTACTTGGTGGAAATCCATTATCTAATAAAAGATTTTTTAAGTAAATTTTAATACTTATATACAGTGTGCGCCATAAAGTTGGGTACATATGGGAAAATTCCTAATTATTCCTTTTTTCAAAAAACTTTTTTTGAGGATCGTTAGGGCATGTTCGATAACCAAAAAATCGATGATGACACATGTCATGCGATTATCGGTTTAGCGGGAATTTTGAAAAAAGTTGATATTGATGTCAAAAAACGGGTAAATTTGGCAAGATATCAAAAAATTTTATAAGAAAAAGTTTTTCAGAATCCAAAAAGAACTCCACATGCCGATTTTGAAGCAAATCAGAGAAAAAAAATAAAACTACTTATTTTATCCATACCATTAAATGAAAAATCGAAAATAATAATTTTATTTCAAAAATAGCTTTATTCAACTAAATTACATAAGTTTGATATCAAACGAATCGATTGTTTTGCGAAATACACACTTGAAGGTCATAAATTAGAAAATACCGTCCGGTCGTGTCGCTATAACTGTACCCATGTCCCTTTTTGCACATTTTCTGGTCATCAGAAAAATAACATGACGTGTCATTATCGATTTTTTGGTTATCGAACATGCCCTAACGATCCCCAAAAAAAGTTTTTTGAAAAAAAGAATAATTAAGAATTTTCCCATATGTACCCAACTTTATGGCGCACACTGTATTTCCACTATTTTTTGTTAAACTTTTAACATGTTTCGCTAAACTTTAGCTTCATCAGAAAGATTTAAAAAAATTAAATGTAGACATAAAAGTAAAATTGACAAATATAAAAAAAGGTTAGTCTAATTTTATGTTAATTTAAATAGGTATTATCTTGTATTGTTAGTTTTGAAAGCAACATTTATATCGTTTTTGTTAAGAAATTTGCTAATTTTATTACTAGCTTGTCCTTGGAAAGTAATACTTTTGAAATTATTATTATTTTGTAATTTTTTAGGGTATACTAAATTAATGGCATTTTTGTATAGTTTTTTGTTTAAAATATCATCTATTAATTGGGAAGAATAGCCATTATTGATATCTAGCCGAGTATCTAGCAATTTGTTTAATTAGGTTTAATTCTTTTTGGAAATTAATATTATTTATAGGAAGTGTTATTAATCGGTGTATCATACTGTTAAAAGCAGCTAATTTGTGTTGGATAGGATGACAAGATGTATTGTGTATAACTGTATCAGTATGAGTGTTTATGAAATATAAAAAAATCATGTTTTTCATCTATGTTTTTGATTGTTAGATCTAGGAAATTTATTGAATTATTTAGTTCTTTTTCTATGGTAAATTTAATGTTAGGGTGGATTTTATTAATAAAGTCTATAAAAATATATATACTTTTATCACTTATGAACCAAATAAAAACAGTAATCGGAATATCAAATATGTATGTTCAACAGAATAAACGTGAGAAATGAGACTTTTCCAAAAATCATACAAACCCGGCGTTCTATTTAAGAAACAGTTTATCCATGGCGTAACTCTTTGGTTTTTGGTTCAAACGATTTTTTGGTACCTACCATTTTTGAATTCTCAAGTAAAAAAAAAATATTCCAATTGGCTATTTTGGACTATCTAAAAAATACAGGGAAAGTCGAAAATTGCCCCTGTTCAGTCCTCGTTGGATGACCCTGTACCTAACAGCATTGTAGAACTAACAGTCACCTGCATCACTAACTATTGATTTAATTGTCTATCCTGTGTATCAAAATAAAATCTATCATATCTAAAGACGCAAAAATCCGAACAAAAATACTTCACTGCGATCTGCAAGAAAAATCGTCAACGATAAATTTTTTAAGTATTGTGGGACTTCGCGTGGTAATTCGAGGGTATTTCGCGTAATTCGACGGTAATTCCATGGGATTTCGCGTACTTCGACGGGAATACCTGGTAATTCGAGGTACTTCAAGGTATTTCTAGGTACTTCGAAGTATTTCGGAGGTTATACAACTCATTGTACATTATTCCCATATGACACGAGAGGCTTAATAAGTGATAAGCCTTTTGGGATTATCGCGCTTGGTGGCATTTATGGCAAATTCTATTATAGAATTTTTTTTAAATTTTAAAGTATTAAAGTTTAGTTCGTTGTATAACCTTTTGAATACCACTCGATGTTTCAGGATTACCTAATACTTTTACCTGACACTCAACGCGTTACCAGCAACACCACTCCTCCTTGGGAGTCGTGGTGTTGCTGCGTAACGCGTTTCGTGACAGGTAAAAGTATATCCGGTAATCCTGAAACCTCTTGTGGTATTACATTCGATAATTCGGGGCAAGTGTACACGTATTTCGGGAAGTGGTTGACCCCTCGGAATAAACCATTACATTTTTGTCTTAATTTTGATTGAATCTGATAACAACGCCCCAAATTTAGTTAATTTAATTTACTAAATTTGGAATGTTTTATTTATTTATAAATAAATAAAACATTAAATAAATAAATAGGAAAACCCCATTCAAAAAATAATTAGATACAAAATGAAGTTAAAACAAACCAGACCTAAGAAACTAACAAAAAATAAATATATCAAATCCCATTAGAAAAAAAATAAAAATAACCATTGCACCAGCTTATCCATATAACAATCATAATTCAGTTTATCTACGCCAGTGAGTTAAGAAGCTCTTAACTCACGCATTTCGAGTGAGTTAAGAGCTTCTTAACTCACACATTTTCATTACCGCACCCAGTGAGTTAAGAAGATCTTAACTCAAACATTTTGAGTGAGTAAAGAGCTTCCGAGAGAGCTTTTTAACTCACGCATTTTCATTACCGCACTCTTTCTTAGGTTTTTGAAACTATAGTGGCATCAATATTATTTACTATCAAATTGATATGAAACCATGCATGGTGTTATCGTGTTTTCATGGTAATTTGGTCAAGTTTATATTGTTATTTGAACAAAAGGTATTGAGGTGATTCAGGTAGCTGGTTTTTACAATAGGTAATACAATTATTATTGAAATTAATTTTTTTTTGTGTTTTTAAAGTTAAGAGCGTATGGCGTAGATAAAATATTGTACAATGCACGTGAGTTAACCCTCAATAAGATACTTGTGTGGTTACACAACTCGTGCTACGCACTAGTTGTGCAACTTCCACACTCGTATCTTAATGATGCTGTTAACTCACTTGTATCGTAAATATTTATTACAGTACCCCCCACTATTTTTTTTTCGAGCATTGAAATGAGCCATCAGCAACATCCATCCCATTCTGCCTGTTTAAAAAATCCAATGTTCTAGCCACAAAAGCATGTCTCCCATAGTTAGTCGTATGGAACCCAACAAAAAATAAATTATTTTGCCTAAAAATTCTTTGCAGAACAGCAAATTTGACTTGAGAAAGTAAAAAAGGACATGAAAACATTTCATTCAATAGCTTAACAACAACACAAACATCAAACATAGGTTATCCTCCTCCTTTCCAGTGGAAGAAACTTGAAATACCTAATTTAAAACATTGGCATAGTTATATGTAAGCCCTAAATTATATTTATAATTGCAAAACCTTAAAAATTTGTACTGAACACTTTCTAGCACGGTCTTGTGAAAATTATATTGCGGAGTCCAAATAACTGAGCCATATTCAAGCTGAGACCTAACTAACCCATAATACTCAAATCTCACTGCGTCCAAAGATAAATCTTGACAATTTCTAAGAGTGAAGCCTAACATTCTTTTGGCGTTTACAACCAGTTGATCAATAGAGTCAGTAAAATGTAAACAAGAATTAAATAATATGCCTAAGTTCTTAGCTACCCCACTTATGTTTAGTTGGTGACCATTTAATGAGTAGGAAAATTCTATTTTTTTTTTTTTTTTTTTAAGTAAATGAAATCTGGAAACATTTGTCAACATTTAGATCCAATAAGTTTTTCTTCACCAGTTAGACTATCGAGATCACTTTGGAGTGAGCAATATCAAGTTCACGAAATATTAAAAACAGCTTCAGGTCATCTGCAGACATCCAGAACTCACAGTTATTCAGTTGATCTTTCAGAACATTAATAAACAGGTTGCATAATTAATAAGGGAGAACAGTGCTTCCCCCGGGGCACACTAGAACCCACTCTAATAATCTTTGATAAAACATTACCAATTTTAAGGATAAGCTCTCTATCCCTAAGAAAACTTGCCAATCACTCAGAAGATCCCAAATTTATCAACTTTTTAATAAGAAAATCATGATTGACACTGTCAAATGCCTTGGAGAAGTCAGTATACACAGCATCCATCTGGTATTCTCTCCCCAACGCATCTTGTTTTTGTCAGTGCGGACCGACCCTCCCCCCCCTAAATCCATGTTGCTCATCAATAAGGATTTCTTTACACTCTCAGTTTAAGTACGTTATATAAAACCTTTGGGATGAAAGAGTATACAGAAACACTGCGGTAATTTTTGATATTGTCCTTTCGACTTAATTCAAAAATAGGTGAAATATAGCTTTTCTTCCAGATTTCTTGATGTGTTTGAGGACCGGTTTGAAAAGTTTATATGAAGGGTGAAATAAAGAATATCAAATCAAATCAAAATATGCTTTATTGTAAAAAGAGAAAAATATCTTGTCTACAAAGCAGAAAAATACGATAATAATCAATACACTCTTCACACTTTTCCTGAATCGCGAGTATGGCAATTGTCTATATTCGGTGCCCAAATCGTTATATATCTTGAGGCCTTCATATATAATGGATTTTTTTGTAAGTGTCATTCTGGGAATAGGGAGTCGTATATTTTGGTTTGCATTCAACCTTGTGTTATGCAAACGGTCAGGGACCTCAAAACACGATTTTTTGTGAATCAGACACACTGTTTCAAGAATAAATAAAGACACGACTGTCAATATCCCGTGTGTGATAAACAGTGGTCTGCAATGTTCCCTTACTCCCACCCGACACATAAATCGTATTGCTTTTTTCTGCAAAACAAATATTGAATTAAACAATTGTTGATTACAAAAGCCCCAAAATGTTATACCGTATCGAAGGTGCGATTCAAAAAGTGAAAAATACACCATCCTTGCCGTCGCGGTACCCAATTCGTTGGAAACGACTCTAATAGCAAAGCAACCAGAGGCCAGCCTAGAGCTCAATGATGAAATGTGTCTATCAAATTTAAGTTTGTTGTCTATCTTTATTGTTTCAAAACCAAATTTGGTATTCCATCAGGCCCTACCATCAAGTTATTTGGTAGAGACGCTAATTTATCAAACACCTCAGAAACACCTATGATGGGACAATCAATATATAGTTGACGATAAGACTTTAGTGGTGTTGTATTAGTATTAGCGTAAACTCTCGAAAAATTATTAGCAAATAAGTCCACAATCTCTTGGTCATTTGTACCCACAGATGTATCAAGAACCATACTTTTAGGAATACTATTTGTTTGATGCACGTTTTTTATGTAATATGATTTCCAGAAATTCCTCGGATTACAAGTGAGATCTGCATTTATGGCAGTGGCGGCCAGTGGCAACCTAGTGTGGTTGTGCGCTCTTGGAAAATTTTTTGGAGGTGCCACGTCCTGTTTCACATTTATTTTGTATGTTGATTTTTTTTCTTTTTACTTTAGGAAAAATTATCGAAAATAAAAATATATGTATTTAAATGAGGCTTGAATGTTTGTATTCTAGCCATAATACATAATTGATATTGAAATTTATAATTTAAAAAAAAAACCGCGAACAACAAAGTTGTCAAACCGCCAAAATGGTGAAAAAACATCGAAATATTCTCGATTGAGTGGAAACAACATTGGAAGTGTGTATTCAAATAGCGCACGGCGCATCCCTTTCATCGGGCGACTTACCGTATATTCCCGATCAATCGCACAGCGAGAAAACACATTTACCCAGAGCGCCGAACGATTCCACACCGACCACCCGGACCACCAGCATAACCAAGCGGGAGAAAAAAATATACAAGACAGGCGCAGGGCGCGCTTTCGTTCCGTTCGTGCGAATTTAAAAATAGAAAAATGAGTAGATATTTATCCTAATTTAGAAAATTGGATAGGTATTTTTTAATTGAAGTTTCTTTTCTTTCCAAAATTTTAATTTTATTTTCTTGCTTGGTTTTTGGAGGCAGTGCGCGCGCACGAGCGCACTTATTGAGAAGCCGCCCCTGATTTATGGAGTCCAGAACGTTTTTGTAACATTTCGTCTCTCTCTTACACCCCCGTCCTGAGTTCGCTTAATTTAAAATAATCCCTTACACTGCCAGATACTTGATATTTTTTGTCTTGAATTTTTTGAATGGTTTGAAACACTGAATTCCATAATTTAAAATTCTATAAAATTCTGTTAAAACTGTCTGAATTGAATTTTGTGATCACCAAAAGATTAAAAATAAATAATCATTAAAACCCTGATAATTATCATTTTTGAAATCAAAATAAAAATACTAAACTTCAAGAAGATTTTTTAAATTAAAGCTACATGAATATGATGTATGATGGATAGAGTCACCAAACATTGGATCAAACGACTTTGCATAATTAACTGAACAGTCATTTGTAAATAACAAATCTAGGAAGACATTTCTACTATTAGAAACCTCGAGCCCTTGGTACATATTGTGAAACCCATAAGTTTGTGCCTAATGTAAAGCCGAATTCGAAGGGCACCCAACTTTCACTCCATTCTCAGCATTTGACCTTTGTGCCTCCGGCAAGTTAAAGTATCCTACTACCTATATAACATTTTGTGTTTAGGTGGACTGAATAGATTTCATTTACAGCCAAGAAGTGATTGATGTAGTGTTCCTCTGACTAGATTGTTTTTTAATCCTTCGTTAAATTATATATGTATAAACGCTTTGTCTCAGAATTAAAAGTACCACTTCAGTCCCTAGGTGTATAATGTACTATTACGTTTGATTACCTGACAAGGTGGAACAATTATGTATATCTACAGGCATACCCGAATTTTCATTCCTTTATTTAATTTTCTTAATGTTAAATTCGAGGGGTATTTCACTCATACAGTAGGTGTACAAATATACATTCATGTACATACAGGGTGTTTGGTAGGTCGATGCATATTATTTGGGAGATGATATAGTAAGTTTCGAACCTATTTAGTTAAAGTTACCTTAGTACCAAGTCCTATGGTTTTCAAAACATTGTCGATTTAATTTTTTCTTAAAAAAATCTCACAAATCCTTTGTTGAGCGCTTTAATGCGATATTCAGAAATACTGTCTCAATTATTTTTGTTTTGTATCTTAACGGAATGTGTATCTTTTATGTCAAATGCATCAACAATAAAATAAATTAAAAATGAACAATAAGAGTACCATTTTAATGTCATACTAATTACATTGGAAGTTAAGTTTTTCCGGAAAAAAAAATAAGATAAAATAAAGACAACCAAGGGTTTCAAAGTAATTTTCATATGTGCCTTTTCGAATTGCACATACCACGAAAAAATTACAATTTTTTTTTGGATTGCAGCACAAAAATCATTAGACTACAGATTCCCAAAAATTTGAAGGTATTAACGGAAAAAAAACTGGACTAGCGTCTTTTTTCTTCTTTTTACAAACAAAATATTCACTTTTAAACTGACGTTAGTGAACAGTTTGTTAACGTCTGGCTAATTTTTGTGATAATTTGTGATGTTGTTGCTGAATATTTTATTGAAGCGCCGAACAAATAGGATTTGTTTAAGGAAAAATTAAATCGGCCATATTTTGAAAACCATAAGACTTGGTACTAAAGTAAGTTTGACTAAATAGGTTCTAAATGACTTACTCTATCACCTCCAAAAATATATGCATCGACCTACCAAACACCCTGTATATGCAGTCCATACATTCTTCTGGAATATGGAATACCTGTTGAGACACGAGCTAGTACCAACATACCGCTTTTCCGGTTAAAGCACTAATTGAAGCATGCTTTCGGACATTGCGAATAATTGAACTTGAAAAAGACTGTAAATCACACCGTAGTATATTGAATATTTAATTGTATAGGTAAAAGAAAAAGTTAAGCTGACGTAGCTTCAAAGCTGGAGCCCGTGAACGTAGAAAAATGAAAAAACTGAAGCTTCAAAGACAAAAGGCATAACCTCTCTAGCTTTTGAATCTCTAAGCAACTATTCAACAAAATTTTAATTGTTTTTTCTGGTCCGACTTCTACTGCCGTTGTTCCGCGATGAGTTCGCGCTGATTCCGGAACGCATTATCACGTTCAGTTCCTTCAAGACATGACAGCTCAATCAAAAATAATTATTTGGAAAGAAATGAAAATCAATTCAAAATTACTTTGAAATTCGTTCCAACATGCCCCCAGCCTTGAAAGGATACTTTCAATAAAGTATACAATTGACATTAGAATAAACAAAATGCAAAAGACTATAAAATTAACTTAAACTAAGAATATATAGACACGAGTCCAATATATAAAAAAAAAAAGTTGGTATTTTGGTCTTTACGTAATAGGAAGTGGCGCTAATTTCACTACCGCGCGCTTAATTTCACCAAAGGCGGTTTTGACGGATGCAACTCGCACACAACCGTCAGATCCTGGATGTATGGCACACACGCGTCCAAGACGCCATTTGTACGGAGGCGTATTGTTATCGTGAACGAGCACCAATTCACCAACCGAGAGATTGCGCATATTCTCCTTCCATTTTAAACGCTGTTGGAGCTGAGTAATGTATTCGGTACTCCATCTTCTCCAAAAATGCTGTTTAATTTTTTCCAACTGTTCATAGTGATCGAGTCTATTTAATGGGGTGGTTTCCAAGTCAGAATAGGGGAGAGATTCGGATGCACAACCAACCAAAAAATGAGACGGTGTTAAAGCAGCAAGATCATTTGGATCCGCTGACATTGGTGTAAGCGGTCTAGAATTAAGTATATTTTCTACTTGACATGTAATTGTATAAAAACTTTCGAACGTTAAAACACCTCCAAGGGATGTCAATACTTTTAATAAGTGTTGTTTCGCAGACTTTATTCCCGCTTCCCATATTCCCCCTAGGTGTGGTGAATAGGCGGAAATAAAATGCCACTTGACCAGAAGATCGTTGCCTAATTGTTGAATAATGTCATTTTTGTTTGATTTTAAAAATTGTCCTAGTTCCTTCAAACGATTGTCCGCGCCTAGAAAGTTGCTGCCGTTGTCGGAGTATACATCAGACGGCCTGCCTCGACGTGAAACAAATCTTTGAAAAGCTTCGAGAAAAGCTGAGGTACTCAAATCTGTCACCAATTCAAGATGAATAGCCTTAACAGTTAAGCAAATAAACAGACAGAGATAACACTTTAGTATTTTACCACCGCGACCTTTTCTGTCTTTGTACTGGAATGGACCCGCGTAATCGACACCGACATTAGAAAATGGGGGTCTAGAAGTTATTCTTGCTTCAGGCAAATTTCCCATTATTGGATTAACAAACCTTGGCTTGAATCGAAAACACAATACACACTCACGTACTATTCTCTTGGCCAAATTTCTTCCAGAGATCGGCCAAAATTTTTCTCGGGTTTTTGACAATAATAGCTGAGGTCCACAATGAAAGCACTCATAATGTATAGCCCTTAGAATGAGGGATGTTAAATAATGTTTTTGGTGTAACAGCATGGGATGTTTTTTGTCGAATGAATATGGTGAATGTTTGAGGCGGCCTCCCACTCTCATAATGCCATCATCTAAAAATGGAGTTAAGCTTAGCAGATGATTATTGCGATTGACGCTTCCAGTTTTTTTAAGTTCTTTTATTTCATCAGGAAATGACTCCCATTGAGCTAATAGAACGAGTTTATTCATGGCCTTATTCAATTCTTCCAAGGTTAGATGTTCAAGGTTTCTCCGTTTCTGAGAAGTTCTGCAGTTATTGGAGAATCTCAAACAATACGCCATTACACGTTTCGCCCTGGATAATGTTGAATAAGTTCGAAATGGAAAAAATGAAATTTTGGGGTGAGCTTCACCATGAACTAAAACTTGAATATTTTTTCGTATTTCGGGTAATTGCTGAATTGGTACAAGATTGGACATGGTAATGTCTTGTGGCCAATTTGATGATGCTTGATATAACCACGTTGGCCCACAAAACCAATCCCTAGTTCCAGCAAGAGCTTTTGGCGACATGCCCCTGGAAAGAAAATCTGCTGGATTTTGAGCTGTGGGAACATATCTCCAGTACTCGGGTGGAGCCAATTTCTGAATTTCCGATACTCGATTCGCAACGAAAACCTGGAAATGATGTGGTGATGAACGAATCCAGCATAAAGTCGAATCACACCAGAACTGAATGTCGTTGAACTTTAAAGTTAATGAAGATAAGACCTTGGAATAGAGTTGTGCTAATAGGTGAGCGGCACTAAGCTCCAACCTAGGTATGGAAATGGACTTGAGAGGGGCTACACGTGTTTTAGAGGCAAGAAGCTGTATGTATATGTTCTTTCGAGTATCTATAGTACGCAAATATATACAAGCTCCATATGCAGATTGAGAAGCATCCGAAAACCCGTGTAGCTCGACTCGAACTAGCTTTTTGCCAGTAGCTTGCCTTGAAATTTGTAATTTGTTGAGTTCGGGAAGTTCCGATCTAAACGATAGCCATTTATTGGCAAGTTCAGACGGCACTTCATCGTCCCAATCTAATTTAAGCAGCCATAGTTTTTGTAGAAACATTTTTGCTCGAACCACTACTGGAGCCAGAAGCCCGAGTGGGTCGAAAACCTTAGCGGTTTCTGACAGAATGATTCTCTTCGTCACCCTTTCTGGTTTTGGTGATAATCCAATGTAATATGACAAAAGATCGCTCTGGCTAGACCAAAGCATCCCAAGAGTTTTACTGATTTCTGACGATCCAAAATAAAATTTGTCGTCGGAGACATTTGATGATTTAATTTGATTAATAACGTCCGAACTATTTGACTTCCACTTTCTCAGCTCAAAGCCTGCACTAGCTAAAATTGCTCTAACTTCTTGACATAAAACCACTGCTTCTTCTACAGAATTCGCACCAGACAAAAGATCATCGACATAGAAATCTCGTTTGATGACCTCAGAAACGTGGGGATGTGATGATTGATGCTCGATAGAAAGTTGCAACAGGCACCTGGTTGCCAGAAATGGAGCACTAGCTGTCCCATAGACGACTGTGTTAAGAGAGAAAGTTTGGAGGTTATGTTCAGGACTCGAACGCCATAGTATTAGTTGAAGAGGTTTAAACTCGTCTGCAATCCGAATCTGCCGATACATCTTGCATATATCTGCTGAAATGACATATGAATGTTGTCTGAAACGAAGCAAAATAGATAGCAAATCTTCTTGCACTGTCGGACCCACTAACTGTATTGAATTATACGAGAAGCCTGTAGAGGATGGATAAGAACTGTTAAAGACGACTCGCAATTTTGTTGTGGTTTTATCCTCCCGCAGTACACCATGATGAGGGGAAAAAAATGTTATTTCATTTGGTTGGGGCTGAACGACAGACATGTGATTAAGTTCCTTATATTCATTCATGAAATCGACATACATTTCCCTGAGCTTAGGTTTTAATGCAAGTCTTTTTTCTATAGTGAAGAATTGTCGTGTGGCACCTTGTTTGGAATCACCTAAACTTGAAATTGAATCCATCAGGGGAACAGATACAATGAATCTACCTTCTTTGTCTCGTTTAAAAGTTTGCTGGAAATGCAACTCAGCCTGCTGTTCCTCATCGGACAAATGTGATGCATTTGGAGAAACTTCCTCGAGTTCCCAAAATTTGGCTAATTGGGTCTGGATATCTTTAGAAAAATAATTGCCGAATGTATTTTGTTGTGAATTTGAACCCAAAGGTCCTGAAATATACCACCCAAGTTTGCTGTTCTGCAAAAATGGTTTCTCTGGGCCTAATTGCTTGGTACCTTTACACAACAATTTCCAAAATATACCTGCGCCAAGTAAAATGTCGATTTCACTGGATTCATGAAAGTTCGGATCGGCAAGGTGAATGTAAAATGGTATATCGAGTGAGCTTGCATCTAATGATATAGAAGGAAGATTATCGGTGATGCGAGATAGCACCAAACATTTGAGTTTAATTTGAAAATTCGAATGTAATGATTTTAATGAAATCTGACATGACTTTGACACATGAGCTTGTGCCTTATCAATGCCACTAATGGAAATGTCTTCTGAATGTTGTGTTAATTGTTACTTCTTTACTAAATTTGACGTAATGAAATTGGACATCGAGCCACTATCTAGTAGAGCTCTACAAACATGAAAATGACCAGAGGAGTCTTTTACTTCCACCAATGCCGTGGCAAGCAAAATTTGACTATTATAGGAAGCCTTGCATGACGTGGATTGGTCGTTTTCAGTTACTGGATCGGTCTGATCCAAATTTTGTGGTTCTGAATCTAAGCCTTGACCTAGATTCGCCCTTGCAATATTAGTTGTATTTTTGTTCTGAAAATAATGTAATAATGAGTTGTGTCTTTCATTGCAATGTCGACAAGAGCCGTGTCTGCATTGATTAACCTCATGACCCTTTTGCAGGCAGTTTGCACAAAGTTTCAAAAATTTTATTTTTTCTTTTTTGATTTTTAGAGGTAAAGCAATAAATTCGTCGCATTTATAAATAGAATGCTGTTTGTTGCAATAGAAACACGAAAACCTGGCTCTATTTTTAACATTTGTTTCTTTATCTTTATCATTTTCAGCTTTTCCAAGCAAACATTTTTCTTTGCCCTTGAATGAGGCATTAGGATTAGAGTTTTTTGGTTTGAATTTGTGCATATTGACTTTATCAAAAAACTCAGCACGAGCTGTCAGAAAAGCTTTAAGTTCAGAAATGGTTGGTAAGTCTCCAACTATTTTATATTGTTCCCAATCATGAATTGTATCCAAATCTAGCTTATTAGTTACCCAATAAATGATTAAAGGATCCCAATTTTCAGTTTTGACATTAATGGCCTCAAGTGACCTTAAGTTTTTTGACAAAGAATCAACAAGGTTCCGAAGCGCTCTAGGAGAGTCTGATTTAAGTTCTGGAATGCTAAAAAGCGATTTGATGTGGTTATGTATCATTAACCTTTTATTATCAAATCTTTCGCACAAAATTTTCCAAGCTAGATCATAGTTATTGCCTGAAATTTCAAGATATTGTACGCATTGAGCAGCAGAACCTTCTAATGAAGCACGTAAGTAATGAAGTTTTTGAACTGGCTCAAGATTGTCAGCATTATGAATTACCGATAAAAATAATTCTTTGAATTCAAGCCAACCTTCGTACCTTCCAGAAAACTTAGGCAACTCTATCGTTGGAAGTTTAACATTGACTAATTTGGAAGCATTAGAGGAAGTAGAAAGGTTTGGTAACGTACTAGCATTTGGTGAGGAAGTGGGGGTTTTTGAAGCATCTAAAATGTATTCTTTTGCTTCGGAAATGGTTTTATAATAGAAATTTTCAAACGAATTTTCCTCGTCATCATTGAATTTCTCAAAATCTATTCCCTCTAAATCAAACTGAACAATATTGTAATCTGATAGTAAACTGCCTTCTAAATCTTTTAATCTTGTATCTAGTTCTATTATTTTGGAGCTACTAAGTTCTGAAGATTTTAAATAATTTAAAAATGAACTAAATTTTCTCAATTTATTATTTAAAATATCTCTTTTCCTTAGAAGATCTCTAGTTTTTTCACTGAAGTCATCAAAATTTGTAGTATTTGTGGTTGACCTTCTTCTAGGCATTTTGACTTATTGAAATTGAATTGTTAGGGTGAATATAGCACCAATGTTAAATAATGTTTTTATACAATTACCTGTCAGCACCTTAATAATAGTTAATTGGACAATCTACTACCTACTAAATTACTAAATACCTAATACAAAATGTCAAAATCCTGTAAGAAATATTCGTATTAAAATGTACAAAAATAATGTATAAAATTCGTCCAAAGTCAATGACTCCGACTTGGCTTTGTATTAAAATTGAGATTTTCCACTAGCAAAAATAAATAAAGATGATGATATACTTATTAATGAATAATGTCTCGTCAAAAATGTTCACTAGTAATGTTAAAATGTTAGTAAATTTATCTAATTTAAGCGCACGACCCTAATGAAGCCTGACTTGGACCCCAAACGTAAAGAAAAAGAGTTGTTGGCAACGGTCGCCACTTCAACTGCACTTGTGCAAATATAAATGTATTTTTTCTGGTGATATTCCACCAAAAGGAGTTTCTGGACAATCGCTTCTGTTCAATGAACGTTTCTGTACTGAAGGTTGCCAGGAATAATGAGGAATAATGTTACCTTTTTTGTTCCTTAGAGCACCTGTCACTGTTTCTTCGTACTGAGCTATACTTCAACACAGTAATGGTACCTCTAATGTGTAACGATACTACGGCGGCGATGGGTCAATAGATCATCCGGCTCGAAGGACCAAATTTATTATGTTGAGACACGAGCTAGTACCAACATACCGCTTTTCCGGTTAAAGCACTAATTGAAGCATGCTTTCGGACATTGCGAATAATTGAACTTGAAAAAGACTGTAAATCACACCGTAGTATATTGAATATTTAATTGTATAGGTAAAAGAAAAAGTTAAGCTGACGTAGCTTCAAAGCTGGAGCCCGTGAACGTAGAAAAATGAAAAAACTGAAGCTTCAAAGACAAAAGGCATAACCTCTCTAGCTTTTGAATCTCTAAGCAACTATTCAACAAAATTTTAATTGTTTTTTCTGGTCCGACTTCTACTGCCGTTGTTCCGCGATGAGTTCGCGCTGATTCCGGAACGCATTATCACGTTCAGTTCCTTCAAGACATGACAGCTCAATCAAAAATAATTATTTGGAAAGAAATGAAAATCAATTCAAAATTACTTTGAAATTCGTTCCAACAATACCTACATCGACTCATGCAGTCATAATAGTCATTTGCAATCATTATAAATTCCGTGCAGTCACATGCAGTGGCGTACATTCCATGTAAACTCGCGAAAAATCGTAAGAAGTCGGTGTGAGTGGAGCCTTCAATCTTGTAAGATATTGCTCAAAAGTCAGTGCAGTCAATTATTGTCTTTGATGCAATTAGAGGTGGGTTGCGATTCCAGGAACTGTGACTTTGTCACTGCTACTCGTCTGTCACAGTCACGGCCTGCTGCAGTCCCAGTCAAGTAGCAGTGACATTTTGTCACTGCCCGCTTCAAGCTCCGACCGATGCAGCGCAGACAAAACTCGAGCTAAGTGATGCAAATGCAATATTATATTATAAATCGCATCGCAGTCCCGCCAAATAGTAACTGCCACCGCAGAGGGCAGGCTGGAAACTGGAACATCTCCCTCGGCCGTGACTGCGGGCTGCGATTATGCCATTTTGAGATGTAGCATTAACATAATATTAGCAGTTCGGCCGCCAACTAAGGTAAAACTGCTCCAAAAAATCACTGCTATTTGTCACAGTGACACAACTGGAGCAGTCACGTCTTGTCACAGCTGCATTAAAATCGCAGGTTGGCCCACTTCTAGATGCAATCAATGCAGTCAAATACAGTAGTTGTGCAAAACTTAGTGGATGAAACACCCCTCAGTTAAATTAAAACCAGTCGCAATCGTATCATGTACACATATCACGCTTACATAAACAGGCTTTATTGATTCATTATTTATTAATAAAATCATTGAAATTATTCGTACAATAAAGCCTTATTTTATGCACTTGTTACATAAATAGCTATGACATTTTTTTCTCTATACCCTTATTAAACTTGAAGCTCATTACAAGACGCTTTAAGTATGTGGAGCCAGTTGAATTTAAATATACAGGGGCACATAGTGCGATATTGGACGATATCTCCTTACAGGGTGATGCAAGAAAAAGAATTTAAATTACAAAGTTGTTTGATACTCTAATATGCATTAGCTAAAAATATTTTTGAATATACAGGGTGCTAAGTTTATGGGGTATGTGACAGAACTTTATTATTTTTAATGAAACACCCTGTATGTGATTACATATTTGGATTCTACGTGAAATTCTGAGCAGATTTCATATAATATACCCTATACCTAAGTTCAACTGTTTTGGAAATATTGACAGTTAAAAATTGACTTTTTGCAACTTTGACAGGCTGTAAAACCTAAACGGTTAATTTTAGACGAAAACCGATTTTACATTCCTATCTTAGATTTGTACAAACTATCATTTGACACCAACTTTGAATTTAATCCATGATTAAAAATTTCAGTTAAATTTAATCTCCGGTGAAAGGCTGACGACATTGCTAAAGTAGATAGAGCATAGGTACCGGGTGTTTTTATATCTTTGATATCATTTTGATCACCTGTAACTTTTTTGTTTTTGACGTTATAAAGGTAAACAAAAAAACAAAAGGTAGGGTTAGTAGCCAAGTTTTTTTTTAAGTTACTCATAAAACAAAACACTATTCATTTTTTGACAAATAGGCCTACATTATATTTTTTCAAATGGAACACCCTGTATATTATATGTGTGTTCGATAGAATATCTTATTCTGATTAAAAAGATATAACACACTTCATATTTTGGTCCACTCGTTTTTGACAAATCGGCAAAAATATAAAACTTTCGAAGTGAAACTTATTAGGCGGGGGTCAGATATTTGGGACGAGAATTATTGAGAGTGCATATAAAAATTTCATATATTTTCGCTGATTTGTCAAAAACGAGTGGACCAAAATATGAAGTGTGTTATATCATTGTAATCAGAATAAGATATTCTATCGAACACACATATAATATACAGGGTGTTCCATTTAAAAAAATATAATGTAGGGTTACATGTCAAAAAATTGATAGTGTTTTGTTTTATGTGTAACTTGAAAAAAAAAACTTGGCTACTAACCCAACATTTCGTTTTTTTGTTTACCTTGATATCATTAAAAACAAAAAAGTTACAGGTGAATAAAATGATATCAAAGATAAAAAAACACCCGGTACATATTTCATGGTCCTATTGAGTTATTAGGTAACGGCCCATTTAAACTGAGAAGAGCTGAAGCAATATGTATTCATAAAAAATATAAGATAGAGCATTAGATTAGAAGACAAAATAGTTATAATATTTAGCTCGGTAATTAGTAAAATCTGTTTTTTTTTTTAAAGATAATTCCCCAAGTCAAAAATTTAGTAACTATGTTGGCAACACAAGCCTTTTCTACATAAAAAATTTGAAAGCATTGACAATTTTACATTGTATTGCCTTGCAATCGCATATATTCCTATGTATTTTCATGTACTCCGATGTATTATCTTGTAGTCATATGTATTTATGTATTTCTATGTTTTCCCTTGTACTCCATTTAGTGTATAAATTTGGCTGGCGGTTCACCCCTCGATTTTTTATATTATCAAATATTTGAAAATAAATTACAATTATTGTCAGGTATGGTTCGTTATTGGCCAGAAATAACCCAGGGTCACTGTTCAGTGGACCAACGAGTGGATCTGAACGGTCAAGAATGTGACAGTTTGGTTGAAGTCGGTAGTCTGGGTTGCGTCTTTGTCACAACCACTTGTACCCTTGTGTTGGTACAGTACAAACCAGGAAATTACGAACATCAGCTCTTCTGTCGGACTCTGAAATCTGGAAGTGGTTGGTTGGGTGGGATCGGTCGACGAGTTTCTTCAATATTTTTTGGACCCATGAATAGTGATCAAGGGAGTGATATGGTAATTAATACAGCAATACGAGGCTACTATATTACAAACAAATATTATATTTTTTTTAGAAAATAATACGCCTTCTTGCCATTCCTGGTATCCAACAAATGTATAGCGTCTACGTTCTGGCAGGTTTAAATTTTCAAAAATGGGCTCTTTCCAATAATGAGCCTGAGGAATTGAAATTCACAATAGACTTATCGAGGCAGATTAAAGACGCTTTTCAACTTAACGTTTCTCTTTTGGAAGTTTGTGATCACTCTGATATCGATGCTTGGATTTTAGATATCCAGCCAGAACATGAAGGAGTTTTGATTTTATGCGCTGCTGTGAATTTGCAAATGTCTCCTCAGGTAATTTAATTTTGTGAATTATTTGATTGCACCTATGTAGCATAATTTTTTTTCAATAGGTCTACTACGGAATGGCAGTGATACCGACGAAAAATCCAAACCTACAAACACTATTAAAAGACTTTATGCTACTAAAAATTTCAGACTTTTACAGGGACAATAATCCCGGAGATGCTTTGAACTTGAGATTTATCATTAGCGGCCCTAACGCTTATATTTATGGCCCTCAAAAAATTATCACTATTAAGCCTGAAGCAGAACCAGATACTTTGGAGTTTTGGAATGATTCTGACTATATTTTCAGTAAGTAGCTAGGAATTTTGAGAGAATATTCCTCACTGGAAATTATGCAAAACAGCAAAACCTTTCATTTTTGTTAACAAATTAATGTCAACTTCTATATATTACTAAAGTTTTTCTGGGTCAAAAAGAGGAAATTTGGGAATTTATCCTAGTAAAATAATGATTGGCTCCCTTGTATTTAACAATTATTCAGGCTATATCTTGTGAAGCATTTCCATTGGATATTTTCAAAAAATTGTAATATTACTATTGAAAATCGTTTGTATTTTAGGTGGATGTATATTTCTGAACTTACCAATATTCTTTTCACGTAAACACGGCTTGGTGGCAGTAACTGGAAATGATAGTGACATAAATACAACTCTTGGCACTTCCGTCATGTTGGAAAAAACTATGTCCGAACAAAGTTTGGGTGTTGCAGGAAGTAACAATTTGTCTCTGTATCATTTGGATCCCCATGAAATTTATGATGCCCACAGGGACACGGCGGGCCAGTTGAAAGCAGCTTTTGTGTTTCATGTTAAAAATCAGTTGGTGAGACTATCAGGCTTTTTTGGATGTCAGAAATATTGAGCAAAGCTTTTTTTTAGAGTGAATGCTATGACACGGTAAACAAACTATTTCCTGCTGACTCCCCTTGTTTACCAGGCTTCAACGGTCCTTTGGACACAGCCGTAATTAAAATGGCTAAAGATATTTTAGATGATATTCCTGCTGATGATCCCAGATGGCTCCACAGTGAAATCACTAATAAAGGCCTTGGAAGCTCTCTTGCAATGCTAGTTTTGCACCAGTTATTAGACAAGCAAAAAGCGTACGGATTGTATTTGAAATTTTTAAAAGAATCAGGCCTTTGGACTCAATTATCAGGCATAAATCAAACCAATACGATTTATCTATTAGCAGAATTTGGTGAAAAAATTATAGCCGCCATAGTACTGAAACGACTGCCCATTAGTGCCCTACTCGAAGATGCTCTAGAGCGAGCAGTTAAAACTTATCAAGCACCTTCAGACAACAAAGACCTATCCAGGCAAGACATTTTCTATAGAGAAGTCACCAGGGTGCAGGAAGGTCTTACATGGATAGCCAAAGTTTGTGAGGAAGCTTCTCGCTCTTCTCTAACCCCAGAAGATGTGGCTAAAACTCTACATGAAGGCAACCAAATTATACTCAAAGTCATGAAAGAAGTGATTCAATATCGACAACAAAATGCTGAGGCTTTTGAGTTGAACGAAATTTCTAGGTCAATGCATTTGGAGTATTTGCCTTGGACAGCTGCAAGTGGACCTGGGGGACTTGTAGATGCACTCATGTTACAAGTGAGCTATATTTTTTTAATTATTCATGTAAATTGTATGTAAAGCTTATTCATCTTACCTAAAAATTTGGTATATTCCCAGACCCAGAGCAACTAGCAGTAGTAATATAAGGCTTTAAAATTGAAAAGTTTAGAAAAAATTTGATATAAGCTTTACTATTTATCCTTGCTTTGTACGCTTTCTAGTATTTTATCCAGGCTCAGTCTCTTCATGATATTCAATTGAAAATAAATTGATTTTCCGAACCTTTTCAGCATTCTCTGACTGCAACCTACGGTTTCATAATGACAGCCCAAGCTCAGCTACAAGAAGCCTTAGTGGAAGAGTTCGTCATGTTGGCAGATTTCATATTGGACGGCCAAAAAGCTCATTTGGCCAGCGTGAAATCTGAGCGTGAAAAAATCTTGTTTAAACAGTATTGTTCTGATAGGAATAAACTCATTAAACCACTTAGTAAGTTGTGATTTTCACTTAATTTATTTTGCATTTCAATGGTGGTTCATTTAAATATTACTCTTTTAGTTGAGACTGGCGTAGATTCTTATAAAAACGCAGCAATGCTAGCCGAAAAATACATGGACTTTGATATTTTAATAAGAATATGTGAAAATGGAGATAATGAGGATAGATTGGACGATTACATGAGACGATTCAAAGACACAGGCTTTCCGGACTTTGTCTACAATTGGTACTTGAAAGAAGGAAAACAGGCTAAATTATTGAAAAGATATCGTAAGGTGGGCGGCAATGTGCCAGAAGGCCAAGAAAAATTGGGAAAGTTCCTGTCAGATTATCCCAAGCTAAATTGGATGCAACAAATATTCGATAAAGATTTTGCTTCGGCTTCGGAAACTCTAAAACAATTAGCTGAAGATGAAACTGAGCTTGTTACCAGGCAGAAAACCATGCTTAGTATTAGTAAATTAGCAAAACTTGCTGGTAAGTAATTACAATTGAGTACTTGGACATTTTTGGATTATATTTTTTCTCATATAGCTTCATATTTGGCAAGGATCTTTCTCACAGAAATAAACTCATCTCAAATTTGAACTTGGTTGTGATAATATCAAAAATAAATCCAATTGTTTTTTTTTTAGCCCCAGCTGCCAGTGATACAGTTGACCAAGTAGCTGACATAAATAAGCGCCTCGAATTAATATCTCTTCAAGAAGCAGTTCCTGATTATGTCCTTCAACAATACGGTTTTGATGCCAATAAACCCAGAGTGCTTCCAGCTCGTGATTTAGCCGTTCTCTTCATTTGTCCAGAATTTGTTGATGCCACAGAAATTGATTTTAAAAGAGCCTTAGATGTGGCCTCTTTTGTCGAAGACGAGTCTGAAAAAATTGAATTGACTTTGAAAATTTGGAGGACAGCTCTATTGAGGGATAATTGGGATTTTGCCAATATTGATGATCCTCTTGAATGTATTCAAAATACCTTGTTTTTTAAGATTGTTGATCTTTTTATTGCTTTAGGGCAAGATGCCAGTGATTTATTGCCTTCTATTAATATGCTGCTGGATGATTCTAGTTTGGAAGAATTAAATAAGAATAAAAAGTTTCAGAGTCTTTTGAGGGCCGGTTATGAACATGTTCATCGTACTCAGAAGATTAATAATTAGGTTTTTTAAAATAAATATTTTCTTTTAATAAAAATTTTGTTTTATTTTATTGTAATTTTTTACATTCAAAGATACAAAATTTGGTTTCGTTTCCAAGATTACTGGCGTACGATTTGCCATTGTAATATAAATCTTCATAGCTCACTGTTTTTAAATGGTTGAAATTTAACTTTCTTCCAATTCTTTGCGATTTAAATGTCGTCCAAAGCACAGTAACTATTTGCGGCTTAGGCTCTAAAGGCAGAGGTGTGTTATCTAATGGAGTTTTCACATTTTCACCCTAAAAGATGACAGAACTTCAGTAAATAGTACAATAAGCCTGGGTTAGTTTGGGTTAGTAGATAAAAAAAAAGCCCACTGACCTTAGAAAGCAAATTTGCCAAATCCAATGAAACCTTGCATAGCATATATCCGATACCTTTTTGAGCATAGTCTGGTGAGACACAAAGAAATACCAATTCCATCATACAATCGGCATTGTATGGAGTGAAGGGGTCTGCACCGTCTTCCATGGTTATTAAATAGTTAAAAATTTCTTTACTTTCAGGGTGTTTTGCTTTTTTGATGAATTCTTCATATAATTGCTTTGATGATGTATTTTTGTCCTAGAAGAAAATTATGTGATTAGAGATACTTAATGAATAAAGACATGCAAATTTAAAATGTTTAATAAAAAATAATAGGTATGCTTTTTTCACCTGGATTTTGTTCATAAGTGCTCCAATAACTTTTCCAGATTCCTTATCGATAGCTACAACTGATACTCCATGTTTGGCAGTATCTATGACCACTTCATTGCACTCTGCAATGGCCTCTGGTATTTTTGACAAACCAACGGCCTCGCATACAGTTTCTCTTGTGAAAAAATAGTTTCTTAATAACTGGACGGTTTCATCGAGACGATCTGGTGTTAAGGATACATATTCGATTTTTCCTTAAATAATCTGTTGCTGGATATACTTATTAAAAGAATTGCACTATTCTTACCTTCTTCGCTCGTTGCCCAAACTCTTTTCTCTTTCGACATTTCTTTATTGTAATCTAAATTTCATCTGTAGGTACCAACAAACTGATTAACTCTAGTTTAGCCCGACTTTATTATCCATGTCATTGAATGTGTGATATTTTAAATTAGTAAATTGCATATTATGACCCCAGCAGTTAAATCCAAATTGGCGACTTTTATTATGCATTGATTGTCAGGAAATCACATATTACAGTATGATTGTACAATATAAAATAAATAATACCTACTCATTTTCTACTTAATTTGTTCTTGTTTACAAAGTTACTAGAAAATGTTGATAATTTCATTCAAATATATAAATTAAGTAGAGCAATATAATGACTTGTTTCGCAAAATGTAGGTACTTATATTAATAATGCATTTCTTTGGTTCCTATGGGCTGCTGTTTCAATATTAATATCTTTAGGAAATTAAATATGTATAACGTATTAAATTTCTTCAGGCCTAGAAAATCCAAAATTAGGATGGAGTGATAATGAATTATTTTAAATCCGCATATTTATTTTTATTTATTTATTTATTTATTTCAACGGATACCTATACCATTTACATTTGAACAATTAAGGTTTTTACAATAATTTCATATGAAACTATATCATAGGAATAAACTTAACAAAAACTGTTTCAGTTTTAGTTTAACAACAAACTAGAATTAATTGAGTTTAATGGAAATTAAACTGTCTAAGAGATACATATTCAAAATATAATTTGTTTATTGAACTAGCCATTCTATTCAAAGGTAATTTCATTCACTTCATTCCATAATTAGTTCTATGAAAATCAATAACAATGAAAAATTTCTTGTTGTCCTTTAAGGAACTTCTAGAGAAACCAATTCTAGTAATCTTGGACTATCAACATTGTTATTCATAAGTTTTAATAGAAGTCCAACAAAAATCTTCTATTCTCTAAGGAGTCCATATTTAATAAATTGTGCAAGGAGACATCGGTACCTTTCTCTCTATTTTTCCTAGAATTTCCTTGTATTTAAGATAATGTGGATTCCAGACAGGACTTGCATATTCAATAATAGAACGAATTAAGGAACAGTATAATAACTTAAAACAATAAATGTTGTTAACCTCCTCCAAAGTGTGAGACATAAACCCTAATAATCTTAAACATTATTCATTGTAGCTGTTTCCAATATGAATACCAAATTCAATTTTATGGTCAAAAAATACACCAAGATCCTTGATTCTGTTAACGCTATTAATAATTATATTGTTGAGAGTAATTAAATAATATTGGATTTTGCACTTTAAAAAGTCTCATAACATTATAAACTTGTCTGTGTTTAAAGATAAACAATTATTTGAGCACCATAAATTGAAACATTCAAGATCTTGTTGATTTTTCAACAGTCTGTTATATCATTACCTATTAAAAATAATTTAAAATCATTAGCAAAAAGTAAAAAAATGGCATATTCTATGCATTGACACAAATCATTGATGAATAGATTCAATAATAATGCCGATAGATGTTCACCTTGTGGCACCCCTGAACAAGCCTTTATAGAAAAAGACACACAATTATTAATAGATACAATTTGAAATTTTTCAGATAGGTACATAACTTCCTAACCATTTAAGAAAAGTTCCAAATAGTCCATACAGTGACAATTTGCTCAATTTTTTTTTATGATCAACCTTATCAAAGGCCTTGGAGGAATCTGTGTAGTGTAGATTGCATCAACCTGACTGAGATGACCCTCTAAGGCCCTTGACAATCATTCACTATGTACTCCAGTAAGTTACTTATAGTGGATCTTGCACTAAAAAAACCATGCAGACTTTGATCAATGTGTGGTTCCAGTAGAGGAGTAATTTTATTAGTTACTAGTCTGCTCAACTATCTTACTGGATAAACATACTTACTTTTGATATTGCACGATAGTTTTCAATTTTATTTCTTGCCCCACTTTTAAAAGTAGGTTATCGTATTTTCACTGTTTTGTTTGCTACTTTTACTTAATAAAGATATTTGACTTCAATTTTATTTCTTAAAATTATCGATGTGAGGGAGCGAAAATAAAAAACATGTTGCTCGGTGCAAGCCAGACCAGAAAGGGGTTTATTAGATGAAGTATCTTTTGACAATGGTCATGCGCGATCTCGTGCGCAATATGTATTTAATAATGTTCATTTGATTTCAAGTTCAAATTCAAATATCACATCCTCCCTTTTTTGAAAATAGAATAATAGCACTACACAAAATATCAGTCTTTTCAAAATATCAGTCTTTTCACAATATCATTTAAAGTTGCTATCACAGATGTGTTCAATTACATAAAAGATGTTACAATTTCTGACTGGCACTCAGTTCTTTCTATATATACAAACTTAAGACCTAGCAGTCTCTAGATAAATACTTTAATTTTTTTTATTTTTTATAAATATACTAACACTTAACACTAAAGACACTAAGATTAAATTTATACACTAACAATTGAAACTTAACTTAAAAAAAAATACAAACTAATATCACAAGCTTAACCTAACTGGTGGTTTAACCAATCTCCCTGATCTTGTATTTCTCACTGGAGAATGTCTCGGCATCTCTCTTACAGGTGATTCCGGAGATGACAAGGAATTACTTGAAAGTGATTCACTCGAATTGCTGAATGAATGAAACCCATGAAAAGAAGAGGACATTGAGACACTCTCAGGAGTAGTATGTTGACTAGTACCTGGCATACTTAGATTCAACGTATCGTTCAAATTATCACTAGAAATACCATCATATTTAAATCTATCATAGCTTTCTGAATTATAGCTATTTTTATTAGACAAGTCTAAATTATTTTTTGGTAAATTATCTAAGTTTTCTCCTAATATTTCCCCTTTTTTTTTTTCAAATTGAAATTGAGATTTAATTATTTTTAAATGCTTTCTGTTTCTAGATACAATATTCCCTGTTTTTTCTAGTTTCACATTATATGATCTAGGACAATTATTTTTCCCTATTACTGTACCATTGAGCCATTTTTCTTTAGCTTTTAATTTAAAGTTTTGTACTTTAACCAATGTACCCGGCTTAATCTCATTTAATTCTTTACTGTGCTTATCATAATAATTTTTTTGTTTATTTTGCCTTTCAATTAATTTGTTTCGAACTGTGGGAATAGGCTGTGTTTTGGGTTTTAGCAAATTATCCATGACAGGAATCGTGGTTTTTAGCCTTCTACCGAAAATTAATTGAGCAGGACTCGGTAAATTTGGTCCTATTGGAGTATTTCTCAAATCCAAAAGTGCTAAATGAAAATCAGAACGTGATTCAGCACATTTTTTCATGGTGTTTTTGACAGTTTGCACAAATCTTTCAATTTGACCATTGCTTTGTGGATTATGTGCGCTAGTTGTAATATGTTTAAATTGCCAAGTTTTAACGAAATTCTGAAATTCTGATGATCTAAAACATGTACCATTATCTGAAATTAAAGACTCTGGAATTCCATGAACTGAAAATAGTTTTTTGAGTGATTTTATGACACTCACACTTTTGTCATTTGGGAGTTTTTGTACATCCACAAATTTCGAAAAATAATCCACCGTAATCAAGAAACTTTCATTATTAAAATAAAAAATATCGGTAGCAACCTCTTTCCACGGTCCAGATGGTACTTTGTGAGGTAACATTGGTTCTTTTTGGTTAAACTTGCTATTAGACAGACAAATATCACAGGATTCGACTAGATTTTCAATATCTGAGTTAATTGTAGGCCAAAATATCAACTGTTTTGCATTTAATTTGGTTTTCGTAATACCTAAATGTCCCACATGCAACCTAGACAACATTTCTCTTCTAAGTGATTTTGGAATGAAAATTCTATTATTTTTAAAAATCAAGTTTTTTGAATAAGTAAGCTCGTCTTTGTGAGGCCAATAAATTTTATATTCTTCACCTAACTTTTTTTTATTACTAGGAAAACCTTCTGTAATTAATTTAATTAGCCCTTGAAGATGACTATCTTTTAAGGTTTCCCTTCTCAAGTTTTCAAATTTTTCTTGACTGATCGGCAAGTTTTCAGTGACAAATAATAAATGATTATCAAATTCTAAGCATTTCCTTTCAAAAATTTCATCCACATCATTTTGAAATGCCCTACTCAGCGCGTCAGCTAAAAATAGCTGTTTTCCTGGTTTATATATTAATTTAAAAGAGTAAGGTTGTAACATCAATAACATACGTTGCAAACGTGCTGGTGCACTTATAATTGGTTTCTTTATAATGTTTACTAACGGTTTATGATCTGTTTCGATGGTTACATCGGAACGACCAAAAATATAATTGTGAAACTTTGTGCACGCATGACAAATTGACAGCAACTCTTTTTCTATTTGAGCATATCGCTGCTGAGTGGGAGTGAATGCTTTTGATGCATAAGAAACCGGTGCATCATTTTGTAACAGTACCGAACCACAACCATTTTGAGAGGAATCGCAAGACATTACTATAGGCAGTTTCCTAGAATAAAATTGTAAAATAGGAGCATTCATGAGTAGATTTTTTATTTTTTCAAAGGATTCTTCTTGACTCTCACCCCATTCAAATTTGACATTCTTTCTGATTAACATTCTGAGTGGTTCTGTTAATTCGGAAAAGTTTGGCACAAATCTATTTAAATAATTTAAAATTCCAAGTAAACGCTCTATATCTTTTGGACATTTAGGTTTTGACAGATTTTTGACAGCTTCAACTTTATTTTGATCGATTTCTAGACCTTTTTCTGATAAATTGAATCCCATGTATTTAACACTACTAACACAAAATTTACATTTATTTACATTAAAACGTACATTGAACTTTCTGGCTGTTTTAAAAACTTTCTCTAAAATGCTAAGATGTTCCTCCAAGGACTCGGAAAAAATTAATAAATCATCTATATATAATTCTAACCCCTCTATTCTTTCAAAAAGTTGCCTTAAACGTTTCATAAATACTTCAGATGCTGAGTTTATGCCATATGGCATCCTAGCAAAACAATATCTACCCCAAGGAGTATTAAATGTTGTTAGCCTGCTACTTTTTTTATTTAATTTAACTTGCCAAAAACCATTGCTACAATCCAATACAGAAAAAATTTTGGAACCTCTGACTTTGCTAATTATGTCATCTAAATTTGGTAAATAGTAATGTTCTCTCTTAATTGCATTGTTTAGATCTTTACTATCAATACAGAGTCTCAAGTCGTTATTTTGTTTTTTAACTATGACTAAACTGTTTACCCATTCTGTCGGTTCGTCCACTTTTTCTATGATCTTGGCTTGTTCTAGCTGCTTCAATTTCTCCTTAAGGCGTTCGTGAAGAGCATATGGCACTTTTCTCTGAGGGTGAATCCTTGGAGGTTTATTCTCATCTAGCTCAATATTGTATGTGCCTGGCAAGCATCCTATTCCCTGAAAAATATCATTATAATTATTAATTAATTTATCACAGCTTTTGTTTACGCTCACATTATTTACACAATTTTCAGGTACTCTTTCTATCAATTTTAACAATACACAGGAATTTCCATCCAGTATTGGTGGCTTATTTGTATTTACAATATTAAATTTAATTTTCACGCTTTTGCATTTAACATTGCACTGCTTTATTTTCAAATAAATAGTTCCCATTGAAATAATTTTTCCCTCGCTATAACCAACTAAATTAACGTCTGGTTTTTCTAGGTTTTCCACAGGAATGCTTAATTGTTTAAAATAATGCAAAGGTAAAATAGAAATATCCGCGCCAGTGTCTAATCTAAATGGTACCTTAATTTTATTATTTATGTATAAGTTTTGTATCCAATTTTGTTTATTATTACTTACAGAGTTGTTTTTTATGGTGAAAATGCTGAGTTCATCGTCTGAAACATCGCTAGAACTGGAAGAATTTTGCTGTTCTACATTGTTTACAAATTTTTTTCGATTGCACATTCGAGAAAAATGATTAAATTTGCTACATTTTTCGCACTGTTTACCAAAGGCTGGGCATGCATTTAGCTTGTGCGATGTACCACATTTGTAACAATTATTAATAAAATTTTGTTTAAAATTTTGCGAGAAATTTGAAGAGTTAGGATGTTTACTTATCTTATTTCTATGGCCGCCATGTTGACGTTGAAATCCCTGATGTTCTTGACGTTTCTGCGACCAATGCGCATGCTCCTTGTTTGACGTTGAGGGACCATTTTGAAACTTGAATTTGCCGCCTTTTTTGCCCATTTTTACCATGCTGACCTCTGATTGACCTTTGGATGATTCTCCCATGATTTCCATTCTTTTCGCGGTTGCTTCTGCAGTCCTGCAAGTTTCCAGTGCCCTTGCAAGAGTGAGGTTATTCTCCCGAAGCAGTTTGTCCTTCATGGCCATGTCTGAAATCCCCAAAATCAGACGGTCTCGAATCAGGCTTTCTTCCAGGGTACTAAATTCACAGCTGCTAGCTAACTGTCTCAGCTCTGTGACATAGTCGTCGTAGCTTTCTTCTTCTTTCTTGTTTCTTGTGTTGAAAATATATCTTTCGTAGGTTATGTTCTTCGTAGGAGTGAAATATTCAGAAAATGCCTCAATTATATCTTTGCAATGGGTTTTATTTTTTCCTTGCTTCCATTGAAGGTTGTTGTAAATCTTTAGGGCTTTATCTCCAATTCGATTTAGTAAGATAAAACCTTTTTCTTCTTCTGTTTCCCCATTTTGTTTGCTAGCTTTTAGATATATTTCGAATTTTTGTTTGAAGAATGCCCAATTTTCAGCCATGTGCCCATTGAAACTCAGCTCACCTGGCGGGATTGCGTGTTCTTTGCCTGACGCCATGATGATGATGCTTCTTTTTTCTTTTCAGCTTGCTTTAACTTATCGCGATTTTGCCGAATTTACTTAATTTAGATGCGTGTTTTCGAGAATTCTGACACCATATCGTATTTTCACTGTTTTGTTTGCTACTTTTACTTAATAAAGATATTTGACTTCAATTTTATTTCTTAAAATTATCGATGTGAGGGAGCGAAAATAAAAAACATGTTGCTCGGTGCAAGCCAGACCAGAAAGGGGTTTATTAGATGAAGTATCTTTTGACAATGGTCATGCGCGATCTCGTGCGCAATATGTATTTAATAATGTTCATTTGATTTCAAGTTCAAATTCAAATATCACATAGGTGTAACAAAACTTGTCTTCCATTTCTAAGAAAAGATTCCAGAGCTCAACGAATTAGAAAGGGTTTTATGCAAGATTCGTGCCAGTGGCGGCCCGAGGTTACTTTTAGGATGGAGCGAGATCCTACTTTGGCGCCCCTATTTTAAATGTGAATCGTATACTCTATTCACCGATATAAGAAATGTCTCAAAATTCAATAAACTATTTGCCTCATTTACTGTGTTCGGCCACGTGCATAACCCCTTATACTGAAGAAAAAAAAGGGAATAGTTACCTATGTCATTAGGTAAAAAAAGTGGGTTGCCAATTTTAAATAAAAAAGCAGAGCATTGGGCTAGTACAGTACAACCCACGCATCTCCCTATCTACCTCTAAGATCTACCTACTGCTGGATTTCAGCTCCTGTTTATGAATGAATATTAAATAGTAATAAAATGCAAATGAATTCCTTATAATATGTATGAATGAACTATATGCTCCAGCATGGATTTTGATCATTGTTATGGTGGATCTTCCCCTCATGAACCATGTTGTCCATTGATAATAACATTCTTAAAATGCGGCGTGATTTTTATCTGCAACAATACCTTCAAAAACTTTGGCTACCAAGGAGACCTTTGATATTGCTCGATAATTTTCAATATCTGATTTGTCTCTATTTTTAAAAACTGGAATACCATAGGATTTTTTCTAGACTTCTGGATATGTACCAGTAGACAATGACATATTGAAAATATCACACAAAATTTGAGACAGAACAAACCTGCAGCCTTCTAGGAAAACAAACGGTATGCCATCTGGCCCAATACCGAGACTCTGCTTCAATTTGCAAATTCTGTCAAAAAACATGGAGTAGAGATAGCTTAAGCTGCCCAAGATCAACCATCCTCTCCGATTCAAAATTCGGAAACATTACATATTATTATGTAATATAATATGTCTCTGTCTATTTAATCACATGCTAACCACACGCTTGCTTTCTTTCCTTTTTTATCACCAAGGAACGAGTCGGAGCACCCCTCGAGGCCTGGCGCCCGGAGCGCCCGCTCCGTTCGCCTTATGGTAGGGCCGGCCCTGATTCGGGCCAGAATAAATCGACAGTTGAATATAAAATCATGTGGTATAGGTACCATTTGGACCCTTCCCTGAGGTTTTTTTTAACCTTTCAATAACATGAACCACATCCATCATCTCAGTGTCCAAGTAACCCAAACTGAGATCAGACAATAGGTCTGTTCCCACAGGAGTCTCTGACAGTCTGCAAACTGTCAGTAAGCATCGCCCATACATGTTTTCAATGCTGTCGTTACAAGATAAATCTGTAACTCAGCTGAGCGATTGTTTCTGACAGGTTGCAAACTGTCAGAGACTCCTGTGGGAACAGACCTTGAATATCAGGATGTTGATAAATATTTTCATTCAAATTATCAACCAGTGTAAAAATCTGCCCAAAAAATGTGGCAAACAAATTAGCAATTTCTTGAGTGGTAGATGCTTGATAGTCACTCATACTATTCGGCAAGGAATTTGTGTTATTTTTATTCTTAGCAAATTTCCGGAATTCATTTGGGTTACTTTGGATTGTACACTCAATATTATTCAAGTAATCAGATCTGAATTGATTGTAGAGATTTTTGCACTCCCTACGAATACCTACCTACTAGAAAACTTATTGTAATCATCAATAGAACCACTAATCCTAAAATCTCTATGCAATATTTTCTTGAAAACTATCAAATCCTTTAGATCCCTAGACATCCTGCTCGGAAAGTTAAACTTTTTAGCCGTGTGTATTGGTACAAACTTGTCTATTGCCTGTTGCAATTTACTGTAGAATTAATAAATCAACCATAGTATCAATATGGACACCAGATAATTCGCATCCCAATCACAGCTAGCCCAGAATAAATTGATAAATTTACATATAATCACCAGATTTAAAGTTGTAATAGTAATAATCCAGTGAAAATGAAAGAGTAGACATATCAGATTTGATGTTGAAGTTAATTTCCAAGGCTGGATGCTTTTGATACATTTTTACAAATGGCTCAGGAGCCATATTAACATTGACCTTTTGAACATTGCTGAAAATCAAATCAAGAACATTATCTACCATAAATATTTTTTATTTGATTGTGTCGGAAAAAATTTAGAAACAAAAAGAATTCTGCAATGCATTCTACTTCTGGGGTCATACTGCCACTCGGCTCGCAGCCAAAATCTTTATTTAACCAAGTAATGTTTGGTAAATTAAAATCACCTAAGAGCATAACATTTTCAAATTTTTTGTTCATCAATATGTTATCCACAGCTGAGCAGTACCTATTGCTCATATTTTTCACATAGAGGTGATAAATACACACATCCAATAAGAATACCTACATATTTTTCCTACTTTAACCTCGACAAACAATTTCCCAAGCGATTGGATTGATCTGAATTTAAATACTTTTTAATCAATCATTACCCCACCATCTCTCTGACAATCACTAGACTCTTTGATACGATTACATAAGAAAATAGTTATTCAAACGTAACAAATCAATATCAAAAGTATTCCATTTTTCAAAATAAGGAACATAATGAAATTGCAATTTTAAATGGTACATCTTATTGTCGCTATATCATTATTGATGCACAACATTTCAATCTAGGTACTTTACATTAAATTTAACAAGGTCACGATGATAAAATAATTTTATCTTATATAAATTTTATTTATTTATTGCAAGCACTTAATACATTTTGAAGATCCCAAAAAGAGGGCCATAAATTACAGAGATTTAAAAGTGAAAAAGAGGAGTTTTCGGAAAAATAGTTTTGGCTATTATTATTTACTTTATTAACAGACTATAAAGAAAAAAAAAATAGAAATAATTAAAGCAGTTTCACAGTTGTTTTATCAGGAGAAAGTACCTATTCAAAATATCAATAATCTTGATTCCAAATTGGAAGATTGATATAAAAAAAATAAATTAGACAACTTTCAACGTACACGAGTGATAACAGAAAAATTTAAATTCACTTAACTTTATCTTAAATTAAATCATACCAATCAAAGCTATAATTTTGGAAAATAATAAAGTGAATAAAATACTCTCAATTCTCTAAGTTCAAATTAAAATAATAATAATTTAACGTATAGTTTTCTGTTTAGCTGCTTAGCCAGCGATAAAGGTCAAAATCTAATTTAACAATTATTATTATATGGACCCCCTCTAGTCATCAGTTATCTTTACCGAAGGCGGCCCGAATAATTACGCAACAGGAAGAGTCCCGAGATTCCTGACCTTTTATATAAACTCATAAATCTAAACACCAAACGACATTAATTACAAGCGGTGTCGCGGAGATCGCGGATTAATAACAAATTTAAAATTTTCTATCCGGATCACTTGAAACCGCGCGAACTTGCATTGTCGTGCGTAGTCTCTCTACAAAGTCTGAGTATGTCGACAACCGCGAGTCCGAGCGGTCTCCGCGTTCGCCGCAACCGATGTCGGCATAGGCTTATCTGCGCGGTTACGCATATGCCAGTGAACGCAATATATTCCTATATAAATTAACCGCGCGACCACCATCCGCCGCGGTTCGCGGCTAGTGCGTTCTTCATCTAACTTCTTTAATTGTGTACACGCGCTGTCGGCGTTTTTGAATAGCGGAAACGGAAACGAAATTGTTGCGACATTACTCCGATAAATACTTGATTAGGAGACGCAGGTGCAGGGGTCATTCGGAGATAGCGATTCCTAGAAATAGTAGCGAATGAACTTAAGATCATGCGGAGATTCATGGTGGGATTGAATATTATTTAAACAGATTACAATGAGAGAAAGAGGCAATTAAAAATTACACCTACATTTAGAAGTAGAATCAGCAGTTGATTCATAGTAAGATAGTAGAGAACAGTAGAAGTTGACAGTGATTTGAGTCTCCTCCAAAAAGTTATTTTCTGTATTTCTGCCCCGGGCCCAAATTAAATTCGGGATTTAATTGACTATATTGACTATAGTTAAGAAGTTAGAAGTAAATTCAAATCTTTATTCGATTTCTATTGAAACGAAACAAAAATACTTTGATTGTTAAGCCTTCCGTTCCGCACATTAGGCAACTGGAAAGAAACTGACTAGAAACTTGTAGTGACCAGAAATTTTAATCAAGAATAACAAGGACTTATCAAACAACCATACCAGGAGAGATCATCACTTAGACAGCACAACCAGAAACTTCAATCAAAAATTATCTGAACATCGATATCCAGAAATTATTGAAAGCCGATTACATTGGAGTGTGACTAAAGCAAAAGTTCATGGATCTTTTTTCAAGTGCTTTCAACAATTAACATTCCAAACGAGAAAATTTCCAAAAGGATCAATAAATCATGCACGAGCCTATATGATGATACCCACTTAACAAACCACTTAGCGACGCCCTTGATAATTAATTAAAAGGGGACCAAATATACTAATTGATCGGATGATTCATCACGAAAAATCGAGGTCAGAAAGAATAAAGAGATTCAAGACAATGGAGGGACCAATGATATAAAAAGGCAGGAGAAAATCAATGTTCGAGAAAACCAGTGTTTGAGAAAGATCGAGTAAACCGGCAGACTTACGGCGTCAAAGACCAGTGTCGGTTGAGTAATCAAGAAACAAGTAGTAATCGAGAATCGAGAGACCTGTGTCCAGATAATCATAACTACGGCGTGAAAAAGTTGTCGAATTAACCGAGAGAAGAAGCACGACGTGAAATAACAGCACGAAAATATTCGAGTTTTTTTTATTAAGTGTTCATAATTAAAGTAAATTCCTTCGACCAATAAGAGTTCCATGTAATTAGGTGTGGTCAGCAGTAAATATATTATTGTTAAATGTAAGTAGAGTTTTTTTATGTTCAGCAAGAATTTGTGAAGGCTAGAGTGTGAATCGTGTCAAACTGTAAATAAAAAAATAAAAAAATTTATTTGGAATCATATAAATTTTCCTTAACAGTTAATTGATATTAGAAATCTAACAAATTTATTGTAAGATTATATTTTTACCGACGCCTGTTAATAAATAACAAGCATTAATTATTTTAATAAAATAATCTTTATTTTAATTGACCACAATATTTCTGTGTTTTACTCTCGACCCACAAATTGGACCCACATTAAACTGTGTCTCCACTCAGAAGCTAAAGTCACCGCTCGCCAATTTAACATCTTGCCAAGTTTCTGAATTTGGGGTCTCACAAACTTAAATCGTTAATCAGTTGCTCATTAGTTGCCGCTTGTGTATTTCAATTAGCATCCGCACACAACGCAACTCGCTGGTTAACCCAGTTTGTAATGCGTCGGTGATTAGAGCCGCAACCCAACATGCAGCGACGTCTTGGCGATTAGTTTCTAGTTTATCTCGTGAAAAACACGCAAATCGACGAAAACTGGAAAACAATCCTTCAATTTGAGGCTATATAATTATTAATTGACCCCGATAAACCAGGAAATTGCGACATAATTATTCGGTTTTAAAGAAAGAAATGACAAAAATTTTGAACAGGTTGCATCATCCTCTAAAAAAATGATGAAATTAGTTTTGGAATAATATCTATATCCTGTTCACAATCCGATGTCCACAGGTGCAGGTAAATTTATCACCTTTCCCTATCAAATAGCATTGAAAGGTGATTTTACCTGCACCTACCTGTAGACATCGGATTGTGAACGGATAATAGGTCGAATAATTGACTAATATAATTGAATTACAGATCGTCACGACCGCCCATATTGGCAATTTAAGTGGGCGAATAAAAATAATATAAAAGGGGACGGCCGTTAAAGATGAAAATCAATCTTAATTCAATTGTCGAGACTAGCCTCAACAATTGCCTCAGTATAAAAAGCCTCGGAAAAGGCAGAATTCAAGTGAATATCTCGTAGAAGAAAATAGTCAAATCTTTCCGTTGTTATGTGCGTGCTCTAGCTAAAATTTTGAGAAATTAATTATTTTATCGAGTGACTATTTAAATGTAAGTACTTTAGTGATTATTATTGTTTTTCTGACTTTTAACAATGATTCTGAATGATAAGAAGTGAATTGACAATGACTTTTAATGCATAAAAACTTGAGTGATTTTGACTGGAAAAACTTTATTGCATAACTTTAATAGACCTATCTATTTTACCAGACATAGAGGTAATAATACGAAAACTCCATTAGATAAAAAAAGAAGCAGAACGCTTATTGCGCAAGACGAGGCAGAACGTACGAAATTATTTTAGACTTAGGTATAGCAATCCGTCTTTCTTATTTGCAGGGGATGAAAAGGGAAAGAGAAAGACCGCGTGTTCTGTAACGTATTTGTTAATCAAAATGATGTGGCCTTGAAAATCGAACACTTGTCAAGCTATGCCAAGTTAAATATCAACCGTATATTTATCCTTTTCCGACCATGGGCGATATAAAAGGATGAGGAGATCCCAGCGTGCAAAACGAACATCTCTCACCTGTACTAGTTAGCCAATAAAAATGCATTGCCTCGTGTTGCGCGCGCATACAGGTAAAAATAGATAGGTCTGTTAGGGGAAAATTATAATGCTCCTGACCTTAGAGCAGGTAAAGCGCTGTCCTACAGACATAAGGAGTAGGAACGTGCCATTCTGCTTATGAAACTAAAGTAAAGCCAAGTTTTTGGCAGGTGTTTGGCACCAAAATACAGGTAAAGCATTGAATTGCCTATACCGCCATTTTATTGGTGCCAAAATACCTGGAAAAAAAACGGCTTCATTTTCCAAATCCAGGTTACTACTCCTCTTTACCTTTACTTGCTCTAAGCTCCTGACAATATACGATTTTGAGTAGGAGTTATTTAAATAATTGTGTTTATTGGCTAGGAATCCGAAAACAATAATTGTTCTGATTAAATAAACCATTAAATAAAATGGAAGTTTCAGAAAGTAACTTGTTGTTCTTCATGAAATAAAATTGCTGTCGATAATCATTAGAAGTATTGGAAGGTTTTATTTGAAATTTGTTGTTAATGAAGAAACATTGATAATCTTAAATGCTGAAATTTTGAATTAGGTTTTGTTTTATGTAGAAATTATTGTAAGATTTTTATAAAAATATAGTGTCGGATTAGGACTTAAATAATTAGTTTGCATAAACAGTCAGTAAAGGACTTAGGAATTTTTAAGAATTTATAGATATATAGGTGAAGGGTAGTTTAATAGGAATGTGAATCGGAAGTGTTGTAATGTATAAACTTATAAGTTATTAAGAATAGTAGAAGTAGTGCGTTTTTTTTTTTTGTATGGGATATTTCCTGGTCCGCAATAATGAAATTTGAACGGATGTGAAATAATTTGAATTGGGAAAAAATGGAAGTGGCTGTCGGAATAGAAAGATATTTGCTTATTTAAAATTTTGGTTTAAGTATAATAAAATATAATTTAGTAAACCTCAATAGTTTGTTTCTCTCTTTTGCGAATAGACCCCTTCACAATTTTATAGGTAGCAGCTCAAGGAAATAAACACCATCAATATACCGCTCGCCTTTTGCCATCTAACTAATTAAATAGTATACTTGAGGCATTTTGCTACAGGGCCATTCTAAATGGGTATTAAAAATACTATAGTTCAAATCCTATATGCTTTTTATTATTTCTTTAATGTAGTGGTAAACCCAATACCTCATTTTCTTGAGTCGAATTCTTTTTTATGATAAGTGATAATATTTTCATCACTTGAATCATTGAATATTTCTAAGAAGTGACTTGATTTTTCAGTAGCGTCGTGTGCGATCCATATTCCATGGTTGTTAAGTGAAGTGTGTTTTTTTTTTAAAGATAATTCCCCAAGTCAATGTTGGCAATTAAAATGTTTTGTATACTTGAAGTAAGATGGTTGTCTAAATTTCTGAATTTTTGATTAAAAGTTTAATCAGAATTATTGAAAGGGTTTAATTAAAATAATGTTTGTAATAATTAATCTGACTATAGTGTATTTTTTCCCAAGATAGAGTTTGACAATGACAACTTTGAAACATAAACAATGCCGCTCATTGGTCGCAAGATGCCATGTACCTGCACTCGTCGAAGGTATCGTTTTCCAACTCTGTAAAAGGATACCTCACCTGCAGGGACACGTAATTTTGCAACCAATCAAGGCCAAGCGGTATTGTTTATATTTCAAAGTTGACAATGTCAAAATCTATCTTGGGAAAAAAAAACAGTTTAGGTTGATGATTATAAATATGTAAATGTTTTGTATAAGTTTGTCAGTAAATCACTTCAGGGGTTTTAAAATTTCTACTACGGTACTTGCATCAATTTTTTTTCATCGCTGATTTCGTTAGTCGATGAAAAATAAGTCAACCCGTGCTTTTTATTTTTTTTCTTAGTCAAAAATTGACGGAGATACAACGCTATGAAATATGTCTATGACGTCACTAATCATATAACTTTATGCCATGCCGTCGCACATGCTCAGTATACAATAACTTCCGGAATAATCGTACTAGGACAAAAACAAAACACGCATCGATATTTTTTTTTGATTTCCTACAGTCTGCAACAAACAACAAACAATAATCAATTTAATTTTTCACGCAAGTACCCTATTAAAGGTAATGGTAGTTTTATTTAAAATATGTATCGAATCCATTTAGTATTCTGTAGAAGAGTAAAAATGATTTGGTTATAAGATATTGCGAGAATTCCAAGTAGCGCTTCATAAAAAAATAATTCAAGTTCCGAAAAATAAAGGAAGTATCTTGTAGGATGTTGAAGTTTTGTAGTAAATTGAATTAGCAAACAAAGAGGAGAGGTGGCTATAAGACTTTGGGAACATATTAGTTTTAATACTTTGTACTGGCAAATTGGTTTTTGATTATTTAAGTAAAATAAAGTATAAATTGTGTGAACCTTACTACAGTTGTTTCTCTCATTTGCAAATAGACCCCCTCCACAATTTCATTAGTAGCTGCCCAAGGAAATAAACCGATCGCCATTTACCATGTAACTAATTAAAAGAGTATTTGGGCGCATTTGCTACAACTTTGAATTATTTCAAATTATATTAGTCTAGGAGGCAGTGACGATTTTCGGCACTTATTTATTTTCCCAGTTAGACAACGTGGATAGAATTGTAGGGTTAGTAATTCTAAGCAAAATTCATATATTTTTAGGGGGGGTTTTCCGATGGGTTGAGGCGCAAAATGCGGTAAAGCTTACGAATGCACGGCCCTTTTTTTTCAGTGATAAAAATAGCTCTACTAATGAGAAGTATGCTGAAGTTACGTAAAAAAATAGTCCGGCTAATCTGTGAGTATGGATAATATGTCTGGCAAGTGAAAAATTGAAGAACCAAAAATTTTCAGCCCGACTCACTTTCCACTATCTGAGATAAGCCAAATTGCTATTTTCATATACTTTATGTTCCATTGTAGTAAATGTGAAATATTTATGTCTGGGAAAATAAGTGTAGTTGTGTTTTTCATTGATCTTGTGAACCCATCGGAAAATTTTAGTCAGACTCAAAAAATCTTGTTTTGTATCACCAGGAGAACAAACTATTTAATAGACACCAACTGGAAAAATAGGTGCTAGAAAATTTCACTGCCTCCTGGATTATAATTATCGGCAAATAATTATAAAAAATCATCAAAAAAAAAAGTAATTTCCCGACTCCTCACGTATTGTAATATTTTTGTATAACGAACATGACAGTTTGTTAAGATTGAGTCTGGAAAATTTTGGAAATTGCTTAATTACAATACTGAGTTCGAAAAAAAAGTTACCGGATTAGTTCTGACACTGGCGTATCCAGCCCATGCGTCTGGGGGGGGGGGGGGGTAATGACCCCATTTTTTTCCAGGTGCCACGCCCAAAAGCGTTTACTCTGAGCCTTCAAAACATTTTTTTTTCTACGAGAGTGAGGACAATTAAACAGTGCGGAAAATCGATTTTCTCGCACGGTGCGGTGAATTTTTTTCCGCACGGATATCGGTGCGGAAAAATATTTTCAAAAAAAAAAAAACCATAAATTACTACAAATTATGTAGTGTAGGTATATGTACCTACTTTTTTCCGCACGTCTGTAGAAAAACTATTGTAGAGGGTGTTTGTTCGTAACTGGAACACTCAGTTGTTTTTTCATTATTGAAAATAAAGGGCATTTTTAAATTGGAAAATTTCTTGGTAAATTACAACGATCTTAATCGCTACAATGATATTTTTTTGTCACCATGGGTATACAGGGTGCGCCAATAAAAGTAATTTTTTTAAATAGAACACCCTGTATATTTTTGCATTTTTGAAATTCTTAGAAAATTAGCTTCACAAAAATATCAAACACTATTTGAATAACAAAAATATACAGGGCGTTCCATTTAAAAAAAATACCTTTTTAACGCACCCTGTACACCTATGACCACAAAAAAATATCGTTGTATCGCTTAAAGCTGCAATTTACCAAGAAAATTCCCAACTTAAACATGCATTTTATTTTCAATAATAAGAAAGTTACTGAGTGTTCCAGGTATGAACAAACACCCAGTACCTAATACATGAGGAAAATCTGTTTCCCGAACTCGGCTACTTCACCGAATTCCGCTACGCGTCTTTCGGTGAACGACAGACTCGTGTGGAAAAATTCATTTTCCGCACTTGTTAGGTAAATATATTCTGTACTACCAACAAAAACGAAACCGAACTCTGATAGCGAATTCCATTGGAATAAGGGTTAAAATCTATGGTTAGTGCGTACTGAGTGTATTCGTATCTTATTCTACCAGCTTGTATAAGAAAGAGATAAAAATACATTTTTCCTACGAGCGTGCGCAAAGTAGTACTTTTCCGCACGCATTTCCGGGCTCAAAGTTACACTTTTCCGCACTCAGTGCGGATACAGGCCTTATCCGCACTGAGTGCCGAAAAGTAATTATAATTGTCAAGCAACAATAAGTGCACCTGTCGACTTTGACACATGATGACAAATTTTTCCTCTATTTCTATATCAGCCAACATCTATACAAACACCAATTATAAATTAACTTTGACACATCAGATTTGTTCTCTATTCATATGCAAAAATCTACAAACTTTCTCATCAAATTTAAACGCTTTAAGATGAACAGCTCTGACGAGGATTTTCTGTTCTTTTTTTTTGTTATGTAATTTTTTGATAAATGCATAGGTTCCCTTCAAGTTAATTAAAAATAATTAAACAAATTATCGTTTTTTTTTTAAAAAAATTTTGTTATTACCTACCTGATATGAAGCTCGTAGGAAAAATTTAGTTCCTAACACGTGCGCAAAGTGTCTTTTCCGCACGCAAACACGTATCCGAACTCCGCTTCGCGTCGTTCGTATAACTGTGTTTGCGTGCGGAAAAGTAACACTTTGCGCACTTGTTAGGAAAATAACTATTTCCTACGAGCGTGCGCAAAGTAGTACTTTTCCGCACGCATTTCCGAGCTCAAAGTTACACTTTTCCGCACTCAGTGCGGATACAGGCCTTATCCGCACTGAGTGCCGAAAAGTAATTATAATTGTCAAGCAACAATAAGTGCACCTGTCGACTTTGACACATGATGACAAATTTTTCCTCTGTTTCTATATCAGCCAACATCTATACAAACGCCAAATATAAATTAACTTTGACACATTGTCAAATTTGTTCTCTATTTATATGCAAAAATCTACAAACTTTCTCATCAAATTTAAACGCTTCAAGATGAACAGCTCTGACGAGGATTTTCTGTTAGTTTTTTTTGTTATGTAATTTTTTGATAAATGCATAGGCTCCCTTCAAGTTAATTAAAAATAATTAAACAAATTATCGTTTTTTTTTAAAATTTTTTGTTATTACCTGCCTGATATGAAGCTCGTAGGAAAAATTTTGTTCCTAACACGTGCGCTTCGCGTCGTTCGTATAACTGTGTTTGCGTGCGGAAAAGTAACACTTTGCGCACTTGTTAGGAAAATAACTATTTTTGCACCGATTTTACCAATGGAATTCGCTATGAGATTCGCCTAAAACTTTTTAATTATATCGAATTCTACTGGTAGAATGAATACAAAAAATGTATTTATTTGCAATCATATATGTAATTTTGTCATTACTGACTTTTTAAAAATTTGGAAGTGACACTTTACCTGTGTCACTTCCCTCTTCGATTTCCCTTACCGATTTCCCTATTCGACTTCCCTCACCGATTTCCCTCACTCTAATTTATTTACCTTTGCTGGCAACAATGAGAACATGTCAGGTGAAAACGTCAAAGCAGTGAATGACACTTTTTGGCATGTTTGTTTTATTTTTTTATTATTAAAAAAATTAAATGACTAATCATAATTAATGGTGTGCTTGCAAATAAAATAGTATACAAACCTCTGAGGAAAGTTTTCATTTCTGTCTCGAGATTAATAGTCAATCTCGACCCTTCGCGTCTCGATTGACTATATAAATCTCTCGACAGTAATGAAACACTTCCCTACTCGGTATGTAATATACTATTATCTCTTTCTTGTGCAAGGTAGAGAAAGATACGAATACACTCAGTGTGCACTATCCCTTTGAATAGAATTCGCTATAAATGGCATGCAGGTAGTGCGGACACTGTACAAACTAGAAAACAAGTTAGGGCCAGTTGCTGAAAAGTGAAAATATAAAAAATAGATTTATTTGTAAGGTTACATTTTTTTCGTCCATCGCAACGATGGGGGGTAATTACCCCCATTACCCCCCCCCCTTGTATACGCCGGTGAGTTCTGAATTTCTTTTCAACACAAGTACATACTCACAGTATAAAGATTAATTATTTGTCAAAACAGCAATTTTTTCTTATCTTATCTCACTGCAGAAATTTTTTCATTTATCAGATGCGTTTACTACGGAAATATTTAATTCCTTGTTGCTATGCGTTTAATGAACTAGTCAAATACTCACTCTTACATAAGTTGCTTAAACATGCCAGACCAAAAAGGTGGTAAGTTACAGTTACCAAGCATGTAAAATTAATTCTAACTGTACCTCAAATTTCTTATTAGATTCATTCGAATATGTTCGACTTACCAAGAACCTTTTACCAGAAGCTATGGAAGTAATACGCACATCATTTTGGCCATCTGAAAATATGTCTGTTGCAATGGGCTTATCTAAGCATCCAGAACTATTTCCATACATGGATCCTATTGTTTTAGGTGCTGCCAAAGATGGAGTTTCCATTGTGGCTCTGGATAAAGCCACTGGAAAAATTGCAGGCGTATTAATAAATAAATTTGCAGGAGTACATATATGCAATATTGAGATTGCATATTACTTTAATTTGATATCAATTTTAGGAGAAAGATCACGCTTTAACTTATGACAAGCAGCTTGAGTCAAGCCAAGGCCTAATAATTAAAAACTATTTGGAATATTTGACAAATCTGGAAGAAAAAATGCTCGAGCATTGCAAAGGGCAAACATCTTTTGAAATTTTCTTGTGTGGAGTTCGTCCAGAGTATAGGAAACGTGGCATAGGCACGAAATTACACGAAGAAGCAGTGGAATTGGCTAAAAAGCTCAAAAACGGGGAAGCTTCAAGGATTCCAGTGGACGACGATCCTTTGGAAAATATTGTTCCCGAAATAATCACGGATATCTGTACGACGAAAGTTACACAAAAAATGTCTCAAGATTTAAATTTTACGATTGGTTCAAGAGTGGATTATGATAGTTTGATTTTTCAGGGGGAGTCCTTGAGTGCAAAGGTTCCAAATGGCACTAGAAGTATAACTTTGAATTATTTCAAATTATAATAATTGTTGCCAAATAATTATAGTAAATAAAAATAATTCGAGAATTTTGGTTATTATTCAACTGGCTGTAATTTTGTATATTAGATACCTACTTCTTGCCTTTTAGCTGGAAAATTCTTCAAAATTATTTTTATCTTGTAAGAGAGGAATACCTCTAAAATTCATGAGTTTTTTTTTGAGAGGAATAGAAATTCCCATAAGAAACCTCCTGGTCGTTCTAGAACTATTTCGAGAGTTCGAAGACAAATTTAAACTGAAATAATATTAGGATTAACTTGGTCTCTGGCAACTCTGATTGCTGAAAATTGCATTTGCAATGGAAGAATTATTAATAGGGCCCTCTTAAGGTACCTACCTACCTACTTAAATTCCAATCCAATTTACTCCCTTAATTATTTTAAAATGGTGAAGATCACATCTAAGTGGTGATGGTTTTCAATTTCATCCATTTTTTATTAGGAATCTCTTGAGGTACTTGAATTTTTAGAGCATTTTTGACTGGTATTGCCTAATAGGGTCAGGAACAGCAATATACTATCACAATTCAAAGAACCTTGAGTGTGATATGACGTGAGAAAATAATAATGCACTTAACAAAACAACACACACTGAAGGTATTGAGATATAATAATTAGATTGTCAAACTTCTAGTAATGTTAATTAGATCATTTGTTTATTTAAACTTAAAATGTAAACGCATCATGGGAAATCCCTTCCTTGCAGGTGTTGTTTATCCAGAAACTGCTTAGTAAACTCTATATTTATATAAAAGAACGCTTCAACGCCAGTAGTTAGCTTTTGTTTTCGAGTATTACTTGTAGCAGTTTGCTCACGTATTCCTTATGTTACTTTAGATTTTAATAAAATAGTTTTTTGAAGTGAAAACTTCTTTAGAATCGTTGGGAGTAATTTGAGACGATGAAACGAAAAAGTCTAGAAAATGTCTGGATAAATCTGGATGAAGTCTGGAAAAGTCTGGAAATCTCTGGAAACGTCTGGAAAAGACTTGGAAATTTCTGGAAAGGGTTGGAAAAATTCTGAAAAAGGTCCCAAAAGACCTGGGGATCATTTTTCAGAATCCGGATCAGTCTGTACAAGTCTGGATAAGGTCTGGATAAATCTAGATAAAGTCTGTCAAACTCTGGATAAGTCTGGTTATTGTCTGGAAATCTCTGGAAACGTCTGGAAAAGACTTGGAAATTTCTGGAAAGGGTTGGAAAAATTCTGAAAAAGGTCCCAAAAGACCTGGGGATCATTTTTCAGAATCCGGATCAGTCTGAACAAGTCTGGATAAAGTCTGGATTAAGTCTGGAAAACTCTGGAAAGCTCTGGATAAGTCTGGATAATGTCTGTAAAACTCTGGAAACGTCTGGAAATGGCCTGGAAATTTTTGAAAAGGGCGGAAAAATTCTGGAAAAGGTCCCAAAAGACCTGGGGATCATTTTCCAGAATCCGGATCAGTCAGTACAAGTCTGGATTAATCTGGATGAAACCTGGAAATCTCTGAATAAGTCTGGATAATGTCTGGAAAAGTCTGGAAATCTCTGGGGCTGACACGCTTTTATAATACGCCGAACTAAAAAGTGAAAAATAAATATATTTAAAAAAAACTAAAAAACACGCTTTTATAGTAAATTGAACTAGACCAAAAACAGCTATTTTACGGACTCATTCAAGTCCGTAAAATGCTTCTTTTTAGGATTTTTTTTCTTTCTGGATGCACCTTTATGATTTCAAAAATTAAGGAAATTTTGCAAATTTTAGCTTTCTGAAGAATTCTAAAAAGCGTATGACAAAAAATAGTGTTTGTCACACGTACTTAAAAACGTTTTTCAGGACTCATCTGCTATTCCGGACTCGGCTAATGCCTCGTCTGGAAACAGCAATGATTCGTCCTGAAAAACTTCATTTTTGGTACTTGTGACAAAAATAACTATTTAATATAGGTAAACAGAAAATATTAATGAACAAAAAATATTAGAATTATTGTCAAAAAAGCGTGGGGTGCTCAATGTATGAGAAATGTGGAACACAGCACCCCAGCGTGTATTTTAGTTTTTTTGAGAAGATCCATCCAATTTCCGCCCTATATCGCTAGTTGCCACCCTTTCGAAGGTCGTTGAGAAGCTAGTGAAATCGAGGCTGGTTCATTTTCTATCGGCATTTAATGTGCCGCCTCGCAGTTTGGATTTCAAGCATCTAAGAGCTAAGAGTACGAGTGATGCAATCTTTTCGCTTCTGGAGAACCTTTACACAAGTCTGAATGGCGGAGATGTGGCTGCAGCAGTATTTTGCGACTTTTCAAAGGCCTTTGACTGCGTAAATCGCGAAGTGCTGCTGCGGAAACTTCACCGCTGTGGTATACGAGGAAAGGCGAATCTATGGTTCAAAACATATCTCTTCGAGAGGGTTCAGGTGGTGAAAGTTGGCGATGATGAGTCGGCTCCCTTGGTATGTCACTATGGTGTACCGCAGGGATCGGTGTTGGGACCTGTTCTTTTCTTGATATATATTAATGACCTTGCGATGGTGAATATTCGGGGTAAGTTCACTCTCTTCGTGGACGACACCACCCTTCTATGGCATGCGGAAACAGGCGATAATCTCAGGGAGATGATAACTACGGATTTACCAAAAATCAAAAGTTGGTGTGATGCTAATTCTCTCAGCTTAAATATCGCTAAAACTAATATACTTACTTTTGGTTTTAATTTTAATGACTTAAAGATAAATGATCAGCAAATCGAAAATGAACCAGTCACTAAGTTCTTTGGCCTTCTCATAGACAACAAACTTAAATTTGATAGACACATTTCATCATTGAGCTCTAGGCTGGTTTCTGGTTGCTTTGCTATTAGAGTCGTTTCCAACGAATTGGGTACCGCGGCGGCAAGGATGGTGTATTTTTCACTTTTTGAATCGCACCTTCGATACGGTATAACATTTTGGGGCTTTTGTAATCATCAATTGTTTAATTCAATATTTGTTCTGCAGAAAAAAGCAATACGATTTAAGTGTCGGGTGGGAGTGAGGAAACATTGCAGACCACTGTTTATTACACAGGGGATATTGACAGTAGTGTCTTTATTTATTCTTGAAACAGTGTGTCTGATTCACAAAAAATCGTGTTTTGAGGTCCCCGACCGTTTACATAACACAAGGATAAATGCAAACCAAAATCTACGTCTCCCTATTACCAGAATGACACTTACAAAAAAATCCATTATACAGGATGTCACGAAAGGTTTGTTACAAATTTCTAGGGATGGTAGATCTCTTTTTCTTGATAAACATGTGTCCGGAAATGCTTCGTTTTCCAGATACAGGGTGTCCCACGGTGGATGGCGTATTAGACGTTAATGGAAAACTGAAGAGCGGATCATTTTGAAAATTTGGCAACCAAGATAAACAACCCTAATCTACACTTTAAAAATATTTTTGTTTATGCGGTGTTGCCGCTTCTACTCTAAACCAGTGGCAACATCGCTATTTTAAATGAAACATCCTGTACGTGATTGCATATTTGGATTCTACGTAAAATTCTGAGCAGATTTCATGTGATATACTCTATACCTAAGTTCAACTGTTTTGGAAATATTGACAGTTGAAAATTGACTTTTTGCAACTTTGACAGGCTGTAAAACCTGAACGGTTAATTTTAGAGGAAAACCGATTTTACATTCCTATGTTAGATTATGTTTATAAACTATCATTTGAAACCAACTTTGAATTTAATCGGAGATTAAATTTAATTAGAATTTTTAATCATGGATTAAATTCAAAGTTGGTGTCAAATGATAGTTTATAAAAATCTAAGATAGGAATGTGAAATCGGTTTTCCTCTAAAATTAACCGTTCAGGTTTTACAGCCTGTCAAAGTTGCAAAAAAACATATTCTACTGTCAAAATTTCCAAAACAGTTGAACTTAGGTATAGAGTGTATCACATGAAATCTGCTCAGAATTTTACGTAGAATCCAAATATGCAATCACATACAGGGTGTTTCATTTAAAATAGCGATGTTGCCACTGGTTGAGAGTAGAAGCGGCAACGCCGCATAAACAAAAATATTTTTAAATTGTAGATTAGGATCGTTTATCCCGGTTGCCAAATTTTCGAAATGATCTGCTTTTTAGTTCTCCATAAACGTCTGTTACGCCATCCATCGTGGGGCACCCTGTATACAGGGTGTCAAACTTTGTGAAAAAAATCAATTTTTACATTAATTCTCAGAAGTGCGAGCGTTTTAGAAAAAAAAATTTTTGTTTATTTTTAAGCAACAAATAGCCTGGTAAAATTTCAGGTAATTCGGTGGCAATTTATTTTTTATTTATGGAGGTCAGTGCCGTTCGTGGTTAGCCTAAGATGGTTTTTAAATTTTATCTCGAAAACTAAGCAGCATACGGAAAAAAATAAGGAGATAAAAAAGTTATATCTTTAAATGTTCTATTGAAAAAACATATCTTAATTGAAAATAAATCTACTGGACGATGTTTTTCGTGCAAAAAAAAAACATCCCACAAAACCTGTGGCACGTCCCTGGAATTACTGGGTCAACTCTGAGCAGTCCAAAAGATACCTCATAAAAGTGTCAACAAACTATGAAAATTTCATTTAATTCGTACAACGCATTTCTAAGAATTAATAAAAAAATTGGCTTTTTTTACAAAGTTTAACACCCTGTATCTGGAAAGCGAAGCATTTGCGGACACATGTTTATTAAGAAAAAAGCTTTATTTTTACGAGATCTACCATCCCTAGAAGTTTGTAACAAACCTTTCGTGACACCCTGTATATGAAGGCCTCAAGATGTATAACCATTTGGGCACTGAATATAGACAATTGATTGCCATACTCGCGGTTCAGGAAGAGGGTAAAGAGTGTATTGATGGCAAGGTCTTATTACAGCCTGGAGGAGTATTATAATGATTGTTTGTAGCGAGGTTTGCAGCTATTGATTTTGTCAAGTAGGTACTTTTATTTTAGTGTTCTGTTTTCATATGTATTTTTGTTTTTAGTTATAATAATTGTATCTATTCTTACGTCTGTTTGTTATTTTATATTCCGGCGTGTCAAAATGACAATATTATGGACTTCATTTAAGTGTCAAAATGACATACTCTATGGGATTGAGTACTATAATGATTTCATTATAGTCCTGAGTACTATAATGATTTCATTATAGTACTCAGTACTATAATGAAAAAAAAGTATATAGTAATAGCACAGATCACCTAATACAGATGCGAAAGTATGTATACTTGCTGTCGACGATATTCTGTGACGAGACGAAGCCGGGCCGCCAGCGCCAGCGGCCCCACGCATAGATAAAGATCGCCCGTGTCAGGACAATTAACGTGGCCGAGTGCGTGAGCATGTTCCAGCCTGTGTGTTTACATATTTTTGCGGGTAGAAAAAAATATTTTTTTGGTGTTTGTGAACCAATTAAAGAAATAATATTATATTATTGAGCTTCCGCATTTATATAATAAATATGTTCAAAATACATTGATGTGGCATTGGTGCGGCCAGCTTATGTCTATCAAATTAATCTTGAACCAAGAATTCGACGCTCTTTCGCATCTGTATGTAAGTAATCTGTGGTAATAGCAGGCACAAATATGAAACATCTATTGGAAACAACAAAATTTAACGATTAAAATTAATTACAAAATCTTTACAATTCGATAAACTGATCTTGGACGTAGGTGTCGAAATTGTCGAACATTGTTTTCCAGTGAATTTAACTTTGACAATATGACAATACAAACAAAAATTCCATTGTTACTATGGTTGTCAAGCAGTCAAGCACATTACGAGAGTTGACGATAGTGATAAAAAAATAATATCGATAGTTTCGATAATCATGCTGGTGAATATCGAAACTGTCGATAAATTATCGATAACCTTGAGACTACAAAATACCTAAAACCAAAAACAAACAAGAACTTAAATTGGTAACTTCAAATAAATAACCTATAGCTCTGTTCCAACCAATGAACTATAACCAAAAACGTGTAGCTTACCTTGCGTTCGGTATTTTGCTCAAAGAGCAGAGCGTGCTGAGCGGAGCCGTAATCACGTGACCAGCGAGCGAACAGAGTAGTTGAACGCTGTATAAAAGTGCCAGAAATTTTAATAAACGAACGCGAATGAGGCTGCACCGAGTACACTTTTTAAATAAACGAACGGTAAAGTCAAGCTCGGAGAACTCGGACCAAAATAACGAACGCACGGTTAGTATGCCGCTGCTGCGGACGGGATGCCTTTCTTTGTCGCACTCATTACGTTAAATGGCGGAAATTGCTTTCAACACGTATTCCAATTGATAAAACCTGTGTAGGTGAATATAACACAACTTTCCAAAACGTAATATGTCGGCGAGCAACAGGAAAGAACAACATTCCCCCTTGTTGCATCAGTCTTTGATGGCTTCATTTTTCTAGGGGATATGTCAATGTGTACGCATTCCAGTTTTTGAATATAGTTCATTGGTTCCAACCGACATGAGAACCATTCTAGAACGGTTATTTCCAATCGATCAATTCATTTGTCAAGTAGTCAAGTAGGTTGAATGTTCAACTTATTGAAAAATAGGAGGGGCAACTGGAAATTACTGGTTCTGGAACGGTTCGCATGCCGGTTGAAACAGAGCGATTTTTATCAAACTCAACTAATAAGTCGCCGCTCCGAGAGTCTGTCGTCTGTATCGTGTCTAATTTCAATCGTGGATTACACCGGTGCAGTGGTGCAGTCAATCCTGTGCACCCCAAACCCTGACTTAACCTATTTTACATTTAAAATTGGAGCAGTGAACTCTATAAATACTTCCTATTCAATTTAAGTTCGGATTAGTTCATTGAATTTGATTATCCTGCGACTATCGATAGTTGCACTTTGCACTATCGATATTTTCGATTGTTCTATTTTTTTTTGAAATATCGATACTATCGATAAACTATCGATAATATCGTCACCTCTACACATTACTAAAATTAGTCTTCTTCAATTATTTTCGATAAACTCAAATTAACAGAACAATGTATTGACTATAATCGCCGGAATATAAAATATTGTATGAAATTCGGATCATAAACAATCATTATGGCACACGCCTTGTTATCAGACTCGGCTGACGCCTCGTCTGATATATTCACGGCTAGTACCATAATGATCGTCATTATGATCCTTATAACATAAATATCTATTAATTTTTGATATTTTAATATTGTATTCATTATTTTATCCCATTTTGACGTTTAAAAATGACATTATTGAACGCATAATAACAAAGGTAAGTAGACGTTTATCACCTGAGTGACTTAAAATATTTTTAACTTACTCTCGGTCTTTAAGTCACTCTGCTAGTATAAAAATCTGCTACAAATACAAACAAACAACTAGTAATACCCTAGCAACTACCAGTTTCAACATAAGATTTGCGCTCGCTAAATGAATTCTTTTTATAATTTTGATTCCTATTAAGTACCTTATTTTTCAAATGTCCATCAAAATCGGATAAAATTTTGTATACATCACGTGAGTTAAAATGTTTATTCATTCGAAGAAAATTAACCCACTCGCTAGGGCTCGTGGGTTAAACTTTCTTCTCATGAATAAACATTCATTTAACTCACTTGGTGTATAAATAACTATTATTATTGTACTGTTATTATTCTTACGGTTGTTTGTAAATTTAAATTTTGACATTTTATTATTGTGTTTATTGTATGTTATTGTATTTTTCTTATTATCGTATTTTTTTGCTTTGTAGACAAGATATTTTTCTCTTTTTACAATAATAGTATATTGTGTATTTAGGTGGAAAAGTGACACATTCTCGGCCGACGGTGTAAGTTGACGGGCGAGGCGTAGCCGAGGCCGGCAAACAGCGAAGGCCGAGAATGTGCTTTTCCACCGAAATACACATACTATTTTTTCTGCGATCGGTTAAATACCTGTTAAATGTTTGTCTTTTGGTTCCAAATATTCAGCAGTACGAGAATCACTTTCCCGGCCTACGCCGGAAAAGTGTTTTCTGTATTGTTATTAATTGATTTCTTAGCAACTATTGAAACATAATTGAAATAACCACAGCCTCCTACATTTAACAAGCCATGAAGTTAAAAAGGCAACACCGCAATCTTACCGCCAAGTGGTGCTGGTGGTGTTTGTTTTTATAAATATATATTTTTTATTTTAATAATATGAATCACGAAAAATACATAATTTATTGTACTAAAGGGCCAAAAACAGTAATTCAATGAATAATATAACTATTTGTGTAAATAAGAACAGTAAATAATTGATTTAAATGAATATATTTCTAGAGTCTAAAGTGTTATAGGCCTATGTTTCAGTATTGTCTTTTGAAAAATCTAACTTTTTCTTTCTTCGGGATTTTTTCGGAAGGCAGGTCCATTCAAATACTTGAGCTGATTTTCGAAAATAAGAGGTACCTACTTTTAAGAGTTGTACGTTTCAGTTTGAACTCTCGAACTACGCCTTTATCCTTGTTTGTTTCAAATCTAATTATTTCGGTTTCTTCAAAATGTTTACAACACACCACAGAATTTTTCGTTATTGTATAATCTCGGGTATAATTATCTTGGTGTATTGCTTTCATCCACATTTTTTGCAATTCAGAATTTTTTTGGAAATGAAAATGTTTGCATTTCTTCAGTTTTTAAGGAACTCCTAATAGTTCGATTTGCACCCAGGAACACAGTAGTTTCATGGCATCTGGAACAAGTTTAAATATCTTAGGTAATATATCGAGACATATGCTCTTGCAGACAAATATTAATATTGTTTTTATTGTTTTATCTCACCTTACCTTCATTTTTGCTCCTGTACCCATTTGCTAAAAAATTGCAATCAAAGCACAAAGGAACAGGTATCAAGTAAATATGGGCAATATATTGGTGTGTTTCTATCCACTTTTTCGTCAATAATGCCCACAAAAATACTAAACTGCAACAATACACAATGAAAGCAATACACAGAAACACATAACCCAATAACAAAATAGCACCATACGCGACGTTGCCGTCATTTCCAACTTCATGGCTTGTTAAGTATAGGAGGCAGTGAAATAACAGAATATTGAGTTTTGCGACCTGTAAACCAGTCAAGAATGCTGACATTTCTTGTCAATCGCAGAAAAAAGCATATTTTGATTTGATTTGATTTAAACTATATTTATTTGCGTTCTTTCTCAAGTCTTTTGGAGGGTTGGGGGGGACGCCACTGCGTATGTTAGTATGTGTGTAATGCATGTAGTTCGATGAAGGTTTCACTTCTACCGGGTGTGCACTGCACAGGATTTTTTAAAAAATCTAAGTCTCTGATTTGGAAACAAATTTGGCGCACTCGTACGGATTTGCATACGGATTTGCAGAGTGCACAGTGTCGTTTAATTTCAAGAATCCGCCGCGAAAAGTTTCAAACTGCAGGTCCACCTCGTTATACGATTGAAGAAATAAATAATATTTTTGAATTAGACTTAATAGAACCAGAACAAAACCAAGAATCAGAACAAACTTCTAAAAATTTTTAAATTCTTTTTTAATTCTCAGGAAGAAAATTACGATTTTTCGTCAGATTCTCCTGAGATCTTGGTAATGAAAATTTTTAGCTACCCGGCTAGGATCAAACCAATCAGCGTTAACTCTTAATGCTTATCAAATAAATCAATTACCCTTTATTCGAATTCAAGATCCCCCTTGCAAACTATCAATCGATAGATACAGGAAGTCATGCATCTTTGATAAGACCTTCCATAGCGGAAGAATATTTTTCAAATTATACCTATAAATAAATTCGCAAAATAAATTAACAACTTGTATGGGAACAAGAAAGGCTTTGATGTAATTTTAGGAATCAAAGCAATTCAAGATAATAATCTAAATATCGATTTTACAAGAATGTGTCTTCATAATGATGAAACAATTATTCCTTTTGAATTTCGAACAGATTTTGATATTCAACATTTTGAAATTCCGGCTAAAACCATTCAAATATGTTATTTTAATACAAATATACACGAACAGAAATTTTAGCTCCTCTTAGCCAAGATGATAATTTTCTTATACCATCAACAATTGTAAAAGTTGACAATGGAATGATTCCTCTAGCATTAAACGAATTTAATCCTCGTTTGAAAAAGGGGCACATTTTTTTCTTTCATTTTGTTCTCTGAACTTATTTCAATCATTTTTGAAATGGCTAGAATTTTTGTCAACACACGTCAAAACCAACTTCAGCTCTTTAATTTCAGTGTTGCCAAATCGGGAAAACTGATAATTACTCCTTTTTGTAACAGACGATTTGAAATGTTTTATGGAACACTACGCACTTTTAGGGCTGCATAAAGTATATGCTTTAACAAAAAGTATTCTTTTTTTAAAGCCGACCTAACGTCATATTTATGGAACTGGCCGTAAGTCTATTACTTAATTACTTGAACTTTACCCTGTTGTTTGGTATATTTCTTGGACAATCTTGTAACAATGCTTGAAAAACTGAAACTGCATAGGATTCTGGTAATATGACTGATAATTAGCCTTTTGTTGGTTCCAATACCTAATTGTTTTGTGATTTGAACTAAAACAAATTCTAAACTAGCAGTTTTGGTTTTCATTATTTTTTTAATTCGGTTTAGGACATTTATCTATTCTACTCCTAACTTAAATAGTTTTCTACCATAAGTTCCATAAATATCATACCAACTTGAATAGGCACGACCTCCAAGATTTGTTTGCACCTCCAAGGAGGAGTTTATGCTCAAATATGGAAAATCTGGATTATTAAATGTTGACCATATTATGTTGTCGAATAATTTCGTTTCAAATGGAGTAGGATTTCTAAAAAAAAAGTATAATTTAAATTTTGTTTAATAAGAAAACCGTTAAGTTGTGTTTATCTTATACTCGGGAGAAGGTTGCCAATCTTGAGGGTTTTAAAATGTGATCTCTTCTCCTGATTTATCAATACTTACCTCCCCCAGATTCATGAGTCATCCCTTCTTTGGACGAGGGGGACTTGGGGGATAAGACCTACCCTTTGAAAAAATACTTACAAGTATTTCGCAAAATTCGTCCATAGTGTAACGATTTGTTCTTGTACCAACAAATTCGTTACATCCGTATCCCCATCTGAACCAAATAAGTTTAATATAAAAGGCAGATCTGATGTGTGTGTAGCTTTTTCAATTCCTAAATTTGGTTAGATTAATAAATTTATGTTGTCGCCTCAAACCAAAAAATTCTTACCATCGATCGGTATTGTACTGCCGAATCTTCCGAAATAGGAAAATTGATATTGATATACTGGAACATACTTTGATGCATGCTCGGCGTGTTTCTGTGCTGCTATTTTAAAAAGATCGTCTGAATAAAACTAAAAGAAAAATAATTTACACAACATAATAGTCAATCAAAAAAACTTGCACCTTTACAAAGGCCGTTAAATTACTTGAAAACGTTTCTCCTTCATTAAGATATATTTCTCTAATTTTTTGTAAAATAGCTGGTTCTGAGGTTGAATTTGTGTATAAATCACTCGGTATAATATTTGATGGCGAGCTTTCTAAAGCTTCAGCAGTACTTTTCGTACCATTCAGATCTAAAATTTAACAATACTTCTCATAGGAAGCTTTAGTAGTGCCTCAAACTATATACCCTTTAAAAAATATGCAGATTCTTCAGCTGTTACGCCAATTATAATTGGAACCTGGTTAAAATTTCCACTCTCAAGCAACACATAAGGCGATTCGGTTAAAAATGCATCATCACTCTCAGGTTCCATCGTCAGCCAAAATGACATCTAAAAATCATTCAATAAATAATAAATGTACTGTACCTATACAATCTTACACTAGAAGGTAATAAAAGGGTGGCATTTAAAATGTCCTCAACACTTTTTGATTTTAAAAAATCTTTAAGTACTCGAGTATCATTTTGATAGAATCCTCCAGGGATTTTGTTAGCCAATGCAAAAGCTACACTTCTAGGATTTCGCTCTATTGCCCGGTATTGCGTGACTGAGCCACTTTGAAGAATTGCTGCTCTAAATAAACCTAAAATGCAATATGTTTGATGCTATCATATAATCATATTTTGTGGCACCTGCTGATCTTTTGCTCAACAAATGTGCACCAACCGAAATTGCACCGGCACTATGTCCAAAAATAGTAACTTTATCTGGATCTCCTCCGAAGTGTTCAATATTATCACGTACCCATACCATGGCAAAAGCTTGATCTTTTAATCCTAAATTTCCAGGCAAAATGCTATCGCCCGTGGATAAAAATGATAAAGGACCTAGTCTGTAGTTAATTGAAACCATTATGACATTTTTTTCTACAAGAAAATCTGGACCGTTCCAAAGCTTATCGGAACTGTTTGTTGTAAGACCTCCACCGTGAATCCAAAACATTACTGGAAGATGTTTGTTTTCCAATAATTTCCCGATACTTGGAACATAAATATTTATAAACAAACAATCTTCGCTTTGAGCACTGGCTGAATATTCCAGAGATATGCAAGCTTTTCCGTCGATTGAAGCGTTCAAAATTCCATTCCATGGTTCGACTGATTGTGGCAACTACAATTTAATTGAAAATAATTTTTATTTTTTATCAAACCTTTATACCTCATATCTTAAATCACCAACTGGTGGTTTAGCATATGGTATTCCTCGAAATCCATAATAGGTTTTTCCAGTTTTAGTCACATAAATTGCTCCTCGAACTTGTCCATTAGGCAAGGATACCAAGAGATTATTGTCTGTAGAGTTTCTAGTATACTGAATTGGATTTTGGTTGAAAATGTTGAAAATTGGGATGGTTTGAATAACTTACCAATAAGGCGCATGCAAGAAGAATGATCTACAAGGAAAAACGAGTTAATAGTTTAAATAAACAGTAAATAATATAAGATACTCCTGGACAAAATTATCGCACCACTGCACATAAGCATCACCATAAGCAGTGTTGCGATAATTTTGTCCAGGAGTATATTTGAAGTGATTTTGTATAACCGTGCATGGTGTTTGAAAATATTCATATTAGACCCTTTTCACGTGTGAGTAGGTAAATAATAAAAAGCACAAAACTAGAATACTCACCACCAAAATAATAAATAAAACGAAAAATATCGTTGGTTTGAGTTGTTTCTTTTTCATTTTTTTAATAATGATAAAAGCAAATTTCAAAAGAATCTTTTTACCTGGAAAAATTATATGTATTTATAGGACACTTATATGCAAAATTATGTTTTACTATGTAGATTAGCATAACAGCCTTATTTAGATTTAAGCGAATTGCTTGAAGGTCGATGAGGATTTTTATATTATCCACAGTTCTAATAACACACCAAGATTACTCTTGCAAAAATGTATTATCTGAGGTCAAAGGCTTATTGGCGTTTCTTTTTATCTTTAGAATTTATTTTTTAATTTCTCCAGAAAAATTGAAAAATTTAAAAATTCCCTTATTATCCCTTAGCGATCTCTGGAACTATAAGTCCCAATGAGCTGAAATTTCCAGGCTTTGTGTTCCTCTATGCTTCACTGAAATTCTTATTTATACATACCTAAATATATAAAAGGCAAAACATGTCTGTGTGTCCAGAAGGTTCATCTACATGAGCTAGAAACATGAAATTTGACACAATTAGAGTTTGTAATCTCATCGAAGACAAATTATCACATTGTGAAAATTCTACCCCCATAAATCACCTAAGAGAGGGATGAAATGCTAATTTTTCGTTTTTCTACACTTTTATATTAAGCCCCAACTTTAAGGGTAGTGTTGGGATAGTCTGAAATTTCGAACAGAAAATTTCCTAGTCTATGATACAATAATTATTGGAGAATATGGAAAATATTGAAATTTCAAATTTTTCCATGTTGAAATGAACTGCCTTAACTCCTTATAGGTACCACGAATTATTGCATCATGAGATTTGAAGCCGAAATGTTTGAAATTGAAAAATGATTAAATTTCCTTCTCTTTTATTAGCGAGATTGTATTTCTTGAACAATTTAATAAGTGCTACTCAAAAAAAAAATCGAATTTTAATGTGAAGAAAACCACTTTTGATAACATATTCCCTTTTTAAAGGCCCTCGCCGATTCGTGCGACAAGCAAAAGGTGTTTATATGTCTTAAATAAATTATCAAAGTGAATTTTTGATACCTAAAAATTTACTCTGCTCTTTTTGAATCTCAGTCAACATTAATAATTCAGTATCATTTTTGCATATTAAAAGCAAATCCTTTATTGGGTTTTCACATTTTTGAGTCTAACATGGAATCTTACGCTACTGATTTTTTCGTAGTAAACCGTTGGATGCTCAGATGTGCTGGATTATGGAGACCTCAATCGAAAAGCAAACAGCTACAATTCTGCTATACTATTTACGCAATAACAGTTTTTCTGTTTGTTAATATTTGGTTCACATTTACGGAATTCGTTTCGCTTTTTTACACTTACAAAAACGAATACGAGCTGATTAAGAATGTTAACTTTTTCTTGACGCATTTTATGGGCGCTCTGAAGGTGATTTTTTGGTACGTTTATGGACATAATTTAATAGAAATTATGGATACTTTGGAAGATACGAAATTACATTATGAAAGTCACATGGTAAGGATCTTTGACTAGTTGAGAAACCTATATCTTTTTGCAGCTCTAATTTTGGCCCTGTTGTGAGAGTGAAACAGCTGTGGATGTAAATACAGTTTTTATAAAAATTCATGTTCATGTTTCTAGTATTTTCAACCTGGTAGAATCTCCCGATTGTACAAAAGAGAAGGCCAGAAATACTCATTACTATTTCTATCGTTGGCTCATGCCACATTGATATCCTCGTACATGCCGCCAATTATTACTGCAGCACACTATATGAAAACCAAGGGACACCAAGGAAACTCTACAGTTTCCTTACCAAGTGCTTTGCCTTATTACAGCTGGATGCCATTTTCTTATGACACTGGTCCAATGTATTTGTTAGCTCTTGCTTATCAAGCAGGTACGAACATTCAAGCTTTCTAATGAAAGCACATGCACTAATCAAAAAAATTACATTTCCTGAACATAATTGTTTTATTTCTTATACCCCTCAATATCGCCCTACTGTACAATTCAAAATTCTTTAAGTCATACCTATACGGTTGTAAAACCTTCACCAGCGTTTTTTATAAACTTTGCTTTTTCTGTCCACTTTCATGATTTTACTTTGAAACAAAGTTTTCACGTTTTCTGGTTTGAATTTGGCTGTCTTTTTCTAAACAATTTCCAGGTCCCATGTTTTCATATGCCTACAGTATCGTGGGCATGGACACACTATTTATGAACATAATGAATTGCGTAGCTGGAAATGTGACGCTTATACAAGGAGCTTTTCTAACATTACGCGAAAGATCTGTTGGCAAACCTATAAATATTTACGAAACTATTTACGAGAATAAAGCCGATATGGATGCAATGAGAATGGAAATGAGAAAAGTAATAAAGCATTTGCAAACTACTTTCGGGTAAGAAATGCAACAAGTATAAAATTAAGAAAGTTGCGTTTTGTTTTTTTAGGGTTTGTGATAAATTAGAAAACGTTTATCGTTACGTGACCCTTTGTCAGGTTACTGCTACTCTATTTATTTTGTGTACCTGTTTGTATTTGGTTTCTATTGTAAGTTTGCAAGTTTTTTTAAGTTTTAGATTAATATTTGCTGTTTTAGGCACCACCTTTAAGTAAACAATTTATTGTCGAATGCGTTTATATGGCTGCAATGTTTTTTCAATTATTCTTGTATTGCTGGTTTGGAAATGAAGCAACTCTAAAGGTAGGTAGGTACCTAATTGCTATATTTTTACAGTAAACTGTGGAATATGATTCCAACTATTCAATAACAACTTGAATTACCTGAAAAACAGTCGATAGAAGGAAATATGAATAAGAATTGCTAGCCTCGTCTGTTTTATTCCTACATAAACAGATCCCTTGTTTCAAGACTTACACATTTCTCACTTAGGGACCCCTGACTGCACCCTTTATGATGAGGAATAGGTTGCCAATTTGTTTGCCAAACAGTTTCAGAGTGTTTTCACAAGGGAAGGTTTAAGTCATATGCCCACTTTGGATTCTGTTACATTCTGTACTTTTTACACCTGAGAAATTGGAGACTGCACTCAAATCAGTGAAGCCAGATTCTAGTGCAGAAGAAGATGATATCCCTGCCATTTTCCTGAACAAGTGTGCTGCAGTTTTGTCACATAACCTTTCATCCATGATGAACAATGTTCTTAGGCAGAGCAAACTACTAAGGGAATAGAACAATGCACTTGTAATCCTATTTACAAGAAAAGCAACAAACACCTACCTACCTACCTGAAAACTAGAGGCCTATTAGGTCAGAAGCACTCTTTGCAAATGCATGGAGGAACTCGTGGTATCTGAGATGACTTCATTTTTGCTCGGAAATGGAATCATTTCACCTTCCCAACACGGGTTCCTTCCTGGGAGGTCCACTTTCACGAACCTGCTGCAAAAGTTTGTTGATTTTACCAGGATTTTGAAACGGCTTTTGACAAGGTAAGTACCATTTGGGCGGCTTCTTCATAAACTCCATCCCTATATAGTAAAAGAGAACTTCTATTCAACCTAATCCAAGATATTCTGCAGGATCGACAGTTCTGTGTGAAGATAGGGTCCAAGAAGTCAAATTATTCCTGTGAAGTTTCTAGTGGAGTCCCCTAAGGCTGAGTCCAGCGATCACTCGAACTAGGACGCCAGAAAATCTCGAAATATCAGCTGCTAAAATCTCTCCCAAAGCTTCCATATTTGTTCGCAAGCTCTCCAACAATGTCACCAAGGAAAACTTGCTGCTATACCTACAAAATACTTTTGCAAATGATCAAGAATACACTCTGGAGGAAATCAATGCAAAGTCAGAAGACTACAAAGGCTTCAAATCGATCCTTTCGTCAAAATACTAGATTCGCCTCCGCTCGGGGGCCAAACAGGGGATTCTCAGCACGAGGCCCAAAAGCATATACTGAGGGAAACCACTTATTTAAAATATTATTTCTTTGAATTTTAACTTAAAAAAAAAAAAAACGTTTACTGAATAAAAGTAAATGTTGCAACCATGTATGCGCCGTACAAGTTTATAGGAACGAGACGCGCTTCAACGAGAAAGCGTACTGAAAGAGTAGGTACCGAACGGGAGGTAGAGATGAAGCGATTAGGCATTAGACTAGAGACCAAGCTGGACTGGTCCCTTAGACGCGTGTCTGTAATTATTCATTGTTCAATTTTTATTTTTATTTTGCATTAAATTGATTGTTCAATCCAATTTGTTATTAGTATGTGTGTCAAGGAGCAATCACAGGTCAGTTGAATAATGGTTATTTTGTGAGTTCAATTTTTTTATACTAGTATAATTTTTTTCATTTTTTATGTTTTTTTGTTTGTTAACATTTTTTTTTTTAATAACATGTGCACTGTTCATGTATTTAACAAAAATCGTTTCATGCTGTAAACAACACCGATAAAGAGTAAATTAAAAACTAGAAAAATTATGTGCTGTCTCTTTGTGCTAGAATTTAGATTTTTGGATTTAGAGCGTGTTTTAGGGCCTTGTTGAATTTACTAACATTTTCCTACCCTGACGAGAGAATATCCTAACAAATTGAAATAATCAATCTAGAGATATTGGCTCAAAAACAACTATAACTGAGTAGCTTCCCGTATGGGACCTCAGTACCTGCTGGGAAACTGGCTAACCAACAAAAAAAACTCTTCAGTATTGAATATAGGTAGTGTTGATTGAATGTTGTGTGTGCAATCAAAATTTTAGCACAAAGACAAAGGATGGTACCTAATTTAAACTTTTATTGACTTAAAATATCGATTATTGACTTACAATTATTATTAAAATTACACAGTATGTTTCGATTTTTGAGGAATGTTAGATCGAGGGTTTCTCTGCCGTGCTCTTTCCACTCGTTAGTTCCAGGATGAGAACGGTACGATTTACTTTAATAAAAAAGTAGACGTTTCACAAATTTTTCGTTTCTTTTATATATCACAACTTTCTTTAAATTTCCCAAATATTTGCAATGTCGGGCGCATGTCCAGTAAGTAAAATTGAGTAAGTTTCCACAACGTAGGTCCTATTGGTTTTTCATTTCGTTTTTCAGAAGATTTGTTGTTTAAAGGTAATAAAAATCCTCATCATTCAGTCTTACTGAACGAATCCGGGTATGTTATACTACAATACAAAGTTCAGTAACTCCGATAGCGCAAACAACGTCATTTGAACAGCTTTGGGTACACTGCAAGCGTCAAACCAAGGACTTAATTATAGGGGCCGTCTATATTACTCCGAACTCGGCATCAGAACATTACAAGTCCTTTTGTGATACTTGTGAATCACTTAAACAGAGATACGCCAGTGCTTCCTTCATAATTTTTGGAGACTTCAACCTGCCACGTCTTAAATGACCCACAGTGATAGCGAAACGGCTCTTGTCGATCGAATGAGCCTCTTAGAACACGACCAGCTTAACAGTGTAAGGAACTCTCATAACAGGCAACTTGACCTGATATTTGCTGACTTACTGGACAATGCTAATGTGTCTAAAAGTGACTTTCCGCTCACAAATGAAATGTTGTAGATATACACCCTCCACTGGAACTTACATTCAAAATCCAATTTACTCCCACGCTAAAATCTGATGAAAAATTGTCAGTCTTTCAGTTTGGACGAGCCGATTTCCAATCACTGAATGCGTTTTACAATGACTACAACTGGGAGTTCTTGAACCTAACAGGAGACAGCATCAATGTAAAACTCAATAAATCCTATGATGCTATCTTTCAAGGCATCGATCTATTTGTACCGTACTCAAGAAGCGCATGAGATTAGACAAATATCCCAAATGTTTCAACTCGCACCTCAGGAACCTCATAAAATTAAAAAACCGCCTTTATAAGAAATACCGGAAATCCCGGTCAACTCCAGATTATCAATCCTACTCTGAAGCGTGGAGGGAGGTTAAATACCATACAGAAATGTCTTACCTTCTGCATATTACAAAAATAGAGCACATGATTCCTGGCAATATTACCTAAACACTTCTGGCTTTATGTTAAATCACTTAATAGAAACTACGGTCAGTCTACCTTCTGAAATGCTCGTTAATGGATCTTCTTCCACCAATCCTACTCAAATAGCAAATTTTTTTGCCGAACACTTTAAAAGCTGCTACTCAGATCATAGCTCATCAGTAACGGCTAACGAGCAACACTCCGTGCCGTTTGGAGGGCACTTAGCAGACCACACTTTTACCGCCCAAGCAATCAATGCAAAAATAAGCGAACTGGATGCATCCAAGTGTGCCGGCCCTGACGGCCTTCCTCTAAATTTCTCGGGCCTCTCTGCAAGATATGTCAAATTATTCAAATGTCATTCAACTCAGGCCTTGTGCCGGACCGATGGAAAATGTCTACTCTAACCCCAATTCACAAATCGGGTGACAAAAGGGATGTTAGGAACTACCGAGGGATCTCTGTTCTATGACTCCTACCTAAAATAATGGAATCCATCCTGACAGACGACATCAGCCAAACCTACAAAAATTACATATCAATCCATCAACATGGATTTTGCAAGAACCGTTCTACAGCTACAAATTTAGCTTGCTTCCAACAATTCCTAATCTCCGCAACGGAAGCTGGAAAACAAGTGGACGTCATCTACACAGACTTAGCCAAAGCTTTTGACAGTGTGTCTCACTCCATCCTACTGAAGAAACTGCAAGATATTGGTTTCAGTAATCGAATTTTCCAATGGACTGCTTCCTACTTACAGGATATAGGCGACAAAGGATCAGAGTCTGTGGAGCATAGTCTGATAGCATCGAAATCACATCAGGGGTCGTTCAGGGCTCACACATTGGTCTGGTCCTATTTCTACTGTTCATCAATGACGCAGTGGGTCACTTTAAACATGCTCATTGCCTTCTGTACGCTGACGACTTGAAAATATTTTGTATTGACGGTACGCACCCAAACAACACAGACATTCCAAACTGAACTCAATCAATTTGCAGGATGGTGTGAAATAAACCACCTTCATCTTAATGCTGGGAAGTGTAAACATATGTCATTTTACCGAATCCAAAATCCTGTTACCACGGTTTACAGAATAAATAACACAGAGCCAGAAACCGTCAACACAATAAAGGATCTAGGTGTAATCTTTGATAAAACACTGACTTTCAATAATCACATCGACTTTGTTACCACCAAAGCATTCCGACTATTAGGCTTCATAAAGTGGAACACCAAAAGACATTGATGACGTGAAAGCGATAAAATGCCTGTACAACTGCCTGGTCAGATCCTTGCTAGAATATTGCAGCATTGTTTGGAGCCCAAGCTACAATATCCATGTCAACCGCATTGAAAGGGTCCAAAGTAAATTTGCAAAATATTCACTGTTCAAGTTAAACTTTCCATATACTTAGACAATTGAACACTAGATTTGCACTTTGTGGAATGAAAAGTTTAGAAACTCGTAGGAGAAACTCCCTGATAGTGTTTCTCTAAAAACTCCTCAACAATTTGATAGACTGCCCGGCACGCATTTTTGTATCGAGCGTCCAGCAACCCGACCTCGGCACGTATCAAGCGCACGGTATTACGAAAATCACTCGGACTACCGTATGCTCGATACTCGCGACTCGCGCCTACAGTCTCGAATATCTTTTTGAGTTTTCCTGGCTCCTCACCATCAAGCTACTTGATAATATGTATTAGTTTAAGTAGCAAAAAACTTAGATTAATAAGATTTTGCTATTTGCCTAGTTTGATGCTGTCTCTAACAAACTATCCCAAACTAACCCTAAGGCTGTCCTTACCTTAACCTTTTGCTCAGCTCCAATTTGGGTTAGTTTTGGTTAGTTTTGTTACTTAGAGACAGCATCATAATAGTAGATTATACCACGAGTCAATAATGATAGCTATTATTCCCGAGGATTATTACGAACTGAGCCGCGTTAGCGGCGAGGGAGTAACATTCCGAGGGAATAATAGCCATTATTGCGAGTAGTATACTCTACTTTATTTACGACAAATTAATTTATTTGAGATTTTCAATGAACAAATTTCATCCGTCTCATAATTTTCAATACAAATCCACAAGCACTACAGGTTTGACACTGACACTTTTGTGGAATAATGACCATTAATCCCGCTACTCGTCATTAATCCCTGGAGGAATAACATATGTCATTATACTGCCAAAATCACAAATATAATACGCACATTATACATTAGTCGTAAATAAATAATTATTTACATCTGCCTGAATCTAATCTCCGCATTTGTCAAATAACGATTGCGGGTATACAAATCCCTTAGTAAATAGCAAAAATCTTGTTAATTTTTACCTGCTTTAAAAATTCGATTTTTAAATCGTTCTAACATATTTCAAAAAATAGGCGTTTTTTTTGGAGAAAAAAGTATACAGATGATAATGTCATTGGAAGAATGGCTAACACAATAATTCAAAAATGTTTTCGAAAAAATTATATCTCGCCATGGTATTCTATTCATGGTAAGGTTATGTAGATAAAACATAATTTTGCTCTTACTTATTCCCTTACCTCGACTTCCTGCTTAGTCTTGAAATTAGTTCGTATTTCGCTGGAATCGACAATGTGGTACATATAATTTTCTGGCCAGTGCATAATAAATGATAAACAATTAAAAAAAAAAAAACTGAATTGTTGGACGCCGATCCATAATTTCGCAGAAGACTAGTATCAAGCGTACGGTAGCTTGACAATCGATCGGGAAATCAGACGCTCGTTATGAGACAGGCCTCGGTTAATACGACGTTACCCGAATGCGGTATACTGGGCGCTCGATACAAAAATGCGCCCGGCACTACTAGAACAAGTAGGATTTCTAGTCCCATCTCTAAAGCTGCGGCCGCAGTGCGAGCGGTTTACCTGGAGGGTAGTGGGTAGCGAAGCGCCAAGCGACCCTCCAAGTAACCCACTATAGACCGTCAGATAGTGACATATTTAGGTGCCCCATTTTCGCATACAAGCCTCGAAGAGGGTTGAAAAGTACATCGATTTTGAGTAGGATGAAGGTATTTTTACGAGTGGTTCCTGGGGATAACGTATGGAAAATTCGATTTTCCCTAACAGAAATGGAATGGAAGACGTCCTAGTGCCCATATTTTCTCGCAAGCCGTGTTCACCAAAAAATAAGGGCGTAATCTTGTAAGGAAAAATCGAGATTTTGGGCGATTATTCCAAACAAGTCCATCGAAAGGATGAAAATCTACAACGTCGGTAGCAAGAAAACATATTGGCTTGAGTGTCGCAAATGGAATATTACATTTTAAGGTAACATAAGTAAAATCGAATTTTCCATATGTTATCCCCAGGAGCCACTGGTAAAAATACCTTCATCCTACTCAAAATCAATGTACTTTTCAACTCTCTTCGAGGCTTCTATGCGAAAATGGGGCACCTAAATCTGTCACTATCTGACGGTCTACTAGCGTGTTTCCGAAACAAGTGATTAAACCGAATCATTCGCACTGCGATTCCCCTCCACCTTAACCAGCCTAACGGCCAATAAAGCACACCACCTGGCAATCAGCCGTGTTTGATATTTTCAGTCAGGCGCAAGGCATAATCGGCATGGAAGAACAATTAATTTCGGCTGTTTGTAAATGGAAAGCTATAATATGGGACCCAGCAGACGAATTAAGGAATACTCATACGTGCAAAATCAAAGAATTTTTAAGGGGAATTTCACATCTTGTAAACTCGCAAAAATTTACCATCATAGTCTCTGTGAAAGTTATACTCATGCACACACATCTTCTTATTTCCTAGATTTACATATTTTAGATAAAAACTGTCACAGAGGAGAAGCCTTTTGGCAAAGTTTGAAAGAGGCATCTTGAGCACCCGAAACTACAATAGTTTTATAGTGAACTTGATTTGGATTGGTATATATATTTCCCCCGCGACGAGTGCGGCCAAGGTATATCTACCCTCTTACCATTAACCTCCACCATCTTCCACCAAGCTCCCTACTACCCTCCTGCAGTGCGGCTTCGGGTTTAAGAACTAAACAGAGGCTACTATTCTATCAACCAAGGCACAGAACAAATTATGGGCAGAGTGCAATTGTTACTAGACTAGTAACAAACTACAACATACACTTTAGCGATATAGACATTTTCAAGATCACTACCTTAATTAAAAAAAGCCAAATTTCCTAATTTAATCTAGTGTTACTTTCTACCTTACTTTTTACCTTTATTTCGTGAGTTATGTATATACCATTGTTTTTATTTTAGTTTCTCATTTTTATGTTTTGTATTTGTGTTTATATTTTGTATTTTATATTTGTATTCTATTAGGTACTGTAACAAATCGCCCCAAGTACACTATGTAATTTAGTTAGATGGTAAATGGCGAGCGGCACATTGATGGTGTTTATATACTTGGAGCTTGCTATCTAAAATCTGTGGAAGAGGGTCTATTTGCAAGAGAGAGAAACAAACTAAGGAGGTGCACTAAATTATATTTTATTTCACATAAAACTCAAAAATCAATTAGCCAAATATCTCCCAATACTTTACATCCTTCTTTAAGTCTGTAAAATTAATACTTCTCATCCGTTCTATATTGTTATTATACGGACCACTGAAATATGCCTACTTAATACGAAACGCCCTATTCATACTATTTCTCAAAATAATATTTCTATTTATTTCACTACATCCGAATCATTCCTAATAACTACCCTTCACCTAGTCAAACAATTCCCTAAAATCTCCAAGTCCTTTACTTATGAAAACCCAAAATAATTACCTATTTGTTTAACAACTAATTTATTCTCATAAAATCTTACAATAACCTCTACTTGCAAAACAAACTCCCCAATTCAAAATTCATTTCATGGACAATAAATTCTTTTAACGGCTTTCCCATATTCTAAGACAATTCTATTTCATGAACAAGTTTAATTTACGAAACATCCTATTTCCTTTTAATTAGTTTATTTAATCAGACAAATTCTAATATAAGTTTCCTTTTAACTAGTTTCCAATATTTTAAGAAAACAATTCTATTATGTCATCAAATTTCTTTTTAAAATTTCCTATTGCAGTTAATAGTTTCTTAGAACAAATTCTATTTTCGGATTCCTATGCCTAGCTAATAAATCCAACTGTTTAATTCATAATTTCCAACTCAAAATTGAATATTGTTAAATGCATTGTAAGTACTCTTCATATTTTTGTTGCACATTTAAATGTCATTATATCTGAAGGTAATTAAAGTTATGCGATAATGTTTCCTTCATAAAACACTCAAGTTATTAATTTCGTTGTAATAAAGTTCCACCGTTAAATTAAAAATCAAAAGTTTTCTAGTAAAATTTCACACAAAGTCATGTTCATCAAAATAAATCTTGTCACTATAAAGTACTTACATTTTGTCCATAAAACACACGTAAAATTATTTAATTAACCACTCAAAATATTTAGCTTCATGCACATAATTGATTGAACGAAATTTCAACTGTTATTACTTTCTCGATTTTCCGTAAATTTTCTAAGTTAATTTATACCCGAGGCCATAAGCCATAAAAGAAACTTTTCGCGAACCTGGACAGACTTTAACTCAAATGGACGACTCAACTGTTTTCTGGCAACTGTTTACTGGGAACTATCTTCAGATCACTGGGAACTATCTTCCGCGAGTTTTATATCAAATCGCTCTCCCCACAAAATTATTATTAAATTTCCCCCAAATCGTCAATATAGGCGGTCGTTAACTTAGGAATCCGAATTTCATTGGACGGCCTCATTGTTATTAAAAGAATGATGCAATTTCCTTGAATATTATATCATTTTTGTAGCCCAAAAATCGACTAATTATGTCGCAATTATCTGATTTATTGAGGTCAAGACGTTTTGGGTTCAAGAATGTGAGGGCAACACAAAGAAAGCCGACACACGTGTGTCATAATTCATTCGATTTAATTTAGATGATAACATCCGGATGTCGTAATACGTTTTGCGTTAATTGGTTTTATTTTTAATTTATCGACACAGATTTAAAAATACCGGAATTAAATTTTGATTATTTGATAAAATTTTAATTTTACAGTAAAGACTTTGTAATTATCGGGTCAAATTTCTGGATCATCACATCCCTCCGCCCTTTAAAACCGAAATTATATTGAATAAGATAATTTCGGACAATTCTTATTCAATTGTCCCATCAAAGTATCGAATTTCACCATAAATTAGGTGCCTGCCTTGTAAAATGAGATTCGGTCGGTGAACCCTCTGTGAGTTATGGGTTACTTTTCTCAATTTCAAAAATTTCACGATAATATTATCCGCGTATTTATCCGATCGTTCAACCTAAATTATGTACGTGCTTTTCCTATCCTAAACTTCACATTAAAAATATCTGTTATATTTCAAAATTTTACTAAAACAACAAAAGTAATACGAAATTAACTTTTCCTGTGTAATTTCGCAACGTCATGAACAAAATAATTATTAAAGATTAATTATAAATCTTTACTCAACACTGGATAAGTTTTTTTTTTTTTTTTTTTTCCTCGCATCAAAAATTTTCCTTAATTTTCTTCATTAATACAATTTTCATTTAATATTTTCCTTCAAAATTGTTGATGCTAGAACGACACAAAACAAATTTCAATCTTACAAGATAATTATCCTTGCTTGTAGCAAAGTTTACTTGAAGCGCTGGTTACTCATTAGGCCTATATCGATTGGACCTATATTGCGGCCTTCCACTACGACTCATTGGTTGGTGGCCTGTAGTGTCGCTGTCAATCTCACAGTAGTAGGTATCATAGCTAGGATAGCTACGATCTGGATGCTGATGCTGCTCAAGGGTGGTCTCGCTGGTTTGCTAGTTACACGTTACACTTACACCCTTTTTGACTTTTCACTTTTCACATCACTTCCTTCGTGGTTACTGGCTCTGGTTGGCTACTGCTACCAAGGTCTTCGTGTTTGCTCCTACTGGCTCATCGGAGTTTTACTAGGACAACACTGTCCAAATTTTCCATTTCAACATGGATACGTAGTGGCGGAACGAATTCGTCGTTCTCTTGGTACCTGTTATTTTCTGATGGCATGTTTCTAGTGTCTAACAAATCTTATACAATTATTTCCCTAATCACCTAAATTACGCCTTTAAATCAATGAATTCTTACATTCGATTCTAATTTTCTTATTCTTAAATTTTTATAGCTAACATCCTTCCTTATGTAATCTAAATTTTTCTCAATTCCTAGTTAGTTATACATAGATTAGACATACTCGGATTTTTCTACATTTTACAGCTTTTTCATTACATAATCCTTAAATCTAGCGGGCCATTTTATGTCCCGTGTCCTCGTACTTCTTCGTACTTCCGGTTCGTGTTCCTCGACCTCTTCTTCTTCCTCTTCCTCTTCATCTTCGGAATTTAACTCATTTTCTTGATTTATTACTTCTTCCATTTCTCTATGCCTGACGGGTAATTCTTGTCCCCGTGCTAAAAATTCATCTTCTTCTTGCGCCCTCATTTCCTCATTGACGCCATTATTTTCATTTTGATCGATGATTTCCTCAATCTCGTCTCTTGTCATTTCCCTATGGATTAGTGGAAATTCTATAATATCTTCTCCTCTAGGTAGAACCTCATTGTCCTCCTCTTCATCGGATTCACTATCTCCGTTATCTGGTGTAGGATTTATCATTCTATCCTCCAACCCTTTACATGGTTTGAGCCTTTCAGCATGTAAAATCTGCTCTTTCTTCCCATGCAACTCCTTTATTTTAAAGGTAACCGGTCCTAGCTGTTGAGTAATTCGACTCGGTCCTGACCATTTACAACGGAATTTTGGTGCTAAATTCCTCCCTGGTAAAACTGGATTCTTCACATAAACTAAATCCCCGACTTGGAATTCTTTCCTAGTCCGTTTTGCATTGTGTTTATCGCATCTTTTTTCAATAGAAGCCTCTATGTTCCTCTGAGCTAACTCGTGGGCGGTCTGCATTCTGGTAACTAACTCTGTAGCATAGTTTTCGTCTATGTCGTATTTTACCGGCCCATGTGGCATCATTAGATGTACTGGAAGCTCCATATCTCTCCCGAACATTAAAAAGAATGGAGATTCTTGCGTCGCCTCATGCGGCAAATTCCTATACGCTAGAAGACAAAAGGGTAGCACTTCATCCCAACTATCATGGTGATCATCGACGTAATGACTTATCATCGTTTTTATGGTTTTGTGAAAACGTTCTATTATTCCATTGGCACTTGGGTGGTATGGTGTAGTCTTTAACTTTTTAATTCCAAGAATAGTGCAAATTTCAGTAAAGAGTTTACTGAGAAACTGCGTTCCACAATCGGTTAGTATTTCTCGTGGAACTCCGAAACGACATATAATCTTATCGACGAAAGCTTTTGCAACCGTTTCCGCCTTGATGTCTGGTATTGGAATGCACTCTGGATATCTCGTCAAATAATCTATACAGGTCAACATGTATCGATTTCCATTATTGGTTTTATTTAATGGTCCTACTATATCCATACTTATACGTCCCCACGGACTTTTTGGTACAAAGTTGTGTTGCCAAGTCACTGGTGGTTGGTAATTGGTCTTGTGTAAACTACATGATTTACATTTCTCCACGAAGTCCTTAACGTCTTTACCTATAGATGTCCAATAGAAATCCTTTTCTATTATTTCTTTTGTCTTCTTCTGACCAGGGTGTCCTGAATAAATTGCGTTGTGATAAATCCGCAAAATTTCTGGAATTATCTTCTTAGGAGCTAGTATTCTGTCAGTTCGCTGCCACTCTTCTCTTTGTTTATAGATAATACCGTCGTCAATAAAATACGGGGAATTCTCATTATCCAAAATTCGGTCTATCGACTCATCTTCCTGTTGCAATTTCTGTATTTCTTCTTTTGTCCAAATTGCAGATGATAGGTGAGATCCCGCTAATTTTTCGATGGTCTCTTGTATATTGGGTAATGGGAAATAATCAGTTTTTGTTATGGTATTTAATTCCCGATAATCTATGACAAGCCTATACTGGATGTCTTCTCCAGGGTGTCTCTTCTTTTCTATAAGGATTGCAGGAAAACTCCATGGTGACTCACTTTCTACGATTACTCCGTCATCAAGTAATTTCTGGATTTCTTGCTTCATAACCTCTTGTCGATGATATGGTACTCTATATGGTCTCTTTATGATTGGCTGCACATCCTCTGTAATAATTCTATGTACGACCTCTGTTGTACAACTTAGTTTATCTTCTGGTGCTTTAAACACGTCAATAAACTCAAGAACAAGCTGCTTGAGTCTTTGTTCTTCACTCGATTTGGGATTGTCTAAATTTAACTTCTCCAAAATTTCCTTGACTCCCTTCTGGTCAATACTCCTTATTTGCAGAGTTTCTTCCTTCTTCTTGGCTTGCTCAATTTCCGCTTCGTATGCTCTTGCGATTACAGATCTACTTCTTAGAGTTAATTCTTTCTCTGTTATATTCAATAACCTTACTGGGACTACACTGTCCTTCTTACACAAAACACGTGCCACTAGCAATCCTGACAGGGCTTCCTCACATTGTTCGATAACTATGTGCTGAGCCTTAACCCTTGAAGCTCTGCGTAGAGTTGCTTGACACACTACTTGACTCATCGGTGGTATCATCACCTCCTCTCTCAGAGTCACCAGAAAACCATCTTGGTTTCTGAATCTCACGTCCTTCACTGGACCTTCATTAGAATTCCTTTCTAATGGACCCTCAAAATTCCTTCGGAATTTCCCTGGAAGTTCACTGCCCTTCCTCTCCAAAACTGGTGCTACTGGCCAGCCTGTCGAAACTTCATCACATTGTTTAATGTGTTGAGCCTTAGCCCTTGAAGTTCCGCGTAGGGTTCCATGGCACACTTCATCAATCATCGGCGGTTTAATAACCTTCTCTCCCAGAGACGCCGGAAAACCTTCACCCAATAAAATCTCGTCCCTCACTGGACCTTCATTAGAGTTTTTATCTAATGGAAACAACAAAATCTCGTCCTTCACTGGACCTTCATTAAAGTTTTTCTCTAAGGGAAACAACAAAATCTCGTCCTTCACTGGACCTTCATTAAAGTTTTTCTCTAATGGAAACAACAAAATCTCGTCCTTCACTGGACCTCTAATAACTTCCTCCTGTCGAAGTGGAATGGATCTATGGATTTCTCTGGAACTGGCCGGGTTCCTTGATGATGTCAGACTTCTCCCTTTTGAATTACCACGTTGTTGATTGGTTGTAGTTATCGAGCGGGTACCAACCGCTACCAAACTACGATCCTCCGTTATTGGTACTAACGTCAGATCCTTCTTCATAAAATCTGTCACACCCCTCAATTTTTTCTCTTTTTCAGTTTCTGTTTCAACTTCTAGATAATTTTTTACTTTATTACCATTTCCATTCCTCTCCAAATTTTTCACATAAGTTTTCAGCTCATCGAGCTCCATTTCCAAGTTTCTAACTTTGTTCATCAACTCTTTTTCTCCTTTCTGTATCGCATACTCAGCATCAATATTCTCATCATACATTTGGATTTGCTTCTCAAAAGCGTACATACAGTTGTTCTGCCAATCTACTTTAATACCATATTGGCGCAGAAAATCTATTCCCAATAGTAAATCTGCCCTTAACGAATCTATATTCACCCCAATAAAATTGTGTCTCACAACGATGTCTCCTTCGAACACCACAGGTATATTTGCCATACCTCTTACAGGAATTTTATTGTCCTGTATATCCACCAAATTTACATCACATTTTTCTTTCTTGAACCCCTTGGCAATCTCGGGCTTAACTAGGGATACTACAGCTCCAGAATCTATTAAGGCTAGGTACGACTTATCATTAACCCTAATCCTTACTACATTACAACTTTCTGGGGTTCTCACTTTGGAGCATGTATATATCCCTACCCATTTCTCTTCATTTAATCCCAACTTGCCTCGTTGGCAGCCACGTCTCGGGGTTGATAGGGGGCTGCGTGCGAGTTTAAATTCTGCCTATTTCCCGTTTGCTGGGAAAAAGCGCCGACTTCCGAGCGGCAATTCTTAGCAAAATGCCCTTCCTTGTGGCATCTGAAACAAACAAGCGTACCTCTGTTACCTTGTCTGTTCACGTCCTTTAGTTTTGGACAATTTGGTCTTACGTGACCTTCCTGGTTGCAATTGTAGCACACCATTTTTCTAGCTTGTGGCGTTTCTCGGTTCCAACGGTTCTGACGGCTTGGGCCTGCTGTCTTCTTTTTATTCATAATTCCGCGACATTCGCGACTGTGTGGCTTCAGAAAATTTTCGATCGATTCTTCCCTCTCAGCTATTTCTAATGCTTCGTCCAAGGTTGCTGGATTTCCTGAGAGTACACGTTGTTTAATCGGCATCAATAATCCTAGGGTAAATTGAGTAGCAATGTCCCCGAGCAATTTCTCTTCCAGCAATTTATCTGTTGCTGGATTTCCGGTGAGTGTAGCGGTCCGGTGCCCCAATACCTTTAATCTAGTAAGGTACTGTCTACAAGCTTCACCTGTTCGTTGCTTGCATTCAATGAACTGCTTCATAGCGGTTCCCTTCACATAATGCCTGCCAAATTGAGTTTTTAAACTGTCCTTGAGTAGAGCCCAGCTTGTTGTGGTCTTCAGGGTTGGCTCTGACTCTATGTACTGCTTGGCTCGATATCTCAGTTTCAATCGAGCTACTGAAATTTTCTGTGTGTCTGTCCAGTCAGCTAAAATACTGGTTTCTTCTAGGACATTTAAAAATTCTTCAGCACTAGTAGTTCCATCATAGGTAGGTATGGAATCTAATCCTATAAAAAGGTTAGGCATGGTGGTGTTGAATTGTGGTACGGGGCTCGAAGGGTTGGACATTTTTGACGTCGCTTGATTAATCTCAACTCAAATTTAACTAAAAAATTTACAGTTTCTCTCAATTCAAAAATTATTTTTAGCCCTACCGATGCTTTCACAATACAATTAAAATAACCTCTTAGTTGCTCTCAATGTACAAATAATAGACAACCCCACACCTGACACCAATGTAACAAATCGCCCCAAGTACACTATGTAATTTAGTTAGATGGTAAATGGCGAGCGGCACATTGATGGTGTTTATATACTTGGAGCTTGCTATCTAAAATCTGTGGAAGAGGGTCTATTTGCAAGAGAGAGAAACAAACTAAGGAGGTGCACTAAATTATATTTTATTTCACATAAAACTCAAAAATCATTTAGCCAAATATCTCCCAATACTTTACATCCTTCTTTAAGTCTGTAAAATTAATACTTCTCATCCGTTCTATATTGTTATTATACGGACCACTGAAATATGCCTACTTAATACGAAACGCCCTATTCATACTATTTCTCAAAATAATATTTCTATTTATTTCACTACATCCGAATCATTCCTAATAACTACCCTTCACCTAGTCAAACAATTCCCTAAAATCTCCAAGTCCTTTACTTATGAAAACCCAAAATAATTACCTATTTGTTTAACAACTAATTTATTCTCATAAAATCTTACAATAACCTCTACTTGCAAAACAAACTCCCCAATTCAAAATTCATTTCATGGACAATAAATTCTTTTAACGGCTTTCCCATATTCTAAGACAATTCTATTTCATGAACAAGTTTAATTTACGAAACATCCTATTTCCTTTTAATTAGTTTATTTAATCAGACAAATTCTAATATAAGTTTCCTTTTAACTAGTTTCCAATATTTTAAGAAAACAATTCTATTATGTCATCAAATTTCTTTTTAAAATTTCCTATTGCAGTTAATAGTTTCTTAGAACAAATTCTATTTTCGGATTCCTATGCCTAGCTAATAAATCCAACTGTTTAATTCATAATTTCCAACTCAAAATTGAATATTGTTAAATGCATTGTAAGTACTCTTCATATTTTTGTTGCACATTTAAATGTCATTATATCTGAAGGTAATTAAAGTTATGCGATAATGTTTCCTTCATAAAACACTCAAGTTATTAATTTCGTTGTAATAAAGTTCCACCGTTAAATTAAAAATCAAAAGTTTTCTAGTAAAATTTCACACAAAGTCATGTTCATCAAAATAAATCTTGTCACTATAAAGTACTTACATTTTGTCCATAAAACACACGTAAAATTATTTAATTAACCACTCAAAATATTTAGCTTCATGCACATAATTGATTGAACGAAATTTCAACTGTTATTACTTTCTCGATTTTCCGTAAATTTTCTAAGTTAATTTATACCCGAGGCCATAAGCCATAAAAGAAACTTTTCGCGAACCTGGACAGACTTTAACTCAAATGGACGACTCAACTGTTTTCTGGCAACTGTTTACTGGGAACTATCTTCAGATCACTGGGAACTATCTTCCGCGAGTTTTATATCAAATCGCTCTCCCCACAAAATTATTATTAAATTTCCCCCAAATCGTCAATATAGGCGGTCGTTAACTTAGGAATCCGAATTTCATTGGACGGCCTCATTGTTATTAAAAGAATGATGCAATTTCCTTGAATATTATATCATTTTTGTAGCCCAAAAATCGACTAATTATGTCGCAATTATCTGATTTATTGAGGTCAAGACGTTTTGGGTTCAAGAATGTGAGGGCAACACAAAGAAAGCCGACACACGTGTGTCATAATTCATTCGATTTAATTTAGATGATAACATCCGGATGTCGTAATACGTTTTGCGTTAATTGGTTTTATTTTTAATTTATCGACACAGATTTAAAAATACCGGAATTAAATTTTGATTATTTGATAAAATTTTAATTTTACAGTAAAGACTTTGTAATTATCGGGTCAAATTTCTGGATCATCACAGTACTATTGAAATTGTTCAATTTGTTACATTTTCAGTGTACCATTTAGTTTCTGTAGTGTGCACTTTAAACAGCCTGAATAAATAAATAAATAAATGAAAATTCAGTACCTACCAAAATGTATGGAACTAAAAACCCTCCAAAATGATGAATCACTTGACTCCCCTTCCCATTTAACTCATCCCCTTCAAATTATAATTCACGTGTTTCAGGGCTTTTTTCGAAAATTTTCAACTCCGAGATAATAGAGTGGTAGTTTTTGAAATGAACACCCTGGTATTAGTGATCTGCCAAATGAATTGAGGAGTAAGATGTCGTTATTTGTGGATAATAGGTAGTTATAGTAATCCTGTAACACAGAATGGCCTCCAGGAAGACATAGATGCCATCAAACAGTGGACATTCACCTGACAAATGCCATTGAATTGACTCCAAGTGTTGAATTCTCTACTTAGGCAAAAACAACCCCAGGACGTAATACTCCATTGGGTCTACCCAGGTAGTCTGTGTTGCTGAACAAAGTGATTTAAGAATTTTTGCCATTGAAGACACGTTGGCATCATAAAGAAGTCAAACTCGATCCATCATGTACCTGATTTCCAAGGCATTTAAAGATTCCACCCACACCCCAAATGTTTGTAATGCTGTACAACGCTTAGGTACCTACATAAGACCCATGTTGGAGTATGCCCAAAGCAGATGGAGTCCTTATTATGTTGAGGACATTAAAGCAATTGAAAAAGTCGAGCAACAAGAATTCCCCCAGCTCTTCGTGACCTTCCATATCAACAAAGGCTCAACCTCCCCAGACTTTATGAGAGACGAACGCGAGGGGATGTAGTGGAGACATTCAAAATAATTAGTGCCACTTGTGTGTTTGAGTTTAGTGACAGCCAGCATCTAAGGGGTCATAAGAAGTAAGAAGAGATGTGTCAGGCTTTTGTTTAGAAATTTTTTGTCCAATCGAGTAGTTGATGATTGGAAACGACTCAGTTGGGACACTATAAGTGCATCTTCAGTCAACACGTTTAATAGGGTTGCCAGACCTCCTATTTTTAATATGAGACTCATATATTTTAACTGTTTCTCATATCTCATATTAACATGTTTAATATGAGACCATTTCTCATATATTTTCCTCAAAAAAAAAAAAAGAAACGATGTATCACTACCATACACGTGAAAGGCCGGAGTGTCATGCGTCAGTTATATGACCGTCCGATGGTATGACGGAGCTCCTATTTATTGAAAAATTTTCCGCCGCTTTTTATCTAAATATTTTCAACTTTTTTCCGACGTCGGACAAAGTTAAAATAATTTTAACTCCTTCCGTTTTTGGATCGAACCTTACAAAACGAGTTTAGGTCAGGAATTTGTTTGAATATCAAAAAACTCAAGGTGTCCACGACTTGTTACAAGAAATGAGACTGACGAATCAGGAGGAGTATCTAACTACCCAAAAGAATGTCCAGCAATACATTTCAAAACCTGCTAACAATCATATCTAGTTGTTAAGATGGGAGCTTGGTGGCCATATAGTGGAATGGCATGTACTATTGACAGTTGAGTTGAAGAGGGCGCTTCCGTACTTGGAGCTATTTAAATTTTAGCGCGTAAATGATTGATTGTAATTTTAACCTCAAAAGTTAATTTTGATGTGTGGTTTCAAGACAAGCTGACGCTGACACTTTTAAAAATATTCTCTAAGGCCCACTGAATGCTTTGGAAGATATTTTAACTTATTCATTGTCCATTGTTCATATTGTAGTCATCTTTCCTTCTACTCAATTTAAATGGTTTAAAACTATTGACATTTACCGCCAAAATTTGAAGCACTCCAAGTTCACTCGCGCCCTCTACAACATTTTGAGGAACTTAACTGGATATTTGCTGCCATTGGTACCAAACTCGATACAAATTTTTGAATGCACCTTGTATTGCATCCAACGATTTGACTTTTTTAAGGCCTTTAAGAACTATTTTTTAGTTTTTTTCATCTCCGTAGCTTCAACCCCCTAGCTAGGGGGAGAACAACCCCTCAAATTTGAATAGGGGATAGGGGTCGTGTCATACCTCTTTTCAAAGGTCTCATCAAGTTCTTTATTGCCCTAGAATTTCAAAATCTTGGAAATGGACTATGTTTTAGTAGGAGTAAAAGCGGTACTTACCTCCCTTAATAAAAATACGAGCAGAAATACCTACAGTTTACAATTCTCGTGTACACCTCATTAATAATAATAAGAAAAAACTTCATTTCAAGTATTTTTATTAAGGGAGGTAAGTATCGCTTTTGCTCCCAAACTAATAGTCTATTTCCAATATTTTGACAAGCTGTCATTTCGTTACGTATGAAAATTTTGAGACGAAATTCTAGGGTCATAAAGAACTCGATGAGACCTTTGAAAAGAGATATGACATGACCCCTATCCCCTATTCAAATTTGGGGGGTTGTTCTCCCCCTAGCTAGGGGGTTGAAGCTACGGGGATGAAAAAAACTGAAAAATAGTTTCCCCTCAAATCAAAAATCGACATGTCCGAGCGTTTTTCCAGATTCTTGTCTCAAATCCAATAAATCGGGGCGGACTCTTTTCCCTGGGACACCCTGTATAAGTAGACTCGTTATTTTATTTTTGTCAAGTTCCAGGAATTACCATCCTACATTTTCGAAAGCAACTGGTTCGCCACAGATACACCATTCAAAAAACAAATGATCTTTACTATTATGAGAGCTAGACGTCCTGTTTACTTTACTGCTGGCAAATTTTCACCATTGACTTTACCAACTTTTATGGGGGTAAGCTATTGATACTTCATAGATATGATTTTAACTATATATAACTTATTTTTAGATAATAAAGACATCATATTCAATTTTTGCCCTAATCAAAAATACCTCGTCTTAAGAAAACTGTCAATGACTTGAGTTTAATAGAAGATTTTTCACTCTGCACTGTAACTATTAAAAGTTATCATAATAAGAAGTCATGCGTTTATTTTATCATTTCTCAATTAACTTTTTTCGTCTAACATTTATGGTAAAAGAAGTTTGAACTCCAAAGTCAATTTTTTGCACAGGCTTGGTTCTGATTGTCTGTTTCTTTTTATTAGAATCTGATTGTTTAGAACTGTTGAGGTGTATTCCAGCTGGTGACTTTAAAATCGTATCGGTATCGGTAAGCATTTTTTTCTTCTTCTTCACAAAATGTTTTTTGGTCAACGTTGAAGTATCAACCATTGTAACAACTTTTTCAATGGTATTCTGGCTTTTATTGGCCGTGGAAGTGAGTTTTTCATTCTTCGCCTTTTCGATTGCGTTTTTGATTTTGACTATTGTCGATGGTCTGGTTTTTTTCTGAAATTATAATAAATGTTGAATAAGGAGCAGGAATTATTTGAAGCGTTTACCTGTTTTGGAATGTAAGAAGATTTGTGAAGTAAGTCGCTCAATTCTTTGAGCTCATTTAGTGTTCCTGTTCCTGAAAGTATCGATGGTCTTTTGTCTTTAGGCTGAAATAATGAAAGTAAAGTTTATTTTTAACTTTAAGTCATACTTACCTGTAAAATTATGTCGGATCTTTCGTCAAGAATTGTTCCTTTAAAGCTTTTTACTGCATTTAATTTTAGGCCAAACTAAAATTTAAAAAAAAATTCAATGAAAATTTTAACAAAGAATAAGAAAACAACTTGTTGATTTTTTCCTTCGATACTCTGAGCTGGAAGTAAATCTCTTGAAGGGGCTTTTTGATTTTGATTTACGTCAGAGCTAATCCTACTTTTAAAAGTTGAATTTGGAACAGTGGTACCTGACAAAACTCGTACATTGTTACTTTGCTGACTTTGTTCTCTTTTTTCTTTGAGTTCTTGAAGAAACCGTTCAAAATCCTATAATAAAGGTACCTACTTTCGTATAAATGTTTCCAGAGTTTAGGGATTATTTGTTTCACACAACACAGTAATTTTCATGTCCTACCTTTGCTTCTTTTTTTGCTTGTATGTCGGACAATAATAGTTTTTCTCTAGTGCAAGCAAATTTTTTTCCGCAAATTGAAACCATATTCCAAGGAAAAATGATCATGAGGTGACACTGAAGTTATAAAATGACAACTTACCTACCAGAATGATTAATTCGAATGATATAGGTAAATATAAATCAATGGATTTAACTGCAAAAGAAATCCGTATCAAACTTCAACAATAAAACACGATTTTAAAACATTTTTTTATTAAGTATTTATAATTACACTATTTTAATAAATTATCCAAGCTTCAAGGCAATATAACATATTTCTGCAAATTATTACATTCAGGCTTCTAAAAACCTTTGAAATTGCTCAGAAAATTTTCCTTGAGGATCGTATTTGCCGCTGATCCTTTTCCAATCATCTGGCTGATTTTTAATCAAAAAATTTGCACCCTTTCTAACGAAATCCTTTTGAGAGTTTGTACATTTCACACAGTTGGTACGCAAAGCCTCAGGAAGGTGGGCTAAAAACAGAATATAAAAATTTGCTTTTAATTACAAATTACTTACTTTTTAATTCGCGGCCTTCCGCTGTACACGGTCCTTCGTCCAGTATACACTTAACGTAATTACCAAGTACTCTTTTGTTGCTTAAAATCGTATCAATATTTAAATTGTCATATTTTGTAGTGTACTTTTGCCCATGAACCATATTCAAAACCACAATAACTACTAACACTGCGTAAAGTTTCATTTTGAATGTTACTGAAGGATTTTTCAGTAAGTGGTTTATTTATATAAAGTCGAATTAAAAATGTGCGTTTAGAGGTTGATTTCAAAGGACAAGACATACTTTAGCTATTACATGAGTCAGAGGAATAGCCATTAATAAGTATTTTATATGCATACAAAATACCTTGATCTGCATAAATTGGCAGTTCTAAAAAAAATATATTGGCGGGATTTAAGGTCTGAGAATCGGTTTATACACCATATGACCAATGTTTTTCTCTCAATCTCAATGTTCTAAAGGCTTGAAGGAAAATGTTACAAACTTCAATCCTAAAATGTTCACACTGCTAGCTGAAAAATTCTGATGTTTTGCGTTTTACAAGAAAACTCTGCCTGTTTTTTTTTTTTGAAAGTTTTATTTCATATCTTTTACTAACTTGAACGAACTAACAACCTGAAATGTCAAATCGGAATTTTGAATCATACTTGAGAAAAAGATTGAAACGTAGGTAATGCTTTCCTATAAAGTTTTTTATTTCTATTATTGCTTAAATAAACTATTTTGTAGGTTGAAACATTTCATAATGAGTTTTACATTCGGTGCTTTTATGGATCAGGTAAGCAGTCATCCAATTTATTAAGATCCTCACATGTGGATATGGTGAGAGATTTGAGGCATTGCAGAGCTTTATCATCTAGGAAATCACCAAAAAGCCCCTAAAATGAAGATAATGTATTTAAGTATATAAGAAATTATACTTGATGTTGGCTTATGAAAAATTGTTTAGCTTTCAGTTTGTACCTACATTACAACAAAAAGCATATTGTTTAGAATTCCTTTTACTCCTTACAACTTTTGTATTGTCAAATTCTGTAGCTACTTACCTTAGCTTTCTCAGTGTTGAATTTCCCGTCATCTTTCAAAAAATCAACCGATTCGAATAAGCATCTGAAATAGCAGAAAAGCTCTCGAGAAAGCGGTTTTCCCTCAGCTGCTCTTTTTGCATCCTCCACAGTCAAATTTACCTGTTGAAAGCAGTGTTCCATCTGTCCATTGTTTTTTGATATATTTTTCAAAAACTTTCGATGGGATTTTAGAGGAGCTACAAACTATAAAAACAATATTGATTCGATGGTATAAATATTTGATAACTTGAATAAAGAATGAAGGCTTTCACGGCCGGTCAAATCTGGCAAAAAAGTTTTTTCCGGGCTATAATGCCGTGGTCCATTAGTATTTCTACCTAACGTTTCGTCTACTGCTGCGGTAGACATCTTCAGAGGCGGTGTGGTAGAGGACGAAGCGTTCTCTTCCGTGTTTCTCCGATGAGATGTCATCGAGAGTTAGGTAGAAATACTAATGGACCACGGCATTATAGCCCGGAAAAAACTTTTTTGCCAGATTTGATAACTTACCTGAATTAGGCTCAAAATGCACAAGGATATCGGAAAAAGGACCTTTAAATACATTATCGAATGAGTTTAGTACAAAGCAACCATACCTATACGTGTGATTTCTAAATTTATATGCTAGGGAATGATTAAATTTAATTTAATATCGCATTAGTAGTTAATTTGAGTTAATAATAATTACCTAGGTGTAGGTAAGTACCTTCCTAGTCCTAAGCTATATTATAAAATTTTTACAGCAGGTAAATTAGGTCTTTTGAAATGAGCGAGTAAAACAAATTCCAATGGTTAAAAGAGGCAAATTGAATCATGGGTACCTACATAATGAATAGTTGAGTACATTAGTATGCCAACTATGTAGGAGAGGATATACTTATGTATTCCTAATTATGCTGCTTTTACTGCATCCCTGATTTTACTATCAAGTTTCATGGAATTCACAAGCCAAGTACAAAAAATAGTTGATAACCTGCTCAACTACTGCTAAAAATTACCTACACAAAAATTATCAAGGGGAGAAATACCTTAATAACTGGAGGCAAATATTTGAAAATCAAAGCACTATTGTCTTTGTAATATCAGGAGGTTCCTGAACCTGAAGATTGACCCATAAATTAGGCAACGGAAAAACATTAAAAGCAAGGCTATAGTAATTAAATTGTGGGGACATTCACCTAAAAAATATTTCATTCTTCATTCATTTTATTTATGTAGATATTTATGTTTAAGTGCACTCTACAGAAACAAATTTCTAAATGAAGAATTAAACCTAAATAATGATATGCAAATTAACTCATTAGAAATATAAAGAATACAGCATTTGTTATTATATATGTACAGATTTCTCTTTTTATTACATTCAGAGCGGTACCCTTCGAAAAAATCTATGTGGGAAAAGTCCTGATTGTAGTGACTAAACGCGTCATGATGCAATTTAGACCATAGTTAGTTTTATGCACAGGTTGGAAAAAAAGCTGCTTCAGTCGGGTTCTTTCTTCCAGGAACCAAAAATTCAATTTCTGTCAGAAGTTTGGGCGAGTTGATAATTTTGTGAACAAAAATGAGCCGAGCATTTATGCGTCGATTCTCAAGGCTGGGTAGGTATGCCGCAAAGCTGTAGACCAGTCTCGTACTCAAGGTTCTCGTAAGAAAATCTCAATTTCTAGAGCAGGTATTTGGCAAATTTATTTTGCACTCCTTCTAATGTGGCATACGCAATTTGGAGTCCAAATTGGGCTGCAATATTTGAGAGTGGATCGAATGAGACTGTAATAAAGACAGATAATGGACTCCATATCATATAATAGGTCTCTGGTGTTTTGTTTGATGAAACCTAGAAGTCTTAGAACTTTTTATAAATATGTTTGTCGATGTGTTTGTTTAAAGACATGCCTTTTTTCAAAGGTGACTCTAAGCAGGTTAAGGTATCTGAAGGTGTTGACTGTTTCCAGATTGGCGTTGTTGATGGTGTATGTGGGCAGTATAGGATTTATGGTCTTGTGGAAAATCATGTAGGTACTTCCAAACATTGAGTTTGAGAAGATTTGAATTGCACCAAGCCACCAACCTGTCCAAATCCCGTCCACAACTGCGAAAACCTTCAAGTCGTCAGCGGTTAAAGTAGAGGAATGATTTGAAGCATTGGATGACGTCATTTATGAAAAGAACAAACAGAATCGGTCCGATGATCAAATTGTGCGATCCCTGAGAAACACCGCGGATGGATTTATGAACATGAACTCGTGGGTTAGTTACTGCACCGCACATATCATAACTCTTTGAGTTCTTTCCGTTAAGTATACTATTCCATAAATTTTAAGAAACGTGCACCAAAGCCCATATCTAGAGTTTTTTAGTAACAACTTATGGCACACACTATCAAAGGCCTTTGAAATGTCGTCCCTCTATTTTTCTGATTGCAAAACTTTCGTTAGGAACTATTGGTAGATAGCAAACCGTGCTGTTAGCAATGTACCTAGTTACTAAAGCATGAATACACATCGTCTGTTAGAATGGATTCCATAATTTCAGGAATATGCGATAGTAGAGATATGCCTCCTGTAATTATTATTCACATCAGAGCTATCTCCTTTGTGAATAGGAAAAAGAGTTGAGATTTTCCAATAACTTCTGGGAAAAATGCCATTATCGAAAGAAAGTAGGATAAAATGCTTCAGAAGATCTATAGATGTGCAACAGCCTTTATGGGGAGAGACCATCCGGTCCAGGACTCTTTGAGGCATCGGGATCCAGATTTTTTTCTCTGTATTCCATCAACTGTGAAGATATGATCAAAGAGGTACGTTCCAAAAGGGACTGAGTAGACTTCTTTGATCACAACATCCTTGTGGTCAGAGTAACAATTCTTGAAGTGTGTGGCAAAGAATTCAGCAACAGATATTGTTAAAGTGCATCTGATTTGGCAAGCCTGCATCTCTCTTCAAAGATCCTATAAATGACCAGCAGAAGTGTTTAACATTAATTTGACGGAAATAAATGCTCAGCTTTGATAACATGTAGGTACCTAACAGGTAGCACCTATCACTGATACTTCACGTCTTTCCGGGTTTCAGATTAAGCTTCATAGTTCGTTTGCCGATCATTTTATATGTATTTAACGACGATTTAACTTTTTTAGCTCAGAGTTGAATAATTTGGGATATTTGCCGATTCTGATGCTTTCTTTGGAAACATACTGATTAATTCCTTGCTGTATAACTTCCTACAAACTAGCCACCGCTTTGTTAGTCACTATTACTTAAGCACAGATTCCAGTCAATACTGTTGAAGTACCTAATTATTAAGTTCCGTATAGTTCGCTTGTTCAAATAGGTAAATAGTAGTAGGATCTTCGGCTTTTAGCGTTTGTCTACTTCCGTAAGAGAAACTAAATTCCAAACCCAGATAGCACAAGAGCCTACTAGCAACGTCTTGGGGATATCCGGGTCGGACATTTATAATGTCACGAGTATGTCTTTTGAAAGTCCTTGGGACATACGTAGGATAATATATTTTGTTACAAAACCTTTCATACTGAGTACTTTCAGAAGGAAATCCTGGGGCTGTTTGAACAAAACTCCTACGAACGCTCAAGGAAAACTCCAGGGATGTTAAGAATAGAGCATTCAAGGAGGTCCAGAAAGAACATACATAGGACGTTTAAAGGGAAATTCCCAGTGTTGTCCAAAAACTCTTAGGGATATTCAAATAAGAATTTCCATCAGGGACGTTTGGATGAACATGGGATTTAAAACGAGAGTCCTCAGACCTAGATGGGCTCTGAAACGGTCCTCAGGATATCCAAAATATCTAGATTAGACGTTAGCGGACGTTCTCAGAGTTTCGGTTTTCAGTTTGGGATTTTAAGACTCACATAGAGATCTAAAACTGACGACCTGTGCTAGCAAGAGCCGGTTATAATCCAAATTTGAGCTATTAACCGCTCTTGGTTTTCTCAAAAAATTATGGAGCGACTCGAGAGCCGGTAATAATCAAATTTTGAATTGTTATACCGGCTCTTGATTGCCTAGAAAAATTACCCAGCAACTCTAGAGCCGGTAATAATCAAAATTTGAACTATTACCAGCTCTTTGTCTAGAAAAATTACCCAGCAACTCAAGAGTTCAAGAGCCGGTAAAAATCAAAATTTGAACTATTACCGCATCTTGATTGTCTAGAAAAATTACCCAGCAACGGAAGAGCTGGTAATAATCAAAGTTTGAACTATATTACCGTATCTTGATTGTTTATGAAAATTACCCAGCAACTGAAGAGCCGGTAATAATCAAAATTTGAACTATTACCGCATCTTGATTGTCTAGAAAAACTACCCAGCAACTCAAGAGCCGGTAATAAACAAAATTTGAACTTTCACCGGCTCTTGATCGATTCTGGAAAAAAATTTCAACGATTCAAGAGCCGAAGATAAGATAATTAAAATTTTGATGCTAACATGAAATTTGAAGCTCTACTACCTAATTTTAGAGAAGAATTTGGGCTGAGGCATTTAAATAAGTTCCGAGTATGTCTTTTGAAAGTGCTTGCAAATTTCTACGAATGTTTAAAGAGAACTTCTAGGGATGTTAAAAATAGAACATTCAAGAAGGAGGTCCAAAAAGAACATACATGTGACATAAAAAGAGGGGAATTCTCAGGAACGTCCAAGAATAACTCCTGGGGATTTTTTGAATAAGAATTACCAGGGACGTTTGGATGGACATGGGATCTGAAACGCAAGTCCTTAGGATGTCACAAAGATATACCTAGACTAGTCGTTTGCGGAAGTCCAGTAAAAGTTCCGAAACGCTCAGACCTAGGTGCGGGCTCTGAAACGGTCGTTCTCCAGGATGTCCAAAACGTACATTTCTAGATTAGCCGTTTAGCGGACGTTCTCAGGATTTCGGTTTTTTAGTAAGGGACGTTAAGACTTACATAGCATCTGAAACGGACGTCTTGGGGAGGTGGATGGTATATCAACCTACACAGCGGAAAGTCACTGGTTGTGGCCACAGGTAGAGAAAGTTCAGTTGCGGAAATAAGATCCAGGGATCTATTTTAGCTGTTCTTCACATTGTTAAGTTGCTGAAGTTCGATGAAGAACATATAGGTTCTATATCTATCAGAGTTTGCTCGACCAACGAGTGAGTAGTTCCGGCAGCAGAAAATCATCCTTTGCGATCCAGTTGACATTGGGAAGATTGAAGTCGCCGAATATGTTAAAACTGGCATTTGCATATTATTTGTTTTTCAAATGATTCACATACTGATACAAATGCCCTGTAAGTTTTCTCAGGGAAAGTTGGAGTATGGTGGTCCGATCACCATCTCATCTCAACCGTGACAGTTTTATTGGATCCATATTTCCTCAAATTGAATAAAGTTTGCAGTCGGTATAATCGAAGACTGAAAGTTCCTGTCTAGCGCTATTAAAATTTAGCCAGGTTTTAGTGAGGACTATAAAGTCGTTATTGCAGCTAACAGCATTTTTAAAGAGCTCTTGTATTTTTGTTATTAGGCAACTCATATTTTGGTACTAAAAATTAAGAGAAGACGGGGTGGTCTTAAGCTGTCGGTTTCTTACTTTTACTTTTACTACGACATCCGTTGACCCCCCAATAATCAAGAAAATTGCGACATCTTTGATTGAACAAATAATTATATTTCTTAGAAATAGCGGGAGAGCAATTTGGGTCATCGAATCGAACTAGCGCCGATTGATTAGGATCGAATGGCGAAACTGAAACTATTTAAGCAATTCACAATCAAAGTCTATAGTCGACAATCATCGAAGATTAAGAGTAGACAATACATATTGTCCGTCGATTTTAATTTGATGCTCGGACGGAATGTGAGCTGGTGTGGCTCCCTACATTAGAACTCCAATGGTTACCTGACGTCACACCTGTTTTTGCCATATGAAACACCCCCTCGCTCCTCATACGGAAAGTGTCAGTTAAAAATCGACGAACAATAAAGCCTGTTTTTTTTAAAAAGATAAAAGTCAAAATGGCAATATGTTGGCAATACAATGTAAAATTGTCAATGCTTTCAATTTTTTTATGTAGAAAAGGCTTGTGTTGCCAACATTTAACTTGGAGAATTATCTTTAAAAGAAAATAGACTTTAGTGGTCATTAGCCAGTACAGAGTTGTATTTTTGCCTCGTGCTCTACATTATGTGTGTCCTTTAAGTAATCAAAAGACCTATTTTATTAGAATAATTTAGTGAAAATAAGGAGAAATTGTAAGTATGTACAGGGTGTTTCCTCATAGGCCCCTAGCTACAGCTTTAGCGACATGTATGAAAATTAAGATTTTAATATTTTACCGTGTTTTACTCTGGAATAAAGCCATAAGGAAGGCTAGGAATAGGTAAAATAAAGAAAATTTCAGAGTCAAGAAAACTACAGCCCCAAAAAGTTTAATAATAATTCAAATTCATTTAAAAGTTTATTTAATATATTACATGTATTTACATCAGATTACAAAATTAAACTTAAATAAATTATATAATTCCAATTTTGTTGGCAACATCTAGAGCATCACACTCCCTGGCGAGCTTAACATAAGCCTTCTTCTTTCCATCAGGCCTGATCAACGTATTTACTTTAGCCACATCGATGTCATACAATTTTTTCACTGCAGCTTGAATATGATGTTTATTGGAGTGGGCATGTACCAAAAAGACAAGGGTGTTATTGTCTTCAATCTTTTTCATAGCCGCTTCGGTGGTCAATGGATATTTGATGATATTGTATGCATCCATGCGAGATCTGGTAGGTAAACTTTTCCTAGGATATTTAGGATTCCTTGGTGGTCTTAGAGTCGCAGGCCTGTGGAAGTGTACAGATGTTCTTATAACTCGTTTGTGTGTTCCGTTTGGGCCTTTGATGACCTTCTTTTTGGCAATCATTGCTTTAGCAACAACAGCTGGAACAGTCTTAGCTTTTGCTTTGGCCTGTTGTTTAGCTGGGATCTGCTTTCTAGGCTTTGCTAATAAAGGTTTTGGTGGGATCTTGCCTTTGGTTGCTATTTTCTTAGCAGCACTCTTTAGAGGTGCTTTGCCTGTTTTTGGAGCAGGCGCTGGGATTTTAGCTGAAGAAACTTTGGCTACTGTATTTTTGGGTTTGGTAGCTGGTTTGCCTGTAGTTTTAGAGGCAGCAGAAGAACTCGCAGCAGGATTTTGTTTCTTTTTGTCACTTTTTTCGGCAGGATGCTTTTCGGCTGATTTTGGCTTTGGTGGTGTCATTTTCTTTGAGAGTATTACAATGAACGTTAACTATAGGTGATAATTTTCACAATTTTAGTTCACTGGGTTTCTCTATTAGGTTTATTTATTTGATTACTGCTGTCGCAAAACGTGAAGTGAGATTTTAGACTTTCAGATTCAGAGTGGACTAGTGGGTTATAGGTTAGAATGTGAAATCGAAAGTCAAAGTCAAATGTAGATATATATTCCTTTCATGCCATGAGGAGCTTCGGATCGGAACAGCTCCGGGGCGTTATGCCCTTATTCTATTCGAAAAGTGTTTGTTGCACCTGAGTGCTCAAGCGCCTCAAGCCCGACTCAAACCATTTAGATGCACGAAAGCCACCGCATCTTTTCCTTTCAAATCCGGGCGACTAACACCGGAGCGAGTAGTTCTAAACTCATGAAAGAAAGGAATACAACTACTAAAGCTGGGTTCGGCTATTCAGCGTGGAGTGGGAGTGGAGTGAACAGAGCTAATGGAGTCACCCCTAATATGGTAAAAAGCAATACCCGAACCTTAACCCGAACGGCTGGAGTGCGAATGGAGTCACTCCGAGTGCACGGAGTGAGCAAGCCGAACCCACCTTAAAATGATGTCAAAACAAACTGAGGGTGTGTTCCGTTTTTTCAAGAGAAAGGTCGAAGGCTACATGCTTGACGCGGTTGGGAGCAAGGATTTTATTTTACTGCTAGCAATTTTGAAACAGGAAACGAAAACTCAGAACTCTCTCCTCTGCTCTCTATCACTCATTAGTCGCATTAAACTGCGCATGTTGGCTCTCCCCTAGAACCGGTAGAACTAGTTCAGAATAGTTCCGGATTCCGGAACCGATTCTAGTTGAACCGCGAACAAAGAATAATAATGGCGTAATGGGGGGATGGCTCAGCGGAGCTGGAGTAGAGTTGGAATGACGTTTTTAGCACGTGACCCAAAAAGCTTTTGGAGTGGATTAGTGACAAGAGCCGCTTCCCAGTATGAGAGTGTGAAGCTCGGAGCTTTGAGCTCCCGAGCTATACGTACGAACAAACGTCACACGTCATGATACTGGAATGGTACAAATCTAGTGCGTGGCGCTCTCGGGGTGCTCTAGAGCGCGCCAATGTGCATACTGGAAAGCAGCTAAGGAGAATACACACTCTAAAGTAGTGCATATCGGCCTCGCTTTTGGTAATTGCCGCCATATTGGTGGGCCACCATTGCCGAGGTCATAACTAAGTCGTCAGCTGTTTAAACAGCCTACGTCAAGGCGAAAAATTACATGCTGCCTACGTCACAACTGGTATTTTGGCTTGCGTTGGGAGGAAGGGGGGGATTTGTTACACACAGGCCTTATGAGGATAGGCCATCCTGTAGTAGTATTGTGTATCATCCTTGGATTAGTGAAACCGAACGGCCAAGTGCATTTGGAGTTTCTTGATAGCGAATTCCATTTGTCGAACCAGTGCAAAAAAAAAAATGTATCCTTATCCTTACATGTTACATGCTTTTAGAAAAAGATGCGGATACACTCAGTGCGCACTGGTGACAAATGGAAATCGCCATTATAAGTTGTATTCCTTTCACACCTAGGAGGAGCTCCGGAACAGCTCCGGGGCTTCACGCGCTTATTCCTTTCGAAAAATGTTTGTTGCACCACGCATCTGTTCCCTGCAAATCGGGGGGCGACTAATCCTAAACACCGGAGCGAGCTCGAGTGTTTCAAACTCTTGAAAGGAATACAACTATTGAGTGATTCAGAGCAGGTTATCGTGACGCAGCCGATTAAATGCAAGATTTGAAAAAAAAAGTAGAAAAGAACATAACCCTACTTTAATGTTGTTAGCATCTTAGCATTTTCCTTTTATAAAGTTAAATTATTAATCATTATTTGCATTTTCTTCTACATATTTTATATCCTATATTATTAATTAACTCTACTATAAAAAAATAAATAAATAAGTAGCAAATCGCACCGGTAGCAATAAATTAATTAATTACTGCATTTTTATCTAGGGTGAGTGAAGAAAGCTAAGAGCATTTTGTAAGTGATAACATTAATATTCTTTTATTTTTTAAGATTTCACTATGGCCAAGCATCATCCCGATTTAATTTTCTGTCGGAAACAACCTGGCGTAGCCATTGGAAGGTTGTGTGAAAAATGCGATGGAAAATGTGTAATTTGTGACTCCTACGTTAGACCCTGCACCTTGGTTCGTATTTGTGACGAATGCAACTATGGTTCCTATCAAGGAAGATGCGTCATTTGCGGAGGTCCCGGAGTATCGGACGCTTATTATTGTAAAGAGTGTACTGTACAAGAGAAGGACAGGGACGGTTGTCCTAAAATTGTTAATCTTGGTAGTTCGAAGACTGATTTGTTCTATGAGAGGAAAAAGTATGGCTTTAAAAGACGATAGTTTATATGTTTCTTTTATAAATGAAATTGTCCAATCTTTTGTTAGTGATGAGACATGGTTCATTTCTTTTTTTTTTTTATATTCAAAGATTAAGTACCTTCTAAGTAAATATTTTTAAGTTGATGGTTAATTTCAAGCACTTGTAGTATTTTGGAATAATTACCTATTTATTTAAATAAATCGTTCTCTGAAAAAAATTATTAAGGCTGTCTCATAATATGAGTACACACCAAAAATAAATAATGGTAAATTAGGAAGCTATTGCATTTTTTTATTTCCCAGATATAATAGTACCTAATAATAATTCAGAATGACGCTGACTACAGCTTACTTTGTGTAGAAGTAAATTCAAAATGTTAATACGGAATTTCGAAAACTCAACACACTAATAATGCATGTGTCTTTCCGGGTTAATAGGATTCATGTTGTGGCAGAAATTGATCAAATTTTAAAGGACACTCTCCTGTCTCAATGTACTAAATTAATTGGTCAATTGAACTTGGAATCCACAGGCATTATTACTCCCAAATATGGCACTGCTCAGTGGCTCAGTCTTCATACCTGTTTCAAAAGCAGGCATCTGTAGTTTCTAGTAAAGCTTCCAAGCCTAATGAGGCAGCTGTTTCAAATGATCTTATTGTCCTTGATGATGAACCACCAAATGAGAGTATCCACGACGATGAGATTGAGGAGCAAGAATATACTGAAATCAACTCCCAGTCTCAGAACATGATGTCCCTGTTGAAGACCATAGGGCATAGATCGTTTAATCTAAGGCGCCCTAGAGCTTTGCCCATTTTCTTTTAGTTCCTCAGGAGCTCTGTCAGATTCACAATTCCGTGATTCCCCCCCAACCATTCAATAGATGGAATCCAGTGAATCCAATACTTAGTTGATTTTTCAATCCCTGGTGGAACTTTCTGTTCTGGTTTGGTGTCCCATTCTATTGACCAGTTTCCGGAACATCGATATATTGTAACGTCATCGCACACTAAGCCCCGTCATCGCACACCAAGCTGTACTTCTACTTCCACGCAAGAGTCACGAGCGGCTACTACTGATTATTCGAGTAGTAATAATCAACCGACTCAGGAAACATTTGTTTTTCCGACTGGCCAATCTACTGCAAATAATTCTTTGAGACGAGATACGGCGAGAACAAATTCGCATTTCCATTCTGATGAGAATTTACGATCTTCAAACCCTAAATTTTTCGGACGTGTTCTATTTGACTCGTTAATAAATTGTCAACCAGATCGAAAGGACTAATGCCAACGATCATTCAACATCTATTCTACTAGCCGATTCAATCAATGATCTTCAGTTTTTGCCTTCACGACAAAATTATCGACAACCTTCGTATGCGAATGTTAGTCATTGGAACCTGAACCTAAAATATAATGGACAATCCAGCGTGAACGATTTTTTGGAACGAGTTGAGGAACTGAGGCGGTCACGAGGCATTTCGAAAGAGCAACTGCTGCGCTCTTGTCCTGAACTTTTCGCTAGGTGATGCCCTGTAATGGTACCGGACATGCAACTTTTCTGATTGGGATGATCTCGTGCGTCAACTGAGAGAATCTTTTCCGCCGTATGATTACGAATTTGCATTGTGAGAGGAAATTTGTCGACGAACTCAAAGAGCTCAGGAAAGTGTACTTAACTATATGTCTTGGCAATGGAAAATCTTTTTCGAAAACTTTCTGAGGTTCCATCAGAACGAACAAAACTTAATATCATACGTCGAAATTTGTTACCACTTATTGAAAGTCGTCTTTTTACCTATGAGATTTTTCGGATACCTACGGATAGCTATCCTTAAAATTCTCATTCCTACCACTGTTTCAGAGGTATGCCGGATTGTTGGTATGGCATCATGGTATCGCAGATTTGTGCCTAATTTTTCTACCGTTATGTCACCACTGGCAGCTCTTACCAGAAAATATGTAAAATTTGCATGGGATTCTGATTGTGAGAAGGCGTTTCAAACAGTCAAAGATTATCTTACATAAGCTGCCGTACTTTCTTGTCCCGATTTGATTCTTCCCTTCTCCGTTCAATGCGACGCATCCGACTTTGGGTTGGGTTCAAGTGACCTGTGAATGCTCCTTATGACACACAAACTAATCACAAATTGAATTGAACAATCACTTTAACAGACAACCTTCTTCTCTCTGGTCTAGTCTCTCATTCTCTATCTCCAGCTATTCGGTAGGTACCTTTTTGTGTGGCGCGTCTACGCTCGCCCCTATTCGACAGCGCATACATGGTTGCAACATTTACCATTTGTTTTTCTATAATATCTAAACGTTCTAAAAGATTTGAAGAAATAATATTTTAACCCATTGACGGGCGTGTCTTCATTTGCAGACAGGTGTCTAGGGACGCGTCTGTATTTGCAGACAAAATTGGTAGTCCTCAAAACATAGCGTCTGCGAAAGCAGACGCCTATGCTATTATAAAATATACGTCAATATTTAAAGTGTCCCAGTAAATGAAAAAAAATTATTGAGAAGTGTCCATCCACGTCTATTCCATGGGAAAAAAATATGGAATAATATAGAAAAATTATAGTGTCCCCCACATGGTCCCCTTTTTCGCCTAGCGCCCGTCAATGTGTTAAATAGGTGGTTTTCCTCAACTAATAAATTTAACCAGCGTTTGGAGCCTAGAATTATCGTGGGCATGACACTTTGTCCTGGCTCTTGTGTTTATTCTATTTTCTTTTCAAGATTACTATTGTATGTTTATTTTAATTTTGTCTTATTTCTTATTATTTCTGTCAATTTTTAACCCTCTATAGTTAACTAGTTCATTATGTTTTAAGCATTTTTAGGTTTTTGATACTTGTTGCTAATTCAATTCTTATAACAAATTTAAAAGCAGAATTATAGATTTTAACGCTTTGCAACACCTTGTTCTTGTATTGTTTCTTCGTTTTGTTATTTTATGACTTATCATTTCATTTATGGTTTATTGAGCTTTATTTCTTAATGCTAAAAACTAAAAATATGTGTATTTACTATTTACTGTTATAAGCATTAAAGTAAGGTGTCTTAGATTTGAGGCTTAGCTTTGTCCATAAGGATTACTGTATCTTTTGACCAATAAAGCATCATGCTTGCTTACGCTAACTATTTTAGAAAAATAAATGAGCAGTATTATCTGAAAACACCTTCATAATTGAAGAATCTGCCCAAATACATGATTCAGTCATAGTTTAGAGAACACACAATTGAAAAAAAAACCATTGGTTGAGTCATTCTTTTATTAAACACTCGGAAAACTAAATGCCTTCAGTAGGAATTTATGCTTATTGCTACACTACTCTAGTGGTTTTTATTTCAAAAAAAATCACCGAAGCTATGTTTACACATAATCATATACCTAATCTGTTTTTTTTTTTAAATAACTATTATTTATTGTTGGCAACACAAGATTTTTCCATGTAACAAATATTGCCAAAATATCTAATAGTCAGTTATGAAAAAAATACGTAATCTAAAGTCCGTCGATTTTAATCTGATAGTCGAAAGGAATGTGAGCTCGTTGCACCCTACATTAGAACACCAATGGTCACCTGACGTCACACCTGTTTTTGCCATATAGTTCACCTCCTCGCTCCTCATACGGAAAGTGTCAGATAAAAATCGACGAAAAATAGCTTCACATCTAGTTTAGGTACCTACTTCGTTACCTACATCTTAATAATAGTTATTTATGTATCAAGGGTACTAAGTAGATGATTATGCCCTGAGGGCGACAGTCTTACAAAGCCGAGGGCCTCTGGCCCGAGGGTTCGTAAGTCGCCCGAGGGTATATATATCTATTAGTACCCGTGGTGCATACAAATTTTTATATCATACCAGTTGGTTGTGAATAATAAATACCCGGGAAAAAAGTGTCACTTTGCAAATTGTCATCAGTGTTCAAAATCATCATTTTTTGACAAAAATAATATGTTTATAAGCGTAAATTTATATTTTGTTAATAAAGAATAAGTTAATTGAAAATTTTTTTTTGCGTCTTCATGCCCGCGCGGGCCATAATGTGTACTTTATGCCCGCACGGGCATAAAGTAATGAATTATATAGATGGTATCTAAGGTATATAAACACAATAATGTATTGGTATGACATAAAATAAATATTGTAGCTAAAAAAGAATGATGTTTATCATTCAATTACAAAGCTTCTAAAACTAAGTAGACTTTATACAAATCCTAAGAGAAAAAATCAAAAATCTCACAGCACTAATAAAACTAAGTTCCTATTTTTTGCCCTCTTTAAATTCTGTATCGATCTTTTGCCAATGCTCTAAGTTATTCTGACACATGTCTAATAAAGGTTTGCATTCCGGTATGAGCGTGTTTAGTAGATTGTAGCAGGGCAGGCAGATGCCTGTCAGAAAACCAACTTGACTCGATGGTTGCTGATCTGGTTGTTGCCTGTCCATCATTGGTATTGGATGTCGGCCAACTTCCCTAAAATATTTATTTATCAGTTGAGCACCTAAGTAGTTAATCAAAATTGTGTGCACAGTTCAGGGAAATCTACTGCTTGTGCTTTTTTTTTCTGGTCTAAAACAGTTCAGGAATGTGTCAGCTCATTGAATCTCACAGAGACCAGCTACAAAATATTCACCTCAACTACTTTAAGACTGGACTGACGCAAATGATTGCAGATTGACATATTAAAGTTTAAAGTGATTCTTGGTTTTTTTTGTGTGGATCCTACACCAAACTGATGAAGTTCAAGAACACGGAAACGTAACTGGGTACCATTTTGCCAAGACTTAATTCGAAACTCCATTTTAATCAGGAGAAATTTTTCAAAAATAGATCACGAGGTTCCTGAACCTGAAGATGGACCCATAAATTAGGCAACGGAAAGACATTAAAAGCAAGACTAAAGAAATTAAGTTCTGGGGACCAAGTGGAAGATTCTTCTAAAAAACATTATTTATGACCGACACGAGTTTTGGCATCCTTTGCTAGATGCGCATTTTTACTGTTGACCCCAATAATCAAGGAAATTGCGACATCTCCCGTCGAACAAATAATTATTATATTTCTTAGAAACAGCGGGAATGGAATTAGAAATAACGCAGATTCATTATGATCGAATGGGGGAACTGGAACTATTTAAGCAAATTACAATCAACAAAATTGTTCGAGTTGATTAGTGGAGTAATTAATGTCAGAGTGTATAGTAACGTGGAATAAATTATTGTTGTGTTAATTGGACTTTGATTTTGGAATAAACGAACCCAAGATTTCTGTCACGCACTCAAGTCTCAAGAGCCGTGACAATATTTTGTTTGATAAAAAGTTTAAATTATCAATAGTAATATAACTAGTGCAATGGAAATTATTGACAATTTTTGGGAAATTTGCCCGAATGCATTTTTAGTTGAAAAAGAGCACGAGTGCACGTAGTGCACGAGTGCCTTTTTCAGTTAAAAACGCACGAGTGCAAATTTGTCGAAAATTATAAATATATTTCCATTGCACGAGTATTGAGAGAATTTCATAAATCAAAAATTTAAATTTTTTGTCAAAAAATGTCAAAACGCCAGTTTTCGCACCAGTTAGTATGCAATTATCTGATAATTTGCACTAGTGCAAATTATCGCGTAATTACAATCTGATTGGTTCAAATCAACAATCAAAACATGTCAATTTATTGTTGGAATACCAGTTTTGACAGATGTATGAAATTCTCGGGGATAATACCACGAGAGCTTAAAAATTACCGATAATTTTTCACGATTGCGTGTTTTCTATAAAAATTTGCAGAGAAAACACGCATGAATGAAAAATTATCTGGTTCATTTTAAAGCTCAAGTGGTATTTAGAGGATTATTTCACGTATGAGAATGCAGAAAATATGAAAATAAATATGTATTAAACGATTTGAACATCTTAACAATCAATACAAATAAATGGTTGCTATCAGGAACCGTTTGTTTGTATCAAAAATTAGCATGACAACCATGTATACAATAACATGGGAGAATTATTGCTGTAATTCTCTCTAGTTAAACAAATGGAAAAGAGAATTTTCGCTGTAATTCTGGAAATCGTCACTTGTCTTATGGGATTTCTAACACATGAGTGGAATAATCATAAACATCTATCAATAATCTGGCTGGTTCTCATGGCATTTTAGTGTAGTAGGTGGTGATTTAAAAAAAAAAAACAAAAAGCAGAATATTTTTCTACATAATATGTGTCTAGTCAAATGCTACATATTGAGGCAAATTTCTAACAAACTCATTTTCTCTAGTGCTCTGCTTTTAAAAAGCCAATAAGAATTTCATAATTACCTCTTTGAGTGTTGATAGACCTGCCTAAACACAAAATTAACTGACTTGATAAATAGATAAACGAGTGTATTTTTTAAATAAATAGGTACTTAATTCCTAATTGACTATAACATTTAAAACAATCCACTAGAATTGATCTGTGGAGATGCTACAGAAGATAAAACCGAGGATAAAACTAAAAAGGGAGCTTTTCATTTCAATGTTATCTTGACTAAGGCTTTTCAAAATATAATGTTTTTCAAAGTAGAAGCTCTTCTAGTAAATCATTTCCAATTATTTCGCACAAACCTTTCTGCGTCTCCTTGTTGATAAAACTCCTCAAAAATAACTTTAACAGTTTCCACTTGTATGTCCCAAGGCTTCGCGCTGGCGCTCAGATCACTTCCGGTCATAGAAATTGCTTGTAAAAGCATCCTGTGCTCGGTATTGCTCCAGGTAAACGTCCGTTCTTCAACGATTCTTGTAAGTTTCGCTTTGTTTGGGAAGAATACTGCCAAGTCCGTGGCCAAAATGCAATGTTTAAGAAGTCCCAGTACTTGTTTGTAGTCGCTGCTTGATAGTTTGCCAAATATATTATGACCTTCCTAAAAAGAAAAAAATATTAGATCCTATAATTGGCAACCTTAAAATTGGTTTTCTAACAAACTTCCCACATAAATGTTGTTTTTAATCTTGTACTTACTTGCTGTAATATTGTGACAGTTTGATTAAAATGATGATGTTCCATCGTTGATGTGGAATAAATCGCAGCAAGAGGCGATTCTGTATCGCTCATGAATTTGTTGTTTTTACCTCGGTGGTCCAAATCGTGGCAAAGAGCTCCAATGAATAATGCCAAACACTGAAATCAGTAACAAATTATAAGAGAGTAAAACAGATAGAAGATAAAATTCCGACGACTGATGCCAAGAAATGCCTGTTGAAAACCGAAGTTTTATTTCTAGTTTAGAAGAGACTCAGCCAGCAATTTATCGTTCTGAAAATTCGACTGTTTTCGAAAAGTTCAAGCAAAATACTCAGAAGATACTTCAAACAGATAGGTACATGTTTGTGCTTTTCGATTACTGCTCAAATAATATTTAGACCTAATTCAGCTCTACAAGAGGCTCCATCATTAAACAAAAAGGGCTGTTAAAAAATTAAAATCCAAAATTACCTCATTTGTCTTGAAACATCCCTCAGATCTTTTTAATATGCAATACATGCTATTCGCAACTGAAAACCCATGCGTCCAGTTATGATATGGCACTCTTCTGTAATTCTTTTTCACAGTTAAAACAAATCTGAAAAAAAATCCAATTAAATTCCAGACACTTATTATAAATAAATCAAACTACCTTGTCAAGCTTTTGGTATCAAACTTCATCAACCCAAACAAATCTATAAACATATAAATCGAATATTTGACTTTTTCAAAATCCCTTACATCGAAAGGATTGAAATAATAATCATCCACACCGGGTATATGTTCTGGTATACCTTCTGACAAACAAAACTTAACTTCTTCTTCGGTGCAAGTATTGTGATAACTTAATACCTATAGAAATATTGCAAATATATTAATAGTTTAACAAGTTACATTCTATACCTCCAATGCAACTTTATATTTTTGTTCACTTTTCTTAATTTTATCGTACAATTTTGCATGGTGCAAAGCTAATCCACAATAGACAGCAAACGTTTTAAAAGCCGCCTCATCGTCTGTAGTGAAACAGCCTGAATGTTTATTAACCATTTGCACCACTCCTATTATAGAGCCTCTTATGTAAATTGGCATACATAATATTGTTTGTGTTGTATATCCTGCATATAAGTAGGTTGAATAAACATTTTTTTTTTAAATTATTATTGTTACCTGTTAGTTGGTCCACTGTTCTATTGAATCTTTTATCAGCATAAGCATCTTTAATATTGAGAATTTCCCCGGTCAAAGCTACTTGACCGGCTATGCCTGTGCCTAAAGGAAATCTTATTTCCTTTGATGTTCGAACTTTCACCGAATAATCATCTGACCCTTCTGCGGCTTGAAAGTTTTCAGGACATTCGTCGATTCCTACATCGAAAATCGTTGCATATAGTTCTGAAAAAGGATGATTTTCTTTATAATTAAGAACAAAATACGACGCAGTTAGGATTATTTTTTCAAATTATAACTAACCCTTATTTTTACTGTCCACCAAAAATAATGAGGCTCGATCGGCGTTCACTAATCGCTGAGCAAAATTCATAATTTTCATTACCAACATATCCATGCTTACCATGTCCTGAAATATCGACCTATAAGGAAACAAACATCATCAGTATTGCTCAATACAAGAGTTAAAAATAGAGACTTTTGATATATCATATTGATGGTAAAGTTTGGTGAAACATAATTTCAAGACGTTGGCCTGCCCTATCACTTAGAAACTGGGTAGTATAGCTCTGGCGAACTGTCATCACGAGTTTGAAAGAAGAAGAAAGAAGTCGCTAACCCCTCTTTCACAACCGCCGTCAAATACTCATTATTCGTTTCTCGTGCGAAGAAAAACCACGTATATTTTACTGTTATAGAAAATTCAACAAAATTTACAAATAATGAGCCGTCCTTCAGGATACCATTTTCAAATCCAAGCGGCAGTAATTGACCAACTGGTAATTTTCATAACAACCTATCAAATGTCCTCCGTGCATGTGCACTGGTCCTGGTAAGACGTTTCAACCAAAAGGAAGGCTGGATTACCACTTGTGTTTGTTTACAATTTAGATTATTCAATGTCATTTACTGCCGCTTGGATTTGGAAATGGTATAGATCAACATCTGAGAGATCCCACTGATCCCGAAGATCCTAATCGGAGTTGGAGGAACGCCTCGTAGGCTTGAAAAGCTGCTTACTAAGAAGCGAAAGCAGAGTCCCTCTTCATCCCCACACTCAAGTAAGGAACATTATGAATCTATGAGGGTTAGGTCTAAAGTCCTAAAGGTCCATCGGCCTTCACCTTCACAACAAGCCAATGCTAGGTCCGATAGAATGTTAGCATCAAAGCGGGACGCGGCCAATAGGTCTACTAGCCCCAACATGGCGTTTATGCATAATATATCAAGCGAGTCTAATAGGACTGCTCAAGACAAGGAAAATATTCCTCCCCAAAACTAGGAAAATACTCCTCCCCAAGACGAGGAAAATATTCCCTTTTAGACCAGGAAATGTTAGAGTGTTGGGGTGAAAATCTTTTGAAAAAAGAAATCACCGGCATTGGCCTTCCTCAATTACTAGCAAAGATATGAGAGGGATTGGCTGGAGGAGCTAGCAACGAGACCGTTAGGGATCTTTGCTCTATGTACTCAAAACCCGAAAACATAAGATTCCTAAAAGTACCTAATTTAAACTCGGAATTATCCAGCCTGGTAAATGGGGTTGCCAAGGAAATAAAAACGTGGGAATACAAATTGTCTGCTGCAGGAATACCTCGCAGCAGCAATCACAGGTGTTGGATATTTAACAAACACTTTGCTGGACGAGAAGGAAAAATCTCAAAGGGAAAAAGAAGCGTTTAAACATGCAGGCAAGGTGGGGCAGATTTTGACAATCTCCCCCAACATGGTCTCCAACTATAAAGCTTCACTTTTGTCCAAATCAGCCAAAGAAGCTGGTTTCAGCAATAATGTGGACGATTACTTGCTAGGCTCAGATTTTAATGAGAAATATAAAAAACTGGTAGACCTAGAAAAATCGTCAAATAGGTACCTTAAATGTTGTTACACAGAACATCCTTACAATCAACAAGAAGCCTGCCTCACCCCAACAGTATCCAGTCAAACTGCTGTTTTCTTTAAACTCCTGGGGCCCATCTTGGAGGAGGCAACCGAGGTACAAACAGGGCCAATCCCATCAGGAGAGGAAAAACAAAACGCAGAGCAGCAGAAATTAGAGGTTACTACAGCTAAGAATACAAGCCTGTTCTTGGATAAATGGAAAAACATACCACAACAAAATAATCTTGCAATGGGTATTTGGATACAAATTATCATTCCTAGATATTCCAAGATCAAAATTTTAAAATTTTAGGCCACATTCTAATAAGAATCAGGACCAAATTTCCACTTGTATTATAAAGCTTTTACAATCAGGTGTTATAGAGGAAATTAAGCCCTCCATTAACCCTTACTTGTCTCCCTTCTTCTTAAATATTAAACCAGGTACAAATCCGAGGTTTATCTTGAATTTGAAAACTCTAAATTCATACTTAGAACCAATCCATTTTAAAATAGAAGATTATGGATCAGTTCTCAAAATACTTCAGCCCAGCATGTACAGGGTGTCCCAAATTCGAGGGTGATCATTGAGATATCGGAAACTATAAGAGATACGAGGTCGGTTAAATTATGGTAAAGTTGCGCAATTTTATGACCAATAAAATGCCGTTTTAAAATTTGAAAAATTCCGAATACTTCCGGAAAAAACCGAAATTTTGCAAAATAATTTTTATTTTTTCCTGAGTCTATTTGAAGAGCAATTTCAAAATAAATGTCACTTCATCGTTGTCATTTTTTCCCCTTTACAAGATGTTGCTACTTTAAACTAACTCAACTGGTCACCCTCGAATTTGGGACACCCTGTACATGTTGGGCTGAAGTATTTTGAGAACTAATCGATAATCTTCCATTTTAAAATGGATTAGTTCGTATCTCTTATAGTTTCCGATATCTCAATGGTCACCCTCGAATTTGGGACACCCTGTACATGTGTACTATCGACTTGAAGGAAGCCTTCTATAGCATACCAATTGCTAGTGACCACAGGCATTTTCTTAGCTTTACATTTGACAAAAAGATCTACCAATACAAGTCCTTACCATTCGGTCTTTCATCTGCCCCTTATGCCTTTACAAAAATATCTAAACCTATAGTATCCCTGGCTACGCTCCGAGGGCATCACATGCATAGTTTATCTGAATGACTACCTACTACACAAGTTTGTTCACGACAGGCACATAAAGCATGCCAATTTTCGGAATCACTAGGATTTAATGTGAATTATGACAAATCTAAATTAGATTCACAAAACAAGTGCGTCTATCTCGGATTTTCATTTGATTTCATTCTTATGCATATTTTACTCACGGATGAGCCAAGATCTCCAATTTATTAGTTCAATTGTATGGCGACCCCAAAAATTTCGAGGTGCTAAAATCCCAGAAAATATAACTAAACTCAATTGGTAAAAGCATTTTTGTAGTCATTTTAATTAGAAAAGTACCTACGTCAGTTGCAAGATCAATAATCTCAACTTATTAAATCTCCTAGCAATCCAGCATCTAATTTCGTATAAAAATAGTATAAATAAAAAATGATGAAATTTCTAAGTTCAACTCAAATTACATAACAATTTTTTTTTCCAACACAAGCGATAAGCGACTGGATGTTAGAGTTCGATGTCCCCAATTAATAGACTCTTGCAACATTCCGATAAAAAAAAAATCAATAAAAAATTATAAAATTAGGACGCGTTTAACCGGAAATCACTATACTCATGTGATTTAATTGTGTCATAACTGATATAGTCTGTGCATCCAGAGGTTACCCATAAGTTGTAAAACATAGGGCTGACAATAAATTAGTACAAGACCAAGTGAACGAATTTACATTTAGTTCTATAAAGTCCCTTTTCAAACTAATTTTAAAGTTTTTGAGTTACCTACGTCGAAAATCAATGTCTATAGAGTGGTTGCCTATTTAAAATTTACTCCATAAAAAAATATTACTTGACAAAATTATATTTTAAAGTAATTTTGAAAAATAGTACACCAGCACCTGAATTAATATAGGGCCTGTAAAAGTTTTTGAACAAGATTTATACCGAAATTCCAGTGCTTCCCGAACAAAACAAAATTTTGTGTTAAGTTTGATAATAATTATGTTTTACTTGTAAACAATATGTAATAATAATAATAATAAAAGTATAATAATCTTTACTCAGCATTAGATGAATATATTGCATTTTAAATAAATACGAAATGTAAATACCTATCTGTAAAAATTATATTTTTTCACAAAATTTCATGACCACAAAACATTTTGAGAATTTCAGGTAGAGCCCGTCCTCTCTTTATATTTCGCATGATTTATAGCCATGCCGTGTTTTACAACTTAGGGGTAAACTCTCGGTGCATAGACTTTAAACTACAACACCGGTGTTTTCGCAGGATGTTGCATCATATCCTAAATAAAAACTTGAACAAAAAAAAAACAATGCTTGGAAAACAACAATGTCGTTTATCACTCGATAAACGAGGTCAAATAAGAGGATTGGTTCGAGAAATGCTAAATGACCGCCCACGTAACAGATTTTTGGTGGGAATTGTGGAATTGAGTACTATTTAAGCAGATTACAACAGAAAAAGGGAGATAACATCCAGCAGTTGATTTGATAGTAAGATTTTAAGAATCAAGAGAATTGGCAGTGAGTGAGTCTCCACCAAAAAGTTTGCCATCTTTGTTTTGCCTCGGGCAAAAAGCTAAAAAGTTTGCGATTGACTATTGTCCAGTGAAAGTCATAAAGTAGTATCAGGTTTTCCTTTGTTTGTGCGTGCTGAGTATTTGAAAGTAATTTTGATCGTTTCTGTATCTAAGGACAGATTGTAAGTACATGTAGAAATTTGAGACTCTAGTATTTATCTATTAGTGAATTGATTTTAAGAGAACTGTCTAAGGAACTGAAAATTTATTTCATTTCCGAGTGAAATGACATTTGAATTTATTTTGATAAAAAAGGGTTTAATTATCAATGAATGTAGAATGAACTTGACTATTGACAACAATTTGAAGTGAATTTATTATAAGAAAATTGGAACTTGATTTTAAGTGAACTTTCTAAGGAACTTTTGAACATGACTATTGCTAATTTATTTGAAGTGGAATTTTCCAGAAGAGTTTTAATTCAAAATAGAATTTTGAATTCAAATATTGGATTGGTTACTACACCATTTTTGAAGAAATTGAGTTAATGAATTGTTGAGCTTAAACTATTAAATAAAAAGAAGCATGGCGTATATAAGAAATTTTTTCTACTGACATTTCATAATACGCTATTAAACGATTAAAATCTGTCTTATAATGAAATTCATTACGATACAGATTTTCATTATAATACTCATTTTTAATATTATACAATCTTGATAGACGGCAGCACTAGTTAAGATATTGAACATTTTTAACGGTAATTTTGCGTAAAACAATTATTTTGATAACTATAAAAAAGAGTTCGAATTGTTTAAAAGTTACCTAAAGTTTGGGACAAAGAATAATTATTATGGAAATAATGAGTGATAAGGAAGAATTTTTACTTTATTCATTATTATACATTGTCAATAGATGGCGCCACCAATTAAGAAATTTTGAATTATTTTTTATTTGAATGATGACAGCACTCTGTTTATAGCTTTTCCATGGTAATTTAGCGAAAAACAATAATTCCATGAAAAAAATACTTCGAATTGTTATTAAAAGTTACATAATATTTGGGATAAGGCATTATTATGGAAATATTGAGTGATAACGAAGAATTTTCACTAACACCTCCAAAAATTACAGAAAAGGCGACAAATGCAGGTAATAATATACAACCGGACAAGTCCAAGAAAATTTGCGAAAAATTATATGAACAATTTAGGGATTGGAAACACCAAAAACACATCGTCCTTCTCAGAAAATGTTTTGATAGTATATTTTGAAGAATTACAACAAAAAATGAAACCTTCAACTGTATGGATTACTCAATTATAAAAAAAATCTCTATTCAAAGTTAAGCATAATGTTGACATATCTAAATATCATAAGTTTTATCAATGGCAGTAAAAAAAATAGTGTATGCAACTCTCATGTAATGGCCATTAATACACGAGCATGTTGTAGGATACGAAACGAGCCGCAGGCGAGTTTCGTATATAACATGCGAGTGACATGATCATTGCATAATATACTATTAACACATCGTGGACGAAACCTGCACATAGTGGTAAAAGGTGATTTACACTAGCAGGACCGATGCCACATTCGTGAGCCATTGGAAAATTGAAAAAAACGTTTGGAGTGAGTGGGAGGAGAACGAAAGTGATCATGTATTCGCCGATCTCTACCGGGCGGGCTTGTTAGCTCAGTTGGTAGAGTGTCGTACTAGCAATGCGGAGGTCGCAGGTTCAAATCCTGCACAAACCCCAACTTTTTCAATTTTCCTTTGACTTTAATTTCCACAAATTTTCTCTGTAAAAAACTAGTTTCGGTACCTATAAAACCGACAAAAATTCTCCCTTTGTTCAAAAAGATAGTATATTATATACCTAGGTAGAGAAGTTGGTCCTTATATACCGAGCGCTTTTATAAACCGAGGCGCTCGCGCCGAGGTTTATAATGAGTGAGGTATATAATGACTTTCTCTACCGAGGAATATATAGAATTTTTTTTACTACTGCTAGTAGAAAATGAAAAATTTGTTTAAAATCTGTGCTCCAATTATTTTTTTTGAAGGCCCTCTTGAAAGTGCTGCCCTCTATCAACAGCTTATGATAACTTCCTATGTACCTACAGAAACCTGTATTTTTTTTCAAATTGACGTATGAAAATGAAATTGAACCAATAGAAACATGACAATATCCTTGCGTCATGACGTCATTTTCATTATTAACCTAGGTATTTTTTCATTATTTTCATTATTCACCTAGGGAGAGAAATTCAATTTTTTCCTAGAAAAATAGATTGAATAATGACAATTTCTCAGGTTAGTAGTAAAAAATAGTATATTATATACCTAGGTAGAGAAGTTGGTCATTATATACCGAGCGCTTTTATTTATAATGTGTAAGGTATATAATGACTTTCTCTACCGAGGAATATATAGAATTTTTTTTACTACTACTAGTAGAAAATAAAAAAAATATTCAAAATCTGTGCTCTTAATTATTTTTTTGAACGCCCTTTTGAAAGTGCTGCCCTCTAACAACAGCTTATGATAACTTCCTATATGTACCTACAGAAACCTGTATTTTTTTTGAATTGACGTATGAAATTGAAATTGGACCAATAGAAACATGACAATATCCTTGCATCATGACGTCATTTTCATTATTGACCTAGGTATTTTTTCATTATTTTCATTATTAACCTAGGGAGAGAAATTCAATTTTTTCCTAAAAAAATAGATTGCATAATGACTATTTCTCAGGTTAGTAGTAAAAAAAATTCTTTATGCAGTCTAATTTTAGATTGTGAGTTGGGAGTGTAGTATAATGGCAACTGGAAAGTTAGGGATTTAATTAAGAGTTTTAATATGAAAGGATTTAGTATTAAGGAAGTGTTAGAAAAGGGAATTGTTAAATGTGTAACCAACAAATAAGGAACGAGTTATAAAATTTAATTGCGTATAATCAACTAAGTTTTGATTCAGAGGGTGTATAACTGGATTGCTTCAATGTATGATCATTGAAGTAAGAATTTGTTAATATAAAATTTTTCGTTATATGTCGTGTGCCTAGGTTGTGCTGAATTCTGAGGCTGAATTCTCCTAATTGATAGTGCTGATTTAGTAAATAAAATATGTATGAAAACTATTATACAGTTGTTTCTCTCATTTGCAAATAGACCCCCTTCAGTCTTCACCACTTCATTTTGTAGTAACCCGAGAAAATAATTAACATCAAATAGAACCGCTCGCCATTTACCATTTAACTAATTAATAGAGTACCTACTTGGGTGGATCTCTACAATTGCTAATAATAAAAAAATCTTTCCATTAGATTTTTTGCTAGTGTACTTGGAGCCTTTGTAGCATCTTGCAATATTTGTCTTCGAATCAAGAATTGTTACAAATTTTCTAAATTATGAATTTGAGAATAACTGGATTACAAATAAAGGACCCATAATATGGCCGTCAAGATCTCTCGACTTGAATCCTTTGGATTTTTTTCTTTGGGGAAAAATCGAAGATCTCACATATAAGGAAGACATAACCACTAGAGTTACTAGAAGCTGCAGTGCGGAGAGCTTTTAAAGCTTCAACCCGTCAAGGCAAAATATAATGTGTGCTATATCGTTGAGAAGGTAATTTTAAGCTCTTCTCAAATATGTGTGTCAGTCAGTCAGTCAGTCAGTTAGTCAACTCATGTTGTAAGTTCATGATTTAAATATACAGTTTTACCTAATTATTTATTGCATTACTTAGTCCGAACCCATATACAACATGGTCTCAGGTGTGATGACTCAAATAGTGCCCTAGTTTGCACATGAAAAAGTGAAAAAGTTCCCTAGTTTGCACAGAAAAAGAGTGCCCTCGATAACACAGAAAAAAGTGAAGCAGTGCCGTAGATTGCACATGAAAAGACTGCCCTCGATTGCAAAAGCTCCCTTTTCCCTTTGGTTCCCTAGTTTGTACCCCAAAACGTGTTAAGCAGATACATAGAAAGCCAACCTCCTCATGAAAACGCTTGTTAGTAAATAAAAATGAGCTTCACTACAAAACCACTAGGCCCCCTCACTGAAAACAATTTTAAGTGTTGGAAACTCTATAAACAAAAGTTTGAAATTTTTTTGAAAGCCTCTGGAAAAAAAAATGAACCAGAAGATATTAAAATTGCTATTTTGCTAAGTGATATTGGGGATTATGGTCTGGATTTATTTAATACGTTTACAACTGACCAGCAAAGCACTCTTAATAAACTATTGGAGGCCTATGATGCTCACTTTCAGCGAAAATGTTGCATCCCCATGGAAGCATTTAGGTTCAATAACTTGCATCAAAAAGAGAATCAAATCATTGAAAGTTTTGTAACTGAGCTGAGAAATCTGGCAAAAAGTTGCGATTTTCTATGCAAAAATCAAAATTGCAACGAACCTTACTCAGAACGAATGGTGAGAGACAGATTGGTTGTTGGCCTATGTGATAAACAATTACAAGCCAGATTGATCCGGGAGCCAGACCTAAACACTGAAAAGATCCTGGACTATTGCAAGTCACTGGCTCTCAGCAAGGAACACCTTAAAACGCTTAGCCCTGAGGAAGAAGTTAATTTAATCCAAAAAAATTATAAAAAAATTAAATGCGCTAAATGTCTCTATGAACATTTTCCAAACCAATGTCCAGCATTTCGTAAGACCTGTGCTGCATGCCAGGAAATTGGCCATTTTGCAAAAGCATGCCAAGCTTTGAAAGGTGAAGAAGATCCTCACAATTTTGTTGATAAAAGTAGCTATACAATGAAGAAAAAGCTCGAGAAAAAGGTACGAGAAGTCAAATATGAAGAAGCATCTGACTCTGATGGCGAGGATATCCAAGATGACGTGTTATTTATAAATGAATGCTGTACTAAAAATGGAAAACGAGCATGGTCTGAGGTATTTTGTGTCGAAGATACAGAGGTAAAATTTAAACTTGACACAGGAGCGGACTGTAGTATTTTACCTATTAACACCTATTTAAAAATCTCTTGTTCTGAACCAATGACACAGACAAATGTTACCCTATTGTCTTACGGTAATCTTAGGTTAAAACCTGTAGGTCTTATTACTTTAAAATGTTACTACAAGAATATGTGTCATGATGTTAAGTTTGTAATAGTAGATTCTAATACTCAACCTCTTCTTGGTCTCGAAGATTGTCTCAAGTTTGGCTTATTTTCCCGAATTAATAGAGTTGGAATTTTACCAAAAACCAGAGTGCAAATTTATAAGTCATTTCAGAAAGTTTTTGAAGGTACAGGAAAAATTCCTGGGCTCTGCTCTATTAAGCTGACAGAAAATGCAAAACCTGTTATACAAGCCCAGCGTAAAATACCATTGTCATTGCACAAAAAATTAAAAGAAACTTTAGATACTCATCAAAGCAAGAATATAATTCAAAAAGTTGAATATCCGACCCAATGGGTAAATAGTCTTCTATTAGTTGAAAAGCCAGATAAATCTTTAAGGTTGTGCATTGATCCGAAACCATTAATAGTTATTTATTATACAAGACGGTAAAAAGATGCTTTACCTGTGAGTGGAAAATGTTGATTCACGAGCGACGAAGGAGCGAGTGGATTAATTCCACGAACAACTGGATGGTAAAAGTGCAGATCTTTGCGTTTTTAACACGCCTTTTGGAAGGTATCGCTTTAACCGGGTCCCTTTTGGAATTTCATGTGCTCCAGAAATATTCCAACGTAAAAATGTTGAAATCTTTGGTGATATTCCTGGAGTAGAAATATATTTTGATGACCTTATTATTTCAGGGGTTGATGAGGCAAGTCATGATAAAACCCTTAAAGAGGTTCTTCATAGAGCACTCAAAAATAATGTAAAGTTTAATTTAAAAAAAATTCAGTATAAACTGGACAAGGTTAAGTTTATGGGACAAGAAATTTCAAAGGACAGTATGAAGCCAGATATTTCAAACATTAAAGCTATTGAAGCCATCGATTCATTTCAGAAGTCACCTATAAATAAATCGGAAGTTTTGAGAATTTTAGGGCTTTTAAAATTTTTTGCTAGGTTTATACCAAATCTTTCCCAACTAACTACAAATATGCGCAATTTGACCAAAAATAATGTGGCATTTGAACGGACAGAGGCACATGAAAAAGAACTTCAAAATCTAAAATATATCATATCCCAAGAACCGGTTCTCAAAATTTTTGATCCAAATATTCCAATACGTGTCCAAAGTGATGCGTCCAGTGAAGCATTTGGTTGTTGTTACTTCAAAATGATCACCCAATTGTTTACGCTTCGAGATGCCTTACCAAATCCGAAAGAAAATGGGCTCAAATAGAAAAAGAACTGGGGTCAATTGTGTTTGCTTGTGAAAAGCTGCATTATTTTATCTATGGATTTCAAATCGAAATTCAGACAGATCACAAGCCCCTAATTTCAATCTACAATAAAGATATAGAGAAAGTATCTGCGAGACTCCAACGAATGCTGTTGAAATTGCTCAAGTATAATATAAAAATTACATATTTACCTGGCAGAGATATGGTTATCGCAGACACTTTGTCTAGGGCATATATTAAAGATGACGTACAAGATGATCCTGAAATGGCTTATATTGTGCACACTTTGTCCAATGACATTTCTATGTCCGAAGAAAAAAAGCATATCTTTAGAAAGAAAATCGAGTTAGATCCTATCTTATCAAAAGTGAAGCAATATTGTCAAACTTCTTGGCCTGAAAAAGACAAAAATTTACCTTTAGAAATGAAACAGTACTTTAAAATTAAGAACAATATTTATTTATCAAATAAGTTGCTATTTTTTGATAATAAAATAATAGTTCCTGAGTCGCTTGAATCTGACATGCTTCAACAAATTCATAAGACACATTTTGGCATTTCAAAATCCAAATTGAGAGCGCATCAACTCCTTTATTGGCCCGGCATATCTAAAGATATTGAAGATTATGTTCAAAATTGTGAAACATGTCAGTTAAATCAGAAGTCCGAACAAAAGGAGACGTTAATTCCACATGATCCACCTTCCAGACCATGGCAGTTTGTTCATTCCGATTTTTTTGAATTCAAGGGGAAAAACTATCTTGTATTGGTTGACGCCTTTTCTAATTGGATTGAAGTAACCCCTACAAAAACAAAAACTGCTCGGGAATTAATACAAGTTTGCAAAAATAAATTTCAACAGTTCGGAATACCTGAAAATTTTTTTGCGGATAATAATCCATATAATTCCTTCGAATTTAAGTCATTTGCAAAAGAATGGAATTTTGAGTTAGGCTTTAGCAGTCCTAATTACCATCAATCCAATGGGCTGTCGGAAAGATATGTGGGTATTGTTAAAAGTATGCTCCAAAAGTATGAAAAAGAGTCTGACCTGCCTCTTCTGGTACTGGAATACAACAATACTCCAATTCCTTCTTTAAAAAATTATTCTCCAAGTCAAATATTTTTAAATCGAACCACAAAAACCTAGATTCCAGTTTCTGCAAAAGCATTAAAACCCATCTTGATTGACAGTGATGAAATAAAAGAATTAATATTAAAGAAACAAGAAAGTGAAAAATGTTTTTATGATAAAAATGCAAAAGATTTACCTGGTTTATTTGTCGATGAGACGATTTTAATTCAGCTAGAAAATGGATGGAAGAAAGGAAAAGTAATAGAGAAGGTTAACGATAGATCCTATATTGTAATGCACGAATACGGAAAAAGATACAGAAGGAACCGAAGGTATTTAAGACAAACAAAACTTAACTTTGAATGCAAGGAAAATAATTTCAATTTATTGTATGACTTTGGATATAATTTTGGTATCAACCAGTCTCAGCCACCTTCTGTTTCTTCTGTCCAATCGCCCTCAGCTGCTGCTGTTCAACCGCCTTCTACTTCGCCTTTCGTTAGTCAAACTTCTGAACAGCATCCAGATACATTTGAATTAAATGACTCTTCAGCTATCCTTGAGAGAAGTGAGGATGGTGAAGATATGATAAAGAGAGTTCCTAAACAGCCTTCATGGCAGAAAGATTATGTTCTGTAGTTTGTTTTAGTTTTTAGGATTTTCTATTATTGACATTAACGTAATTTTTATATTTTGGATCCGTTTTTTTTATTTTTTTTTAAGCGAGAGCATGTTATGAGTAGTTTAACAAAGACACCACCTGATGACGAGTCAGTCAGTCAGTCAGTCAGTTAGTCAGTCAATTCATGTTGTAAGTTCATGATTTAAATATACAGTTTTACCTAATTATTTATTGTATTAGGTACTTAGTCCGAACCCATATACAACAGTTTGGGAAACCCAAACGCCAATAGGTGTCCGGATTTTGAAAGGGTGGTTAGTTGATTGATGTTCTAGAATTCGACATTTACCAACATTACAAAAGTTTGCAAATTAGCCGGAGTCACCAAACTTCTCAACTCATATGAAAAGTGAAAAAAAGATAAAAATTCTGGATAAGTTATTAAATACAAGATGTAAACTCTTACTTAACAACTGCCAACAAGAAATCGTTGAGCGTTTTCTGCTGGTTCATATTTAAATACAAATGCGCGTAATGTAAAGCGATACCGCCCCAGACGAGATAGCTGGACGCGATTTCTTCGTCTTCTTCGTAGAAGGAAGCTCCTGTATTCCGTCTCCATAATTCTAGAACGGCCACTAGTTCGCCGTTTGGTTGCATTATCGGTTGACACTGCACATGAGCCATTTCACCCTGAAACAATAGAGAATAAACGAAAACCAGGCCCTGTCATTGTCATTGATTAAATGCCATGATATATTCTCGAATTAGGTATATTATTTAATCGCGATGAAATATAAAGGATGCAATCCGCTAAAATGTCTCTGTGGATGTAAGTTTGTTCTTATCTTAAAAATTAAATATGTAAATAAGCAAATAATTAAATATTCTAGGTTTTACTACACCCCAGAGAGTAATGTTGGCCCTAATACTTCATTTGGCATTGCAAAACAGTTACAATTTACGAACAGTGATGAATGTAGCCATTGTGGAAATGGTTGAACCCGCGAATAATACTGACCAAAAAATCGAATGTCCGCAGTACGAGTACGTTGAAAAGAAAAGAGAGGTGAATCTACTGCTGAATTACACTATGCGGCAAGTCATGGATAGTAATAAGGATGTTTTTAGGGTGGTCAATATCCCTGGCCAAGAGCTGCCGAAGCGCGGATATTATATGCATTTTTTGGCGGATATTTCGTCAGTCACTTGCCCACTGGGTATTTAGCTGACACGTACGGGGCGCGACATGTTTTAGGCATCAGTATGATTCTGGGATGTGCTTCATCATTTATTATTCCAATATGCATACAAAAAGGGGGAGAATGGGCTGCGATAAGCTTAAGGTTCTTTTTAGGCGTTACTCAGGTTGGTATATAGGTACAGGGTGAGTTACTAAGCGCGCGGTAGTCCATATCTCCTATACTAACGGAGATCGAAGGAAAAACTAAATACAAAACTTGTAGATAAACATGAGTACTGCATTCCTATAGCTATTTACCTTACAAGTGCGGAAAAATATTTTCCGCAAGTGTTAGGTACAATATTTTTCCTACAGGCGTAAAAATGTAGAATTTTTCTTTTTTTTTTGACAGCCCTGCGGTAAAATTTGTTCCGCACTGACAGCCTTGCCGCAAAACTTTTTCCGCACTGATATGCGTGCGGTAAAAGTTTTACCGCACCGTGCGGGAAAACTCATTTTCCGCACGCATATCAGTGCGGAAAATCGATTTTTCCGCACGGCTGTAGGTAATAGTTATTTTTCCTACGAGCGTGCGCAAAGTAGTACTTTTCCGCACGCATTTCGGTTCTCAAAGTTGCACTTTTCCGCACTCAGTGCGGATACAGGCCTTATCCGCACTGAGTGCCGAAAAGTAAAAATAATTGTCAAGCAACAATAAGTACACCTGTCGACTTTGACACATGATGACAAATTTTTCCTCTGTTCCTGTTCCAGCTAACATCTATACCTACAAACACCAAATTTAATTAACTTCAACACATTGTCAGATTTGTTTTCTATATATATGCATCTACAAACTTTCTCATCAAATTTATAGCATTTTCCATTTGTCGAAACAGGGCAAAAAAATGTATCCTTATCCTTACATGTTACATGCTTTTAGAAAAAGATGCGGATGCACTCAGTGCGGCACTGATGACAAATGGAAATCGCCATTAAACGCTTTAAGATGAAGAGCTCTGACGATGATTTTCTGTTATATTTTTTTTTTGTTATGTAATTTTTTGATAAATGCATAGGTTCCCTTCCAGTTAATTAAAAATAATTAAACAAATTATCGTTTTTTTTTTAAATTTTTGTTGTTACCTACCTGATATGAAGCTCGTAGGAAAAATTTTGTTCCTAACACGTGCGCAAAGTGTCTTTTCCGCACGCAAACACGTATCCGAACTCCGCTTCGCGTCGTTCGTATAACTGTGTTTGCGTGCGGAAAAGTAACACTTTGCGCACTTGTTAGGAAAATAACTATACCGCACTATGTCAAAAAAAAAAAGAAAAATTTTACATTTTTTTGCCTGTAGGAAAAATATTGTACCTACCTAACACTTGCGGAAAATATTTTTCCGCATCATTTTCCGCACTTGTTAGGTAAAATTTTTTCCGCACTGACAGCCGAGCGGAATAGCTATTTACCTAACAAGTGCGGAAAAATATTTTCCGCAAGTGTTAGGTACAATATTATTCCTACAGGCGTAAAAATGTAAAATTTTTCTTTTTTTTTTTGACATATCAGTGCGGTAAAAATTTTTCCGCACTGACAGCCGTGCGGAAAAACTTTTTCCGCACTGATATGTCAAAAAAAAAAGTTTTACCGCACTGTGCGGGAAAACTCATTTTCCGCACGCATATCAGTGCGGAAAATCGATTTTTTCGCACGGCTGTAGGAAAAATTATTTTCCAGTGTACAGGGTGGCCCAATAACTACTAGTGACGCAAAGTTATGCTTTTTCAAATGACTTCCCCTGTATATTATTGTTATGTTTTTTGCATTATTCGACAAAAGTGGACTGTATTAAATGCCCGGCCTGAGCATACATAATTTTGAACCGACAAGACAAGAAATGGTGAGATGACAAAATGGCCGCCACTCACCTTTTTCGTTGCGCGTACCCGCTTCGCGATGTGTTTGTCGACTGACTCTGCGCTCCGACTTGGTCCTTGGCACAGCCTCCTATAGTTAACAAGCCACGAAGTTCCAAATGATGGCAACGTCGCGTATGGTGCTATTTTGTTATTGGGTTATGTGTTTCTGTGTATTGCTTTCATTGTGTATTGTTGCAATTTAGTATTTTTATGGGCATTATTGACGAAAAAGTGGATAGAAACACACCAATATATTGCCCATATTTAGTTGATACCTGTTCCTTTGTGCTTTGATTGCAAATTTTTAGCAAATGGGTACAGAAGCAAAAATGAAGGTAAGGTAAGGTAAAACAATAAAAACAATATTAATATTTGTCTGCAAGAGCATAGTTCTCGATATATTAGGTACCTAAGATATTTAAACTTGTTCCAGATGCCATAAAACTACTGTGTTCCTGGGTACAAATCGAACTATTAGGAGTTCCTTAAAAACTGAAGAAATGCAAACATTTTTATTTCCAAAAAAATTCTGAAGTGCAAAAAATGTGGATGAAAGCAATACACCAAGATAATTATACCCGAGATTATACAATAACGAAAAATTCTGTGGTGTGTTGTAAACATTTTGAAGAAACCGAAATAATTAGATTTGAAACAAACAAGGATAAAGGTGTAGTTCGAGAGTTCAAACTAAAACGTCCAACTCTTAAAAGTAGGTACCTCTTATTTTCAAAAATTAGCTCAATTATTTGATGGACTTGCCTTCCGAAAAAATCCCGAAGAAAGAAAAAGTTAGATTTTCAAAAGACATACTGAAACATAACACTTTGGACTCTAGAAATATATTCATTTAAATCAATTATTTACTGTTCTTATTTACACAAATAGTTAAATTATTCATTGAATTACTGTTTTTGGCCCTTTAGTACAATAAATTATGCATTTTTTGTGATTCATAATAATAAAATAAAAAATATATATTTATACAAACAAACACCACCAGCACCACTTGGCGGTAAGATTGCGGTGTTGCCTTTTTAACTTCATGGCTTGTTAAATGTAGGAGGCTGTGTCCTTGGTCTTCCTCTCCAAAGCATAGATGCGCTTTTCCCCTTCCATTCGTGACGTAACTGACATCCCAATGACTTTTTGAAAAGCGCGGTGGATTTAAATGTATTTACAGTTTGTGTACTATTTTATGATGAATTGAATTTACACTATGTACATAACAATTATGACATTTCTGAAAAAGTTTACGCCTATTTACTGCGACCGGACCGTTTATAAAACCACAGTTTAGTTCATATTTAACCTTAAGATGGGTGGCATTAATGACATTTGAAATCTGTTACTTCTGTGCTCTTATTGGTTGATTTTTTAAAATTCGTCTGCAAAGTGAAAAAAAAAAAAATAATAAAACAGAATTGGCTCAAAATTGGCATTTAACATTGTTTGATCTACAGTCCGAATATTTCGGTTTTTCGATATTTTGCGAGATTTTAGAAATAATCCATAACGACTATAGGCAACCAGGGCTGGGACTCTGTAATGGATAGAAATCGTTATCCCTATCGCTATATGGTACTTGCTATCTTCTTCTCTCTCTTGGAAATCAATAGAGAGGGTGCATAAATAGGGAAAAAATCTCTATTCGTTAGAGAGTCAGAGAGTCCTAGTCCAGATATACACTTTCCATTTCGAGAAAAACGCAAATTATCGAAAAACTAAAATATTCGGATTGTACATAATCCATCAAAGAATGTTTATGCCACTTTTGAGCCAATTCTGATATCAGTTTTTCTTTCTCTTTGCAGACGAATTTTAAAAAATCCACATAGTAGGTACTGACAGATTTCAATGTTATTAGCGCCCCTTCAAGAGCGCTCTTATGTATTTTTATTATTTCTTTGTGTTTTGTTAAGCTTTTATATTTTATAATCACTTATTATGTACTTTGAAAGGTAAAGTTTTTGCACCTTATCCGTGATTATAAGTAATGCTGAAAAAAACAAAAATAAGTTTGCCCCCTCTAAATTTTCGGTTGCCCCCTCTGGAATCCAAACCTGGCTACAGGCCTGACAATGTCATATAGATACCTATTTTCAACTGTTTCGGAAATATTGACAGTTGAAAATTGACTTTTTTGCATCTTTGACAGACTATAAAACCTGAACGGTTATTTTTACAAGAAAACGGATTTCACATTCCTGTCTCAGTTTTTCATAAACTATAATTTGACACCAATCTTGAATTCAATCCATGAATAAAAAATTCCGCCTAAATTATTAATCTTCGGTTAAATTCAAAGTTGGTGTCAAAATGATAGCTTATAAAAATCTAAGATAGGAATGAAAAATCCGTTTTCCTCTAAAATTAACCATTTAGGTTTCACAGTCTGTCAAAGATGCAAAAAAGTCAATTTTCATAGGGTTTCATCGAGACGAGAAATCTCGTCTCGAAGGCAATTTCCCGTCTCGTCTCGATCATCGAGACAAGAAATCAACAAAATCTCGTCTCGATGTTTTTCTCGAAGACAATTTCTCGATCTCGATTCGAGATTCTCGAAATTTCGAGTGTCTCGAAAACAAAAACTGAATGTTATTAATAGTATAGGGACCGGTCACAAATTGAAATTCGCGACCCCTAGTGAGAGATGTTAAAAGTTTTTGTATTAATAGTTTGTCAAATTTTCACTAGAATTTCGAAAAATGGAGCTGGAAATACATTTTGGTTTCCGAAATATCAAATTTAACCACCACGAAGCTTATTTTTAGCAATTACAAATTAAACAGAAAGGAAGCTCACGACATTTCCAAGCGTCCAATTTACTTTTCATTCTAAAATCGTAATGCGCAAATTCCAGGGTGGTATCTTACCATGTATATCTTCTTTGGTGAGCCATTGGATACCAGAAAAAGAACGACCTTTTCTTGGTTCTCTGGCATACTCTGGGAGTACTCTGGGACCGATTCTCACCTACGCTTTAACCGGAGTGATAATTGAGCAAACCAACAATTGGACGATGCCATTTTACGTATGGTCGAGCGTTACTGTTTTCTACTTGATATTCCATTACTTGAATTTGTTTTCTTATCCGCAAACTCATCCATTTATAACGGAAGAAGAACTTAATTATCTCGATGAAGCCATTGGTAAGATAATAAATTAACAAATATATCATGCACTTATAAATACTAATTACTTTAGTTGTGAAGAAACGTAAGAAGATTCCCTGGAAAGGAATTTTATTGAACGTTCCATTTTGGGCGAATGTCGCAGGTCATTCCGGTCACAATTACCTATTTTACAGCCTGGTAACATTTATGCCGGTGTACATGAGAGAAATTTTACGATTCAACATAGAAATAAACGGTTTAGTCAGTGCTCTACCATTCGTTGGACTTTGGTCAGGTTGTTTGGGAATTGGAGCACTTGCCAACTATGTCATCAACAAAGGCTTGATAACCAGATACAATTTTGGTAGAATTTTCGGAACAATGGGTAACTAAACTGACCAATTTGAACTCTTATGCTTAAAATTTCGTTTTTCTAGGCCAGTGGGGTTGTTCTCTAGTAGCCCTTGGTGCTGTGTACATCGGCTGTCACAGAGTAGCTGTAGTGTCGATGTTCGTTCTTGCAATGTTTATTAAATCATTGTATTACATGACGATGACCAACAATATCAACGAACTGTCGTTGAACTATGGCGGTATTATGTTTGCCATTAATAATGGATTGAATAGTTTGACTGGTGTTGCTGGTGGAGAAATTATTGGGGCGATTACAAAACATGTAAGAATATCAAGATTTGTTTTAACATGTTTTTTGGTTGAAGTTTGAACTAAAATCTTATAACCACCGTTGTATTTTTTTTTTCTAGAAATCTTTAGCTGAATGGAGAATAGTACTTTGGATATCAGTCGGCTACGCCGTTGCTACTTCAATAATATACATACTATGGAGTTCAGCTGATAGACAAAAATTTGATTTTGATGAAGAAGAGTTAGCAGCACAACAAGCAGCTGCTGCGTAAATTTGTATATCATTTTAAATACATACACAAATATAGTTATTTTGGATACATCGTCAACTTCTTACATTGTCTAAAATTTCCGCTGGAAATCTAGAATCGTTTTGTCCTCTGCTTAATCGCACAGGTTCCATAGTTTCTGCGACATAAATTGGAATACTGATTCCATTCTGGATTTTTTGCAACTTCAAGTCACCATTTTCATTATGAGAACCGAGCACCAGGAAAAGCTGGAGGTCGTCTGGATGAGAGGAACTCTCTACAGTGTAGAGTCTGGAACATAATGATTTACAGACACCTATTTATTTTCCATTTTTAAATTCATACCTGAATCCATCTGCACTTACTGCTGAAGATATGCAATTCGATAATTCCCATAGAACGTGATCTTTGGTAGGTTTTAATTGAAGACTATGAGTGAGCTCTTGCAACATTTGACGTTTATCCGCATGCACGCAGAATTTCCATCTGAAAATCAAAATAATTAAATCTTTATAGTTAGTGCAGCCAAATGATTTTGAAGCAACATTTAATTTATTTTCTAAAACTAAGCTGGTGGAGGCAAATAAGCTTTGGAAATGGAAAAATCAGATTGCATAAAATAAAGACTTCAACTTTGTATGCCATCTCTAGATATCTATCTACTCCAACAAAGTTTTATTAAAAAGTTTCTTTGTAGTTGGTGAATAGAATTTACTGCTTATATTCTAAAAAAAAGCATCTGTGTAGTTGAAACGGAATAAAATAAACACGAAACGACGACCTTACTTTATAGAGTGTAGAGGTTGGGGATGGGATCTAAAAATAAAGCCTCTATAATTACCCTTGCTGAATAGCGAACAATCGATGCTCGTGCGTACTGCAAAAGTAAATAATATTGTAATTTACCCACCTGTCCATCAGGGCATGTAGGCTTTTTAGAAATTAAAATATTCGTTAAAAAATATACACAAATAAAATACAACCATAGTCAAATTATTATTCTGCAGTAAGGATAAAGTTCAGCTAACGACTAGGCCTAGAATTTATCAACCTGAACATTCAAATTCGCGAATTTGTATTTCATTAAATTGGTCTATCACGCTCTATCCTCGTGCCATTTTAAATTCTGTTTGTTACTTTCTGTAGACAAGTTCAGAATTTCAATAGTTTCTTTTTGCTTTTCAAACTCTATTTCTATGCAAACGTTTTATTTGCTCTACCTACGTCATAATGACGTAAAGATTCTGTCTGTTGCAGAGAAAAGAAATGTATCGAAATTCACAAAAACGTCTTATATACATATAAGGATTTAAGTTACCTTGACAGGCTCGTTTTTCGTCCATTTCGCGGCGCAAAATCCGGTCGTTTCTTCTGCCTTTGTGATTTTCGAATAATCCAACGTTCCAACTGTTCCACCTCAACTTCATCCATAATGAACTTCTCAAGGAATTCAGTATGATTGGAGAGGAATTGCGATACTTGGTCTTCTAAAAAAAATAATTTATATTCCAGTACTACTTTAGCCAAAATTGTTTATCTTATATTAAGTTTATTACTAAAATACAATTAAGTTCAAGACCTAAATTCATTTATCTACAGCATGAAATCCCGCCATTAAAAGTCCCGCTATCGTGTCCCATTTTGTTTACCTTGTACTGCGAAGGTCCCCAATTTCAGCTATTAATTAGCGAGCGCGCTATTTACTATCGGTTTCCATCAATTTATTCGCCTAGATTAATGAGGCCCTTCTGTACACCGAAATGGTTGCTTTTAATTTATGATGAAGGAATCTTTAATTATTTTTCTATAATAGAGTAGAAGTGCAGTGCATGAAGCACGAAGTTGGAACAATTAAAAGATCTCTTGAAAATAAGGAATACAATTCCCATGGTATCTAAAAAATCTAATGATTGAGTCCATTGGAAAATCCACGGTAGAACCAGTCATCATACAATGGATAATTAAAATGCTGAAAAGCAGAATCATTAATGCAGAAATTGATGACTATACCATAAGGAAAAGAACAACCAGAGGAACTTCACAAGGAATCAATCACTCTGGTGACTGTTGGTAATCAATATGATTCTAGAAACCTTTAGAGAAAGGAGTTTAAAATTGATTGCTTATGCTGGCGACGTGGTAGTACTGGTGAGTGACTTCAGCTTATCAACCATCATGGGATCAGCATTAAAGGAATTTGTGGCATAGAGTACTTGAGCCGGCAACGCCGCTCGAGAGTCGGGATAGCAGCCCTCGGCGCAGGGCCCAGCGGTGGAAATCAGGTAAGTGTACCAAGGCTGCTACATGGTGACAGTGGTTATTTTTTTCGTGTTTCTATCAACTCTAGCCACTTTAGTAAAGTGCTCCCACTGGGTATAGTGCGGAGTTACAGTTTTTTTTTCTTTCAAAAAAAGTAGACTTTTTGGATTGTTTTGTTGATTTTGTTTTCTCTTCACATTTTTCAATCATGGCTTAGTGAACAGGAAAATGCTATTAGATTGAGTGCGGACGAATTTAATCAGCAACAAGACTATTAAATCAGTTATTAAGATTGTAGCAGCAACAATTACTAAATGCAGGAAACACAGCTTCGGCACCGGTGATTATGCATCAGGCCACAATTTCCCCTCCATCTCACTTTTCTTTTCAAGCTGAGGACTGGGAAGACTGGAGAAATTCATTTATTAGATACACAAGAACAGTCCTTAGTAATCATCCATCAGAACAGCAAGTTGACTATCTGATCAGTTTTTTAGGCACAAAAGCTGAGAAAATCTTAAAACAACAAGCAGATTTCAACACTGTTATATCAAAATTTGACAGGTATTTTATCCGAAAGAAAAATATTGTATACGAGAGGGTGAAATTTTTGCAAAGGTCACAGAACCCAGAGACGAGCCTTGTGACTCTTTTATAACACCTCTATGGCCCAAAATTGTGAATGCGACAATTTAGAGAAAGAAATTATTGAATTAAGAATAATAGCAGGGTTAGCGAATAATAAATTATCAGTATAGCTACAAGCACGCCCAGATGACACATTGGAAGATGTGGTAAGGCATGCCAGATTGACGTTGTGGTAAGGTATGCCAGATTGACCGAAACATTAAACAAGCAACAACCAACAGCCAACAATAGAGCCAATCTCCCTACTTCCAATCCAATTGTCGAAGAAAAGCTGGAAGTTGATGATTACGTTCAGAGGGGGGCGCGCCCAAAATCATTCAGTAACTCAAATTATGCGAAAAACCCAAAATAAAACACAGAGGCAAAAGATTGCTGAAAATGTGGAAGAACTCCAAGGCACACATTCGTTGATTTTCCTGCAAGAAAGGATGAATGCAACAGGTGCGGAGAAACAGGACACTGGGCGGTGGTGAAGTGTAGCAGTTCAAGAAGTGAAAGAGGCTTCAGACACGATCAGGACCGGCGAAGAATAAATGATGTAATTGCTCAGGACTCTGTTCCTTCTCCTCCCCTGAGCGATGACGAATTCGCTTTTCTGGGCTTGGTAGAAGCTGGCAGGAGACCTGGGCTGGGATCATGACAAGTAGAATTCTACTAAAATTCTACTTTCATGACGTCAGGTTACCTAGCAACCAACATCATCGCCTGTACTGTACGCGATAAATAAATCGCGGGTGACGTCATGAAAGAATTCTACTTGTCGTGATCTCAGCCCTGGTCCATGGCATACCGTGATTTCCATGGATGGAATTCCAGATAAAGTCAAAATTGACACTGGAGCAGATGTGACCGTAATAAAAAGCTACAGTTTGTCAAATTTGAAAAATATCAAACTTTTCCATTCACAGAAAATCCTTGCGTGGCAAAATCAATGTTACGTTGCCGTTTTTATATTGCAAATAATTTGCATGAAAATTTACCAGGAAGAGACGCTGTAGAATCACTAAAGATGTTAGCTTGGACAAATGCGATCTCTGACACAAATGCTATCAGTAAGGAGTTTCCAACCCTATTCGAAAGCATCGGAGACGTAGGAGAAACGTATCACATTACTTTAAAAGAAGGAACGAAGACTTTTACAATTTCTATGTCACGTAGAATTCCTATCCATTTGCGAGAAGCTACGGAAGAACATTTGAACATCTTAGAAAGCCGATCAATAATCTACAAGGTTAAAGAGCTAACCCCTTGATGTGCATCAATGGTGGTAGTGCCCAAAAAGGATGGCACTGTTAGAACATGCGTAGACTACGCAGTTCTCAATAAAAATGTGGAACGAGAAAGATCAGTATTACCGGATGTTGAAGAAGCATTGTCCCAAATTGAGGCAGGCTCTCAGTATTTTAGCAAGCTAGACGTCAAAAGTTAACGTAAAAGTTTAGATCTGTTGTTTGATTGTAATCAGGAAGCTGCGATTAATTGATTAAACTTGAAGTTATGGGCCCAGAGCTGATTACAATAGTCTTGTTGTGAAAATTGAACGCTGGAATTTTGGCGGAAGTTTTTATGGAAGGTTAGTCAAATATTAAACTCAAATTTGAAATGGATAAACAACAGAACATGTTTTATGAGAAACCATTCGATGGAAGCTCTTTTTCGGACTGGGAATTCAGAATAAAATTGTATTGGAACAACAAGGTGTACTTAATGTACTTAACGAAACACCCGCAGATCCTACAAATACTGTTGAGTATGAGTAATTCCAGGAATCAGATGTGAAAGCTAAAGTTATATTAATACAGTGTGTAGCTGCCAACATTCTGGAAATGTAAAAAAATAAACAAACAGCAAATGACGTTATGGATACTTTGAGCAGCACTTATGCAAGAAAAGGAATATCTTCACAGGTTGTTTTGCAAAGAAAATTAAGAGGCTTGCAATTTATGGAGAATAAAACGTTAAATGAATTTTTAACGCAATTCGAACAGACAATTTGTGAAATTAAAGGTGCTGGAGGTACTGTGGACGATAGTGAGATGATTTTGCAGTTATCTGCTATGCCTAAGTCTTTTCGGTCAGTGACTACAGCTATTGACATTATGGTCAGCCAGAATCAGTCACCAGTTAGACTTGAGTTTGTTAAAGATAAATTATTGATGGAAGAGGCTCGTCAGAACAAAACAAGACAAGAAAGTGACCCAAACCTTACGTTTGTGGGATTTAAAGGAAAAGGAGACGGGCTGGGACTCTGCAACGAATAGAGATATTTTCTCTATCCCTATCAACATCTCCTCTCTATTGATTTCAAGAAGAGAGAAGAGGACAACAAGTGCCATAGCGATAGGGATAATGGTCTCTATCCATTACAGAGTCCCAGCCTAGGATATTCTTCTAGAGGTGTTGGTGTCGGTATGTCACGGAACATGCAGAACAGTAGCAGTAATTTTTCATTTAGATGCTAGTACAGTAAATAGGGATATTTTACTAAAAAAAAATACTTATTGGCTGAAATTTTGAGGGTGTGTTCGGGGCATGTCCTGAGTCTAAAACTGAGTTTTCGTATTCGAGGGGGTGGGGGAAGATACTACCCCCTCTTTATGTAGGGTTGAGTTCGTTTTAATTCCTTATCTTCGGTGCTATTGCCCGTACCGTCAAGTCCGAGAGATCAAATTTGTGGGAAATAAAATTATCTATCTAATGATAATAAAATCAAGGTCATAGGACGATTAGGTGAATCCCAATGGCCGGTCAAAGGTCAAAAGTGAGGGGTAGTTTTTGAATACCGTGAAACCGGTAAGTTTTTTCGCATACTGCTTAGATACAATTTCGAAGTACCTACTTGAAATTACCTACAAAATGTGTGCTCAAACACTCATCTACTGTGAATAGTTTGCCGTCAATCCAACGACCAAGTTTAGGTGCGGCACAATGTCTTCGACTCACAACGCCGGCAAAATGAAATTCATTTCAACGGTGGAGAAGGATCCCCAACTACTGGACTCGATTTATCTCTTCCAAAATGAAAAAGTTGTTCCATCGGCAATAGCCGCCCTTGGACAATTGTTCTTTTACAAGCTGTACGGAGGAAACAAGGACGAGACTTTGAACTTCTATCGTTACAAGTGTTTTCTTCAATCCGGAAAGAAAAATACGTTCAATTTGGCTTCCCTACCACCTACTGGAGATGCAGCTCGTCTATACACGTATAGAGTGTATCATCAAGTTCAAGAGTGGCTAGGAAATTACAAAGATTTGGAAGACTGGGGTTGGAAAAAAACGAAGAGCATTTATATGCCCATCGCCTGCGAAAAAGATCCGGTGCCGCCAAGTTTGCTGAAATTAATTTCTTGCACCTGCAAAACTGGTTGGGGGAAGGCCTGTGGGTGTCGAAAAGCTGGGTCGAAATGTTCTCCAATTTGTGGGACTTGTAGCGGTACCGCGTGCAACAACATCGCCCAATATTCTACCCTGCAAGAAGATGACATTTTCTCAACGACGACGAGAACTTACAATCCATTCCTGAAGAAGATGAAGGGGATCAAGGAGAAGACGCTCGTGGTGACACACTTGGAAACGATGAAGAATACGAAGGAGGCGAAATAAGTCCATCCACCAAATTCACATAGAGGTGCAAACAGGAAAACTTCAAGGTGAAATTTATGATCGGAACACTTTAAATAATCAAAAATTATACAGCAATACACACACATACATTGCAGAGCGCTGAACATGCAATAGTTGGGGTTTTATAGGGTTTTTGTGAGTAGAAGTGTCACACTATTCGGAAAGGACAGACCTTCTCGTTTGTCCATGATGGATTTCCCGTTTTCTCTTAGATAAAAAAAAAAAAAAACAAGTTCAACTTAAACTAAATTAATCATTTTACAGAGAAAAAAATATAACGATAGTTATTAATTGCACGTAGAGAGTGCAATGTACGCGCAATGAGAGTACTTCTCGCGCCGTGCGGCTTCCCCCACCCCCTCGAATACGAAAACTCAGTTTTAGACTCAGGACATGCCCCCGAACACACCCTCAAAATTTCAGCCATTAAGTATTTTTTTTAGTAATAGACCGGTGCATAACGACCATTTTTTTAAAACGATTTTCTCCCGTCTGCCATTAAGGGTGGTTATTCTTTAGGCAATAAGAAATGGAATGGCTGAAATTTCAAAGAGCCCCGCGTGTGACAAAACGATGATATGCTAATTTGAAAATGTAATGGAAAGTGGAGATTTGGAACAATATTATCCCGTCTGCCACACATTGTGAAAGTAATTCAAACAAAAATGAGTAGAAGGAAGCTAAACGGCAGAAACCCTAGGTTAGTGTAAAGTGTCATATTACTAATTTCAAAATGTCGCCAAAATCGGACATGTGGATCAACGACCTCCCGTCTGCCAAATTAAATTTATGTTACATTTACGATGTATGAGATCAATAAGGAAATGGCAGAAAATCTCGGTTGTCATAATAATATTTAGCAATTTTTGAAGTTGTATCAAAATGCTGAGATGTTGACACAATTTTCTCCCATCTGCCATTTGGAAGATAAGTTTGACATGCAAAGTAAAATCCAAGAAATGTATTGGCAGATGTATCCAAGGTATAATAACAAATGGCAGAAACAATAAAAATGTCAAAATTTTTCAAAGTTGAGATCAATTTTTTCCCGTCTGCCAATAATTTATATTAAATTAACTACTACTAAAAGCTTAAGAGTGCGCTTCTCGATGCTGAAAAAATAGATATTTCGCGTTCGCGACTATGCTGTTTTTATTAAAACAGTTGCATCTAGGGAATTCTAACAAAAACTGTTTTCAAGAATGTACTTTTGTGCTTGCTTGACCAGTAATTTTTTTTTTGATTTTTCTCATTTTTTGAAAAAAAAAATTCATAAAATGAGAAAAATCAAAAAAAAATTACTGGTCAAACACGCACATAAACATATCCTTGAAAAAAGTTATCGGTTAAAATTTCCTAGAAGCAACTGTTTTTATTAAAATAGCAAAGGCGCACTCGCGATTTTCAGCATCGAGAAGCGCCCTCTTAAATTTCGACTGGCAGAAATTGCAGGCTGATACAAGTTCTTATAATTGATGAACAAAATTGGAACAAAAATGGTTCATATCATGAACGTTTTTAATCCGTCTGCCGTTTGTTTCAGTAAAATGTTGTTATGAGAATATGCATATTCTCAATTGGCAGAAACCGCAATGAGCTACATGCGATACGTTGCACAATTATTGTTAAATTGCGAAAAATGTTTATGTGTCCAAACAATTTTCTTCCGTCTGACAACTGGTTAATTGAAATTAAAGTTGCTCTCAAAACAACTAAATATGATAAGGCAGAACAATAAAAAATTGTATCTTTAGGAAATGTTTTAATCATCAACATCATCAAAAACAGCATCGTCATTATTATCATCAGCATCATCATTATGGTTTTCATTGTCATCTATCACTTCGGAGTCACTTCCATCACAACTGATGTCACCTTTTCCATTATCATCATTATTATTGCCGTCATCCAAATCTGATAGATCGCAAAAATCTTCGTTTTCATTCATTTCTTCTTCACTTCCATCCTCATCAGGAGAATCTACATTTGATTATTTAGTGTAACTTCAATTATAGAGATATTTTTTCCTTTTATACAAATATTATTTGGTATAGGTATAATAGATGCTGTAATCAATAATTTCATAACGACTTGCGGCATCTCGTCACTTTCAAACCATTTAAAAGTATATCCCACGTCAGAAGTGGTCCAACCATTCTCAAGGGCGTTCAATGTAGTTGGTAGGTACCTACTAATTCAGTAGCATTTGACCAAATACTCGAAATGTACCGTGTGCGGAGTATATGTTGCTTTAATGATCTGGAGCAAGATGGTAGAGAGCTCGCATCGCATTTGACGAGTTTTTTTTTGAATGCTTCGGTATTGTCATGGAATAATTGTCATTGAACAATTATTATCGACTTCCGCTGTAACGACAAACATATTTTAGTTTTGACGATACAAAGAAAATTGTGTTTATAAATTGTATGAACGTTATTATTAATAAAGAATTCACATATTGTTTGCCCAGCGGATCTGAGTCTACGGAAGGAATTTGGACGTAAATGTGCCATGTTGCCACGTTTAATTATAAAAAAGCGAAAATACTGGGCATGAAGTATAGTTAATTTGAAAATCCATTTTTTAATAACAAAATATTGATAACAATAATAAAATGCTTAATATTTTAACGTGGTTGTTAGATCTATCCTTATTTTAATCCTGATTTTTTAAATTTGGACTATTGTAAAAAATAAACATTTTCTAAAGATACCATCAGTTTTTGACAATTTGGCAAGCATCCGTCCTGGATGAACCTGATTGGTGGAGTTTTTGGCAGGATCGCCGTTGTCATGGGGAACCATACAGTTGTCAATGAGCTAACGTCACCTTACGTCTCGCTATTGGCCAGGGCTCACGTCATTTTATCCTCCCATCTTGGAATATCGATTTATATTGAAATATCCAGTGGCGGAGATTTGGTCATTGCTGAATTTCGTGTAAGAGTTGCAATACGATAACACTTCCAAAAAGTTCCGCACGCAGCTGGGTATTTTATGAATGAAATCAGCCATTTTTTTTTACAACTGCATTCCCCTTACCGTTGCCCCGTAGACACAGACTCGCTGGGCAGACATTACAAACATGCTTCAACCCATTTTTGTTGGTGGCATATAACTGACAAACTAACTTCTATTTTTAAACTGCTTCCCTCAGTTTGGTCATCATTGATCGTTATGAAAGCACCTTGGTAAGTTTCATTACGCTGTAGAATTTTGAAAGGTTTGCTTTTACCTTTTCTATAGAATGCTGGGATGAAGTCGCAACAAGTGAAAGCATGAAATGCTGGTAGTGTCATGTTCAAGATGGCGTCGATAGACGACCAACAAATTTCGAGCGAATTAAATAAGCTAACCAAGGAAAAGTTAATTCAAATAATTTTGCACAAAAAAGTTCCCGATGGGTGTAATGTTAGTGAAGTTCTTCGCAATTTTGTGGATCACCACCTGAACACCTCCGAGGTATTTCATGATAGTGAAGAACATACTTCGTGCGAAAAAGTTCTATGTCTAAACACTCACGCAGACCTGCGAGTGGCCAGAGTTGAATTAGCTGCTGCGAAAACTCTTGTACAGGAAAAAGAAAGGTCAGTTAAAAATCTCAATACCATAATTAATCTTTTACAAGCTTCATCCAATAAAGAGGTTATGAATGATTGTAAACAAAAACAAACACAATCAAATAACCCTAAATCGGCATCAGCATCTACGAGCGGTGGCCTCGCCCACCTCAAGCCTAGCGGCCCTAGCGCTTCGGTACCGTACGCGGGCCCCCTCTCTGCCCCACCCGGACCACCGAAACGAAGCAGACAGTACTGCGAAAACGAATCATCTCGGCAGTATCCAAACGCAAAGCGGCCGGCTGCAGCCGGTGCAACCGCAAAATCAGGGTCGAAAACATCGCAGGAACCGACTAAAAGTATAAGCGCTGAAACAGTTAAATTGGCGATAGAAAATGCCACGAATAAATTGCAGGACGAGGATGAAACTCCTTTTACTAGGGTGTCCTATCGTAAAAGGAGACCTAAAAACAACACCATTGTTGGGTCTAACACGGATTGTGAGATATCTTTAAAACAACCACTAAAGCTAGCATTTTTGCATGTTTATAAGCTGCACCCCGACACCACCGTGGACGATCTCAAGAACTTTCTTAGGCCAATCTTCCCAGAGCTGCAAGTTGAACAGTTGAACTCAAAATATCCGACATATTACTCCTCATTTAAGGTGACAGTTAGCGAAAAGAAAATTGCTGCCGCCATGACACCCACTCTTTGGCCAAGTGGAGCATGTGTGAACCGTTTTTTTCACCCACGATCAGTGAAACTACCTTCAACCTAGACAGCGAAACTGTTCGTTTTGACTCTCTTCTTTTGAATATTCAAGGCTTTAGACAAGAGAAAATTGACTACCTCAATTCATACTATGAACATTATCAACTGAATTTTCTGTTCTTGACTGAGACTTGGGCGAAGTCTCACACTAGCGCTGAAAACATGATTATCCCAGGGTACCATTTGAAAACTGAGTTCTCACGGAAGAATTTTGAAAGGGGAGGAGTTGCAATTTTTGCGAGATACGACATACGATGCAATGTCATAGACGTGAAGCGGTTTTGTTTGGAAAAACACATTGAAGTGTGTGCAGTGCGATGGCAATGCAATCCTAAAAGCAACGTTTTAATAATTTTGTGTTATCGCTCTCCAAATGGGGATTTTGAAGTTTTTCGTGATAAATTAGAAACGTTACTAAGTAAATATTATAAACCAAGCTGCCGTATTCTAGTTTTAGGTGACTTTAACTGCCATTCACTGAACAAATCGGACCAGGAGTGTTTTTTTAATTTAATGTTAAATTTTAATCTTAGGAACATAATTAATGTCCCAACACGTATCTGTAAAACAAGTCAAACGACATTAGATTTGATTTTTGTAAATTTGCCATTATGCTTGGAGGCCAATGTGGAAAATTTTCCTTTTTCTGACCATGACGCCGTCCTATTCAACACGGGGGTTTTAAATGAAAAGCCAAAGCCTCAAAAAATTTACGCAAGATCTTACAATCAGGACAATATTAACTCTTTTAAATCGGTTCTTAGAAATGAGGATTGGTCTCAACTATATGACAATAGCTTGGATAAAAAGTTTGAATACTTTCACTCTACTGTTCTTGGGCATTTCAATGATATCTTTCCTGCAAAACCTAAATATCAAAAGCAGAACAATAATGCTTGGGTAAACTACGACGTAAGGGCCTCCAGCAGAAACCTTAAAGAACTACACAAGCGTAGAAGGGAGCTTCCGGAACTGGGCGACCTGTACAGAGCTGAAAAACTAAAACATAAAATCCTGGTTTCAGGCGTAAAACAACAATACTATCAAAATAAAATACATAACTCTAATAATGATTCAAAAGTGCTGTGGTCTGTAGTAACGGAGGTCACTAAGGGTAAAAATCCATCATATTCAGGTCCATCGGAGCTAAAAAACTCTACAGGTACTGTCCTTGAACAACCTTTGCAGATAGCTAATCATTTTAATAATTTTTTTGTGGAGGCTCCTCAGTTGTTGGTTCGCAATCTGCCCGTGGCAGGTCCTTTGCTGGCAGATGAGAATACTCTACCGACTGAAATGACCTTCACTTCCTTTAGCGAGCAGGAAATTCTTCAAATTTTAACATCAAAAATAAAAAATAAAAAATCATCAGGGCCGGATGAAATCCCAACCCATATATTTAAGCAAGTAATGACTGATTCATGTTTGCGACCATTAACATATCTTGTGAATCATTCTCTTCAAACGGGAGTTTTCCCGTGTTGTTTAAAAACTTCAAAAATAAATCCAATATTTAAGAAGGGGGACCCAAGTTTGGCGGAAAACTACCGCCCCATAGCACTTACCTCCTGCTTCTCTAAAATGTTTGAGTATGCTGTGTTAGATAGGCTTCTTGATTTTCTGACTAGAAATAGCGTGCTTTCTCCTGCACAGCATGGGTTTTTGGCGGGAAGGTCTACCACCACGGCCATTCTTTCGTTTTTATCGGAGATCGTGGAGGGGCTGGAAGCGGGAGAGTGTCCTGTTGGGATTTTCTGTGATCTCAGCAGGGCGTTCGACTGTGTAGATCATGACCTCCTGCTTCAGAGGATGAAATCTTGTGGTCTTGGGGGGGTGATGCTTGAATGGTTCAGTTCATTTTTGCGAAACCGACAACAATTTGTACAGATTCGGGATGGGTCAGGGAGGGCTCAGCGTTCAGATTTTCGAAAGGTCGAATTGGGGGTGCCCCAGGGATCTATTCTCGGACCTGTGCTTTTCGTGATTTTTGTTAATCCTCTTCTACTTGACACTGTATACAGCAGCATTACTGCATTTGCGGACGATAATTCAGGTATAGTTAAACTTAACCAGGAACTTTCTATTGGGTCTGCGGCTGATAAAGCCTTACAAGAATTAGCTGGCTGGTTTAGTATTAATAAAATGGTACTAAATCTCCAGAAAACCCATCATATGGTATTTCATACAATTCAGGCAAAAGAGAATCTGCAAGTTAGGCTGGAGTATGATGGAAAGGAATTAAAACAAGAAAATTCTATCAAGTTTTTGGGTCTTGTGCTTGACGATGTCCTTTCATGGGAAGAGCATTGTACTGCACTTTGTATAAAGTTAAGTAGTTGCTGCTATGCTATTAAAAATCTCAAACAAATTTTGACAGAAAATCAGATTATAGGGGCCTACCATGCTCTTGTTCAATCACGGCTGATGTATGGCGCTCAGTTCTGGGGTACCTCGTCTCATGCCCAAAAGGTATTTTTGTATCAGAAGCGAGTAATACGTTGTCTAGCGGGGATTCCCCAAACAGCGTCTTGCAGGCCATATTTTCTCAGGTATAAAATATTAACCTTACCCTCGATAGTGATTTATCAATGCTGCATATACGTGTACAAAAATCAGGATTTTATTCCTAGAAACAATCACTTTCACAGCTACAACACTAGAAATGAGAACAACTTCATGCTGGCTAAAAATAGACTTAACAAATCCAAGCTCTTTGTCACTAACTTGGGACCAAAACTTTTTAATAGGCTTCCATTTAATCTAAAAATGGCTCAAAACATAAATATTTTTAAAAAAAATCTAAAGTCGTTTTTAATGGGTAACTGCTTTTACAGTATAGACACTTTTTTGAACAGTGTTTTTTGAATAATATGTCTGTGAGTGTTTTATTGCTTTGTTTTTTACCTTTTACTTCTGTCTATTTTTAACCGACATTTTTAACTTATATTTTTTTATTGTATTTTTTAGTGTTTAGTATTGGCAATATTTGAGTTTTATATTGATTTTATTCTCGACGATGTCCATACACTATGTGTCATTTGGAAAAATAAAGATATTGTATTGTATTGTATTGTAGTGCTCCACAAAGTTTACTCCCCAACGTCTCGTAAATTTTATGTATATTAACAGATCTTTGGTGATTTCCTGTTCCGAACTGCAACCAAACTTTAACCGAAGTATCCATTTTTCCGTGGTTGCCCAATAATATCACCAATGTGTCCGTGTCGGAACATTTAATCACAACGTTATATTCGCCGCCACATTGTTTCATGAAAAATGCCAACTTTGTATCAGCTTCATCATGACCTGCACTTATACCGAGGGATGATTTAAGTTGATACTTCGGGATCAGTTAGATGTATATTTATAGCATTTATCATATAGATCATATACATATGGGGTGTTGCACCCACACAAAATCCAAGTCTAAACGCAAAACTGGGTTTTTGACTAGTTTGTCACAACAAATTGATCTCAAAAATCGGGTGTTGCGTTAAACGTAGATTGAATTGTGTTGGTGCAACATCCCATTGATGTGTGATAGGCATTGAAAAAAAATTATAACTTGTATGTGAGATTTCAAACATTTGTACCGGGTGTTTTTTTATCTTTGATATCATTTTGATCACCTGTAACTTTTTTGTTTTTAAAGATATCAAGGTAAACAAAAAAAAAATGTAGGATTAATGGCCAAGTTTTTTTCAAGCTACACATGAAACAAAACACTATCAATTTGTATATTATATGTGTGTTCGATAGAACATCTTATTCTGATTACAATAATATAACACACTTCATATTTTGTTCCACTCGTTTTTGACAAATCGGCAAAAATATATGAAATTTTTATATGCTCTCAATAATTCTCGTCCCAAATATCAGACCGCCGCCGCCTAATAAGTTTCACTTCGAAAGTTTCATATTTTTGCCGATTTGTCAAAAACGAGTGGACCAAAATATGAAGTGTGTTATATCATTGTAATCAGAATAAGATATTCTATCGAACACACATATATAATATACAGGGTGTTCCATTTGGAAAAATATAATGTAGGCTTATATGTCAAAAAGTTGATAGTGTTTTGTTTTATGTGTATCTGGAAAAAAAAACTTTGCTACTAACTCTACATTTTGTTTTTTTGTTTACCTAGATAACTTCAAAAACAAAAAAGTTACAGGTGATCAAAATGATATCAAAGATAAAAAAAAACCAACCATATTTGCAACTTATGTAACTTATTGCGGTTTCTGCCATATTGAAAATATGCATATTCGCATAACTAAATTTCACTTTAACCAAATGGCAGACGGGTTGAAAACGTTCATCATATAAACAATTTTTGTCGCAATTTTGTTCATTGTTTATTAGGACTTATACCAGTCTGCAATTTCTGCCAGTCAAAACTTAAGCTTTTGGTAGCAACTTATTTGATATAAATAAATGGCAGACGGGAAATAATTGATCTCAAATTTGAAAAATTTTGACATTTCGAAAAATTAAAAATAAATATTTGTACCACTTCAATTTTTCTGCCGGTGCAATAGCTATTTATATAACAAGTACATAAAGTAAGGCTTTATTGTACGAATAATTTTATGGCCGAGCGAGCTTGCGAGCGAGGCTATTAAATAATGAGTCAATAAAGCCTGTTTATGTAAGCGTTATATACATGATTTTATGTACGATTGCGACTGGTTTCTGTTAAAAATTAAAAAATTTTAATGAAAAAAGTAAATTTCGCGTAGGTATACCTGTTTCACCTTGGCAGGTTGTCAAGACCTGTTTCACCTTGGCAGGTTGTCAGGACCTGTTTTAACTTGTAAGGTAGTCTAGGTAGGCAATAAAGTAGCACTTTATTTTACTAGTAAAATAAAGTAGCACTTTATTTTACTAGTACAATAAAGTGCTACTTTATTGACGCAAAACTGTTCTATAAATAGCACTTTATTGGTCAATTGGACATAAAGGTACATTATTTATCTAATATCCATTATAACAAAACATGTTTTAGGCGGGAGAAAATTGTTTCAACATCTCAGCATTTTGATACAACTTCAAAAATTATTAAATATTAATATACCAACCGAGATTTTCTGCCATTACTTATTGATGTATTACATCGTAAATGTAACATAAATTTAATTTGGCAGACGGGAGGTCGTTGATCCACATGTCCGATTTTGGCGACATGTTGAAACTAGTAATACGACACTTTATATTAACCTAGGGTTTCCGCCGTTTAGCTTCCTTCTACTCATTTTTGTTTAAATTACCTTCACAATGTGTGGCAGACGGGATAATATTGATCCAAATCTCCACTTTTCATTACATTTTCAAATTAGCATATCATTGTATTGTCACACGCGGGGCTTTTTGATATTTCGGCCATTTCACTTCTTATTGCATAAAGAATAACCACCCTTAATGGCAGACGGGAGAAAATCGTTTTAAAAAAATGGTCGTTATGCACCGGTCTATAAATGCGATTTATTTGTCTCTATTTACTGTACTATTTGTGACTATGTAATCAAGAAGGGCATAAACAGTTTGAATGTCAACAGAGAAGGCAAAATTATTATGAAGGAAACCAAAGTGGCTTTCGAGGTGGTCATTTCAGCAACCGAGGAGGGTACCTACTCTGGATACCGAGGTAGTAATTCTGGATACCGAGGTGGCTACTAAGGTAACAGAAGTGATAGAGGCAGTTTCAATTAGAATTTTCCTAATAGGGACAGACACAATGCTCAGAACACAGAAAATGTTGAAGATGAGGATAATGCTATATCTTTTTTAAGTACGTTGCAAGGAACCGATGACGATAGTCACAACAACCAATATGCAAATACATACGTCTAATGCAGAAATTGTGAAAATTGTTGTTGATAGTGGAGCAACAAATCATTTAGTAGGGCAAGATTTTTGCAAAAATATACTAAATGGAAGGAAAGTGTGTCAGAAGAAAAATGTTGCAAAACAGGGGGAGACATTAGTAGCCAAAGTAGAAGGTGATTCGTTTTTGAAAACCAATTCAGGTAAGCCCATAAAAATGAAATGTATGGGTTTGTGAAAATCAGCTATATAATTTGCTGAGTGTTAAAAAATTGGAACAGAGTGGACTGGAAGTAATATTCAAAGATGGAAAAGTAAGCGTATTGAAAAACTGTGTTGAATTATTTCAAGGAACTTTAAATGGAAACTTGTATGTTGCTAATTTTTATTGGAATCTTGAAGGACATAGTGTAATACCGAGTGCAATACTTACCAGAGACAATGACATGACAAATATGGGACATTTGTTTCAAGTGACATATGTGGTTCAATAAACCCTGCAACTTATGATGGTGAGCGATATTATATTTCATTTATTGATAATTATTTTCATTTTTGAATTTGCTATTTAATCAAAAATAAAAGTGAGGCTCCAGAAAAATTTAGAAATTATGTATCAATGGTTGAAGCAAAATTTAATATGAAAATTTGTAAATTAAGATGTGACAATGAAGAGAGTATACTTCTCGTGATGTTCAGGATTTTTGCAAAACAAAAGGAATATTAATTCAGTATAATGTTGCCTACAACCCTGATCAAAATGGGGTTGCTGAGAGCTTTAATCGTTCAATAATGGAAAAAGCTCGATGTTTAATGTTTATTCGCAGCTTGAAAAATATTTATGGGGTGAAGCTGTTTTAACATCAATATATTTAATTAATAGGACAATGACTAGAGCACTGAATGACAATAGAACTCCAGCTGAAATTTGGCATGGACAGAAGCCTGATTTTGAGGAAATTAAACTTTTTGGTTGTATAGCATATAATCTTATACCTTAAGAATTAACAATAGATATAGACTCTGGAATCCCAATCAAATCAAGGTTATTCATGGAAGGAATGTTGTTTCTGAAGAAACTAAAGAATTAAAATAACCAAAAGTTTATATAGATGATAATCCAGAACAACAGGAGAATTAAGAAGAGGAAGCTGAACAAGAAACAGATGGAAATAAAGTGGGAGAAAATTTGAGAAGAACAGAAAAAGTTGGAAAAGTGGAACAAACAAATGAAATACCAAACATAAGAAGTTCACGAAATAAACAACTATCAAGAAAGATTACTAGACTATGATCTTGAAAATGAAGAGTTCAATCTTTTTACAGCATTATCAACTGGAAACTTATCAGATGAAATGCCACAGACTTATGCAGATGCTGTAAGAATAGACGAAAGACACAAAAATGCTGTTAGCGAAGAACTTACAGTGTTGGATGAATGTAATACATGGGAACTAGTATTGCCACCTGAGAATGCCGAAATTGAAAAGTTAACGTAAAAGTTTAGATCTGTTGTTTGATTGTAATCAGGAAGCTGCGTGGAGTTGATTAAACTTGAGAAATTGTAATCAATTGTTTAACATTCTCATGCATTCAATACAATAATTGAACCAATGATTCCTTCCCCTGTGCTAGATTACCCCTGGCAGATCCTCGGAGTTGATTTATTCGTGGCCAACAACAAACATTAGCTGGTGGCAGTCGATTATTTCTCAAGATTTATAGAGGTTGCCAACTTAAATTCAGAAACTGCTGTAGATGTCATAACGAAACTGAAACCCATGTTGTCAGAGCCTTGTTTTTCTAGCCACATATTCAAACAATTTGCTCAGATAAATATATGGATTCAGTCACATCACAAGCAGTCCCAGGTATCCTCAATCGAATGGGTAGGCGTAATCTGCTGTAAAAATAGCCAAGAATATAATTCTAAAATGCAAAGACCCAAACTTAGGATTATTAAGTTATAGAACAGCAAAGCTAGACAGTGGATTTTCAGCAGCAGAACTGATCATGAAAAGAAAACCTAGGAATTCAATTCCAGCTCACAAAGACAGATTTATCCCTAAGTGGAACTACATAAACGACTTCAAGGAAGTCAGAAGCAACGAAAAAGAAGTTGAAACATTGAATTTTAATAAGCGACGTAGAGCAAGATCAAACTCTTCTTTGAAAAATAACGATAAAGTTTGAATACCCGATATGAAAATGTTTGGGAAAGTAATGGATGTTGGATCTGAACCTAAAACATACATTATCGCCTCAGAAAATAACGTCATCAGGCGAAACAGAAGCCAAGTTATAAAAGTAACCTCAGAAGCGATGATAAGACTAAAGCAAGGGACAGATACACGACTAGAGATCTCCAATTGGGAACTCCCCGAAAGTTGAAATGATGAGTCAAGCTCAGAATCAGAGGGTGACGATGGAGGGGATGATACGAACACAGAATACGGTTCAGCCGCATCACAAAGTAGTGGATCAGAAATTGAACTCAATAGCTCGAAAGTGACAATGACTCCAACCACTCCATAATATTTAAGCCAGGCTCCGAAGAGAAAATCGAAGTCTATAGTTCCACTCACCAGAAATACACCACCAAATCAGGAAGGCTAGTCAAGCCGGCACCTCGTTGCACCTGCAATGGAATGTGTGGTGAAGATTAATTGAAACAAAAGTGAGAATGAACATTGTACAGTGTATATAGTGAATTATTGTGTAGATTTATCCATAACATCAATATACCCAGTGTAAATAGGACAAACAATGGTTTAAGGCTAGTCGCATTGAATTCGAGTGCTAAGTTAAAAAGACACTCACTTGGTGAAAAGGGAGGATGTGGCATAGAGTACTTGAGCCGGCAACGCCGCTCGAGTGTCGGGATAGCAGCCCTCGACGCCGAGCCCAGCGTTGGATATCAGGTAAGCGTACCACAGGCTGCTACAGAACTCTCCCAGATGGGCAGGACAGAACGGATTGGGAGTAAAAATATTGCCTCTGAGTGCAAGCTCCACAGTTGTAGGGCAAACCCTTTAAAACCTAATCTAATCTAGTGGAAAGTTAAAAATCTTACCTGATATCATTTTATTTGAGTTTAAAGGTGTGCAGTTGTTTGTGGGGTGTAAGCTGTAGGTATTTTCCGGTTGACTTGAATCTGGAAATAAATCAAAAATATATAGTATTCGTACATTCACCTTCTACAATAATCTATCTACAATTCTTTCTTAAACCTGAAAATGCAATAATTTCATTTGATGTACCTATTTGATCTTTCAACTTTTGCAAAAGTCAAGAATTTATACACAGGGACGTAGCGAAGGCCTCTGGTTTTGGGGGGTGGGGGTGACATTCCTAATTTTCCCAACTTTATTAAAACATAAAAAAAACACATGTAGCGAATGAGTCGGAGTATAAAAAGGCTACACAAAAGATAAACGCGCATCTGTATTGACGTCACAAGGGTATCGGCGCTTGACAAGAGTAACCGCGCAAATACAATGACAGTTTTCACTTTGCAGGCAGACCCATAGTGTAGATAAAATGGCAACTGCTGCTTTTCAGTTTTTAGTTTTGTTCGCAAAACTTGTCGAATCTGCATGGCCTCAATTAATTTTCGAAACATTCAGAACACGCACTGCGACTCTACGAGAAAAAGTGCCACTGCGGCAAATACACTGCGTTCCGCAGGACCAAAACTGCGTCGTCACGCTGCGAAGTAACACGCGCATTACCTATTCTTACTTGGGCTCACAAAAACTCGCCGTGAGTCACGCTCTCTCACTTGGTTTGTGTCAATCGTTCGTCGGCTGTCATCATTCGCTGTCTTTCTCCGTCTCTCTACGTTATATCTTTCTTCTCTCTCGTCTCTCGTGTGCGAAAATTGCCAAAACGTGTTATTCCATTCTCGTCCAAATCAGACCGCCGCGTAAGAAGTTTCACTTCAGAAAAATCAAGTGTAGCATCGTACACGTGTTAAGAAGTGAAACTTTTTAAAAACTATTTCTTTAACTCAAGAACACCAGGATTCAGCGTTATGCTGAAATCTGAATAGCGAGCGAAGAATGCGCAGAACGCAGAAGGCAACATAATATTAGAAGTTTAGATTACCTAATATATCTACTATATAGCGCTAGTGGTGCTAATGCTACTACTGCCACAAGTGTTACGTGCCACTGCCACAGGCTAGTGGCGTTAGTGCAGTGCAAAGTGCAACGCAAGAAATTATCTGCGACCATTGGGATTTCGTCATTCTGTTGTCCTGTGATTTTGCAATTCATTACGACACGTGACACGATCCTTATGTTAATTTTAATTAGTCCTCGTGAATAAGGTGCGCAAATTTTTGTCTACCAATTTTTCCCAATTCTAAATTTTTTATCCTAGTTTTCCCAACTTTCGAAATATTTTAGGAACTTTGGGGGGGGGGGGGGCGCCACCCCCCCCAGCCCCCCCATGGCTCCGTCCCTGTTTATACATACATAATGCGGCCTTAGTCAGTCATTAATTCTCTGTTATTTTCTTGTCTTTGATTTATCAACTACTGCTGTAAAAGATTCTCAGAGTTTTTTTGTTTGATCTTACAACCTTTATACCTACCTATATCTACATTTTGAGCTTTTGAAATATTGTTTTCACTGTCCTTTTTTAATTTTTCTAAAGTAAAATAGTAATTTACCTTCTTCATTCTTAGAGTGTATTTCATATCAACACATTTCATTAGAAGACTTTCCTGAAAGTTAGACTAACTACCGAAACTGTAAAATTTTAAGCTCATATTATATTATTGGATTGGCAGAAACGTTAACTCTATAGCCCATGTTATTAATTATATAAGCTTTTTTTTGGTATTTCTGCACATTCACTTTTTCGAAAGTCAGTACAAAGCTTCCAACCAATCAAAAGTTGCAATCCCTGTGTAAAAAAAAACAAATAAACAAATTCTAACTCAAATCAAAACACCAAGTTGCTGCATACAGTTTTATAAAGTATATTTTAACAGAATATCTACATTATTATTTCACTCTTTCGATACCATTTCGGGTTAATCTCACAGTTCTTTTCAATTTCTTCTCCATTTGAGGCATCTCCTTGGACCAATAGGATGGATTATCCAAGTGGAGTGAAGGCGTTTTCCAAAAAATTAGATACGCAAGTCTGAACAAATTACTGGGATACTCGATAAAAATTTGTTTAATTAGGTTTTTCACGATTGATTGGCTTTCAATATTTGCCATTTTGTAATTTGAATTTAAAAAATGATATGTGGTTCAACGAAAAACCGGCGTGAAAAATTAAACATTTAAATTATTTGGAATTTGCATTCAATGAAATATTAACTTACAACGCTTATATCAACATAATAAAGTTATGTTTACAATACAGCGTAAAACTATCTTAACATTAAGTTGAAGGGGCATACTTAAATTCGGCTACGAACCAGGTAGCTGCAGTAATCCTACCCTTGAATTCGGCCAAACCATAAAACCCAACCTACTACCCATAAAACTTACCTTATGATGTTTACAGACTTCGCATTGCATATGAGTTAATACATCTAAAAACATGTAAATATATATTTTGATGCGCAAAATAAAAAGATCTACCAAAATGACTATGCAAAGATTCACAGGCATTTGTTATCTTATCCAGGTCTATCGAGGCATGTGCCCATATAAAAGGTGGAAATACCGATTCATCCTATATGTAATTGTCAATGAGATAATCTGAAAATTTAACTACAGCTTCGTAATACGGCTCGATAGCTAACAACTCAAAAACAAAGAAATCGCCAACTTCTTGACTCTCCAAAAACATCATTCCGGAAAAATAATGCAACGAATTATCGATTTCTGAATCTTTTTTTTATATTCAAGTTTTGGATCTGCCTTCACCATGCCTGAGCTTTCAGCTATTTATAAGAAGTAAATAAGTTGATTTTTTAGGTCTAAGATTTTTTACCTGTACCGATTTGCATATTGATACTGATGGCCGATGGGTCATAAAATAGCCACCTACCAGATAACCGATTTGGCCGAGTTCAACTATCGTAAAATTGTCACCCTTTCTCTTATTCCGAAACAGGTGAATTTTGTGGCCGAATTCAAGGATCCCGAGTTGAAGTGAACTAAATATTTGCGTTTAAAAGGTACAAATCCTCTTGAGGGTCCATTAGCTTTGTCGATGTTGAAAGCCGATATAAATTCAAAAAGCTTCGAAAAACCGCACTCTACTACATCTGTGATAAAACTGTTTTAAAATTCATAAAGATTATTTCGAATTTGGCAAATCGTATATTTTTCTTTGAAGGATGAAAGAAATATCGGTCGTCGTAGAATTCATTTACTAAAATCAATATAGATATCGGCCTGATGGTGTTATTACAGACTCGTCATTTTTATTATTAATATATCTGAAAGTTGAGTTCATATAAGCTTATCCTCACGAATTTGTTTATTTCCATATTACTATATTTGACTCGTGATAGTTAAAACTACATAAAGTAGAGCCCCATATTTCCAGATAATTAACTGCCTACTATGGAAATATTGATTAGATAAAAGATATGTCAGTTTCACCACGAATAAATACATATGAGCTACAATTTTTCATTGTTTTATTATATTTTATTTAGGTATTTATTTTGTGGATAACGCGTATCAAATACTGTATGAAAAACCATTGATATTTTATGTGCCTTAGTCCCACTTTGGCTACTTTGTAATTGATGCATCAAATCATCTACGGGAAGGTAACACCACGACTTATTCGACGCTTGGAAAACTTATATACGCAAGAAAAAGGTCCATTTTCTAGGCTCCCTTGCTTTTCTCCAAAGATGCAGACTCGAAAGTCGTTCCGAAATTCCTGAAGATTCGAAGAATTTTTGATTTCTTCCAATGTAACAGAATTTTTGGAACGAACGGAACGAGCCTTGCTTCGGGAACGGATTTACCAAAGAAGGAAAGACCTAGCAGCTATGGATAAGGATATTCTATCGATAAACCAAAGGTTATCCAACAGCATGCATTGGAGTCACTGGGACAAAATTGACCGAATGACGTATGACGTGATGGAAGCCACCCTAGCAAAAACAACCAAGAAACTGGTAAATAAGTTTGAGTCCTTGAAACCATTGAACACTGCGAAACCCACAGGCAATGATCGCACAGTTGTCAACCTGACCCAATGCGTTCTAACGAATTCGGAAACCAATGTTCTAAGAAAAGGAGGCAATTTTGCAATAACACCGTAAGACCTGCTATTCGAAGGAATCATAGCAAATGTGGAAGCCAGCATACGCACATTACCTCAAACCACTGTGGAGGAAATACGCAATGAAACATCTAGGAATCTACGACTAGCGAAACCTCCAAAGTGCAACCTGACATACGAGGAAATGAAAGCTATTCGCAGCCTGAATACAGACAAGAATATACTAGTCCTGCCTGCGGATAAAGGAAACGCAACAGTAATCATGAACGTGACTGACTATGAATCAATAATTTCCGAACTGCTAGACCCCTCCACCTACAGAAAGCTGAAGCACAATCCCACTGCTTCTATATTGCGAAAAACCAATCAACTCGTCCAAGCGCTACCGTTGGATCCAGAAAACATAAGGAAACTCATCAAATCTGAGGCCTTACCACCTAGAATATATGGGTTTCCTAAGATTCACAAAACAGGTAACCTAATCAGACCCATTATAAGTGCAATAGATTCGCCTACATACAGCATATCCCACCACCCTACTTCAGCCACGGATTGGCCAATCTAGCTCTTATGTCAAGGACTCAACTCATTTCATCAAAAAGATCAGTGATATCACTCTATTACCAAACGACATTCTGGTTAGTTTTGATATCGTCTCATTGTTTACCAGGTACCAGTGAATCAGGCTTTAGAGTATCTGAAAGATGTTTTTTCGGAGGAAATCAACAACTTATTTCACCACTGTCTGACGACTACGTACTTTCAATGGCAAAATGAATTCTTTGAGCAGCAGATGGAGTCGCAATGGGGAGTCCACTCAGCCGAGTTATCGCCAACTTCTACATGGAACACTTCGAACAAATAGCACTACGAACGGCCACAAAGAAACCTACTTGTTGGTTTCGCTATGTAGATGATACATTTGTTGTTTGGAAACATGATGGACAGGCAGAGCTCGAAAACTTCCTTAATCATCTAAACTCAATATAACCCAGGATACAGTTTACGATGGAAGTTGAGAAGGACAACAAAATTGCATTCCTCGACGTCTTCCTAGAAAGATCACCCTCAGGTAAACTGGGACACAGAGAGTTGATAAAACCACTGAAGAATAGTTTTATGTTACCAATATTTATTATTAAGGTTTAAAGTCAACCCATATTTTCTGAACCTTGTGTTCAAAAATTCCAAAAAAAATATATGTTTTTCTGCGATTGACAAGAAATGTCAACATTTTTGACCGGTTGACAGGTCGCAAAACTCTATATTCTGGTATTTCAATTATATTTCAATAGTTGCTAAGGAATCGATGAATAACAATACTGGAATTACTTTTCCGGCCTAGGCCGGGAAAGTGATTCTCGTACTGCTGAATAATTGGAACAAAAAGACAAACATTTAACAGATATTTAACCGATCGCAGAAAAAATAGTATGTGTATTTCGGTGAAAAGCACATTCTCGGCCTTCGGTATTTGCCGGCCTCGGCTACGCCTCGCCCGTCAACTTACACCGTCGGCCGAAAATGTGTCACTTTTCCACCTAAATACACAATATACTATTTATGGTTATCGATATACTTTAATCCATAATTTTTTTAAGCAATTTGACTCCCATAGAATCTGAAAATATTGAGAAATTGGAGGAATTAAGCAAAATTTTAATGAAAGCCATTAATGATCTCTTCACTAATAAAATACTAGTTTGAAATCAAAAACAAACAGCAAGACCTCAGTTTATTCAACACTACGCTCCTCATTAGGCAAAACTTCCAAAATTTCGAAATTAAGTGAAAAACAGAGGAGATACAAGATGAAAAAACGCCCCTTCAAGATGATATTTATCGACAAGAAGAAATAGTTATATTAGAATCTGAAATTGGAGAGCTTAAATTGACACATAATTTACCTAAAGAAGAGCTTCAAAAGAAAGAAATACGATTAAAAAGGTTTAAAAACATGCTTCAAATTTGGGAATCAAGGCTGAAAACCAAAGAAAGCAATAAAATAAAGAAAAAAGCAATTCTACAACAAGATGTGAATGTTTGAAATAATGGAGACGATTTTTCCGAAGTCGAAGAGCTCCAAAGTGAAGAGTTTTCAACACAAAACCATCACCAGCAATTACAAAAGTGGGTAAACTTGACTGAAAAACCAAAAGAAGACCAAGAAAACTCTAAAATTGGACAGCTCACCGATGGTTCTTCATGCTTGCAATGGCCAATTTTTTATTCACAGTTTAAATTATCCAGTGAAGTATGCTCCTTTTTACCAAAAGAGAATGTTCTGAGGCTCAATCAAAGTCTTACCGGAGAGGCTAAGAAGACTGTGGAAATGCTGCTCATTACTGCACAAAATCCAGACGATATTATACCGGGTGTCCCACCGAAAACTGTCAATGGCCTATATCTTGAAAACGATAATGGATAGAAGAATAACTAAAAGCCCGTTTGAAGAGGTTGGAAGGGGGAACCAAAACAAAGGTACTTTTCAGCTCTCCCCGAGTCACCCCTCCGGCGGTAGCAACCCTAACCTCCAAATCTTAAATGGCACTATGGGTCATGTGATACCTTGTTTGGAAGGTTTTTTAATTCTCTTAACGAATCTGCAAAAAAGAATTATCCAGATAGAAATGTAAATTGTCAGAAAATAGCCCATGCTTCGAGTTAACAGCTTTGCCCTCTTGGGGAGGTGAATACTCTGGTCAGGTCAGGTACAGTGAGGGGAAAGGGGTTCAAAAAAATAAAATCTTGATGATTTCTTCAAAATTCTTCATAATGTTATCTATGTTGTATAAAATCGATTTTAAATCACATTTACCTGTTCCACCCATTCAAATGAGGTTTTCATCAAAAGTAGAGTGTGTTTTTTGCAGATCCATTGAGAATTAAAAAACCTTTCAAACAAGGTATCACATGGCCCATAGGGCCATTTAAGATTTTGAGGTTAGGGTGGCTTCGACCAAAGGGGTGGATCGGGGAGAGCTGAAAAGTACCTTCTTTTGGTTCCCCCTTCCAACCCTCCAAACAGGTTTTTATTTATTTTTTTAATCGATTACCGGTTCCAAGATATAGGCCATTGACAGTTTGCGCTGGGACACCCGGTAGATATTTTACAACAAAAATATGGCCGCCCAGAAATATTTAATTTTATTAACGGTAAATAATCTTCGAGAGGTTGAAATTTTTGAGTCATTCATAAACTTCAGCAGCGTTGTAGGAAATTGTTATTTCCGGAGAAGTTGCATTTTATATTGATCAAAGACATATTTTAGCAAAATTAGTAAGAAAATTGCTATCTTATTTACTTACACAATGGGGTTCTTATCTATTGGAGAAACAAATTAGCAATTACCAACAAAACTTTCAGAATGGATCAAACATAATATGTCAAATATTGTTTCCAAAATAACATTTATTTCTAATAATTTTTCAAAAAATTCTCAAGTAAACACACCCAATGAACATAGAGTGAGAAATTCACAAGAAAATATGAATAAAGAATTTAAAAAATCCTGTGAAATATGTATTCAAGAATACCACTATTTAGAAAAATGTGACATCTTGTTTAAGTCGACACCCTAGAAAATGCAAAAAAGGTCTATTTGTGGAATGAATAATAGACCGATCTCCTATTACCTGGACTGCGCGCGTCGCTTGTAGGCTGCAGGTGAGCGTCCAATGAAAAGCAAGTTTGTTACAGGCTTGCGTCATATTCTTATTCAGGAGCAGGGGCGTCGCGTCGGGGGGGGGGGGGGGGGGGGGGGGGGGTACTGGGGGTAATTACCCCCCCCCAGGATCGAATTACCAAGAGAATAATTACGATGCCAAAAAGAAAATACATAATATATTGAAGAAAATACATTTTTGTTTTGTTTTATTTTTCTCATAAATGAAATAATTGTTCTGGAAAAGTGAATGACTTTGAAATTTGCAAAAAATTTCGCCTGCGCCGCGTTTTTGGAGGGCGCCCCCTCAGCCCCCCGTACCATTTACCCCCCCCAGACTACTGGTCACGCGTCGCCACTGTTCAGGAGCCAGTTCAGAATGAATCGTTCCTTCTTTTTTTGTAACGTGTAATTCGACAAAGAGCAAACTAATACTTTACATTATTACTTGAACTCACCGCAGTGTCGTTAAAGGTTATGTTAGATTATACTTGACATATCCCTTTGCAATTTCATTCAGCGATGTTGCCGGATAAAACATTTATCAAAATAAAAGTGCAAACGATGTTCATCCACTTTAAAACTCTTCTTTTGTCTGATTTAAGGCGTTGTAAAACACTTGACACTACCTATATCACTTCTTAAATGTTATAATATTCGATTTGTATTTTCTACATTTGTTCTGCAACAATACAACCTGGCTACACTGAACCTACGAGTTGCGCGTGCATGTCATCTTTTATTACTTTCTAACGTGTATTTATTACAATCAAGCTCTCTTTTTCTAATCATGCGAGATGGGTCTATTGTGACAGATATCACCGCATCAACTTCTTCATAAACATGAAAATCAATCAAACCTTCAAATTGAGCAACAAAGAAATCGACCTCAAATGAACACGTGCATTAACGCAGTAACAACTCAATCTCTTCTCAAATTTCTTTCTTTAAAAATAGAAGGCCCCAATGGAAATTTTGAAATCACAGCCCTTTTAGATGAATGTAGCACAGCCACACTGATTGACTTTGAAATGGCTGAAAAAATTGGATTGAAAGGTCCCATTTCTCCACTATGCTGTAAGTGGACCGGTGATATAATCCGAACTGACGAAAATTCTTAGGTAGTCCTAGCAGAAGTTTGTGGAAAAAATTCGTGTAACTTTTATAAATTACAAAATATTCGGACAGAAGAAGATTCAAATTTACCTTGGCAGAAAATTGTCACAGAAGATGTACTAAAAAAAATTTCCTTACAACAAACATGTAGTCTTATGCCTAGAAAATTTAGAAAAACCAACATTGCTTATTGGACAAAATAACAGCAATCTCATTTTAACTAGACAAATAATTCAATCCATTGTAAATGGCCCAATTTTTTCAAAAACTTGTATTGGTTGGACACTTCATGTGTAATCTTCGAAATATGGAAAATAAAACTGAAGAAATTGCAGTAATTTGTTGCGATAATGCTGACGAAAAGTTACATGAATTGGTAAAAACTAAAAAGTCACATGGAGCTAGAAAACTTTGATGCACTACAATCCTCACAACAAAAAGGATCAAAAGAGGAACAACGTGCTATTGACATTGCAAAAAATTCAATAAAACTTGTAAACAGTCACTATGAGATACAATTTCCATGGAAAAAAGATGTTCAAGAACTACCAAATTCAAGAAAAATAGCCATGCCAAGAAATGGAGAAGCATTTCGAAAAAGGTTATGCTGTTCCTCTTACGCCAGAAGAATGCAAAAATGTTCGTCACTTATGGTATTTGCCTCATTTTCCCGTTCTGAACCCCAACAAACCGGAAAAAGTCCGAATTGCTTTTGATGCTGCTATGAAAAGTGAAGGCAATAATCTTTAAACGATTTCTATGCTGCTGGACCTGATATGCTTTCACCGCTAACAGAAGTTTTACTATAGTTTCGAATTCATAAAATAAAATAGCCACTACTGCTGACATTGAAGAAATGTTCAATAGAGCAGTAAGTTCAATCATTTCCAAACACTACGTGGACGATTAGCTTGATTCGACAACAACAGTTAAAGAAGCAGTAAACCAGATTGAGCAAGTTTTTGAAATTCACGCAAAAGGTGGTTTCAAAATTCGAAATTTGACTTCCAATTCACCTGAAGTAGGTACTTGCGAATATCCCTGCACACTTATTAGCTGGTCAAAATAGCACAGAAGTAAACAGAAACATAAATGAACAGAGAGTTCTTGGCATGATGTGAAACTCTCATACAGATAATTTTAATTTCAAGCTTAGATTTAATAAAATTCCTAAAGCTATCCTGGATGGTACTAGTATTCCGACAAAAAGACAAGTTCTTAAAACTGCTATGTCAATATATGATCCTCTAGGATTACTTTCACCAATAAGCATTAAAGTAAGAATTTTATTACAACTGATTTGGAGAGGCGGTCTTGGATGAGATGATACCATTGGTTCAAATATGGTACTTATCTGGAAAAATTGGTTAAACAATCTTAAAAATTCTATGCTGATTGAAATTCCAAGATGTTATTCAGAATCATTACAAAAAGCAAATTATTTCGAAATTCATACCTTCTTTCTGTGATGCTAGCGAAGAAGCTTACGCTTCAACAAGTTACCTTCGAATTGTATCAGAAAACGAAGTTTACGTTGCTTTTGTATTCTCAAAAGCTAGAGTAGCTCCCCAATTTGAGTTACTTAGCTGCAGTAATGGGTGCTAGATTATCTCAACTTGTAGAAGAACAACTGGGCTTGGAAATTAAAAACAAATATTTTTGGTCAGACTCCAGAACAGTCCTAAGATGGCTAGAAACAGAAAAAAAAACTACCGACTTTTATTGCTTCAAGAGTAGCAGAAATTTTAGAAACAACAAAAGTTAAAAAATGGAAATGGGTTGCCACTTTAGAAAATGTAGCAGATATTTGCACAAGAAGTTCAAATAAAAATGACATATAAGAAAAATGATTTAATGGTCCTAAGTTTTCATATTATGAAGAAACAAATTGGCCAAAAATAATACCAGAAATTCCAGAAGAAATAGCTATAGAAACTTATTTAGAAGTTATAGAATTACAACATTCTTGTGTAAATGAAACTTTACCTAAAATTAAAACATATTATTCTTGGATTAAATTGATGAGGGTAACCTGTACAACTAAATTATTTACTTTGAAAGTGAGGAAACAGAAACCAAAAGAAGATTTTTTTACACCAAAAGATTTTCTATGGGCTGAGAAACGTTCAATGCACCTGCTTTTCGACGAACCTAAAAAATATATCATCAAAAAAATGGCAACAAAACTGGCGGACTGAATAAACTCTCGTTATTTTTGGATGAAGATGGCATAGGTATTAAGAGTATCTACGAGAATAACAAAACTGAACCGTACCGAAAATATCTTCCTTCCACAAGATCCAGTTATTCTTGATGGTTCACACCTGTATACTGAGAAGTTGGTTTTACATTTTCATGACAGAGTTGCTCACCAAAGGATTGAAACAGTAATAATTAATTTAAAAAGATAATTTTACATTCCCAAAATACGCTCATCAGTCAAGAAAATTTTGAAAAAATGCATCACATGTAGACGTCGATATGCAAAAGCCGCTGAACCAAAAATGGGACCTCTGCCTAAAGAACGACTAATGTAATATAAAAAACCATTTTCTGCAACTGGTGTGGATTATTTTGGACCATTTGAAGTAAAAATTGGTAGACGATTGGAAAAACGTTACGGAGTTCTCTTTATCTGCCTCACAGTGCGCTGTATCCATGTAGAAATTGCTCATTCGTTAAATACAGTTTCTTGTATAATGGTAATTAGACGATTTCTAGCTCGGAGGGGGACAGTGAAAGTATTTTTATCAGATAATGGGGCCAGTCGAGAACTTATGGAAGCAATTGAATAATTGAATCTAGAAACAGTTGTCATAAATATGACTAATTTAGGAATAGATTTGAAATTTAACTCGCCAATTGTACCTCACATGGGAGGTTCTTGGGTACGTATGATTGGTTGTTTTAAACGTTCTCTGACTGCTGTAATGGAAGATAGACATCCTACAGATGAAGTTTTAAGGACACTATTCACTGAATACTGGATTTGAATATATTGTGAATAGCACTAATAGCAGACCATTAACTCACGTGTCTAAAAATATTGAAGATAAAATTTGTTTAACGCCTGATGATATACTTACTAAGCCAATTCCACCGAAGTGGTTATTGCACCAGGATAATTTTCAGAGCATGAGTGGTATGTATAAAAACAGTGGAGATTATCTCAATATCTCACAGACATTTTCTAGAAGAGATGGCTGAAAGAATATTTAGCAGATCAAATCATACGACCCAAATGGAACAAAGATGATAAAAATTTAGAAGAAGGATATTTGGTTTTAATAAATGAAAATAGTTTTTCGAGAAATGTTTGGCCACTTGGAGTCTTTACAAAGACGTATAAAGGTGAAGATGGCCTTGTCATTGTATAGGAAGCCGACGCCGACGCATACGGACTGATACCTCAACAAGGAATCCAATCACCATCCTAGGCAAAAGAGAGGAGTCAGGGTAATCCGGATTTGTGAACCCAGATACCTTCATGACGAGATGCAACACCTAAAATCAGCACTTGAAGGAAATGGGTACTCCAATCAGGAGATAAATAGAGCTATAAGACCGAAGCAACAGGGCAACAGGTGGCAGGAAAAGCTTTTCTTTCCTACATCAAAAATGTCACAGATCGCATAGGACGAACGCTAGAAAAACACAACATTAAGCCCATCTACAAGCCCACAAGAACAATTATTCAGCAAAGTCTGCGATCGGCCAAGGATCCTAGGGCACCTCTTGAAACGGCTGGCGTCTATGGAATTCCTTACTCCTGCGGATCTGTCTATGTAGGAACAACCAAACGCTCTATCAAAACCAGGGTGAAAGAGCACAAAAGTAACTCTCAGCAGGGACAAATAGATAAATCAGCAATCGCCGAACACGTGTTAACACAAACAAACCATTTCAACCGTTTCGACCAGACTCAAGCATTGGATAGAACCAAACATTTCTACACCAGACTCCATAAAAACACCACAACTTCAACAGAAAAGAAGAGGACATGAACCTCAACAAAAGCTGGTTGCCAGTCTTCAACAAAGACCTTTCCTTTCCGAGAACGAGACAAGGAAAATAGCGTAATACAAGCCACGCCCACAACCCTGGATATAAATAACGCAGGTTCAACAACGTCGGATCCAGTCATCGGAGGAACACGGAAGAGAACACTTCGTCCTCTACCATACCGCCTCTGAAGATGTCTACCGCAGCAGTAGACGAAACGATTGGTAAAAATACTACTAGACCACGGCATTATATCGGGTCTTCAAAAAAAAAACCAATCAAAGATTGCTATGGTTTTTCAAACGTATGTCTTAGCAATATTTCTCTTTAATTTGTCAATGAACTTTAATGTCAAAATCGCATGTCAAAAATCCTGACCAATAAAGAAACAGTAATGCGACATACGTTTTCGTAATCAAAGCAATCTTCGATTGGTTTTTTTTTTGAAGACCCGATAGCATAGCCCGGCAAAAACTTTTTTGCTAGATTTGACCGGCTGTGAAAACCTTCTTCTTTATTTACTGAAAATACTGTTAAATTAAACTTTCTAAAGAGTGCGAGAAATGGATTATTTAGATTTTTTTTTTCAAAGTTCAAAATTGCCAGTCTTATGACATCGCGAGATTCCTGAACCTGAAAATGAGTCCATGAATTAATCCACGAGAAGATATTAAAAGATATTAAAAGTAATTAAATAGAGGGGGTCAAATGACAGATTCGTATTAGAAAAGTATATAAAACCGACACGAGTTAAGCATCCTTTTATACAAATGGCCTCATCCATTGACCCCGATAATCAAGGAAATTACGAACAAATAATTATATTTCTTAGAAATAGCGGGGGAGGATTTTAGGTCAACGTATCGAAATAAAGCAAGTTCTTGGTGGAACCAAAAACTATTTAAACCATAAGGTAGAAGAGAACAAAAGTCAGTCCTCAGTCCAAGAAATATTCTAGAGTCTAGAGTCGAGAGTCAACGCCTCGGACATCAATTTAAATTCGCGCTTAAAATCAAAACTTGTCCGTGAAAAAAAATCGAAAATAGCATCTACAGAAATGCCATATTGACCAGAACATTAAGGACTATTAAGGAGAGAATACCAATTCCATTCCAATCAGGAGAAGAGTTAGATTGGAAGATGTCCAAGCTATTCATGCTTCAATGCAGAATCTACATTATTTAAGTGTGCAACATATGGGGATTTTTTTTAGTAATAGCACAATCCAAATACAAACAAGGCCAAAAGTTGGTGCATGTCTGATAATCATATTAGGTGCACTTAGAATGGTTGCAAGTCAAACAGCATACAGGGTAGCTCAAACAATATCAAAATTGTACTGTAAAGTACCCTATTTTAGAAGATTCAGCAAAATGTTATAGAGAAAAGTTGTTTGGAATTAAAAGTTATGCCTAAATACCAAAACATAGCCTCCCAAGATTTTTTTTATTTTTTTTCGAAAAAAATCTTTAATTTCTATATTTTTTTATTTTTTCTTTCCGCCCTTAACACTTTCGAACATTAATTAAAACCGAATCAATTTTACGTAACTTTATTCAAATTCAAGCATATTTGTAAAATTAACTTAGATTTTTAATTTTCTATGGAATCACAAATTTCATGTTTGTTGCAAGGATATTCACCACAACTTTAAAATGCCGCAATTTTTTTTTTTACCAAGTTAAAACATTACTAATGATAATATGCATATTGAAAAAACTCTCCTTAAAGTGCAAACGTTTTATTTTATTTAAGTAAATATCATTACAATTTTGATATTTTTTCAGCTACCCTGTATGTTGTTTGACTTGCAACCATTCTAAGTGCACCTAATATGATTATCAGACATGCACCAACTTTTGGCCTTGTTTATATTTTGATATATTACTAAAAAAAATCCCATATGTTGCACACTTAAATAACCACAGTGTATATTCGAGAAAATAGACGACATCGCACTCACTTCCAATAATTTTGAAGAGCTAATACAGTTGATCACTAGTTAGTTGGTAAAAATATAAATATCGGCGAAACAAAACAGAAGACTATAACGAATTGAAATGGCCAATACAAGAAATTTAAGACAAGCTAGGTCATCAGGTCAGTTCTCACAGAAATCACAAAATATGTAGTCAGGAAACTGGTTGTTGGCGATTTACACCAATCAAAAACGCTCTGACTAGTTTGTGATTTCTACGAGAACAGACCTATTAGGAAATCAAATTATAATAATTTCCGTTCAGCAGAAAATCGGCGAAGGAGGAAAACGTAAATGAATGCATTTCTAACTAGGCATTATGTCCTATATAATTAATAGTTTGCCTACTTTGGGAAAAAAAACCTCACAAAAGGAATCCATGCTTCACAGGGTTAAATTACAGTTTCAGATTAATATGGGAAACATTTATAGTAAACTATTTTCTTACGTTTTCGTCTTCTGGTAGTCTTGTTGGGACACAGGACGCTAAAGGTACGAGTGAAACAGTTCCACATGTCAGCCGGCGTCTTCGGCGTCTGGACGCGGACGCTTCATGTCGCGACGGCAACTGATGCGTCGCATTATGGGCTACAGGTTGCTCCGGGGATAAAAATAATCAGGAAACGCATTACGAGTTGCGTACTTGTACAGGACGGATTAACCCAAATCGAAATTGTATATGCAAATATATTTCGATTTTACTGATATCCGCATCTCTTTCGTTTGCATGAACTGTTTGTTACTGATGACCAATCAATAGTGAAAATACTTTGTGTAAACTTTAAGCAAATTTAATTACTATCGTTACGGTAGCTACATCCTTGTAGTTGTTAAACCTTGTATGTTTGTTTAGATATTATGCAAATAATGATATGGTATCTTATTGAAGCGAAAATGAAATGAAAAAATTGTATTATTTACAAAAGTTATAAAAGCTCTGACGCAATGTGGGAGTTGTTGATAAATAATATGTTGCCTTTTCCTATTTATGGTTAATAATCTAAAGCTAAACTACAAATGAAAATATGTACGTCATTTATTTGTTTCGTATCGAAACTTTTTGTAAATATCTATCTATGATAATGGAATTAATAATTTATATTTTTATTATTTAGATGAGAACGATGTTTAACTTGAACATTGTGGTGCTGTAACTTCTTCAGCCATCTTGCTACCTGTCCTTCTGGTTGTTTCATGTTTAGAAGTCAATTAAGCGATACACGGTCTGCTCTAATGAGAAATTGTTGGCCATTTGTAAAAATGGTCAACCGCTCTGACTATTGCTAATAGTTCCTTTCTTGTAACGCAGTACTTTCTCTCGGGCTTGGTAAGATCTCTACTGTAGTATTCAATGACCCTTTCAGTATCTTGTATTCGCGACAGGACAGCTCCGATACCTGTGTTGCTCACGTTTGTATCCAAAATAAATTTTCCATGTACCCGTGGGTGGCCTAATATAGGACTGGAACAAAAAGCTGCCTTCAGCCTCCAACAATCTACGTCACAGTCAGTGATCCAATCAAAAATAGCTTTTTCTCCAGTGTTTATGCAACGGCGCTGCTACCTTCAGCAAATCCTTCTACAAATCGTCTGTAGTGTACAAAGCTCAAGGAAACTTCTGAGTTCATGTTTGCCTCATGGTCGAGGCGAAAGGAGTTAAATACTTCTTGTAGGTTTCATAGGTGCTCATCGAAAGTTTTTCTCATCACTAACACATCATCCTTGTTAGCCAAGGCATACTTGCCACATAAGTCCTAGTAGTACGATTTCCAGCAACCTCTCAAAAGTAGCGGGGGTTTTAAAGAGTCCAAGAGGCATCACATTGAATTGGTGAAAACCCCTTCCAGTGGAGAACGCTGTCTAGACTAGACTAGACTAGAAAAGCAATTTAAGTCTGGCAATGTCGTAAGGGTATCGTCAATTCTCGATAATGGGCAGCTGTGTTTCCTAGTGACATTGTTAAAGTTTCTGTAATCTACGCAAAATCTGGTAGATCCATATTTCTTTGTTACTAGTACAATTACTTACTCTTCAACAAATCCCTCTGCCAGCAAAACTGTATATATTTTCTACTAATCCACTTCTTTGTTGTTTGGTCATGCGAAGTCATCTATGTGGTTGACGGATTGGATGAGGCAGTGTATTGATTTCATGCTTGATGTTTCGCCATTTTTTTCCTCAAAAATATCCTTGTTTTCACAAAAGAACTGTTGAGTTTTCTTTAGTTATATAGATAGAGAAAAGATGCTGCCAAGATGTTTCGAATTGTCTTAGAATGTGTCGCTGGCTGATTTATTTCCTTTCCTTCCTCGATGTTCTTCAGCTTCACACTTTGAAATTCCTTCGACAGGTTCGTAGTTGGTATGACAACGCCTCTCTTGATTTGAATAGTGTTGTGGCGGAGGTTGGCTATTCGGACTGGTATAATCCTTGTGAGTTTACCAAAGTTTCTCTAACAAGGTATTTATTGGTTTGGTGTGGTTGTACAAGTCCAATATAATGGAATTCCTAGAAAACGCGCGCTGCCCAACGTACCTACACAAGAGTTCTGGCCGACATTTTCGTAACAATATTAAAGTTCAAGATAACTGGATAAAGAATCTGTAATATTAATCTTCCTCTAGACATAAAACAAATTCTATCATTGGCCATTAACTTTGCATGGAAAGATATTTCTATACCAAAACCGTTAGCTGATATGGAATCTATTAGGTACCTATATTTATGGTTTCGACGATAGGAAAAAAATATTTTTAGAGCTCAAATAACTAATTTCTTACATCAACCAAAATCTGGTAAATTTTTGAATTACCCATTTTCTAAAACAAAAAATTACCAGACACACAGGAATACCACGAAGATTCATCCCGGAAACCATTAGGGGATGACGATATCAGGAAGAGATTAATAGCAAAGATTGAAAACATGTCATTCACAGATTTGAACTTAACAAATAACTTCATAAAAGATTTAACTGAAGATATCCATATGGGAAATCCAATGGAACAGGATGAATGGTGAAAACCAGAAAAATACAACAAATTAAAAAACCCATGAATAACACAGCAGCTAGAGTAATGAAAATTCTACCATGGAATATAAGATCAATCAATTCAAACATAGACAACTTGAAAATTTTAATACAAGAACAAAAACCTGAAATTATAACTTTGAATGAATAAAAAATTACAATTTAAGGATTGGACAATACAAAATTTGTAGACAAGATGGTAAGGGAGGTATTGTCTGCCCAGCGGTTCTGAGTTTACGGAAGGAATTCGGACGTAAATGTGCGATGTTGCCACGTTTAATTATAAAAAAGCAAAAATATTAAGCATGAAGTATAGTTCATGTGAAAATCCATTTTTTAATAACAAAATATAGATAACAATAATGAAACGCTAAAGATTCTAACGTGGTTGTTAGATCTATTTTTATTTTAATAACTGATTTCTTCAATTTTGTCTAATATAAAAAATGAACATTTTCCAAAGATACCATCCGATTTTGTCAATTTGGCAAACATTCAGCCTGGATGAACCTGATTGGTAGAGTTTTTGGCAGAATCGCCGTTGCCACGGGGCACCATGCGGTTTTCAGTGGGATAACGTCACCTTACGTCTCGCTATTGGCCAGGGCTCCTGTCATTGTATCCTCCCATCTTGGAATATCGATTTAAATTGAAATATCCAGTGGCGGGGATTTGGTCATCGTCAATTTTCGTGTACGAGTTGCAATACAATATTATACTTCCAAAAAGTTCCGCACGCAGCTGGGTATTTTATGAATGAAATCAGCCATTTTTTTTTACAACTGCATTCCCCTTACCGTTGCCCCGTAGACACAGAGTCGCTGGGCAGACATTAGCTATTGCATGTTTGATAAAGGATCCCATAGAATATAAGGAGTATGATCTGTCAAATTATGATTTTCCAGAAAACCTTCAAGTGCAGGTAATAAAAATCATGAAGTCAAACCTTTTACTTAATTCTCAATTTCTATATCCCACCATCAACAAAAATCAGAGACAACTAGATCAAGGATCTTACAGATAATATAAGTACCTGAACCAAAATTAATACTAGATTTCAACGGCCAACATCCCCTATGGGGAAGTTCAGTGGCAAACTTCAATGGAAACATCATAAATAATATTCTAAATGAAACTTCTCTAGTTTTACTGAATGATGGATCCCCAACTAGACTGACAATACCGGGCCAAAATAAATCAGCTTCAGATATTTCTCTGGTATCCAGCTCTATGGCCACAGTAATGGAATGGAAAATATTAGAAGACTGTGGAAACAGTGACCATTATCCAATAATAATTTCCTTGAGACATACCGAGATTGACTCAATACAAAGAAGCAAATCTAGAAGAAATACAAAAAAGGCAAATTGAGAAAGATATCATGACGAACTGTTACCTAGATTTCTGGGAAACATTCCACAATCATATTCTGATCTGGAAGAAAATATACTAGAAGATGCTGGAAAAACAATACCGAAAAAAAAGCTGAACAAAGAAAGTATAAAGATCTGGTCCCATGGTGGGATGAAGAATGTCAGGAGTTTTTAAATAAAAGGAAAACAGCTATGAATAAACTCAAATATGAATATTCAATGGAAACTTTTATCCATGTAAAGAGGGTCAATGCTCAGACAAGAAGGAAATTCAATGAGAAGAGAAAGAACTGCAGAACTGCTTCAAGGAATATTGTGGAAATATAAAAAGAAATACACCATTACAGAAAATTTGGACAACAATAAGAATATTCTCAAAAGGGAAAATTAAATCAAGAAATAAAGCTCCAGAGTCCTTATTCCTGAAACAGGGGAGCAGCGTTTCTAGGAGAATAAGTGTTCCGTCTTTGTTACTTATGTTATCATTTGCATATCATTGAGAAAGATGGAACACCCGTTCTCCTGGGAACGTTGCTCCCTTGTTTTAAGAATAAGGATCCTGAGCGGGAAATAGCAATAGACATAATTAAAAACTTGAACCAGGTGAACATAGACCCAGATTTCACAATGGACAGAAGACATGAAAATTTCCAATTGGAAGAAGAAATAACTCTGGCAGAACTGGAAAATGTTTTGCAAAGGAAAAAAGATTCGGCCCCTGGACTGGACAACATAACATACTCCATGATCCAATATTTAACATTTTTAGGAAAACAAAATCTATTTAGAATATTCAATAATATCCTCAAAGAGAATAAGAAACCAATGCAATGGAAAAAAATCTACATTTTCCCATTGTTGAAGGACAACAAAGACAGTGCAGTTGTAAAAAACTTCAGACCCTTAGCATTAACCTCTTGCCCTGGGAAAATACTTGAAACAATTATGAAAAGCAGATTCGAATGGAAATTGGAAAATAAAAAGGAATTGCCGGAATTACAAATTGGTTTCAGGAAAGGAAAGGGATGCCTAGAATGTTTATCATACCTAACAGTAAAAATTCGAATTTCCATCAAAAAATTGATACACTTGTGGATATAACAGCTGCTTATGATCAAGTAAACATAAACAAATTATATAATGGAAAGAACTAGATACATCCATGGAGGTAAACAATTTCATATACAATCTCATCTTCTCAATAATAGAGAAGCATAGGTACATAAATGATAATGATGGGGAAATGGCAAGGCCAGAAATGTTATCGACTGGGCTGGCCCAGGGTTCACTTTGAGCCGTCTTCTTTATAATGTTCACACAAAAAAGGTACATGAACTAAGCAAAGGGAATATAACAACTTTGCAATACGCAGATGACTTTTCAATAATAGCCGAGAGTAAGGATATTGAAACTGTAATGCAGTATCTAATGTATTAGAATTGTCCGATGAGCTAAATATTAAAATTCCCATACACAAATCAGCAGCTATGAGAATGAGTCCTAGAAAAAAGAATTTACCAGACATGAGTGTGAATACTCAATGAGGAAGAAATTCCTTGGGTTAGTGAATATAAATACCTAGATGTAATTGTAACAGACACGTTAAACTGGACCAAGCAGAGAGATAAAATGAAAAACAACGCCACCAAGGGAATAAACATGATAAAAAGTCTCACCAGAGTATAGTGGGGGAGGGAGGGGGGTGATTCAACCACTCTTTTACAAATATATGAAGCAATCATAAGATCTCATTTGGATAATGGAATCATGAGATCAACACCAACAAATTTATTACTAACAGAAGCAACTGAGAAATCTCTCGAGGTAAGAAGAAATGGCTAAACCAAAAATTAAATTACTGAAAAACATGAAAATAAGGAACAACCCTATTATAATGTTGATTAAGGAGTTCAGGGAGCTGGATAGAAATGGAGGTTATTTTGCTAACAGGGAAGTCCCATACCTGGTACAGGAATATGGGGAACTGAAAGAACTAGAAGAGAAAATAAAGAAATATGAAACACACCCCAGGTTTGAATTTGAATATAAATACCAAATAGGGAAAATACCAACCTATAGAACGGATATCAACAAACAGGATATATAGAATTTTTAATACCTATTTAGAAGTACCAGTCATTCTAGTGACAAAACGTATGTCGCTTCTTGAAAACACAAATAAAATTGGGTTAGGAATTTCCTATTTGTACATGAATTTGACGTATTAGCAATCGACATTCGTTTTTGTTGGTAATTTTTTGTTTCATCTGATTCGTGATTAATAAATAAGGATGAGATTATTCTAAATGGGTATTAAAAATACTATAGATATTAGAGGAAAATTTGGGAAAATAATAGATGAGAAGTTTAACCATTATAATCAGTTTTACATAGATGTAAGTGTCGAAAAAAGCATACATGAAGCAGGGTTTGGTGTTTACTGTTCACAGGCAGTGTTTGGAGGAAAACATAAAAAGGAGCTTAATTTTGACAGACTTGCGAAGCGCGGTGAGAGCATTGGATTGTACAAATTACAAATTCTAAAAATCTGGATCAGATAATAGCAATGACTAAACAACAGATAATGGAAGCGAATGAAAATGGTTTTGACATAAAAATACTCTGGATCCCAAGACACTCAAACATCACAGGTAACACGATAGCAGACCAATTAGCTAATGTAGGTAGAAAGCTTAGGGTCCCATATCCAATACAATTGGATGTAAAAGAATGATATTTTTGTTGCTAATAATAGGTATGCAATCGCCAATCCCACTTCAAAACAAATAAACTAATAAAAATAAAAAGTTAGAATTATAACTCCCTATATTACTTACATTATCCTGATATTGTCACAACCCCTATACCTTTCGTCCTGGGACGTCACAACAGAAGCGTACCTGGAAGCGTAGGTGGGGTTCAGGTAGAGAGAAACTCGCTTGGTATAGGTACAATAAGATATGTATTGAATAATAATAATATTACCCTAGAAATAGTAAGTATCATGACGTCTCTGCTACGGAGGGACGTACTACTTATAGGCGACTCTGTATTTGTATTATGTACCCTCTGTACACTTGGTGTGACTGAAGACTGAAGCTGGGTTTGAGACAGGTCCAGAAGGGCGTTTCCTAATAAAGGTAGTTAGCACTGGACCTAGTCTGCTGAGTTCAATACTCCTCGAAGGGTCTGGTTTGAGACAGGTCCAGAAGGACGTTTCCCATTAAAGGTAGTTTGCACTGGACCTAGTCTGCTGCGTTCAATGCTCCCATTTGAGGTACTTTGCACTAGCCTTAGTCTGCCGCTAATGGATTTCGGTGCGGTATTTATATCAAATTAATGCAGACTCGTCGAGCGAGAAGAGTATATACTTTGTTGTGCTATCTGTTAACTAATACCTACATCTTCTAGAAAACCAATCGCGGTAAAACTTGAGACAACTGAGAAGAATTGAGAAGGCAGCGAGTCAAACCTTAGACAGAGGAATAAGCAGAAGAACCTAAGACAAAATAAACTAAAGATAAACATATTCAGCCTCAATACAGCAAAAAAAGACGGAGGTAGAGTAGAAGCATTTGCTACATTTTATCCATACGACTGCTTATATCAGATATCATAAGTTATAATACGATAATTATCCCAGACGTTAGACAGTCTTTTGTGATTTTTGAATGACTCTTGATTGACTGAAGGGTACTTAAAGTAAAGGAAACCTCTCCAAACTGGAAATAGCTCTCTGAACAAACTACAAACTCTTCCTCCTGCAAGCGATATTTCTCCCTAGATACCTTTCCAGTTAGGTATTTCTAAATATATGCAACTTCAATGATCTTATTCCTATTGAATTTATTTTTTATTTAGTTTATTTACGTCCTAAAAAAGTACTAATTGGTCTGTTGACCAAAATGGTGAAAAGCGACATGTCTCTTTAGGAGATTTCAGATTTTCATCCACTCTTTTAGTTGCAGGTTTTGGATCATTTACTCGTAACACAGACTCATGACATTTATGATGAAACATAAATACCTACTTCTGCGTGAATTCCATTTCCTACTCGCAGTTCCACCCAGAATTCGAATTTCAACACTACCATCGGAACCTTCCACCGGAGTTACTTTAATCTGCACTTAAAATGTATTAAGGGCTAAACTTATAGAATATAACATGTTTTTAAGCCTACTTTACACTGCGAGTCTTCTTTCTGCAACGTTTCAGAATTAATTTTCTGGATTTGCCAGTGACAACCAATTTTTTTTGTGTTTTTTAGTATTTTCGTGTTTTCCATATTAAAACGCACACTCTTTACACTTTGAAGTGCCAAATACAACTAACGACTCCCACTTGGTGAAAAATAATACTTGTTTCCTCATCGAATCGCGTGTCCATTGAAAATAGAAAACTTAATAACTTTTTCTTTATTAGATAGTCAATTAACAGAAAGAAAGTAATTAGGGTCCTGGGCTAAATAATAATTTATCCTAAATAAATAGCGTGATATCAGTTAGTAATAATGAAAGAAAAACCTTGATACGTCAAAATATAATTATTAATGGACGAATTGGTAATAGAACATTAGTTGCTAGAATTGAAAGAAACCATTCCATTGTTGAGCTTCAAAACTCATCAATTCGGAAATAGGTAGGTACATCATTTAAAGAGGCCCTCCAAGAACTTGAAATAAAATTGAATGATCAGGAGAATAAATTATATAAGATCCAGATATGATTTTTCATTTTAACTGGAATTTTCGCAATATAGGAAGAGAAAACGAAAAAATGTAAACAATTAAGATTTACGTTCGTCATAAAGTCAAGAGATTAAGGCAAGGGCTGGGTCCTGAACCAGATTAGAATAATGGAAATTACTTTTCAAGGTATCTACCTCTTGGGTATCTACATTTATTACAATTTATTGGTTTGAGTTCAAGGCAAATCCGCCAAAGATAACTTGGTAGATGGTTTTTTGAAATTAGACGATGCCATAATATTGTAATTTGATGATGCCATTGATCAAGCACGTTTGCTTTGCTTTCAATTACATTATCAAATCCTATAGTAAGGTTTTTTATGTGAAAAAGATAGTAATTGAGTCATCGTTTTTAATCTGCTGCTCAGATAAGCATTGGAATAAGAAGTCACTTCTAAATCGAAATCACCCACGTTATCTAATGCCCTGTAAAAAAAATATTGTAACACAACAGGGGATTTTTCAAAGGTTGTTTCATACTTATCCCCTTTTTAGAACCGGAGAGGCCAAATTCTAGTTGTGTTAAATGTGGACAAACCTGTTATTTTAATGCCAAAAAAAAATCGTTAACTTATAAAGTCAAGACATATTTTAATTAAACGTACTATACCTACATTGGAAGTTTTTCCAATAATGTTAATTAGGAAGCCGACAAAAATAAAAAACCCACGTGCTAGCCAACGTGGTTTTCGCCCATTCAACAGTGTGTTGAAGACGAGAATAATCAATAAAATCGGCGAATGTTGCGCATTGGGATTCTGTCTAAGCGGAACTGATGTTGCCAACATTAATTTTTTTGCATGAAGGGATACCTATTATTAGATTTTCCATTTTTAGAAAAACATTTCATGCTAATAAAACATCAAATCCAAGAGCAAACACAGAAACATCGTGATTAATCAAACTACTAATGGAAAATCCTCATTTCTTTTGTCGATCAATCACTATTGTGGACAAGTTTTTTACAGAACAAGTAGGGAACGCAGGAATCCGTGATACACTTTTTATTTTGATGTCCAATTTTAGACTAAAGTTTGAATAATTTTTTTTTTCCTACGAGCGTGCGACAAACTGGTATCGCATTTCCGCTAGTCAGTCAGCCATTCATTTCCAGACTACATATTTACAGAACTAGAAGCTCAAAGGTTTCAAGAGGTGCAGGAAGCTTCTTTTGCCCCAACAGAAGCGATTGTCAAACTACCTTGTGTGACTCCACCAGAGAAAAATATGGGGTCCTGAGAGCTCGTAGCTCCAACAATCAGTACCCATTCACACAAAAAAAGATTTACTCATTTATTACATTCAGATTAACAAGGATGAGAGAATATATACAATATACATAATATGTACCTATATTGTGGGAAAAATCATGGGAAGACCACACAGTCAGCTGAAGAAAAAAGAGCTAGTAAGTTGTATAGTGTGGAAATACGCTCTATGAAGAATACCTGATAGCAATGTCCATTCTATTTTGCGCTCCTTCGTAAGTAAGTTTATTGCAGTTCGCACGATGGCGAGCTTATAAATTTAGCAGTAACTAGGTTAGGGAGGTTATTCGACGCAGAATTTTATGCTTTTCAACTTTGAATACCATGACATTTTCTGTACGATGCGTCGTTTGTAGGATATTACCAGAAAACCAGAAAAAGTCCTAAAATGTTGAGGTTTTTCGCGCTTTTCGACCTGAGCCGGTACTGCTACGAGGCAGCAAACTTCAGATTCGTATTCAGCACCCCAAAAAACATATAATTCCGATGAAAAATCTTCTACCGCATTCATTTTACGAAACAGGCACTTTTGAACAACATTTGATCAGACTTATATGTGTTGGCATAATTACGTTACGGAGCTAAAGTGGCCTCTCAAAAACTTTTTTTTTAAAAGTAAAAAGACTGTATACACCGAAACTGCTTTTAATGCTCTACAAGGCCCAGATTCGTCCATCTTTGAAGTATTGCTCTCACATGTAGAGTTCTGCCCCCAAGCACAACTTGAAATTGCTTGATAGGAAGTTTGGTCAGAAGGAACGGAACTGACTCTGTACTTTAAAAAAAAAAGAAAACCAACATCAGTCTGTAATGATGAGGTCACTTCTGAAGATGTTGCTTAAGCTATTAAGAGTTTAAAACCTAAGGCTTCAATGGGAGAGGATGGAATTCCGGCCTATTTTTATAAGGCCTATAGCGATATATTGAAAAAACCAATCTCAAAATTGATAAATATATCATTGAAGAAAAGATGTTTTCCAGATAAACTAAAAATGGGCTATATTACCCCAAATCATAAAGGTGGAAATACAAGACTAGTCAGTGACTATAGACCTTTAACAGTTCTGCTGGCTGTATCAAAGTTCTTTGAAATAATAATGCATTCAAAAATAAACGAACACATAAAAAGTGTTATTGTACCTCAGCAGCATGATTTTATGCGGGACAGGTCTACGGTTACTAATCTATCTATAATGACCGAATACGTATGTGGCTCATCATCTTGGATCTGGACATCAAGTGGATGTTATATATACTGACCTGGCTAAGGCATTTGACAGGGTTAACCACTATGTCCTTGTTAAGAAATTTGAGAATTTTTCTTTGAGTTGGAACTTGATAGATTATCTCAAGTCATACCTAACTGGCAGATATCAGGCTGTGAAATTTAATGATAAACTCTCAGATTGTTTTATTCCTCCTTCTGGAGTTCCCCAAGATTCAATCCTAGGGCCTCTTCTTTTTGTGATGTTTGTTATTTGTTAATGATATTTAAGAGTAGGTACATCACATCATCTCACTTCCTACTTTATGCAGACGACCTGAAAATTTATAATGGTCTTCGGAATCAGGCAGATTGTGTGCGTCTGCAAACTGATTTGCATGCAGTCGCAGTTTTCTACCCTGATAATCAATCAAAGATTAATATTGGTAAATGTAAGTGTTTTGACATTTTCTCGGACAAAAACAGCATCTGTTACATACAGACATAAGGTAGAGGATTCACAGTTAAGCAGAGTTCAGGAGATGCGGGACCTGGGGGTACTGTTCTCGCACAATCTTATTTTCAATGATCAAAGTTTTGTGTGAGCAAGGTTTGAGGAAATTGGGATTTGTCTTGAGAACTTATCGGCACTTTAAAGCAGCGAACATCCAGTTTTTACTATTCAATGCTTATGTAAGATCAAAACTTGAATATGCACGTGTTATTTGGAATCCTACAACCAAAGTTCACTCAGAATACATTGAAAGAATTCGGAATTTTTTTCTATGGTTTCCATAAAGATGGCATTTACCCAATTTTCCCAAATCTTTTTTCCTACGAAGATCAGATCCTCACTGAAAAAAAAAATTATTTGGTCCAAAGAAAAATGGAGTTCCCTTAAATAAATATTTGGTTGATAATCGACAAACAAATATTTGTTTAAAAAAAAAATCTGAATTTGTTTGACCGTTTCCATTTCGTTTGCTTGAATTAAATTATTCTTAGTTTAGCTCAATATCAATCATTTTTACAAAATAAATAAATATTTAGTTCTAGTAAATAAATCATGCATTATTAGCTCATAGCAAATATTTAAATTAAATAAATATTTATTTAATGTAAATAAAACAAGTATTTGTTTCAACCTCTTTTATTTTGAACCAAATAAACAAATTGTTCCACTTAAAGCTTCATTTGTTCAATCTAATTATGTTTTTATTCTAGGTAAATCAATAAATTATTGTGAAGCTGCACAGGAGGGTCGTCCTCATTCAGAGGTTCATCGTTATTCTCTTTTCCTGTCCCATCATCAATGTTTGGAATCTGATTCACTTCGATGGCACTTCTGAAAATTTTTGCAGGTGGTTCGTCTGATGCTCAGTTTTTGTGGTGGCAAGTATCGTACATTGAATTAAATCCGAGGTCTTACATTGGAGCAACTCGATATCTGTCGAATGGAAAATATTGCTGGTTGCTCTAATGTGAGACCTCTAATTTAAAAAAATGTAAAATACTTGCGTCCAATATTATTGCGAATTACCTATTGCATGTTGCCTCAGTGTGAGAGGATGTTTGTCTGGTCCAGGTAGAAATAAGTCTTCAATAAAAATTATATCGGCCTTGGCGACGTATTTTTTTGTTCCTGGAGACACCATCTTGCTGAAATTTTTTGCATGATTTGGAATTAATCCTATTATGTAGGTATTATAATTTCAACTTACTGTGTATTAAAGGCCACAGATATTGCACACCCATTTCTGCCAAAAGATCTTCCATCTTGCGGAAACCACTCCGAAAAATAAAAATTCAAAGTAACACCATGTGACGCGTGCCAAACCAACGACAGGAAATAGCGAGCAGTGATGCACACAGCACAGTATTCGGAACTCGAGCATGCGCGTAAATTGCCAAATGTCTACAGAGATCCCAGTTATTTGAATTTTGGTCATGTTTATTTTGTACAAATTCCAGAATATTTAATTTGAAGTAGCTGTTATTTCGTTTAAAAAATCTGAACATATTAGATTTATGGCGTTCGTTCCAAATATATATTTACTTAATAATGTAACTCGTATCATTTTAAAAAGTCAAACAAATAATTTGAAAAAACCAAATATGCAGATTTATTTAAACCAAATACATTTTCGTTGGTTCAACTAATCTTTATTTGGATGAAATAAAAAAAAATCAAATAAATATTTATTAGGCAAATTTTTCACTAATTTTTTCAGTGAGAGTTTGATTTAGTTATGTTGGAAAAACGACATGAACTGAATGATATTTTGTTTGTATTCAATGTTTTGCAACATGATTCTGTACCTGAAATAATGCAATATATTTTTTTTAATGTACCTGATGTTAGGCTAAGAAGGAGACATGAAACATTTAATGTTTTCCATGTATCTCACCAAAGTTCACCTCTGAATAGATGTTTGCGAGCTGCTAATGCCTTTTGTCAAAAGTACTCAAACTTTGATATTCTCTGTGATAAAAAGGGGTCAATTGTTAAAGCTTTATCATAGATGGATTTTGTTGTGTTTTGATTTGTCTTTATATTTATATTATTTATTTTTATATTTACATTTATACATTTCTACAGTTGCCTTTATATTTAGTGTTGTTAAACTGGCCTCCTGATAGGCATGTTTCTTTTTTCTTGTTTCAAATTTTATAATATTTTTGTCTGGAGTTTTCTCTACTGTCATTATGTACCTGCCTACTTAGTGACTAAACTGTGTATCTGTTGTGGTAGCTTTGCTCTGTTGGCTATGCAGTATAAATGAAGTTCCTTATTATTATTAATTATATAATGCCCACAAGCCCCGAAAACATTAACTTAAGTTAAATTTTCGTTGATTATTCAACCCATGTAGAAAGTGTATGTTTTCTGTACTTGGTTTCTTGTCAGACATCCGCTTTGGGTCCTTTTTTTTAATGGAATTTACATCCACACAACTATAATATTGGATGATTAAACTATGTTATAACATTCTAAATATTTAGAATAGATAAGGCATGCCTCATATAAACATAATATATGCATTGTTTGAAGATATTTTTTAAGTCCACAAAGAATTTGGTACCTAGTAAATGGTGTGTTTGTTATCTTATTTATGCATTACCAAGTCGAATAGTAAAAGAAAGGCAATCCGTTTATTGTTTATTGACCTTTTGTTTGACACTGTGCTCAAATTGGTCAGCAAGTAGTGTAGGTAACTTTCCACATTCTATTTACATACAATGACATTTGTGTTTTTTTCATTTTATACTTTGATAATGGGAAATAATTTTTTATTTTCAAAATCACTTGCAAATTGTAGTTAATTTGGATTATTCTCGAGAAAGAAATTCATTCTGGTTTACATAGGCTTGACAATTAACCAGGTAGTACCCGGAATTACAAGTTGCAGAAGAAATACATCGCATCACCATCGTATTGCGCAAGCCTTTCAATAAAGTATTTCAATGAAATATTAGGAACAACTAAGGAATGACTCGGGAACCACCAAATGTTGTACCAAAAGTAGTAGCAATCAGCAGAAATTAATGGAAAATAACAGCAAGTACAGAAATTGTCGTCGTATTGTGTGCAGTGAGCAATGCTGTAAATAAAGAATCATAATGAAATACTAGGAATTATGACGAACTTCTAAGAAAATACATGGAAATATCAGAAATTACTAGGGAGTATTATAGAAATAACTAGGAACTATCGGAAAAATCTTGGAAAGAACAGGAAATGCATTGTACTGCTTACTCTAAAGGTAGGTTACGATGGACGTTTTTTTGAAGATTTGTAAAAGTTTGACATATATAAAGGCATAAGAGGGATGTTTTTTAAACGTTTTTACAAATCATTTTTAAAACCAGTATTGAAAACGGGTTTTTCGGGTACTTGAGTGTTTTCAAAAAAAGTCATAAAAGAGAAGTTTTATGAAGGTTTGTGTTGTGTGTTGGTCGTTATATGGAAAAAATTAGTTCGACGTAAGGCATTTTTAAAATATCTGGACGATCTTGGATACTTTAAATAGACGACTTCCAGACACGTATCCAAAATCGTGAACTGTCTTCTAAAGTTATTTCATTCCTGAACCATTCCATTTTAAGAGTTGGGTCTCCAACTGCAATAAGTCTACATTCAACATGGGCTTTTCGACCATCTGGAATAACATCGATGTTTTGCGATAGTTGAGTGCAAACTGGCCTTTGTCTGGTTACTTGATCTTCAACTTCAAGATGCCTGTAAGGCTCATGTGCTTCTCATTAACTTATTTCATCAAGATCTTCAGGTCATTGAGATCCATGATATTTTTCCTAGAAATCACTCTAAGACTTATTGAGTATACGCATTGGAATAGGTTTCCTTGAGGTAAAGGCTTGTCATTATGGTAGAACTCAATACGCAAGCTAGAGTCGTGTATATTTTTAACTTGGGCTCCAAGTGAGCAGTTTGACCTTCATAAATTTCTGTGGTATTGCAAAGATTAGTAATAAATCTTCGGATCGGAGCAGTTGAGATAGGTTCTTCAACCTCTTATCTGGCAGGATCTCCTTGGCTTCTAGTTTCCTTATTACTCATACGCCTTCAATTGTGAGTATCATCAAGCAAAATTCCTTTTCCAATACCAACTTCAAAGGTGCAAATATTGACAGCTTTACCAACAAGATTGCTAGCCTTGCACATATAAGTACAAGTATCTTTGGGGTATGGGGTATTCGTATGAAAATATCCAAAGTTTTGAGTTTAACACCATTCGATATTATAAGATTGGCATCATTAGGTTTTTTCCAACCCGTTAAAAAGACATTCCAGAATGGTTCCGGAACCACTCTGTATTTTTCTGTTTCTACGCAAAAATTTTAGGTTTTGCGCAGAATCCTGACAGTAATATTACGGTTTCCTGCTGGGTTGTAATAAAGAAATGTTTCCCTAGAACATCATGCTGTGGAATAGTACCAAATGTTTGTATTAGAGTAAACCAATCTATGGAAACATCTCCTCATTCAAAAAAAAAAATGAAACGAAATATGTAACTTATTATCGTAAATCCCAAGCTGATTCTGAAAACAGTGACGATTTAGAAATAAGAAATGCTTCATTGGAACCTACAGAAGATAGAAAGAAAAGAATCTCATTCAACGTACCTTCTAGAAAATCGATTCATTTAAATATTTAGTAGGTAATTCAAGAACTATATTAATGTAAAATAATGTACTCATAAGCTCATATCCGAGCTCATATCATTGTAGATGTAAGATTAGGTTAGTCGTTAATTTTAGTAGGTATCATAGTTATATAGAGATTTTATATTGACTCCTTTCAGGCATATAAAATCTCTTTCCAAGAGGGAAGGTGTTGTAATCCCAACATATTAGGTATTAGTTATTTTACATGTATATAATAATAGATTCATAAGTTATATTTTTCTATTCAGTAATTTTCCATACTCTTATTTTTTCTTCAATTATATCACTAATAACAAACTTTATTAGTAGATTATAGTATTTTGAAACCCCTATTTATTAACTAATGACAAATAAACAGCGCCGTTCGTGACCAAAGCTCAATACTTCTCTTAAAAATAACAACATTAAGCATTATATTATTGGGTACCTATCTTTGAATTTAATTATCTTAATGTTGTTGATGACTGATCCAAAATTGAACAAACTAATTTGGGAGATCATCTCTAAAATTCCATTATAAAATAACATTTAAGATAGGTGAAGTTTATTTAGTCATTAGACATTTTATCAATATTCAATTATTAGTCGTAAATAACCATTTTTGTCTAATTATCATAATCATTATAATTTGTCTATAAAAAAAGGCAGAATTAGAAGTTAGTGAACAGTCAGCAGCAAAAGAAGTTAGTTGTAACCTAGAGTAACCTCCGAACTCAGTTACGATTTTGGCTGCGCTTTTAACTAAGAAGTGAAATAAATAATTAAAAGTTTAAAAGTGTTTATTTTAAAAGCTTCGGCAATAACGTGGTTCAATCAAACCACAACATTGGTGGTAGCGAACCACAACAGGTTCAAGTCTAGCTCTGAGTGCGAGCATGTTGGCTTTCTTGGAGATTATCTAAGCTAATTAGGGGTGTTGAGAAGGCTTGTTTTTCTTAAAGTATTGATTCTTTTCTAGGCCTTTCATAAGTTTCTAATTCCCTTAATTTCTTCAATCTCTGCTCAGCCATGGATTCCAGATAAAGATTTTTGCTTTTTACCACAGAAACTGCTGCTGTGGTGACAGCCTCAACAACAGCATTTTTTATTTATATATTTATTTATTTGTTTATTTATTTATTTATTTACGTATAAAAAAAATACATACATTTGAAGTGGTACAAACTTTAAATCTAAAATAATTTTAAAATCTAACCTAAAATAATTCTCTTGGCCCGCGTCTTAAATTTATCTTGAGATAAACTAAAAAAGTCAAGACCCTCATAAACCTTATTCACTTTGGCAGAAATTCTATTACCAGGACTGAATAGTAAGTATCAAGTACAACAGTGAGGAATGTGCAGTAAATATTAGCTCAGTGTCTGATAACTTTGAGTGTGTAGATGAAAGCAGCCAAGACATTCGTGGCTTTTTATGTAGTAGTTAAGGATATTAAAATCAAAACAGACATCAAAGTATTCCCTTCTGCGAACAAGAGCAGTTAAATCTAAGTAAGTCATAGTCTGGTCAACGCTGAAAATCACATCACTCAGAGACAGTTTGTACCTAGCAAAGTTGATAAATTTGTGTTGAACACTCTCAAACATATTGATGTGGATCTGATAGTAAGGTGACCAAACTATGCAAGAAAATTCAAGAACGGATCTCACCAGTGATGTGTAAAAAATTTTATTTGTCACTCATTTCATTTGTAAAACGTCACTTATCAAGTCAAAACATAACCAGCGAAAATTGATTTTTACAAGCTACTGGCTCTACTGACTTGTAAAATTGACAGCTAAACTGTAATAGTTATTTATGTATCAAGGGAATTATGCAGGTGTTAATACCCCAGGGCAACGTTTGTGTCCCGAGGGCCTCCGGCCCGAGGGACACCAATTGCCCGTGGGTATTAACTCCTGATAATTCCCGTGGTACATAGATAATTTTATATCCTACTGAATTTACTGTATTCTGTCTATTTTTTATAAAGGAATAAGCCATAAATCAAAATTTCTATTTTTTGTCAAAGTGTTACCTATTCAAGGTAAAAGCGGGAGTTATGGAAATCCTTAACTCCCTTGGGAGTTATGATATCCTTAACTCCCTTCCTTAACTCCCTTGGGAGTTATGAAAATCCTTAACTCCCTTGGGAGTTAAGACCCTGTTTATGATTATCGTAACCAAGGTATTATATGGTTTTAATAGTTCAGTAGGATATAAAAACTTTTTACAAGTCAGTAGAATTATTTATTTTTGAATAATCGGTTTTATCACAAGAATAATTGCTTGTAGGTACCTTCTGGGAGACTTTTCTGGTGATAAACTGTTGGCTACGACTGAGGCTTCATTAATAATATCTTGTAATAAATTCATTTCTGGAAAAAAATTGCAAAATGGAAATCTGTCAAAAAACCTATTTTTAACTAGAAACAACGTCTTAACAACGTATCATTCTCATAGTTATACCAACTACCAAAACTTCTGTGAGAAAAAATCAAGAAAAAACATATAAATTTCAAATTTTTGTTATGTATTGATTTTTTATTTGTCCCTATATCTTTTACAAATGAGTAACAAATAAATTATTGTACATTATACGCCAGGTAGCAGTTTTTACTGGCTCTTGAAGGTGACAAGCTCGCCTGGCGGCTCGCTAGTCATTTCCTTCAATCGCCAGTAAAAACTGTTTTACCTGGCTAATAATGTAAAATACTATTGATGGGGCGTTTACTTGTAAAGTCCCTAGTAGCTCTCCTAATAAAATCCAACATTCTATTAGCCCTGCCAATTACCACATCAAAATGCTTGGTGAACAATAACTTAGTATCTAGATAGACACCAAGATCTTTGATGACAGAAACTTCAGACAAGCGAACATCACCTAAGAAATACTAAAAGGGAACGTTACAGGTGAGTCTACTGAATCTTATACAACAACACTTCCCAGTGTTGAGGAACATGTCACATGTAATTAAGCTGACACCAATCATAAACAATGTTAAGATCGTTCTGCAGAATAAGCATATCTTGAGCTGACGTCACCTGACGATACAACTTCAAGTCATCAGCGGAGAGTAAAAAATTCGAGGAGAGCAGCGATCCTGAATCATTGATGAATAAGGTGAATAGAAGGGAGCCCAAGTGAGAGCCTTGGGGTACCCCAGAGGATGCATGGAAAAGACAAGAAAGATAGCCATCGATCTTGACTTGTTGCATTCTGTTTGTAGATGAGATTTCATCCATGGAAGTAAGGGTCCAGGAACGCTATAGCTTGAGAGCTTTGAAAGAAGGATGTTATGGTTAACCTTACCATAGGCTTTATTGAAGTCAGTATACCGGGTGTCTACGAGATCAGTTTCGCGCTGGCATTTGGTGAGTTTTTTTTCGATGGCAAAGATTTTTGGTATGGAGTGTAGGTTTGAGAAATGTCATCTTTTGACATGTGTGTCAATGTTTGGTAACTTCCGGTTTGACCGGAAATGGTCCTAACTCCGTAATTTTAAATGGCATCCCAATAATTTTTTCACATTTTTGGTATCTGCGGATCATGATGTGTACGAAAACGTCAAATTTGAACATTTTTGAAGAAATTTCAGAACTCTGGATGAAAATTTATTTTTGAACAGGAAGTGACGGAGCGGTCTTAAAATTGTTATTTTCAACTAACACAATCGTGGAAAAATGCGAATACCAAGTTATTATCCTATGCTTGTTCTCCAAAGGCTTCCAAAGCTGAAAAAATCACATTTTACGTGATAACTCAATGAAATCAGTGAAATCACCAGACTTTCATAACAAATGTTTTTTACCTTTTTCAAAATAAAACCAACTATGCATTAAAACTTTTTATTCATGCCAGTTTTTAATTATTTTTCCAATATTTTCACTAGGCATTACTATAACTGATAAAACTACTTATAAATAAACCCCTGTATTCAAACTTTGTATTTACAAATTCCCGAGATGTCAAACAATGACAAATAAACATATCTTAGCCGTGTTCGTTTTTGTCATCTTTTTCGTCGATTTGCTCCGAAATATTGACAGGCACGTGATTTGTAAATTGAAACTGTCTGATCCAGTCACGTGCCTGTCAAAATTTCAGAGCAAATTGACGAAAAAGATGACAAAAACGAACACGGTCCTTGTGTCTTGCCCACAGATCTTGTCAATGGCTTGTCAAGAAAAAAAAAACACCAGCTCCTTTTGAAAAGCTTTCTTCATACAGGGGTTCATTTATAAGTAGTTCTATCATTTATAGTAGTGCATTATAAAAATAATAAGAAAATAATTAAAAACTAATATAAATGAAAAGTTTCAATGCATAGTTCGTTTTATTTTGAAAAAGGTAAAAAACTCTTGTTGTGAAAGTTGGGTGATTTCACTGATTTCATTGAGTTATCACGCAAAATGTGATTTTGTCAACTTTGGATGCCTTTGGAGAGCAAGCAAAGAATAACATCTTGGCACTCGCATTTTTCTACAATTGTGTGGGTTGAAAATAACAATTTTAGGACCGCTCCGTCACTTTCTGTTCAAAAATAAATTTTCATCCAGAGTTCTAAAACTTCTTCAAAAATGTTCAAATTTGACGTTTTCGTCATGATCCGCAGATACCAAAAATGCGAAAAAATTATTGGGATGCCATTCAAAATTACGGAGTTAGGGCCATTTCCGGTCAAACTGGAAGTTACCAAACATTGACACACATGACAAAATATGACATTTCTCAAACCTACACTCTATACCAAAAATCTTTGCCATCGAAAAAAAAACCAGCAAATGCCAGCGCGAAACTGATCTCGTAGACACCCGGTATATTGCACGAGTTTCTGCATTGTTATTAAATGATGAATTTATAAAATTTATAAAGAGAAACAGGTTCGTATCAACAGATCTACCGGCTGTAAACCCATGATATTGACTGATCACAATCTGATGGAATATTTTTGAAAGAATATTTTCAACGCACTGCTCAAATAATTTAGATCATCAATCATCAACATCATTCTTGCTGCCTGACTAGTGAATAGGACCAACATAAGAGAGCTTCCACATTTCTGGAAAAATTCCAGAGTTTAAGGACTTGTTAAAAATAATAGGTAAATAGAGGGAGATACAAAGTGTTAGAACAAGATATTAGTCCTTTGTCAGGAATACCATCAGGTCCTGCAGACTTGTTGATGTCTACCCACTTTAGAGCCCTCTCAATATCGGTTGGTTCTATGACAATGCTTGAAACATTCTCAAATCGATCAGCAAAAGTTCTGGCGTTGGAATTTCTCTGGGGATTATAGGAAGAGGAAAAATAAACACCAAAAAGATAAGCTATGTCAACACCGTTGAACGCTAATTCTGTCGCCAGAAATATTTCCTTACACTCAAAGAAATAGTATAGGTTATTTTAACCAAAAAGAATAGATAATTAACAATTCGGCAAATTTTGTTAAATTAAACTATATTTATAGTATTCTTAAACAAAAGCTAATTGTTATCACAATCAATACAAAATTGTTGCAGAACCAAATGGAATTTCACTTCAAAAATAGCTATATTAAACCATTACTTTGTCATGTAACTAATAACTTGTCGAATACTGTCAAATAATACTAAAAAATAGTAGATCTACCAGCATTTTAGTCGATGTACTATTATTTTTGAAGCACTAACAAGTATTAATGTTTAATTAGCAGTTAAAAATGGTCGAGATTGACTATTATTGAAGCATCTAACTAATAAGTTGTTAAAGCAAACAAAAAATAGGGTACTTGGTACTTCAACTACTTTGTGGTAATTTAATCTACTATAAGTTTACTGTACACTATTTTATTGTTGAACAGAACAGACAAACTTTATGATGAAAGTAATTATTACCACAATATTTTCTATTTTACTATTTTAATATGATAATTTCACCCATCATTCAGGTTCGCGAACTATTTTCTTTTTGGAAAAACAAATTCAAAGGTAAATTCACGCTCAATTCTTTTTAAACCAAACATATTGTTGGTTTAAATTTTAAATCATTCAAGTTTGATACCTAGATGGAATACATTCAGTGCAGTGAGTTCACAATAAATACTCGTATTTGTTCAGTTCCTGTTTCTGAAATACAGTTTTTTTCTGGTAAGATAAGTACTTTGCTATAATGGATTTGGACATAGGAATTCATTACGATCTTGAATATACAGATTTGGTTAATACGATGCCAGCTAATAATAACCCATCAATAAACCGTGTCGGGTCAACCCTCAATGCGAACCTCGCCTGACAAAGAAGACGTCTATTATAGCGAAGACTCGGAACTGCGAAATTTACTGGGTAGGTGGTATATGGTATAAGATACTATTTTTAACCCATCTAAATTATTTTTTTCAGCCCAATAAATCACAGAAAAAAAGTTGCCTTATCTTCATGAGCTGTTGAAAGACTACACATTTTTCATTTTGGAAATTATGCATTATGGATCCTTCAAAGGAGCGGACCTCCCAACATTAGGAACTAGAATTAAATTGCAGCAAAAACTTACTGAATGGAAAATAGAAAATGTGAGTGAAAATAGTATATTGTTGTATTAGGAGTAGAAGCTTTACTTTTTTGTGCTGAAGCAGTAGGTTTGCGAGCTGAACGTAGTGAGGCTTGCAATACTGCTGAAGCACAAAAAAGTGCTTCTACTCCGTATGCAACACACTATTTTTTCTCCAAACGAATGGGGTAAGCTCGGGGGTAACTGAATGGTTGAGCGGCAGTAAAAGTACGAGCGGCACTAAAAGTACTTTTGCTGCCGCTGGGGTTGCCAAGCAGCATAGAAATTAAATTTCTACCACCTCGACAGGTGTTAACCTGCTGGATTTGCCTACCAGCATAGAAATTAAATTTCTGACATCTTGACAGGGGTTAACAAAGTGACGTTTTTTTGACGTTTGGAGAAAAAATAACATTATGAATTTATCATAGTGCTTATGCTTTTTTTTCCAGAAAGTATCTACATGGTCAATTTCACTACCCACCCATATTCGTACGTATAAATTGCCTTATGGACGTGAAATTTGAAAATATACCATACCTGCCTCCTATACTGTATCCATTATAATTTAATTTCAGACCTATCTATTTAGTATGTTTATATTTTATATTGTTAAGAAATAATTTGTTTTATCTTTAATTATTAAACTGTTTTTTGAAAAAAAAAGTTTTTTATTCTAAACACCTAATCCAATTATTACCAATAATTAGGTAGTAATGATTGGATTGAATTGTATATTTGACCATATTTTAATTAATAAAATATGGTCAAATATACAATTCAATTGGCAACAAAACAAAAAATAGTAACTGAACAATAAATATGTAGGTGGAGAACAAAAACTGTGGTCAATATATTATTTAATAAGGTTGCTGTACAAGATATTATGGTTGCTCAACTATTAGTGGTTTATGTAAACTAATAAAGTAGTTTAGGGACTATGAAATGTTTAAATTATAAATAAACAAATATATTGTTGAAAATGACAATAAAAATTGTTTGCGAACAAGATTTTTTCAACCATATTTTTTTGGTTGATTTAACTATGAAACGAGATAGACGCCATTTCATATACTCTTTCTGGTTGATTTTACCAAGCATTTTCTTTGAGTGTAGGAATAGAATTCTGATTGGATTTGGAATGAACAAGGTTCCAGAAGACTTTCACATTAGTGCATATGGCCCTTTCAGTATCACTTATGTATAATTTGTAGCACTCCTTGGTGAGGTTTATACAATCCCTCCGGAGTGTGTTACATGCAAAATAATCCACTTCACTATTCAACTGCTAGTATTGTTTGTGAGCAGTTTTCTTTTAAAAAGTCAGGTTTTTTAGTTCGTGAGAAAACCAGATAGGAAATTTATCGCTGTAATAATGTCTCTTTGTGGGAACGAACATATTAAAGCAGTCGAACAGCACCGAGTAAAAGTTATTAACAGTTTCGTTTAGATCCTCCATCATAATGGATCGCCAATCAAAGGAAAGAAAATATTCATTAATTACATCGTAATTGGCATTTTTAAAGTCATAGGAAACATAATTAGGAGGCTTCAGAAATTTAGCTTTGTCAACAGGTATGGAAAACTCCAGAGCTGGGTGATAACGATCACAACCCACCAGGCCGTCAGATATTACAATTGAAACAAGCTCAAAGTTGGCAAAGCATAAATCCACGATTGAACCATCATTGTTAGTCACCCCATTGTATTGAGACAGATTAAGAGAGGCAGTACATCACATAAAAATATTTTCTTAGTTGACCTTACATTACCAGAGAGATCCTCACAAGTGGACCACGTTATTTGAGAAAGATTTTAATCTCGAAGAACAAGAACATTATCAAACATTTCACAGGCACTCGGAACCGATTTCAAGTGGTTTTCATATTACGAAACATCCATAGTAGGTGGAATGTAGACACAGCCAATAAAGAAGACCAAGTCCCCAGCGTCACTGACATCCATGTTTCCTCCACCCATGCTTCACCAATTGAGAGACGATGAGATTTAAAGCAATTATTTTCTGCCAGAAGCACCCCAACTCCACGGCTTTCAGCACTGTTTAGACTGCTCCTATCACCGCGATAAACCGTGTAACGTCAGTCAAGAAATTCAGAATCTACAGATACTACAGTTCAGCGAGGTTTCCGTAAGTGCAATCACTGAGAAATACTCGGCGCAAGCAGCACAGAAAGCATCTTTGAGTTTAGTTTTTAGGCCTCTTACATTTTGCTACAGAAAGGTAGAACAATCTAATGAGACTTTTTCCCCTCTGAAAATTTTCTGTGGAGGGTTTTGCCCCCGTACGACAAGGATGAAACTCCTTGACAGCAATGCCTACAGGCCAGAGGTTTGGATCTAGCAGGCCCTTCAAAAGTGATTTTTTAACCCCAATTTTAAATGAAACCACATCGTCATTTTTCTCCAATACCGAGCATAATCTGCATAATAAGCTGATCCTTCAAATAGTCAAAGATCTGTTTTTCGGTGGTACTCGGATCACATCGACCCAGATATAGCCATTGACGCCTCTCACCTGCAGAGAAAAGACCTCTGTCGGCACCTGTGCCGATTCATACGGGATTATTACTTGAGCGATACTCTCACTGATTGGCGCTCTATGCTGATCGCTGGGACTTTGGACTTTTTAGTCTTACACATGTAGGTATGTTCCAGAATCTTCTGCGTAAGCATATAAAATGTCCAAAGCAACATAACCGAAGTTGTAGGTTGTTTTGAATATATGACCAGTCTGGATGGGTCTTCCATTGCAATACCATTCGACTTTCATTGCTGGATCATTAACTGGAGTAAGAGTTGATTCAAAATGAACACTTTCTCCTTCTGGAAGGTTTTCAATAATTTTTAGTCCTCTTCCGAATTGTGGTTTTTCAAGAATAACAGCATCTTCATAAATATTGAATCGTTTCTTCTTGTTGAGTATCGCGGATAATGGAAGCCCTAGATCTGACTGAGGTTTGTACAGAAGACTGAGCTTGACCGATAAGATTCGTAAGTTCCATAATCTTCAGCATTAGCTGTCAAAACGTTTAGGCTAGCAAAGCCAATCGTAGGGTGTTCTGTGGTCAACGGTTGGCTATTATGGAACCATTTGACTTTGAGGTAGGAATCTGGACAAGGTTCAATGCGGCATATATTCGTACTGACACTTTGACATTCAATAAGTTAAGTTGAGCTGAGAAGAATGGGGCTTGAGTAACTTCGATTTCTTCCTCTTCGCGGGATGGTAACGGCTTGTACCTTCTAGTGCTCTAAAACTTTTTAGATTAGACGTGAAAAAAAAAGCTATTTTTAAACTGACTTACATTTAACATCCAAAACGGCAGAAGTAATAGCTTCTCTTAAATCATTAATCGCGCGGCATGTGTAAGTTCCAGAATCTTCTAGAATTACGTATTTTTTGTTGAGGGCCACGTAGCCGAAGTGGTGCATAGTATAGTTATACCGGTTATCTAATAAAATAGGTAAGCGATAAAAAATATTCCACCAATAATAATTTATTATTTTTGTTGATGCTAACGTAAAGTTATTATGTACCTATACTACCTACTTATACATATTGGTTTATTCATTCATCATCAATTAATTAGGATTACAAAAAATTGAAATTCTTACATGCTTGGATTTGGCATTCTATTCCTAAACCATTCGACTTTAAGTCGTGATTCACCCACTGGTTTCAAAATGAGCAACTTGATTTTCAGCTGTTCTAAGATCCTTGATTGGCACAGTAAATACTGATGCCTGGCTAATAATGTCCTCATGAACTTCTTTACGTCGGTAACGAGAAGAATCTTCGACTTCCGTGAGTTTTTGCAAAGCGCCTTCGTGAACTGATTCCAAATAAAGAGACTTCTTAGAGTGTACATTGCAAATATGTACCTGGAGTAACAGCTGCAAGTGTAAGTTCTAGCATCTTCTGAGAAAGTATATACAATATCCAAAGCTATAAATCCTAAGCTGTTCGTTTCAGTAAACCTTGAACCAGATTTTTGGAGTTGTCCATTGTGGTAGAATGGTACCACCAATTTCATTGTAGGGATAGGAACTTTTGGAAGTAATGTAGCAGCAATGAAATACTAGGTCATAGAGGGAATTACTGGGAAATACAAGAAATTGCCATGAGATAATAGAATTTACTTACTATAGATTGCGAATTACCAAGGAGATATCTAGAATTATTAGAATATACAGTACAGGGAAATATCTGGGAATTACGTCTGGTATATACCTGTGTACAAAATTGACCTCTCGGTTTCGAGAATTCGAGATAGTTCTGGGTAAGTAAAGGTAATTGCAAAAATTTGGGGATATGTATTCTGGAAACTTTGGAAAAGGTGGCAATTTCTTACCTTTTCCATGCAGGTGTTCTGATCTCTATGTCCATTTATTTATCAAAGGTTTTGAGCAAAAAAAAAAATAATTTAATCGGTCGTAATTTCAACCACAAAAGAACATTAAGAAATGTACAGACACCATTAGGCCTCGGTGCAATAACCATTAATTATTAACAATTAGCATAACTCTAAACGGAAGAAATATTGTAAGTTCGTTCTGGCAACAAGGCTCGCCTCTTATATAAGCCCGTATGCTTTTCCATTTATTTTAGTTTAGTCGAACAGCGGTATCCGCGTTATGCACGAGGTTCTATGGCCTCTTGGATGCTTATTTCCGATGAATCTCGCGAGTACAAAACAAATTTAGCGGCAAAACAGCTGATTCGTGGAACAAGAACAGTAAACTGTGTATTTTCTACCATCAACTTTGTCGCTTAATTGCAGTTTATCGTGAATTGTCTCGGAGAAAAATACGATAAACTTGATTAGAAATATCGCTTTCTTTTCGTATGAACTTTTTTAAAATGTTGTGGTTGTTTCATATGGGAGGGGTCATTGAAAAATTGGATGTTTATTGAAAACATTATATATTTTGCGGTAAATTTTGAATTGTTTTTTTCAAATTACTGATGAATTTTATATTAAAATAAATTAAGCGCAGCAAAATGATAATATTTTGAGCTTCGCCGCTTTTGTTTAGACGTCGCGACGCCCAATTTCATAACCTTTTTTCTTTTTTCTTTAGAATTGTTCATTTGAGCAATAATTTAGTTTTAATTCGATCGAGAATTCGATATTTAAACAACACAAAATTCAGCTAACTGCAAATTTTTATTGGTAAACAAATTTGTTTGTTTTGCGTTTCAGATGTGGAAAGTGCATTTTCGCATCGTTTGCTCTTAATGCATGTGCCTGACAAGAAAAAAAATCAAATTAATCTGATCTTTTTTATCTTTAAATTCAAAGTTTATGCAACTGGCTGCCGAAATTTTGACTGAGAAGAGATTTTTTTTTTTTGAGATGGATGAATTTGAATTAGCTTCAAAAAGTTTTGAACAATCATATGTTTGCACTGACAATGATTTCTGACTTAAAAACAGAATGGCAAACATTTCCATAATCTCGTAGACCTACCTACATCTTTTTTATTTTGAAAATCTTGCACCTCATCTATTGTTCAATGATTGGTTTTAAATCAAGAGAGATTTGGCTTTAGAAAAAATATATACTTACTTTTAAGTACATAGTCTCAAACGTTTCAAATATGTTTATCCAAAGAATCTAAATTAAAAGCTTAAGCCTCACAAACTCAACAGTTTCAATTCCAAACTCTCAAAAACGAGAGACAGAAAGATATATGGGAAAACTTCTTGGCAGGCGCATCTCCGGAGATTAACTCCTATTCTGCAAAATTAATGGGATGAACAACAAAAGCGAGCTTCAATACTACTACATGGTATAGAAGTAATGATTTAAAAAAAAGCTGAACAAGTAATCATCAGGTACAATACTAACAGAAATTAGGTATTATTATCATTATCTTTTAGTTTTCAGTTATCAGTACTTTTTAGTTTTTTGAAAATAATGAATTTAATTGGCAAAAAAAATTATACCTATTGCCTATATTTCAAAACTTACCACAAAATGCATAACCATTACTCATTTTATTTGCGAAACAATTATAGTGAAACACAACACTACCAGAAGAAATAAAACAAAAAGAACCAAGGACAACAACAATAATAAAATAAAATAATAACAATTATTGCGTAATTTGTGCCTACGAACACCCAGCGTGATGTTTTGGTCGGTGAACATTGTTATTATAAGTAATTTTACACTTTGTGTATGATTATGTTGACTGCAAATAGGATTTGGTGACACAGAAGAGGCATGGCGCTAAGTTTATCAATGTCCCCTCTAAGAAGACGCCACTGTTTACTGGTACTCGGTTTTGTGGTATTTGTGCCGTTTTGCTTCTTTGTACTATTTTCTGTACCAGGTAAGAATTTAGTTTTTATAATAGTCATAATAGTTAGTGCAAGAGTTTTATGAATCCATACCTCAGAAAAATCCTAACTAATAAGATTAATGATTATTGAATTTCCATAACCCTTCAGCGACTAAAAAACTTCCCAAAGATTCATGTTATATGTTATTGCTGTAATACAAATGCCTTATTTGTGATCACAAAATAAATTGAACCACTCAAAATTATACTTAAATACTTCTCTGAAGCTGAGTAACATAAGTAAGGGGATTGTAGTCTATAGGCCCATTTCCATATTTCCTACACTACACTTTTCAGAAGAACTTTATAAGCTAGCTAACACTAAGATAGTAGGTAACTATGAGAAAGTCGAATGTGCTATAAACCTATAAAACCTTTGACCCATACAAGTCAACAGGGACAGATGGGATCTATCCCATAATATTAAGGAACGGAACTGAACTAGCACACAGGATGCTCTGTAACATTCTGAAGTAGCCTGCCTTTGGCTATATACCATAAACACTTGGGAGACACATTAGGGTAACGTACGTTCATACCTATAAGCAAGGAAAAATAGGACAGGACACGGCAAAGTCCCTAACACCCATTAGTCTTAGGTCATTTAAGCTCAAATTGGAAAAAACTTGTGGATAGGCACATGAGGGACGGCGTGTTTGCAAGTCGACCACTACACCCGGGACCGCAGAACTGCTACAAATGAGTAGGATCCGACTAAGGACTATAACGGGCCTTATGACAGGCCACATACCGGTAAAGGTCCACCTGAACAGGATGAACCTGTATGACGGAGTACTTTAATTGCAGGCTCTGCAATAAGGACTTCACGAATTTAAACGCATAAGGGCCGAAATAAAAATTGAAATACATAACTCATGTAACACGTATCTTCGTAACACTGAAGAAAACATATCAAATGATAGCAATACATTCTGGTCTTATGTGAATACAATTAGGAACTCTTTCAGCATACCAGATAAAATGATCTATACCTAATGACTGTCAATTAAGTGATTCGACCGAAATTTTTGGTGGTTTCGCGAATTACTTCAAGAGTACATACTTGACTTCCAGTCAGTTTTTGTCGGGCAGCGAAGCTCTTCGGTCAGGGCCGTATCTAGGGGGGGGGGGGGGGGGGTTTGGGGGTTCAAACCCCCCCCAAAAAATAATAAAATTCAAAAAATTCAACTTGAAAAGAAACAACACTTATCAAATACTTATTTTTTTTTTTTATTTTTATTACTAGTGTAACAATTTTTTTTTGCCACTTTGTCTAACCCCCCCCCAAAATTTTGGTCTAGATACGGCCCTGTCTTCGGTTGCATTGTTTGAGCATAAATTTCTTCAACGAATTCGATATTCTCAAAACACTTAAATCAGTAAAACCTAAGTTTACCACTGATCCAGATGGCATCCCAGCATTCTTGTTGAAAAGTTGTGCCATTGTTTTTGCGTATCTTTTAACAATTATTGTTAACTTGTGGTTGAGGGCCGAAAAAATTCGATTAATTTCGAGGAAATCAAAAATTCGCCCGGTTTTTAAAAAAGGCGATAATAAAGATATAGACAACTATCGTCCTATTTCCATCATTTGTAACTTCGCTAAAGTCTTTGAAATACTTTTGGAACAAACTGTATATCAACATTTCAAGAATGGGATAACCATACATCAGCACGAATTTATGAAGGCGCGCTCTTGATGGCCATAACGCAACACATTGCTGAGGACATTGCCAACAGGCTCCAAATTGACGTCATTTATACCGATTTTTCAAAAGCATTCGACAGAATCGACCATGGCTTATTGCTTAATAAGCTCAGTGCCTTTGGTTTATCTAGAGGCCTTTTTAAGTCCTATTTGGAGGGGCTCAGTATGTTCAGGTCAACGGGTTCAAGTCTGCAGAGTTTGTTGTAACGTCTGGTGTCCCACAAGGCTCCAACTTGGGACCTTTGTTGTTCAATGTTTTAATGTTTTTATAAATGACATATCAAATGTTACCAATGTGATTTTTTTATTATATGCTGATGACCTCAAGCTTCAAAGAAGTGTGAAAGACATAAATTATTTCAAAGAATCTGCACAATGTTGAAGGATAATGGCGAAAAAATATGTTTAATTATTCTCTTGGTGGCACCACCGTAAGTCGAACAGAAACTTTTGCAGATTTCAGGGTGACATTTGGTAAAGGAACTGACGATTAACTTTTTTTTTTTTGAAAACAAAATATGGTTCAGCAATGTATATGGTTTACAAAGGTATTTATAACATAAACGTCTCTAAACAGTGCTTTAAGCACTGGTATGGAGGCTAGTTATTTTATAAATATATTTACACTACTCCAGATTCAAAAGTTGAGCTAGTTAGTATACACCACGATCCCCGTATAAGTATAGTGTGCGTACGAGCCAGTCAATATCGAGTAGATTTTTTAGTATTTTATTCTGTATTATTTGCATCCTTCTTAAGTTGACACTACCACAAACACCTCACACCGGGATAAGGTATTTCAACGCTTATTTTGCATCAATATGCGTTATATATTATTTATTGATATTGAGATCATGGGTTAAATAATGTCTGCACTTATAGAATGCACCAATCATCGAGGTTGTTTTTTGTGTTACTTGTTTTATGTGTTCAGACCAGCGCAAGTTATTATAACTAATCCCAGGTACTTAATACTTTGTGCTTGATCTATCTAACTGTATATTTTTTATTCCAATATTTGGTACAATAATGTTTTTGAAAGGAATGAAGTTTTGTCGGTTACAATAACCGAGAAGCGTGGAAATAGGGTAGTGGACAAGGTATCATTTCAATGAAATCGATGATCTATTCTTCATCTATGGGGTAAATAAAAAATATTCGTATCAAAAGAAATTTCAGATAAAATTACTAACCTTGTTTAAAACGGCGGTAAAAGTAGAGTTTTGGGACGCACTATTTGAACGGAAATATTTCGCGCCCTGATTCTACGTCATAGCTGTTGCATTTAAGTATGAATTAAATAAAACCTACGTCCGATATTCGACACAAACTTACTCTTTAGTGCAAAAAAGAGAGAAATATCAACGTCTCACGTCTCACTCACGTCAACGGGTATCATTACATTTAGGCGCACCCTCAACATAACCCCACTTTTTGAGAGAATTCTATTTGTCAATCAGTGCGCACTGAGTTTATCGGCATCTTTTTCTAAAAGCATGTAAAATATAAGGACGCGCTATTGGACATATATAACACCTATGACGTAATTTCCTGGCGGTAAATTATAGCGTTTAAAATAAGTACAAATTTGTTAATTTTTTTTTACGTATATTTTTGTTTTGTAAAATCAAAGAATCATCAACAATTGTTTATTTTGTGATGGAGATTAATAAAAAAAATATTTCAAAAAATTGTCCACTACCCTATTGAAAATGAAGAGGAAGTTAAAGAAAATTGGAGGATTAAAAATTTTGGTCTTGGGCGGAATTCGAACCCGCGTCCTCAGCATTATCTCAAACTCAAAATTCTTTATTTACATTATTGCATACATTGTACCGTAAAATGAGGTGACTTCGGACGATTTTTCATGTTTTTTCTGCATACCGAGCTTATTTGATTTTTCTGACTTTTGAAAAAAATACAGTAGATGCTCACACTATCCATATATATGTTCCCAATTTTTTTAAATTTTTACCCCCTCCCTGGATTTTTATTTTTTTGACTTTTTGCTGTCCGAACTCACCTCCATTTTTGAGGTGACTTCGGACACCCATTAAAATTGCTTGAAATCTATTTTTAGACGCGTTTTAAAGTGACTTCGGACATTAAAAAAAAAAAAAAATTGTTTCCAGCCTAAAAAAAAATTATTTTGGGTTATTTTGGGTTAGTTTGGGTTGTTATTTTTGTTTTTTTTTTTTTTTTTTTCATTTTTTGAAACGTTTATTTATAAATCAAAATCGTTATAAAAATAAAAAATACAAACAAACATAAAAGGAAATATAAATTCTAAATAAAAAAATAAAACATAACATTCTTAATGGAAAATTTCCAGATTTGAACAAAGAAAAATATGGTTAATGCAAAAATAAAATAGGTAGTCAACCTACTCTAAAGTTATTTCATCAGGTAAATTTGAAAATAAATATCGGTCTCTTCTTAAACGAACTGGATCTAAAATTTTTACGATATCTGAGACCAGAACAATACTCTCGTCATCTATTCTCGGAAAATAGAAAAATATTTGATCATCATTTCCTTTTTTTTTTCTCATATATCTTACTAGATATGGTGAAGTTGCATTGGGTTCTCTCAGATCTTCTACAATCAATCCAATATAATATTTATATCTAGAACAATAAGCTAAAGGCACTCTTATTAAAGCAAACTTGCCAACTTCAGGAACTGAGTTATCGCACGTGTCAGTATTTTGGTTTGTCTTCTTATTCTTGAGCAACAGCAAGGGAACCTCATCTTCTGAATCATAGGATAAGTTATCAGTCTTTCGTTTTGTTAAGTTACTCTCATCTTCTGAATCAGAGGATAAGTTATCAGTCTTTCGTTTTGTTAAGTTATCAGTCTTTCTTTTTGTTAAGTTACTATCAGTCTTCCGTTTTGTTATAGTTAGCTTCAACGGGCGCGTGGGAATAAAGTCCGAATCCGACGAGTTGTGGTCTTCATTGATGTCCTTCTTGCTTGTTTTTTTGAGACCTGGATCAGATTGTTTAGGATCGTCTTTCTGTGGAACATCTTCAGGTAGAATTGGTTGCCCGGGTTTAACGTTTATGCGCTTTCTTCTAGTCTTAGGACGAACATCTGGCGATCTTGTTTTTTGCAAAAAATCCAATAAGGTGTCAGAGACATGGCTCCCCATTGATGGCGAGGAGGATTGGGTCGGAGTATTTTCTACGGGTAAGTTAGTTCTACGAGGTAAACGTTTCAAGACAGCCTCTGGATTATATGGGAAAATTCCACATGCACGGAATCCGGACAAAATATTTTGACTTGAGGTAGCATTCATTGAAACCAATGCCTGTTGTAACAGTCGAGGAAAGTCAGACTTTTGGAATGGTCCCTTTCTCTTCATTTTCCATTCTGTGAGTATGGATCTCCAATGTTTCTTTAATGGTGCAAAATATGCAACGTCTAAAGGTTGGCATAAATGCGTTGAATTTGGAGGAAGCAATATAAATTTGATGTCGTGTCTTTGGCACTCCTGTATGACATCCAAAGTGATATGGCTTGAAAGGTTATCACCTATTAAAATTTTATTGCCTTCTTTATGCCTAAAATAGGGCATTGCTATTTGGCGAAACCACTCCACGAACGTCGTAGACTCAAACCATCCGCTTTTGCTAATACTGTAGCGACTACCAGGAGGCCCGTCTTGTTCCCACTCTTCATATCTGTGCTTTGCTTTGTACACCACAAACGGGGGTAGGAGTTCACCAGAAGCAGAGGCAGCCATCATTACACTAATATTGGTTTTTGAGGAATCAATGATCCGGTCACAGTGTTTGGATCCTCGTTTGCAGACGACTTTAGGTTTTCCGGGATCGTCACTAAAATTTGTCTCGTCGTAGTTGACGATGTTTTGAGCTGGAACCCCTTCCATTGATTTTTGTAGCTCCAGAAAATATTCATTAATTGTCGCATCAGTAACCTGAGCCCTACTTCGCTTGATATTTTGAGTCAATCTGGTAGTGAGGACTTTATGTCTTGAAAGAAACATTTTAGCCCAGGTAGTTCCAGGTAGATTGTTTTTCCATTGCCTCACCCTTCTTCCTTGCCTCGTTACATATTGCTGCACAATTTGCCGAATATCAAATTCCGTCAGCGGAAAACCCCACTCTGCTGAAACTAATACAGCTTCAACAAATTGGCCTTCTTCTTCTTGTGATAGAACCGTCTGCCCTCCATGTGTTTTTGTGTGTGTGCCTTTAATTTTGTCGTGGATTGTTGATTTTGGAATAGAGTAGCGGTCAGATGCCTGCCTCACAGTTAATTGACCTCCTCTGACATCTCTAACTGCCCTTTCTAATTGTTTTGGGTCATAATTTATGTAATTTCGGGCACCCAGAGCCCGCTTGTAGACCCGCCCCATTGTCCGAAGTCACCCTCGATTTGGTTGACTTTTAGGTTATTTCTCTGTAAAAAAAAAACGACAGCTATTTTTTTTGTTCTAATTTGGTACAAACATTATTTAAACATCATATTTCAATAAAACATAAACCAAAAGTTCGAGTAATAACAGGTAAAAATCGTACAGTGATTACTTTTTCGATATTACAAAAACCGTTAAATCAGTGGCCGTTACAAAATTTCAAATACATCGTAAATACTTACGCGCTGCCGCAACAAATCCTCTCAGTAGTCATGGGCATACTGGCAGACAAAGTTCTCCCATGAAATCACCCGGCTCAACAAACAGGGTTGTCAGCTTTAGCCAGAAAAGAGCGAGCGCTACCTGCCGTCCGAAGTCACCCGCGCTGTCCGAAGACACCTCATTTTACGGTACAATTTCAGGTAGGGGGGGTTAGTCCCCCCTCAGCATTATCAGTGCTACGCTCTAACCAACTAAGCCACCGCGACAGATCTTGATTTTTGTTTGGTGTTGTTAGAGAAAATTGCGTGGTTCTCCGCTCATTGCCAAACTTTTCAATCCTCCAATAGACCCACACATTTATGACATCGGTCCTAATTCGAATAAGTTACCCTATCACTATATGTAGGTTTCGTCCATGTGTGTTAAAAGTCGGTGTATGCGATGCCCGCATAAGCAATATTGAAAGGAATGAAGTTTTGTCGGTTAGAACAACCGAAAAGCGTGGAAATTGGAAATGAATAACATCAAAAGCCTTACTAAGTTCGACAAACACTGCAACAACGATTTGTTCCTTATCCAAAGATGTCGCTATTTTATCTATAACTTATAAGATCCATTGTAGCACTCAAAGTAGGTATTACTGTCTTTTATAAAACCATACTGAAACACATCCCTTCCTATTATTTATCCATAAATGACAACATCCTTTATTTTATTAATGTTTCAATTAGTTTTGAGAACACGCTTACATCAGAAATAGATCTTTAATTGTTCATTGAGTCTTTAGCACCTGTTTTAAAAATTGGAGTAATTCTGCTTATTTTGAATTCTTTCGGAAATTCACCCTCGAATGTTTTTTATTAATTTAACTAATATTTGAACAATGTTTTCTTTCAAACCCTGAACGGTGATGTTGTCATGCCCAGGGGCAGCAGTTTTTTTAAGGTCCAAGATAATGTCAAGAATTTTATTTTCATTAGTTGCTTCTATGAAGCAGCTTTTATCACATTAAAATTCACTAAGTTGTAGGTCTGGCCCAGTGGTCTCTATTTCAAGGTTTATATCTCGGTTTATATGCTCCACAATATTTTTTCTCATCTGTGCAAAATGTGTATTTAATTCATTTACTATAATGTTTGTATTTTTTATTTCAACATTATTTACAGTAAGAGTGTCTATTAGTGTCTGTGGCGATGTTATTTAGCATATTTTTCACCAACTGCCACTGTTTTTTTGAAATGCTTCCTGCTGCGTTCCATCTACGTCGAAAATCTTAATTCTTTAGTGTTCGAATCCTATTATTAATTTTCTTTTTTAAAGCTTTGAACTTGGTTATAATGTTTTTGTCCTGTTGTAGACCTGTTCCATTAAACTTAACAGATCTTTAGTGATTCACAAGTTGTTGCTCACACTCCTGTTTACATGAATTTACCGGATCTATAAGTTTCTTAAAGGTATTGTAAGCGTTTGTGACTCTATTTTCAAACATTACTTTGAATCTATTATAATTTATAATGTTTGATCTCATGTGTTGTCTTTACTCTATGGGTTTTACTATTTTCTTTTGGTGTAATTACCAGTCTGCTATAATCGGACAAGTAATTTTCTTCAAGAATGATTGAGCAATTTTTTCTATAGTATTGCTCAACCAAGACATGATCTAAGAGACTTTGAGTGGTGTGGTTACTCTGGTAGCATTTTTTTAAAATATAGTATTCATAATCTTAATTTTTTTTATTGACAGCGTGCTTTTATAATCCTGCAAAAGGTTAGATTTACGGTCCAGTAGGTTAATGTTGAAATCTCCTACTACCATGTGCTGTTTGAGGTTGTTCGATATAATGGTCTCTAAGGTATTGAGGCACATTATTACTATAGGATGGTGGTTTGTGAAATAAGCTTAATTTAGTACCATGATCCCCTATGCTTGCACTTACCTAGCTTATTATCATCTGGTGGTTATTTTCCTAGTTCTTTTAAGTTGATTCCATTCTTAACATAAATTGCGGCACCACCCTCTTTTTATCACTACGTGAGTATATAGACTTATAGCCACAAAGTTCGTACAGGCATTTGTCTTCTTCAGGAAGCCATGCCTCAGTCAGCAGTAGCACATCACATTTTTTTTGGTATGTATAACATTGCATCTCATCCAGCATATTACGTAAACTCTGGATATTCATATACACTATATTGAACTTTTTAATTACATGTTTTTTAGATTATTTTCATCCTAAGTCAAAATTTTCTTAATATTTTTTTGCTTCCTCAATAATATATTTCTGCTGCTGATCCAGAGAAATCTAAAATTATTCTTTTTTAAATTTTAGTGCTTTTTTGAATGATTCCAAATTTTGCTTTCTCAAATCATGATTCAGGAAAATTTTGCTATTTATATTACATCCCAGACTTTGATCATTTAGTCCAACCTTGTATTTTCAACGCAGTATATATATTTTTTTGTTTCTTCATGTTGAAAAAATACTTTTATTGTGCTATTTCCTGGGTTCACTATTCCAAGTCGAGTAGCGGTATAGCGATAAAGTCTACAGATAGATTCACCTGTAGGTTATCTAAGGTTATCCCCAATACTTTTCACAATGTCTTTCACAATTTCATTGTCTTGATATGGGGATACCATGAATAGTAATATTTTTGTTGGGGTTTTGGCTCTGTTTTGCTTAACTGTTTTTTGATTTGCATTAATTCTTCTTTAAATTGTTGTTAATTTCAGCCTGTTCATTTTATTTCAAATAGAGATAATTATATTTTTGATCCATGTCCTCAAGCTTAGCCATTACGGCGGCAATAGTGTAGGCGGCTGGTATTGGCCCGCTTCCTTTTTCGGAATTATCGTTTTTAACATTTTTGCAGCTATCGCATGCCCACGAATCTTTTGATTTTGACAACTTCTGACAGGACTTGAGCCCCATTGACACGCAAGCACTATGCTTCTTGATCGTACAAACATCACAGAGAAGTGCTTCTTCATCATCTGATACCATTTTCTTGCGTAAGTTGCATATTTCTTTTTCGTTCATTTTATTATTTAATTAGGCTTAGAAATTGCGTGCAGAGATTTGGCAACGTTGTCCATGAATCTACAGTGGATTTTAACCTGTTTTGGTAAAGAAAGTAACCGACAAGGTGTTGAATCCTTATTTTTTGCGACGGTCTTTCACTCACGCAGCTTTTCTGAAACTCTAACTCTATATTAATTCACTTACCGCAATTTTTGGATAAATATTTCGTTGAAAAAACGCCGACTTTCAGCTAATGAATACACAGTCAACATACAGCGTTGCCAGCTTTCACTTATTCTTGCTACCACATATTGATCAAACTGTTAACTCGGCTTACAAGACATATGGATTCATAGTTCGATGTAGTCGCGAATTTGAAAATGTGTCTACTATAAACATATTGTATATGGACTTTGTGTGATCTAAACTGGAACACGCTTCTGTAGTCTGGTCTCCTTATCATCAGCCTCATATTGACCGTATCGAAGCTGTGCAGTGACGATTTCTGAAGTTATCAAGCTTCAAGCTTGATGGAACTTACCCACCTATAGGAATACCAAATTCTGGTCTTTTACAACGACAGAATTATTTTTCTCTTAGATTAAGATGATCATGCAATAGTGTCATTTTAACTTACAAAATATTGGATAATTTAATTGCTTTTCCAAGAGATAATTCCAGAGTTTTAGATTTGCTTTACATAAACGCCTCTCGAATAGTCACTATGGTTAACTGCCCGTTATACACCATGCTTGCAGCGACAAACTCTATAGGACTAAATATTGACATATTTTGTTGTTAATTGAAAGACATAAAATCTCATTTTTATAGTAGTGTTGTACTGCAAAATGTTATTAATATGTAGGACTATATTCACTTTATAATACATAAGTTGGATTAAACATAAGTCAGATTATTCAGTAAACAAAATTTTGTGTCGCCGATATCTAGGAGAGCAATCCACCACCGGTGTATTCCCTCCAATTTGGTTGCCAAATTGTTAGGGATTGATATTTTATCCTGTTATGACTTTGCTTCAAAAAGTTGGAGCTTCAAGAGTAAAAACGACTACTGGCATCGCCGGTTTGTAAAACAGGCGGAACACACGCTGCAATCGATTGGCATGTCAACGCGTCCATCGAACTTATAATATCATATGAGTTAGAGGCAGATAGATAGATGAACGAGTTGCACCCGTGACATTTCTTCATTATTTTAGTGAAGTGGATGACGGGTTTATAGGGGAAAGCGGGTGTTGTTCACACCACTGATGCATCCCTACCATGACCCCCTTCGACCAGCTCACCTATCCTGGCCCATGGGGGTCTTGTCATCACAACGAACATCAGTTTATGCATGAGATGCGGTGTCTATCTGTGTTAAGATGTCATTGATTGTATTAATTAAATAAATAATTAAATAAACCCGCGACAGCCAGACACTTCCTGGTGAATTCCCAGGCACTGGATCGCAGAAGACACAGCATTTTCAGGAAACCAAACGTAGTCCCGGTAACAATAATGAAACACCACCCAGTAAAAGACCAGTACAACCTAGTAGAGGGCACCAAAATACTAGAGTGGTTGGAATAGAGCAAACAGGCTAAGCACAAAAAGCCTTCTCAGGCTCTAGTGCTACATGGGGACAATAAGAAAGAGAGAGAAAAAACACAAAGAGGCATTGGCCAAACAAATAAAGCACATTCTAATGCAATAAACCAATGACATATTAACACAGATAGACATTACACAGTAAACAAAATTTTGTTTCGCCAACATCTAGGAGAGCAATCCACCGCCAGTGCATCCCCTCCAATGTTGTTGCCAAATTGTAACAGATTGATATTTTATACTATTATGACTTTGCTTCAAAAAGTTGGAGATTCAATACTAAAAACGACTACTGACAATGCCGGTTTTGTAAGACAGGCGGAACACATGCTGCAATCGATTCGCATGTCAACGCGCCCATCAAACTTACATCATATGAGTTAGAAGCAGACAGATAGATGCACGAGTTGCACCGGTGCGCATTTCTTGATTATTTTGGTCAAGTGAATGACTGGTTCAGAGTGGAATACGGGTATTGTTTACACCTCTAAGGTTTACACCCATGATGCATCCTTACCATGACCCTCCGAGCAGCTCACCTCTCCAGGGTCCTTATTCTCGAGATAACGGAGCAGCGTTCTCATGAGAATGAAGGTTCTGTCTTCATCACCCATATTTATATTTCCATAATACTGATAAAGACAGAGCAATCGTTTTCATGAGAACGCTATTCTTAAGTTTCGAGAATAGACATCCTGCTGGCCCATGGGGGGGTCTTGCTATCACAACAAATATCAGTTTATAAATGAGATGCGGTATCTATCTGCGTTAAGATGTCATTGCAAAAAACATCTTCTTATTCAACAGTTTCCTGCCAAAAAATCGATGGAGTTGAACAATCCAAACTTTTTTCTAAAATGGTAGGTGAGACGAGGAGCTTTATAGGGTGCTCTGATTCAATTTCTATATTAAAATTGCAATTTCAAAGACGGAAAGTTCAATTGCGTACTCGGAAAATGTTTTTCTTGTGACTATCTTAGAAACGATTAAATGACGATTTTCGCTATATTTCTAGGGCCGACAAAATGCAAATTAAAAGGAAGCTGTGGAAATTGGAAACGAGACCCTTTTTCGTTCTCTGACATCGTTCACCTGCCGAACTCAATTTAATATGAACTCCTCACGGGATTTTTATTTCACCAGTAGGTAATCCATGTTTGAAAAAAAAGGAACAGCCTTTGGAAAAGTTTTCATAAACGGGATTTTTGGGGACTTTGCGCGTCGTTAAAGGGTGACTCAAAATCAGTCTTGATTTTTATTTTTTTTCACCTCAATAACTGAATGGCCTATAGATTTCCAAATTGTCTTTGGTATAAACAATAAGTACCTACAGTTCATGAATTTCATCTTTTTAAATTCTACCACAGTATAACCTATATAACAACTATTTTATTTTTGCGTTGTTTTAAAAGTAATAATGTAAAACAAGGTATAATTAAAGTAAAATATTGTTGAATATTATATAGGTACCTACATGCACGCACACGTCTATTGTGTATTGGAATGCAATTATGATTCCAATCAAATGGGACTTTGGGTCAAAAATAAATTTAATTCGAAATCGAGCGTGGGGTTTGGTGTGATTTAACTTTCAGATAGGTATCACGCTTCAATAACCAAACGTTGAAATTTTTCCCAAACAAATATTGTTAATATGTTGCTCTTTTGATCCAACAATTTTAACAAGGCGGTACTACAAATGGTTCAAATTCAATTAACAACTTTTTCTAGTAAAAGTGTAAAACAGTAGGTACTCGCTTTATTCTAAAAGTGAACATGGTGATAATTTAATTAGGTAGGTGCAAAAAGCGTGAATTAGCACAATTACAATGATAAATGCTTATTGATTTTAAAATCTATATAGGGTGCCCCAACTGAAACTAGCCCATACTTCAAATATCTTTTATCGTTTTTAAAATTAGCCAAAATCCAGGTTTTGTTTCAACAAATAAATGAAATGGCAAATATTTTTTATTAACTCTTACATCTCAAAACCGAAAAGAATTGTTGTAATAAACAACAAAGCACTATTTTGTATGCTAAAATCGTTTAACCTCCATTGTTTTTAACAAAAAGGTTACTGTAGTAAGTAGTTCAAAAACCCCATTATTCTAAAATTAGAAGTACGTACTAATTGAATTATATATAACACAAAAGAGCAAACGAATACTATGACTAATATGGTTTTTGAAATTAAGATACATAATTTTTTTTGTCATTAAAGCATTACTTATATTTTATCTCTTTTGAAAGTGGCAAGACAAATAATCTCTTGATCCAAGTATCAGCAGGTCAATTTTCATCATCCGTTAAACATTTGATTTGTATTTATTTCCGGAAATAATTTATTTTGATTCATCTTCATCATCAAACAGCCTCTTTTTACGTCCATTGTTGAACATAGGCCTCCTCTAAAATTTTCCAGTTGTCTCTGTTCACATCAGCTGAGAACCAATTTGATGAGATCTTTTTTGGGTCGTCTGTCCAGCGAATGGGAAGCCTTCCTCGGTTTCGTTTGTCGGCTCTTGGTCTCCACTCAATGAGTTTCTTCGTCCATCTTCTGTCCTTAGATCTGGCGACGTGACCTGCCCATTTTCACTTCTGTTTTGCGATACGTTCTACAACATCGTCCACCCCAGTTCTTATGTGCGGATCTCATTATTCCTTACTCGGTATTTTAGAGTCAAGCCAAGCATAGATCTTTCCATTCGTCTCTGTGTTACTCTCCACTTTTCTGCTGATGTTTTGGTGAGAGCCATTCCTTCATCATTATGTAGTGCAGATGAAATAGTGACATGAGAATAACTGAGTAAGATATTTTTTTTCATTAGTTCGAAAACTCACACGTTTCAGATGAGTATCATACTTGGACAACATATTGATTAGATCAGATTGATCAGAATCATACTTGAATATCTCCACACCGTAGGCCAGCACTGGAAAGTCACACTGGTTGAATGCTTTCCGTTTCAGGGATATTGGAATGTCAACCCTAAATACATCCTTCGTTTCTCCAATGCTGCCCATCCCAAGGTTATTTTTCTCATTTCGCATGTTTGGTCATGCAGTAGGTATACGTACTTGTCCACTATGTCTATGTCTTTATTTAATTGCTCACTGACGACCCAGATTAGTCTTCATTTTGATATTGGAGAAGTTCATTTTTAGGCCCATTCCTTGCGTGGAATTTTGAAGTTCCTGGAGCATTTTTTTTAGCTTCGTCCAGACTGTCTGATATTAGGACACGACAATATCATCTGCAAAGCGATTATTATCAAGACTTTACCCATCGATGATTATTCCTTTTCGCTCCCGAGACAATTTCTTAAAAGCATGTTCGAGAACTGATGGAAGTCTACAAACACCAATACTAAATATACTCTTTTCTATGAGGGTTTTGAGACACAGGTGATCATTGGTACCTAACCCAGAGCGAAAACCAGCCTGTTCCCGGGACTTGTAAAAGTCCAATTTAGCGTCTATGAAGTTCTCGAGGTCCATTCTATCACCTTTTTTATGTAGCAAGATCATAATTGAGTTGTTCCGCAGCTTTCCGGAATGTTATAACTTTGCAGACAACGATTAAACAGATTTTGAATTTTTCTAATCAGTGTTAGCGTTCCCATTTTTATAGTTTCTGCGATTACACCATCTTCCAGCGGAGCTTTATTGTTGCTTATTTTGATTAGGAAACCTTAAATAATTTTTCCTAAAGCTCTTATTTTACTTTATTATCTAAAGTCGTATTTTACTAGAATTTAAACATGTTAAGTTGATGAGTTTCTATAATATTTTAAATTTAAAATGAAAGGGATATTGAAAGTTATAAACAGTACAAATCAATAAACTATTGGTAGTACATCATACCAGAAGTATCCCTAAACAAAATTATCGTAACAACTCATCAAAAATATTTCATCTTAATTATTGTTTCTGCATAACAACATTACCGCCGACGACCAAATACGACAATAAAACTAGTAGGTAATTTGCATGGTATTACTTATAGCCAGTTTCTCTTTTGGTTAATATGTATAATGCACTTTGGCTTTGCTCAAGTCATTAACTGTAGTAATAATTTCAGACTATTGGCGGTCATAAGAGCGGAAAAGACTATACCATCTATTTATATTGTAATGAGTATACGTAAGGATCACATACAACTGTTTATATGAATAAAAACAAAGCTTATAAAGGCTTATATAAAGTCCGTTCATTGAAAAAATATGCGGTCTGCATAATCAGAATCAGAAAATAAACATATGTTTGTCTTTGTTTCAGAAATAAATTGAAAATAATAAATGTCATAAGCTTAGATAATTTGTGATACTTAAATATTACTTCTGAAGCCTAAGTTGATATTTTGTGCTGAGAGCATGTTTTGTACTTTTATTGTTTGTTTATATACTTACCCTAAGTAGAGCTTCAACGTCATTCGGACGACGTCGCAGGTGACCGATTTTTAACTAAGGCTTTAAGGCGCATTACCAACCATAATTTGACGACTAATTTGAAAAGAAACAAAATTGACTGGCCAAATGAAGAACTTAAATTTGTACGGTAACAATACCAATCTGTAACTTATCTTACTTGTTAAAGGATGACATTCAAAAAACTTTTTACAAGATAACAAGAACGACGACGTATTCACGACTTGGTTTTAATTAATAATGCTAAACCTTCATTTATTCCATAAGATTCCTGGAAACCAAAACGGCATATTACCGCTACTCTGGCACCATATCGTTCAGACGAAAATAGTATTTCAGGGTCACGTCAAGAGAAGAGCGTGCCCAAAAAGATGAAAAGAACTTCTTATAGCGGATGCCCGTCTCAATTATGGATTACGGTCAAACGTAGGTCATGCAAACTCGAAGAGCACGTTTTTTTATCGGTTTTTTATGGATTTGTCTTTAGCTTTAACCTCACATAATGTGGTGATTCATTCACGCCAACCAACAGCGGAGATTAATGACTAAAATATGCATGTAACAATAGTATACACCAACCACTTAAAGGTACTGGGTGAGGAAATACCGCGTTGCCGTTCTTTTTCTTTTAGGTGGAAATTTAGGAATACTGTTGTACAACTTACATTCACTAGGAACACTTGAAATTTAATTAAGAAGTGATAATAAAACCATAAATATTGTGTCTTTTCACCCTAGGTATACTAGGTAGCTACCTATTCGTGATTTTGTTTTTAATTAAAATTTATTCCTCTCTTTTAATCTCCTACTTTTATGTGTAGCTAGGCACATTCGAGCCTCCTCTCTATTCAGAAATATTCCACGCACCAATATTATGCATCCTGGCTCTTTCTATTATGAAAAGATTTTCCTGCCTCACTGCGAAATTTTTAAATTTGTATGTTTGCCAACGCCAAGCATTCAAAGTTCGTTCCTTAACACAATGCAAAACTTCTCTGCAACTTTATGATTTCGAGAAAAAAAACACAAAAAGAAAGTGGAAGTGATTTTCTCAACTTTTTTTTTTCTTTACACAAATTTCAATCTTCATCCTCATTAAAAGTAAAGTAACATTACATTGTAATGTTATGTCATTAAATTTGTACCTACTGTGTGTTCTATTCTCCATGTCGTTTTGTGGTCATGTAAATATGCAACTTTGAAATTATGTATTACAAGGTTGGCTGCATTTTAACTTAGAATGTTTGTCTGGTAATATACTACTATACTATTTTTATGCGGACATTCGACATTCTTCGCTTATATGATTTTAGTACAGAAGATGTAAAATGGCAAGACGGATATGGAATATACAAGCCAATTTTTCCAAGTCCCAACAAAATTTCCTTGTGTGTCGGCCAACATGAGTAATTTCGAGAATACCACAGCTTGTCTTTTATCAGAAATTTATAAATTGCATTGTCTAACATCGAATATCTACAAAACCCAGATATTCGAAGCTTTGTGACTACTCAATTGTTCAACAGACAATAAAGTCTTAGAGATTGTGTTGAATCATGAAAATTTTCTTCATACAAAGATAGATAAAATAAATGACTCATTATTTGCGCTAATTATCTACAAGACCGTTACTGATTACCATAGTACAAAATTAATACTTTGTAAACACTATGGAGAAATTCACACACTATACCACAAAATTACTAGTTGTCTTATTATAAATTTATTATCGCAGACCAGCTATGGATTATGGAAATATTTCTAACCGTTACACACTTCTTCAGGCTGTAATTATTACATAGTTCATTAATGATGGCTCGAATAGAAATTTTATACGCGAATCGTGAGTTATTATCCTTAGTTATGCTAATAACTCGTAATTTTTTTCTCAAATCCAAGACAACTTTGATGAGGTAAGTAAGACTTTGACAGTCAGTGTTTGATGGATAGGAATTATTCCAAATGCGCTGAACTTTGTGTTTATTGAGTGAACAAAAGGTTTTGTATTTCGTGCAAATACTTACTAAATTCAGTGCAAAGCGCTTTCGGCCTTAAGCCATCATCAGTGCTACCTGCAAGTAAGGAAAATCTTGTATATTTCGAGAAGATGGAGAAAATTGAAAAATCCCTGAGGGAGAATCCAGAAAAGATTTCAACTTACTTCGTCAGATCTCAGTTGTGCAAGAAAGTAAAAAAGACGTAGACGAGACCACATTTAACAAGTTACAATACAGTTTCGTATAAATTATGTGTATCACATTTCTAATTCAATTTTCTAACAATTTCCACGATTGAACTCATCAATAGGATTTTTCCAAAATATCTTCGTGATTTAATTTTATGTTTCCAAAGGATTTATTTCGGATAATATTTGTCAACAATGTCGATTTTAGCATCCCATAGTAACACCACAAATTAGGTTATCGAAACATCCCCTGGGATATTTTCACTTTACACGTTTCCACCACGGTATAACAAAGTTTCGTGTACACTTTTCCGTAGCGATTTTCAGACTTCTGCAGTAGCATAAATCTTCTGCTGCAATTTTTTCAGTCTGCTTTATTCCATCCACTCTACACTGAAAAAAACTCGTTCATAATATTGACGAATGCAGTGGCGTGGCCAGCCTTGCGGGGCGGAGGGGGCAAACTCATAAGGGGCGCATAACTCTTTTTGGGGGTGGGGGGGAAAGGTGGGAGGAGATAACGAATGAATATATGTATGCTATATATTTGTAACTTTTGTATTATTTGCTTATTGAGAGAAAATATTAAAGGTTAGAAGCCTGATGCGGGCGCCGCCGGAGGCGAAAAATTTTCCCGGGTGCCACGCCCAAAAACGTTTACTTTAGGCCTTCAAAAAATATTTTTATTCGGGTGCCACGGGACACGTCGAAAAACATTTATGTATTTTGAGCCTTATAAGAAATAATGTAAGGACATGCCGTTGACTTCAAAAAATCCTCCCGGAGGTCTCCGCACGCCTTGAAAACTAGAATAAATCGGAGGAAATCGGGACAAATAACACCCAACCCATTAACCCATATTTTAATAAACAAAAACCACATCAATCATCAAAACAGAAACTATCACCTTTCCTTTGATTGATCTGAACCATTTGCCGACAATTCCTACTTACAATAAAAAATAAAGGGTTAAGAGGTCAATAATAGTTATTTATGTATCAAGGGTACTAAGTAGATGATTATGCCCTGAGGGCGACAGTCTTACAAAGCCGAGGGCCTTTGGCCTGAGGGTTCGTAAGTCGCCCGAGGGTATATATCTATTAGTACCCGTGGTGCAAACAAACTTTTATGTCATACCAGTTGGTTGTGACTAATAAATACCTGGGAAAAAAGTGTCACTTCGCAAATTGTCATCAGTGTGCAAACATCATCATTTTTTGACAAAAATAATATGTTTATAAGCGTAAATTTATATTTCGTTAATAAGGAATAAGTTAATTGAAAACTGTTTTTTGCGTCTTTATGCCCGCGCGGGCCATAATGTGTACTTTATGCCCGCACGGGCATAAAGTAATAAATTATGTAGATGGTATCTAAGGTATAAAAACACAATAATGTATTGGTATGACATAAAATAAATAATAAACAGCATAATTTTATAATTTCCTATTTTTTGCTTTTGTTTTATAAAAGCGGTAGGGGCGCCATACGTCTAAATAGGGCATAAAGTAATAAATTATGTAGATGGTATCTAAGGTATAAAAACACAATAATGTATTGGTATGACATAAAATAAATAATAAACAGCATAATTTTATAATTTCCTATTTTTTGCTTTTGTTTTATAAAAGCGGTAGGGGCGCCATACGTCTAAATAAACTGATGATTATTTCTTATCCCAAAAAATTTGTTCATCATGCTTATGGAAATTTCGTCATTGTGTTAATGAAGTTATGCATCGAATCAATGACCAAGAGTTTATTAATCAATAAATATGTTTCATCAGCTCGACGTATGTGTAAGTGATTCAATGAATGTTCATAACTAACGAACTTTACTCATTAATTTAATACATTTTATAGTTTTGATACTCCGAATATATCGAAGAAGTTATTTCACTGCGGCAACGAAGTCTATACGTCAAAATGATAGAATCCTTACTCTGCGACAAATAATTCAACCGTTAATTTAATGGACCAGAAAACTGAATCAATTTTCTCGGTTCATTGGACCAATGAACAAATCCCTTGAAGTAGCTACTTGCTTCTTTTCATTTACTTAACGAACGTCTTTTCATAATATTAACAAATTCGTTCACCAACTCAATAGGTATTAATGACGAGATTCACTGGCTTAATGCACTTTTTCGTTATATTTGTGTACATTTATTTTCAGTGTAGTATTGTGGTGCCCTATACAAGGTTGTACAGGTCTTTTACTGGGCTGTGTTTCATTATTGTTTCCTGGACTACGTTTGGTTGCTCGGAAATGCTGTGTACTCTGCGATCCAGTGCCTCGCAGTTTACCAGGTTGCCTGGGCTGGGACTCTGTAACGAATAGAGATATTTTCTCTATCTTTATTGACGTTCCCTCTCTATTGATTTCGAGAAGAGAAAAGAAGACAGCAATTGCCATAGCGATAGGGATAACGATCTCTATCCGTTACAGAGTTCCAGCCCTGGCTGTCTCGGGTTCCTCTTTGCAAAGTTTGCAGTTAAGGTCAACGTCATAGAGGTTCATTCTGTTCAGGCGAACATTTACCAATAAGTGTGTCATAAGGCCCGTTATAGTCCTTAGTCGGCTCCTACCTTAGATGCTTATTTGTAGCAGTTCTGCGGTTGTTTTTCTGCATGGTTGATCGATGATACCATGATTCTGCCTGGAAATTTGCAGTGTCGATGTTCTTTAGCAACCTAGCCTTTGATGTGTGGCTATATATGACCAGATATTTTTGTAAACCTAAAGTCGGCCCTGGCACGATAAGTTTTGTCTCTGATCTTCTCTCTGTGAATTAGTCTTTTCGTTGCCTTGGATTCCTCTGTGTCCTGGCTCCTAGATAAGTTTTACCTTAGTATGTCAAAAGCTCCCTCTATGTCCAAAAAGGAGCCCAGCATCACCTCCCGGTTTTCCAATGTGATCTCCACTATGCCGATCAGCTGGTGAAGCGCCGTTTCTGTTAACATCCCCATTCGATATGCACACTGGCCTAGGTGTAGTGGTCGGCCAATACACCTTTCCTAATGTGCCTATTCACAAGTTTTTCCAGTGTCTCAAGCTCCAATGACGTAAGAATAATGGGTCTTAGGGACTTCATCGTGTCCTGTCCTATTGTTCCAGGGTTTGGTATAAACGTTACTCTAATGTGTTTCCAAGTCTTTGGTAAATAGCCAGGCTAGGCTACTTTTTAGAATGTTGTAAAGTAGGTATCCTTTCTGCTAGTTGAATTTCATTCTGTAACATTATGGGATAGATCCCATCTCTCCCTGTTGACTTGTACGGGTCGGAGGTGTTTGACTTTCTCATAGTTGACTATTTTCTTCGAGGTCGGCCAGTCGTTTTTGTACGCTCCCCGAGACCTAGGCTCATTTCATGTCCACTGAGTCTAATCAATTATCTTTGAGCCAGGAAAGTGGGTTCTTAGGAGTTGCCTAGCCGTCTCTTACCCAGTACTGGTGTATTCACCAAGGGCGTTCTTGAGGGAACTGATTATTGTCTTCGAGCCCCTTGAAAGAGTTATTTGTAGTCTAGCACAATCTTGAGTACTTCTTGTCTCCTCACAGTACTTCCTCCAAGGCCTAATCTTGGATCCTCTCAGATCTTTCTTGAACTTGTTCAACGTGGTTCTATATGTATCCCACTGGCTTTGTTGAATTCTATTCTAGCATTTCTCCTTAAATTTTCAAGGCTGTCGTTCCACCAGGGCACGTTTCTGGCAGATTTGCTTGTTATATACTTGTATAAGTGGGCAATTCTCATTAAAGGCTGAGATGATTGCATCATGGAATTGATTCACAATCATCTCCAAATCGTCAGTGTCTCTTATTGTCTTTCTGGATGTGCGGAAGACTATATTCCAGCTCAGCCGATAAGTTAATATGTTGTTTGAAAACCGGATTCACTTCAACGAATGAATTCAGAGAGTTTTACGTAAATTGTTTTGGGACAGTCAGAAAAGGAGATATTCTTTGAGTTTCATTGATCTGTGATAATTCAACTATGATTAACTTATTTAACACAAGAAATGCAAATTTCGGTAGGGAAAATACCGGAAAATCGAAGCAATCGTGGTACCAAAGGCAACGAAACGAACGAAATAAATAGGGCCTAAATCTCACAAGAGTGTGCAAAACTATCACAAAATCGAGCATTCCTAACCAACATGAATTCAAATAACTAGTTGGACAGTTGAGTGAAAAGTGAAAGTGACTGAAATGGGGGTTAAGCGTTTTTCAACTTGACGATCCGTTTTTCAACATCGGAATATTTTGATCGGAACACCATGTATATCACAATGTCAAAAAAAAGAGTCATGTTAAAGTTATTCATAGCCGACTTAGGCAGTGTAGTGGTTAGTGTATCTGCTTCGCATGTGCGGTTCTCGGGTTGGAATCCTGGCTAGGGCATGGTTGTTTGTAAAGGCGCGTCTCCACCAAAAGAAAATTGGCAACTTTTATGTTGCCAACACGTGTTGGTGACAAAAGTTTCTGAAATTTTCCCATGTTGTTAACCAAAATTGTATAGACAAATGTCGAGAACCGTGTTTCCGTGTTTGGCGGTAAACATCAAAGGAATACGCGTGTTGCCAACATTAAATCGGTGTGGACAACCATGAAAACAAAAGTTGGTGACTTTCGTAAGAGTTGCCAACATAGAAGTTACCAACTTTTCAGTAGAAACGCGCCTTAATGTTCAACCGGCTGATTGGTTTGGCGAGAGAATGTGGAAGGACTTTCCCAGGCTTGCGTGATGTCGGTGGAGTCTGTATGGCCGACCATGGATTGCAAATCGGACCATCTTAGGGTGGGGGATGCATGATAAGGTCGACCATTCAGACTCTAGTATGAATGGGAAAGAGCAGAGTCCGTGCAAATGATGCAGAATAAGCCACAATGAGCTTCAGTGCAGAGCATGGGCTCGAAAGGATGAAAAAAAAGGTATCAATGTACCAATAAACATCATCCTTGTAACTTAAAGTTTTAGCCGTAAAAAATTGAAATCGAAATCCTGGTATTTTTGCAAACGCATGCAATTTCATGTTCTAGGTACTTGCTGTCACTATATGGCAAACAATTTTGTAACTGTCAAGTTAGATATCAAGTTGCAAGTTGGAATACATTTTTCAAAAGAATTTAGCAAAAATAACACTTTGGTGTGCAATCTCTGTTGAGAAAAAATACGGACCATTTTTCATTAATAAACCAATGATAACAGGAACCGTATACACTGATATGTTGGGAAACCTGCTTCATGTTACCAAGACTCAACACTTGAAACCATCAAACCCCAGATGCAACTGGATTATATCAAAACTTCTGATCCGAGACAAATGGACCTTTCTCATTTTACCTGTGCTGCGCGCGCCGCTTGTGGGTGACAGATAATTAAATCATCAATTTACTGAACGCGGTCTGACCCTGACGTATTTAAGCTAACCTCAATAATTAATCAATTTCAATCAATATTGCTGAAAATTATTGCAAAAACTGTGTATGATACAATAATTCAAATGTATTGTATGAGATCTTGTCAGAATAAGGCGAAAAAGAAGTCAAACCTTTCTTTTCACAAGTTCCCAAGCAATCAAATTGTAAGAAAACAATAGTTACGAGCTCTCAACCCGAATGAAGACGATTTTAGTTGGGACAGAGATTTGAATTTGAGGGTTCGTAAAATCACAATTTCTATATCAAATACAATAATAATTGTACAATTAAAGATTTGCTTGAAACATTTTTGTCCAACGGTAAGTTTTTTTTCTAATTAATGTTAATACATATTTGTCATATTTACGTTTGAAAATAAACAAAAACAGAAACATAACCGAAATTGCTCAATTTGACAAGTGGAACCAATCAAAGTCAATCCACACAGGTATCGCACGTCATTATATGTGTCTCTTTCATTATTGCAGAAATCTTAATAAACTATCCTTGTTGTTCATTGCATGAGAAAGGTCCCCTTCAAAAGCTGTTTTTCTGATCATGCTGACGTGCATCTTAACGGAAATCAATTGACCTTTTGTTTCGACGCCATATTGCGGTGCGCGAACATAGTTGCCAAAACAAGAAAACCAAAAATTACTAGCGGGCTGTCAAATAGATATTTTATTATTTCTATTCTGCCCAATACAAGCTAAAATTGATGGCTTTCCTTTCCAAAAACATTCGTAATAGGCGGCAAATTTAAATTTTGAATGTAATTTATTCACTAACATTGGATTTTAAGGTTGACAGAACGCTAGTCATTTTTTTTCTACTGTTGGCAACTATGTTCGCGCACCGCAATATGGCGTCCAAACAAAAGGTCAATTCGTTTTTGGAGCAAGCTTGACAGATCATGCGTTCACTGCTGTAGAAATAAAGGAGAAAATACTGAACTTGGACATTTCCAAGAGTCTGGGACCGGACGGACTATCACCTATACCTACTTTTAGAAAAGTGCTGCTCATCTTTGTTAAACCCCCTTAAACCACTGTTCCAGCTTTCTTTCGACACAGGAATCATTCCTACAACATGGAAAATATCAAATCTCATCCCATATATAAATTTGGAGAACATACCAACAATAAAAACTATAGAGGCATATCTATTTCATCCCATATTCCCAAAATAATGGAATCCATACCTACTGACTGACGACATTTACTCCTGCTACAAGAATTACATCGCTTATGAACAACATGGTTTCTACCAAGGCAAATCGACGGCTGCAAACTTGGCCTGGTAAAGAACAAGCCCTAACTGATGCTTTTGAGTCATAGGTAAGCAAGTTGACATCATATATACAGATGTATATATCTAAAGATTAGATTTCGTTGCGACGTCCAGCGTTTACGATCCGCGGCAACGTCTGGCAGCGACGGCCAGCCGTTACGGTCACATACTTTGATTAAAAGCTCTACATCGAAAGTATAACAGTGGTTTGGTTTGTGTGTTTTGAAATGAGTGATTAGTGATTAAAAAATGTATCCTGAAACTGCTAGAAGAGCTTCATCTTCATAAACTCAGAATTTCATATAGGTACTTCTTCAAGAATATGAAATTCTGACTTTATTATTGTCTATGCAAGAAGAGACTGTCGAATTATATGCATCTAGAAACCAAGAAAGATATTATAAAATTCTAATGAAAAACCATCTTGAAGCCGATAATAAGAAGTTTCGTGGCTTTTTTAAAGACCAATTTGATTTTGTTTCAACTTTTATTCATAAACATATAAAGAAGCAGTCCACAAATAGGTAGTGTAAAAATTCCAATTTCGACGAAGAAAAAAACTTGCTTTAACTGTAACACTTCGTCATCACCATAAGAAAATTTTTTGGAGATTTTTATAATAAGCTCAGCTTTATATTTTTTTCACGCTCTCATCATTATTTGATTGAAACTTTGACGTCAGCGCTCGCGTCTCGATTTGCTGAAAAACTAAAAATGATGATGGAAAACTCTGAGAAAATTGAAACTACAGATGTTGAACTGAAAATAATTGTCAAGTCAGAAGAACCAATTTATCACAATCCTAGACGCTTACCTTATCCTGAAAGAGAAATAGTGGATATACAAGTAGAAGAATGGTTGGAAAATGGAATAATTGAACCATGTACATCTGAATGATCAAGCCAAGTGGTAGTAACAAGAAAAAAAGATGGTTCGCCACGTGTATGTATAGATTTTCGGTGTATCAACAAAAGACCGGTGTCCGTTACCCTTAATTGAAGACCAATTAGACAAGCTCACAAATACTAGAATATTTTCAACGATTGATTTGAAAAATGTATTTTTTCATGTGAGCGTGGAGTCAGGCAGTAGAAAATATAAAATATACGTCATTCGTTACATACAATGGTCAGTATCAGTTTAGAAAAGATCCCTTTGGTTTATGTGATTCTCCAAGCGTTTTTCAAAAATTCATAAATCAAGTGTTTAGACAATTAATAAATCAAGGCATCGTTCTAACCTATATGGATGTACAGTTGCGATCAAAAAAAAGTAGTACAAAAATTATTAACCCCAATTTGAGCTCCCGGTGTAACATACAAATTTTTGTCAGGCAATGACATATTCTAGGTTAAAAACGGCTAGAGAAATGTCAAAATAATGTCATCTGAAGCTTTCTAGGTTAAGACCTTGTCGAAAGATGCCAAAAATATGTCATTTTTGGTTATGAATTAAATTAATGTATAATAGACCAGGAGATTTTGGAGATTTTTCTTGTACTACTTTTTTTTGATCGCAACTGTACATGTAGTTATCAAAAAATTGGAAATTGTCTTGAATACATGTAAAGAATATGGGCTTGAAATTAACAAGAAAAAATGTATTTTTTTGAAAGCAAAAATTGAATTTTTTGGGCATCATATTCAAAATGGAAAGATATATCCGTCAGAGTTAAAAACTAAAGCAGTTTTCAATTTTCCAGAGTTAAAATTATTGAAACAAGTTCAAAGTTTTCTTGGTTTAACTGGTTATTTTAGAAAGTTTATTAAGGATTATTTCCTTATTGGAAAACCATTGAGTGACTTTTTGAGGAAAAATAGTAAATTTGAATGGAAAGATAAGGAAAAGGCAGCCTTTATTCATTTAAAACGAAGAATGGCCGAAAAGTCGGTTTTGTCTATATTTAAACAAGGTGTTGAAACCGAGTTACATACTGACGCTTCAAAATATGGTTATGGTGCAATATTGCTACAAAGGTCAAGTGACGATATGCAACTACATCCAGTTCATTACATGAGTAGGAAAACTAACGACGCTGAGCAGAAATATAGTAGGTAGTTATGAGTAAGAAGTTGTTGCCATAATAGAAGCGTTAAAGAAATTTAGAGTGTATTTATTCGGATCGAAATTCAAAAAAGTAACAGATTGTTCAGCTTTCACAAAGACTATGGAGAAAAGAGATATATCAACAAAAATAGCAAGATGGGCGTTGTTGATCGAAGAATTTGATTATACTATTGAGCATCGATCGTGAATCCGGATGCAACATGTAGATGCATTATCAACATACCCGATTATGACCATACAAGAGGAAGAAAATCTAGTCACAAGAATCAATTGTGCACAAGAAATAGATGAAGAATTAGAAGCCGTTAACAAAATTTTGTGTGAAAAACCCTATAAAGACTATATTTTGAGAAATGGAATACTGTACAAATTATTAAATGGAAGTGAATTGTTAGTTATTCCTAGAACAATGCAGAACGAAATTATACGAATGACACATGATGATGGTCATTTTGCATAGCCAAGAAGACGGAATAAGCTCTAAAGCAGTATAAGTTTATTCCAAAAGTCAAATGTAAAATATCACAAATAAAATCTTGTTGTGTTTCATGCATTTTCGGTAATAGGAAGTAGGGTAAACAAGAAGGCTTCTTAGTCCCATTAGAAAAAGATGATATACCGCTAAATTCTTACCATATGGATCATCTAGGTCCACTGGAGTCGACCAATAAAAACTACAAACGCGTCCTAACTATTATAGATAGTAATTGGTTGAGGTTTTATTTGGGATTGGATCGAAATAAAACAACAGAAGTCTGTTATTTCAGATTGTCGACGTTTCGCAATATATTATTGCATCTTCAGGACACTACAAAATGGTAAGACAATGTTATTGTGCAGAGTCCTAACAACTCCAGTTATGTTTATAGTATTGGGTACTTACATTTGAGATTGACTTTCTATGTCATAACATGAACAATATACGAAGTTGTTAGGTAGGTACAGATTCATAAGAGACGTTACATTCACATTACAATAATAATTTATTATTGTAATAGTAACAGCTGGCTGTGTCTGTCTTATATATTTTATTTTAAAATCATTTACTTTTTAAGTTTTAATGTGTGATTATTTTTATAACGTTTTTGTGATATTTTTTGATAAGTTTTAAACTGTACCATGTATGTGAATGTAACGTCTCTTATGAATCTGTACCTACCTAACAACTTCGTATATTGTTCATGTTATGACATAGAAAGTCAATCTCAAATGTAAGTACCCAATACTATAAACATAACTGGAGTTGTTAGGACTCTACACAATAACATTGTCTTACCATTTTGTAGTGTCCTGAAGATGCAATAATATATTGCGAAACGTCGACAATCTGAAATAACAGACTTCTGTTGTTTTATTTCGATCCAATCCCAAATAAAACCTCAACCAATTACAATTAAGGGATCGACAACAAACTAACCAAGTATTATAGATAGTTTTACAACATTTGTATGGCTATATCCAACAAAATCAACTACTTCGTCGAATAAAGTAATTAGGAAATTGGAATGTCAAAGCAACGTTTTTGGAAACTCTAAAAATCTCGTATCAGAGAGAGGTACAGCATTCACCTCTGAAGAATTTCAAAATTACTGTAAAGCAAACAAAGTTAAACATCATATACAGTAACAAGTGGAAAACCTAATAGTAATGGACAAATTGAGCAAATAAATACTATAATTACGTTTGCAATTATTTAACTAAACTTTCCAAAGACGATCCAACAAGATGGTACAAACATGGACATGTACAAACATTAAGGAAATTATAGAATTAGAAACCATAAAAATATTTGAAGAATCTAGAGACGAATTAAGGAAGACAGCAAAAGATCAAATAAAGAAGATACAGGAAGAGAACAAAGCTTATACTATGACAAAAAAGAGGAAAGAGCCAAAAGATTATGAAATTGGAGACTTAGTAGCCATTAAACGAACTCAACAAGGGCCAGGGCTCAAACTGAAGATAAAGTTTTTAGGTCCCTATGAGATAATCAAAGTAAAGGAAAACAACACTTACGATCTTATGAAGATTGGTTGTTAGGAAGGGCCCATGAAAACATCTACATGTTCTGAGTTTTTAAAACCATGGATAAGCTACGATGATGATGACCATGATCCAGACATGGAAGAAGACCAAATAATATCGGAGGCCGATGTAACTCAGCAACCGGTGCACCTTTGGTAAAGGTGTACATGACCAGTATCATGAGTGTCATGAGAAGAAGGTAGATAAGCAACTGAAAAACAGTTGTTCAAGAAGAATATAACGACAAGGGTACACAATGTGTGTAAACGACAGCCCTAAAATTACGACGATACGGAAAAGTTTAATCACGACGTTTATTTAATCCAATTTCAGGCGTAAAGCACGATGTTTATTGGTACATGGGTACCTTGAATATCACTCTTTTTTTTGATGTTGTGATATACAAGGTGTTCCATTAAAAATAGTGGAGTATTTTGATGTTGAAAATCGGATTTTTTTTTACTCGCCCTGTTTAAAAGTTATAAGCATTTAAAATGGGTCAGTCTCGGCTGGAACACCCTGTATTTTGGATGAATCACAAAAAATCTTGCATGAAACACGTCGCAAAATGGCTGGTTCTTTTTGCACACAATGTGTTGGACCACACGCTTCGTTCGTGGTCCAAACTTTACATGCAAAAAACACGCCCATTTTACAGCTTGTTACATAAATAGCTATTTTACTATACTGAATACTCAAAAAGTTACTTTTCACAATACTACACGTTTACTTAGCAGATTATAGAAAGATAAAACAAGTATTACATACAAAATCAAAGTCTTTCACTTCACAATATTTAGATCGAAGAATCCAACGAGATAAGTGTGATTGGCAAATTATCATTTTAGACAGATCACACAAAAATTAGTGACACGATTTGCCAAGAAGCAAAAATAGTCTAGTTAATGCAGGAACATTCCTAACTACTATCCAGCATCTGCATAATTCAATCTAATCTTAAGCTCCTTTAAATGTGCACATGCACTAAACCATCAGACAACATTGATATAATAATTAAGATTTAATGATTATGGATAACATTATAAGTGCAAAAATTATCCAACACTTTAATGTTAATTAGCAAATTATCTGCTTCGGGCAGGCGGAAGCAAGATGCATTACATTTTTGTTGTTCGGTTGCATCTACTTAAATAGGAAGTAATTTTATTTTATAAACTTTGCTTCAAGGATCAGGCTTCCATTCATCTAAAAATGCTGCAAGAATTTGAATTTGAATTCGAATATTCAATTGAATTTTGTTTGGACATAAACTACCTATTTTAGATTCAAATATATAGTTAACGAACTTCATTCTCACTAAGGGCTTTTAGGGATTCCCTTGCATTGGAATAATTTACATAGGAAATTACCACTTTAGAATTGAAAGGGGTTGGCTGGCTTGAAACTTTGATTCAATAAAAAAAGTAATCAAGAAAAGAATAATGGATAATATTGCTAGGTTTTTAGGTAGGTAGGTACGCACTGAATAAATAATTATTTAATCAAAAATATTAATCTATCTTTTTAAAGAATTTTTTATATGTATATGGATAACTGACTGAAAAGGCGTAAACTATAAATATTCATAGAGGAAAAAAAGGACACTTTATACGCCTAGTGAAAGCTAAACATCCATAGAATAAAAATATACCTGCAGGCATTTCTATCGATATCAATTTACAATTGTAATTTTCATGCTCCAAGAAGATTTTGAGATTTACTTGTTTTAAATTCATTAAAACGCCTCTAAATAAAACCATTATCTTTTATTTTACGTTGAATGAGATTTCAGTCTCGGATTATTATGATGTAAGGGTTTTCCTTTGTCTGTCGAGAAAACGGGATGCGAATTGTTTTCACGTTGAATTCATATTTTAGAAACTTATTTTGTTGAAAATTATAATTCATCTTCATTTAGGATTGTATAGAAATGAAAATTATGCCAACAATATTGAGTTGTTCGAAACTCATTATTTTCAATTATTTTACTTTTAGAAAAAAGATATACGTTTTGAAATTCCAAATTTAATTTAACATATTCACATTGTGTCACGAAACATTAATCATTTCCATTAATTAATTCCTGAAATTATTGCTGCCCAAAATCAAAGCCCGCTAGTTCGCGATGATAATTATTGCAATATGTACTTTTGATGCACTTTGTCTTCTATGTCACTTCCAGGCTTGAATCGCAAAATGTTAGCAAGCATATTTGCAAACCAATATGCATGTTTGCAGACGAGAATGGCGTGAATGGATTCGTTCGGAGTTGGCAAGATTTAAAAGCAATTTGGTATTTGTGACTATTTTGCATTGCAACTTTAAGTATTCAGTTTTTCTCAACAGGCTTTAAATTGTCCTTTCTAGTTGGAGGTTGTTCTTTTTTTCTTGGGATCGAACACTCATTTTGAGCTATATGATCGTCCCAAACCAACTTCAGACAAAATATTTTCAAAACAGTATACAGTACGGATAATTCAAGTTTGTTTTCGAATATTTTTATTTGGGATTTGGTGTCTTTGGGATATCTTTTAAATGGATTCTTCCATAGCTCTGGATCCTCTTATCAGAGGTAAAGATTCCACTTTATACGGAGGGTCAGTGTCTAACAAGAAATGTAGCTATAAAGATGACAATGACTGAATATATGAATTAATTGTGTCCCCCCCTTATTGCAAGTGCTTCAGTTGATAGGATTCTCACTTAAGGGGTACTTTTTAGAAAAGCAAGTAGGCTGGATGCTGGATGGTTCTATGGACATACACATTCATCGAGATATTGTGTCGTTAACTCATTTTTTCGTTAATGCTCTCCGAATGCCCACATGGGATGTGTTATCAAAGGCACCAGCGATGTCTAGGAAGGTGCATAATGCGACTTCTTTCTCGTCGTGTGAGTTACTTGTATCGTGCTCCTCAGTTAGAACAGAGCTGTCTCAGTAGACCTCTGCTCTGTAAGCGTGCTGACTTTCGTTCGAAGGTATAGTGGAGCTGATATATATAGTTATCTACAGGAAGGAATTATGTAAAGCTTATTGATCTGAAGGGTTTGGGGTCTGTCCCATGCTTCTTCGGAATGAAAGCGATTCTTGCCCTCCATATTTTAGTAGGTATATATCCCGTCGCCATATACTGCTTCTGTGTGCTGGGAAGATCTCGTCAACTCCCGACGATTTTAGAGGTTCGTTATAAAGATATTATAGAGGTTAAGGTTTTGGAGACAATAAAGTGTCCCAGTCCCAATAAATAAAATAACAAAGATACGTAGGCAAGATATCAATTATACCGCTTCTCTACTGTAAATTTACTCTCTTCGGTAACTGTTTTTTATATAATTAATACAACAATAGCCACTATGTGTATTCAATTGAATATTTTGTAGGTTAATTATTTTTTGTTACGCTAAATAACCATATAGGTATTAATACCATCATGCAACTTTTACAGATGATCATCCAGATAAAAAAAATGTGGATCGACGTTAATACTGATCAATATTTTTCTAGAATAATACCTAAGCATCAATTACGAGTAATTACTTTATTTATTTGTAGCTTAGTATAGAGAAATTACCCAGGAGTATATTGTTTTGGTATGGTCAGTTATTAGCGTCACTATTCACAAACACAACGATTATCCGATGTGAATCGATAAAAATAACATGACAACATTCATTTTGTTAGGTATATTATTTTGAACGGAAAAGTTTATCCTTTGTTAACGACTTGATAAAACTTAAAAGTATAGTTACAAAACTACCAGTCATTCTTTGTACAGGGTTTTAATGTTAAACTTTTGTCAAGTTTTAACATTATTTCTAATTTTGTAATCACTTTTACTCGATATATTTCTTAATCGATATCCTGCACATCCGTAGTCTAGGAGATCCCAATCCCCACTACATTGGCGCCCAACGTATCGTTCTTTTAAGAATAGTGCTTTCCTGTTTTTAAACTGTCTTGATGTGTTTCTCCCGTGAACTCGACACTATTTTAGTTCAGTTTGTGACATTGTTAATTGCTGAAGAGACATTATTTCATTTGAACACTGATAAAATCGGCGTCATTGGTGTGTTTTGGACAATTTATGTTTATGGGGTCCAGAAAAAAACGAGGAAGAGTTACAATGCCTGGTAGTGATGATGATAGCGGCATTAGAGGAGCCCAAGTTCAACAAATTGTGATGACGCCTGACATGCTCCAAACCTTGTTAGCTGGTATACAAAGAGGTAATGTTGGTAATCAGCAGGTAACAGCTCCTGTACAATACGTGAGTCCAGCAAATTTTTCTGCTTGCAAGTCACGTTTTGATGCTCATACCGATGTTAAAGCGTTTATTGATGCTATCACTGTCTACAAAGACTGCCTAAACATTGAAGATGCTCACGCAATAAAAGGACTATCCATGCTTCTAATTGATTCCGCTGCTTTATGGTGGCAAAGCATAAAATCTTCAATAAATATATTTGATGAAGCTATTGATGCTTTGCATCATGCTTTCGGATATTTCAAACCTCCGCATCAGATTTATAGAGAACTTTTTTCATGTCCACAAACTGATGAAAATACTAATATTTTTGTTAGTAAGTGTAGAGCTCTTTTATCATATTTCAAAGAAGATTCGGCTATTTCTGAACAGCATAAAGTTCACGAGATCAAATCAAAACTTTCAAGGATCTCATAGAAAAAGCTAGAGTTGTCGAACAAACATTATTTGATAATATCGCTTATTCAAGAACTAAGCAAAATGTTCAATTCAACGATCCCATTACAGAATTATCGCATAATTCAAAAGTTCAGTGTGTATATTAGAAATTTTTGTCATGTTCAAGAAAATGGTAGAAAGTTAGATTACAAAAATGCTCAGTCTGAAACTCAAAAAAAATCCCATAAATCTTCTATTGGACTACCTGTCAATTCCAATGCAAACATCTTGAATAGGAAATCTAAACAAAATCTAAGTCTTGCAAATACTGGTTGTTTGATATGCTATGGTTTCAAGAAGCCTGGTTTTATAAAAACTAATGTTCTAAAACTACCGAGACTTGTGCCCTTTCCTCAGAATTTTATACTATGACAGCAGATAATTTGTTTTTACCCAATTTTTGCACTCGACCCTCAGCTTATGTTACTATATAAGGTCATCATGGCTTAACTTATCTTAATTCTGGCGCACAATCAAGTATTAATTGCTGGTGCTAAATTGAGTAAAATTCTTCTGGAAGATGATACCTTATGTAAAGAAAGAACTGAAAGTAACTCTTGCTGATGGTGAAAGTACTCAAGTTGAAACCTACTTCTTTGATGTTGAAATAATGCTTCAAGATAAAATTCATCATATTCGTATCATTTCTATTCCAAAATATTATAACAGCAGAACACTTCTTGACACAGATTTTTTGAAACTGGCCAATATAGTGTTGGATATGCCTGGTTTTATGGTGCGATTCTTCTGAATCAGAAATAAAGGAATATTGTATTACTTTATTTCTGATAATGTCGCTATTAATAATTTGAAAACCTCCGATTTACCTAGACAAAAAGCAAGTTCTAATGTTGATTTTAAAAGATGGACTGAGAGAGGCTACATCATGAACTGTGGCGTACTATACCGTTATGTCCCTAAATTAGATGAAGATGAAGTTCAACAAGTAGTACCGAAATCCCAAGTTCCTCAAATCTTTGCCGAGTACCACGATTCTCTATTAGCTGGTCATTATGGTGTAGAACGTACTTATCAAAGAATTGCAAGTCGTTTTTTTTGGCCTGGAATGAGAAGAACCATATCTGATTATGTTAGTAAATGAGTAGACTGCCAACGTTATAAAGCTACAAATCTTAAACCTGCAGGATAAATACAGACTCCTGTTCAAAGACAGCGTTTTGGAACTATTTCTATTGATTTATTTAGTCCATCACCTGAAACGCACGATTATTACATATTGTTTCATAGTAAAAGAAACTACAAGTAGATGGAAAGAACTTTTTCCATTGACGGCAGAGTCCGCTGAAAATTGTGCTCTTTGCCTAATAGATGAAGTTATATTTAGATACGGCTTTCCCAGACGTGTTTCAAGTGATAATGGTTCCCAGTTTGTAAGTGCAATAATGCAACAAGTTTCATATTGCCTAGGATTTGACCAAATTTTAATTCGCATATACCACCCAGAAGCTAACCCTACAGAACGGAAAAATCGAGATCTAAAGCCTCAACTTTCGATACTTGTTGGTAATGACCATACAAAATGGAAAGAAAAACTTCCAGCAGTCCGTTTCTCTATGAACACAGTGTTTTCTCAAGCTACAGGTTATTCCGCTGCTTACCTAACTTTTGGAAGAGAATTAAGAACCCCTGATGATGTAAATAGAGATCTTAGAAGCTCAAGGCTCAGGAAAATGACAATTTTGTGTGTGAAATTACTCCTTATCTGAGATCTTTACCTACCATTCTCCGTCAAGCCAGAGATGTACAAGAAATTCAACAAGATAGATCTAAGAAATATGCTGACAAGAACAGAATAGAAGCAGCTATATTCCAATGCTAATGCTAAATATTCTTTTTCAACTAAAATTGCTCCGAAAAGAGATGGGCGAGATGGCCCATATCAAATTATTAAAATGGTATCCTCAACACTATGAGATTACATCACTAGATGATTCACAAAAAGTACTCGAAAAATATCATGTGTCAGCAATGACTAAATTTTAATCCGATGATAAAGTTGATCTGGCACCTATTAGACTATTGAAGAAACGTGGTAGATTCCGTGAAGTTTTAATTAAAGACTATAAATTTGAAGGTGATTTAAGTGATAGTGTTTGAGGACCCTGCTGTATTTTGATTTATTTATTTATTTATTTATTTATTTATTTTTTTGTTACTCTATTTACGGGACGATTCATGGAGTGAATGGGGAGTGATTTAACAAAACTACCTTTATTACCTGTTTTTTACCAGTCATATTAGCTCTGTTCCAACAGACATAAGAACCGTCGTAGAACGGTAATTTCCAGTCGTTCAACTTATTGAAAAATAGGTGGGCAACTGGAAATTACTGGTTCCATGGAACGGTTCTCATGTCTGTTGGAACAGAGCTACCTATTCTTTGTACAGGTTTTTAATGTTAATATCAGTTTGTGTTGAACTTTTGTCAAGTTGTCACATTATTTCTAATTTTGTAATCACTTGTACTCAATATTATGTCTTAATCGATATCCTGCACATCCGTTTTCTTGGCAATTTCAGATACCTACTTAGAAGATAGTTCAATAGAAGAAACACTATAATATAGAACGTAGAAGATCCCAATCCCCACTACATATAATAATAAATATCAAACTCAAATAATAAATAAACACACTTGTATTTGAATAAAATGCTAATCAAATACTTTTTGGCTCAGTTTAAACCATTTATATACAATTTTTCTAAAAGTAAGAGGTTTTGAGAATTATCTTTAGCAAACAGTAATAAAACCTACTAAAACTATATTAGCTCTTATGTAGGATACAGTTAAATCTGTTGCATAATGGGGCTTAAAGTAAATATATATAAACCCAAAAAAACACTTAGCTAAACCTTGATTATATAAAACTTATTAAATCTTTTTGAATTGTTTTTTAAGAATTCATAACAGATGTGTCATATTTTGTACATTCAAGGAAGATAATGACTCTACTTAATCCAATAGGATAATTTTTAACAAAGCATCATTAAAGTGTTACTGACAATAATTATTAATTTAAATGCATCAAACAAACAATGTAATATCATATACCTACATAGACTGTAATACTTATTGTATTGATTACTTTTCAAATATGGCTAAGGATATCCGTTATGTTATAGTTATAGGTGGTTTGAAGAATATTTCTTGAAAATAATTCCATTATTAGGTACTCAGTAACTGTCATTCCAATTTATAATATAGTTACTCTACATCAACTTTTATCCATTACGTACATCAAAACAGAAATTATTTACTCGTCAATTCTATTTACCGAATAATTGATGAATTTTCATGCTGAGCTGTCTCTGCTAATAAATTTTAGGCGCTTTCCATTTTTGTTTTATTACTCCATCCTTCATGTAGGTATTCCCAAATAATTTTCTAAATAATAAATACAAAAAATTTCAAACAGTAAGTTCATCACTAATTTATGGAAACAATATGTACAAAATTAAGCATTGCTATAATTATTTAGACCAAGACCAAGATCATTCTACTGTGGTAGAAATGCGTAGTAAAAAAAAGCAAAGCTCAAGGTGCAAAACTAATTAAATTAGCAATTCCAACGGCTACCATAATATTTTGTTGACCATGAACCATAATAATTATGACAAAATTACCATGTGAACGGCATTCTTCTGGAATTATTGTTTCTAATCAGGGAAAAAGAGCTTTAAGCTAGTGAGTACTGCATGTAAATTCGTTTCGTTTTTTTTTTAGTGTTCAATCGACAAGTAAATTTGTATTTCTATTGCCAAAGGCGTCAAATTAGGTGTTTTTCTTTTGTCACCCTTTGAAAATTCTATAAAGAATAAATTTCACAGAATCACTCTTGATAAATTTTGGACAAAACGATTTCTCCAACAATAAGCCCAGGGATAGGAAATAAAAGCCTTATTGTTCTAGTAAGCTATCTGGAACGTTGTTATACAACTGAATTGCTGTCACGTCATATAACTGAGTATTGTTTTGATTAAACTCTATTTTGTGTTTAAAATTTATTTGCGTTGCTTGTAGAAGCTCATTGTGTATTTTTTTTTTCATTTGAAATAAAAGCTTGTTGTCATTATCTAATGAACAAGTCAAAGACATTTTTACGCTCGTTTGTTCCTTTGACCTAAACGTAAAAATCTTTTTTCTATTATTCAGGGAACCTATTAAAAGCAAAGGTAAAGCGCCTCCTCCAGAAGTACTTTTAACAAGTTAAAAGGACCTCTTTTACACTTTAGCAATTATCCATCTACTGTGTGCAAAAAGTGAAAATAAAAATGCTTTTTCTTTTAGTGTAATTTTTGATGCTTTTTTCTAGGTCATTGTCACATCAGCCAATTTCAGTGTAGTATGACTAATTTTTATATTATTTTTGGCATTGAATCATATCTTTGGCTCAAACCGTGCATTGAAATTGTTCCAACATTTTAAAATTCTTTTCACATCTAATTCCTGTGAGAAAATCGATAAATACCTCGAGTTATAGCCAGAATAATATAGGAATGCCCAGTTTTATAAAATCAAATTAAGTTAAAGACTGTTTTAAATCCCTAGGGCATGATATTCACGTTTTGCATTATTTATTATCCCAAAGTGGGTTAGATTTCCTAATTATTCCGATCAAAAACTTACCAAGATATGTTTTAGAACGAAATTCCCTTTGAGTTCACCGATTGCGAGTCTGTTTGATGATGATGTTTATCGATTTATGGACAAGAATGCATGGGAAGAAATCTTTTTATAATACCTGCGAAATAAATTGTTATGTCGTGACGACATTCTAACTGTGTACGAAACGGGTTAGTCGGTCAGCTCATCTTTTGCATAATTTATCCCATAGATGTACAGACAATAACAAATTGATGTTGAAAATTATTTTTCGGATTTGTGTAGGTAGGTATACCTACATTCTAAAATTAGAATTATTTTCAGCTGAGAAAAATTCATGCGGCAGCAAAAGAAACGCTCGGAATTCAAGACAATATAAATAAACACAATCCTGAATAGTGCTCAGAAGACCTAGAAAAGTAGCTTAGAAGTGGGTGAATTCGGTAAATCCAGAAGATGGAAGAATATGTATATAGACAACTGAATAGGAACGTTAATAAAGAGGTGACAAAGCAGAAAAACCAAACATCAGAGAATCAAAAATTTCAGCAACCACTCTTAATAAATATTTTCAATGATTTGCAGAATTGTTATGAAGCTTTTTTGCGTCGTTATGATGCATTTTTTGAACATATACGCATGATACAAATTAATAAATGATATAATTTATATGTTCAGTACTGTATTTGGGACGTTCAAGGGCGGCAGTAGCATGAAAAGGCTATAAAGAATGTGAGGAAAGGTAGAAAGGACGCAGCGAATGTCCAGATAATATTGTCACGGCTCTTGGGTGCCTGACAGAAATCGGTCCGTTTATTGAAGTTTATTCTAAAATCAAAGTCCAATTAATACAACAATAATTTATTCCACGTTACTATACACTCTGACACTATAATTACTTCACTTATTGACTGAAACAACTTAACTCATAAATCGTAACTTTTAACAATAATCACTATCTAAAACGTATCACAGCTAATCTTAAACTTAAAAACTACTAACTTATACCGGCCTTTATAAATCCGTTATCTATTCGTGTAAAATTCAGAATAAACGCGAAAACCCTTTTTCCTGAATGAATCAGTATTTTCTAGATTTCAGGTTGGATTCTCGACATCCTGGCGGATGCGCCACTGTTACACTACCCTCCTCTTAAGGATGATCGTGCAATGAATGTACCTACTACATTCGCCCATAGAAAGGAGAAAAAAAAGGTTTATCGTCCCGAACTTTACGCCCATGATATTTCGTCAATCTGTAATCTGTCTAGATGTACAACTTTCATCTTACTCCTGGTAATGCGCTGAACTCGATAAACCAAATCATTGATTTTCTTGATTATTCTGTAGGATTCTTCCCATGCTGGAAACAATTTCGGCGACACTCCTTTCTTTCTTGTTGGATTATACAGCCACACGTATGTGAGCCACACCAAATCACCTTCTAGAAATCCCGCTGAATTCGCTTTCAAGTCGTATGTCGTATCTAGTCTTCATTCGGTGACTGGCCAGCTGAATATGCTCCCGAGCCAAATCGTGTATTCCCAGAAGTCGTGCCCTCACTTCGTCGGCATAATCTCGAATTTCCTTCCGTTCTTTTTCAGGTATTGCAAACATCAGATCGCAAGGTAACTTGAGTTCCCTTCCAAAAACGATTCTAGCGGAACTTTCACCTGTTGACTCTGTAAGCCATTAAAAATGGAGGCAAGTGTTTGTCACAATCTCGCTGGTTCTTTGCGACCACTTTTGTCGGGTATTCCTCTATGGTCTACCATGCCATCAGACTGTGGATGTAAAGGTGTTGTCCTTGTCTTACAAATATCCATGATCTTACAAATTTTCTTGAAGATGGCAGATTCGAAGTTTCGTCCCTGATCCGGATGCAACTTTAGTGGGACACCATGGCGACTGAAAACTTCTTCCACTAGCACCTGGGTAATAGTGATGGCTTCTTGACTGGGAATACCTAGCAAAAACTTCTGGCCATTTACTGAAGTAATCCATGGAAACAAAGATGTATTTGTTACCACGCTCTGACTCAGGGAATGGTCCGGCAACATCTATCGCTATTCGTTCAAATGGGAGACCGACGTTCTACTCTTTCATGGGCTCCGAGATCTTGGTTTAGGGCCTTTACTGGTAGCACAGATGTCGCATTTCCGGCACCAGTTTTTAACGTCGTCATGATATTGAGCCCAGTAAAAACGTTCCCGAATTTTGTCCAAAGTATTGTTTACTCCAAAATGTGCCCCTGAAGTTCTGTATTTCTTTTATTACATTTTCTACTCGATCTTTTGGAACAACTATAGTTGGCTCTTAGTAGTTTTCCCATCGGCACTTTCCCACACTCTTTTCAGTAAACCATTTTTTACGGCCAGAGAGTTCCTCTGAGCCCACAATGCCTTGTAAATCAAACTCTTGTTCGACACTTCCCTCCATTCTGGCCTACCCTTATCATTTTCTTTGAGTTGTAGAATTTGTCCGATGTTCTGGTCTGCCTCTTAATCTGCTCTCATTTGTTTGGTAGTCCATTTATCATCAACGTTCTTCTCACAGCTAGACCAGTGTTTTTCTCATGCATATCTATTCTTTGACAGTGGTTGCAGTCTTTTTTTGCATGGCCGTCTAATCAGAGCGTCAGCATTTTTATGCAGGTTTCCAGGTCGATGTTTAATTTGGAAATCGTATTGCTGCAATTTCTCAATCCATCTAGCATGCTGTCCTTCGGGTGTTTTCATTTCTGAAAGCCATTTTAGAGCCGCGTGATCTGTTTGAATTAGAAACTTACGTCCGTAGAGATACTAATAGAAATGGTCGACTGCTTTTACTATGGCAAGCAACTCCCTTCTAGTGACACAATAATTTCGTTCTGGCTTTGATAATGTTCTGCTGTGGTACCTACTTTACGACATGCTCTTGTGAATTTGTGAAAAGACAGCTCTTATACTGGTGTTGCTCATATCAGTGTCCAAAATCAACATTCCTTTCTGATCGAGATAGGACAACACTGGGCTTGTACATAATGCTCCTTTTAATTTTCTAAAAGCGTAATCGATGAAGCGGAGCAGCTATGTTAGCAAATCCCTCTACAAATCTTCGATAATAAGAACATAATCCTAGAGAGCCCCTTGGTTCATGTTTGTCGCGTGGTTTTGGCCAATCCCTGACAGCATCTATCTTTCTTTCCAAAACTTGTATGCCATCTTCAGATACCACGTGACCTAAAAAAACCACTATCTTTTGAAGTAGGAAACACTTATTGGATTTAGTTTTAAGTTAGCATTCCGGAAGCGGTCAAAAACTTCTTTCCGGTTATTGAGATGTTCTTGGAACGAATTTAAAACTTTGTCATCTTTGTGTTTTGCCACTTGCCAGTATCCACTTTCAAGATCCAAGGTGGAAAACCATTTGGAGTCCGATAGAGTTGTCAATGTATCGTCTATCCTCGGGAGAGGGAAGTTGTCCTTCTTGGTGACGTCATTAAGCTTACGGTAGTCCACACAAAATCTAAGACGTCTATCTTTATTTGTAACTAATACTACTGGCGCAGACCACGGACTATTTGACTCTTCAATAATTCCCTCTTGAAGCATTTTATCGATTTGGTTTTCCACTTCCTGTTGTTTAGCTACTGGCATAAGTCGAGGTGGTTGTCTAATTGGGTGTGCCAATCCAGTATCAATTTTGTGTTGAATTTAACTGGTCCGTCCGGTTTGATTATCCATCACAAATACATCTGCTTCTTTCACGATGAAATATTTGGCTTCTTGAAGTCTCTCTGGGTCGAGGTGTTTCCATGATTTCTACATAGTCTGCATCAAGGTGTCTGTATCCAATTTCGGTTTTACAAAATGTCGTTTATCCGATAGGTCACAGTTCGATATTTGCTTAACTGGTTCGCACACACCAATATCTCCTTCCTTTATTCTTACTGTTTCAGAAGAAACATTGGCAATTCTTATCACAATGTCTCCATTTGTTCTTACTAGAATCTTTATAACGAGAAATTTTTCTGGTTTATCTCCAATAAAATCATGTGTCAGTCCAACGCAGCACCCAGGGTTTGTTTCTTGTTGTTTAACTTCTTCTTCTTGTTTTTCTTGTTGTCGTCTAGCTTCTTTGTCTTGTTTTTCTCTTGACGTTTAGTCTCTTGAAGTTCCAACATTTTGTCACAAATTGGATAACTTGCTTTATTCTCGAATAGAATGATCTAGAATTTTCTTGAAATGTCTTTTCTGGATGTCGATTGATAAAGCAAACAAGTCGGTGAAGTCACAAATTTGATATTTCCCTTGGTTTCCAAATAGAATTTTTCAGAACTTATCTATATACAGTCACTTTCAGGGTAATTTACACAATCGGTCAAGTCACTTTTGAATGTCACTGCTTATACTGACTAACTGTCCCAGTGTTAACTTAGTTTTCACACTAGTTTCCGAAGTAGTTCGCACTATTTCGCAAACTAATTTTAATTTATCTGGAACAATTTAGGAAATCTTAATCCTGTAAGTCAGAATGCACCCGTTTTGTACTCTTCTATACTGTAATTTCAATTGCAAACTATTTTTTCATTGTTCACACAAACTGATAGTGATCAAGGTTCAGTATTCTCCATTGACGAAATCTTTAATTTGCATTTATTTATTTAATTGAGGGATTTACTCTTTTTTGTGGAAAAATACCATCAGTGTTAGCATTTCACGCTAAAAAGTACCCGAGTAGGGTTTTCCCGTTTTATTTTTCAAATCATGTCTCATAAAACGGCATTAAATGGTATATGTGCAAAATGTTCTGCAACATGTGTGTTTAGAGTTAAAGCAGAGAAGGGTGATGGAATTGACGAATTATTTGGCCAACGTTGTGACGGATGTAAGACGGTATCATGCAGAAAATGTGAGAAATGGTCGACCACAGAGGTGAGATGTATACAAACCCTATCTCGAAAAATACCATTTTTCTGCAGTGATTGTGCTAAAGAAAAGACAAGTGCTGTAGTTAAAACTTGTCTTGTTTACCAGAAATAATCCACACAGAAAAGTTTCAATTTGTTCAGTTTGCAAGTCATAAAAAATTGTGGTGAAATTAAAAAACAGAATTCCTCCGGAATAGATAACATATCAGTTGAGATCCTTAAAAATTTACCAGAAAATGCTCTAGATGTATTGGTAGCATCAATAAACTGGGTGCCTTGGTACAGGAATATTTCCTAACAGTTTAAAAACTGCAATGGTTATTCCCATTTTTAGGGGGGGGAAAAAGAAACAGTGCTTCCAATTATCGCCCCATTTCTTTACTCAGCACAACCTCAAAATTAATTGAAAAAATCGTTAAAGAACAACAAATGCAATATTTAGACCGACATAATATTTTAAATCATAGACAATTTGGTTTCCAGAGTTCCGAGAGCACAAATGATGCACTATTTGCATTTTTGGAAATAGAGTTTAAGTCTGAATGATAGAGAGGTTGCGGCGGGAGTGTTCTGTGATTTTTCAAAAGCTTTTGATTGCGTTAATTACAGAATACTGTCGCGGAAACTTCATCATTACGGCATTCAGGACACTCTTTTAAACTGGTTCAACTCACATAAAGATATCAATTTGTAAACGTAAATGGAGTTAACTCCGAATGTAATAAGGTTCTGCGTGGAGTTCCTCAAGGATCCGTCTTGGGGCCAATACTGTTCTTGATATGAATTAACGACTTGCTATCACTGCCAATTGCAGCAAAACTAACAGCTTTTGCTGATGATGCAAACGGACTGTATAACTCCTTTTGTTAATGATTAAACAAGAAGCCCATAATATGCTCGGTATGCTAGGCGAATATTTATTAGGGGTGGGTTGATAGTTTTTAATAGGTACAGTATGGCAAGGGCGCCACTGCATTTAAAATAATAATAATAATAATAAAATTGCATAAAATATGGGATGTGAAAATTCAGAAACACACCTAGAAAATAATCAGCAAATGGTAATAGGTAATTCTGAAAAAGAAATAAATAATGCACACAACTCAACTTTTGACGTACAGGTAAACCAATAAAACAATTACATAAGTGAAATTTCAAATTAAAATAGTATATATTTTCAGTCAGTAAAAAATTCAGCATTGATTTATTCCAAAATATAAAATCAATTATTGTTGGTAAGACACCTTACACCTAATCAAAATAAAAGAGGTTAACTTTTAATCAGATTCGTCAAGCTCAAAAAAATAAAAAATAATAGTATAATAACAAATGCACCTCAATATACTTGCCTTATAAGTTTGTTAACAGTCGCTGGCCATATCATCAATTTGAAAGGAAAATATAAAGATTTAAGATTTAAGTTTCCAGAAAACTAATTGAATGATTGAAAAATTCTATTAAAAAATATGGTCAGTTTCTGCAAGAAAATAAATTCAAAAAATCAATTTGTACCTGTAAAAAAAAATCGAAAGTTGGGCTATAACAGTCAAATGGTCGACATAAGGGAAATCCTCTAATATATAAGTTACAGGAGCTCGGGTTAAAAATTGATCAATTTTCGACGGTAGGCTATTACTTAAGAATTTTAAATTCAGAACATGTTGTCCAACCTTGACCTTTGTTCAGATTACTTATTGATAAAATTGATAAAATATAAGGCAATATTAAAAGTTATGCTAAAACAAATCCATAATAAATTCGATAATGAAACATAATTTTTCACTATCGTGTCAAGAATCAGAGAGTTTAAATGTTACATGAAACTTATAAAAAAATTATCTTAAATTTGTTATTTGACTATAAAACTGATTTAATAAAAGAAAAGGTATTAAAAGTTATTAGAGAAACGAAATACAAGCCTCCATTCCCATATAAGGTAGAGCAGGGAAGCCATCCATCGTCAGTCACTTGTCGAAGGGAACTGCACATGGAACTTGCGGATTCTAGCCTAGAATCCAGGCAGAAAAGGGACTAGAATCGTCATTAAATGTGGGGCACACGTATCGACTTGTGAGGGTCTTGATTTTTGTAGGGTAGGAATTCCTCCATAAGCTCTATGCCACACTCTACGGAAATGGTGGTCTATTGAAAAAGTGGCCTTTTTGGAATGGGCTTGTTGAGAAAAACGGCTCTCCGAAAGACCCTAAGTAATAAGGCATTCCTTGAAAAGCTATTACTTAAAAAAAACAAAAAAACTTACCACGATGTGGGTTGAAATTCAAACTTAAATTAAATGATAATCACAAGACTTTTTGATTCAAATTTTTTTTGCAATCAACAGATTATTGCCTCGCGAAACTTAATTTTGTTGAGAGAAGGTAATGCCTGAAGGCCGATAAGGTATTTTTCTACGGCACGTTTGTCTCGAAGAGATGGCGATTTTCAACCGATCGACCTTGCAGCTCGACGACACAATTCAAAAGGGCAGAGAATTGGTACGGATCAAGTGAGCATACAGCGCTTCCTCTTTAGATAGTCAACGGAAATTGTTGGTACTAACCGGTGCGTCAAATTTAAATGAAAATTGCTCCCTTTAGTGTAAAAATTTAATAATTGCTATATAATAAGTAGCGGGACATTAAAAAGGGTAATATAAAGTTAAATTTGAAAGAAAAAGGAACAAGTAACTTTAAACGTTACAACTGTGGACCGCGAAAAAATCGAATTTGGATCAAAACTCAGACCAGTTCAAGGCAACCATAGAAGCTGATCTTTCGGAGATAAAGAAATGCTGCGATACAAATAAACTTTGTTTCAATGTACAAAAAACGAACATCCTAACATTTAAGTGCCACATAACAAATATTAAGTTGCAGGACGAAACTCTCGAAAGGATTTGGGACTGCATATTGATGCATTCCTTAGGTTTGAGGGCCATATTGAAATTTTAAATTGAAGACTGGCTAGTGCATGCTATATTATTCGGACCATTGCACACGAGCTTGGCAAAACAAATGCAAAAAATGCATATTTTTCTATAACGGAGTTCCATATCAGGTATGGTATAGCTTTCTGGGGCTACTCCGCTAAAAAATCACTCCAGGCAGCATTCGTTCTTCAGAAGAGGGCTGTTCGTTACTTGTGCAAGAAAAGATGCACAGAATCATGAAGACCGTTATTCGTACAGGAGGGAATAATTACTGTGCCATCTTTTTTTATTTTGGAATCGGTGAGCCTTATCTATAAAAAGAATACCGGTTCTGTTCAGACGAGTAACTATAACCTCCGACAAAATAATGTACCCTTACCAATCCCTGAAATTACACATACGAAAAATTCAGTCATTTATGAAAGTATTAAAGTGTACAATCATTTACCGCAACAAATTAAAGAATGTTCTAATTATAAAGCATTTCGTTTGTGTGTCAAACAGCATCTAACCACCAAAGCCTTCTATAGTGTAAGTGAATTTTATGAGAGAAGTGCTTTATGCATTACTTGAGTGGGATTTAGGTTTTTTAGGTCTAATAGTTATTTAAGTATTAAGGGCGGTAAGTGTCGTTTACCGCCCGAGATTGTTTGAAGACCGACGCGTAGCGGAGGTCTTCAATATTCGAGGGCGGTTAACGACACTTAACGCCCAAAATACTTATTACGTTTTATGCACGATCGGGCTATTCCAGTTCAAAAACTTAATTTATAGAATGGCATCCAATTGACATTTTCAAAAATAGAATTGTCTTCCTCCTATAAAGGCGCGTTCCCAATGAAAAATTGGCAACTTTTGTATTTGCAACGCTTCCAAAAATCACAACTCTTATTTCCATGGTTATCCACCACCGCACATTATCTATAACAATTATTATTATTATTATAGTTGGCTGGACTACTTGTTTCTAATGGTTGGTATGGTTGTTATGGTGCTTCTCAAATTGTTTATTTGTGTTAGTTACGCAAAACTCGCTTTCAAACAATACGGTTGCAAGCTGCAAATACGCTTTTTTGAAATTTAAGGAGAAATATGAGTGAAAATAGTGATAGTGAACTGGAAAATGCTTGGAATATTGGTTGTGACGCTGTGATTCCGGAAAAATCAAGGCAACGGTACGAAAAAACCTTTGAAATCTTTAAGAAGTGGTGCGTTGACAAAAACTGGGCTGTTTCGGAGAAAGTGCTTTTGGCATACTTTGTACACCGAAATCAGAAGTTAAAATCACCTGGAAGCTTATGGGCTGAGTATTCCATGCTGAAGGCGACACTTTTTCTGAAGGAAAATGTTGACATTTCGAAATACGCAACTTTAATTGCCTTTCTGAAAAGAAAAAACGTTGGCCATACACCGAAAAAATCTAAAGTTTTCACAAAGGAGGATTTATACAGGTTTCTAATGGAGGCACCAGATGATAGATACTTGATTTTGAAAGTGAGTTAATTTACCTGTGTTTTTAACAATGCAAAGAATTAATTTGTTGTTTTTTCGTAGATAGGCATGATATTTGGTGTAGCTGGAGCATGCAGAAGGGAGGAATTATGTAATTTGACTTTACAAGACATAGATAATCAGGAAACGTTCATTTTTGTTAAAATACCCAATACAAAAACCAATATTCAAAGGAGTTTCACCATCACTGGTAAAGAAGACCAGCGAGTGGATTATTTGGAGATTTGTAGGAAATATATCGAACTACGACAAAAAACCGCAAAATCAAACAAGTTATTCTTAAAAATTCGAAACGGCTTTTGCACTAATCAAGTTGTAGGAAAGAATACCATAGGAAAATGGCCAGCACAAATTGCCACATTTTTAAATTTGCAAAATCCTTCTCAATACACTGGACATGCTTTTCGCAGAACTTCTGCGACGCTTCTTGCAAATAGCGGCGTAGAAGTATTAGCTCTCAAAAGACATGGAGGTTGGAAATCCTCGACGGTTGCCGAGGGTTATATCGAGGACTCCATAGAGAGCAAATTGAAATTCGCAGACCAAATTTTACACCAAACTCCTTCAACAAGTGGTAAGACTTCGATCCAAACAACATCCAGACAACTAAACGATGAACCTCATCCTGTTTCTCTGATAAATGATACAGAAAATACGGTTGTTCTTGATAAGCACATAAGAAAAGGGGGTGTTGTGATAGATAATTCACATAACTGTATATTTAATTTGTATGTTAACAAAAAATAATAATATTTAAATTCTATTAATATTAAACCTATGTACTATAGTTGTTGAGGTGCATAATAAATTATAATTCTTGTTTTATTTCTATTTCCATAGTTGACAACACGGATTAAATTGAACTAGTGGCCTCCACCAATATTCGAGAGTGTTTGATGACACGAAAATAGCGGGCGGTAAGTTCAACTTACCGCCCGCTCGTGCATAAATGTAGAAAACTTTGTAATTTTACTGATTCTGGACTGAATTTATGCATGTGTTTGTTTAGTGAGGTTCATCAACTTTTTTTTATGAGAGAAAATACTGAACAATTTTAGCATGTATACTGTAGTTTTATGTTTCAAGAGTGTAGGCTTAAGTCTTTGCTTAGTCAATAAAAATGTATCCTTTTTTTTTGGACAATAAAGCTTATTATTTGATTTGATTTGAATCGGATTTCACGTTGCAGTCCTCCTCATATTATATCTCACTTCTGACACCAAATTTTCGGCTCTTGGATGCGTGACAGTCGTAACAGAAATCTTGGGTCCGTTTATTCCAAAATCAAAGTCCAATTAACACAGCAATAATTTATTCCACGTTACTATATACTCTGACACTAATTACTTCACCAATTAACTCAAACAATAATCACTATCTGAAAAGTATCACAGCCAATCTTAAACTTAAAAACTATTAACTAATACCGGCATTTATATCTATTCGTGTGAAATCCAGAATAAACGCGATTTTCCTTTTTTCTGAATGAATTGGTATCATCTAGATATTAGGTTGGATTCTCAACACCCTGGCGTATGTACCAGCGTTACAATATCTATGAGAGAATAGGCTGAAAACTACAAGAAGCTGCTGGCAGAGGAAAGGGAACAGTTCAAAAAAGGGGAGACTGGTGAAGAGGAAGTGAATCATATGGAAGATGGAAATTGCCCGGGGTTAGGAAACATTCCTATCAAGCTAGTAAAATGTGCGCCAGAGATCATGATGGAAATTCTAGCAGATATATACAACGATCTGTTACTTAGATGGTCACTATACCTGCAGACTGGAATATCTCACACATAGTTTCATCCACAAAAAAGGAGATCGAATAAGTTATGGTAACTATAAAGGAATAAGTGACTAGTTCTTTGGGAAGGTTGTACAGCCGTATTTTAAAAAGAAGAATTGAAATGGAATTTCCAGACATACAGAAGAGCAGAATGGCTTTCGTGCGGGACGTTCATACATGGATGGCACTTTTACATAAGGTACAACAAATCATAGAAAAAAGGAAAGCGTTATCAAGATATGGATATAGAGCGATAGACGAGGAAGAACGAAGAAATCGTAAAAATGGAGGATCTGATGAAGTATCTGAAAAGAATAAGTGACTGACAATATAATGAGTAAAAACTTAATGTTCTGGAAATCCTAATATAGAGAAAAAGTACACTTCGGATAAATTTAATAAAATAAATAATAAATAATGAAGTCGAGCGGATACAATCACCAAGAACAAAACTCTAAAGTAACAAATTTATAAATGAAGTTAAGTGCATATCTTTTTAGTACTTACATTGTATTTTTTTACAACCTGCGTGAGTTTCACCTTTTTTACTTAGGTGTACCTACCTATACGAAATTTAATGTACCTATGTGGTAAAACTTGATCTATTGAGCAGAATTTCATCTCTACAATGTATAATTTGTTATATACCGCAAAATCAATCAAAAATTTTTGCTGCGTAAAGTCTGATAAATTATATACATAGAAGTGAAAGGGGCCGTGGAAGAACAGATAACAGGGTATCAATTTTAAATTTACCGCCATGCATATAAAGGGGTGTTCAGGGCACATAAATAAGTCAAGTGTATTTTAGGGCGGTGGATGGATTTCATGGAGTACCTATCGCAAAAAAAAAATCCAATGTCAATCAAACTTTAATTAATCCGATTTTTCATGTCTAGTGTTCAGAGTTTTTGGGCCCGGCGGCAGTTATAAATCAGTTTTAAAGTTTAATAGAGTTTCGAAGTCGAGGTATGACTGGCGTTGTTTTTTGCGGGGCCCCTGATAATCTATTAGAAAGTTTGGGGAGGAGTTTCCACATGGAAAACTTTCGCATGTGAGCTTATAATGTATCTTTTAAAACATATTTTCATCAGCATAGTTGATGAAATTTTTTTATGAAACAAATAAAAAATTTAACAAAACATCCCGGCGGATGGAAAATTTGTCGCTGCACAAAAAAAGTAAATTAAATTTATCATGTAAAATTTCCAGCTTTGCTTTGTGCAGTTTAGAAACTCGGCTTTTGTTAAATACGCGAATTTAATTAAATGAAAACAAAACTTTTTACGTTATGTAACATTTATGTATTTTAAACTAATTTATTTTAATGTGGGCAGATTTACTTTTCTTTTGAAACAAGTTTTCGTTTAATCTTCCTCGACCTAAATTTCGAAGTTATATTTTCCATCTTTAGCTTGGAATTATGAATAGGATTAATTCAACCTAAAGTTTTCTACATTAAAAAATGTATAGCGTTATAGGATAGGACAAAATAGTTCTGTATGAAAGTGTTTCATGATTTTTTTTTTGTTAGATCTTTATTCTTGTTTCTTTATTTTTTCTACTACCTAATTCAGTTTGAAAATTTGGTCACTTGCTCTTAAAGTACCTATCTGATGCAAAAAGAAATAAATAAAGCATCATCAGCGACCATTAAATTTTTACTTTTTAAACTCAAAAATTGTAAACAGAATAGACAAAATATTGAATATTTATATCCCAAAAAAAGTTCTGATTTTCATCTAAATTGTTTTTTTTTTTGTTTCAGATGTAACCTCCGAACAAATTCTGGTCCAACGTATCGCCGAACTCCAAGTAAAACTCCAATATCTGGATTCGATCTACCGGTCGAGGCAAGAGGACCTACGGAAACTCTCCGAACACATCGACTTGCTTTCCATGCCTCCGAGCTCCGGGGACAATACCTCGTTTATAACTTCCGCTTTTCTCGAACTCCGACCGGAAATTAAGCAAATGATTAAAAACATGTCCGGCATGGCTGCGGCGCAAGGTGTTAATCCGCCCGTCATGCTCAGAATGCCCAGTTCCTATCATTTTCTTCCGCATCTACTGGATGATCCTACTAGTTTAAGGTAAGAGTTTTGAGAATTCTCTCATTAATAATTAGTTTAATCTTGCAGTACTTATATATTTGTCCTCTATCTGATATATGATGTCATTGTTATCGTTACTCAATTTTACTGATTTTTGGCGATTTTTTGTTGCTGGCTTTTAGATTAGATAGAGATTTGGAAGGGTTACTTACGTCGCCTTGTACTTAGGCGTCTTTACTGGGCTCATTGTAGCCTCCGTAAGAGTATTCCTCGTTAAACTAGCCGACAGTATTGATATAGATCAATATTGTAGCAACGGATTACCCAATAATAGACTCTCTTGTGTTCACGAGAACACAGAACGTGTTCTGCCATTTCGTCGTCCTCATTGCACCCTCAGGTTGGGTTGTTTATCAATCTCAGAGTATGAAAGTGCTTATTTAACATGCAGTGCCTACCCCTAGTTCCTTAGGCTGTTCCGCGAGACAGTTGCAGAAGATATTCTGCCAGTTCAGCTTGGTGTCCGCGGATAGCTACACACGAGTGCCTGAATTCCTGTCTCGCCCATCTTTCACTAAGAATCCTGTAAATGTAATCTTTGACTTCTAGGTTTACAGGTTTGCTAGTCAACGGCACAAAAGGCTCAGATCCGATTGATTTTTTTTTTGCGCCAGTGCGCGCCAGTGTATCTCTCTTTCGTTTCCCTGATTGCCACTGTGGCTTTTTTAATCCACAACTCCATGACTGTATTCTCTTGCGTGATCGTCTCTAATGTCTGGTGGCACTCAACGATTAATTTAGGTATTACTTTCACCTTATTTAAGACTTGCAGATGATGGTTTTTCCCATAATCCTCATTTCCTGTTTTTGTACAGCTCCCTGCATTATTCCAAGCGGATCTATCTGGAAAACTGACACGTTCCTGCCTGAAGCTTTACGTATTTCTAGGTCGAGTTCAGGTATATACAATACACACCTAGCCCAGTTCCGGAGGGGTTTTTTGAGCCATCCGTGCAGATATGTATATCTGCTCTCATACCTGGTTCTATTGAGCCGCTTAGTTTCACCTTAAAGACCTTGTTGAAGATAAAACGTGGGATCATTGCATCCGTCCGGTGTTCTAGCAGTGGTTGTCGTTCCAGAGCCTCCTTAAACACTTAGGTATGCCCTGGACCCCCGCTTCTTCCACACCGCAGTCCAGTGAAGTACAGTCTGGCTGCCGTTCTTTCTGCCTCACCTCTTAGATATACATCTAGAGGCAGCAGTCGCAGCAACACTTGCAAGGCCATTACTGGTGTAGTCCTCATTCCCCCTGTGATTGCCAGACATGCTAACCCTTGTAGCTGTTGCATTTTGTTTCTTGCTACTATTTGCTTGGTTCTGGTCCCCATATATGAACATAGGTCGAATTATGGCGGTAAAAGCCACAGAACAATCCTGGGAGATAATCCGCAACGTTTGCCTATGGTCTTTTCACCTAGGTGCTTATTTCAGTTAAAGGCACTATCCACTTTCTCAAATATTCGTTCTCTTTTGAGAGGCCCGAATTGACCAGCTTCCTCTTTTTGGTCAACAGCACTAGCTCGGTTTTTGCTGGATTGACACTCAGTGAGTTTTCTACCAGCTTTCTACCAGTTTCAAAGCGGTCTGCATAGATTCACACAGGATGTTTTCGTATTCCGGTTTGCAAAATTGTAATGTCATCTGCAAACATGTGTGGGACTCAGATTCTCACCGTTGTTCTGAGAGATCCACTACCCACTAAAAATCCTCCCATATCCGGAGCAGTATTGCTTCGGATTTCTGTATCCAGTTCTCTTCTTCATTCTTCATTCATTTGTCTCCTCCTTTCCTCACTTTCTTTTTCTTTCATGATGTCCAGGAACATGCCCGCCACAGCATCCCAGCAACGATTGCTGCTCAGCACAAGGGCTTTCTGAATTCCATCGTTTATGATGCTACGTTTTGATAACTTTCTTAAGGACAGGGGGAGGATGCGTAAAATAATACACAACAACAAAAGAGACATACCTTTTATTGAAAAAAAAACAACTTATTTTTGAATGACAGTTTACGTGGATTGTTTGCAAACTTCTTAACTACATCTTCCACCAATTGCTCCTCGTCTTCAAACACCCACTGACGATGAATGCTAAGCATAGCTAACCTGTTCACTAATAGTGCTCCTCAGCCCTAACTTCTAGAATCCTATTTACAACTAGAAAGAATATGGGGGCGGGACCTCGATTGTCGCCACTGTCTCTAAAAGTTTATTGAGTCACTGTAGAGCTTTCGCCAGTCAAGAGAGTGAAGGCGGCAGGGGCGGCTCAAAATAAATTCTTAACAATGATTTTTAATATTTATTCCAAACTGTAAAAATTTCACAAAGCTTTATGAAATCGTGATAAATTAAAATAATAGCTCTGTTCCAACCGACATGAGAACCGTAATAGACCGATCTCCTATTACCTGGACTGCGCGCGTCGCTTGTAGGCTGCAGGTGAGCGTCCAATGAGAAGCAAGTTTGTTACAGACTTGCGTCATATTCTTATTCAGGGGCCAGTTCAGAATGAATAGTTCCTTTTTTCTTTGTAACGTGTAATTCGACAAAGAGCAAACTAATACTTTACATATTACTTAAACTCACCGCAGTGTCGTTTAAGGTTATGTTAGATTATACTTGACATATTCCTTTGCAATTTGCAATAAAAGTGCAAACGATGTTAACATGCACTTTTCAAGCGCTTCTTTTGTCTGATTTGAGGCGTTGTAAAACACTTTACACTATATCACTTCTTTAATGATATAATGCTCGATTTGCATTGTCTACATTTGTTCTGCAACAATACAATCTGGCTACACTGAACCTACGAGTTGCGCGCGCATGTCATCTTTTATTACTTTCTAACTTGCATTTCTTACAATTAAGCTCACTTTTTCTATTTATTTACAAACTGATAATCCATTTGCATTCCATTGTCTGGTAGATTTTTTTTTTAAATTTTGGCCAAAAAGAGGGGTAGCTGTACCCCACTTGCCCCCCTGGATACGCTCTTGGCTCAGCATCAGCTCTCCTGAATTTTCTAATATGACTCTACAGTTTCACTCTCGATAAGTCCGCTCTCTGTGTTTCGCGAATCTTTCACACTTGAACAGTGTATGTTCTGGGGAGTTGCAGCCCCCACATCACCAACACTTATCCGTCTCCTGCTTTTCAATCTTCTTTAAAAACGCCATGGCCCGTGAGCACCTGTATCACAGTTCAGGCCACCTCACTTCCTATCCTATCTGTCCATCATACATACGTTGTAATTTTTACAGGTTTCTCTGCAATCTTTATTACGTGACCAGTCATTCTCAGATCCTTATCCATGTAAACTCCGAGGTATCTGTACTTTTCGTCGTTTCAGCCTGTGTATCTTGTATTCTAAGAGCTAGTTCCGTGATCTTCCTCCTTCCTGCCATCATTGCCATCTCCGTCGCGTGCAGTAGCCACCTTTATGCCCATTTCGTCCAGTTTTTCTGATTTGCGTGACTGCTCCCGTTACTATGATGGCTAGGTCGTCTGCGTATGCAACTAGATTTAGTCCTTTTTCTGTATCCGTGTTGAGTATTTGATTATAGAAGAGATTCCATAGTGTCGGTCCCATTATGGAGCCCTACGGCACCCCGCATGTCATAGAAACCACTTTCCCCTTCGGAGTCAATATACGTCTGTTTGAGAGAGAGGACTTGATTATATTTACTAAATATTTGCTTTTTTTGAAATTTTGACTTTCTACCTTCTTCCACACAGACCAAGAACCAAGAATGAACTATGGATCAACCAATTTGGTGTCCTCTAGCTTCCAGCATTCAAAATAAACAGGCAAATTTCCAAGAACAGTAATAGTATATTACATACCGAGTAGGGAAGTGTTTCATCACTGTCGAGTAATGTCAATCGAGACGCGAAGCGTCGAGATTGACTATTGATCTCGAGACAGAAATGAAAACTTTCCTCCGAGGTTTGTATGCCATTTTATTTGCAAGCACACCATTAATTACGATTAGTCATTTTTTTTAATGTTAATAGTATATTACATACCGAGTAGGGAAGTGTTTCATTACTGTCGAGAGATTTATATAGTCAATCGAGACGCGAAGCGTCGAGATTGACTATTAATCTCGAGACAGAAATGAAAACTTTCCTCCGAGGTTTGTATACTATTTTATTTGCAAGCACACCATTAATTATGATTAGTCATTTAATTTTTTTAATAATAAAAAAATAAAACAAACATGCCAAAATCTGCCATTCACTGTTTTGACATTTTTACCTGACATGTTCTCATTGTTGCCAGCAAAGGTAAATAAATTACAGTGAGGGAAATCGGTGAGGGAAATCGAGGAGGGAAGTGACACAGGTAAAGTGACACTTCCAAATTTTTTAAAAACCAGTAATGTCAAGATTACATATATGGTTGCAAATAAAAATATAAAACAAACATGCCAAAATGTGTCATTCACTGCTTTGACGTTTTTACCTGACATGTTCTCATTGTTGCCAGCAAAGGTAAATAAATTAAAGTGAGGGAAATCGGTGAGGGAAGTCGAATAAGGAAATCGGTGAGGGAAATCGAAGAGGGAAGTGACACAAGTAAAGTGTCATTTCCAAATTTTTAAAAAGTCAGTAAAGACAAGATTACATATATGATTGCAAATAATAGTATATTGTTGTATTAGGAGTAGAAGCTTTACTTTTTTGTGCTGAAGCAGTAGGTTTGCGAGCCGAACGTAGTGAGGCTTGCAATACTGCTGAAGCACAAAAAAGTGCTTCTACTCCGTATGCAACACGCTATTTTTTCTCCAAACGAATGGGGTAAGCTCGGGGGTAACTGGATGGTTAAGCGACAGTAAAAGTACGAGCGGCACTAATAGTACTTTTGCTGCCGCTGGGGTTGCCAAGCAGCATAGAAATAAAATTTCTACCACCTCGACAGGTGTTAACCAGCTGGATTTGCCTAGCAGCATAGAAATCAAATTTCTGACATCTTGACAGGGGTTAACAAAGTGACGTTTTTCTGACGTTTGGAGAAAATAGTATATTGTTGTATTAGGAGTAGAAGCTTTACTTTTTTGTGCTGAAGCAGTAGGTTTGCAATACTGCTGAAGCACAAAAAAGTGCTTCTACTCCGTATGCAACACGCTATTTTTTCTCCAAACGAATGGGGTAAGCTCGGGGGTAACTGGATGGTTAAGCGACAGTAAAAGTACGAGCGGCACTAATAGTACTTTTGCTGCCGCTCCAACGGCACTAAAAGTACTTCTACTGCCGCTGCGGTTGCCTAGCAGCATAGAAATTAAATCTCTACCACCTCGACAGGTGCTAACCTGCTGGATTTGCCTAACAGCATAGAAATTAAATTTCTGACATCCTGACAGGGGTTAACAAAGTGACGTTTTTTTGACGTTTGGAGAAAAAAGTGTTTTTCGTGTTTCTAATATAAACAATCAACAATAAATAACCACTGTTAGGTACTTGGAAACGATTACTATGAATTCTCAGTTAATTTTCCTTAAACAAAACCTTCATCACCTATATCAATCTAACCTTACTAGAACACAGTGCATTCAGAAAACTTAATCTGTTGGAATTATTCACTCCAACATCCCCCTGCAATGCCACAACAACAAAACAAAACAAAACAAAACAAAAATCTATGTAAGTAATGAAATAATGTTAGTGAAAATATTCAACAATTTTTAACTTTTTCCACAACATTAAGTTTATCTCGAAAATAGAAAAACTTTACTTTGTCTTAAGGTTTTGTAAAAACATCTGCATTTTCTTCATATGTTGGCACATATAAAAGTTTAACTTTTTCATTTAAGACAAAATCCCGAACAAAATGATGTTTAACATCAATATGTTTAGTACGTTTTGTTCCTAATGTACTAGCTATTTTTATGCATCTTCAAATATTGTGATTGGGAATACATTAATATTCAACATCTCTTTCAAAATTTCTTTCAATATTTGTGATACAAAAATACATTCAGTAATACAGTTAGACAAAGCAACATATTCTCATTCTGAGCTTGACAATGACACGGTTGTCTGTTTTTTCGTTTTCTAATATATAACATGGCTATAACATTCTGTAACAAACCCTGTTTTACTTTTACGGTCTATAATACTACCAGCAAAATCGGCGTCTATATAAGCTTTCAGAATAGCTTGCGATTTGTTGCCTGATTCTGAAATTTTGAACCATAACTTCTAGTTAACTTGAGATATCGTATTACATTTTTCAAATATTTCCAATGTATAGAATCAAACGACTTCGACTTAGAATCAAATGACTAAAATAAGTCACTGCGAAACTCAAGTCTGGTCGAGTTCCTATCATAAGATACAATAGCTAACCAATTAACTGGATGGCCAGAACTCCAACTCTTACCAAATAAATGCTGGTGTGCCACAGGGAGCAATCCTTTCGCCAACTCTTTTCCTGATTTACATAAATGACCTCATAGATAAAACAGTAAATCCACTTTATTGCTTTGCAGACGATGGCAATGTAGTCTCCTCACTCATACCACCCACAGGTCTTTCCGCACGTGAATTCCATCATCTTAGACTAACTCAAATATCGCAGATAAATAACGACCTGGAGATAATAGAGGACTGGGGTAACAAAAACCTTGTACAGTTCAACGCGCAGAAAACCCAAGCAGCTCTGTTTTCAAAAAAGACCAGCACCGGTGAGCCAAACATCATGCTATCTGGAAGTGCTGTCACATTACAGAGTCAGTTGAACATCTTGGGGGTTACTGCAGAGACCAACATGTCTTGGCACAGTCACGTGGCAGATATTGCTAAAAGGGCCTCCCAAAAGCTGGGGGTGCTATTTCATACAAGACATCTGTACACACCAAGCCAATTGCTGACACTCTACAAAGCCCAGATTCGACCAACTATGGAGTACTGCTCACATATATGGAGTGCAGCACCCAAACATACCTTAATGCTTTTGAATACCGTGCAAAAACGAGCTATCAAGCTGATCAATGACCCCGCACTTACTCGTAACTTGGATGGTCTCGAACATCGCAGATCTGTGGGCGATTTATCTCTCTTCTACAGGTACTATCACGGAAAATGCTCTGAAGAGTTGGCACGTATGATTCCACCGAGAGTAGCACCTACCAGGCGAACCCGTCAAACAGACGGTAACCATGAATTTACTGTCAAACTAGAGGCACCAAGAACCTCATTATATCAGAATTCATATCTCTGGAGAACAGCATCGCTGTGGAATAAACTCCCTGCGACGGTTTTCCCTGCAGGTTACAACCTGAACCGTTTCAAGACCAACATACACCGACATTTCCGCGCACTTGCCGCTTCTCGAGCGTGATAGGACATTTCCTTGCGAGTGCGCATATCCGTAAAAAAAAAAAAAAAAAAAAAAAAAAAAAACTGTTTAAAAGGAAATTTTTCATTATTTTTCTCAGTTTCTTTACTCAGAAATGAATTTAAATCTGGTTTAAAACTAGGTTTTGCATCAATCATGTGAAAAATTTTCAAAATTTTCTGAATTAAATGTTTCTGATTTATAAAAATTGTGTTTAATTTTTAAAATATTGAATCCTAAAAATGTTAATTTTTCTTTACTAGTTAAATCTCTCATTTGAAAAGTTTTCATTAATTTTTGCTTAAAATTAATCAATCTAGTTCCAGATTCTGAAAAAATTATTAAATCATCAGCATGTATCAACAAAAACATTTCATCATTGTAATGTAAACAAGCATCTGCCAAAAGATCTTACCAAACCTATCATGATGCTGATGAAGTTTATCATACCACCAGCATTTAGGTGATTGTTTTAAACCATATAAAGATTTGTTTACCTTGCACCCACTTCTCTTTGGAATTTCTTTTAGACCTCTTGGCACTTCCATATAAACCGGTTGTTTCAATACACCATTGAGAAATGCGCACTTAAAATGAAGTTGGTAGATTTTCAAGTCTTTTTGAACACTAAGTGATGAGAGAAATTCTGATAGTAAACATCCTGGCGACTGGTGAATATATTTCTTCTTGCAAATCTGATTGCATTTAAACCTCTTGCTACATCACTCTTCCACCACTTTCTGTTTCTGTGAAAATCCATTTCGAATCTATAATTTCAAGATTATTTGGTTTCGGAATAATTTCCCATGTTTAATTCTGTATAAGTGAGTCCAATTCGTCTTGCATGGCTTTCTGCCTACCTCCTCCTTGCCTACTGATAGTGCTGCCATCGGTTCAATGTCATATTCTTCTAAGTGCTTAGGAGGTTTTCTTTCTCGTATTGATCTTCTTCGTGTTATATTATTGTCAATTTCAGTTTGATTTTCGGATTAATTTCTCTCTCTATCTTGTACTTGGTAATTTTCTTTTCTTGTACTTCGTATTTCCTCATCATTATTGATTCCTAAATCTGTCACTTCTTGGAATTCTTTATTCTGTCTTTCAATGTACTGATCTATGATATGTTTCTTATTCTCGGTAAATTTTACATTTCTGGCAACCACAATTTTCTGTTTTTCTTTGTCCCAAAACCGATATCCATTGTCTGTATATCCCATCATAAACAACAGTTTTGATCTCTCATCTAACTTGCTTATAACCATACCAAATTTCAGCTGGAACTACTTTATTTTTCAGCACTGTTGTTGGAGTTTTATTTATTAGATATACAGCTGTGTGTATGTATGTATGTGTATTTTATTTTAATACCTTTCATTGAACAAAAGTCCTTAAATTCACTTGAAACGTATTCTCTTCCATTGTCACATCTTAATCGTACCAGTTTCGTGTTAAAATTTTCACTAACTATTGCTAAGAAGTTCTTGAAATGTTCAAAAACTTCATTCTTCTGCTTCATTAAATAACAATCTGTAAAATGACTGTAATGATCCATGAAGCTTACAAAATATCTCTTGTCATCATAAGTAATAGGTGTTATTGGTCCGGTCCACACACATCGGAAGATACAACTTCAAGTATTCACGTTGCTTCTCTCTCTTCAGTAAGAGTTACATAAGGATCCTTGGTTTGCTTACCTTTTAAGCATATTTCACAAACTCCTTCATATGGATATTTAGCAGAATGCCCCATTCGCCTATGCCATAAATTATTGTCAATTTCAGCAACAATTGCTGTATTTTCTTCTGGGTTTCTTAAAAATAAATCTAAAGTGTAAATTCTTAATTAATTCTCCAATAACTAGTACTTTCTTTTAATTTTGTATAAAAACCTTTTTATTTTCAAACACCACTCTCAGACCTTTTTCTTCTAGAATTTTGACAGACAAGTTATGAGTCAAACTTTCACACTCAAGGACATTCTCTAAAACAATTTTTCTACCATTTTTAGCCTCAACATGCAAATGACCTTTTCTTTTTGCTATTATAACTTCACCCTCCTTTGCTATTCTTATTTGATGATTCACTTCTTCTACATTAGTCAAATTTTTTCTCACATTCGAGTAAACCAGATGATTTGTAGCACCGCTGTCAACTACAAAGTTAACTTCACTTTTTCCTGCTGCATAACAAGCCAATGTTCGTGCCTCTGATTCAAATTCAGAAATAAATGCAACTTCATCATCACTTTTACTATTATTGTCGCTTCAAGCGAAATGAGATTGTCCTCTACTATTTTTTAACTTTGGACAGTCCACCCTTCTTGTGCCCCTTTTTACCACAACCATAGCATCTGAATGGAAAGTTCTTTTCATTTTCCTTCTTTTTCCAGTTTTTTCCTCTTGGATTAAAATGTGGCTTAAAATTTTCCTTATATCCTAGAAACACCTCTGACCCTTCACCGTGATATTTTGGTTCATACTTATTTTTATTTCGTCTCGCTTCTTCCATCAAGAGTCTACTCTTAATGAATTCTAGAGTCACTTTACTGCGTTATTGACAATACAAAATGTTTATTGTTGTTTTCACATTTTGATACGTATCAGGCATTGCATTGCAGATAGTAACTGCGTAATAATCTCTGATTCTTGGATTGATCCACCACTATTGACTATCAAGTTACGAGCCTTGACATCATCTTTTTTAAACTTTACATACTCAGATGATTGCTCGTTAGATGCTCCATGATGCTCGAGAAGCAACTTCATTCTAAATTCCCAATCGGAAAATTCTCTACCATCAAATGATTTTATCTGTACTTGGGTACTGTTTGCCATGACTGTTACCACCTATTTATTTTCTTGATACTAGATTAGTTCCTCCTCACTGTAATTGTAATCTTTTTCAGCCATTCCAGTCAGCTTCACATGAGCCCGTAACCTTTTGACTTTCTACCTTGTTCCACACAGACCAAGAACCAAGAATGAACTATGGATTAACCAGTTTGGTGTCCTCTAGCATTGAAAATTAACAGGCAAATTTCCAAGAACAGTTGAAGTGTTTTTAATATAAAGAATCAACAATAAATAACTACTTAGAAACGATTACTACGAATACTATGAATTACTAGTTCGCTCATAATGGCACTTAAGATTACAATAGGATAGGTGTAACATGTCTGGTCCTGGTGCCTTTTTAACCTTAATGTTCGCAATTGCTGGCGCTAATACATCTTTGCTAAACACCGGTGTGTTTTTTTCCGTCAGCATGTTATTTTCTGTCATTATTATTGAATCGTGCATCGGGAGGAGTTTTCCTCTCTGCTTTTCATAGGTGTCCTCTCCTATATTTATTATCTTGAGTTTCATTTTGTTCGTGACTATCTGGTATGCCTTTCTTCAAACATTTTCCTGCAGTTCTTCGCATAGCTCCACCTATTTTTCTCTCCTGCTTCTTATTGCCCTTTTAAGTTCGTGTTTTGCATTTTTGTATTCTGCCCATTTATTGTCCACTCCTGTTCCGCTCTTCCAATCCTTGCCCTTGTTAGGCGTCTTCTCAGTTGGTTGCATCTTTCTCTTTTTTCGCATATATCCTCATTCCACCTGTATACCGGCTGGCTCCTGTTTTTGCTGCTTTTTGCCCTAAACTGTTTGTCACCTATTTTCTCCATTTTTTTATCAGCCTCTCTGGAGTTTTGTTGATTTGTCTTTTGAATGGTCCTTCGTGGCACTCCTTTTTAAACTCTTCTATTCTTTTCGTGGTTATTTGCCATCCTTTTTACTTGTGTTTCCTACATTTTTTCCTGTCCTGATAGGGTATTTAATTGTGCGATGGTCCCTAAGGTTTTTGATTCCCGTTTCTACATTCCATCCTTCCATATTCTTGGTGCCTATGGTGAGATCAAATTGTAGATCTCCCCCGTCCAGTGCAGAATTCTGACATGTTCTTTCACTTGTGAAAAGGATTTGCTTTTACTCAAAAACCGAAGTATCAAGCTATTTTTTGGCGACAAGTCACTATACTAAGAAGAGAAGCCACGTTATAGCTTTCTTCTGAGGCATTTTGCTAATTTGAGTGAATATTTGAGAAGTAATTGAGTCTCAAACGGTGGTTATTATTCTTATATAACACCACAGCAAGTATTTGCTAATTTAACAAGATTTCAGTACGTAAAAACCCAAATTCTGGCAAATAAGTTTGATTCGTATCACGTGTTGAGTGTCGAAAAGGCCAATCCACATTGGTAAGTCCCTATTATTCATCATTTTATTTTGTATTCTGATCCCTGTTAGAGTTTTATGTCCACAAACACGTAATTGGTCGCAGTACTTACCCCAATTCTTGTTGAAATCGAGTTTTTATAGTGTGAACTCTCTCTTTTGAATTACCACTACCTGTCTTGAAAATTACCTAATTACCTAAATCCTTTAGGTTTAAATTAAGTTAATTTTACGTTTACTTACCATATTATTTTGATTTCCTGGAACATTCCAAGTAGTCCAAATTAGTGTAAACACACGTCTTACACTCACAATCCGCAATTATTGGTTCTGTACACCAGGTTTAAATAGATCTATTTACGACGGTATTTTGAGTATTTTGGTATTGATTTAAGGGGCGTGAACCGTTCTTAATTATCACCCTTCACTTATTTAAACTCAATGAATGTAATTACGAAATTAATTATAACTTTTGATCACCATAATGAACCAGAATGTAAGGTAAGGTTTGGGAACTTTAAGACTGTTTTCGTATTTTTGTGTAGGTAGATATTAGTTTTGCTGGCTTTATTTACATTATTACCTGATTTAGGCCAATGATTATTGTTATTTAAATTAATGATATATAAATATTGACGTATCCACTTATCAGGGCGGTACTATTGTACATTATATATTGAATTTATTAATAAGAGAGTTATTTGAATTTCAGGCTATTATTTTGTTATTTCCTATTGGAAGTTTTAGGTCGGTGCAGTATTAGTTGGCCTCAGAGATTTCCTGTTTTCCGATCATCAGGGACTCCATTTAACTGTAGGGCACTAAAGCAGGTGGCGCTCATTTCTGATTTTAATTACTCACACCCCTCTCCGCAGTGAGAGCTAGTCGGCCGCCCTGAAAACGGAGGTACCCTTTCTGTTTTTTTGAACTGCCACCCCCTCTCATAGGTAACTCATCCACCCCTAGTTACACCTGCCTATTTAGCCTCTCTTTCCCTTCTAAATATTTTTATTAAACCAATATTATTAGGGTTTTGTTAAAAGAATATAACAATACCCATCAGGCCATTATAGTGCTATTGTTTTAGCGTTAAAATCTCTTGCAATTAGTACCACCTTTTTGGATCTTCTGCGCAGTTGTTTCATGCAGCAGTAGTTGAGAGTCTAATTTCTCCATTCGGTGAGAAATAGCATGATATTATGTTACAAAAAGTCCAATTCGAAGCTTTCATACACATTCACAAACGCATTCATATTCAGGTCCCAGAAATCCAATCTCTGATTCCCGTATGGCTCACATCCCCTGATTATCTGTATATTGTCCCCGTGTATTTTTTCTGCCATCAGATTGTGTGCCGCTTTGCACCGGTTGAAATTTAGCTGGAGGATGTGATGTTTATTTGCTCCATTTGTGGGATTCATGGATCTGAAGAGATTTTGTCCTCTTTTCTTCGTCGCTTTCTCTTACATATTCCATGTCTTCAGCCTCAATTTCATTGCTGTTTTGCGTTAACGCCTTCTGTATCTAGTTGAACAGCTCTGTTCTGTAACGTGCATCTGATCCAGCCGATAATGATTGGATCAACGTTGTGTCTTATCAGAGCTGTTTCTACACTGTTAAAGGTTGCTTTGTCGAAAGCGCCCTCGATATCCAGGAAGGCTCCTTGGACCAACTGCCGGTAGAATAGCGACTCTTCTTTTCTCTGCATGACACAATGCAGTCTGCGTGAGTTTTCCTGGTTAGTAGGCGTGTTGATTAGGGGGTATCGCTTGCATTGGCAAGTGCACATCTCTGTGACTGTCACATAGCACTTGGAGGGTTTTCATGAGGACTAATCGGCCTGTATGATTTTGGATGAGAGTAGTCTTCCCAGGTTTAGGGATAAAGGTGACTTTAACTTCTTTCCACTTCATGGGAATATAATTTAGGAGCTTTTAGAATATCACTATTGTAGCGGTGCACTTTCGCCATGGTGTACAAAATCTAACTTGAAATCTAGAAAATACTGCCTTATTCGGGCAAAGACATTATCGTGTTTATTCTGGATTTTACAAGAATGGATTACAAATATATGCAGGCCGGTATTAGTTAGTAGTTCAAATTTTAGGATTAACTGTGATACGATTTAGATAGTGAATTTCGTAAGAGTTGTAAAGAGTTAAGTTATTCGAGTTAATTAGTGAAGTAATTAATGTCAGAGTATATAGGAACGTGGAATAAATTATTGTTGTGTTAATTGGACTTTGATTTTTGGAATAAACGGACCCAAGATTTCTGTTACACACCCCAGAGCCGTGACACTGTTATTACATATTCCGAATCTCTGCCATTATTGTCTGTATCTAATCTAATAGCCGTTTTTCTCTCGTCATCTCGAAAAACAATTAAAATCTACTTTTCTCTTTTTTTTTTATAGGCTGTGATTTATTTATTGCCTTTATTTAATTTGGAGTAGGTTACTGAAAACCAACTGTTTCAAAGATTACAGCTGTCTACATTGTTCAGATCCTGCATCGATTTTTAAGTTTCATTCGATAAATATACGTTTAAACTAAATTAATCAGGGTTTTTACGGTTTCCATGAATCCTCTATTTTTTTCCTTCACTTAAAGATAATCTTTCCTTTGAAGCACCACATAATTTTCCAGACCGAATACGCGTTGATACTGATAGTACAATAAAACATCATATTCTGGGTATCATGGATTAGGCTGTTGTTGGGCTGCTCAGGATTTATTACGGTCTGTCTTTAACTGCGCTGATGAAAATTGCTATTTATAGCTTTGAGGATGCTTTTTGTGTGAGAAAATACCATATCTGAAGTAATATATTGTAATGTTTTCTGCTTCTATGTAGAACCATTTCAAGATTCATATTAAATCTCCAAATAATTAGGTACTTCAGCATTAATTTGATTTTAAATTTTAATTAATATTTATGCTGCTTGAATTGAAAAAAACATTATTTGTTGATGCCTTGCAATTTATTTTTATATTTGAATTTTAAATAATGACATAAGATTTTTCTCTGGTAATTATTAGCTAACAATCATTTTTCTTTGAAAAATTAAATTTCAATTACGTACACTTCATGTAAATCATTTCAAAAAAAGATAATTTCCAACAATTTGTGGTTTTAAACAACTATAATTATCCCATCAGAAAATCTTATTTTATTTGTTTTATGTTGAAATGAATTATTTTTATTTACAGGTTGGCCTATTTATTGTCCAAAGGACGCATTGGCGTATCGATGGTTTTAGGCGTACCAACAGTGAAACGTGAAAAACAAAACTATTTAATGGATACTTTGCAAAACTTAATAGATGGCATGACTATTGAAGAAGCTAATGATTCGTTAATTGTTGTATTTGTGGCAGAGGTAATAATTATATTATTGTCCGATAGTTAATAAATTAACATTTGTTTCAGACTGATTTAGAATACGTGCTGCAAGTTGCCAAAGAAATTGAACTAAGGTACAGCAAGATTCAGACATCAAGAGGACAATGACGTCATAAAATGTATATGCTAAATGACGTCATTGTCATTCTAATCTATATTTGTGCTTGTTTAAACCAACAAAAATATTTTAAATTTTTTTTTAATAGGTTTCCATCCTACATAGAATCAGGCCTACTAGAAGTTTTAGCGCCTTCGGCAGCCTATTATCCCGATTTCGAAAAATTGAAAATCACCTTAGGAGATTCACCGGAACGAGTCAAGTGGCGGACCAAGCAAAATTTGGACTTTGCATTTTTAATGTCATATTCGCAATCTAAAGGTACATATAAGTAAAAATAAATAGATCTGCCAACGCTCGACTAGTTAATAAATTTAATATTGTGGTCATGGCAACATAATGTTTTACGATAAAGCGTTGTTGCCAAGGTTCATGTATGCATTAATCTTTTAGGGACATTTTACGTGCAACTGGAAGACGATATACTGGCACGACATCAATACGTGACTGAAATGAGAAACTTTGCCATTGAAAAGACTTCGAAGAAGGAACCATGGTTTGTCTTGGATTTTTGCCAGTTAGGTTTTATTGGTAAGTAAAGAAAGACCTGGAAAATATTAGTTTTGAAGTTAAAAATTTCTTATCTTGGACATACATAAATAGCTAAGTATTTATTTGAAACTTTTTTTAGAAATCCAAAGTTACACGTTTTAGATTTTAAAAGACATTGGAAACAAATTCTGGGAATATTCTCTTTAATTTTTAATGAAACATCCTGTATATTTTGTCATCGTCAAACAGCCAATTTTTTTAATTACCTATCTTGAAATTGCATCGTATAAATTGCACTTTGTTTTCAATATTTTAATCTATATACCTATATAAAAATTAATGCCACTTTTCGTTGTAATTTTATAACTCAAGAACGGACTCACCCATCCAAACCAAATAATATTTAGGCTTTGTTCGGACTATTTATTAGATGGTTTATGTGAAGTTTGCACAAAATCGGTCGAGCGGTTCTTCATTTATCACATTTTTTGTAATAAATGAATTATTCAATAAATGGAGGATCATTTTGTTAATGGGGATTTTGCTGTCAAATAGAAACTTTTTTCAGCGTTGACAGTACCAGCATGTTGTTATGTCATTAATGAGGTCATTTCATTTTGATGATGATGATTGATGATGTAAAATTTTAATTTTAGGTGACTTCTAATCCCTCTGGATTAGAAGAGAAATGAATCTTTACTCTCTAGTAAAGATTCATTTTCTTCAACCAAAGCCAAATTCACCATCGAAAAAAACTGAATTTATTTCAGCTAATAGATACGTTAACAAGCATTTAATAGGTATTTAATAATTCAGAGGCGGTACGAAGTTCGCCGGGTCACAGAGCTGGGCAAAGCCCTCAGTAAAAGGGCTTGAAGCACTAAGCCCTAAGCCCTCTATCAAAGTGCTTCAATTTCAAGCACAAATTCCTTTTTATTTTTAAAAGTGCTTCACAAGCACAAAGCCCTCAAAGTGCTTTGGGCTTGACAAGCACAAAGCCCTCAAAGTGATTTGAAAAGTGCTTGAAGCACATCAAAAGTGCTTGAGGTGCCTTGAAAAGGGCTTCAAGCTCTTTAAATGTGCTTCAAGCTCTTTAAATGTACTTGAAGCTCTTTAAATGTGCCTAAAGCACTTTAAATTTGTAATAAAATTCTCAAAGTGGCATAAGCTACCGCGTAAACTCATCACACAGAATTGGTATAGTAGAGACGAACTTTACATTTCACAGAGTAGCAGTAGTATGTTTTTTTTTGAGATGTAGTTCTGGGGTAGGTACTTGGGGTACTACATGGTACTTCAATTTTAAGGTTTTCAAAATGTTCAATGTGGAAAAGTGGAAAAAATCCAGTGATAAAGTTAAATAGGGTACCAATATAAATTAATTATTTATTTTAATAATAAGTTCATTCATTTTTTTTTAAATTCCATTCTAAGCTCGAACCCAAAACCTCCATTGTTAAGAGAGAAAATACATAAGACGGTTCAAGTTCAAATAAAAGAAAAAAAAATTAAGGGACAAAACACGATCGAAAATTTTTAAGTGGGAGGTTGAATGATGGTCAATTCAAATTCCTTTCAAAGTGCTTCAAGCCCTTTTAAAGTGCTTCAAGCCCTTTTAAAGTGCTTCAAGCCCTTTCAAAGTGCTTCAAGCTCCCAAAAGTGCTTCAAGCCCTCTTAAAGGGCTTCAAGCCCTTTCAAAGGGCTTCAAGCTCCCAAAAGTGCTTCAAGCCCTCTAAAAGTAATTGAAGCTCATTGAAAGGGCTTGAATTACTTTTTTCAATTACAAATTACCAAGCACTTTTCTAAAGTAATTGACTTTGCAAGCCCCAATTACAAATCTATAAAAGGGCTTGAAGCACAGGGCTTTCAAGCCCTCAAAGTGCTTCAAGCACTTTCGCAAGCACAAAGCACTCAAGCCCTGCCCAGCTCTGCCGGGTCAGCTAGTTAGTTAATAAAAGTATTGAACACAAATTATTACCTAATTATCGATTTTTTTGCATTTAAGTGAGAAAAAATTCATAATTCCATTTCTGATCCTGCAATTTTCTCGTGGTTTGTTTCGTGCGATAAAAATACCCTACACTATAAAGCCTGAAAGTTTGAAGTTCTTCTGATTGCTTGAAGTATTTTTCAGATGCTCCCATTCTTTGCCCAAAGGTTATTTCATAGAAATCTTATATGATTTTATTGCATTAAGGTGAGAAAAAAAATCATAATTCAATTTCTCCCTTGGGAGTTATGATATCCTTAACTCCCGCGCGGGAGTTAAGAAATCCTTAACTCCCTTGGGAGTTAAGGCCCTGTTTATGATTATCGTAACCAAGGTATTATATGGTTATAATAGTTCAGTAGGAAATAAAATATTTTTTCTCCAAACGTCAAAAAAACGCCACTTTGTTAACCTCTGTCAAGATGTCAGAAATTTAATTTCTATGCTGGTAGGCAAATCCAGCAGGTTAACACCTGTCGAGGTGGTAGAAATTTAATTTCTATATGCTGCTTGGCAACCCCAGCGGCAGCAAAAGTACTTTTAGTGCCGCTGGGGCGGTAGCAAAAGTACTTTTAGTGCCGCTCGTACTTTTAACCATTCAGTTACCCATTCAGTTACCCCCGAGCTTACCCCATTTGTTTGGAGAAAAAATAGCGTGTTGCATACGGAGTAGAAGCACTTTTTTGTGCTTCAGCAGTATTGCAAGCCTCACTACGTTCGGCTCGCAAACCTACTGCTTCAGCACAAAAAAGTAAAGCTTCTACTCCTAATACAACAATATACTATTTACAGTCTCGTAAATTGAAGATTTTTTTTGTTAAGGCTTTTGTGGGTATTGGCAAGTCAAGAGCTCGCCGCTTTTCACGCTGAGAAGGAAGGGATCCTGATATTTGTCCGGTTCTTATATACTGCACGTCTCAAAAATAAATAATGAGGTAACTGTTGATATTTTGAGGGGACGAAAGTAAGGTCTACACGTTTCTCTTTGATCGATCTTCTCAATAGATCGAATAGCCTTTTTTCGAAGAATAAATATAAGGTTGAGCAGGTATTGGCTACTAAGCCCCCAAAATGGAATCCCATAACTCAAGTGGGACTACAAAAGTGCAAAATAAACAGTCCAGGCCACCCCAGGACCCAGCTCCATGCTAGCAATCCTGATTGCAAAACAAGCAGAAGAAAGTTTTTTACTTAAGCCAGTATATGATTTTCGAAACGCAAGTCCCCATCAATGACCAATCCCAAAAACTTGCAGGAATCCCATTCCTGAAGCGAGCCAATTCCCATCTTCAGCCCCCTCACATTACACTTAAAGCCCAGAACACGAGTTTTCCCAATATTCAATGTTAGTCTGTTAGAATTGCACCAGTCTTCAATTTTAATCAAGTATGCGGATATATATTTCATAGGCAACTTGACGATTTATTACGCCAAATGATGGAGGTATTGTCGGCAAAAAGTGTAAACTTACCAGAAATCTCCACATAGACAAGTTCGTTTACATAGACCCAAAAAAGAAGTGGCCCTAGTACAATTCCCTGTGGAACCCCATAGTCGATGCTCTGCACCTGAGACCACAGACAGTTTGGCAACTCAAATGAGCCGAACCAAGCAAGAGCAGAGCCCCTGATTTCATATTGTTCAAGCTTTGACAGTAGTATTCCGTGATCAACACAATCAAAAGTGTGTCAGGTAGTTCCAAATTCTCCCCTTCACAATCTTTTCAATGACCTTAGAAAGAGTGGACAACAATGAGATAATTGGAGGGTTCGTGAATATCACCTCCTGTGTAAATGAGGATCACAATCGCAGACTTCAAGCATGAAGGAAATACTCCCCTAGACCAGGAATCATAGAGAGCAGCCAAAAGAGCCTCAAGAGCGACACCAAGTAGCTTCAAAAGAACTTCCACTGAAATTTCTGTACTACCCTTAGCCTTCCTGTTGTTCCTGATATGATGAAGTGCATCAGTAACATCATGTGGCAAAACCGGAGAGAAACAAAATGAATTTGGCACTGAAATATTACCTGAATAAGAGAGAGGGTGGTTCACCAATAGGCACACTTTGATTAAAGTTTCTTGCCAAACCACAATAAAAATTATTCAATAAATCAGGATCAATGCCAACATCATTATTGGGTTAGTTTGGGTTAGTTTAATATTAAATTTATTAATTGAGTCATTTCGTAAGTCTCTGATAATTGAACAGGTTTACCTTTGCCTATTCTTAGCACATAGAAGTAAGTCTATTATTATAGTACCTACCTATTTTTTGCAACTTCAACATGCTTGCGATATTTTCCTTTTATCTATACTCAATCTCAATCGCCTCTCTACACAGTCCATTTCTGAACATAGGCGTTCCTCATATGGCACCATCTTCTTCTGTCTTGCGCTTCTCCTATCCAATTGAACCCTGCTGTTAATTAATTTTATGTCGTTTGTCCAGCGCATTGGTGGTCGTCCTCTATTTTGTCGTTCTAGGTATGGTCTCCAGTGCAATAGTCTGTTATTCCATCTCGCGTCTGTACATCTGGCTATGTGTCCGGAATAGTTCCATTTTTGAGTGGCAATGGCTTCGATCACATCTCTGACTTTCGTAGTGTTTCTAATCCATTCGTTGGTTTTTTTGTCCCAGCATTACGCATGTTGTTTTATTCACCCATTCACCGTTCTGTTGGCAACGTTGTCTGGCTGTTGGTCATCAGAGAATTTCGGTTGGCTTGTTGTTGTGCCGGTGAGTTGATGGATAAAACAACGGGTAGAAAACTTTTAATAAACGTTCAGACATAAACGTAGTAAATTCTAAATTTTCATAGGTCAATGCGACCTCCACTTGCTTGGTAGGTTTAATTAAAAACTTCTTAATCTATTCAACTTCAATCTAATCTCTACTTGAAATCTGGATACCATAAAACAGTCAACACTGCTAAAGCTAAAAACCATCTCCTTACATCGTTGGCTTGGTGGCTCCAACGGTGTAGCCATCGTAAAACGCCGATGGAAAAAAACAACACTTATGATGGAGCATCGACTGTTATTTTGTTGAATTTAACAACGGTTAGATGCTCAATGCTGCCAACGTTGCTTCAACAGTTGAATAAAACAACATGCGTACCTATTTATCTTTCCATGTATCTTTGGGTTACGGCCATTTTAGATATTGTTAGTTTTGTTAATGTCCATATTTGACATCCATTAGGTTAGTAGAGGAAGAATGCACTGATCAAATAGTCTTGATCTCAATCTTAAGAGGATATTCTGATTTTTTAGAATATACGCAAGTCTTCCAAATGCCGTCCATGCTAGTCTTCTTCTGAGGTATATCTCGGTGGTCTGGTTTTTTTTCCCCAGTTTCAGTTGGTGTCTAAGATACGTATAGCTTTCTACTTTTTAATGGGTTGGTCCTTAATAATTATTTGGGTATCTTCTTTGCACATTATTTTGGTCTTATTTAAGTTCATTTGTAGTCCGATCTTGCCCAGCTCTGCGTCCACTTCAAGCAGCATTTCCCGTAGGTCGTCCGGATTCTCCGCAATAAGCACCACATCATCGGCAAACCTCAAGTGTGTAAGACGTTCTCCATTGATTAGTATACCTTTCCTTCCCACTGAACACGTCAAAATGCTCCCTCAAGAGCCAAATTCAATAGTTTAGGTGATATAGTATCTCCTTGGCAGATCCCCTTATTTATGTTTATTTTATTCGTGTTTCCGTGTAGTTTAATTGTAGACGTTGCGTTATTATACCGGGTGTCCCACCGAAAACTGACAATGGCCTATATCTTGAAAACGGTAATCGATAAAAAAAAATGAAAAACCCGTTTAGGGGGTTGGAAGGGGGAACCAAAACAAGGTACTTTTCAGGTCTCCCTGAATCACTCCTCCGGCTGTAGCTACCCTAACCTCAAAATCTTAAATTGTACTATGGGTCATGTGATACCTTGTTTGAAAGGTTTTTTAATTCTCTAAACGAATCCGCAAAAAAAACTTATCTAGATACAAATTTAAATTGTCACAAAATGGCGCATGCTTCGAATTAACAACTTTGCTCTCTTGAGGAGGTGAACACTGTCAGATACAGTGAGGGGAGAGGGGTTCAAAAAAATAAAATTTTGATGATTTCTTCAAAAATATTCATGCTGTTATTTAATTTGTATAAAATCGATTTTAAATCACATTTACCTGTTCCACCCGATCAAAAGAGGTTTTCATCAAAATGAGAGTCACATTTAAATCTGGATAATTTTTTTTCTGGAGACCCATTAAGAGAATTGAAAGACCTTTAAAACAAGGTATCACTTGACCCATAGTGCCATTTAAGATTTTGAGGTTATGGTAGCTACGGCCGGAGGGGTGATTCAGGGGGACCTGAAAAGTACCATGTTTTGGTTCCCCTTTCCAACCCTCCAAACGGGTTTTCCATTTTTTTTAAATCGATTACCGTTTTCAAAGATATAGGCTATTGACAGTTTTCGGTGGGACACCCGGTATATACTTTCTAAAAGCTGGGTATATTTGTTATCTATGCGTGCATCCCCTTAAGCTATTCATAAGTGCCAAGTGTTCTATAGAATCAAATGCCAGGCAGATGTTAAGGTTGTACTCTGTGACTTTCTCCATGAGCAGTCTCATCGTCAGGATATGATCGCATGTACTATAGTTCTTTCTGAATGCCGCTTGTTTAACCGGCTGGTAGTCGTCCAGTTTGTTTGCAATTCTGTTTGTTATGGCTGGTTTATACAACATTTGCATAGTCGTAATCATAATCATAGTCTTAGTCATAAGAGTTAAAATAATATTTTCTTATGGAACCGTTTATACACAAATCATAACATAAGCATAAGCATAACTCAAAGTTGGCAACTTTTAACTTTTACGATTGTGACTAAGGCCGGAGTTACCCAATTCCTTAATTCTTAATATTTGTCCTTAATTCTTAATTCTTAAAAAGTTCAATTTATTTAACATTGCTGTTTTTAAGGATTAAGAATTAAGAACAAAAATTAAGAATTAAGGAATTGGATAACCCCGGCCTAAGACGAGATCCAAACTGCGCAAGCGCCATTATCAGCTGTTACAGAGAAAAACAATTCAAATCTGCTATTTTAAATCTGTGTGTATTTAAATTGATCTTGAATCATTCTAGAGTATTCAAAAAATTGGTCTCCATCAAGTCTCCACATGTCTTTGAATAATGTGGCGCAAAACTCAAAAATAAATAGGACAGACCTATCACTTGTATGGTTTTCCTTTGCAGAATTTTAATTTCCACACTTTTTGAAACTTTGAAAAAGTATTAAAAGTAGGTAAATACATGAGTTCGATTCGCAAAAAGTAAACAAACTCTCCCTACAAAAAGTCGGGTTAGAGTTGATTTTATTTTATGCTTATGACATTGTATAAACGCCTTCTAAAATTGTGATTATGATTAGACTAACGGCAGACGCTCACTGGAGCGTAGCGTACGGAAGCGCGGCGTAGAGGACTTTTTATAATACATTGTTTTAAATGGGAGTACGCTCACTTTTCAGAAGCGCACCGATCGGCAGACTCCCATTTAAAACAATGTATTATAAAAAGTCCTCTACGCCTCGCTTCCATACGCTACGCTCCACTGAGCGTCTGCCTTAAGACTAGACTATGATTATGATTATGACTATGCAAATGTTGTATAAACCAGCCATTAGTATCTTTATGAAAAGTTTGTAGATCTGGGAAAGTATACTAATAGGCCTGTAATTCTCTAGGTCTGATTTATCACCTTTTTTAAAAAGGAGGACTAGTTAGCGTGCACCTGGTATTTTCCCCTCTTCCTGGCATTTATTAAATAGTTCGCATAATTCTGTGATTATAGCTTCTCCTTCTTCTTTTATAAGTTCTATTGTTATGTCATCATTTCCTGGTGCTTTGGTGTTTTTCATATTTTTTAATGTTAGCATTATTTCGTCTCCATTTATGTCGGGCATTTCTTCTGAACCAACGTTCAAAATCTTTTTAGCCTAGTGGCTTGCGATACCTGTTGCAATAAGAAAAAGAGCTGTCACTATTCGAAAACTTTTTAATGTTATTCAGGGATAGAAGATTAACTGCCGACACCCTCAAACCTTTTGTCAACCAGTGCTTACTGGTCCTTCGCTTCTGCCTGATATACATCTCAGTGGAAAGGTCCTGTTAAAAATGTCAAGCATAGTAGAATGAAAAGCAGCTATAGGCTCCGGCGAGTGTCATACCCAGTCAATCCACATTAAGGCTCGACTTGTGAAACCTACCAAAACTAGCCTCATTGGAAATTCTACCACGACGGCGTTTAGTCTTACACTGAGGGGTAGCAGTGGTAAAAACACTATTTACAGCCTCATGATCCGCCAGTCTTGCATTCAATTAAGGCATAACAGTTCACCTTATCAAAATTGGAGCATACATAATTGATCGTGGTTGATGAATTTCTGGCAATGCGAGTTGGAGATTTCACATGCATAGTTAGACCTTATTATGTTATAAGAAGGTTTTCAAGCAAGACCGTGTTAGGATTTTGTTTATCAGTAAAATTAATAATAAAATCTCCTGCCAAAATTAGTTTAGAAGATGGAATCTGCGACAAGAATTCTGTCAAATCTGTCCAAGTACTCTGAAACTCGTGCCGAAGGAGGACGATAAATACATAAAACATATAAATTAATTTCTCTGTGGAAGAAAATGGAGAATTCAAAAATGCCCTCAGCTAAAAGGTAATCGAATCTATTTACTCTCGTAAAACTCTTCTCAATGTCCGATGTACCGCGAAACATGATCATGGTGCCATCATGCAACATGCAACGAGTTCTCTTTACAAAACACAGAACACTGACTGGCTTATAACCTGGAACTAAAAAACACTCATCCGGCCTCAAGCAATGCTCGGTAATTAAAACTGTGTTAGGATAACCTACACTTTCTAAAAATACATATATCATCACACTTATTTCTTAGGGACTGGACATTTAATAACAACAGAGATAATTCAGACTTATTGCGATTTAGAGACTTATTTTTAAGATTTAACTTACTGAGGCGAATCTATAAAAAATTCTTTTCATTGCTGAAATTTTAAACTGTTTCCGCAGCTACGTCCTTCTGGGCTGGACACCCTTAGTATTTCCAATTGTATGAAAATTATTAGATTCACCTATGTTACCATTGTTACCTGGCTCTTGAATCATATCACAATTTAGAATTCTTTCCGAGCTTGCAACAGATATGTACCTCAAATTAGTGGAAATTTAACTATTGAAGTTGTCAATGCTAATTCTAAATAAACGGGCCAACTTAACTAAACTCTTTGTGCGCAAATAATATGTAAAATAATGAAAATCCCTGGGAAAAAATTTATGAGATAAATCAAAAAAGTCTATACTGAGAAGTGTTTAAGATTATTATTATTAGGTAATAATGTTATATCACTTAATTGAATATTTGTATCATTTAAACCAGCCAAAATAATAACATAGTCCTGCGCTAATAAATCATGTACCTACATAATAATCAGAAGAACGGATTATATCCCCAAATTTTGCAAGAGGCTTAGATACCACTAGTGAACTATAATTTTTCAAATGTCTGGCTAGATAACAGTCGATTGGCATTAAAACTACACGTACATGTATCAACTTCCTTAGGGACGCCACAGCGACATGTTGGGGGTGTCGGACCTTCCCCAAAGCCACATGGTTTTTGTCCGACAAATGTGATATCGTTAATGTAATGTAAAAAACAGTCGATTGGCATTAAAACTATACGTACATGTATCAACTTCCATAGGGACGTCAGAACGACAACTTCACGAAGAGCTAGCGCGGCAATGTCCCATCGCCCAGGGTGGAGATATGAAAAATATTGTCCGACTTGATGTTATGAAGCCGCTCAGGAAGTTTGGCGTGTACATGAGTTACAAAATTTTAAGGTCGATGTACTGGGGACTATATACTATACCCATACATTAATCATTATTATACAAGCAAAAAACTAAAAAGACAATTAATAATTTCAGGTCTTTTATCTTTTGCAATATTTTTTTGCGGTTTCCATATGGAGTTCACGGGCCCCTTTCGGAGCCGGGCCTGTGTGCTTCGCACACATGGCACACCGGTAGATACGCCACTGGTAATGAGCTCATTACATCACTAAGCACGATAATGCAACTTATTACGTAACTCAAACAGGCTAAAATGAGTTACGTAATAAGCTCTTACAATGTAGGTCGTACATAAATGTCTTTTTTTGTAAGTTCACCCTGAAGCTGATTATATTTTTTGTGAAGCTGAAACAAATCTCTCTCTGGATAGACCTACAGCTGTCGCAGAGAAAAAATAGTGACCTATTCTGCAGAGTTACAGCATCCACTTTCGTGGCAGACCAGTACAGTCCCTACAAAAGAACAGTTGGCAGGCATCGCACGAATTACTGGTCTTGGTCTTGTAGGGTTCAGTCTTTTCGTAGATTTTTACTGGAGAGAATTTTTACAAAGAAAATTTTAAAAAAAATTGTTTCTCATGCCACTTGAAGTAAGTAAATGTTTGAAAAAAGGGAGAGTATATGCCAGTATCAAAAATTTGCTTTTTCAATATTGAATACCTCTACCACAGCAGCAAATTTTAACGAGTACTTGAATCAGGCAATTTTTTCAAGTAAAAAATGCTCAAAAAAACACTGGTAGTTAAGGGATCACTTGTTTAAGTTTGTCCCTGTAGTAATGAAACATCCTTATTTGTATTTACCAGTGGCGCACCCAGAGATAATGTGGGGGGCCCTACATATAGGTTGTGGATTGTGTCTAAAAATCTAAACAGAAAATTGAGGTGTCAGGGTGCCACGCCCTGATTTTGCACATTTTTTTATACATAAAAATTCAATTTTGGATAGCGGCCTGGGGAGGGAGGCGGCCCGATGCCCCTCCCTTGGGTGGGCCACTGGTATTTACAATTAATTGCGAGCGGCGCTAGCACAAGTACTATGTATTTTGTTTAAACGTGAATTTCATGATTTATTTTATGCCTATCTATAGTTGAGTTGAAATATCTATCAATTTTCTTGATAATCTAATGCAGTTATTCCTTGAATAGTGACATTTTTTTAGAAATATTTCACTATAACCAATTTCATAAATTTATATCTTAGTCACTGGGGGTCCGTTATCTTAGCAGGGATTAGAATGAAGAAGTGCACATTAGTTTTATGGATTTCCCAGCAAATGAAAAATTTGTTAACAATTTTACTCACTCGCGTGCCGAGTCGCGTGCCGTGCGGTAACTGAACTTTCCATCACACATTCGCTTGCGGTAGTGAAGTAGTACTTTATACATTCAAAAAGCAAAATTAATGCAAAAAGATACATAGTAGTTTTTTTTTTAATGGACAGAAAATCTTTTACTTTTAAACAACAATTCGATTCACATTGGAAATTTAGATATGTTTGATAATTGTGTTTGTGGGAATTCTTTATATTCTCCAAAGTTATAGGATAGGGGAGCCCCAATACCAGTAACATAGGCTATGATAATATTTAGATATAATATATTCAACTACAAACAACTAAATCAAATACGTACTAAATTTTAGAACTCAGCGGAAAAAAATGGAACAAAAATGCAAGACCGCAAGACTCTTGCATGCTCGGTCTTGGTCTTGCGTATAAGTCTTGCAATGCTTAGTCTTGGTCTTGTGTATAAGTCTTGCAATGCTTAGCCTTGGTCTTGCGTACAAGTCTTTGCAGTGCTTAAGGCCGTTTTACAGCAAGAAAACTTGAATGCAATTTTTTGCTTTTAATTTTGTGTGGTTGATGTTTGCATTTTCCAAAAATGAAAAAAGTGATTATAAGTCGATATAAAAAGAAGAAAACAATAGCAGCCACTTTGGGCATCATAATTGCTGAAAATTCCCCAGCTTGCGCGAAAACCTTCAAGAAAAATGGCACCAAACCGATTGCATCCAATGCCATTCAAGTTTCAAAAATATAAATAATATGAAATAAAATCAAGTTTTTCGCGCTTTCCAGAAATACGGAAACGGAAAGCGATGCAAATTTCACATCACTGAACAGTCGCTTTTTTTATCAATACAACGACACTAAACACGAAAATTGACTAGAATTTCAGACACAAGAAAAAGCGCAATCAGATACACGCACACAAATACACGTCTTTATCGCAAGAATAATTGGATTATCTGGAAATTTTACTATTTATTTACATCTAAGTGAGAAAAAAATCATAATTCCATTTCTGAGCCCGAGATCCGCTAGCAATTAATTTTGTTCGATAAAAAGACCATGCTCAAAAAATCCTGAAAGTTTAAAGTTCCTCTGATAGCTTGAAGTATTTTTCAGAATCTTCCAAAGGTGACTAAAAAGACCCTACTCAATAAATCCTAAAAGTTTGAAGTCCCTCTGACTGCTTCAAGTATTTTTCAGACGCTTCCAAAGGTGACTTAATAAAAATTTTACATGATTTTATTGCATTTAAGTATGTCAGAAAAAATTATAATTCCATTTCTGAGCCTGATATCTATTCGCGGTTTGTTTTGTTTGATAAAAAGACCCGACCCTACTCAATTAACCCTGAACGTTTGAAGTACCTCTGATTGCTTGAGGTACCTAATTTTTAGAAGCTTGATAGTGGTGCCGCGAGACGAGACTAGACGAGACTTAGGGTTGGTCTCGTCTCGTCTCGACACCTCGAGACGAGACCGTGACTTAGTCTCGGTCTCGAGTACCAAAGTCTCGTCTCGTCTCGAGTGGTCTCGTTTGGTCTCGAGTTATACAACAGGGTGTCCAAAAAATAGCGTAAAAACTCTTCTCTACGAGGTGGAGGAGCCTACAAGAAACCCCAGAAAAATAGTTTAAAAAATCTAGTGGCATTCTTAAGAAAGTTATTTGCATTTTAATATTTATTAAAATTGGCAACACTGAAAATATCCCGTTGACAATATGTCAGAGAATTAAATTAAATACCCAGGTAATTACCTGAAGAATTCGAAGGTGAATTTTCACATCTACCTCTTCATATTACCAAGAATAATGCTAGAGAAGGATTTTTTTAATTCAATTATTTTTCTAGGGTTTCTCAAAGGGTCCCCTACTACGTGGAGAGCTTTTACGCTATTTTTCGGACACCCTGTATTTAGGGTTTTTATTTTTATATTATAACGGAAATCCAAACTGCCACCGTGAAAAAGCAATTAGTGAAAAATCACAGTAAAGAGTAACCGTGACATTTAATTTACTGATTTCATATTCAAATAGCCCAGAATAGTCCAATAATAAAGCTATGAGAGAAAAATTTTAAGTGTAATCTCGAGACTACACGAGACTCTCGCCAAGTCTGGTCTCGTCTCGTCGAGACTTCACGAGACGAGACCAAAAGCTAGTCTCGTCTCGAAAAGTCGAGACGAGACGAGACCAGTCTCGAGTCTCGCGGCATCACTAAAGCTTGAAAAGGTGATTTAATGGAAATTTTACATGATTTTTTTTGCATCTGAATGGGAAAAAAATTATAATTCCATTTCTGAGCTTGGGATCCATTTGCGATTTGTTTTGTTTAATAAAAAGACTCTGCTCAATGAATCCTGAAAATTTGAAGTCCCTCTGATTGCTTGAAGTTTTTTCCAGCAGCTTTCCTTCCAAAGACTTTGGTATTAGGTATAAGGTACCTGTCCCAAATAAGGCCACGTTAAGAAGTTTTATTTTTTTCCTTCCACCAAAGCCAACAAAAATCACGCGCTTATATGTAAAGTGTTTCGCTCCTATTACTTGAATATTACCATCAATTTTTTTTTTATGTAAGTGGTGGTTTTTGCGTAAAACAAAGACGCTTATCATTAGCCCTATTTGGCTCTTAATAAGGCCACCAAACTTTAAAGTCAAAAATCTCTTATCTTCGACATAGATTAACAGCTATATTTATTCAAAACTTGAGAATAAATCTTAAAAATCCAAAGTCGCAAATTGCAAATTAGATTTTAATGTAATCTAGACATTGGAAACGAATTACTGAATATTCTCTACCTCACTTGTGAAACGCTTTTTCCTTTTCTGTGAAATAAAATACTATAAAATGAAACGCTGAACTGAAAATTTTATGAATAATAGGTATTCATTCCTAAAACCAAAAGACTTGAATTTGTAGAAGCAAATCTTAACTTTAAAATAAGGAGTCACTAAGGAAAAATAAACATACTAGTTCCAAGAAAGGACCAGATTCTACAATACACAGAGGCGTAAAACTTTACAACTTTATAATAAAAATATATATATGCCGTTTTCCAAGAAAATTGTATCATAAAGATATCTGGAAAACAGCAAAAAGAAATAGAGAAACATGATATTTTCTATTAAATAACTAAAAATACAATTACGAATTTGATGTTAGGTCATAAGCTCTCCCAAGAAAATATAAAGTTCATCTATTTTAATGAGCGTATAACGTCCGAAGTCGGAGCAGAGGCCTCTAAAAATTTAAACAGCAATATCTACGAAAAGGCACTCTTAAATAATTTGTGGCTGCAAAAGCGTCCATAGTCCTCTAGGCAATTTTCTGTTTACAGGAAGAATTTACGACTTGAGACAGGAAATTTTTATGCCTTGAATATTTTATTTACAACTGGAGAGCACTTTCCCAGGCTGACCCTAGCGACTGCTCCTTGTTTTTTTTTCTTGTCCAGATTGTAAACTTGAATAGAAAATAAGTGAGACTTGGACTTAACTATTCACATATTTGTTGCACTAGAGATAATTAACAATATAGGTTTGTTTCGTATTTTAGGAAAAATGTTCAAAAGTGCAGAATTGCCTTGGCTGATAACGTTCTTCCAAATGTTTTACAACGATAAACCTGTTGACTGGCTACTAGATCATCTTTTGTACACAAAAGTTTGCAACTATGAAAAAAATAACGTAAGGAAAACGATATAACAGTTGTTTTTTTTGTTGTTAATAAACATGAATTTTAAGGATATCTGTAAACGCGAAAAGGCCAAAATGTGGATCCATTACAAGCCATCGTTATTTCAACATATTGGAACGCATTCGTCACTGAAAGGGAAAGTACAAAAATTAAAGGTAAGAATTGATAGTAAGTTGGAGGTTTATTTTTCAACCTTTTTTTTATCATTCTTGTCTAAATGAATAGAACTATAGCTTTGTTCCAACCGACATGAGAACCCTTTCCAGTTGCCCACCTATTTTTCAATAAGTTAAACGTTTATCCTAATTGATAAATGAAATTACCGTTCTAGAACAGTTCTCATGTCGGTTGGAACAGAGCTTAAAGTATATAGGTATTTAACTCCGATGCAGATGCAAATTCTAGATATATTTTCTAATTTGGATAAAGCTTTTCTGATAAACAAACTTGACTTCCGATTTCCGAGTACAAAATAGCAAAACTATAGATAGCAGTTTTTATGACATATTCCGATTCACATTTTTATCTAGTCTATGTTTTCTAAATATATTGATTCTATATTAACTCTCCGATAGAAAAAAAGGGATAACCATTTTCCTTTGTTTCGGGGCCAAATTTGAAATATGACTTTTTTATTAGTTTTTCAATGGTCCTGAGACGGAAAAGATCTCTGCCACTCAGCTGAATGATAAACGAGGCAATTTAATAAAGTTTCATTAAAGTTTTTGGACCAGGTTTTTTTTGGAATTCTAATAGTTTTTTGATTTATCCTTAAAGTTAGCTTTAGGGCTTGGGTATCCACAAAATTAAGATTTTAAATATCAAAAGTTTCTGTAGCTGGGTAATTAAAACTATTAATAAGCCCTATAGCATTCGGATAAATTATATTACTTTCAATAATTACTAAATTCGGTTGGGTAAATTTTGCAATAATTGCGTACTACTCCAATGTGATTTTTGATGGCATTATATAATTTGATAATAAATTTTGCAGTACTTAATTAAATTAACTATTTATTATTTTCAGGATAAACAATTTGGAAAGGTGGCTCTATTTTTTCCGCACAGTAATCCAGAAGCTGAAATTACCGCCGGAATTAAGCATTACAAACAGTATACGTTAAAAAGGGCTTATTTGGGTGAAACGTTTTTTTGGGGATTACTTCCACAGCCTGGTGATCAGTTGGTATTTAAATTTTTAACGCCTATTCCAGTTAAAAGGTAATAAGCAAAATGGAACTCAAACATAAAAATGATTTTTTTTCTCTTTTCCTCAGATATTATTTTAAAAGTGGTAACGCTGAACATCCATCTGATAAATTTTACAATACAACAGTTGAAGTGTTGCCAGTAGAAGCTCCAAGCTTTTTTTCTCTGACATCAGCTTCAAATCTAACGTCTGATGGATATGTGATAGTTGGTAAGTAATTATTTTCAAATACTAATTTTTACCTATAATCCAGGCAATAGAAATCGTATGAGGACCTTTGCTTGCAGAATTCATGGTGGTTCTGGCAATAGGCTTATTTTATGTTTTTTGGGTCGCTAAATTCAAATTTTCAACTTCCCAACAAAAATTCCTTCCGCAGCTCCTCCAAATTTTGAAAAAAAGATAAAATATCATATTTTATAGGCACTTCGCTTAACAACCCACGCCGTTTAGGTTGGCTCTCCCTTCACCTCTTTTATCTTTTGTTTAAATTTCCCTTTCTCCTCCCTCCTTTAATCCTTCTTATTTTTCAACACCTGATGGAAGTCCTCCAACCCGCAACCCCCAACTTTTCCTCACGTATTATCAGGCAAGTTGAAAATTACCTATTTGTTGTAAATGAAATTCTTTTCAATTGCTCCAATAACGGAAGTTTGCAAATGAAGCAATTCAACAATGCAACAATGTTATTTGTACGGGTTCCGGAAAGTAATAGAGCAGCTTTTTAAAGAAATTACCCAATCATGTCAAGAAAGAGGAAACATAAATTCGTTGATGCTACGATTGACCTAGTGGTGGTTCCATTTTTATGGGAACTGTGTTTGTTATGCCAGAAGCATTTTAAAGAGCGTTTGATTACCCCGAAGCATAAAGGTTATTTAACCATGGCAAAGAATCATGCAATTTTTGCTGAACGTGGTCAGCTTCCAAATGTTATAAGAAATTTGGACCAGTTGAACGATGGGCGTGGTCTTTCAGAATCACTAGTAACCCATGCAGTAAAATATCACAAATCTTGCAAGAACAAATATGACAGTCAAAAGGCGGAAAAACTATCTTGTGAGAAGGAACTGAAAAAGCGTCCATCTTACTCAGACGAAACTCCATTTGCACTAAAATTTACAAAATCATCATTATTCTGTTTAGATATGAAAAACGTGTGTCGGTTTTGTGACGAAAAAAAAAAGGTAAAGATAAACTTCTGACTGCATCCACGCTGGATATCGGGCCTAAAATTCATAGTTATGCTGTACAATTACAAGATGATAAAGTGTTGAAGAAGTCATCATCCACAGATTTTGTAGCATTAGAAGCCAAATACCACAAACTATGCTATACTCGCTTTCTAACACGTTCACGAGCTGCTGAACGTTCTCAAAGAGAAAAATACTATAATCTTGAAAAAGTTGTTTATGGTGCAGTTATAATGGAATTGGTTCAATACATGCAGGATTTATACTCATCTAGCAGTACTTCTTCAGTGTTTAAACTTTCCTATGTTACAAAATTAGTTTCTGAGCGCATGACTGACATGGGAATTCAAACTGACGAAAAGAATATCAATAAAACACGTTTCAAGGAACAACTATTAGTATTTGTATCTGGTCTGAGAGCAGATAAGTCTGGACGTGAAATTATTTTAAGTTTCGAAGGGGATGTTGGCGATGCCATTCGCGATGCCTGGTACCTCTAATGACTTCAATAATGGTATGTGTCTGGGACGGGCAGTAGGTATATTACGAAGACAACTCTTCCAAGAGTTTCTTAAATTTGAAGGCTCCTTTGACAATGCATTTACTGCTTCCACATCTGTACCTGTCATTCTTATTCATTTTGTATGTATATTATTAGAGGGTCCCAATATTGACTCTGGTGTCGCACCAGAAATACCTGCAGCAAATAATGCAGGATTGTCAATTGCCCAACTTATTAGACATAACAGCATTAAGCATGCCAGAAAAGAAAATGTTCAGAGTGTACGCCACTTTCTGGAGAGAGAAACACCACTCCCACTATATGTAGGTCGCATGATTCACACTATCACTAAAAAGAAAAAGATTATAGATAAACTGTGTCGTCTGGGTTTGAGTGTTCCATATAATCGAGTGCAAGAAATATCAGCCACTGTTACGAATGTATTGTGTAAACAATATATGGGAGATGGTGATCACCCGCCAAATTTGTGTCCCACTTCATTTATAACATCAGCAATAGACAACAATGACCACAATCAATCTCCTTCTTCTGCCGTTACTTCGTTCAGCATGCTCACAGTGACGCAGTTATGGAGATTGACGATGACAGCGTTCGTATCCAGTAGTGGAACAATCAGATTGTCAATGGCCTCCCTGAATATTACACTACACTTCCTGCAACTGGTAAAGTAAGAAGTGACCCTCCTTTGCCAACTTTCATTCCACAGTACACTGACCATGATCCTGCCTTCACTCCTAGGAAAGTTGTAAATCCTTGGGTTAACTCTGTCCTGGAGAGATTGCATATTGAAGACATACAAGGAATAGAGCATATGCAGAGAGTATCGTTCGCTGCTTTTCATGCACAAAATGAATCTGGTTTTAGATTAATATAAAGTGTAATTCGTCATTGCTTCCACTGTTAAATGACGAAATTATGACGTTAGCAATGGTACGGCATATGATGGATATCATAATAATGGTTACAGCAAAATTAAATGGAAATCAAGCTCCCGTGGTTACATGTGACCAACCAGTATATGCTATTGGGAAGCAACTGCAATGGAAGTTTTCTGACAAGTATGGCGAGGTTCGCATCATATTCATGATAAGTGGCCTGCACACAGAAATGATGGTCATTAACTTACTTGGCAACTGGTTAACTGGCAGTGGATGGACTGAATTAGTGACAACCGCTGATATTGCAAGTTCTGGTGTTGCGGAATCCTGCCTCACATCCTCGCACGTAAAAAGATCTCGCGCGGTATGCACACGAAGTTACTTTGGCTGCCTTGCATTGTCTACAGGTAAACGCATTCAACAAAGCATGCGAAGCAAATTCCAGCATTAGTGAACTGTGCATTTTGTCGAAAACATCTGAATATCCTGAGTTCCAATATTGGAATACAGTTATCAAACTGGAGTCCCTTCTAGTGCAACTTGTATTGAGTATGTGTACATTTAACTTTCCCATGTACATCGATACTTTGGCTCAGTTATCTCCGTCGACATTTGCGTTTGACACAGTCCACTATTCTCGTTGGTTGCCAGTGTTCGTACGCACTCTACAGGACCTTCCAGAAAAACATCTAAACATACCTACATGCTGAATTTCTTCGTGGCAACTTCACGAGCAGCAAAACTGCTAGACCGTTTTCTGCAATATCTGACGATCAGCTTCATGAACACAATAACAAATTTATAAAGAGTGAAGGTGGCGCTATTGGAATCCTTGACAGTGAAGATGTTCTGCTCAAGTGTATCGTATCAGGTCCTAGGATCAGTTCTTTAATTGAGGAATTTGAGGAGAAACCAAATTTAAAATATGACAAAAGCGTGGGCGCACATCATCATGAGGATAACAATGCATTTGAGAAAAGGTTTTTGGCCTATGTTAAGAAAATGATTAATGTCTTAATCGGACAAGGAAATGCGTTTGAAGGTGTCAATAGGGAGCTCTAAACTAATTCAAAGTGTCGAAGCTGTGAAGTGTGTTACGGAAGCATTTACTTTAGGACTGAAACAGTATGATGAATATGTCTCGTTAACTCTCGATCAAGTTCAAAATTCGATCCATGAAATTATTCCTCGGACCAATATTCACATCTCCGAGATTGCTAACTTGCGTAAAGATTCCAACTTGCTTTGCCGATTGTATGTATGTCGCAATTGTCGCATCTGAAGCACGGAATGGCAACATTGATGAGCTCTTATCGCATGAAAACCAAATGTACCCATCATCTATTTCAGATGATAGAAAACTCTGCAAACTAACCAACAAGTCGGATATCATTAAATACATTCAAACAAAATGGAACATTGGCTTTAATCCCAGCCAACCGAATGTAAAAGCTACAATATTTGATGGAGCAGCTGTAATACATATGCTTAATCTTGCACATGCTAGCATATTTTTCGAATACTATGAACATGTTTTCAAACCATATTTTACAAATCAACTGTTCACGAATGGATATTGTATTCGACAGATATATGTTAGTAACAGTGGTATTAAAGTCTCAGACTCAACTAGAATTTCAAAAAAATATAAGTAATTCCTATGTGTTAGCGGAAATAAGACACAATTGTTCCAGTTGCTCGCTGAGAAAGTGGTGAGAGATGAGTATCCAGCCAAAAAAACATGTTGTCTGTACTTATGATGACCACGTCCTCACGTCAACAACTATGGATGTTTCACGTTTCACGCATTTCTCCCGCCTCACACGAAGAAGCAGATGGCCGTTTACTTCTCCATGTTAAGCATGCAGTAGAAATGTGGACCTACTCGCGTCTTAATTCGAACTGTGGACTCAGATGTAGTGGTAATTTCAATATCACTGTTCCCACAAATACAAGATATTGATGAATTCTGGATTGAGTATGGTTGTGGGAAATACAGAAAATTCATTGCAATTCATAAGATTTGTACCACACTCTCACGGGAAATTTGCAGAAATTTGTTGGCTTTTCATTCTGTTACTGGTTGCGACACAGTTTCCATATTTTGTGGCATTGGCAAGAAGACAGCTTGGAAGGTCTGGATGTTATTCCGTGAAATTGTGTATGGCAGCGGCTCTGTATAGGCACCTCTGATATTGATCATGAATGTCGTGATCTGTTGCAGCGTTTTGTTATTCTACTTTATGATCGAGCATCAGATCTTCAGAACATCATTGAATCCAGACGAGTGTTATTTACAAGAAAGAATCGGGCAATCGAAATTAATCCTCCTATAGCAGATGCTTTAAAACAACACATCAAACGAGCTGCTCTCCAAGAAAGAATCTGGAACAACAACCTCGATTCACAATACACAATACCTTCGCCAACCAACTGGGGATGGATACTAACTTCAGGAGGATCATACTAACCTGTGTGGATAATAATGCCAAAATTGTCAAAACACTGTGTACAACTTACCTTCTGTGCTTGTCGAAGGCGATGCACATCTTGCAAATGGTGTTAAATGGGAATATCTTGTACGAAACTTTGTGTATACGAAGGACAGTGCGCCGAGAGCGATTGGTGATCACAACTGAGTTAAATATGTACATTATTTGGATAACATTGAATATGATGTTATTATAATTGGCTATTAAACTGGAATAATATTGTACATTATAGTTATCCCTTAAGCGTGGCTCATGTCACTGATTTTGGAATTGAAATGAAATTTTCATCCTCCTGAAAAAGCTAGAATTTATTTACATAAACATTTTTGGCAGATTTTCAGCAATTGTTGATCAGAAAATAGCAGTTATATACAGGGTGTCCAAGATAAGAATGTCTACCATGTAAACGGTAATAGATACAACAATGGTTGAATGGGAAAGAAGTTGCGCTATTTAATGGCTAACGAAATGCATCCGACAAATTTTTTAAAAAAATTGATAATTCCTAGAGATATTCGGAAAAAGAACGAAATTTTCCGAAATTCGGGAAATTTCGTTTTTTCACGAATATCTTCGGAAGTTGTCACAATTTTCAAAATTTCTTGCATGCATTTTCGTATCTATCATCGTTTACGATATCCCCATGATAGACATCCTTACCTTGCACACCCTGTACAGAATACAAGTTTTTAGCTACATATAACGGATTCTAAGTTATTTAGCAAAATTATTGTTCGTAAAAATCGAAAGAAAAATCAACAATTTACTGTTGGAAAGCGCGTTTTCTCATGATTATTATTCACTAATTATATAAGTTAATATCAAATACAAACTGGAGTTATATAGGGAAATGTAGAATCATGTCCCAGAAATTATGATTACGTCATCAACGCCGCTCGAGGGCCAGAAAAATTTGTATCCCGGGCTTTTTAGACTCGTCTACCCATATATTATCTGAACCCGAAGGGGCGCATTGGTTGCCAGACCTGAAATATTCTGGTACAATTTTCAGCTACCTAAGATATAAATGCGAAGATGATTTTGCTTAGATGGACTCAAAGCTGGTGCACAGCAACTTGAAAACTGTCTAGCCCTGAGGAAGTATATGGAGTCTATTAATTTCCAGAAGAAATTATTAATGAAATAATTTTTCATACTAATAAACTAAATAACCGAATAAAAGCATCTAAACTAAGTTTGTTTGTTTAGAACAGTTTTAGGTTTTATTTGAACCAAATTTTGGCTATAATTAGAGATTCATTCATGGTTATTATTATGAGTAATAAAAGTTCCCAAAAACAGTCACATGCAATAATATAACACGTTTTTTAAAACGACTCAATTAAAAAACACGCTGCCAATCTTATAAAACACGTCAAAAACTGCGAGCGGGAATAGCGGGATGAACAAGTGAAGTTCGGTTAATCCTCCGTGAGCTGAAGAATGACATTGTTGACAGAAGCTCACGTGATCTTTCAGTTGAAGTTACAAAACTGGTCACATGGGGCTGTCATCTTTTCGCTCGAGGAGGATTAACCGAACTCCACTACAACTTGCTATAAAAGGTCTGTTTTCACAGAAATCACAAACCAGTCAGAGCGTTCTTGATTGGTCCAAATCGCCAACAACCAGTTTTCTGACCATTTTCAACCAATTCGCTCTGACTGGTTTGTGATTTCTGTGGAAACAGACCTGATTATGACACTTCACATTACCCTGGGGCAGAATTCTCGTCCTCGACTACATGACATTACTGAGAGGTGTGACAGGGGAAGGGATGAACTAAAGTCGCGACAGCGGCGAAAACCACGCATACGCAGTTACCGCATCTGATCTGATATGCCGGCGAGCGTACGGCACCGAGGCACATGTTCTGAGACGTGCTACCCATGCGCCCTACGTCAAAATTTCGTATTAGGATCTTTTTTGTCGTCAATTTTGTCTACTTTCCCAATTTCCTCATAGGTTTTCTTCGAAATTCTCGAAACAACGATTTTTTTTTTCCAAAAAAAAAAACGATAATTTTTTCTTTTTTTCAAAATTTGGTGGATGGAATTTTTGGTGGGAAGTTCTAAATTCGACCCCGAAAACATGTAACAAGCCTATATCCAGGACTACCACTACCATGAATTTTGCAACCCATAATGTATTTCCCGGACTACTAGAAAGAAAACACCTGTTTTGTGATTTATTTGGCATCCTGTAACTTTCTTTTTAAACTAATCCCGAAAAAGAAAATCGTTGCTACATAAAAGTACAAGATTGGAAAAAGCGAGCAATTTGTAAGTGAGTCACGTAGCTTCCAATTTTAAGAATCATTAGCAACTTTGGCGATTGCTTAAATTTGTTTCGGTAACTTTATATGGCCTTTAAAAAGTAAGTAGCTAAGCTAATGGTTTGAATCCAATTTCATTTATTCTTAATAATAATCAACTTTCTTGAAACAAGGAAAGAAAAATAATATTCCAAAAACAATTTCGGTGGTTGTGAGCATAACGGTAATTGAGCATAAGACTTTTTCCAGTTTTAATATCGGATCTTGATAACCAAACGTGTAAATCACTGTTGCAAGGGACACCATGGTCATTAGCAGAGCGAATGTAGTAACAATTTCTAGAAAAAAAAAATTGACGATTCAATAATTTGATAATTAGTTTCAGTTAATCAATTACTTACTTCGTCTTTTCTCTTTCCACCTATAAAAGACCAATATCTTTAATATTTCAGCGATTAATCGGGCAAAACAGACAGCTCCGTCCTGTTCAATGTTAGGAGTTTCTCGTATACTTTGGTATTTTGCTATGACCATGATAAATTCAGGAGAGGCGAACACTGGATAGTAGAAAGCGTTCAAATAAATTAAACATTCAAACATCAATTCGGGATCCACTTTCATTTTCTGGATTTTTTTTCCACCTAAATCTGGTAGAAGTAGAATAAATTAATTAGGGCGTGAGAAATGATGAAAATGCAATTATTGTGATAGTTTTTATTGTTTCTGGATACAGTTGGTTGGCAAAGCCTCACTTTCCCAGCGTATCGGCAAACATTTAATGAAGCTTATTATAATGTTCCTAAAAATAGGTTTTATGTTATACAATAAACCACTTAACGACCGTTTTACGATTCCATAAAATAATAAGAGAGCATTATTGTTTTGACATTTTTCTCAATAAAAATCACAATAAAAGTCAAAACATTGGTATATTTAAAAATTATATATTTTGTAACTATTGCAGTTTTTCATTAATATTAATTGGAAAACAATAATTTACCTTTAAAATTATATTCCTGTACACAATTACATTTTTATGGTTCAATGAGTAGTTAAAAAATGATCATATATCTATGATTGCTTCTTGAAGATTCAAGCCGGTAGGTATTTTGGTGACACTGTGTTGCTCCTGGCGACATTAGCCAGTATTTTTAGAAATAACTTCTATAATTTGGCACCCATGATACAAGCGGTTAATGAGATCTTTTATGTACTCAATACAGCGGATCCAATAAAATTAACGTAAGTAGGCAAGTTTCGGTTCCAATCTGATCTTAATTTCCGAATTAATAGATCTTGGACAATAGAATCAAATATATGTAATTAAAATTTGCCAACGTTTAATGGATTTTTTCAAGGCTATTGCAATGCAATTTTCTTAAGTCTTAATTTAAAAAAAATCTACTTCTGCAACGTTGTTATATGTTGTTTCATGGCAAGTACTTAATAATTAAATCGTTTTTATTTATTTTGATTTAATGTCTCTCACAGATTTCGAGACATTGAGGCTTAATAAAGATTTTGAAATAAAAATCCAAAGGGAGGTACGTATCCTTAAAACTCGAATCAAAAAACAATATAACATCATGTTTGAATGACCATTTCAAACAGAGAAAAAAAAACAAAAAAAAAATCTCAATTTTTCAAAAATCCTGATAAGGTTAAGTAAAATTGCCAATATTGTCAGCAAGCAAAGCTACTTAGGAAAATATGACACTGTATATGATTGACTTATTGATTGGCGAGTCAGAGATAAACGAATATAAATAGTGGTCGGCAACATACGGATAGGCAGACTTGAACCAGCGCAATTACCTCTTTTGGAAAGCTCCTCTGGCCTCAAGTCTCCACCCAGCGCAATTACCTCTTTTCTTTTGGGAAAGCTTTTCTGGGTGTCTTCATTCTTCGTCTTGTCCCGTGCAATTACCTCTTTTGGAAAAGCCTCTCTGGTCGGCCCTTTACATTAGCGAATCGCTCCTAACGTAGCTTTGTGTCTTTCAGGTGGCCGATCCTCGGGCCAGGGAGTAGAGCTCCCCGATAGAACGAATGTTTTGTCCTTGTCAACGTAATCGAAAAGTAAACGAGAATGATAAGGACGAAAATTTTGTTCTCTCGGGGAGCTCCACTCCCTGGCTCGAGGATCGGCCCGCAGGTAGCTCCCCTGTGCCCCCATAGAAGAGGCACTACGTACCTGGGCCATCCTTTGGTAATTACTAATTATTATAACCTTTACTCTACAATATATCTTAAACTAAATACCAAGCGAATCTCTATTCTCCTGACCCTACGCTACCTATATGTATATTCTGTGGCTATGTACCTACCCCGTCACGTCAGGATAAAGTTGTGACATTTGGTGGAAACGCCGTCTCGTACCCGATGCCCAAAAACCGACGCCGGCGGCGCCTTGGAAGCAAGCCAACCAAATACATCACGCCACGACGCGGTTATATAAGAACAATGGAAATGAGCTCATTGCAGAAAGAGACCCAGAGTTGAAACAGCTCACGACGGCAGTAGAGAACCCGGACGATTCAGATATTAACTTCGGAGCTAGGAGAAAAGCGGAAAATTTTAGAATCGAGAATGATCTACTATACAAAGTAAACAAAACACAAAAAGGCCTCAACAAGGTAGGTACTGGTGGTAACAAAATCAATGAGGGAAGAGATTCTGTGGGAACTACACGCGTCATCGACATGCGGCCACTGAGGGTTGAGGAAAACAACAGACAAAATACAGAACAGGTTCTTCTGGGACGGAATGCTAAAAGACATCGGAAAATACGTTAACGGCTGTCCAGATTGTCAGGAATGTCAGGCGAGGAAGGGCCAACCGCATACAGAAAGACCCCGGACCTCTTACAACTAATACAAGTGGGCACGATTTTTCACAAAATTGGCATTAATTCACTACGTCTGTTCAGAAGAAGCAACCAAGAAAAAACAATGATAGTAGTAGTCACAGACTATACATCAAAATACGTCATCACAGCAGCACTGGCAAATGGAAAAGCAGGACCAGTAGCGAAATTTTTACTAGAAAAAGTATTTCTAATACACGGGATGCCACAACACGTACTGAGTGATATGGATTTTTACGATATACAGAGTGAGTTTTAAGTATGGAACGTCTCAATTTTCTCGAAAACGGCTTGCACGATTTTTATGAATTTTGGTGTGAACGAGTATTGCAATATAGCCGATAATATGATAGTATTTGCATGGTTGTCAGATCTGTTGTTTTTCGAGAAATATCAGGAACTTTGTTTTTTCAAATAGATCACCCTCTATATTATCACATTTCTGGGTTCTGCGGAAAATTCTAGACATATTTCATGTACAATGTCATATACCTATCTTCGACTGTTTCGGAAATATTGACAGTTAAAAATTGACTTTTTTGCAAAGGATACCCGCAATATTTAAATGGAAACTGGTTACCCGTGATATTTGGATGAAATTTAAATATGTTATTGGGGATGAAAACAGTTGAAGATAGGTATATGATATTGCCCAGAAATGTCATAATATACAGGATGATCCATTTGAAAAAACAAACTTTCAGATATTTTCTGGAAAACGAAAAATCTGACAACCATGTAAATACTACCATATTATCCACCATATTGTAATACTCGTTCACACCAAAATTCATAAAAATCGTGCTAGCCGTTTTTGAGATAATTGAGACGTTCCATACTTAAAACTCACTCTGTATTTGGATGACGTCACATTTACTAAATTTCCGCTAATTCCGCTGCCAACCTAACAAAACTAAAAGTACTTTTTAACGCATTTTAAGTAGGGTAATTTCAGAAGTTTTTGGTTGACAATTGCGCGCGACATTGCATGACTTATATAAACATTTTCATTTCGTTATTTTTATCTGTCGTACAGAATTATTGACACATTACATTTTGGTGAATTATAAGAAAAAAAATAAGCATTGACAACATTGCCTGTCCTTGTTCGATGACGTCATCGACCTAAATATAACATAAAAAACCTATAGAGCAAAAGTCTTCCAGTCAGAGCTAGTGCGGGAAATAGGAAATATAATGGCAGTAAGGAGACAGTTTACGACAGCATATCACCCATGCTGCTTCTATAGCATTGGGGGAGTCCAATGCTTTTCAGAGGGGGGCATATGTCAACCAGCAAAGGTACCTAGGAAAATATGACCCTGTATATCGACCGACTTATTGATTGGCGAGTCAGCGATAAACGAATATAAATAGTGGCCAGCAACACACGGATAGGCAGACTTGAACCAGCGCAATTACTTCTTCTGGAAAAGCTCCTCTGGCCTCAAGTCTCCACCCAGCGCAATAACCCCTTTTAGGAAAACCCCTCTGGACGACCCCTAACGTAGCTTTGTGTCTTTCAGGTAGCTCCCCTGTGCCCCCCTAGAAGAGGCACTATGTACCATAAGATCATCTTTCCGTAATTACTAATTACTAAAAATTCGAAATTTTAATTCTCTATATTTTTCGAATTTTGACTTTTCCAATCGATAGAGCAGATCTAAGTCCGTCAAAAAATAATCTAACATCATCTTCAGATGACCATTTCAAACAGAAAATCTGAGTTTTTTAAAAATGGCCAATATTTTCATATATCCACAAGAGAAAAAATTTTGTTGGCAAAATTTTCGACTGGTATGAAAGTTTGTTGCTTGGCAATTTCGCGAATGACATTTTTGACAAAACCACGAGCCGTCAGGCGAGTGGTTTTGTCAAAAATTTCATGAGCGAAATTACCATAAAGCAACAAACTTAACCAGAGGCACACAAACATTTGACACAAACACAAACCATAACGTCATTAGGTTATGTCATTAATGATCATAATCAAATACTCATTTTCTATTGTGTGCGTCTCAATTTTTGGCCGTTTCTGTTTCTACCCAATTACGGAATCCCTATTGTTTGGGCAAGATTGCTCTACCTTCATTTCACTTGGACACCTAGGACCTACCCTTAAAATGTGAAAATATTTATTTGTTGCAACTCCACCGTCCAGTGTTGTGCTACCTACTTCAAATAATGGATACAGGAGCATCTACAGAAAGACGATGAAACAGGCAAGGAAGATTTATTACAATGAGTGGTTGGGCATCCGCATCCAATAAACAAAAGGAGTAACGACCTACGCGAAAAAAACAAAAAGAAATATACATATGTGCTTCCAATTTGAAAGCAGATAATATTAATTCATACTACTCTACGATTGCTCAGAAACTGAATATCAAAAATAGAAAATCTTCTGGATGGGACGATATCTCAGTTAGGCTGTTGATGTGTTGGCGGATTCCATTATTAATTCTTTTCTTACCGGAAGTTTTCCCTCATTTTTGAAGCAATCTTGGGTAGTACCTTTGTTTAATAGGGGGGTGATAAGAATTTACCATCTTATTACCGGCCAATATCCTTACTGCCAACTTTGACTAAAATTTTAGAGTGGCTAATTAAGGTGGATGGTGAGCTTCCTTGATAGGCATAAATTGCTTTCTCTGTCTCTGTTTCAGCAGTCAAAAAACACTGATGATACCATATTTCATCTCCTGGATGAGCTGTATTAGAAGATAAATGACGAAGAAGTGGCCGCGGTAGTTTTTTGTGACCTGAAAAAAGCTTTCGATTGTGTCTGTCATGAAGTACTTACTGCTTCTAGGGGTTCAGTACTTCAGAGGAGTTGGATATCACTGCAGGAGTGCCCTAGGGATCTGTTTTATTTCTAACATTAATAAAAATACGAGTAAAAAGAACAAGTATCAAAACGCAAATGAACAATGAGCACTATTTTTTTGAAAAAAATTTCATGACACATTGAATGACAAATAAAAAAAGGGTTTGTGTGCCTCTTGGCGGCCATTTTAATTCAAGTTTGACAGCATCTTGGATAGTTCAATAGGGCATGTCCATGTGACGTCACAAATGAGTTTGACAGTCGCCCTGAGGTAAAACAAATCATTTATTTACATTCGTTTAGATTAGGCCGGTTATGTTTTATGCGGTTTTCACAGCTTTTTCACAAGTTTTGGTGTTATTTTGTTTTAAAAAAGTTAGAGCGGAGTGTTTGTGTTCCAGTCTATGTGGTCTTTCATCTAAAAGTTTGCTAGGTTTTTCTATAATGGATTAAATTCAGGTTTTTTCCAACAAATATCAAAACCAAGTGTCACAAGAACAAATATATAAGTTTAGTTACTCTATATTCAATCTATTTTGCTGTCAGATCTTCTCTTTTAAGAACATTAATCAATTTTTCTCTTCTCTCTTGAGCTAACAAATCAAAACTCCCATTGTTATTTAAAATTGATGGAAACCTATGGAAGGATATTGTATCCCTTGCGCTATACTGCCACAATTAACAACTAAACAAACTCTGGGCATGTCCGAGAAACTTCTGGAGCACACAAAAGGTATTTATTTAAAAAAATCTAACTAAATTATATCTTTGTTTTACCTCAAGGCGATTGTCAATAGTGTCAACCTGTCAGATCGTGTACTTGCCCTATAGTTTTTTACATTAACCACACAAAATTTTGTCGCTGAAAAACCATCATGATGGTTTTGTCCAGGTAGGAACAGGTAGAAGTTTTGTCAGTAGGAAACCGGCCGTTCCTATGACATTTTGCCAGTGTAAAACCACAAAACACTCTAGTGAAATAGTCATTGAAATTCGAACAAATTATTCACCATTAAAAAGTGCATTAAATTCTCTATAAATCCGCGCTAAATTGAGTTTGATAGCTCAAATACTTTCTGAGCAATTGAGCCGCAAAGTTGAACATTTTCAATTAATCAAAAATTTCTCGCTTCAACCCTCCTTTGTTTGAATTGAAAATTTAATTATTTTTTTTAAATCTCTCTAACGAATTTGTAACATCCTGTACACACACCTTTACTTTTCCACATTTCAGGTAAGTTTGATAGCGCTGGAATAGCAACAGGAACCGTGGACGATAATTTCGGGAAAATACAAGCTCTAAGACTTCACGTGCACTCCGACAGTGAAAATTGGGCAATTCTCAGCGAGGTAATTTTGTATTTTTACTTTTTAGCCAAATTTCAAATCAATTGATTGACTCTATTGTTTTCCAGATCCATATTCAAGATGAACTCGCTACGAGGTGACCTAAAGTGACCAAAAAATCCACTTTTCCCTTCATCCATCATGTGTCTCAAGGGCACAATTCTGAACGCTCCGCGTCAACAAATCTGTGATAGTTTTTGAGGAAACCCCTTTTTAAAGATTATTTTATTATTAATTAAGTATTAATTTTATATGTGTTTTAAGTTTTACTAATTTTTGTTTTATATAGTGTTTATATAGTATAATATTTCTTATTAATCAAATAAACGAAGGTTCTTTCTAGGGCATCAAACAAAAAAAAAAACAATTCAGAAAATTAAAATTTGAAATTGAATTGGCACCTAAATATAAAATAATATTATATTGACAATAATGTTTGTTTAACTAATTTATTTATTTTTTATTTTTTTCTTTTCTAATAATTCTACTTTGAATAAAATCAATTTGTTTGGCTGAAATTACTGTTAAATAATTTGTAAATATAATAAAATACATATATTCAGGCCTATGATGTATCCTGTCCTGTTATTTTAACGGCTGTGTTGAGGCTCAACATCTATTTGTGTCTCAGTTTTGACGTATAGAATAAACAGTGACAGATAACTTCACGTTGCTGTTAAAATAACAGAAGATGATACATCATAGGCCTGATTTTGTAGTTATAGGAACTGATAACGGAAGCTATGATAGTTGCGTGCATAATTAAGTTAAAACAAATCAATAAATATCGAATACTAAAACTAAAAAAGTATTATAGAATAATGGGGAATTTAAAAAATGATACTGAACAGGATAATCGAAACTTAGGTTATCAAATATATAATTTTTTTTTTCTTTTTTGGAAAATTAATTAGAAGCAGTTAATCAAAATTCCAATTAAGTACCTACTACTTATATTCGTTTATTCTTTTATGACTTCTCATAATGGAATTATCCAGTTCAATATCACAATGTATAATATTATTGTACTATTTTAATATTTTAAAATAAGACTGAATGTTAGAAAATCAAACGATTTGTAATAAAATAGTAGCAGCTTGTTAATACGATATAATAATATATGCATCACCCAAGAATATTTTTTTATCCTTCTCTCTGTCAGGGACCATTTAACTATTTAAATTTAATTTAAAACTATAGGTATGCTCTTTTGCAACTAAATATAAAAGCCTTAAATTGATTGTTGAATTATTTTTTTTTGTGGCTAAATAAACAAATTGACTGAAATAAAACTAATGGAATTGGCAAAGGGTATTTTAGAAAATAAATTCGTTTGTTGCTAATTGAAAGTTAAACAACTAATAATTAAAATGTAAATAATATTATATTTGAACGAATATTTTATAATATAAGTAATGCAGTATTAAATACTTGATGATGAGCTAAGCAACTAAAAAACTATTCTTTAAATCTATATACTTACGTACCTAGTATATAGAAAAGTATGAATTTTAGGACAGCGATAACTGAAATTACAAAATACTCTGAAAATATCTCGACACTTTACCTTTATTTGCTACGCTCAGAAACCAAAATATATCTAATTTTGATAAAAATAAGGAATATCTCAATATTATCCGATGATATTATCTAAGTATAGTCATTGCATTAACTTGTATAAGTAGATATTATTGAATGTATAAAAATTGTTGACATTGTGTATTTAAAATGTTATAAGCATTATTGTTTGTTTATTGTTATTGTTGTAAATTAATTTTTTTGATTACATTTTTTTTTTGTTATTTCTAATATTAATAAAAATGTCTTTAATAATCTTGATTGTGTTTTATTTTATAGGAATAATATTGTAGCATCCGAGCTAAGTAGGTACTCTATTATTTAGGTTAGATGGTAAATTGCGAGCGGTCGTATTACTCGTATTTGATAGTAATTATTTCCTTGCTACTGTAAAATAAAATTGTGGGGGCGGGTCTATTTTCAAGTGAGAGAAACAACTGTAGTTCGGTTATCTTTTAATAAATATACTTTATTTGAGAAAATAAACAGAGCTTTACCAAAATACAATGGTACAATTTTTATACCCTAATTCAGCACCTCTATCCTATCTCTGAGCTTGTAAATAAAATGTTACAATCGAAAGCCTTGCACTTGAAGAACTCTTTTATAAAGAACTACTCCATTAGGTTACAATACTTCCAACTAAAACTCCTACACGTCAAAACATTACTATTATTACTACGTCCAATTCTATAAGCGTATAAAAACCCCTGATTTCGCTTACTGCCAAATTTGTACAAAGTTTTTACTCAAAATTGAACAAACAACAAATCAAATGATGCCGAACTCGTGTCGGCCGTAAATAATGTCACTGTTACTTTGGGAACCAACTTTATTAAAGTGCGTTTTTTTTTTGAAGATAATTCCCCAAGTCAAAAATCTAGTAACTATGTTGGCAACACAAGCCTTTTCGAATGTAATACCACAAGAGGTTTCAGGATTACCGGATAATACTTTTACCTGTCACGAAACGCGTTACGCAGCAACACCACGACTCCGAAGGAGGAGTGGTGTTGCTGGCAACGCGTCGAGTGTCAGGTAAAAGTATTAGGTAATCCTGAAACTTCGAGTGGGATTCAAAAGGTTATACAACGAACTAAACTTTAATACTTTAAAATTTAAAAAAAATTCTATAATTAAATTTGCCATAAATGCCACCAAGCACGATAATCCCAAAAGGCTTATCACTTGTTAAGCCTCTCGTGTCATATGGGAATAATGTACAGTGAGTTGTATAATCTACATAAAATATTTGAAAGCGTTGACAATTTTACATTGTATTGCCAACATAATGTCAGTTTGACTTTTATCTTTAAAAAAAAAACAGATTTTTACTTTTGCCTTGATTTTAATCTTTTCCGGGTTATGATTTATGAGTTCAATGTGATGACACGCGCTTGGTGACTTTCCGTTTCCACAACGCGTATGGCATTGGTCTGCTGAAGTTGACGCTGATCTCTGCGCCTTCAGGTCTTACTTCTCGTCCGAGAAACTTCTCCGGTTACAGAATATTAGGGAAAGTCAGAGCAAATATTTCTCTAGTGGCTCTCCACGTAATAATAAATTTTTTTAGATAAGGTGACGCGACCAGAGGATCAAGCACCCTCTGTAAGGTTGGACGATGGCAAGCTTAGTGTATTTCTTATTAATATTCAGTCCTTAAGACATAAAACAGATGAATTATTTCTTTTATTAGAAGAGCTTAATTTTCCAGAAATCATCGCCATTACTGAACACTGGTTAAATATGGATGAACCTGTGTTTGTCAAAAATTACACCTCAATAGCTAGATTTAATCGAAGTAATTTATCTCACGGAGGCACTATGATAATGTCCACTAATAATAACTTTACGGCAATAACCAAGTTTGATAATTTATTATCGGAAAAAATATTTGAATTTTCCATCGTCTATCATAGTGGCTTTGACCTTTATATTGTTTATATCGATCACCGGACACAGACGCGCACATGTTTTGTCGGAATTTGCTGAGCTTGCTTGACTCCTTGCCCTTGAATTGCAAAATAATTTTATGTGGTGACTATAATATAAATTTTTCCTGTGTGTGCGCTGCTCAAGAATCTCTCCAGTCCATTTTCGACTCCTTTGGGATTGTGATGCATGTAAACTCTCCAACCAGAATAACAAAAACTAGTTCTACTACCATTGACTATGTCGCTCCATCTTTTGATCCAGAATTGGTCAACTGTTCTAGTTTTAGTGCAGGGTTTTCTGACCACGAAGCAGTATTAACGAATTTCTCATTGAATTCCTTACGTAAGGGTGCTTCCCGCAAATTGGGCAGAATATTTTCGGATGGAAATTTTTTAAATTTCAGTCAACTTTGCTTATCAGTTGACTGGGTCGTCCACTCAGATGATGTTGACTCCGAGTTCTCTAGATTCATAAATACCCTATCTGACCTGGCGACTAAATCCTTTCCTCTCAGACCCATCAAAGTCAAACGGCATAAACCATGGTCCACTAGTGGCTTGCGTACTTCTGGAAAAAATATGCGATCATTGTCTCATCTAAAAAAATTCTCGGATAGCGTCTTCTTCAATGATTACGTAAAATTATACCGAAAAGTCTATCAGAAAACCATAAAAGCCGCCAAAGACATTTATTATAATAGGAGGCTGGCAAACTCCAAAAATGTTGCAAAAGAAACATGGTCAATTGTTAAGTCATTAACAATGACTTGAGGAATAAGGCTTCTTCATCTAGCAAAATTCCTACTTCACCTGAGATCCTTAACGATTACTTTGTTGATGTGGCTAAGAATTTAGTGAATACCTTAACTCCTTCCCAGGACTCACTTTCATATCTCCCGAATGCTAAGGTGAACTTACACAGTTTCTTCTTCACGCCTGTAGTAGTTCCAGAGCTTCGCAGTACAATCAAAGATATTAAAAACAAATCTTCATCTGGGACTGATGGACTCACCCTCAAAATGTTCTCTAATCTTCCTGATTGCACATTAAAACATCTTACTACTCTGATCAACAAGTCGTTTCTAAATGGAGCTTTTCCAAACTGTGTTAAGATGGCGATAATTATCCCACTGCATAAGGGAGGTTATAAGGAGCTACCTTCAAACTATCGCCCCATTGCACTCCTTCCTACGCTATCAAAGATCATAGAAAGATTGGTTAAAAAGAGGCTTCTATATTTCTCTCTAAATATAATATTCTAACTACCAGTCAATTCGGTTTCCTAAGTAACAAATATACTAATGATGCAATGCTTTCCCTTTTCAATAATGTATACTCCAGCCTGAACTGCCACCACTCTACAGCCTCAATTTTCTTTGATTTCTCCAAAGCTTTCGACTGTGTTAATCATAATATCTGAATTAACAAATTACAGTTCTACGGTTTCAGAGGAATGGCTCTCGAATGGTTTAAGTCTTATCTTGGTAACAGAGGTCAGCTTGTGAGGGTGGACTCGACCATGTCCTCTTGTAAACCAATTGAATGTGGTGTGCCTCAGGGTTCAGTTTTTGGCCCTATTTTGTTCCTGCTATTTATTAACGACATTGCTAGTCTGGATATTAGCGGCAAAGTTTGTCTCTTCGCAGACGATACTAGTTTCACTTGGAGCAACCCGGATATTACGGAACTCCATAGAACCGTATCTAGTGACTTAATCACCATCAAATCATGGTGTGACTCAAATCTCCTGTGCCTCAACCTCTCTAAAACCAAAGTTTTATCTTACAGAGCTTCGCTCCAATCTGTAGTACTGGATAACAATACCATGGAGGCCGTTGATTCCGTGAAATTCCTGGGGCTTGTTGATAAATCTCTAAAGTGGGACCTGCATATCGACGCCTTAGCAAAGACATTAAGTTCGGCCTGTTTTGCACTGAGATCTGTTTCCAGGGAGCTTAACTCGGCAACTTGCAGGATGGTATATTATGCTCTTTTTGAGTCGCATTTACGTTACGCCCTTCCATTCTGGGGCACGTGTTGTGCGTCTCAATTTGAACGCATTTTTAGACTGCAGAAGAGAGTTCTTCGTTATTCTTTGGGACTTGGTAGTAGAACTCACTGCCGGGAATTTTTTATCAAGTCTAGTATATTGACTCTTCCATCTTTATTTATTTTCGAATCCGTCTGCTTAATTCGTAAGCACTTAATATCAGCTATCTCAGAGAGGCCATCTCACAATTATCCACTGAGGAACGCAGAGTTGGATCTTTATCTGCCAATCCCGCGCTCAGAGTTAGTTAAAAGTTCAATACTTTATAATGCTAAAAAGATGCATAATCATCTACCGCCTAACATCAGGTCCATTGCATCTTTTCTCGAATTTCGCAGGGCGTTGAAGGTGTATTTACTGGGGAGAGCCTTTTACACAGTAAGCGAGTTGTTTATGGTTTCCTAATTCTAAATTTTGAGCAGCTTACTCACAGGTTTTGTTTTTGTTCCTGTATCATGATAGGTTATTATAAGTTATTGTTTGTTTGTTTTTTTAGTACCTATAATATGCTTACTCGCACAGTATAAGCATTTAGACCTAGATGTTTGTTTATTAGTTTTAATCAAATTTTGACCATGAACTATTTGTTCAAGTGTTTGGTTTTGTCTGTGCTTTTGCATTTGTATGTTTTGTTTTTTATTTTTTCAGCTTTGTCCACAAAATTGTAAAATTTTCTGACAATAAAGCAAATTCTTTCTTTCTTTCTTTAACTATAAAAATTTGAACGTATTTTAATTAATTTGGGTCAATGCCAATTTGTTTCATTATTTTTCAATTTTATCGATACTGATTTAATTCTCATTAGATTATTTGATTTGATTTACATTATTTGATCACATTTAAATTTACTGTTTTTGTATTTTAAGTCGTTTTAAATTACGGGTCTATTTTTCCCGGGTCATTACATTCCTCCACCCTTTGCAACCGAAATTATATTGAATAAGATAATTTCGGTCAAATCGTATTCAATGCCCATTTAAAATATTGAATTTCACCCTCAAAATTAGGTAGGTACCTCTTAAAATATGATTCGGTCGGTGAACCTTCTGTGATTTATGGTTTACTTTTCTCAATTTTAAAAATTTGACGTTAATAATTATCCGAATATTTATCAGTTCGTTCACATTAATTAGGTGAGGTGCAAGCTTTTCCTACCCTAACTTTCCCATTTCTTAAAAATATCTGTTATATTTTTATTTTACAAAAAAAACAAAAGTAATACGAAGTGAAAATTTTCCCTTGTAATTTAGCAACTTCATTCACAATGAGATTTATTAAAGATTAATTATGAATCTTTATTCAACACTAGATTTTATCCTTGCATCAAAAATGTTTGTTCATTTTCTTAACTATTAATACCTACAATTTTCTTTCAATGTTTTTCTTCAAAATTGTTGATGCTAGAAAGACATTTAAAACAAATTTTAATCTCACAAAGTAACAACCATTAGTTGTTTTGTAGCAAAGTTTTACTTAGTTTACTTGTAGCGCTGGTTGCTCGTTAGGTCCAATTGAGTGGGCCTATATTACGGCCATCCACGGCGACTTATTGGCGGGTTGCCTGTAGTTTCGCTGTCAATCTCACAGAAGTAGGCATCGTAGCTAGGATAGTTACGATCTATGGTTGAACCAAATCCAAGCGGCAGTAAATGACAAACTGGTTATTTTCATAACAACCAGTGTGCATGCGCACTAGTCCAGGTTGGGCGTTTCAACCAATAGGAAGGCTGGTGTTTGCGTACAATTTAGGTTATTTTAATGTCATTTACTGCCGCTTTGATTTGGAAATGGTGTAGATGCTGATGCTGCTTATGGGTGGTCTTGCTAGCTTGCCAGTCACACTTACACCTTTTTGACTTATTTTCTAATGGTATGTTTCTAAGTGTCTAGACAATTTTTAAACATTTAGTTCCTTAATTACCTAAGTTACGGCCTTTAAATTTATGTCTCCTCAAATTCTACTCTATTTTTCTAATTCTCAAATTTTAAAGCTAACATCCTTCCTTATGCATTCTAGATTTTTCTTAATTCCTAGTTACTTTGATTTTTCCTACATTTCATAGCTTTGTAGCAATTATTTTTCTGATTTTTTCTGATTCCGGAAAACAACCACTAAACATATAAGCACGGCAGCTGTTTATCAGTGGCATTGGGAAATGGGTTCAGATAATTGCTTGATTTTGACCTTGCCATTTGGACGCCACTAATTTATTAAAAGTGAAGGATTACTTACATAATTATTACAGTTTAAATGATGTTGAAATGTCAATTAAGAAAAAAAAATTGGAAAAACTTAATTTGAAAAGTACCTGAAACTGTGACCTGAAAAAAAGAAAGAAATTTTCTAAACAAATACTCAGCACTCCCCAAAAATGAAACTTTATTTTCCTGGACAGAAAAAACACACTCTACACTGTACAATTAAACCGGTATAATAATATAGTATTCTGTAATAATTAAAGTTATGGAAATTGTAATTAACGTTATGAGGTTGTAATTAAAGTTATGAAAATTTAAGTTAAAGATAAATTTCAAATCGAATATGATTGTTAAATATATAGCACTATTTGGTCAAATTGTATTAGGTACTTTAAATAATTATATCATGGAAAACCTGGGGAAAATTCATGAATCTTCGGGGTTTTGGGGTCTTACTTAAAAGTACCTACCTGAAGAACATACGCAATAAACATAAACTAAAAAAAAATACCAAATCGGCCATTCACATTGTACCTAAATATAGATAAATAAATCAATATTTCAAAAACTAAAAAATATAAGATTTTTTTTTTTTTTTTAAGTTTCAAGCATATTTTTTTATGTTTGGTTTTTCACTGAGCTGCCTCAATCTCTAGCAAACCTGTTAGATTGTCCAGTGGCGTAGATACGGGGGGGTCCAGGGGGTCTGGAGTGTATTAATGGCCATTACATGAGAGTTGCATACACTATTTTTTCTACTGCCATTGATAAAACTTATGATTTTTAGAAATGTCAACATTATGCTTAACTTTGAATAGACATTTTATAATTGAGTGATGCGTCCATACAGTTGAAGGTTTCATTTTTTGTTGTAATTCTTCAAAATATACTATCAAAACATTTTCTGAGAAGGATGATGTGTTTTTGGTGTTTCCAATCCATAAATTGTCCATATAATTTTTCGTAAATTTTCTTGGTCGTGTCCGGTAGTATATTTATTATCTGCATTTGTCGCCCTTTCTGAAATTTCTGGAGATGTTAGTTAAAATTCTTCGTTAGCACTCAATATTTCCATAATACTTTAGGTAACTTTTAATAACAATTTGAAGTATTTTTTTTTATAAAATTATTGTTTTTCGCTAAATTACCATGGAAAAACTATAAACAGAGTGCTGTCAACATTCAAAAAAAAAAAATCAAATTTTTTAACGGCTGGCGCCATCTATTGACAATGTATGATAATGAAAAAAGTAAAAATTCTTCCTTATCACTGATTATTTCCGTAATAATTATTCTTTGTCCCAAACTTTAGATAACTTTTAAACAATTCGAAGTCTTTTTTATAGTCATCAAAATAATTGTTTTACGCAAAATTACCGTTTAAAATGTTTAATATCTTAACTGGTAGTGCCATCTATCTACATTGTATGATATTAAAAATCAGTATTATAATGATAATCTGTATCATAATGAAGTTCATTATGATACAGATTTTAATCGTTTAATAGCGTATTATGAAATGTCAGTAGAAAAAGTCTGTTTTCATCTCCTTGTTTCAATATCGAAATCTATTTAAATCTCGATATCGATGTTTCCTGAACATTGATGTACCGTGCTCCACACTATTTGCGTTTCCGATTGGTAGATTTAGTGCAAAAAAAAAGGTATATATTTCTATCCTATCTGTGTCCTCCATTGGGTGTTAGAAAAAGATTAAAACGTACTTTAGAAATACGATGTCAGAGGTAAATATTAATGTTACTAATTAAATTTCAATTCAAAAATGTTCTATTGCGTTGTTCTCTTTTTAGCGCAAGTTGAATGATTTGGCATCTTTATCTATTAGTAAAGTACCTTTAGCTGAAGATGTTATGGACCACTTAGCCAAAAAGCCATGAAGACTGGAATTTATTCTTTAGTTTCAGAGCCCTGGAATTAAAGAATCAATTCAATATAATATAAATTATATTACTACATTAAATTGTACACATTATAGAACTAAACAAACACAAACACTCTGGAACGGGTGCACTGCCTTATGCTAGTGAGGCAAATTTTGATTTATGCAACCCAGCAATACGGAGGGATTATTGTCTCGCTCGCACGCATTTCGATTAATGTGAAAGAAAGAAGAGCTTCTTCATCTTCCTCACCTCAATGATCCAAATACTTCAAACAGCTGTTCTCAATAGCCGCCATAGTGCAGAGAGAGATGCAAATCCCTCTTGTTTGTTATCCTTCCTGGCACAAACCCTAGCCTAGAAACAATTATGCGGCCACCGGTCCAGTGTGTTTGTTTAGTTCATTGATTGTACCTAATTGATCAAAATAAAAACTTTAATCTTATACTTTTTTATGAATCTTACCGTTTCAAAACAACGGATATGAACTTTATTTAAATTTAAAAGTTCGGGAATAATGGGCATTTTGAAAAAGATAATATATTTTTACTAAATTAGTCTCGATTGGTCAAATTGCTGCCATTTTTTTACCTGTTTTGTCAAATGTTTGCCTCTGGCGAATTTGCCTGGACCCAAGGTGAAAAGCTATCTACGCCACTGAGATTGTCTGTGTATCCAAATCTGGCTTATTGGGCTCTGGACGAATTCGAAGCTGGATATATTCGGGTAAGACGTAGAGATCAATTGGGCGCAAAGTGGACCAGAACTACAACTCGGAGCAGTTGGTACTTGCACGGGTTGGATCTTCATTAAAAAATTTGGAGACATTTTCCCCTTGGGCTTGACTCTGAACTTAGACTTGGATCTGAATTTGGACTTGGATAGAATCAAACAAGAATGTTATGTCTAGGATGCATATTGAGAATGATATATGTAAAAGGTTCGTTTCACCAGGGTTCATACTTGACCTTGAAACTTGAAAAAAAAAAAGGGTTGTCGTAGATTAATTCATGACACATTCACATTTTTTGACAAATTAAAATGAATGACTTCTGGTTTAAGAACCGACGAACGTTTTTGACGTCATTGATTTGTTTCAGTCAATTTTTATTTGTTAAAAAAGGAAGGCAAATGCTGGTGGCAAGTACAAACCCTGGTGAAACAAACATATTCCAAGAATGGTTCAAGCATATTGGTATAATATTCTTTTGAGAACATAAGTATAATGTCATAGACACATTCTTTGAATGTGAGAATATACATTTCAAGCATATTTTTAGAATCAAACAGGAATATTCTTTTCAGGATGTAGGTACTGAGAATCTCATACGTATATTCTAGGAATATCCTAATGGATTTCCCAGGAAGTTCTTGGGTATTGCAAACAGTATTTCTACATTGGCGAACATTCTAGGCACATTCCTCCTAAAAGAAGAACATTCTCAGTACATTCTAAGGATGCAATTTTGTTATGTGGGAAGCAAAGAGAACCTTCACAATAGCGTAATCTCAATTGGTTTTGGGATAGATACAGGTATGTTTTCATATCACAAAATTAATTAGTGATTTATCCTATTTTTCATTTTTTTTTCTCTTTTTAGGTTCTTGTAGAAGCCCAAAAGAAAACAGAAGTTGATGCCGGAGATTTCCCAACCAGAATTTACAGTTACCAAGACAAACAGATTGTTTATTTAATAATTTATTTAATTATAATTAATAAACATTCTCAAAACTAAAATTGATTGTTTTACTATTTGTTCCAAAATTGTAGCATTTTCTATGAATTTAAATTAGAGGAAGATAAAAATGCTACAGCTTCTTTAGTACATAATCCTTAAATCTAGCGGGCCATTTTATGTCCCGTGTCCTCGTACTCCTCGGAACTTCTGGATCGCATTCCTCGACCTCTTATTATTCTTCTCCTTCTTCCGGATTTTCCTTATTTTTTAGGTTTATATTTTCTTCTTCACTTCAATTTCGCTATCGCTGTCTCCCATTTCTTTGTGCCCTACGGGTAATTCTTGACCCCGTGCTAAAAATTCATCTTCTTCTTGCGCCCTTTATTTCATCATTGAGGTCATTAATTTCATTTCGATCGAAATTCGATGAAAATTCTATAATGTCCTCTCTCCTAGGTAGAACCTCATTGTCCTCCACTCCATCGTATTCACCATCTCCGTGATCTGGTGTAGGATTTATAATCGTATCTTCCAACCCTTTACATGGTTTGAGTCTTTCAGAATGTAAAATATGTTCTCTCCTCCCGTGCAATTCCTTTATTTTTAAAGTAACTGGTCCTAACTTTTCTGTAATTCGACTTGGTCCTGACCATTTACAACGGAATTTTGGTGCTAAATTCCTCCCTGGTAAAACTGGATTCCATAAACTAAATCCCCGACTTGGAATTTTTCCTGGTCCGTTTCGTATTGTGTTTCTCGCATCTTTTCTTCATAACCTCTTGTCGATGGTACGGTACTCCATAAGGTCTTTTAATGACTGATTGCACATCGTCTGTTATAATTATTCAATGTACAATCTCTGTTGTACAACTTAGTTTGTCTGCTGGTGCTTTCAACACGTCAATGAACTCAAGAACAAGCTGCTTAAGTTTTTGCCTTCTCTAGTAGGTACTTATCTGGATTTTCTAACTTTAATTTATCTAATACCTCCTTTACTCCTTTTTGGTAAATACTTATTTGAATAGTTTTCTTTTCCTTATTGGCATTCTCAATTTCCGCTTCGTATATGCTCTTGCAATTACAGATCTACTCTTTAGAGTTAATTATTTCTCTGTTATATTCAATAACCTCACTGGGACTACACTGTCGTTCTCACGCAAAAAATAACTGAGCCTTAACCCTTGAAGCTCTGCGTAGGGATGCTTGACACACTACTTGACTCATCGGCGGTAATTATCACCTCCTCTCTCAGAGTCACCAGAAAACCATCTTGGTTTCTGAATTCTATGTCCTTCACCGGACCTTTATTAGAATTTCTTTCTAATGGACATTCCTTCGGAATTTCCCTGGAAGTTCACTGTCCTTCCTCTCCAAAACTGGTGCTACTGGCAAGCCTGTCAAAACTTCATCACATTGTTTAATGTGTTGAGCCTTTAGCCCTTGAAGTTCCGCGTAGGGTTCCATGGCACACTTCATCAATCATCGGCGGTATAATAACCTTCTCTCCCAGAGACGCCAGAAAACCTTCATTCAACAGTATCTGGTCCTTCACTGGACCACTAATAACTTCAATCTGTCGAAGTGGAATGGCTATATGGATGTCACTGGAACCGGCCGGTTTTCTCGATGACGTCATAACTTTCTCTTGGGTTTCTTCAAGCTGTAAGTTGGCTTTGGTTTCACAGCCACTTCATATCGCTGTTAGACCATGATCCTTCATCATATGCAGTGACGTCGGATACTTTCCTTTTGAAAATGACGAAAATGTCATCGTCACTTCTTTTCCTACATTATATCTTCCATTTCAACACTATTTCCATTCCTCTCCAAATTTTTCAGCTCCTCAACCATTTCCAAGTTCCTAATTTTGGTCATCAGCTCTGTATCGCATAATCAGCATCAATATTTTCATTATACATTGGAATTTCCGTCTCAAAACCGTACATACAATTATTCTGCCAATCTACTTTAATACCATATTGACGCAGAAAATCTATTCCCAATAGTAAATCTGCCTTTAAGGAATCTGTATTAACCACAATAAAATTGTGTCTCACAACGATGTCTCCGTCGAACACACATTTCTCTTTCTTGAACTCGCATGGCAATCTCAGGCTTAACTGGGATACTACAGCTCCAGAATCTACCAGGGCTAGATACGACTTTATCATTAACCCTAATCCTGATTACATTACAACTTTCTGGAGTTCTCTCCTTGGAGCATGTATATATCCCTACTCACCTCTCTTCATTTAATCCAAACTTGCCTCGTTGGCAGCCAAGTCTCGGGGTTGAAAGGTGGCTGCGTTTTGAGTTTAAAGTCTGCCTATTTCCCGATTGCTGGGTAAAAGCGCTGACTTCCGTGCGGCAATTTTTAGCAAAATGCCCTTGCTTGTTACATCTGAAACAAACAAGCGTAGGTAGGTACCTCTGTTACCTTGTCTTTTTACGTCCCTTAGGTTCGGACAATTTGATCTCACGTGGCCTTCCTGGTTGCAATTGTAGTACACCATTTTTCTATTTTTCTGCATTCTTTGATTCCAGCGGCTCTGTCTTTGGCTCTTGCTTTATTGGTCTGGTTCCTCACTCCATGGCATTCTCGATTGTTTGGCTTCAGAAAATGTTCGATTGATTCCTCCCTCTCAGCTATTTCATCCAAAGTTGCTGGATTTCCTGAGAATACTCGCTGTTTAATCGGCATCAATAATCCTAGAGTAAACTGGGTGGCTATGTCTCCTAATAATTTGTCTTCCAACAATTTATCGGTGGTCGGCTGCTCGTCGGATTCCCTGTGAATGTAGCAGTTCTATGTCCCAACACCTTCATACCCATCACCTAGGCAACAATCAATAAATTCATTGTCTATCGATCAATCAAACTTCACAACAGATTTAGAAAAACTACTAAAAACCATGCCCATAATTCTGAAAGATTTTACCTGGAAACAGTTAAAAGAAAAAATCACCATCCAAGTACCACTACATGGAGTACCTCTCAATAGAGTCGACATATTTATCTCACCCCAATATATCAAAGCAACATTCGAATCGTATTTTTTCGAAGTGATCTTACTCAATGCTGTGGATATTGCGCAAAGTATTTGCACCAAAACTCCTCAGTTTATTGTATTTGAATTGAAGAAGTTGACCGACGAGTTTTGGGATTCTTTAGAAGATGGAAATTTGACAAAGGTTGAAAAAAACACTTTAAAAAAGAAGCTTCTCGAAGAGGAACATGAAAGAATCAAGAAACAATTTGAAGACAAAATAATAAAAAAAGCGGAATTAAAAAGGTAATAACAAAGCCTCAACCAAGTAATCATAATTACTTTGTAATTATTTCAGAGTTGCTATTAATGAACAAATCCAATTGGACACAAAAACTAGATCTCAAATAGAAAATGTTAAAAAGTTTGAAGAGAAAAAAGCTATTGGAGATATTAATAAATGGAACAATACAATTGAATCACGTCGTAAATCAGAAACATCAAAGATTATTAAAATATCTAACAACAATAAGAAAATTGTTGCAAAGCCAAAACCCAAGCACGAAATACCAAAACCACGTAGCACTAAAGCCCTACAAATCCTTTTTACTCCCAGAGAATTTCCTACGCCTTCCAGAGAATCAAAATTAGAAGAAGAAAATGTGTATTTGGCCAGACAAGCGGCCGCAAGAAGATCTGCTGGTTTCGTAAGTGAAGATTTAAGACCCGAAGAGAAAAACCCGCAATATTTGCTAGCCAAAGGCAGAGAGTTTTTGAAAAACAAGAATTATTTGGGAGCAATTAGCGCGTTTAGTTTTGGTATAAAGTTAAGCCCCGAATTTGTGGATTTGTATATTGTAAGATCCGAAGCCCATTTGGCAATTGGTAAATATGTAAGCAATTGAAGAATTTTTTTTTTAAATTTATTGTTTATAGGAAATTTTAGCCGAGTTACAGACGATTGCTCAGAAGCCTTGAAGCTTTTAAGGCCAGCTTTGCCAGTGAATCTTCAAGAAAGGGCACTTTGTATTGGTCGTAGAGGTATAGGACTCTTCAATTTGGGTTTCTTTAAACAGGGTATTGATGAGTTAGAGGCTAGCGTAAAACTTTGTCGATCAGATGAATTTGAGAGTGCTTTGAGTGAATACAAGTTGAAATTTGAAGAAATTAAGTTGAAGAAGGCAGAAGAGAAAAAGGATTGTTGTAAAGATACAAATGAGCTTACATAATAAGTTTTCAGAGAAGTTGGAACAAACCAATCAATGGTTATTGAATTTTATTGAATTAGATTAGATTTAGGAATTAAGTATTTTCCTATTTCACAAAGCTGAGTGTCAGTTTCTTCATCAAACTGTTAATAAAAATAATTACAACTTTGATATTTTTCTATTTTTATTAATTTTTAGCAAATACTTATGCATCTATAACACAAACACTTAAAAAAACAACAAAGGAACATAGAATTTAATGACTAAAAACTTAAAAGATACCCGTATATCTAAAATAAATATTTTTTGGAGCTGTTTCTATTCTTTCTTCTCATGATACGTCCCTAGAACACATATTTTTAATCAGTAATTTTTTTTTAAGGCTGTGCAAAATTTACCATCATCTTCGTTATCATTATCATCAGCATCCATTATATCAGAACAACAACAGGCCCACATTATCAATATAAAAAATAAGGATGGTAAAGTGAATATGACTAACAGCAAAATAGGATTTCCTTTCCACATGTCCTCGAGGCCACGTTTAAAATCGAAAAATTTCCTGGCGACATTTATGTGAACACTATCTCCACCATACATCTAAAATAATTTGAAATTTTATATTATTTTTTGATAATATTCATATATTTACTGGTGATGTTTTATTGAGTATCTTTTCCAAAAAAATCTCAATTGATTCAATGCTCATTTCAGCTGGATCGTCTTCGGGAACATGATGATGAAACGTTGAGGAATTTATCACTAAAAGATAAGGCAATGGAATTCTTTGCATCAATAAACTATTGACCAAATCTGCATTTCCCATCCAGCCAAATTGGAAGTGTGGGTGGTAGATGTGACGTTTTTTGCTGCGAAAAAAAGCAAAACTTTATTGTTTCACACATAAGATATAATTATAATAATTATACTTACCGAATCAGTGTCTCAACTTTACCCCTAAACTCGATCATATCAGTAGGAATACGTTTGATTTTGTCTTCTTCAACAATAGCCAGCACAACATATTTTCCAGACTTTAAAACCTCTTTTAAATTCTCATTTGTTATCCTAGGAAACGTTTCAAAACGTTCTTCATTGACCCATTTGAATATTGTCGTGTTCAAGTGATCCAAATCAGTATGTTTTTCAAAATTATCTAAATAGGGCATAAAAAGTCCATAATTTTTTTCCCAAAATATTCAGATAAGATTATTGAAACTTTTACCTGCCTTGGTAGGAATAAAAAATGCCTTCTTTATGCACATAAAGTGCAGGCTCTGTTGAATTGACAAAATCTTCTGGATAAGACTCTTTATTAATTGAATAGAAAAACGCATGTGGTTGTAAGTTCATTGCTATCGTGAAATATATATCCCATAAATGGCCTAAAAATTAACTTTGAAATAATGTACAAATCTTTTGAAAACCGCACCTTTTTGATGCCCCACATAAATAAAGAAAACTTTATTATCATTTTTCAATTTTTTTACGCTTTGAAGTTCCTTTATTTCCTGAACTGGAGGGCCAGCCATTCTAAAGGCATAATCAACAATGGCTTCTTTAGTACGTTCACCAGTATACATATGCTCTGCTTGAGGTTTGATGCTTTAAAAGTCACATTTTAGTAATATACCTTTATATTATAATTCATGAATACTTAACTTACAATTTGATTATTGGTGTAGCATAAGCTTTGAATTCGTTAGCTACATTTGGAAATCGAGTAACGTCCAATTTACCAACTCTAATGTTGGTTTTACTTAAGGCTTGAGCGACGTGCATCCATAACGGTTCCAATTTTTTACAGTGGCCACACCAGGGGGCATAAAATTTCACCAACCATAGACCACCGTCTTTACGGATTTCCGGAAATCGGTCTGTCAGTTCTAGGACTCTTGAGGAGTGGCATGTTTTACAGAATAAGCCTGTAAAATAATAATAATGATGATTTTATGAATGAGAAAGAAGTAGTGACAACAAAAAATAATAGAATCGCAGGCTCAATGTTACAAAACAACTGAAATTTTTAGAGTTTTTCAAATTTCTTCAATAAGTAATCAAATTTTTTGGATATTTAAATTTAACACTTGATTTTATAGCTACAGATCTGAGGTGGACTATGATGAGGATGTTTCCCATATATTGACACTTTATACTTTTATAGGCAGAAGAAAGGTATAAATACAAAAGTAATGGAGTTTCAGTTAAATTTTTAGAACCCTTGTCAGAATCAAAAATTGAATGTCCAAAATGTCATATTTTCTCAATTTTTCCTGTTCAACTTTTGTCTATTCCTGGCTCTTGAATTTGTTGAAATAAAGAAAATTCAAGAGCCTGGGATAGAAGAAATAGAAATTCCACTTATCTACATCTACCAATTTTTTTCTCAATTTTTCTTAAATTTCTTCCCTCTATTTTTCAATTTTCCCGTTTCAATTTTCGCCCCTTTGGCTCTTAAATTTTCGTTTCCTAGATAGAGAAAATTCAACAACTTGGAGTATAAACAAAATACTTTGTGTTTATTTACAGAAGCTTTGAAGGCTCAAAATTTAGGTACAAGTTTTTTTTTTACAACTCAGGATTAAGTATTCCTGTGATGATCTGAGGAATACTTACAACAGATTTACCACAGGAATAATCCAGACTTATTTTTTAAGTTGGAATTAATCAAAGCATAATTTCAGGATTAATCCCGACTCACTAATTTATCTCAGGAATGATCCTGACCTATACTATTAACCTACGGAAGCTAAAGGCAATCAAGATTCAACTTCGTAAACTCAGACATTTTGGTCATTTTATAATCGTTATTTCTTATGTACCATCGTCACCTAAAGTAAGTGGGAGAGCATCATATTAGCACTTGTATTATCATAATTACTTATGATTTTTAGTCTCAAATATTTGTCAAACTATGAATTAAATGAATGATGGTAGGATTAGTGCAGGAGATTATCATTAATTATATTTGTTCCAGATACTTTTGGTAACGATGATATAACATATGTTCTATGATCTTTCACTAGGTACATAATCACATCTACAAACTCACAAAGCGAGATGAATTCATGAGATAACCTGACAAATGTGGTGGGTAGGACCTCAGGTTAAGGGTTGCTCTCCAGGAAAACACACAACTACAAAAAGGGAGCTTAACGTGTATTGTCTGCTAGTGGGTACATCACCAAAGGGGCACTACATAGGTGTGCCACATTATTCTCACGTTCGGGGCTCTACGTACCATCGTCACCAAAAGTATGGACACAAATAATGCATAATAATCTCCTGGACTAATTCTACTGTCATTCATTTCAATGCATTTAATGCATAGTTTGACAAAAATTTGACAATAAAATTCATCTAATAGGACGAGAGGTAATGTGATGCTGTCCCAGTTACTTTTGGTGACGATGGTACATATATGGGGATAACACTGGTTCCCTCACGTATAGTAGTAAGGGCAAAACTCTCTGGGTTAAGGCGACCCTGAAAAGAAGTGTAACTACTGCTCTTCTGGGTAAGGAGACCCTGAGGAGCGAAAAACCCAAATGGGTACCGATACCATGGGCTGCATAGGTTTTTATATCCATTTCGTGTGAACCGAGGTGTGAACATTAGTTTACGCGTTGACCTGCTTAAACTCCTGATTGTCGATGAATCATGTTCTAGTTTTAATGGCTTTTTGATATACAGAGTGGTTTTATCGAGGGTTTTATTTATAGACCAGTTGACAATATTTTATGAGTCGGGATTAATCCTGAGATAGTGCTTTGTCTCGGCAATAATCTCGACTTACAAATTAAGTATCTCGGAATCCCGACATAAAACTCATAAGTCAGGAATAATCCTAACTTAAAAATTATCTCAGGATTAATCCTGACATAGTGCTTCTAAGTCGGGATTAATCCCGATTTGAAAAATAAATCAGGATTATTCCTGAGATCAGTCTGAAGTCGGGATTATTCCTGAGATCTTAACAGAAATAATGCTGAGTTGGAGAAAAAAAAAACCCGTATCTAAATTTTGAGCTTTCAAAGTTTCCGTATTTATTTCTTTATTTGTCTAAAGTCCGTTCATAAAGTCTATAGACTTTTTCGAGTGCGTGATCTGAGATTTTGGACGCTGATTGGCCAAAATTAATGTTTATCAACTTAGCGAGACAACTTCGAAAAATCGATTTTCCATTATGCCAAGAATTTGCCGCTTTTTTGCCGCTAATTAAATAAGGAATTAAAAAATTTGCCGCTCTTTTGGTTTTTTCTTAATTACGTGTTTTGCTAACTTGACGTCAAGATAGCGAGACAACATCACTAAATATGTCAGCACTAAAAAACTAGGTACGTGAAAATTTGCCGTTTTTTTGCCGCTAATTAGTTGTGGTTGTGAAAATCAAAAATTTGCCGGTTATTTTTTTTTTCATAAAAAATAAAGTTTGAAAAAAAAAAATCATTAATTTGTTTCGCTAACTTGACGTCAAGTTAGCGAGACAATATCACTAAAAATGTCGGTAGTGATGAGTTGAGTGAATGGAAATTTGCCGTTTTTTTGCCGCTAATTAGATGTGAAAACTAAAAATTTGCCGCTACCTTTCTTTTCATAAGAATATCGTGTTCGAAAATGAAATAGTGTTTTGCTAATTTAACGTAAAGTTAGCGAGATCACTAAAAATGTCAGTAGTGATAAATTGAGTGAGTGGAAATTTGCCGCTAATTATCTCTTTTTCTACAAGAAAATATCGCGTTTGAAAAAAATATCATGTATTTCGCTAACTTGACATCAAGTTAGCAAAACAGTAAACAGTATCAATAAAAATGTCGGTAGAAAATTTCATTCATTTGTCATAAGTATTCGAACCATAAAGGCTCTGTGTCATTTGCGCGACAGTCGTTTGCGCGAGGGAGAAAAGCGCGACGGAACAAAAACGCGACTGGAGTAAAGCACGATTGGACAACAATGCGAGGTATCTAACTATCTACGAGGACTGTAAGCAAAAGAGGGACACATCAAATTGTATCAATAATATTCAGAAAAATGCAGCCTTACTGAAACTAACCCATACTAACCCGTTCGCCTAGTGCGATCTAGTCTTCGTTAAATAGAATTTTATTTGGAAAACAAGGCGCGGTCAAGGGACCCTACGCTATAAATAAATTGACTGATCTAGTCCTCGTAAGCATTTTATTTAAAAAAACAAAGTTAATTCACTGATTATTGCTCAGGGTCTCTTGAGAGCGCAGTGCTTTTTAAATAATATGCTAACTCACGAGGACGAGATTGCCCTAGACGGACGGGTTAGTTTGGGTTAGTTTGAGTAAGTCTACATAATTTTGATATTGGAACAATTTGATGTTTCCCTCTTTTGCTTAGAGGTCGTCGCTGTAAATGTCGCTCTTTTAATTTGTCACTGTTCTAAATCTCGTTCTTTACCTATGTCGCTAACTTGACGTCAAGTTAGCGAAACACATGATTTTTTTTTCAAACTTGATTTTTTGTAAAAAAAAGAAGCGACAAATTTTTGGTTTTCACAACTAATTAGCGGCAAAAAAACGGCAAATTTCCATTCATTCAATTTTTCACTACCGACATTTTTAGTGATAATGGGTGGTATGAATAAAAACTGAGTTTACACTCGGAGTATATACTCGTGAGCATGAGTATGAAGTCTGAGCTTATACTTCATTTCGTAAGAATAAAAAAGATTTTGGTTTGATAAGTACATACTCCTATTACATAGAGTAGATACTCAACATTTTATTTTTCAAACTTATCTGAAATATGATCCACCGTTCACTTTGCTGAATTATCTTAGCTACTTCCGATACACCGAAGTTTGGTGAACACCAACATCCTCGCCTACTCCTGCCTGAAACCCCGGGTCACCCACGTATCTTAAAAATATTTTAAATTTGTCTTTGTTGCATAAAGCACCACCTCGTCTTTCTCTAGACTCTTCACCCAAAAATTGATTTGATAACCACTCCACATTTTCTTTACTAAACCGGTACAACGTTTTAAAGTCCCGATCACACGTATTTTTTCTAGCTTTGTAAAATTTTTCCGAACGCAGGTTAAGATTGAAGAACTCTGCCATAGCTCTGCCTTCTACCGAGGGAAAATCGGTACTGAAATAACTTGAAGCAGAAAGTTGAGTCTATTGCATAGCAGACTCTAAAACTATGAAGTAGATTCTCCTACCGAAGAGCATAAACAATCTTTTATTCATACCAAAAGTGACGATCTACCAATGACCTATCTACTCATACCAAATTATACATAGGAGTACCTACTCAAGCGAAATATCTGCTCTTAGTTTTTATTCATACCACGTGGAGTATTTACTCCAAAATTTGGAGTAGAAACTAAATGCTCATTTTTATTCATACCATCCAATGTCTCGCTAACTTGACGTCAAGTTAGCGAAACAAATTATTTTTTTTTTTTCAAACTTGATAATTTATGGAAAAAAAAGAACCGGCAAATTTTTGGTTTACACAACTAATTAGCGGCAAAAAAACGGCAAATTTTCATCTACCTAATTTTTTACTGCTGACCAGTGTTGCCACAGGTGGCCCCATATGGCCAGATCTGGCCCTTTCTAAGACATAGTGGCCCGTTGGCCACTCTTTTTCGAATCTGGCCCGTTTCTCCATAACAAGCCAAATCATTATTTTTTGATGCAAAATAAACGTTTTTGGGCGTGGCACCCGAAAAAAATTCTGCCTGCGGCGAGCTTTCTCTCTTCTTTTTAATTTGAAAACGGTTTGCCCGAAAATCTGAAATCTGGCCCCTTTTGAGTTCATAGTCTGGCACGAAATTTTAAGAGCCTGTGGCAACACTGCTGCTGACATATTTAGTGATGTTGTCTCGCTATCTTGACGTCAAGTTAGCAAAACACGTAATTAAGAAAAAACCAAAAGAGCGGCAAATTTTTTAATTCCACATTTAATTAGCGGCAAAAAAGTGGCAAATTCTTGGCATAACGGAAAATCGATTTTCCGAAGTTGTCTCGCTAAGTTGATAGACATCCAAAATTAGGGGGACGACTTGGGCGACCATTGCTCAATTTGAACGATTAACCCAAGGTCCCCAAAATCTAGCCAATCAGCGTCCAAAATTTCAGATCGCGCACTCGAAAAAGTCTAGAACGAACTTTACCAATTCTTTCTCAATTTCTATAAATTTCTTCTCTATTTTTCAATTTTCTCAGCTCAATTTTTGTCTATTCCCGGCTCCTGAATTTGTCGATATAAAGAAAATTCAAAAGCCTGGGATAGAAAAAATATGAATATCCTGTGAATGACGTTAGTCGTTGGATAATTTTGCAAAATTGATATATCGATATGACAAATTCGTATCGATATGCATCATTATCAGCATCGAAGGCGTATCGTCAGTATCGATGTATATATAGTATCGATACGCCCTCCTCTAGAAAAAATGATAATGTGCAGCGCCGTACACATGGTAGAATTGATACTTCCTTAAAGAATCCCCACCTCATGCAACTTTTAGACTTATCGTATGAGTCGGGGTAAAGACGAAGGACCACACAAAAGGCAGAAGCGCATCTCTATAGTGATGTCACAAGAATATCAGCGCTTGACAATAATAAGCAATCATCGCTGCTTATAATCCTTGGTTTGTGTTATGTCAATGGCTGTTTTCGATTCGCTTTGGTTCGTCTTCAAGGCCAACTAAATTAAAACCAACACCAACCGTTTTCGATTGCAAACCTCCGTCTCTCTAAGTCATATTTCTCTTCTCTTTCGTGTAACGAAATTTGCCAAAATGTGACACGTCTATCAAATCACTCCATTTTTGTCGAAATATCAGACTCTTCAGCAATAAAAATAAACGTTGCATTATATTCAAGATAACAACAGGACTACGTGTAGCGCAAAACTGGGAAATCTGGCAACATTGCCGATAGCACTGTTCAATCCCGCATACCCAAAAACTGTCAGATTCCAAATTGTGTGACCGCGGCTCAAGCGGTTTTGAAGATATTCAAGGGTTGCACTCGGTGTTGCAGTACTTTTTACTTACCCTGTATATCTAATTACTTAAACCGAGTTTTCGCGACGAACTACTTCCATGATTTCATTAGCACAAACGCTTTCGCGAGAAACTCATAACGTCATATTGAACGTAGTTCGCCGGAAGCATAGACGCAGCTTCTAGCCAGCGTCCAAACTCATAACGTCACAAGACGAACTATGGTTCATCCTTGGATGAACTACATTCGTCGCAAAAATTCGGTTAGTTTCAGCTATCCGCGTCCCGCTTGCATCTAAACATTCCGGTATAGGATTCGGCACCTAGGCATATTTCATTGGTCCGTTTGAATTCGGACGGCCAATTAATGCGGAGTGCTGAGCGGTGCTGAGCCTCAGGTCAGAATGGTCCATTATTAGCAACAGCTATGTAGAGTACCGAATCTAGGGTCAAAATGTTAAACAGTGCTGAGCATCAGGTCCGAATGTTGCCATGCGTTTGGCGCTGTTGTTATATTAAATCAGCTGTCCACCTCCTTCGAGTTCCTCTTAGATATATAATTTTGCGGCGGATGCGGTTTATTTCGCCGTTGCTTCATGTGTTCTTGTGCTTAAAAATGCAAGATGAGTTTGCGTGGATGATTTAAACATTTTCAATGTGGTGAGCAAATTACCGAGCCAACATTTTGGAGGATAACGATATAAAGCAATGGATAGAAGAGTATAGTGATATAACATAGGAATTGGAATGTGAAATCAGAGAAGAATAATTATACCAGATTCAAATACAGGATTGTGTTCAATGTCAATTCGATGACATGGGCTTTAGAAAATACATTTTTTAGATATGTTTTTGTATGCCATCATAGTGCTAGGAAAATCCAGAAACTGCTGTTGTCTGGCTTCAATTGAGATTCTAATTAAACTAGGTACCAAAAAAAAAGATAAATATATTAAGGTATTTATTTCCAAAATGTTCTACTCTAATTTGCCAGGTTTCTATAGTGTCCCCCCCCCCCCTGGGTCCGCTACTGCCAATTATTGTCCAAGATTTCTGAAATGTATCGTTGAAATAAAATAAATGTGTAAAAAAAGGAAATAGAGTTTGTTTGATGATTTTGTGCTGCGCTAACGGAGTAACATTCCAACCTGCAGCTGGGCACTGTTCAACATTTTGACCTTAGGGAGGCCGCGCATCAAAGAAACATGAAACGTGAAACATGAAACATAAAACGTGAAACACGTTTCATGGAAATAGAATAAGAACAAATAAATACAAGTCCGCCCACCAATAAAACAAGTGTGATTCATGCGCGTGGAACATTTTTGATGCTTGAAACGTGTTTCATGAAATAGATCGCGTTCTATTTTTCTGTTGCAGTTTCACGGTTTTTGGTCATAAGTACATTTATACAAAAATTAATAACGACCAAGAATTCAATATTGTGTTCGTTTCGGTGATGGAGCAATATGGAGAATTCAGAATTGTATAAGTATAACATAGAGAAGTACTCGAATAGACAATCACAAGAAAAAGCCTAGCAAAATGTTGCCTGGGAGGCGGCACATCAAAGAAACATGAAACGTAAAACATGAAACATTAAACGTGAAATACGTTTCATGAAAATAGAATAAAAACAAACAAATACAAGTCCGCACACCAATGAAACGAATTTGTTTCATGCGCGAGAAACATTTTTATTACATGAAACGTGTTTCATGAAATAGATCGCGTTCTATTTTTTTGTTTCAATTTCACTGTTTCTCTTCATAGGTAATAATTTTGTGAATGTTTGTATATCTACTCTTTCTATAAAACGATTGAAATTTGGCAGGATAATTGTTTAATTCCCTTGCAACCAAATATATGCTATGTTTATGATTTATATTATTGTATGGATATACCCAGTAACGTTGTTTCCTTTTTTTTTGCTTTTTGATGATAATAAAAGAGACGCCACAACAGCAACAACAACCTCGTCCTCACTTTCCATTGTGTACTACACTCTACTTCACACTTCACTACCCTGAAACGACTTTGCAAATATAATAATTATATTTGCAACAAGAAACAAGAATTATTTTTGTTTCTTCAATTAGTATGCACGAAAGAAACGGTTTCGCTTTTCGTAATTTATTGTTTCATGTTTTACGTTTCATGTTTGATGTTTCACATTTCATGTTTCTTTGATGTGCGGCCTGCCTAGGTAAAAAGTAGGTACATTATTTTATGGTTGTACCCAGTAACGTTGTTTCTTTTAGGTTTTTTTGGCTTTTTGACAATAATAGAAAAGTTGCCCAACAGCAGTTGTAGTTGCTCATCACTTTCCATTCTGTGCTACAGTCTACGTCTACACTCCACTACACTACCAAAAGACTTTGCAAACATTATTCTTGTTTCTTTAATTAGTATACAAGAAAGAAACGGTTTCGCTTTTCGTAATTTATTGTTTCATGTTTTATGTTTTATGTTTTATGTTTTATGTTTCACGTTTCATGTTTCTTTGATGTGCGGCCTGCCTGATTCGGCACTCCACATAGTACAAACCATTCCGACCTGAGGCTCAGCACCGTTCAACATTCAAGCACGGATTTCAGCACTCCGCATTAATTGGCGGTCCGAATTCAAACGGACCAATGAAATATGCCTAAGTGCCAAATCCTATACCGGAATGTTTAGATGCGTCCCGCTTTTGTGCGGTACTTCGTCTTTAACCCCCATTCGTGCGGTAAGGAAGCATTGTACAAGCAAGAGAGAGAGCCACATATTCACTGAATACTAGGCAATGGAGAAGAATAGAGTGTGACGCGCATACGCGCAGTGCGCAGTTGAACTCTGATGCCAGCAGGGGAATGGAGCAAGAGAGAGCGACGTATACACTCAATACGAAACAATAGAAGTTTCACTTCTTCCACATGTATGGAGCTGTACATGATTTTTTTCTACCTGTCAAAGTAAAGACTGCAGGGTCCCTATTCTTGAAACTGGGAAGCAAAGTTCCCAGGAGAACGAGTGTTCCGTCTTCCTCAATGATATGCAAATGATAATATGAGTAACAAAGACGGAACAATCGTTCTCCTGGAAACGCTGCTCTCTTGTTTCAAGAATAAGGACCCAGATAGGTTGTCTGCGAGGTTGTCTGTAATTTTTTTCTAAATTTTCATAAAATCTGTTTTTTTTTTAAAGATAAAAGGAAGGTGAAGGTGCATTTACATTCACTTCCAATTGAATGCAATTTGAATGGGAATTGAATGTAAACGTGCCTTTACAGTTGTCAGGTGTGTTATTCCCACGTGGATTAGTTTGGCGAACATCAGTCATGTTGGAAAGTTTTAAATCTTTTTTTAATTTCAATAATGTAAAATTACGTAGCTATACGCACCATACACCACACAAAACCGTCGTTTTTAAAATTCGTAGCCCACACACTTCAGATTTGTTGACATATCGAACATATCCGACGGACAAAATCAGGCGAAGCCAGATATTTGCATCGGTTTTGTATGCCAGCAAAAACGACAATTTTTCGCACACACACTTCGGTTTTGCGACGTTTTTGCTCGACCAGATTTGCTCATCGGACAAATCCGTCCAATAAAAATGCAGTCTGTGGGGCCTTTAACACACATCAATTAGCCTATCCAAAACACGTGACTTTGACAAGCAAACAAAGGGTTTGTGCGCCTCCTGGCGGACATTTTAATTTAAGTTTGACAGCACCTTGAATAGTCAGCCTCAATGAACTCAGCCTATCCTAAACATGTGACTATGACAAGCGAACGAAGGAATGTGTGCCACTTGTCGGACATTTTCATTTAAGTTTGACAGCCTCCTGGATAGTACCTACCTTCTAAAATGAACCCTATTTACATTTATTTGTCCCCCTATCGAAAGTTATGTTATGTGATTTGTGATGTAATAGTATTCTGTGGTTATAGCTAGCGCCTATGTGTATAAATAGTCCTCAAAACGTTTTGTTTGTTTCCCCCTCCAAAGTGTGGTTATGCGTGTGACGTCAGCTAGTATAGGGCAAGTACACGATCTGACAGTTTGACACTATTGACAGTCGCCTTGAGGTAGAACAAAGATATAAAATCTGGTTTTTTTTTAAAGATAATTGCCCAAGTCAAAAATTTAGTAACTATGTTGGCAATACAAGCCTTTTCTACATAAAAAATTTGAAAGCATTGACAATTTTACATTGTATTGCCAACATAATGTCAGTTTGACTTTTATCTTTAAAAAAAAAACACACTTTAATTTACAGTGGTTTTTAAGTTTTTAGTTAGATTTTTTAAAATAAATACCTTTTGTGTGATCCAGAAGTTTCTTGGACATGCCTAGAGTTTGTTTAGTTGTTAATTGAGGCAGTATAGCGCAAGGGATACAATATCCGTCCATAGGTTTCCATCAATTTTAAATAACAATGAAAGGTTTAATTTGTTAGATCAAGAAAGAAGTGGCGAAGATCTGACAGAAAAATAGATTGAATATAGAGTAACTATACTTATACAGGGTGTCCACCAGAGCTGTCGCAATTACTCTTCTCAAGTAATTGAATTACAATTACCAATTACTTATAGACTGTCAAAATGTAGTTCAATTACCAACTACTGTTGAAAGTAATTGATTATGTATGCAAATACTTTATTTGAATTACTAATTTATTTGAATTACTTCTTGAGTAATTAAATTACTTTTCAGTAATAGACCTATCTCCTATTACCTGGACTGCGCGCGTCGCTTGTAGGCTGCAGGTGAGCGTCCAATGAGAAGCAAGTTTGTGACAGGCTTGCGTCATATTCTTATTCAGGGGCCAGTTCAGAATGAATTGTTCCTTCTTTCTTTGTAACGTGTAATTTGACAAAGAGCAAACTAATTCTTTACATATTACTTGAACTCACCACAGTTTCGTTTAAGATTATACTTGACATATTCCTTTGCAATTTCATTGAGCCATGTTGCCGGAGGAAACATTTATCAAAATAAAAGTGCAAACGATGTTCATCCACTTTAAAACTCTTCTTTTGTCTGATATACCTAAGGCATTGTAAAACACTTGACACTATATCACTTCTTTAATGTTATAATATTCGATTTGTATTGTCTACATTTATTCTGCAACAATACAATCTGGCTACAGAGCAGCCTACGAGTTGCGCGCGCATGTCATCTTTTATTGCTTTCTAACTTGTATTTATTACAATTAAGCTCTCTTTTTCTAATCATGCGAGATAGGTCTATTGAATTACGCATAAAGTAGTTGAATTATTCAATTTTTCAATTATTTTAATTCAATTACTGACAGCTCTGGGTATGCTTTTGACGGCAGGCCGACAAAGGGCGAAAAAAGAAAACAGTTGCTAGTCGTTCTCACTGAAACCAGATCAAATTCCGCCAAAGGTGCTATAGAATTTGAAATTTCAATTATTACTTTTCCGTAGTTCAATTCATAAAAGTAATTCAATTACGTTTAAACTAATTAAATTATTTGTAAGTAATTCAATTACTCTGAAAGTAATTGAATTACCTGAAAATTGTTAAAATCAATTACCCATTACAATTATTTCATCTCAGTAATTTAAAATCAATTACAATTACTATTTTTTTTCGGTAATTGAATTAAAGTAATTCAATTACGAAAAGTAATTAAAAACAATTTTTCAATTATTTTAATTCAACTACCGACAGCTCTGGTGTCCACTTAGTGCGATATCGGACGATATCTCCTTACAGGGTGATACAAGAAAAAAAATTTAAATACCAAAGTTGTTTGATACTCTAATATGCATTAGTTAAAAATATCTTTGAATATACAGGGTGCTCCGTTTATGGGGTATGCGACAGAACTTAGTTATTTTTAATAGAACGCCCCTCGGAACACCCTATATGTGATTGCATATTTGCATTCTACATAAAATTCTGAGCAGGTTTTATGTAATACTTATACCCTATGCCTAAGTTCAACTGTTTTGAAAATATTGACAGTTGAAAATTGACTTTTTGCAACTTTGACAGGCTGTAAAACCTAAACGGTTAATTTTAGACGAAAACCGATTTCACATTCCTGTCTTAGATTTTCATAAACTATCATTTGACACCAACTTCGAATTTAACCGGAGATTAAATTTAACTGGAATTTTTAATCATGGATTAAATTCAAAGTTGGAGTCAAATGATAGTTTATAAAAATCTATGATAGGAATGTGAAATAGGTTTTCGTCTAAAATTAACCGTTTAGGTTTTACAGCCTGTCAAAGTTGCAAAAAGTCAATTTTCAACTGTCAATATTTTCAAAACAGTTGAACTTAGGTATAGGGTAATGGTATATTACATAAAATCTGCTCAGAATTTTACGTAGAATCCAAATATGCAATCACATACCTATAGGGTGTTCTATTAAAAATAACAAAGTTCTGTCGCATACCCCATAAACGCAGCACCCTGTATATTCAAAAATATTTTCAACTAATGCATATTAAAGTATCAAACAACTTTGTAATTTATTTTTTTTAATTTTTAACCATATATGAAATGTTGTCATTACTGACTTTTCAAAAATTTGAAAATGTCACATTTCTGTCTTTTCATTTTCCTGGTCCATTACCTGTCCCAGGACGGGAAATGAGGACGGGAAATTTTTTCCGTCCTCATTTCCCGACCTCATTTATTTGGTTGTCACGAATTTATTTTATTTTTTTTTCAAGAAATTATGGTTAAAAATAAAATAGTATACAAACCTTGACGGGAAACTTCATTGCTGTCTCGAGGTTCAGTTTATCTCGACGCTACGCGTCTCGATAAACTATATAAAAAATTTTGCTTTAATCCAGCCCTCGATCCAGCCTCACCTAGTTCACCTTTTACCAAGGTGAATTACGTGAAAGGTGAATCAGGTGAAGCTGGATTTAAGCAAAATTTTGCATATTTCAATATTAGATATTGGACACATTTTCAATATAATGAGCATAAACAATAGTAATAAGCAAGACTAGACAGGAACTTACTACTCTTACCAGCTTCCAACGATGGAATATACTTTTTTTCGTAATTTATATTGAAAAATCATTGATAAGCGATATCTCCAAAATTGCTGAATTTAATTATAGGACATGTAACAAATTATATCAGGGCTAAAATTTAATGTATAAGTCTGCTTGCCTGCGTTGTAATTTTTGTATTGTATTGTAGCATGACATAAACTAGAATTAGGCAATCCAACGACCTGTCCAAATGGTGTCTGGTTGGCAAACAATAAACAAAAAACATATGTTTTTTTTTTGTCAGGATTAAGCCTAGTACTCATAACAGCGAAATTCACTCTTTTTTGACATTGCTTCGACAATTTGACGTTTTATGCGTGAATCAAACGTCAAATTGTCGAAGCAATGTTAAAAAAGAGCGAATTTTGCGGTTATGAGTACTAGGCTTTATCAATCTGACAATTTTCTGACATCGTTGACATGTAAAATCTGTTTTTTTTTTTAAAGATAAAAGTCAAAATGACATTATGTTGGCAATACAATGTAAAATTGTCAATGCTTTCAAATTTTTTATGTAGAAAAGGCTTGTGTTGCCAACATAGTTACTAAATTTTTGACTTGGGGAATTATCTTTAAAAAAAAACAGACTTTAACAACCCGTATTCTAACCTCATAAAAATTTCAAAATGCCGGCTGGTTGGCAAAAGTCACGTGGTTTGGATTCCCTAATTTGAGAATTTGGGTATTAATTTACTATTAAAAATAGTAAATTGCAGTTTGAATACCTCCGAGCACCTAAAAAGGCTTTTGCAGCGTGTAATGTATTAAACTTTTCATTCTTCTCCTTCAAAAATTGTGAATAGACATGCGAAAGTGAAACATGCTAGTAGAGAAAGTGAAAGTGGCTATATTCCGATATCAACTATCAGCAATGAATTTACTGGATGCTGTTCCAATATTATTTTCAGTATACTGATTTAGTAATGAATGACCCCCAGATAATGCTGTTGAAATCGGAACGGCAAATGACAGTAAAATCAGCACAGTAAATCCAGTACTGGCAGTTGATATCGGAACATAGCCAGTAACTATTAAGCATGTTTCACTTTCGCTTCTGCTCGCCTATGCAAGACAAAAAAATCTATTTTCGTAGGGGGGAGAATGTGAAGATTCTTCCTAGAGCAGCAAAAATAATTTGGATACTAGAGGAAAGAGTTTCTGTCTCGAAGGAAGGCAGCAGGGGCACTAATTTACTGTAAATTAATACCCAAATCAGTTTATATGATTAGGTATATGCATATTTATTTGTATTTAATGGTTTGCTTGGTGCCATAGACCATTTTTTTTTTCTCGGTTTTTTCCCAAGTTCATTGAAGGAGGGCAAGGAGGCGGTTGTAATTCCAATTTGGGTGAGGATACTTCTGAGCCAAACTGTTAAGTTTGGCTCAGTTTGAGTTTCAGAGTGGTGTAGGCACTGGTGATGCAGTTTTTGCATCTCTTGAAGATCTGTACTTCCAGCTTAACGAGAGAGAGGCCGCGAGAGGCGGCTACGGCAGTGTTTTGTGACCTATCAAAAGCCTTTGACTGTGTAAATCATGGAATACTGTTGTAGAAGCTCGTTGAGTAGGTTTAGGTTATCCGTTTTAAGCTATCCAGGCCCCCTACAAGCCCGGGCCCCGGTAATTTGTACCGCCTGTAATGCCCTCTCGTCGGGCCTGCATTTAAAATATATTGCTGTCAGCTATTAATCAAATTCTATCATTTTTGACAGCAATGCATTTCAAATGGGGAAGTTCCAGTCGAGTTCAGCTGAATTATGTTTTGAACGAAGACTGTACAACTGGGCCTAAGTATTCATGGATAAATAGAAATTAATTTTTTGGTGTTGTAGATACTAAATTATTAGGCATTCCGAATTTAAAAAAAAAAATATTGTAATATAGGTACTTACCTAAAAATAACAATAAAATGTAACAAGGACTCATGTCGTTAAGTATTCCTTAAAATATAAAATTCTCATACATTAATGAATTTGCCTCATAATAAATTATAATCCAATTTGCTTGTGAAGCTTTTTTAAATTATATTTTTGGATTATTGATCTTTTGTTTATATTTTGGGTGGATGCCGGCTTGAGCTAATGCCGGATGCAGTGGCGGCGCCTAGCGGCTAACCGTGCGTTCGGTATTTTGATCTGGATCTGAGTTCTCCGAGCTTGAATTTACCGTTTGTTTATTTGAAAAGTGTACTCGGTGCAGGCTCATTTGCGTTCCTTTATTGAGATTTTGGGCACTCAGATACAGTGTTCAACTGCTCTGTTCACTCGCTGGTCACGTGATTACGGCTCCGCTCAGCAGGCTCTGCTCTTTGAGCAGAATACCGAACGCAAGGTAAAATGAACTTCAGAGTCGCTTTCGGCTGCTACAGTTAGAGCACTCTAGAATTACTCCGAAGTACTTCGTCCGTGCTTTGGCCCGTTCTTCTGCGCAGATTTCGCGCTCCGGAGCTGCTCTTAGTTTTTCTCGTCCCCGTCCTCTAAAGCACCTACCTTTTTCATAATCACATTGTCAAATTCATTTGAGAAAAGTATGCGTTCGGGTGTAAAGGGAACAATGCGCGTTTGTAATGGGGCGTTCTAAATAGGAGCTTGACGCCCTACACCCGAAAGCGGCTCTAGAGTGAGCAACGCAACCCAACGTAATAAACGTAGTTACTCTTGGTTACTCTACGCTGAAAGGTCTCACCCAAACAATCACAGTGGCTTCGGAGTACTTGGAGTGCACGGAGTGAGAATGCCAAACCCAGCTCTAGTACTTTAAATTTTTTCCACCGGAATGAGGGATATCAAAATGATGTCATTCATCTCATCTGTGGCTAAAATTAACTTTTGGAATGAGCAACGTAAACGTAGTTACTCTATTTACGCAAAAAAGTTTCACCCGAACAGTCACAGTGGCTTCGGAGTACTTGGATTGAAAAGGCCGAACCCAGCTCTAGTACTGCAAATTTTGTCCACCTGAAGGATGTCAAATTATTTTCATTCATCTCATCTGTCATCTTTTTAGTAAATAGAGAAAAAGGAAAAGTTCTTGGAAATTATTTTTTTAATAATAATTTATGAGAATCTGAACTTTTAAAAAAACATAAGATGGGTGATGCAGAGCTCGAAGAATTAAGATTACGACGAATGGCCGAATTACAAGCTCAATACAAGGTGACAATTTATGTATTTTTTTACCAAATACGGTTTCCCACTTTTTGCGACCTACCCAATTTTATTCCTATTATATTTTAATAAAATTTTCCCATTTGGCAGAATCTTTGAATAGTTTATGCTGGCTTTTATTTTAAATCACTTCTATCCAACTCAACTCATTGAAATATATTGTCACGTTTTAAGTTATTTGTGGTCAGCGGTGCCACCACTTCATCTACACTTGGCTGTGTCGGCTAAGGGTTTATCCTGAAAAGAGGTTATGGGGGGAAAGGAAAGATTTCACCACTAGTTAGTAGTTACATCTATTGTTATACCTCAACTTAAGTAGGAGATGATTAAATAGGGTTTACCAAAAAATAGATAGCAGTAAACGTTTTTCCCTGGGAGGCCATCCTATAACATTCCCTTGGAATGCCCGTTTCTACACAAAGCCCTACATTATCAATTAGAGATGAGCAGAAAATCGCGAACTGCTAAAAATTCACTGCGAATGAAAAGTAGCAATCGCAATCTGCTAACTATTTTAAAATAAACTGCGAATATTGCATATTGCGAACAGCTGACGTGAACTCGTGGAACTACACACACCGAACAGAGACAGAGCGATATCGAATAGTGAATGTAGCGAATTACTGCGTTCACTGTTCACTATCACTTCGATGCTAGCTAGACCGCGTTCGCATGAGCGTTCGTTGATGGTTCGCATCGTCTCGTTGCTAATCGCTATACGCCGCATCCTGCGTGCAAGCAAGGCATTTATTCCGTGAAGGGCGAAGTTGTTTTTACTTAGCGCATTTATTTACTATAGGTTTTTTAAAAAAAACCTTGCTTCGTTTTATTTATTTAATTTTTAATAATTTATAGGATGGCATCATTCGTAGTAATCACCTTAAAGCTACTCTACATCATAAAACAGAAGCAATCACATAGCATATTTAACCTGAATCTATCATACACAACAACAAACAACATACCTACTAACGTCGCAATCGCAAAACGGCGTATGGAGCCAAAAGAATCATGACGTCATTCGCAGTTTACATTCGCAGTTTATATTCACAGTGAATAAAAAATCGCATTCACAGTTATAACTGTGAATAAAAATTCGCGACTTAGCTCATCTCTATTATCAATAGTACCCAAACATGAAACAGCTCTATGAAAATGTACCCTCGAGGAGCTTAGTTTCCATAGGCCTAGGTTTGGGGCATTGAATGGGGCTTCTGCAGTATGACATACGCCTTAGAATCTCAGGCAAATTGTAGCAAGTCACACTCAACTTAGAGAGAAAAAAATTTGTCCTGTAGCCTCGAGGAGCTTAAGGCGTGGAGACTAACCGCTGCCCGACTGCATTGCGGTGCGGTGCACATAATTTATACAAGAATTATTGCTACTGTCAGCGTAGTCAGTTAATTTTCTGTAGTACAAGCGCCAAATTAGTCTGTGGGCCTGTAGACATTTATGGGTTGAAAATATTTTATATTATAGGGTTCTAACACTGATCCCAATGCTCAAAGAGCTCAAGAGCAAAAAGCAAAAGAGCAGGAAGATGCAAAAAATTCCATTTTGTCACAAATTCTGGATCAGAATGCTAGAGCCAGATGTAAGTATATTTTTCAGTTAACTAATATTCCTATAAAATAATAATTCATAATTATTGTTTAAAATACCTACTTCAAAACATGTAATTCTTTTAGTGAGCAATTTAATGTTAGGAAAACCAGAAAAAGGCCAGCTGGTGCAAAACATGTTGGTCAGAATGGCACAATCTGGTCAAATAATGTCAAAAATAGGAGAAAAAGAACTAATCGGACTACTTGAAAATGTTAGCTCACAAACGCAAAGCAAAGTTTCAGTCAAGTTTGATAGGAGAAGGGCAGCCTTGGATTCTGATGATGACGATTTCTAAATAACCATTTTTTACTAATAGATTTCTCAATAAATATTAATTGTCTTTTTAAGCAAGTGCATCAATTGAGTTGTATAACTATGTATATGAAACAAAAAAACATTTATCCTCTTCCTAGTTGGTTTATTCTATCATATAGCGGGATGCTTAAGCACAATTTTTCAAATTCCTGTATTGAGCCAAATAAAATCTCTCAATGCTGCTACGCTTGTGTAGACACCAGGATATTCAGGTTCGGCACACCCAAATCCGTATGAAACTATACCATGGAGTACGTTGTCAACAGGGGCGGCTTCTCAATAAGTGCGCTCGTGCGCGCGCACTGCCTCCAAAAACCAAGCAAGAAAATAAAATTAAAATTTTGGAAAGAAAAGAAACTTCAATTAAAAAATACCTACCCAATTTTCTAAATTAGGATAAATATCTACTCATTTTTTTATTTTTAAATTCGCACGAACGGAACGAAAGCGCGCCCTGCGCCTGTCTTGTGTATTTTTTTCTCCCGCTTGGTTGTGCTGGTGGTCCGGGTGGTCGGTGTGGAATCGTTCGGCGCTCTGGGTAAATGTGTTTTCTCGCTGTGCGATTGATCGGGAATATACGGTAAGTAGCCCGCTGAAAGGGATGCGCCGTGCGCTATTTGAATACACACTTCCAATGTTGTTTCCACTCAATCGAGAATATTTCGATGTTTTTTCACCATTTTGGCGGTTTGACAACTCTGTTGTTCGCGGTTTTTTTTTTAATTATAAATTTCAATATCAATTATGTATTATGGCTAGAATACAAACATTCAAGCCTCATTTAAATACATATATTTTTGTTTTCGATAATTTTTCCTAAAGTAAAGATAAAAAAATTCAACATACAAAATAAATGTAAAACAGGACGTGGCACCTCCAAAAAATTTTCCAAGAGCGCACAACCACACTAGGTTGCCACTGGCCGCCACTGGTTGTCAACTACAAAAGGACCTCCTGAATTTCCCTTAAATCAAAATTAATAGAAACATTTTCAAACAAAACGAATTGAAAATCTACTTCACAAGAATCTGTAATGTTGTCCATATCGCCTCCAGCACAAAACACCATTTCAGTAAAAGGTATTTGGTAGTGTTTAAACATTTCGTCATGGTATTGGTTTTTGCACCATTCAAAATCCTTAACAGTCACTTGAGTGGCCTTTAAAAGTTTTGAGAGTGGTCCTGAAAAAGAAATTTGTCCAAATCCAGATACTGTGCCTCTCATTCCAGGCGCCAGAATATCATTGTTTGTTGATAGTTTCACTGGTTGAATCGTTGAGCTAAAACTAACAAATCAAATCATGCAGGTAAAAAAAAAAGAACAAGACAGGAAGTGTAAATTTACGTTATAGGATTCTGAAACACCAAAATTGCAATATCGTATCCAAATTGATTTGAAATGTTCGTTATAGTTCCCCCACTGTCGCTAAGATCGCTACCAGCTCTCACACTGTATAATGCTATTGCTTGAAAACAGTGTGCGGCAGATAAGCTGTATCTTGCAGCAATCAAAGACGCACCACAGATGTAATCGTCGTTTAACCTTAGAAAAAAATATATATACAGTAAGGGGCAAGCGACTAGGTATATAGGCTCCAGCTTGACGAATTTACGACCGTCCGCAGCCGTTTGAAAACCTGTCGCTGTGGTTCGTTTGATGACTTTGACATTCGTTGAGTTTGTGCACTTCAGTACGTTTTATGATACCATTGAGGTAGAATAATAGGGAAGCGAAATAACGAGAAAAAAGTGTCCGTACTTTCGCCATAATGTTAGTCCTCTTGTGTCTGAGAGTCTGTCACTTTTGTCATAGCAACGTGACAGTAATGCATCAGGGCCGCATTTTCCATCCGAAGATGTCTTAAATGCGAAACATTTTTGGAGCGCTGAATTTCTATTTTCTTTTCTTGTAGATTTTTTACATTTTCAGATAAAAATTATAAAGAATCCATTTAGTTCGGCTCTGTTTAAGCAGCCATTGTTGGTGCCCTTAGCCACGCCTACCGATACCCTTATTCATTGCCCTTATCTATTGCACTATTCAAATGGTGACAGCGTCTCCTTTTCATTCTACCTCAATGTATGATACAGACTTAAGCCCGGTCCAGACACTTCGTTACAGACTACTGATCACAACGTTTGGTCTGCAACGTGTTGAACTGTGCAGATAAAACGTTGTGCAAAACGTAGCGTCTGGATGGTGTAGATAGCTGAGCCTTTGTTATCAATAGTTTTTTTTTTCGAACCGAAACAATCATCATAGCAAAGTCTAATATGATTGTATTTTTTCCGTTCTTAGGAAAAAAAAAAAAAGTGTATAATTTAGTGAAGCAAATGTTCAAAAAGTCCTCGTTCTTGAGCTAAACAATGACCTACGATCATAGAATGCTCTAAGAACCTCATTTAGCATCACAGGAGTGATAGATAGATCTCTCAAATTTTGGAACCCAGCTTCTTCATGTTCAAAACATAAATGTTTGTCTTGCCATAACCACCGAGATCCTTAGGTGTAAGATCAGAAGAGCGGGTTGGCTACAGTATTGTAGATCTTGACACGACACAGCAATAAGACGGCTTGGAAAATTATTATTTAAATACTCCAGAATGAAACCCGTATTATGGGTTGGACAACCTTCTTGTTCAAATCATGTTTCCATTAAATCTAGGACCAGCTTATCTTCTAATTTCTATTTGCCGTTGCAAAAGATTCATATATTTTGGACCAAGCAAGTTACCATCAATGAATTACGGCCCAATAACACGTTCTCCATACAATTACCTTCTGGGGACGCTGGGTTCTAAGTTCAAAATACCCCCGAAAATACCTATCTAAATTTTCTTTAGACCAATAACGGCTGGGACTAGGATTCTGTCAACCATAGAGTTGAAATGTTGATTCATCTGTAAAGATAATTTTTCTAGGGAAATCTTCATTTTCATTTGCCTTATTCATAACAGTTTCACAAAACTCTATTCGCCTGATGTTGTCCTCAGAATCAATTTTTTGGGAGTTTCGTACTTTGTACGAATGATACTTATTTTTTTTTCAGTAGCCTACTCACTTTCCGTATACTTGAGTCAATCTCGTGCGCAAGCGCACGAGTCGATTTAAGTTGGAGTTTCGTTAGGTGACTATTCCAATCCAACAACATAATTTCTTTTGCTTCTTGCTTCTAATTATTTTGCTGGACGTTATGATTTCGGGGAGTAACGCACCCGTATTTTTGAAAATGGGCTCTTTCACTAAAATTTAAATACGTAATTTAAGTATAAAATCTCAAAGGAGGGACTATTTTAGGCATATATACCAAAAAAAAAATGTTCTACAAGGTTCACTAAGTTTTTCATAGGCAATCAAAAGTGCCTAAATTCAAACTATTTTAAAACGCGCCGATTTGCCGACGTCACATAAATATTCTTCATTTCGCTTATGTCGTTGCAAGGAGGAAGGGCTCGGCTGTGTTTGCGCTCTGTAAAGATACGTAAAGGTTCGAATGCGCTGTTGTCGGTTGTGACTAAATGTAGTGCAGCGTAAAATAAATAAATAAAACTAAACATAAAAAATTGCATTAAATTGTATTTAAGCATAATTTAAAAAAAAAATGTTATAAAATCTTGAATCTATAACTAATTAATTTAACTACTTTTCATGAGATTTTGCCAACATTTCAGAATTAAATCTATTACAAATTTTCAATGTTGACAATTAGTGGCAACACGGTCAAATTGCGAGCTGCGACGTCATAGAAATAAATTCTGGGTTTTTATTTGGAGGTATTTCTTTGTTTTCTGTTTTCTCAAGAAGGACTTTGAATTTTTCAAAAGTAAAAATACAGAAAATTCTGTTTTTAGTTGCTTTATCCAAATATGCCAATTTCAAAAATTAGTGAAAGAGCCCATTGTTAGCAACCCTAGCAGTGGCAATGCAGAAAAAAATCTATCGGATAATTTTCTCCAAATAAATGTCGTAACTCGGTGCTGTGACTTGAGCCGCTTTCGGGTGCTCCTAGAACATTTCACACCTGTCAGTGACCTGTCATACTCCGTGCGTTTTGCACTCGAACGCTTGAAACCGAACGGGTCAAACTGTAGCCGGAGTACTTCGGAGTAACTCGGGAGCGCTCAAACGGTGTCACCCGAAAGCAGCTATGGTGTAATGAATGCTTTTTGAGTGACAGGTCCTTCTCCTTGGTTGTTTCTACCTGTGGTACGCGCACTTGTATTGAACGATCCTGGCCACTTTTAATGTGCCCCAAGCCGCTCAGGGGGCGCGCATGTGCATTGCTGGTAATAGATTTTAGTGAACGCCCTTGGATATTGACGCTATCAGCTGTCATACTAGTCGGTCGGTTGTCAAACAATTTTTAGTTTATGTGCGTTTTTATTCTCATCGGTGGATTCACCGATGAGTTAGCTATCTTTGTTTAGTGAATGGAAAATGACAATGACCGACATAGAATGGTGGATCCATCGGTAAAATTTGATGAGAATAAAAACGCAGGGAATATCAAACTTTTTATGAATCATTAGGCCGCGTTCACCAGATACAAACGTTGGTAAACGGTTTGCGATTGTTCTGCTGAACGCTACGTTGAATTTATGTTGAAACCAAACATGTTTTGCAAACGGTCGCCATTTTTGCAAGCAGAATTAGGCAATTCAAACCACGTGACATTCAAGATGGCGTGGCGGCCACACATGGGCCAAAAAACACAAAAAAATATCTAGTTTCTGCCCGAATTTAATAGTTTAGGTACCTAGTCAACAAATATTTTATTAAATAATGAAAATCATAATTGTAAGCAAAACTGTATGCAAAATAATTTAAAATACGCATAAAAACATATTCAAAACAAACTTGTTTGGCCGCCACGTCACATTGAATTTTCCTTTTTGACAGATGGATTGAATTGCCTAATTTCAGAGTGTTATATTTTCAATACTGTGTTTTGTGTGGTGACCTGTCATTCAGAGGGTGACGTTCTATCATTGAAAAGTTGAATCGTTCAGCAGAACCAAGAGTTTACCCAACGTATTCTGTTGGTATTTGTAAATTGTTTACAATCTGTTACTGTTTTGGTTCTGGTGAACGTAGTCATTTTCATGAGTCGTAGTGTTTTTACTTCTACCCAGTTTTAGTTCAGGTAAGTTTTATCCTTATCATGGCGTCAATCCCATTGGTGATGAAATTGATGTGAAGAAAAACAGAAAAAGTTCAATTATAATTTATATATGAACCTAAATTAATAGTATATTATATAATAAGTGTGGTAACTAGGTTATTACCGCACGCGAGAGAAATTTGCAAACCAAGCCGGTGAGGCGAGGTTTGCAATCTCTAAGGGCGGTAATAACCTAATTACCATACGTATTATATACAGAATTTTATCTACAAGCGTGCGGTAACGAGATATCCAAAAGAAGTGCAAAAAATTATTTAAAAAAAAAATTGCGTCTGTCACATTTGAGAGTGGACATCTGTGGAGTGGACCAGTAGAATTTAGGTGATGTGATAGGTAGGTAATTTATCTCTGGTAGGTAATTAAAGGTACGAACCAATGTAGGTAAAGCGTGAGGTAATAATATCCAGTCCAACGATTGACAGACACGAGTTTTATTTTCCTATCTTATCCAAAAAACGTTTTTGGCGTTGACTAGATCAGTCTTGGTTATTACATATTATATTTATTTCTAATAATGAGGGATAAATATAATAACTAATGTTAAATCTGATCAAGGCCGAAAAAGATCATCCACAAAGAAAGTTTCAAATTCAAATATCCCGCCAAAATCATTTTACTTTGACCCAAGCCTATAGAGGCGCCACATATACAAACTTTTTTTTAACATGGGAGTTACCATTCTATATCCCCACTTAAACCTTATTCTATGTCTACCTGGTTGTCACCAGTTAGCGCTAAATAGATGTCATTTTGCGGCATACGGACGCCTGCAAATTCGTCAGGTTACATCCTATATACCTAGTAGCCTGCCCCTAGGGATATGATAGGGCTATTAGGCAATTCAAACCACGTGACTTTCAAGATGGCGTGGCGGCCACACATGGGCCAAAAAACAGAAAAAAATATCTAGAATCTGCTCGATTTATTAGTTTAGGTACCTAGTCAACAAATATTTTATTAAATAGTCCAAATCAAAGTTGCAAGCAAAACTCTAAGCAAAATAATTTGAAATACGCATAAAAACACATTCAAAACAAACTTGCTTGGCCGCCACGCCATATTGAATTTCCCTATCTGACAGATGGATTGAATTGCCTAATAGGGCAATCCAAACAAAATGGCGGCCAATGCCAAAAAATTGGCGCCATAGATTTAATTCAAACAACCGTGACATTTTTGATCAAAAACCGGTTTTTTGTGTATTTTCCGCGTGTGGCTAAATTCAACTCGTGTAGGCACTATGGTGGAATGGTAGAGAAAGCAGTGTTGTTACATTAAACAGGGTTCAACAAGCTATGGTTTGGCAATGGCAGTGAATTTCAATCACCGCATCCGTGGCGGTGCACCAGTTAGATGAATTTAGCAACAAGCGCGGTTTGTGGTGTTTTAAGATTAGCTACTATCCAGGATTTGTTTCTTGTTTAGTTTTTTCTTAACAAAATCCTGAATCCTGATGTATATTTTATATTTTATTTGTCTGCTATTCAAGCAGGTATGGACACAAGTTGATGTGTAGGATAGTAAATGGCTTGGATCCATACACCGTTTATGTAGAGAGACTTTTTGGTTTTTTAATATGGATTTTGTCAGACTTTTTCTCTTTTACTACAATCCATGAAGCCCTTTTACAAAATACAGAAATAGTATATTACATATACCAAGTAGGGAAGTGTTTCATTACTGGCGAGAGATTTATATTGTCAATCGAGACGTCGAGATTGACTATTAATCTCGAGACAGAAATGAAAACTTTCCTCCGAGGTTTGTATACTATTTTATTTGCAAGCACAACATTAATAATTATGATTAGTCAATCAATTTTTTTAATACTAAAAAAATAAAACAATCATGCCAAAATGTGTCATTGACTGCTTTGACGTTTTTACCTGACATGTTCTCATTGTTGCCAGCAAAGGTAAATAAATTAGAGTGAGGGAAATCGGTGAGGGAAGTCGAATAGGGAAATCGGTGAGGGAAATCGAAGAGGGAAGTGACACAGGTAAAGTGTCACTTCCAAATTTTTAAAAAGTAAGTAATGACAAGATTACATATATGATTGCAAATAAAATCTTTTTTCTCCGTTAAAAACCTGTTTTGTCTCTGTAGGAACGGCATGAAACGAGACATTCTCCCGATAAGAACGGCTTCCGTTTATACAAATCAAAAATCGCAATAAAACGGCATTTTTCAAAATAAAAAGGCATTGACCTCCATTTTGAATTTCGTTTTGACAGGTCGTTGGATTGCCCTATTTCAAAAAATTATCAGAGATAAAAAAAGCTTACCTTACCTTACACCAAAGATCTCACTCCTTCTTACACTTAGTTGGTATGGGAAGTCTTCAATTTTTACGCATCTACCGCCGACAATGCGGCAGTGGTAACGGGAATATACCTCGGAATATACATTAGGAACTGAAAAAAAAATTCTTATTCCAATTTAAAAGAATCACTTTTTTTAAAATTCTATTCTCCATTTATCGCCTCAAGAAATCTGTAATGTAAGAAGCTTTGGCATCCAGTAAACAAAAAAAATGACAGATGGCGCTTTTTTACTTTTAAGGTCCTCCGCGAGCAAAAAGATTACCGGCTCCACGTGATCTGATCTGTTTTATGGCGTTTCCGATTGGTAGATCTAGTGCGGTCAGTGCGGAACTAGTGCATTTTTAATTCAACTCCAAATGGAATATCACATGGGCTTGTATTAACAGCGTCATCTTTCAACTCGTGGACGATTAACAAACCAATCAAACTCGCCTTTTGTTGAGGACGTTGAGGTTATGTTATGTGGACGAGTGGACGCGTTTTTTTTTTGTTAAATTATGTGCTCTGGATTGAAAAGTTGGTAAGTAAAACTGAATTAGAATTAAGATTAGGTAGGCATTTAATCACCTACCTAATTAATATTGTGTAAGAAGTATACAGTCATTGCATTATCCCGGGATTCAACGAAATACCAGTGGCGTCGCAGATTAATTTAATTTAATCATGAATTATTTCTTCCCAAATTGTTGCAATTTCGATTTACCTCCCGTTTTTATCCTAATCAATGACTTAACCGATGAGTTAGCCATCTTTCTTAAGTGAATGGAAAATAACAATGACCGATATAGGATGGTGTACAGTGACTCTATTCACAGTGCCGACAATTGCTGTCTTATTTTTGATTGGTTCTTTATATTTATATTGAAAGCACCGCAATTTTTTGCCCCACCTCTTGCTTACTTTAAATATGAATATAGACGCCTTCTAGCAAGTGAAAATCTTGCATGCCAATTTCAATGCGATAGAACAAACACTCTCTCAGTCAATTAACATATTAAAAAAACTATTTATACAACTTACTTCCCTAATAAACTTTCTATCACGTCTACAGACGCTTTATTGAAAATTGAGTCCCCATAAAAGACATCATTGCATTAATTTTTGAACTAGGAACCCGCGCCAATTTGAGATTCTGATTTTAACCTAACTAATGAATTTTAGATAATATACGGGGTGTCTAAAATACCAAGGGCCACCATTGGTAATGGTATATCGGAAACGGTAGTAGATACGAGGACGGTTAGATTAGAAAACAGTTGCCATTTTCGAAGGATGTTAAAAATATATTTTCGCTGTTGCCAAATTTCTATTAGTTTCCGAAATACAGGGTGATTTGTAGAAAAACAGTTTTAGGTTTTTAGACCTTCAGAGGACATTATTTATAAAATACCTATGTCTAGAATTTTGCGTAGAATTTAAAGTTGAAATAATATATAGGGTGCCCTAGTTTACATGGTCAAGTTGAAATAATTTCTTTCTTACCCGGATGGCCTCTATCGACATTGCCATGTTGTCAATTTATCAAAATTTTCCAAAGTTTATTTTCTGAGAAATCGATCGCGGAAGTTGGTAGTTCGTAGTAGGACACCTATTGTATTTCTTTTTTTCTCCGCCCTCATAAATTGTTCATTTGAATTTTATTGTGTCCTTCGCTTCACTTTGGACATTATCAAACACTGGCTTAATGTAAAAAATCTAATTTTCAGATCTGGGCTTGCATGAAGCTACAAGTTTAATGAATGCGATTAACAAAAACAACGTATACTTTCCAAAAATAAGAGAAAAATATTTTGGGTCGAATATAGTATGAAAATATGAATGAAGGAACAAAACAAGGCCAAATTCATAATAGTCCTCCAATAATGTCAAGAGATATAATAAACCTAACCGATCATGAAAAGTTCTTTATGGAAAAAGCATTCTCTTTCGCCAAAGAAGCATTAGGAAACCAAGAAGTACCTGTAGGTTGCATATTCGTCCACAAAAATGAAATTTTAGCTGTGGGCCGCAATGAAGTCAACGAAACCAAATCGGCTACTCGCCACGCCGAAATGATTTGCATCGACCAAATTGTAAACTACTCCAAAGAAAACTCTAAAAATTATATGGAAATTTTTCGAGAAATAGATGTTTTCGTTACAGTGGAACCTTGTATAATGTGTGCGGCAGCCTTGTACAACTTGAAAGTGCGCAGTGTAACTTTTGGTTGTAGAAACGATAGATTCGGAGGGAGTACAGTGTTTGACGTGGCAGAGATTTTAAAACCAGTTACAATAGTAAAAGGTGGGTACAGGTCTGAGGAGGCGATGCAGTTACTAAAGGATTTTTACAAGGGACAAAATCCAAATGCTCCAGAGTCCAAAGTCAAAAAGAAGAAATCTGATGTGGATGTGAAACAAGATTCATTGTGAAAAGAACTGTTAGTGCAATAAAAATATTTTTAAATAGGACTTACTGATTTGTGCTTTGGAGGTTTTATTTTTCAAACCTAAAGACTTGTTTAAGCGCAACACAACAAAGCAAAAGCTAAGGAAAACTCTTCCAATATCATTTGCGCCTGTCGAATAGATTGAAAACAAAATCTTCATTCGAGTCATTATTTTCCGATGGCTTAATTATTTTTCATTCAATATAGGTAAAACCATTCTAACCAGAAAAACGCAAACAGTTAACAGGTGATTGTAGAATAAGCAAAATACATATGATAACATATTATATAACTGAGAGCAATGGGTCACTTCAAGCATTTGACCATTGCAACTACAATAGAAAAGATTATGTTTGGAATTGGGATTAATTTTTGAAAATAAATTTTCAAAGAATCAAAAAATACTTGGCAGTGTATCGAATCTAAGTTATTAGAGGATTTTTTGGAAAACACAAGCGTTTAGCCAAAGCTCCAAGACACTGCTAGTTGGTGTGTTTGCCGCTTATATTTCACTGACGAGGACAAGCAAAATCACCAAATATTGCGTAAATCTGACCGTGTCACAACACTTGTATTTTCCAAAAAAAACTCTAATAACTTAGATTGGGATAAATTGTTCACCACATCAATGACTTATTAATGATAACCTGAAGACTATATTGATTACTCAAACTGACCAATAATTTACTTTCCATATTTGACTCAAGAGGGGTCATCAAAGGTACCATCAGATTTGTACACTTTACCCACGTTTTTAAGGTCCTTTGAACAAGTCTTGCACAAGTTCGTACAAGCTAAATAGTTTAAACGTTCAAAAGAGAGGTGAAACTACGTTGCTAATGAGAAATATTACAATTTCCGAAATTATTCAAGTATTGTCGAACCTGGGGAGTTATTGAGAAAAGACAAACTTTGGAAAAGATCTATTAGGTAGGTACTCAAGAAAATATTTTCACTCGTTTTCATCTGAAACACAAAAGCAAAGAGAATATTTCTTTTCCTCCGTTTTTGCATAGCACCAGTCCTGTTGAAGTACTGTTTAGTCCTGTAGGTATTGAAATACCTACTATATAGTCGATAAACTTTTCAAGAACTGTATAGTCCTGCATAGTATTGGACGTCCTGTATGGTACTTTTGAAGTCTTCTTTAAAATTTTGTCACCTACTCCGCGCACCTAGAAACCCCTTGGTTCGACTAAAAAAGCTATCTTTTCGCGATGCAATACCAGACAAATAAGACACTCAATTATTGCGTATGTACCAACAACTCCACAAATTTATGACCCAACTTTAAGAAAACTAAAATTTAATTCATTTTAGAAGTTGAGGGATGTATCTCCTGCATTATGTCATTATGTGCACGCGTTTTAGCTTCGTGAATTTCTAGATTGTTATTGTTATTCGTAGTTATTGAGAGACTACATAAATCAATATCTATGTGTGGTTTTCTAATGATATTCTACAGAGTTTTTATCGTTTGATAGACATACAGAACTTAAACATTGTGAGGAATACACAACAAATATGTACACAATCAAATTCTGGCCATACTGTTGGTTTATATAGGTACCTAAAACAAAAAACTAAAATATTTACCTAAAAATACACAAAAAACCGCTGTTATAGAGAACATTGAATTCATTTTGGTATTTCCTGAAAACGGTAGAGAAATTAATAATTGTCGTTCTGGGTCTAAGGTTCTGAGCCACGTAGATTTACATGTTTCAATGTTTATTGATATATTTAGGTCTAAAAACATTTATTTTGCAACTTATTGTATTTGTTACAACAGAGCTGTCGGTAATTGAATTAAACTAATTGAAAAATTGTTTTTAATCGCCTAATTAATAATTGAATTAGGTACTCTTATTAAATGATCGACCTACATACTTGAAATTGATTGAAACCTTAATATTTCAAATTTAATCACACTTTTTTCTGTTTTTATTTACATTATAACCTAAAGCACTGCAAAATTTTCATCTTTAATTACCTGGGGTATAGTTATTATCCTAACAATAGTGCAAAAAGTTATACTTTCCCGCACACGGGTGCCGTTAACTTGAACGACGCGGAGCGGAGTTCGGGCAAGCAGTCAAGGGCGGGAAAGATACTTTATGCTTGAGTTAGGATCAAAATTTTTTCTATGACCGTGTCAAAATAGGGCACAAAGAAAATATGCGTTTTTTTAATAAAACATATATTGCACAAATTTAAATAATCCACATTAATTTATTATCATGAATATTTATTGTGAAAGTGCAATTGGATGCATTTTGCAAATCAATCGCCGACAACAATTAGGTAGGTAGTGTAGGTAGGTACTGATTCTTCAATAAACTTGTAATATTGCTACTGCTGGGATGAGTGTTCGACGCCATTGCCAAGTCATCGGTTGCAGGTGAAGTCACTGGAGACGAGGTTTCTTCTGTGATTTGCGAATGACTGCTTGACGATGGATATTTTGCGTCAATAATTTTCAGAATTTTTTTTATATTAAAAGTTGTAATGGGGATTGGAATCTTCTACGTTCTATTAATATAATATAGTGTTTCTTTTATTGAAATATCTTCTGAGTGTCTGAATTGCCAAGAAAACGGATGTGCAGGATGTACCAATAATTAAGAAATATATTGAGTGAAAGTGATTACAAAATTTAAAACAATGAGACAACAAAAGTTTGACGCACACTGACATTAACATTAAAAAACCTGTAGTTACAAACAAAGAATGACTGGTAAAATCAGGTAATGAAGAGATAGTTTAGTTACAAAGTTACTTTCTCGCACTGAATACGGGAAAGTGACACTTTCTGAACTAAAATGAGCGCGGAAAAGTGGGCACGGTCGTAGAAAAAGTTCATTTCAGGCGAGTTGCTACAAAAACATATAACGCTAGGCATCTCCTCTACTGCCAGGTAGGGTAGTGGGGATCGCTTATGAGTTGTGAGCGCGTTTCAATGCAAATTAAATTGCAATAATTATTGTAATTCAACTACTCGAGAAAATAATCGGAAGTTATAGACATGAACCAATACGTGAACTGCCAATACCAGGAATATATAGCTCGACCCAGCATAATCATAGAATAAGCATTTGTATTTTATTATTTCATGGGAGCTTTTTACATAGAATAAGTTTAGTCTTTAGTCACACACTGTACCAGTAAGTTAAGTCTTATTGAAATAAATCTTTTTTTAAAAAGCATTCTACTGGTTTGAGTATTTAACTGGCGCTATGGCGAACAGGATAGTTTTCCAAGTCTGTATCGATTTTTCGTTGAGATTTGGCGTATCTTTATACCTTGAGCACTATACCAAAAAGAACTTCAAATACTCCTAGTCGAATTCTTTGGCCCCTCTATTATTTTAAGCATTGAGGCCATCAGACAAAGCTCAAAAAGAAGAAAGAAACTCTGGCAACTCTTCAATCTCCGAAGTGTCGCCGTGGATCCTAAGATTTCAAGTATTTTTTCTGAAATCAGTAGACTGATATTCGTGCGTGACAAATACCGGCGTAAATTTGAACTTTTGCTGCTAAAAGTTAAGAGTTGTGTGTATTTTTGTGATAAAACTTGATAAAAAATGCTATGGTTCATCCTGATGCCCCTTTTGATGTAAGTAATTACTAAAATTGCCGTATTTTTTACATGCCTGATTCCAAACAACACAACTTTTGAAAAACGCTTTAAGTTCAAATAGAAAAAAACTAGGCTTAAAAACCAAGAATAATAAAAAATCATTATCACTTGCTGAAAAACTAGAAAATCCGATTTAAATTTGAGCGAATTATTCTCAGAGTTAGATCTTGCATCTTCTAGTACTAGCAAATCTAGTGATAATAATAAGTTAAATTTTGATACTTCATCTTCAGAGGAAGATGAAGAGGAAATTAAATTATTTTCTAATAATAGCCTAATTAATTCAGATAAAATAGACGTTCTACGTTCTGCGATCTTTTGCAACCATTTTACCTACCTTTTCTGGAAATCCAGAAAACTTAGAATCCTTTATTTTGTCAATTGACGAATTTCATAGTCTATATTATAATGGCGAAGAAATTCAGAAAAAAATTCTTTTTAGTGTTATACGCTCTAAGTTAGTCGAAAAATCTAGAGATTTTATTATGAGTAGGCCAGACCCTAAAACCTGGGCCGATATCAAAATAGCCCTTAGAGAAAAATATGGAGATCCAATAGGATACCAAACATTGATGCAACAATTAAATTATATCAATAAAAACAAGCACGAAGAACTATTAGATTTTGTACAAAGATTAAAATTATTTGTGCAAAGAATAAATTCTAAAATTCAAAATGAAAACATAGATAATAATTCAAAGGTAATTTTAATAGCACAAGCCGAAAAAACTGCAGTTATTGTTTTAATGTCAAATAAATGTTCCAGAATCTTTGAAAACGATTTTACTTAAACACAACCCTAATACTTTAGATGTTGCTCTTGTACAAGTCACAAATTATAATCTCAATCGCAAATAAACTTGAAAAATCAGGTTACCCAAAAACCTTTTAATCAACAGCGAAAATCTATGAATTATAATAAATCTTTTAATCATCATTCAGATTCGCAGTCATTCAACCAAAATGCTCAGCAATTCAAACAGCAAAATAATTCAAAGCAAACTTTTCCTTCTCAACCCGTTTATACAACCTAGACCAGTAAAACAATATTTTCCCACAAACGCCCAAGTTTTTAGAAAACCTAAAAATGTATTTGCTTCCCAAAAGAATACGAATCAAAGGCAATCAAATCCTACCCCAATGTCCGTCCAGTCAGCAGGACCTTCTCGAATAAATCAACAACCACAAAGTAAGCAGTAGTATAATAATAATTACTTCCAACCCACCGGTCCTAGGAATTGTCTATCGCAAGAATTAACCAACTTTCAAACAAATCAGGAACAGTCAGAGGACCAAAACTCTGAAGAATATTATGACGATTATTACTATGACAAAGACATACCCAATGTACAAGAAGAGGACACTTCTTTCAATCCTCAGCAGGAGAGAAGAAAACCAAAATTTTCACGAAGAAGCCTCTACCGACCCATTAACTTGAACAATATTGCTGAAAAAATCGAGTTAAGTACCTTATTTCTTTCTACCAAAAATGCAAGTTACAATTTTGATCGATTCAGGAGGCTTCGAATCAATAATTATTCCATGAATCTCGAAAGTACAGACGCTATATTACCTCCGTTTCATAAAAATAATCAAGTCGTCATTCCTGATAGTCTAATTACAGTCAAAAACGGACTTTGTAAAATTCCGAATCCACTTCCCAAACATAACATAAAATTTGATCACAGAATGAGAGTTATACCAAAAGAGCACTCCGAAATAACTAACCCTCCGACAGACAACACCCCATTTGAAATTTCTAAGCAGTTACGTTTAAATCATTTGAACGATTTAGAAAAAAGCAAAATAATATCTTTGTGTCATGACTATAAAGACATTATGTATTCCGAGAATTGTGACTTATCTTTCACTAGCCAAACCAAGCACTTTATACGGACTACAAATGACCGTCCCATATATGCTAATTCTTTTCACCATCCTCCTGCCATGCTGCTCGAAATTCAGAGTCAAATTCAAAAACTTTTGGACAATAAAATTATTCAGCCATCTATATCTAAGGGTGACGCTTCTGGGAAACAGAAATTTAGATTGGTCATTTAACAGAAAACTCAATGAAGCCACTATCGAAAATAAATACCCCTTGCCAAGAATAAAAGAAATTCTGGATAACCTTGGAAAATGTACTTATTTTACCACTCATAGAAAAAACCGCGTTTACAGTTAACAATGGTCATTTCGAATATCTAAGAATGCCCTTTGGTTTGAAAAATGCTCCCGCCACATTCCAGAGAATGATGGACGAAATTTTGAGAGAGTATCTATACAAATTTTGCTTTGTATATATGGATGACGTCGTAATTTTTTCTAAGTCCCTTCCTGAACATATCGATCATATTAAAAAGATCTTCAAAACACTCCGTCAAGTCAATCTCAAAGTACAGCTGGATAAATCCGAATTTCTATCCAAAGAAGTAGCTTTTCTAGGTCACATAATCACCCCTGAAGGCAAAAAACCAAATCCTTCTAAAATAGAAGCCATCCAAAGATATCCAATACCTAAATCCACCAAAGAAATCAAATCGTTCTTAGGCCTCGTTGGTTATTAGGTACAGAAGATTTATCAAAAACTTCGCCAATACAACTTTTCCAATTACGAAGTGTCTAAGAAAAGGTCACGAAAAACATATTGGTAACCAAGAATTCCAAGAAGCCTTCTTAAAGTGTAAAGAATTAATTACCATTTCCCCTGTACTCCGGCTATGTTCCGCTATCAACTGCCAGTACTGCATTTACTGTGCTGATATTACTGTTATTTGTCGTTCCGATTTTCAATAGCCTACTCTGTTGGTCATTCAGTACTGAATCGACTGAATCCAGTGTACTGAAAATAATATCGGAACGGCGTCCAGTAAATTCAGTACTGACAGTTGATATCGGAACTCAGCCTCCAATACCCTGATTTTACCAAACCCTTTAAACTAACCACCGATGCCTCCAACATAGCCCTTGGCAGTGTATACTTTCTCAAAACTAACATCCTATTGCACATTATTCAAGAACCTTAAATTCCGCAGAACGAAACTACTCAACCATCGAAAAGGAACTTTTGGCAATAGTGGATTCTACAAAACAATTCCGCCCCTATTTATATGGCCAAAAATTCGTGGTTGAAACCGATCACAATCCCCTTGTCTGGTTATCAAAAGTGAAGGAACCAAATTCACGTCTTATTCGTTGGAAATTGAAATTGGAAGAATTCAGTTTTGAGATTAAATATAAAAAAGGCAAAGAAAATGTAGTGGCCGATGCCCTATCACGTATCGACATAAATATTTTTGAAAAAATTTGTCAATACACAGAAAATTTTTTCATTGTCATAGCTAATTTTTCTGCTGCCGTAGCCAAAAATTTCGGCTACATAGGGGACAGCCAAGATCTTCACTACCGTCGAAGAGATAACTTTACTGGCACCGTTTATTTGTGGTAGCAAAGTGACTTTATAAAGAATTTACTTATAGTGTCTATAAGGTAACTTTGCTAACATAGAAAAGCTACTTTGCTGTCGTAGGAAAGTAACTACGCTGTCCTAGAAAAGAGGTTCTATACCCTCAAAAACATCCTTTTTTGCTATTGAAAAGTAGATTGCTGAGACAGAAAAGATATTTGTTGTTGTTATAAGAAATGCTTTCTGAAACAAGAAAGCGTTTTTCTTATGACAAAAAATTTCTTGCCAGAATCAGCCAAGTGTTTTATTAGCTATGGGAGGTTATTTGTTTCAGCTGTGGCAAAAATATTTTGCTGGAAATCTTTGGAAATAGTATCGCGACCAATAAAATCAGGAGATAAACAAACTCTATTTAAACCCCTAAACTTTCAATTTATTGAAAAGTTTGGCGATAGCGTTGTTTCTCCTAGTTTCAATGGATGCGCTGGCACCATTTCCAAAGAGATTTCCAGCAAATATTTTTGCTATATTATCAAGCAATAATAAATTTTTACTACAAACAAAAAATTGAATATACTGACTCACAAAGATGACCCAAGTTCAAATTTTGTCCGATCCATCTCTATGCAGCACTCTGTTGTCGTGGTTTTTGTCAGAATCGACACGTGCTTTGAAACAGAAACACACATCAGCACAGGGCAATACACCCTTTTCCATGATTTTTTTAAGGAAGAATTTTGATTTAAAAAAAAATCCAAATTATGAAAAATGAGCAAAACTTTATTCCAAAAAATATATAAAAAATTGATCCAGTCCTTCCAGAAACAAAAAAATCAGTCTTCACAAAAACAAATAAAACAATACCTATAAAGAAATTTTTTTAAAAAAACTTAAACCTAACGTATATCGTACCTATCAGTACCTATGTACCCTACCACAACGTCCACAACCACACCAATAACCACGCACTAACAAAACAAAAAATTCAATTGTGAATAATTGTGATTTCGAATATTCTCGAACGACTTCCGACACGTTGACACTCGACGACAATATCAGGAGCTTCCTTGGCGTTTGGGGTTCGCTACTAAAATGGAAGTAAATAAATACGAAACATATAACTATGGCTTATTTTTGGACCCGAAGCAATCTACGGAAATGGCCGAACGGTGTTTTAGTTAAGTTATTTGGCTGGGGTAGCAAAAAACATTACTGTCACAACAACAAAAATTATGAGATTTTTTTTTTGGCTACAACAGTAAAGTATCTATCTATCTTAGAAAAGTTCTATTTCGGGGTAGCAGAAATATTTTCATGAAATTTAAGTTTTGCTATGATAGCCAAATTTGTTTTTGGAATAATAAATGTCTTTGCAGTTTCAATAAGGTAGTTCCACTAAAGTGATCTTTTCTGTAGAAGCAAAATAACATTGCTACCTCTAAAACATTTTTCGCTGCAACAGTTAAAAAAAACCCAGCAAAGAATTTTCTCCTGGGACTTTTCTCAGTGTAGCCCCCAACACTGATAACACTGTAGCAAACCTCGCCGACTTTGATCTTGCCGACTTTGCTCTAAACGAAAGATATAATGAAATCATATCCGAAACCGTAATCCCACCTCAACCTAGAGACGATGAGCTAGATGCAAACACCACAGTATATTCCAACAACGACACTGAAGGCAAATATCTCCCTATTTCCGAACTACCCGTAAATTACGCGTCCACGCGTTTGATTATAGATTTCGGAGATAAATTCCTGCATAAATTAGCAAAACCATTTAAAAAGAATCATTATCTTATTCGAATCGAAAAAGACAAACTCTCGAATCATTTCAATATAATCCTGTATGAAATAATTTGACCCGATGTAAATTCTGTCTTATAATTACATACCTACCTAATTCCGATTTAAAACGAGAATTTCAAAAATATGTTGCCGATTATTCCACTCATGTGCTAGAAATCCCATAAGACGAATGACGATTTTCAGAATTACAGCGAAAATTCTCTTTTCCATTTGTTTAACTAGAGAGAATTACAGCGATAATTCTCCCATGTTATTGTATACATGGTTGTTATGCTAATTTTTGATACAAACAAACGGTTCCTGATAGCAACCATTTATTTGTATTGATTGTTGAAATGTTCAAATCGTTTAATACATATTTATTTCCATATTTTTTGCATTCTTATACGTGAAATAAACCTCTAAATACCACTTGAGCTTTAAAATTAACCAGATAATTTTGAAGCTCTCGTGGTATTATCCCCGAAAATCTAAATGCTTCTGCCAAACTTCAAATCTCAAATATTTATTTGACAGATATTGAAAATCAAGAACAACAAAAAGATATTACCTATATCCGAGTACCATCAGAAGAATCATAACGGCATAACAGAAACCTATAACCAACTAAAACAAAAATACTATTGGCCCCAAATCCGCGAAGCCATAACTACTTTAATTAATACTTGCGAAATCTGCTTGCTTACAGAACAAGTATGAAAGGCACCCGTATAAAATACTTAAATTACGAAGGTTCATTGTTAGCAGAGAAACCGTTCAACACCCTACACCTGGATATATTTCAATTTTCCAATTGTCAGTTTTTAACTATCATACATTCTTTCTCTAAATACGCCCAAGCTTACTACGTTTCTGACAAAAATGCCACCACAATAATTAACAAACTCAGGCATTACTTTTCTCATCACAGCAGTCCCAAAAAGATTGTCGTAGATCAAGGATCATAGTTTAAAAACCGCTTGTTTCAAGAATTTTGTCAACTCTTTTATATAGATCACACTACACGACTCCTGTTAATTCAACATCTAATAGGGCAAGTACACGATCTGACAGTTTGACACTTTTGACAGTCGCCTTGAGGTAAAACAAAGATAAATTTACAGTGTTTTTTTAAGTTTTTAATTAGATTTTTTTAAATAAATACCTTTTGTGTGATCCAGAAGTTTCTTGGAATGCCTAGAGTTTATGCGTAGAGTTTGTTTTGTTGTTAATTGTGGCAGTATAGCGCAAGGGATACAATATCCTTCCATAGGTTTCCATCAATTTCAAATAACAATGGGAGATTTGATTTGTTAGCTCAAGAAAGAAGAGAAAAATTGATTATTGTTGTTGAAAGAGAAGATCTGATAGAAAAATAGATTGAATATAGAGTAACTATACTTATATATTTGTTTTTGTGACACTTGGTTTTGATATTTGTTGGAAAAAAACTCAATTTATTTCATTATAGAAAAACCTAGCAAACTTTTAGATAAAAGACCACATAGACTGGAACACAAACACGTCACTGTAACTTTTTTAAAACAAAATAACAAAAAAAGCTGTGAAAACCGCATAAAACATAACCGGCCTAATCTACACCAATGTAAATAAATGATTTGTTTTACCTCAGGGCGACTGTCAAACTCATTTGTGACGTCACATGGATATGCCCTATGCCCTATAGTAGCATATATAATAAAACGATTACACTCTACCCTATTAGAAAAATTGAAAACCCAAAAAATGAAAAATCCAGAAGAATCTCCCCAGAATTTGATGATTTCAGCTGTATTAGTATACAATCAAAGCCAAAGCATCCATTCCAAAACAGGCTTTTCACCTTTCTCTTTATTATACGGACCCTATTTTAACGAACCAAACATAAATAATGATTTGACTATATACGAACAATACAACGAAAAACGAAAAAATGAACTAATACCGTTTCATAAAAAGGTTTTTGAAGAAACTCACAAAACCCAATCTAAAAACACCCAAAAACAAAACTAGTTCCATTCCTGAATTAACAGAAGGACAAACTATTTATAGGAAAAACCCTTAAGGGCCCCATTCACTACGATGAAACACGACGGTTTTCATCGCCACGATAAAACACGTCGTTCCAAAACCGAAATGTGTGGTAGAAAAACACGACGGTTTTCTACCACACACTTCAGTTTTGGAACGACGTGTTCACTGAGAAAATTTTTTCATTGTCATAGCTAATTTTTCTGCTGCCGTAGCCAAAAATTTTGGCTACATAGGGGACAGCCAAGATCTTTACTACCGCCGAAAAGATAACTTTACTGGCACCGTTTATTTGCGGTAGCAAAGTGACTTTATAAAGAATTTACTCACAGTTTCTACAAGGTCACTTTGCTGGCATAGAAAAGCTACTTTGCTGTAGTAGGAAAGTAACTATGCTGTCCTAGAAAAGAGGTTATATACCCTCAAAAACATCCTTTTTTGCTATTGAAAAGTAGATTGCTAAGACAGAAAAGATATTTGTTGTTGTTATTAGAAATGCTTCCTGAAATAGGAAAGCGTTTGTCTCAGAACAAAAAATTTCTTGCCAGAATCAGCCAAGTGTTTTATTAGCCATGGGAAGTTATTTGTCTCACCAATAGCAAAAATATTTTGCTGGAAATCTTTGGAAATATGTACACTGAGAAAAGTGCCAGGAGAAAATTCTTTGCTGGTTTTTTTTTAGCTGTTACAGTGAAAAATGTTTTAGAGGTAGCAATGTTATTTTGCTTCTACAGAAAAAACCACTTTGCTGAAACTACTTTATTGAAACTGCAAAGATATTTCTTATTCCAAAACCAAACTTTGCTGTTATAGCAAAATTAAAATTTTATGAAAATATTTCTGCTACTCCGAAATAGAACTTTTCTAAGATAGATAGATACTTTACTGTTGCAGCAAAAAAAAATTCCTGAAATTTTTGTTATTGTTACAGTAATGGTTTTTGCTACCCTAGCCAAATAACTTAACTAAAAATACCGTTCGGACATTTCCGTGATTTCTTCGGGTCCAAAAATAACCGATAAAATATGTTTCGTGTTCATTTTCTTCTATTTTAGTTTAGTAGCTAACGCCGTACGGTGTGGATCGTGGATGCTGTCGAGTCAAGTCGAGTGTCGGTCGCTGGGAATCTTTTTGGAAATGGTGCCAGCGCATCCATCAAAACTAGCAGAAACAACTCTAGCGCCAAACTTTTCATTAATTGACATTATTTCAGATCAGGTAATAGGGCTGTTCGCATAGCAATCACAAACCAGTCAGAGCGAACTTCCTTGGTTGAAAACAATCAGAAACAGTCAGAAAACTAGTTTCAACCAATGAAATTCGCTCTGACTGGTTTGTGATTTCTCTGCGAACAGACCTATAGAAAGTTTAGGGGTTTAAATAGAGTTTGTTTATCTTCTGGTTTTGTTATGATGGACGCGCTACTACATATATTTCCAAAGATTTCCAGCAAAATATTTTTGCTATTGGTGAGACAAATAACTTCCCATGGCTAATAAAACACTTGGTTGATTCTGGCAAGAAATTTTTTGTTCTGAGACAAACGCTTTCCTATTTCAGGAAGCATTTCTAATAACAACAACAAATATCTTTTCTGTCTTAGCAATCTACTTTTCAATAGCAAAAAAGGATGTTTTTGAGGGTATATAACCTCTTTTCTAGGACAGCATAGTTACTTTCCTACGACAGCAAAGTAGCTTTTCTATGCCAGCAAAGTGACCTTGTAGAAACTGTGAGTAAATTCTTTATAAAGTCACTTTGCTACCGCAAATAAACGGTGCCAGTAAAGTTATCTTTTCGGCGGTAGTAAAGATCTTGGCTGTCCCCTATGTAGCCAAAATTTTTGGCTACGGTAGCAGAAAAATTAGCTATGACAATGAAAAAATTTTCTCAGTGTAGTAGCGCGTCCATCATAACAAAACCAGGAGATAAACAAACTCTATTTAAACCCCTAAACTTTCATTACCTGATCTGAAATAATGTCAATTAATGAAAAGTTTGGCGCTAGAGTTGTTTCTGCTAGTTTTGATGGATGCGCTGGCACCATTTCCAAAAAGATTCCCAGCGACCGACACTCGACTTGACTCGACAGCATCCACGATCCACACCGTACGGCGTTAGCTACTAAACTAAAATGGAAGAAAATGAACACGAAACATATTTTATCGGTTATTTTTGGACCCGAAGAAATGTCCGAACGGTATTTTTAGTTAAGTTATTTGGCTAGGGTAGCAAAAACCATTACTGTAACAATAACAAAAATTTCAGGAATTTTTTTTTGCTGCAACAGTAAAGTATCTATCTTAGAAAAGTTCTATTTCGGAGTAGCAGAAATATATTCATAAAATTTTAATTTTGCTATAACAGCAAAGTTTGGTTTTGGAATAAGAAATATCTTTGCAGTTTCAATAAAGTAGTTTCAGCAAAGTGGTCTTTTCTGTAGAAGCAAAATAACATTGCTACCTCTAAAACATTTTCCACTGTAACAGCTAAAAAAAAACCAGCAAAGAATTTTCTCCTGGGACTTTTCTCAGTGTTTCATCGTAGCGATGAAAACCGACGAGAAAGTGTTGTGTTTGTGTCTTCAAGATGAAGGGATAATAATAATTATAGGTTTAGTTAAACAGGACTTGCTTTATTAAATTGAAGAACTTAAAATGTGTTAAAACGTTTCTATAACCATGACAATAGAGAGTTATTGGACGTGCAATAAGGACAAGCAGTATTCAAATTAGCCTTATTTTGACATCTACGCATGCGCATTTGGGTCCGAAAATAAGGATTTCCTTAATAAGGTTACTGCTCGTCTTTATTTGTGTATGGTTAGTGCGAGGTAGTAAACTTCCCTTATTTCAAATTTCTGACATTTTGGACGACTTTGACGTTTCGCTTTTCGACGATGACGTAATTTTACTTAGAATTTTTTTTTACAATAGTTTTCCATTTTACTGTGGGTAACATCAAAAAATGGGTATCAGCAAAAAATCACAAACAAAAATAAACACTTTTATTTACAATCATACATGTACTGTTGACTTTACTGACTTTTAAAAAGTTCGAAAATGTCACTTTTTTGACTTTTACTTTCGGCCCACGGGTCGAAAGTTTACTTTCGACCCGTGGGCCGAAAGTAAATGAAATTTTTAAAATTTATTGTATTTTTTGACTTTTACTTTCGGCCCACGGGTCGAAGGTGAACTTTCGTCCCGTGGGCCGAAAGTAAATGAAATTGTCAATTATTGTATTTTTTAGTTTTAATTCAAATACAAATTTCAAAATTCGAATGATTGTAAATAAAATAGTATACATACCTCGGTGAAAAGTTTCATTACTGTCTGGAGATTTTAGTTAGACCTCGGCTGTGCCTCGGTCTAACTAAAATCTCTCGACAGTAATGAAACACTTTCCACCTCGGTATGTAATATACTATTTGAGGCTGAAATTTATAACATAGCTATCAGCTGTCAAAATTATGAATACAAAATAAGGTAATACTCTAGCACCTAGTAGTCTTCCAATAACTGTTTTTTTCTTGGAAAAATAGTGCTGATGCACTAATAAAATAAAGTAGATCCTTAATACTGCGAGGCAGTATTTAATAGTTCCAATAACTCTCTAATGTGTCTGACTACTGTCACTATTATTAAACTCCTGACAGACAGGTAACATTTTATAGTTAAGGCAATGTTCTGCTAATACTAGTTGGTACAGTACCATGGAGTTATACAACATGTTCCTTTCTTTTATAAGAGAAGAAATAATTTTATAAATGAATTAATGACAAATTTTAACTATCGTCAGTATCAAACCTACGCGGTTTTTTCACTAGTCTGCCACTACGAGTAAATACTCTAGTCGTCTGTGCTTTTTGAGATGGCGTGTCAGCAATAGAGCAATTTAAATTCGGCGAGTCTGATAAAGTACTTGTACTGGATCTAGGCTGATCTTCAATTGTCGTAGAAGGAGTGGATGTATTGGGTTCAAATTTTTTGATTAATAAATGATGCCTATTTCTTCGGTAATCTACACCATCCGGGGTGCGAACTACAAAAGACCTTGGCATTGGACCTTTTTCAGTGACCAAAGCAGGTTCCCAAGATGAGTTGGCAGTCTTTTTATACATGACATTGTCTCCTACATTTATATCTGACAAATATCTGGCTTGTTGATCATGATAATTTTTCATCTTATTCACCTTCTCTCTAAATAAATTATTGTAATGAACATAATCAATAACTTTTGGTTTAAGAACGCTTTCTGTTACTGGTAACATCATTCTCAAATAACGCGACATCAAAAGCTGAGCAGGAGAATATCCGCTAGCTTGGGCCGTGTTTCTGTACTGGAGTATAGCAATATATGGATCAGTATTTGACTCACGACATTTGTTAAACAAACTCTTCACAGTAGCAACAGTTCTTTCCACTAAACCATTACTTTTGGGATAATTAGGACTAGACGAATGGTGACTTATATCCCATGACTGGACAAAGTTCTTGAATTCTTGCGAGTTAAATGGAGGACCATTATCAGATACTATTATGGATGGGATTCTATGACGAGCAAATATTGACTTCAGACTTGTAATTACTTGACTGGCATTAATAGAACTAACCGATGTTACTTCAAAATAGTTAGAAAAATAGTCAACAACTAAGAGATACGTGACTTTATTGTAAAAGAAGAAATCTATTCCGACCTTTTGCCATGGCAAAGTTGCAGGCTGATGTGGTAGCAAAGGCTCTGATGGATTGGAATTACGAAACTTTAAGCATGATGTGCACTGTTCTACTCTATTCTTAATATCAACTGTGATATTAGGCCAAAACACAACTACACGTGCCTGTTTTAAACACCTATCTATTCCTAAATGTCCCTCATGGATTATGTCTAAAATTTGGCTACGCATTTCTGTAGGAATGACAAGAAGATTTTTTTTAAAAACTAAACCATCAATTGTATGTAACTCATGCCTATAGTTAAAATAGGGCTTAACCGAATATTCAACATTGTTCTTCGAAATTGGCCAGGAATCCTGACAATACTGTATAATGGTTTGCAATTCTGAATCTGCACAAGTTGCGACTTTTATTTGTTGTAATTTCTCGGGAGAAACGGCCAAATTACTGACTAATAAGTTCATGTGAATACGTAGCTCCTCTTCCATAGAATCATCTTCATCTGGTGGCTCTACAGGGGCTCTACTTAAAGTATCGGCAATGTATAGAAGTTTTCCTGGAACATAAGATACATTGAGATCATACTGCTGTAAATTCAGCATCATTCTTTGAAGACGAGTGGGGACTTCTCTGAAAGAGGTTTTTTGAATAATGTGACTAATGGTTTATGATCTGTTTCAACATTAACTCTGCTTCCATAAATATATTGGCGAAATTTTGTACAACCAAACTGAATTGCATATAACTCCTTTTCTATTTGAGCATATCTGGATTGGCATTCTGTTAAAGACTTTGACGAATAAGCAATCGGCCTTTTATTATGTAAAATGACAGCTCCTACTGCAAATTTCGAACTATCGACAGATAAAGTTAATTGAATACTTGGATTAAAATAAGTTAACACAGGTTTTTGACAAATAATTCTCTTGGGAAAATCAAATTCAGTCTGATGCACAGTATCCCAGTAAAATGAAGTGTTTTTCTTAAGAAGAAGTCGCAAATTATTAGTTTTATTTGCTAAATTTTGAATATATGAACCAAGATAATTCACCATACCTAAAAACCGTTTCAACTCTGACACATTTTTAGGACTTTCTAAATGACAAATAGCACTGATTTTTTTAGGATCAGGACACATACCTGAAGAACTAAAAATATGGCCCAAATACTGAACTTCCTTTAATAAGAAATGACATTTTTCCACATTGAATTTTAAATTGACTTCTCTAGCCTTTTCGAAGATTTTCTTTAAAATATCATTATGACCACTAATAGTATCACTATAGACTAAAATATCATCCATGTAAATCAGAACTCCTGGAATACCACAGAAAAAATTAGACATTTTATGAAAAATTTCCGGGGCGCAAGAAACTCCATAAGGAAGGCGTAAAAATTTGAATCTGCCAAAGGGTGATCCAAACACACAAAGGTTACTACTAGATTCATCAAGTTTTATTTGCCAAAAACCAGATTGAGCATCAAGTGTAGAAAAATATTAAGCACCGGCGAACTTTGAACGAACATTTTCTATTGTTGGCAACGGGTAATGACATCTTTTTATGGCTCTATTCAAATTTCTTGGATCAAGACAGACTCTCAAAGACTTATTTTTCTTCTCCACTATAACTAGTGAATTTACCCATTCACTAGGCTCATCGACTTTACTGATTACATTTAGGGAAATCATTCTGCCTAACTGACTTTTCAATCTATTATTCAAAGAAAAAGGAATTTTTCGTGGTGCATCTACTACAGGACTAATATTAGGATCAACGGTTATGTGACATTCAATAGGCAAACAACCTAAACCATTGAAGACATCTGAATAATCATCAAGTATATTAGGCATTTTTTAGCGAGTTCCCGTTAGTTCCCGTGTTACAAGCGGTTACAGGAAATCAATAACCGATCCGTTTTTGCGGTGTTTTCCTGTCATAAAGTGACGTCATCATTCTATAACACGGTTATTGTTTTTGATACCCAAGTCGAGAGTTGAGTAACTGAAGAATTCTAACCTTAGATTAATTTGTGATTGTTTTGATGTGTTTTTTTCTGAGTTATTTTTGTTATTAGAGGATATCAAAAAATAGCAGATCACGCATTATGGTCTATAAGCTGTGTCTCATGATTTTCTCCCAATAGGTATACATTTCAAGGGACACCACTATACTTGACTCGATAAGACTTAGAAATTAGAATATACAGGCGGGTGTTTTCAAACATAATATCGTCAATTAGTAATAAGGACTTAATTATTGACTTCATTTCCTCTATGTTTACCACAAAATATAAACTAAACTCACTTTACTGAGAAATATGTATAACCGTTCTGTTTTAGCGAGAAGCGGTTTAATCCTAAAAATTTGCCAATGGTAGGGATATATTTTTGAAGTGGGAGTGTTACCGTGTATAACCGCACCGGTTATAAATGGTTATTACTGGGATCTCGCTAAAAAATGCCTTTTGTTATGATTTATAGAAAAAACTCTTTTGACAAGATCTAATTCCTGACATGTGGGAAGGCCTATTATTGTCTGACACTCCATCTCTGCTATGACAAACTCGACTTTGACATGCTTACCATTAATAATACAATTAATATTGCATTTACCCAGAATTGGTATTGCATTGGCTGAAAATGACGTTAGCTTTACATTGGTAGGAACAATATCTTCATTAATATTTAATTTTTTAAATTTTTCAAAAGACATTACATTGGCTTCTGCACCTATATCTAAATAACATTTTAAAAGTGAATTATTAATTTTTAAATCTAACATCCATGCTTTCTTAGAATTTTGACACTGACTATCTTTATTTATTACTCTTACCACAAACATATCATTATCATTGCCTTGGCCATGGTTTTGATTTTTAACATTTTCTACATCAACATATCTTATATTTTTCTTCAAACAATACTTGGCAAAATGTCCTTTACGCTGACAATTATTGCATATAGCATCTTGTGCTGGACATTTATGTCTGTGAATTTGACCACACTTTTTACAAGAACTTTGACTCACCTGTTGTGATGACTGTGATGAGTAATTGTTACCTCTGATCCATTGGTTTTGGAACGACTCTTCATTATGATTTTGACCATATCCATGTCCTGGACTTTGATGTAATCCAGACGTATTTCTTTGTTGACTCGTTGAAGACTGGCCAGGACCTTTTTGTTTGTGAATTTTGTAGACAATGACTTCTGAATCCTTTTCTAATTGTTGGGCCTGAATATGAGTGATTTCAATGCTTTTGGCAATTTTAATGGCCCTGTCTAAATCTAGATTATCCTCTTGTAAAAGTATTTCCTTTATTATTCGATTATTGGCACCTAAACCAACAACAAACATATCCCTGACAAGGCTTTCTCGCAGTTTATCTAGTTCACATTTGCAGCTCAGGTTTTTGAGTGCTGTCACAAATTCGTCGATTGACTCATCAGGCTTCTAACGTCTTGTTAAAAAATTGTGTCTTTCAACTGTTAGGTTTGTTTTTGGTTTGCAATGTGCTTCAAACCGATCAACTAAATCCTTATATGCACATGTGGCCATATTTAGATTGAAAGAATTGAAAATAGAGAGAGCATCAGGTCCAATGTAGTGCAAAAATATAGCAACCTTTCTGCTATCATCTTCGTTTTCTAGACCACTTGCTCTCATATAAATCTTAAAATGTTGCAGCCAACTTACCCAGTTACTGGATAAATTACCCTCTAGTGATAATGATGACAAACTATTTCCATTAAATTTTGACCTAGACGTAGGGTTTCTGTTGGGACTAGAAGTTCGAGACATATTGGGTATGAATGTTTTAACTTTCTTCAGCGATACTGCGAATACTCTCCACTGTCTATGTTATTCCTTCCTATTCTTGGACACTTTCAGCACTTAGACAACTGACACCATGTTGTGTTTGTGTCTTCAAGATGAAGGGATAATAATAATTATAGGTTTAGTTAAACAGGACTTGCTTTATTAAATTGAAGAACTTAAAATGTGTTAAAACGTTTCTATAACTATGACAATGTGTCTGACTACTGTCACTATAATTAGGCAATTCAAACCACGTGACATTCAAGATGGCGTGGCGGCCACACATGGGCCAAAAAACACAAAAAAATATCTAGTTTCTGCACGAATTAATGGTTTAGGTACCTAGTCAACAAATATTTTATTAAATAATGAAAATCAAAGTTGTAAGCAAAACTGTATGCAAAATAATTTAAAATACGCATAAAAACATATTCAAAACAAATTTGCTTGGCCGCCACGCCACATTGAATTTTCCTTTTTGACAGATGGATTGAATTGCCTAATTAAACTCCTGACAGACAGGTAACATTTTATAGTTAAGGCAATGTTCTGCTAATACTAGTTGGTACAGTACCATGGAGTTATACAACAGAAAGAACGTAGTGTATGGGGCTCAATATAGAAATAAAATGAACCCTTCTTTTATAACCACCTAATTAAAGACTCTTAATAAAAATACTTTTATTTTTAACCATATATGAAATGTTGTCATTGCTGACTTTTCAAAAATTTGAAAATGTCACCTGGTCCTTGCTTATTGGTCGTAGGTGCCCTATGGCGGAATACTTGTATATGCGGACTTGTTGGATGTTATATGATCTTAGTTTCATCCATAATTTTTGTCCGTCAAAGTGTATCTGTGTCTCTGAGATCAGTTTATTTTTTGTGAGAAACGCGTCGTTCCACACGAATTCGAATGATCCTTCATCTGGTGGGGCTGGTTGTATTCCTAGTTCTATTAATCTGTCTTCGTCTGGTGCAATTGTATAGTCCTCCTCTGCTGTTACTTTATGACCTTTTCGTGAGTCTCCAGGATCATATTCCCAAACCATTCTGTGGTTTCCGTTTTCTCTGTCTGGCGTGGCTCTTTATCTGGCTTGTTGTTTGCAGCGTTTTTTGCGGGGTTCCAGTCGCATATATGAATGCTTATTTTTTCATGTTTAAAAACGTCGTAGATCATTCTTTCGATTGTGCCTCGTTTGATGCCGCTTCTGTTTTCGCTGATTGGTGGTATTGCCAGATAGTGCACCCCGTCTTGTTTGATCTGTTCTTTCATTTTTTGCAGGACGTTTAGTAGTTCGTGTGATGCGATTTTATCTTCTATTCTGTTCTTTATTACCATACCATAGATAGTTCTCTTTCCCTGTGCTGTGCTCATTACTTGTCCTGTTTTTATAGGTTTTTTTAGTTGTTGCGTAACTCGGAATCTTCTCGTGATTTCCTTTGTGACGCCTCTTTCTTGGTTAATTTGACAGGAGGTAAAGTAACCAATGGCGTAATTTTTTTTTGTCTGTAAAATGTTTTGTGACCTTCTGGTAATTAATTTATTTATATCTTGTATGCCTATTGCTTTGTCTCTTTCTAGGAAGGCGTTGAATTTTCCTATTAAATTGATTTCTTCCATTTTTTCTATGACCCCTTTTATTTGATGAAGACACTGTTCTCTGTATTTCCTTGTTTTCTGGTAAAGAGATTTTGGTCTATTCATTTGCTTATGTGCCCATTTTGTTTCTCTGCGTGAACTTCCCATCTGTCTTTGATTTTTCTTCCTTGCTTGCGTTTTTCTTATTTTTACGTAATTCGCCATGCTTTCCTGACAGAATGGAATCTTGTGTCTTTTGTTAACTCTTACTTCTTTTTTCGCCATGTCTATTGTTCGTCGATTTTTAACTGATACTTGCGGTATGAGGAGTGTGGGGGTGTTTCATATGGCAAAAACAGGTGTGACGTCAGGTAACCATTGGCGTTCTAATGTAGGGAGCCACCAGCTCACATTCCGTCCGAGTATCAGATTAAAATCGACGAACAATATGCATGCGCCCGTTTGGTTTAAGAATTGCATGCCCAGAATGAGTGGTTGAGGAGTGTTTGCTATTACTTTCGCCCTGGTTTCTATCACCAGGTTAACCATTTGTATCCGTATTGGCAGTTGTACTTCTCCTATTATAGGGATTCTGTGTCCGCCGGCTGTGACGAGGACCGAGTTGCAGGGGATTTTCTTCAAATCTCGTACCAATCTTTCGCTGATTATGTTCATTTCTGCACCAGTGTCTATGACTGCCTTAATTTCCATTCCTTGAGCTTCCACTGAGATCTGCACGATTTTATTGTTTCGGGGGCCCGACTGCGCTAGGGTGGCTGGGCTTTCTAGTTTTGCCACCCCCTGGAGTTTGGGGAACTCCTCTGGCTGTAGCAGGTTGCTGCGAAATGACCTGGTTTTCCGCAATTATAACATTTTGGTCGGTTGTCCGTTGTCCTTGTGTTATACGTATTTGATTTGGGCCGCCGTTGATTACTGCTGAAGCGTGGTTGGTTATTCCATGTAGGTCTTGGTTGCTGCCAATTTTGCCTGGGTGGTTGCTCTTGTTTGCTCACCTCTCCCGATGTTATCTGTGGTGTCAGTATTTTTGGCGCATTATCCATGGTGATCGCTAGCTGTTTAAGTTGGTCCATACTTGTCGGGGGTGTGTTTGGGAAGTTCGTTAACCAGTAATACTGGTAATTGGTGTCCTGGTTCAGTCCCCGCTGCTGCCGTCCTGTTGTAGATTTTTACAAAATTGTCTGCAGCGTCCTTTCGTGGGTCGAAGACTGGTGGACTGATGAATTGTGGTTTTTGTCGCTTGCTATCGCGTCCCTGATCGTTGTGTTCGCCATGTCGCCGTCCTGGTCTCTGTTAGGGTGATTGTTGATGATTGTGTCCCTGGTTGGCTCGTTGGTCTGCTCGGTGTCCGTTAGGTTTGGTGATTCTGGGTCCTCCTCCTGGTCCTCGTGTTCGAGCTGAAGATTATTTTTAGGGTTTTTTTCTACTAAGAGTATATGGCAGCCTTCTCCGTTCGGCGTTGGTGGTGATCTTTGTAGGGAGATCCTAGGTTTGAAGACTGTGTCGTCCGCAATCTCTGTGCTACTGAGAGGTGGTGTAAAGGGGCTATCTTCTTTAGTGGATCGTAGTCTATATTTCTTGCTCATTTAACTTACTTCTATATCCCACGCAGCGTTTTCTTTTCTTGGCATCCAATTTTCGTAATAATTTTTTTTTTTTGAGGTCTCGTGTCCAATAGACGTCTATCTCACTTCGGGTACTATAAGTGCCTGACACCTTGGCGAATGTCACTTCCGTGTACACCCAAGAATACCTCTGATTATCAGTCCTGATGTAATGGCGACGGTAGGTACTCCAATTTAGTTATCTTTGCGAAGGGACTAGCTTTACTTAACTGAGCTCTCGCCTAGGTACTTCGATGCTAAATAGGGAGATTCAACATCACAGGTTCTTCGAACGGCGCCTCCACCATATGTCACACAAGGCTCTTTCGGCTCGTGAGGGTTAGACCTGAGGTTAGGGTTTGCTCTGCAGGAAAACACACAACTACAACGGGAATAGTGTATATTGTCGTCCAATAGGTACATTACCAAAGGGGCACTACGTAGGTGTACCACATGACTCTTGTGCTGGGGCTCTATGTAGGAATACGGGTTCTGCACGTATAGGCAACGCTACCCTGCTGGAGGGTGACTCTCTGGGGTAAGGTGACCCTGAAGAGGAATGTAGCTACTGCTCCCTTGGGTAAGGTGACCCTGAGGAGAGAGTGATCCGAAGGTGTTAATGCTTCCTGGGGTAAGGAGACCCTGAGAAGAGAAAGACCCGAATGGATGCCGATACCATGGTTGTATTGGGTTTTTATATTCATGGCGTGTAAAAATAATTTACGCGTTGACCTGCTTAAACCGCTGACTGTCGATAAATCGTGTTCTAGTTAGTTTTAATTATTTTTGATATACAGGATGGTTTTTATTTATAGACCATTAGTTGACATATGCCCCTCCTGTGAAGGCGTTGGCCCCCAACGCTAAGAATCATGTGACCATACCTTTACAATAATCTTACTTATTCTATAAAAGTACTAGTTAAAACAATATATACATTATATATGAAAAGAATTTGGTATCTCAGTACCCCTTCTGTTGGCTCCTAGCTGCTTGTTCGGGAATATTTCTTTCCCTCTTTTTTTTTCTTTCGTTTCGGCCCCTGTAACAATAAGATCAAAGTGTTAGTAAATTTCTTACCTCCTGTATGTGTGAATTTATTTATTATGTTATGACTAAATATACCTATAAATTGTTAATTACCCCTTTGGTGAGTATTTAAATATATATTTTTTTTTTTACGGATATGCGCACTCGCAAGGAAATGTCCTATCACGCTCGAGAAGCGGCAAGTGCGCGGAAATGTCGGTGTATGTTGGTCTTGAAACGGTTCAGGTTGTAACCTGCAGGGAAAACCGTCGCAGGGAGTTTATTCCACAGCGATGCTGTTCTCCAGAGATATGAATTCTGATATAATGAGGTTCTTGGTGCCTCTAGTTTGACAGTAAATTCATGGTTACCGTCTGTTTGACGGGTTCGCCTGGAAGGTGCTACTCTCGGTGGAATCATACGTGCCAACTCTTCAGAGCATTTTCCGTGATAGTACCTGTAGAAGAGAGATAAATCGCCCACAGATCTGCGATGCTCGAGACCATCCAAGTTACGAGTAAGTGCGGGGTCATTGATCAGCTTGATAGCTCGTTTTTGCACGGTATTCAGAAGCATTAAGGTATGTTTGGGTGCTGCACTCCATATATGTGAGCAGTACTCCATAGTTGGTCGAATCTGGGCTTTGTAGAGTGTCAGCAATTGGCTTGGTGTGTACAGATGTCTTGTACGAAATAGCACCCCCAGCTTTTGGGAGGCCCTTTTAGCAATATCTGCCACGTGACTGTGCCAAGACATGTTGGTCTCTGCAGTAACCCCCAAGATGTTCAACTGAGTCTGTAATGTGACGACAGCACTTCCAGATAGCATGATGTTTGGCTCACCGGTGCTGGTCTTTTTTGAAAACAGAGCTGCTTGGGTTTTCTGCGCGTTGAACTGTACAAGGTTTTTGTTACCCCAGTCCTCTATTATCTCCAGGTCGTTATTTATCTGCGATATTTGAGTTAGTCTAAGATGATGGAATTCACGTGCGGAAAGACCTGTGGGTGGTATGAGTGAGGAGACTACATTGCCATCGTCTGCAAAGCGATAAAGTGGATTTACTGTTTTATCTATGAGGTCATTTATGTAAATCAGGTAAAGAGTTGGCGAAAAGATTCCTCCCTGTGGCACAGCAGCATTTATTTGGTAAGAGTTGGAGTTCTGGCCATCCAGTGCAACATAAATGGATCTGTCCTTTAGGTAACTTTCAAACCAAGTGCAAAGTTTCGGCGATAATCCCATTGCTTTGAGCTTGTTGAGCAGATTTTCATGCCAGACTTTGTCGAATGCTTTAGATATATCTAAGGCAATTGTTCTTGTTTCACCCCGCAACTCAATCGCTTTTTGCCATAAGTGAGTGACGTATGTAAGTAAATAGCCAGTTGACCTATATTTTCGAAATCCGTATTGCTTATCGTTGATAATTTTGTACTTTTCCAAGTACTTGGTTAGGTGATTGTTCACAACTCTTTCCATTACTTTTGATATCACCGGAAGTAGAGCAATTGGTCTATAGTTTAACGGATCTGTCTTTTTTCCTTTCTTTGGAATGGGTTGTACTGCGGCAGACTTCCATGATGATGGATATACTCCTTGTCTGTAAGACAAATTGAATAATTTTGCGAAAGTTGGGGTGAGTTCGTTGGCGCAATTTTTGAGTACTATTGCGGGAATGCCATCCGGACCCATTGCTTTGTTTGTATCCAGCTTTTTTAGGGATTTTCGTATTTCTCTGTGACAAAAGGGTGCCTCTGGCATACTATGGGAAACTCTTTCAATGAACGGTGGAGTTTTTCCGTTTGGCACTGTTAGGTTGGAGTTGGAGGAAAACATTTGGGCAAGCATATTGGCTTTTTCCTCTGATGTTGTGGCTAAGTGATTATTTTTATCTGTAAGTGGTGGTATCGATGACTTGGTGAAGTTAGATCCAACAGCTTTTGCAAGAGACCAAAAAGACCTAGAACTACTTGGACAATTCAGCAACCTGTTTTTTATTCTTTGATTGTATGTTTCTTTAGCGGAGTCAATAGTAATTTTGCAACTATTTCTGGCTTCTATAAATTCTGTGTGGTTTTGAGCGGTTTGTTGTCGTTTCCAAAGGTTATATGCTCTGTGTTTTTTCTGTACAGCCGTTTGACACAGGCTGTTGAACCAAGGTTTTGCATTAGCTCTACGTTTAGTTGTATGTGGGATATATGCGTCCATTCCAGATAAGATTACTTGTGTTATTTCATTACAGCAAATAGTGGGATCAGCTGTTTTAAAGCAAACCTCTTGCCATGGAAAATCCAGGTAAAACTGTTTTAGGTCATTCCATTTTGCCGATTTATAGTGCCACATTTTACGAGGAAGTGGTTGTAGACTTGGTGGGATGAGCATTTCGCACTTTGTTATTATAAGTTTATGATCGGACGAACCAAGTGGGGCATCTACTTGAATTGTGGATCAGGATTGGTGGTTAGGAACAAGTCTAAAAGCGCTGCAAATTCGCCCCTTTCTGAGATACGGGTAGGTTCATCGACAAGCTGCGTTAGACCACAACTTATGGCAAACGCTTCTGCTTCTCTGCCTTCGTTATCTGTTTTGTTGTGGTGTTTCAGCCAGGGTATATTGTGGACGTTGAAATCGCCTAAAAAGACAATTTCCGCCTGTGGATAGTTTGACTGTATACTATCACAGCTTTCGGATAATGTCGCGAAAAAGTTTTGGTAATCGGTGTTACTTGGCGGTCGGTAGAGGCAGCAGATAAACTTGGTCGATGACTTTGAGGTGAATTTTAGCCATATGATATCAAGGTTCGCTGGTTCCAGCTTCTCCTCTCGATGACATGAAAGGTCATTTTTAATGTACACACAGATCCCAAAATTATGTCGAAATCGGTGGTGTAGGTCATAGCCGGGATAAAGATAGTTCACAATAGGTGTTGCAGAACTGATTTTAGTTTCAGTGAGAACAAGGATGTCAGGTCTTTGTTCTTCAAGATGTTGGTGAACTGATTTCATATTTGTACTTATTCCTCTTATATTGCTAAAATCAATTCTGAGTTGAGTTTTTGATCTTCTCTTTATATCTTTGCATGAAGGAATGAAAGGAATATGGAATGTAAGTAGCCCAAAAAAAATATTTATACATATTTCATTTCCTTTCACTTTCTCTTTTATATATTATGTACTCATATATATATTACTTTTATGTATATTTTTAACAAATAAACAATAAAAAATAAAAATAATAAAAAAATATTCAATTCTGTATTTCTTTGTTTTGCTAAAACTGACCTACCTCTACACTTAATTACCTACACAAAACTAAAATATAATTTAATAATAATTTAATAGCACTTATCTTTGGTTATATGATATCCTCTAGGTGTCATTTTGCAGGCCGGTGTTTTTTGTTGATGTTGCACTCTGGTTGTTCGTTCGTTGTACCTCTTCCAGTTTTTTTTCGACCCTTGCCCGATTGAGCCTAATGTTTGCTCTAGAGATTGGCCGATTTTATTCATCCGAATCTTCAACTCCTCTGACGTCATGACCATGGAGTCCAATTTTTCTTGGGTTGCTACGCCACAACAGTAGTTTAGACCGTCCGCTATAAATGATAGTGACAGTGCCCTTTTTCTTCGCCGGATGTCCATTACTCGGAGGTGGGCAGGATCCCAACTGTTGGTAAACAAGGTGATTTCGTTGTCGATGGCTACTGCTATCTCTTCTAAGTACTTCATTGCTTTGCAACTATATTCGTTAATATTATCTTTTTTCAGGCATTGAAATCTTGGAGTCTCTTGTGGAGGTGGCTCGTGGATCCAGTCGACTTTGTACGTAAGCGGAATCGTCCCCTCGTACGTAATGGTATCTGGTAGCTCTCTCCAGGTGGCCCCTGCTGACACTTCCACCTTCTGGCCTCCCACTCTTCGAGATGCTGCTGTGATTAGCCGAGAACAGGGAATGTTATTAGATACCCTCCTACGTGCGAGTGTGTGCGTGTTTTTTCCTCTGAGGCCTCCGGTCTTTCAGGTCATTTTACCTCGTTTATTCTTCTTCGTTTATTTCTACATCGTCTTCGTTTATAGGCGATCCCTTTGTCCAGGGGTCATTGTAGGGTAGTATTCGGCCCACATGAACGATATCCGCAGTTTTATTTCTTGCGCCTATTTTTTTCACCTCGTAATCCACGTTGCCGGTTTTCTTTATTATCTCGTAGGGTCCAAACCATCTTAATAGCAATTTTTCACTGCGTCCAACTTTTCTTATTGGGATAAAGATTTTAACTTTATCTCCTGGTGTGAATTCCAGCTCTCGGTGACCCTCGTCATATCTCAGTTTATCCTTCTTTTGTCTTTTTGTGATGTTTCCCACTGCCATTGCCCTCATGGCAAGGGCTTTCTCCCTAATTTCTAAAGCGTCAGTATTGACGTCGTCGTCTATTAGTGCTGCTTCGCTTGGGAGTACCGGGTTTCTGGCATATACTAGCATGAATGGACTAAAATGTATTGTTTCTTCTACGGCGGTGTTGTATGCGAATGTTACGAATGTGAGGTATGAGCACCAGTCGGTTTGTTGAGTGTTGCAGTACATGGACAGCATGTCTGCTAAGGTTTTATTTAACCTTTCCGTGAGCCCATTGCAGCACGGATGGTAGGCCGTAGTGAAATTATTTCTTACCCCCATTATCTTAAATAGTTCTTGAATCAATTTGGATTGAAACACTTTACCTCTGTCGCTGAGAATCGTCTTAGGCATTCCATGGATTAGGAGTACTTTTTCTAGCAAGAACCTGGTGACGGGTCCTGCTTTACCGCTTGGGAGTGCGGCAGTAATGGCGAACCTCGTGGCGTATTCTGTCACCACTACGATCATAGTATTCCCTTTATTGCTTCTCCTGAATGGCCCTAGTAGGTCTATGCCTATTCTTTTGAAAATTTTTCCGACCTCGATAGGCCTGCTGGCTTGCTATATGTTTGTCCTTTTCTGGCTTGGCAGTCCTGGCACCCCTTTACATATTTGTCTATGTCTTTATTCGTATTTTCCCAATAATACCTCTCTTGTATTTTTTGCAGCGTCTTTGACAACAAACCCAAGTGCCCACTTGTTGGGGCTGCATGTAATTCCCACATTACTTCTTCCACCATTTCTCTAGGGACTACCAATACCTTGTCCAGGCCTTTTTGGGCATTATTGGCTTTATACAGGATGCCGTTAATCAGTCGAAAATTTTTTGATCTCCTCATTGTTCCCATCGGGATATTATTGTTGTCTGGATTTTCTATGGCGTCTTTCAGGCATCGTATGCCATCTTCTTTATCCTGTAATTCGGCGACATTTTGGCTTCCTGTAGCGTATGTTGGAATTTCGCCTACTGTGTCGTCAGCTACTTCTAGCGGAGGGTCTAATACCGGGTATCTGGATAGGCAGTCCGCGTCCCTATTGCTGGTACCCTTTTTATACTCCACTGTGTAGTCGAATTCTGACAATTTCAATGCCCATCTTGCCAGTCTTCTGGATTGTTCTTTTATGTTATCAATCCAACATAGTGCGTGGTGGTCGGTGACTATTTTAATATGCCTCCCGTATACTAGGTGCCGTAGGTAACCCAAGCTCCATACTGCAGCTAGTAGTTCTAGCTCACTTATCGAATAGTTCTGTTCTGCTTTTGAAAGGCTGCCTTTGTCGTTTTCTTGTAGCAGGACGGCCCCAATGCCACTGATCGATGCGTCGGTGTGTATTGTGCACCCTATGTTGGGATTGAAATGTTGTAAAACTGGTGCAGATATCAATTTTTCCTTTAGGTCGGTGAATGCTCTTTCTTGGTCGGGACCCCATTTGTAACTGTTTTTTTTTGTTGTTTCGTGCAGTGGCTTCGCGATTATTGAAAAATCCTTGATGAATTTCCTATAAAAATTGCAAAGCCCCAGAAAGCTTTGCACATCTTTAACCTTCTTCGGGCGTGGGAAGTCTTTAATGCACTTTATTTTGTCCTCGTCTGGTTTGATTCCTTTGCTGTTCACCGTGAACCCCAAAATTTTAATTTCTTCCTGCAGGTATTTGCATTTGCTTGGTTTTAAGGTTAGGTTTGCTTCTCGAAGTCTTTGGCAGACTTTCCTCAACTTCTTTAGGTGGCTTTCTAGAGTGTCCGAAAATATGATAATATCGTCTAGGTATATTAACACCTCCTTCCATTTCATGTCCCAGAATACTCTGTCCGCTAGTTCTTGAAAAGTTGCGGGGGCGTTGCATAGTCCGAAGCTTAAGACGTTGAATTCATATGAACCATGTCCTTGAGCTACGAAAGCTGTATATTGTTTTGACTGCTCCACCGGTACTTGCCAGTATCCTGAAAACATATCCAATGTGCTGAAATATTTTGCCTCTCCTAAATATGTCAATATGTCATGAATTTGCGGTAAGGGGTAGTTTGATTTTTTTGTTACATCGTTAATTTTTCTGTAATCGACGCAGAATCGTGTGGAGCCGTCCTTCTTCTTTACTAGTACCACTGGGCTGGCCCAGGGTGAGTGGCAAGGTCTTATGACGTTGTGTTTCAGCATTTCGTTGATTTGTTCGTCAATTATCATACGTTCCTTTTGTGACACTCGGTATGGTCTACTCTTTACTGGATTGGCTGCTTCCATTTCTATAACGTGTTTTGTGAGGTCAGTTTTTCCCATATATTTTGGTGACTTAGCAAATACATCACTATACTCGAGCAAAATTTCCTTTAGTTGATTTTTTTCTTCCTCGTCCCATATGTTTTCGAAGTCGTGATCGCCTATGGTCACTATTTCGTCTTCTGCTTTTTCCGTTACATTGAAGTGCCAGAGGCTTGTGACTTCCTTGCTTATTGGTCGTAGGTGCCCTATGGCGGAATACTTGTATATGCGGACTTGTTGGATGTTATATGATCTTAGTTTCATCCATAATTTTTGTCCGTCAGAGTGTATCTGTGTCTCTGGGATCAGTTTATTTTTTGTGAGAAACGCGTCGTTCCACACGAATTCGAATGATCCTTCATCTGGTGGGGCTGGTTGTATTCCTAGTTCTATTAATCTGTCTTCGTCTGGTGCAATTGTATAGTCCTCATCTGCTGTTACTTTCGTGACCTTTTCGTGAGTCTCCAGGATCATATTCCCAAACCATTCTGTGGTTTCCGTTTTCTCTGTCTGGCGTGGCTCTTTATCTGGCCTGTTGTTTGCAGCGTTTTTTGCGGGGTTCCAGTCGCATATATGAATGCTTATTTTTTCATGTTTAAAAACGTCGTAGATCATTCTTTCGATTGTGCCTCGTTTGATGCCGCTTCTGTTTTCGCTGATTGGTGGTATTGCCAGATAGTGCACCCCGTCTTGTTTGATCTGTTCTTTCATTTTTTGCAGGACGTTTAGTAGTTCGTGTGATGCGATTTTATCTTCTATTCTGTTCTTTATTACCATACCATAGATAGTTCTCTTTCCCTGTGCTGTGCTCATTACTTGTCCTGTTTTTATAGGTTTTTTTAGTTGTTGCGTAACTCGGAATCTTCTCGTGATTTCCTTTGTGACGCCTCTTTCTTGGTTAATTTGACAGGAGGTAAAGTAACCAATGGCGTAATTTTTTTTTGTCTGTAAAATGTTTTGTGACCTTCTGGTAATTAATTTATTTATATCTTGTATGCCTATAGCTTTGTCTCTTTCTAGGAAGGCGTTGAATTTTCCTATTAAATTGATTTCTTCCATTTTTTCTATGACCCCTTTTATTTGATGAAGACACTGTTCTCTGTATTTCCTAGTTTTCTGGTAAAGAGATTTTGGTCTATTCATTTGCTTATGTGCCCATTTTGTTTCTCTGCGTGAACTTCCCATCTGTCTTTGATTTTTCTTCCTTGCTTGCGTTTTTCTTATTTTTACGTAATTCGCCATGCTTTCCTGACAGAATGGAATCTTGTGTCTTTTGTTAACTCTTACTTCTTTTTTCGCCATGTCTATTGTTCGTCGATTTTTAACTGATACTTGCGGTATGAGGAGTGTGGGGGTGTTTCATATGGCAAAAACAGGTGTGACGTCAGGTAACCATTGGCGTTCTAATGTAGGGAGCCACCAGCTCACATTCCGTCCGAGTATCAGATTAAAATCGACGAACAATATGCATGCGCCCGTTTGGTTTAAGAATTGCATGCCCAGAATGAGTGGTTGAGGAGTGTTTGCTATTACTTTCGCCCTGGTTTCTATCACCAGGTTAACCATTTGTATCCGTATTGGCAGTTGTACTTCTCCTATTATAGGGATTCAGTGTCCGCCGGCTGTGACGAGGACCGAGTTGCAGGGGATTTTCTTCAAATCTCGTACCAATCTTTCGCTGATTATGTTCATTTCTGCACCAGTGTCTATGACTGCCTTAATTTCCATTCCTTGAGCTTCCACTGAGATCTGCACGATTTTATTGTTTCGGGGGCCCGACTGCGCTAGGGTGGCTGGGCTTTCTAGTTTTGCCACCCCCTGGAGTTTGGGGAACTCCTCTGGCTGTAGCAGGTTGCTGCGAAATGACCTGGTTTTCCGCAATTATAACATTTTGGTCGGTTGTCCGTTGTCCTTGTGTTATACGTATTTGATTTGGGCCGCCGTTGCTCTTGTTTGCTCACCTCTCCCGATGTTATCTGTGGTGTCAGTATTTTTGGCGCATTATCCATGGTGATCGCTAGCTGTTTAAGTTGGTCCATACTTGTCGGGGGTGTGTTTGGGAAGTTCGTTAACCAGTAATACTGGTAATTGGTGTCCTGGTTCAGTCCCCGCTGCTGCCGTCCTGTTGTAGATTTTTACAAAATTGTCTGCAGCGTCCTTTCGTGGGTCGAAGACTGGTGGACTGATGAATTGTGGTTTTTGTCGCTTGCTATCGCGTCCCTGATCGTTGTGTTCGCCATGTCGCCGTCCTGGTCTCTGTTAGGGTGATTGTTGATGATTGTGTCCCTGGTTGGCTCGTTGGTCTGCTCGGTGTCCGTTAGGTTTGGTGATTCTGGGTCCTCCTCCTGGTCCTCGTGTTCGAGCTGAAGATTATTTTTAGGGTTTTTTTCTACTAAGAGTATATGGCAGCCTTCTCCGTTCGGCGTTGGTGGTGATCTTTGTAGGGAGATCCTAGGTTTGAAGACTGTGTCGTCCGCAATCTCCCTAATAACACAGTAACATCGCAGAAACATTCCAGAAACATCCATCAGGGATAATGAAGACGTCCCTGGGAGGTCCCTATTTTCCTGGGGACATCCCTGGGATGTTGCAGGCAACAGCCGTGTCATCATTTGCGATGTCCTATAAACATCTCTCAGGGATGTTTCTAAGATGACGCGGGATGTACCTAATACATCCGGGGCAGGTGTAAGAAACATCCTCTATATGTTTCTAGTATGACTTTAATAGGTGAATGAATTTTAGGATTATGGATTAAAAATTACCTAATTCAATAATTTTCAATTTTCGTTCTATTTTCTGGAAGTCAGATAGAACTTTTTCCAAAAAAAAAACAAAAATTGAAAATTATAAAATTAAGTAGGCACATCAGTTTCCAATAACATTTTTTATTGAAAAAATAAGGTACATGCATACTTATATTGATTATCTATCAACTAATAATAACCGACGGACAATTTTGCCTAAATAATGTAGTATTTATTACCCGTCATGTCATCGAGAACCATAGTTTGGCAGTGGCAGCATGTTGTAGTGGGGAGTTCGGCGTTTTCTTTTTTTTTTGGTGCTCCAATTTCATAAAGGTACCATTAACTAACCAAAACAACCACAGAACCAAAATCCAAAGTTCTTGAAGTACAATTCAACTTGCACACCTAGAATGTAATCAACTATGAAAACAAAAAATAATTATTGGTTATTTTCTCTTACCTAATGAAGAATGAAGTTCGGGTTTTTAGGGGCTATTTATCAGAAAAGTTAGAAATTTCCTAACCGACGCCATATTGAAATTAAATAAACTAAACAATTGATTGTTATGCGACGTTATCTTTCAACAAATAATCTTTCTCACCAACTAATAAGCACTGGTAGGTCGCAGAGATCCTTTCGAACACAAAATGGCACAACTAGGTGTAGCGAAAGACCACAAATTGACAAATCCTCCACACAGCACGACGCCATTACGAAATAAAATTCCGCCCAACAACACAAGCGAAGCACACAGAACAACCCGTTCGACTGATTCTGCCCGTCTGCGCTGGCTGCGGCGCCGACGTGGCCGCGTGCAGAGGTACAAGTACAAATGCCCGAGCACGCGCCTGCGCCATACACTTCGGCTTCACGAATATTCACGATGTTTGAAAGTTGAAAAGAGAGAAGACTTTTATCAATACATATTTTATTTTATTCCAAGTTGAATGAAAAATTAAATTTTGCTGTTGTTACAATACAAAATTAATATTAAGTTCCTTATCTATATACATTACAGGTATATTATGGAATTTGAAATTAGTTTGTGTGTGTGCTAGAGACATTTTCAGAAATCACACAAAATTGGCAAATTTAATACTGGGTCCTACCGGTCTGAGGTCCTACCTAGTTTTGTAAAATAATGTTAGCCATTTTTTAGCTGTAATACTTAAGTATCTAATTTTGAGAACAAAAAATCTTTTTGTCGATAGATATTTTCGAAAGGACGTTTCTAAAACATTTCAGGACAATCATCCTAGAGATGTTACATTACAAACATCGCAGCGATGTACCATTTATGTCGGAAACATAAGGACCTTAATGGTACATAAATAGGATGTTTCTGGGAGATCGGTGTTATTAGGGCTCTGTGCTACTGAGAGGTGGTGTAAAGGGGCTATCTTCTTTAGTGGATCGTAGTCTATATTTCTTGCTCATTTAACTTACTTCTATATCCCACGCAGCGTTTTCTTTTCTTGGCATCCAATTTTCGTAATAATTTTTTTTTTTTGAGGTCTCGTGTCCAATAGACGTCTATCTCACTTCGGGTACTATAAGTGCCTGACACCTTGGCGAATGTCACTTCCGTGTACACCCAAGAATACCTCTGATTATCAGTCCTGATGTAATGGCGACGGTAGGTACTCCAATTTAGTTATCTTTGCGAAGGGACTAGCTTTACTTAACTGAGCTCTCGCCTAGGTACTTCGATGCTAAATAGGGAGATTCAACATCACAGGTTCTTCGAACGGCGCCTCCACCATATGTCACACAAGGCTCTTTCGGCTCGTGAGGGTTAGACCTGAGGTTAGGGTTTGCTCTGCAGGAAAACACACAACTACAACGGGAATAGTGTATATTGTCGTCCAATAGGTACATTACCAAAGGGGCACTACGTAGGTGTACCACATGACTCTTGTGCTGGGGCTCTATGTAGGAATACGGGTTCTGCACGTATAGGCAACGCTACCCTGCTGGAGGGTAAGACTCTCTGGGGTAAGGTGACCCTGAAGAGGAATGTAGCTACTGCTCCCTTGGGTAAGGTGACCCTGAGGAGAGAGTGATCCGAAGGGGTTAATGCTTCCTGGGGTAAGGAGACCCTGAGAAGAGAAAGACCCGAATGGATGCCGATACCATGGTTGTATCGGGTTTTTATATTCATGGCGTGTAAACATAATTTACGCGTTGACCTGCTTAAACCGCTGACTGTCGATAAATCGTGTCCTAGTTAGTTTTAATTATTTTTGATATACAGGATGGTTTTTATTTATAGACCATTAGTTGACAATATTTTTCTTTAATTTGTCAATGAACTTTAATGTCAAAATGTCATGTCAAAAATCCTGACCAATAAAAAAACAGTAATGCGACGTACGTTTTCGTAATCAAAGCAATCTTCGATTGGTTTTTTTTTTTGAAGACCCGATATATCCTATTCCTACATTTAACAATACGATTTTAATTAGTCCTACCAAATACTATTGTAATTGTAATAACTTATGGTATAAAAAGTGTTCAGAAATTAATACAAAGTGGATATGCACTGATCCTATAGTTAATGGGTGTAACTTATTACCAGATTGTACTTCTGCAAAAATAAGTAATAAATATAAAGTTCACACATTAACCTATCATAAAGCTCTTTTATTTTGTACGAAAACTTCTGAAAGTGTTTTTGAAAATTGTTTTCAATTTATTAAACATAATTATATTGAGAGCCAATGTGATGTAATTATTGGTCAGTATAAATACGCTCTACAATCAAATGGTATTAGGATTAAAAATCCTGAAATCCAAAGTACTGTATCAAATTCAAACCTATCTCTGAATTTACAACTTAAGCACCTAATGTATATCCTGAAAAAATCACAGAAGACCTTAGGGAACCCCAGAACCCGTAGTATTTAAGAACTTTGTTTCAGCAAATACTCATGCAACTAGTACAAAGTATTGTATTATTTCTTATATCTGTACTAATTCTTATACTAGGTGTGTATTTATGGCAAACGAAGCAGAAGTCCATCCCCCTGACAACACTACAGGACATCATCAACGAGGACGTTGAAGAATCTTAAGAGAGGAAGAGTTATAGACATGAACCAATAGGTGAACTGCCAATACCAGGAATATATAGCTCGACTCAGCATAATCATAGAATAAGCATATTTTGTATTTTATTATTTCATGGGAGCTTTTTACATAGAATAAGTTTAGTCTTTAGTCACACACTGTACCAGTTAGTTAAGTCTGATATAAATCTTTTTTAAAAAAGCATTCTACTGGTTTGAGTATTTAACTCGGGACAGCTCTGGTTACAAACAATTACTAGCATGAAATACATCGTCACGTTTCTATGCAAAATCTACATATGTATGTATGATTTGCTAAAGAAGTTTATATCTTTCCACGCCATTCTCACATTATTACTTGAGCTAGAATTCTCAAATTTAAAATACCTAGTGTTCTTTAGGATATTGACTAGAACCTACCGGACCCAGATTGGTCAGATTTTTCAATTTCGATCTAGAAAAAAACAATTAATGAAAAAAAAAAAAAAACGGGTTTATACCTAAATTCTCTGAATGATCTTCTGTTATTATGTCGAATAATTTTATTTAGATTGCCTGGAGAGGCAGGCCTTTCAACTAGTACTTATATAATAGTTATTTTTATGCTTCTAGTTGATAGCTTATTTATAGCGTGCCAACACAAAAATCAAAGAAGCACATTTTTTTTAAATTCCTGTATTGAGCCAAATAAAATCTCTCAACGCTGCTACGTTTGTGTAGACACCAGGATGTTTGGGATCGCCACACTCCAATCCGTATGCCACTATACCATGGAGTATGTTGCCGGTTACAAAAGGGCCTCCTGAATCTCCCTAAAATCAAAATTAATGGTAACATTTCCAAAAAAAATTAATTAAAATCCTACATGACAAGAATCTGTAATGTTAGCCATATTATCGCCTCCAGCACAAAACTGTATTTCTGTAAAAGGCATTTCGTACTCTTTGTATTGGTTTTTGCACCATTCAGAATCAATAACAGACATTTGAGCGGCCTTTAAAAGTTTTGAGCCTTTCGTTTGCCCATAATAAATATCTCCAAATCCAGATACTGTGCCTCTTATGCCAGGCGCCAGAATATCATTGTTTGTTGGTAGTTTTACTGGTTGAATCGTTGAGCTTAAACTAACAAATCAAATCATGCAGGTAAAAAAACAAGAGAGGAAGTGTAAATTTACTTTAGAGGATTCTGAAACACCAAAATGGCAATATCGTAATTATAGATACTTCTCTCAGGATGAACATAAATATTTGAAATGTTCGTTATATTTCCCCCACTGTCTTTAAAATCGCTACCAGCTCTCACACTGTATAATGCAATTTCTTTAAAACAGTGTGCGGCAGATAAGCCGTATCTTGCAGCAATTAAAGCCGCACCACAGATATGACGGTCGGCTAACCTTAGAAAAAAAAAAATAGTTCAAAAAGTTTATCAGAGAGAAAAAGCTTACATTACCTTACACTTAGTTGGTATGGAAAGTCTTCAATCTTTACGCACTCACCGCCAACAATGCGGCACTGACAACATACATTAGAAACTAAAAAAAAATCTCTAATTTAAGAGGAGCGTTTAAATAAAATGTCATTTACAGACCTTCACAAATGTCTGTTCATTTTCAAATTTAGACCACTTTTCAGTGAAATGAAGTTATGTTCATAACAATAATCGATTGGAGTATGGGTCGAAGCATTTTTGGTTGCAAAATACGCAGTCTAAATAGTGAAATTATTACCAATTTTGTTGACAACAGTATGCAAATTTTGGTCACGGATTTAAATGAAAAAGGGATAACCACATAAGAGTAGCACACTATCAATAAATTGACAAAATTTCGGATCATAAAATGCTGGAATAAATGAAAAGAACAGAATTGCCGAAAATTTATAATGTTTTTATTCCAAAATTAATCAAAATCTGCCAAACAAGGAGGTGATTGCTGTCATTGTTTGAAGTAACAAGGTTAACGCAAATTCGAAATCTCTTCAAAAATATTACTTTTGTAAAAAAAGTAGTTTCGGTGCTTGATTGCATAAACTGTAGTTCTGTAGCAGAGAGGTAAATAGTCGTAACTCCACTTTTAATCAATATTGAGTTAATATCATTTTCAAAGTGCCCGCTTTCAATTTGTTATTGTGGCAAAAGATCGTAAGTCCCGCTTTGTTGGTTGCCTGTATTTTTAGTTTTGAAAAGACAGTAACTCCATGTATTAGTGGGGTAAAGAATTACATACTATTCTGTTAATGTTTACCTACCATCAAAATACTTAGTGGTGAACAGTAGTAACTCCACGGAACGGCGTGCTGATGATTTTTTAAAAGTATTTTTAGTGTTTTGAAATGATGGAAGGTGATAAAAGACATAATATGTTGAATGTTGAAAAATATTGTTGTAAAACAAAAGGTTAAGATAGTTCTGATGAAGAAGACAGCGAATAAATTTTGCCTTGTACAAATAATAATTTTTTCTCCAAACGTCAGAAAAACGTCACTTTGTTAACTCCTGTCAAGATGTCAGAAGTTTGATTTCTATGCTGCTAGGCAAATCCAGCGGTTTAACACCTGTCGAGGTGGTAGAAATTTAATTTCTATGCTGCTTGGCAACCCCAGCGGCAGCAAAAGTACTTTTAGTGCCGCTGGAGCGGCAGTAGAAGTACTTTTAGTGCCGCTCGTACTTTTACTGCCGCTCAACCATTCACTTGCCCCGGAGCTTACCCCATTCGTTTGGAGAAAAAATAGCGTGTTGCATACGGAGTAGAAGCACTTTTTTGTGCTTCAGCAGTATTGCAAGCCTCACTACGTTCGGCTCGCAAACCTACTGTTTCAGCACAAAAAAGTGAACCTTCTACTCCTAATACAACAATATACTATTTTCTCCGAATGACAGTAAAAGCGGCCTTTTAATGACACTTGACAGGATCAAAAGTTGTATTTTTACTGCCTAGGCATTAAAAGTGACAGTGTCACAACGTTCCAGGTAATAATTTCATTCAATTTGGTATTTGAAATTGATGGTGACAATGACAATTGTCAAAATAATTTAATTATTTGGATAATAATAATGAACGAAATAAATATAAAAAAGATGTCTATGTGTCAATTTGAACATTCGGAGAAAAAATTATATGTTTTACATGGCAGAAAAGTAGATTTAATGCCTCGGCTGGTTTCCTAGCCTCGGCTATGCCTCGGCTATGAAACACCAGCCGCGGCATTAAATCTTGTACTTTTCTGCCTAGTAAAACAAATAACTATTTTTGGTCTAGGACATCTTCTTCAAGAGAATTACATTTTTTTAAGTATTTTGTGCTCATTAGTCATGTTAGCGATAAGCAATAAAACTGGTTTTGCAATATAAGACTCGAGATAAGACTTCTATTTTAATGATTTACCTGTTTTTTCAAATTGAGGTAAAAAATCGTAAATCCAAAATCAAGATACAGGTTAAGTATGGCTGAAATAATGGTATTGGTTATCAAAACTGCTAATTAAGTTAAGTAGAATACCATAATAACAGCTTGGTACCGTGTATAAAAATTAGTCAAATTTTAAAGTGAGTTAGCATTACAACTTGTTTTCTTCTTTACTGAACTTTTTAATTTATGGACATACCATTGTTTACCTCTCTGCTACAGAGTTACAGTTGCCACCCAAGTTGCGGAATTCAAGCGGACCTAGTAAATTGCGAAAATAAATTTGTTTGTTATGATTCGCGTAAGAAAAGTGAGGTGAGTCTGGTGAAATGAATGAAAAATAAATGAAAACTCTCCTGGAGGGCATGTTTAACCATCACCTGAAGCCATTAACGACCAAGATGGAGGAGGACATGACTGAGTTGAAGAATTCAGTCCAGTTCATGTCTGATAGCTTCGATGAACAGAAAGAAAGGTAAGCTTCAAGATATGATGGATGAAATAAGACAACTTAAAGGTGAAAATGCACCCCTGAGACAAAAACTGAGTTACATGGAAGAACGATTGAACCTTTTGGAACAACGGGACAAGGAGAAGAATTTGATTGTGGCTGGTATTCCAAAGCAACCTGGAGGAGTAGAAGATAGCATGATACAATGAAAATGAACCTGAATGTGCAAGAAGTATTCAGTATCCACAACAAGGATGATGCTCCCATACTGTTGAAATTAAAATCAAATGAAATACGAAGTGCAATATTGAAAAAAATAAGATAAATTAAGGGAATAAAGCTGAATGAGTGTGGTCTGGTAGGAGGAGCAAAGAATATTTTTTCAATGAAGATTTGACGAAGCAAAACCAATTGCTCTTCAACGGAGCTAGAGAAAAGAAGAAAAAATCGAGTTATAAATCAGTGTTTGTTTCAAATAGAAAGATTTACTTAAAAAAGGAAGAAAACCCCAAACCAATACAAGTTAAAACTAAGGCGAATCTAAATTAGTACGAAGCCTTAGCGAAAAAAACTGTAAAATATGTACATAAATAAAAAACTACATTGCTGTCCAATGGCTTGTGATAATCTCAATATGATACATTAATATAAGAAGCCTACGGAAGGATCAATGATTCTGCACCAATTGTCATTAGAGTCCCCGCAAAACATAGTGGATGGATTTTTTCAAAAATGTATATGTTGCATCATCAAATCCCTTCTTAATTAACCCTGTCGAGCTCTACAACTCTCAAAATATATCCATTAACAATATTTCTCAGCTTGAAGTGTGCAGCATGTGTGCAGTGCACTCAAAAAATTAAAAGATACAAAAACTGCAGGTTATGATAAAATGCTTTCTTTTATATTCCGTGATTGCTCACCGTTTCTATCAGTGCCTTTAGATCTTATCTTCAATAAAATTTTAAAAAATAATATTTTTCCGGAACAATGGAAAATAACCAAGATTTGTCCTGTCTTTAAGGCAGGTCAAAATAATAATATCACTCTAACTATCGACCTATCTCCATACTGTCCAACTTTTCGAAGGCCTTTGAAATCTGTATTCACAACAATCTCTTCCATCAAGTTAAAAACGTAATATCTCCTATTCAACATGGCTTTTTTCCACAGAGATCAACTATAACAAATCTTACAAGTTTCCTACAAAAAGCTTATCTTGCTATCAATAGTAGGAAACAACTTGACGTCATATACACTGACTTTTCGAAAGCCTTCGATAGATTGGATCATGGTATCGTTGCCCAGAAAATGTATTGCATTGGGTTTCATCTGAAAATTTTTAGAATTATTGACACCATACAGGACTGCTTGGTGTATCACAAATAAACTTCAGCTAAATATTAATAAATACCAATCCATGACTATTTCCAAGCTTCATAACGAAGTAAAGTTTGCATATAGACTTTAAAATACCAATGTTTCTAGTGTAGATTCCATACGAGACCTTGGGGTAATTATCGACAGTAGACTACATTTTAATAAACATATTGACCAAATCGTTCAAGCATCTTTGAAAACACTTGGCTTTGTTATTAGGTCTACAAAAGATTTCACAAGTACGGAGAGCTTGATTGCTTTGTACAACTTATTGATAAAATCAACATTACAATATGCAGCTCTGATATGGTATCCCAATTAGGATACACGTCGACAGGCTCGAATATATACCTAAGCTTTGAGGAGGATGGCATCTACCCTAGATATGACCACAATTTATTAGGTACTAGAAAGATTTAACTTTTTATCACTTAAGCAAAGTACAATTCTTGCCAGTCAACTGTTTATTTTCAAAATATGCAACAATTCAATTGATTCGGCTGAAATATTAAATTACCTCAATTTTTTGGTTCCCGTAGTAAACACCCGAACTCATCATAAATTCCTTCTGGAACACTGTCATTTATAGAGCCTGCTCATGACATAATCAATTAACTGCTATTTGCACCGCTACAACTTAAGGTCAGCCTTAGTCTTAAGTGGAACTTAAACTACGATTTTGCTTTGCACCGTTGTTTAGGGTCCACCTCAAGTCTAGTTAAGTTAAGCCCCGGATTCTCTCCGCTTAGTTCGATTCTAACCTCATTTTTGGGTTTTGTTTTCTTTTTTTGACAGAATTCTGGTTGACTTTGATTATCGATGATTTTGTATTTGTAATATCCAAGGTTCCAAGAACCTTTTCTCCGAAGACTGCATGTTTAAAGCAAAAAAAAAATATATATGTTTATTTTCATAGCAAAAACAAGTTTTCCGAAGTTTTTTTTATGGTTGTTGCCGTTATTTGTTAATGCTTTTATTTTTGTGCGTCGGGTAATTTCTACAGAATTTTGCACAAGACTGCCAAAAATATATTCAAAATAATATCCATGTGATATAACTTATGAAAGAAAAGACGAAATTAACGAAAATATTTATATTTTAATCGCAAAGATAGGTTAACCGATAAATTCCTTGCTTGAAATAGGTACTTACATCCTCCTTCATTTCTGCCTTGAAACACGCATTTTTGCGCTGTTGCCAATAGCTTTCAATTCTTAGCTAAGATTTCGTCGGTGCAAAGCAACTCAACCTAAAGGTTCACCTTAAGCTTAGCCTCTACCTAACTTAGTTTGTTTTTAAGGAACACCGGTGCAAATAGCTGTAATACCCACTATTGGTGAGTTGGATTTTTTCAATGGTACTGAAAAGTCATTTGAAACTAAAATTATACCAAAGATAAGAAACGCTCTCCTGAATTAAAATGCTCTCGAAATTGTTTTAATTATAATCTTGCATTTTTGTGGAGTGATTGCTGATTGGCTTGGGGTTAACTTTTTGTCCTGGGGTTTTGCTGATGGAAATTGTTGATACCACTTATAGTTGGGGAGCTGGCGTCAAAAACATGCAAGAGTTTTCGCAAGGCGGATATTTTCAAAATAGGTCGTACTTTAGTGCTAGAATGCTAGTGTACAGTCAGCACTCACAGTTCCGGGACAGCTGGCTCTGGGACGCGGGCAAAGTTGTAATTTTAAGAAGCATCTAAACTGTTTTCTCAAAGCTCAAAATTTATAGAAATTTTGGACATTATCTGTTTGAAGGTCACAGATAACGTATGTAAATCGTCAGACGTCTAGTTCGTTGCAAAAAGGGGGTCAGACGTCCTCAAAGTTTTTATTTTATGGCATTTTCTTCGGTGTCCTGTCAAAATATATTTTTGCAGGTATTTGACAAATATATTTGAAGAAAATGCCATAAAATAAAAACTTTGAGGACGTCTGACCCCCTTTTTGCAACGAACTAGACGTCTGACGATTTACATACGTTATCTGTGACCTTCAAACAGATAATGTGCAAAATTTCTATAAATTTTGAACTTTGAGAAAACAGTTTAGGTGCTTCTTAAAATTACAACTTTGCCCGCGTCCCAGAGCCAGCTGTCCCGGAACTGTGAGTGCTGACTGTACACTAGCATTCTAGCACTGAAGTACGACCTATTTTGAAAATATCCGCCTTGCGAAAACTCTTGCATGTTTTTGGCGCCACCTCCTGGACTATTAACTTACATCTATTTTTCTCGATTGTTAATTCCAAACTATAGTTGGTTACTTCATGTATTTGAGGCATAAGTCAAAACCTAGGTTTTTAAATTTACAATAGCATTTATCTGGTCTTTAATTTGAAATTATTTTAAATGTCTCTTGTTATCGGGTTTATCGTGTCGACAATAAATAAATAAAGAATAAAAAATTTTAAAAAAATATAATAAAAATTAAAAAATAACATTATATGTGTTCAGAAATTCAAGAAGCTGCATGTATACAATTTTTTCAATTATTTTCTCAATGACAGGAAGATTGACCTGCCTCGCATAAATAGAAAAAGATACCTTAATTGTAATAAACACAAGTTGGAAAGTGATAAAAGATGACATGCGCGCGCAACTAGTGGGTTGCAGTGTAGCCAGTTTGTATTTTTGCAGAACAAATGCAGACAATACAATTCGAACATTATACCAATAAAAAAGTGATTTTTTACAACGTGTTTTACAACGCTTTAAATTAGACAAAAGAAGAGCTTTAAAGTGTATGTAAACTTCGTTTGCACTTTTATTTTAATAAATGTGTCATCCGGCAACATCGCACAATGAAAGTGCCGACTAGTGCAGAGGAATATGTGAAGTAAATCTATATATATAAAACACAGTTGGGTTGGTTCTAACACATAACTCGAGAACGACTGGACTGATTTTTATGATTTTTGCTTTATTGGATTTTTCTTTGTCCCTAATAACATAATTAATCGAAAAAATGAAAAAAAAAAAAAAAAAAAAACAAAAAACAAAATTACTTATTTTACTTAGGTATTTATGAAGAAGATTCACTTAGCCCGCATACGGCGCCATCTCTTATAACCGACACCAAGTTTACCGCCATATTTTCATTGCAAACCATTTTGTATTCGGCGCCATCAACTGATACCTAGAACGAAGCTCGCCGTTGCGCGGTAATTTCATTACAGAGATAGTAGAACAATGCTGCTCAGGAACTGGAACTATTCCGAACAGAACTATTCCACTATTCCGATCAGATAGAGTGGTACAGAAAGAGTAGATCAGATAGAATAGTGCAGATAGAGTAGAACAGATAGAGTAGTGCAGTGCATGCAGTGCAGATAGAGTGAAACAGGGCTGCGCTGGAGATTTTTTTTGTTTTTTTTTTACATTCTTTGAACATTCCTGTGCCTGAGGTTATTTATTTGGTGGTACACTTTACAAGAATAATGCCCACAAGCTGCCTAAAAAGGGATGATGTAAAGTTTTAATTTGAGGTGACTTCTGATCCAGAGAGTAAACATTAATTTTCTTCAACCAAATCCAAATTCACCATCGAAAAAAACTGAATTCAATTCAGCTGATAGATACGTTAACACAACATTTAATAGGTATTTATTAATTCAGAGGCGGTACGAAGTTCGCCGGGTCAGCTAGTCTAACATATTTTTGAACAACACTGCAGTGAGTTCAGAAGTAATAGATGAAGTAGTATTAGTTTGCTCTTTGTCGAATTACACGTTACAAAGAAACAAGGAACGATTAATTCTGAACTGGGCCCTGAATAAGAATATGACGCAAGCCCGTAACAAACTCGCTCCTCATTAGATGCTCACCTGCAACCTGCAACCCACGAGTTGTGCGCGCAGTCAAGGTAATAAAAGATAGGTCATTCGTCTATCGAGTCAGGCTTTTTTTGAATTGGTATCATTGTAGCGAGCTTTAGAGGATCCGGAAACTTTAATTGTGTTCCAGTGAATTATTCGCGTTAGATCTTCGACCTTCTTTTCCTGATTTTTTTTTTGTCTTTTCCTGGGTATTTTTTGAAATTTCGCCGCCTCCCCAGATTTGCTGCCCTACGCTTGTGCCCAATTTGCGTATAGGGAAATACGGCACTAAGACATACAGGACTTGAAAATTGTGAGAAATGCTCAACAAATATGTACACAATCAATTCTGGTCATAATGTTAGTTTATATAAAACAAAATAAATTGAAATTCTTACCTAAAAATAAACAAAACACCAATGTTATAGAAAACTTTGAATTCATTTCGGTACTTCCTCAAAACGGTGGGGGAATTAATAATTGTGGTTTTGCTATCAAGGAACAAATTCAATTGCCGCTGAGCCACATAGATTTGCATATTTCAATTTTTCACGATTATATTTAGGTATATTAAGAACTTTTATTTTACAACGTATTGTATTTTTTACAACAGAGCTGTCGGAAATTGAATTAAAATAATTGAAACATTGCTTTTATAATCACTTAATTATTACTTTTATTAAATGAACTACACTTAAAATTAATTGAAATTTTAATATTTTAAATTTCATCACAGATTTTTTTTTACTCGTACTTTCTTACTTAGTTGATAGCAATTTGTAGCTTGCAAACACAAAAATCGAAGAAGCACAATTTTTCTAAAAATATTTATTGAAAACTATTAAAATTAACGAGGAACCTTAAAGCGAAATAAATTAATATAATATGAATAAATTAAAAACTAAGAGATACTTGTACAGGGTGGTTGATTTTCGATGGTTTAATAGGGTACAGCCAAAATGGCCGAAGATACTAAGAAACTGATATACGCTTCCCGTCCTCTTTTTTAGTGTGTCACTTGATGGTGTAGTCAGATCTTAGCCAACTAGATTGGTTTGCGAGGTACAGGGTGTTTTTCAAAATCAGCTTATTTTTATAATCCTCTATAACTTCTTACCCATCGGAGATATAAAAAAAGTGCAAAAGGGAAAATAGTTATTTGTTTTACGAGGCAGAAAAGTACAAGATTTAATGCCGCGGCTGGTGTTTCATAGCCGAGGCATAGCCGAGGCTAGGAAACCAGCCGAGGCATTAAATCTGCTTTTCTGCCATGTAAAACATATAATTTTTTCCCCGAATGTTCGAATTCACACATGGACATCTTTTTTATATTTATTTCATTCATTATTATTATCCAAATAATTAAATTATTTTGACAATTGTCATTGTCACCTTCAATTTCAAATACCAAATTGAGTGAAATTATTACCTGGAACGTTGTAACACTGTCACTTTTAATGCTTAGGCAGTAAAAGTCCACTTTTACTGCCTAGGCAGTAAAAATACAACTTCTGTCAAGTGTCATTAAAAGGCCGCTTTTACTGTCATTCGGAGAAAAATATATGTTTTTTTACGTAGAATCCATTGGCGTACTTAGAAAAAATATTGAAGTTTTATCTTCTGAGATATTCGAATAAACAGAGATTTTTCAAATGGAACACTCTGTATCTCAGTGGTTCAGTAGTTTGGGAAAAAAACTGCGAGTTCAACGATTTATAGCACATGCTATTTTGTTCTGTCCTAAATGGCGAGAAAGAAAAAACACTTTTTTTAAGTTGTTATGCAATAAATTGTTTATATTTTTTTTAAAGTCAGATATTTTAACTTTTTTTTAAATGTTATGCCTACATTTTCTAAAATATTAAATACCTAAGTATACTTTATTTTTTCCCAAGATAGATTTTGACACTGTCAACTTTGAAACATAAACAATGCCGCTTTTTGGTCGCAACATGTCATTTGCACGACATGCATTGCAAAACTCGAGGCAAAACTGATTCTAACTTGCTGGGATACAGCATTTTGCGACCAATCAGGGACGAGCGTTATTGTTTATGTTTCAAAGTTTTCAATGTCAAAATCCATCTTAGGAAAAAATACACTTTTTCTACAAACGTGTTAAAAATGCAATTTTTAACACCGCCCCGAAGCATTAAAAATGTTACTTTATCGCACAAGTGCCATAAAGTCTTTATAGCACTAGTGTTAAAAGTGAAACATCAAATTTTGAGAGCGGACGTCAAAAAAAGTTTGTATTTTCAGTTATTTACATTGATATTAATGGTGAAATTTGAACAACTGAGGTAGCCCGATTGGCCGCCTCATCTATATTTTTCGAAGGATCGATGCAACCCTCTTTTTCTTCTGTATCTTGTTGCATTTTTAGCAAAAAGCATTCCTGACCACGAAAGACTTTCAAGAAACTGACAAGACATTTCCTTACCTGTAAAACAAGGTGCTGGTTGTATGGATTTTTTGACAAATGTCAAATTCAAGATTTTATGTAGGAAAGATGCTTCCAATTTATTATTCATTTAAAAATCCAATTTGTTAGTGGTTATTGCTTTTTATTGCCGTTTGTAGAAAAAAATATTGTATGATATTTGTGTTAAAAGTATTTTTAAGGCACTTATGTGAATTGCAGAATTCGCTTCGCTCATTCTGCAAACTTTCACATGCGTGCCTTAAAAATGTACTTTTAACACTTATATCATAAATAACTATTAGTTGAAAAGTTTGTAAACAAAATATTATGTAAGAATAATTAAGACAATCATTTTTAATTAAAATAATAATTATTTAATGTTTTTTTTTTGTAAAAGCATAGAATCAACTACCTAATTATGTTGTGTTGACTGCGACACCCTGTATCCAAAACAGTAAAATGGGCAAAATGGCAACAATATTTCCTTTTTCAACAGTATAATAATATTTAGTAGATACTTTTTTGTCGGAATCAAATGAAGGAAAATACGAAAAACTATGTTTTGACAAGTTGACAATGATATGAGTGACATAGTGTGTTCTGTTATTTGACAAATATTTTCAGTTTTGAAGTTAAGAATTTGATTTGATTTATTATAACTCTATCATTTATTAAAATGGTGTTGTTCGACAATCTTCATAAAGTTCACATGTGCGAGTGTTACATTGAAAGCGGAAAAAATGAATATGCAGCTCTCAACTTATATTTTCAGAGATATCCAGAGCGTCGTCAGCCAGAAAAGCGATTTTTTAGGCGCTTATATAATAATCTGAGTGAGTTTGGCACATTCACAAAACCTAGAAGCAAATTTTATAATATCCCAAAAAGGGAAAATAATGAAATCAGTACTCTTGCTTGTGTTGCTGCAAATCCTAATGTGTCTAGCAGAGAAATTGAAATGACGGTAGGAGTAGGCAAAGTCACAGCTTTAAAAATATTGAAAAAACACAAGTTTCGGCCATACACTATAAGAAAAGTCCATAATTTGCATCCTGGAGACGAACGTAGAAGATTTATATTTTGTCAATGGTATAGTACAACAAATACCATTTTAAAGTCACGTGATTTTTCTCTATCCTTGTTGAATACATCTCAAACAGCGGTGATAGTAAAATTGACAAGAAAATGGCTGTCTAATTATTCTTCATAATATTCTTACCTGAAATAGAATCCGTCACTGTCATCAATTAGTTTGTCAAAGTTATTTTCGAAAATAATACAATGAACAAACACAGCTAATAATTTTGACTATATTAACCTTTTTCCAACTCGAAAAGAAGCAAATAGAAAACGGGTACCGAGTTTAAGTTCAGAATGTATTACAACAGACAGCAGATACGACAAAAGTGAGTCTCGCAACAATTGCAAGTATTAAAATTGCCCTCTGATTGGTTAATACTACTTCAGAAACGCGTTTGTAAAATGCTAGTGGGAACATATCCTAAAATTCAATAATAATTAATCACCAGTAGCATTTTGTAGGTGATATGAACGACATAATCAATGGACATACGTTTTTTGCCACCGGTATCACGTGACTTTAAAATGGTATTTGTCGGACTACGACAGAAATGTCAGTTGAATCGAAATTTTTTCCAAAATGTGATTTGGACCGATGAAGCCTTTATAACAAGTTAAGGTATATTTAATAGGCACAACGCTCACTATTGGTCAACTGTGAATCCTCACCAGACTGTAGCTAGGGTCCAGCAAATCCGATTTGGTTTTCATGTTTGGGTAGCCCTCTTTCAAAATAGAGTGTTTGCATATCAAATTTATGAAGAGAATCTCAACGCTCAGAGTTATGTAAGAATGTTGGAAGGACATATTATTGATGCAATAGACGGTATGCCACTAGCTGAGAGAAATCGAATATTTTTCCAGCAGGATGGTGCGCCTGCACATAATAGGGAACTTGCACATCAAATTAAATATGGAAATAATAACAAAACACAATAACAATCATCCTAATAAATGATGCAATTAGGAAGAAAATTTAATATCTTATCTCTGGTGTCCAAAATCTTCAATTGAAAATACCAAATAAATCGAAATTCATGACGCGATCAAAAAAGTATTTCTATGGGTCGTGACGTCACAAGGCAGTAATAATCGGGTCGTGCCGCTCCCACGTCATGTGCTGCTGGTGTCGCCAATGTCAAATCTATCAAAAACTGCATGCATAACAACATAACCATAATCTTAATCCACCTGCTCGAAGTTCGAAGTGCTCGTCACTGTGATCGGAATTTTGTTGCCGAGTGACGTCACACTGATCGGTCGTTTCAAATGGCGATGTTTCGAGCGTAACTTCAACTATTTATAAAAAATTAACGGCTGATTTTTAATGCCTGATATTTGGCATGACTATGTCTTTAGTGAAGTAGAACACATTTTTGAATTTAAAAAAATATGTCAAGTTCCCTATTCTCGTTTAGTTAGAGAATTACTAAATACCAATTTTGGAGGTAACTGGATCGGTACATACGGACCAAACAGGTGGGCACCTAGGTCACCAGACACCTCTGGACTTTTTTTTTGGGGGGGAACTTAAAAATAAAGTATATAAAGTTAGATCGAACAATATAGAAGAATTGGGAGAACATTTTGAAAATAGTATTCGGAATGTATCAAACATCCACATTTACAATGCCACCCGCTCTGTTGCCAAGCGTTGCCAACTATGCATTAACCAAAATGGCCGGCAGTTCCAGCACTTGTTATAACCATTGGTTATAATCTTTAATAATTGTTGTTTACCATGTTTTCTAGCTTTCTTGATGTGTTTAATGACAATTTATTGTTTTTATGTTGATGTTTAAAGTGTAGAAATAATATATTATAATATCGCTATTTTTTTATTTTATTTTTTTTTTTTCAAAAAAAAAATGTGTTTTTTGTTATCTTTGTTATTTAGGGCAAAACAAAATATCATGCGTTATGTATCGGTAAACTCGCAATTTTTTTTCCAAGCTACTGAACCAATAAAACACAGGGTGTTCCATTTGAAAAATCTCTGTTTATTCGAATATCTCAAAAGATAAAACTCCATTTTTTTTTTAAGTTTGCCACTGGATTCTACGTAAAAAAAACATATATTTTTCCTTTTTGCACTTTTTTTATATCTCCGATGGGTAAAGAAGTTATAGAGGATTATAAAAATAAGCTGATTTTGAAAAACACCCTGTACCTCGCAAACCAATCTACTTGGCTAAGATCTGACTACACCATCAAATGACACACTAAAAAAGAGGACGGGAAGCGTATATCAGTTTTTCAGTATCTTCGGCCATTTTGGCTGTACCCCATAAAACCATCGAAAATCAACCACGCTGTACAGGGTGTCCGAATTTGGATGGTTTTAATAGGAAACGTCAATTTCTGAGCGAGATACAAAAAAATGAACCCCCCACTTTGAGGCTCAAATTTCTTGAAATTTTTATTCAACCGTTTAGCCGCTAGAGGGCGATTCTCGATTTTGAGCAATACTGTGAAATCTTCATAACTTTTTTGTTTATGAAAATAACTGATTTCCTTAAAAACTTCCTAGAAGCACTTTTTCAAGGAGAATTCAGTGACGGTTTCAGTTTTTTTCTATTCGGCCTCGATTTCAAGATATTGACCAAAATACGATTTTTTTCAATGGGACACCCTATATATTAATAGTTCATTAGAAAGCTCTGCTTTTGCTGATTTCAATGATACAAATTTCGATAGGTTTATCTCTAACAGTTTTCGAGAAAAAAAATATTTCGGCTTTTGTCATAAGAAACAATGAGTTAGAAAGAGACCTTTCTCAGTTTCCTTACAGATATAAAGTCCTTTTCTTACACATTGCTTCTTATGACAAAAATCGAAATAATTTTTTTTCTCGAAAACTATTAGAGATAAACATATCGAACTTTTATCATTGAAATCAGAAAAAGCCGAGCTTTCTAATGAGCTATTAATATATAGAGTGTCCTATTGAAAAAAACCAGACTTTGGCCAATATCTCGGAGTTGGGACCAACTGGAAAAAAACTGAGAAACGTCACTGAATTCTGCTTTAAAAAGTGCTTCTAGAAAGTTTTTATGGAAATCAATAATTTTCATAAACAAAAAAGTTATGATGGTTTCACATTATTGCTCAAAATCGAGAATCGCCCTCTAGCGGCTAAACGGTTGAAGATATCAAAATGCGGTTTGTACCAATCAAAATTTCTAGAAATTTGAGCCTCGGAGTGGGGGGTTCATTTTTTTGTATCTTGCTCAGAAATTGATGTTTCCTATTAAAATCATCCAAATTCGGACACCCTGTACAATAAAATTCTATGGATTAAGATGCTCAAAATAAGCTTTGTTCCGCTCTTAGCAACGTGCAACGTTGGACCCCTTCAATAGTAGACCGAATACTGCTGTAAGTTGTCCACTTGTAATTCCTCCAATCAATCTTCTTACCTTCATTTCTAGTTTCTCCCGAGTGGCTGAAGATATGTTATAAACTTCATTTTTGATAGTACCCCAAGCAAAAAAATCATGGGGTGTGAGATCAGGGGATCTTAAAATGTAATTGATAAAGTCTATTTTTTACGATAAATAATTATATTTTTACCTTACCATCTAACAGGACCATTGGTTCCCATCCAATTGTCTCCAAAAGACCAATTTAAATAATCATATATTATATCACAAGAGCTTTAAATTTAATCGATTAAACTATCCAACATATTTTGAGCATGATTTTGCTTGGAAAATAGTTGAATGCACAATAACTTAATAACGTTATTGTGCATGAAACTATTTGCCAAAAAGCAAAATTATGCAAAAAATATTTGGATAGTTTAATCCATTTAAATTTATAGGTCGAGTGGTATACGGCTAGATTATTTCCTGAATAATTAGGATTGAATTGTTGGGGTCAATCCTATCCAAAGAGTTCTATTTATTATAAAATGTCAGAATATTTCTATCAAAATTCTGTCAAAAAAGGTAAACAAAAATTTAATCGCTGATAAACAAGGTCTTGTGAAATAATCACTTATTTAAACAAAATTCATTCAAAAAATGACGTTGTCTGATGGGTCTATTATATAATGAATGAAATAATCTGTTATACAATTATAGCATTATGGGGCAGAGCTCCACCCTACTGAAATATAAAGACTTGGCGTTCAGCCATAGGTAGTTTATCAAGAAACTGTTCAATTTCTTGCTCGAGAATATTCAAATATCTTTCTCCAGTAAGCTGACCATCAAAAATAATTGGTCTAATTTTTCGCTCGCCAATAATTCCTAGCCAGCAATATAGGTTTTTTATGTTATATTTAGGATGACGTCATCGAACAAGGACAGACAATGTTGTCAATGCCTATTTTTGTCTTATAATTTACCAGAATGTCATGTGTCAATGATTCTAACGACAGCTAAAAAAAACGAAATGAAAATGTTTATACAAGTCATGCAACGTCGCGCACCGTTGCCAACCAAAAACATCTGAAATTCCCCTATTTTAAATGCGTTAAAAAGTACTTTTAGTTTTGTTAGGTTCAAAGCAGAAATGTACTAAATGTGACGTCATTCTGAACATAGCGTAAAAATCGTATAGAAATCAAACCGTTGCTGGAAATTTCCCTGTTCCATAAGATGGAAATTTTCTTGCGACCACCCAACCAACACAAATATGTTTATTAGTGTTTTATATGCTGCTATATAGCAGTATCGTAAGACATTTTACTCGTATACAAATTCCTATAGTTAGTTATCTGTTAGGCAATTATAATACACTTAAAAACACGAAAACGGACTACTTTATAAAATATATATGTCGTATTAAAATGCTTATAATGATCGTAAGTGACAGATAAGACTACTTTCCTACTGCTATAGACCTATAATAAGAGTAGTTATAAAAGATCTATATGATAGTTTTATTATCACCGATACTAAAATCATTTTTAAAACAAATTTGTTTCAAATTACACATTTATAAAATAGTTATAAAAGTATTTTATTGTTTCTTATTTGTGGTATTTCAAACGCTATTTTGTGTACATTTTAAACTGGTATTAGTGCGGCAGCTTAGCTAGGATATTTCAACATATTGTGCACTTTTTGATAAAGGCACCAAATTTGGCACAGAAGTACACCGATGTAATATGAACAAATTTGGATGTGGAGCCATCGGCCAACTGCCCCCCGGCAGCCGTGGCGGCGATTTTTTTTAATGGCAAGATAGACAACGGAATCAAGATAAAGTTTACTACTGAAGGTTTTAGTGAATGTTTATTGATTGTTTTGTATGAAAATATGCCAGATGGTTTTTAAGTTATACAGGGTGGGGCACGAAAAACTTCCCACCTAGGTTTTCTCAGGTCTCATTTCAGGTTTTAGGTGATTAATCAAAAATCGCTCGGACACGTTATTTTTTGTTTTTTGGGAGACACATTTTATTGGTATCTTCATCCTCTACCTGTCAATCCCTAAGCGGGGGTGACAGGTACCCGCAAAATTTCAAATGGAAAGGAGGTTCGAGTGATACAATGTACTTTTTCCTAACTTCGAAAATTTTGGCAGGGTAAACTTTAAATTTCGAGGATAAAAATCTCAATAAAAATTTCTATCAAATTACGTACCTAACTCTTTTTGTTCGAAATTTTTGAGGTACCTTTCACACCCACTTAGGGGGTGAAAATACCAATAAAATGGTCGAGCGATTTTTTGATTATTCACCTGAGAAAACCTGGGTGGGACGTTTTTCGTGCCCCACCCTGTATATACAGGGTGTCCCACGACGTTTTACCCAGGGGATAACTTCGAAACGCGTCATCGGATGTCCACTTTGTAATTTTTTATCATTTTCTTTAACAATGGTTTAACAAATATGGCGATGCCGATTTTGTAATTTAATTTTCTAACGAAAAATTATATAATACCATCAGTTACATTTAAGATTCTAAGGGCCAAATTATGGACCAACTGGTAAGTGTCTGGTTGTTACCAGCAGGTACTTTCTATTCTCTAGTGCATTGAAAGTACCTGCTAGGTAACAACCAGACGTTTACCAGTCAGTCCATAATTTGGCTCTAAAGTTGCCGTCACTTGACCGGGACTGAAGCTAAAGTGAAATTGGATGACGCATGTAGAAGCGGCACAAAAAATTACCCAGATCCTCAAAATTTCAATTATATTGGATGACGCGTTCCGAAGTTATCACCTGGATAAAACGTCGTGAGACTCCTTGTATATACAGGGCGAGGCACTAAAAATTTCCCACCCAGGTTTTCTCAGATGTTAGGTGAATAATCAAAAATCGCTCGACCATTTGTATTGGTATTTTCATCCCCCTACCTGTCAACTAGTTATGTGACGAATAGTAGTTTAGCCGAATACCGGATATTCGGCTGAATTTAAACCGAATATTCGGCCGAATACCGAATAATTATTAAAGCATGTCAGAACTCAAATATTGTAAAGAAATAGCCTTGACTAATAAGGACTTTGATTACTCCAATCGCAAAAACGATATTGCAATTGAGTTAAGGCTTATTTATCAGGTGAAATTTTGAACGAAGACCATTGCTCATTTTCTTCGTGGAAGAAATACTGTTTAAAATATCCAAAAATGAGCCACCTTGGAAAGGTCTATTTATAAGCTCCTTCAATTACCGTTTACAGTGAGCGACTATTCTCAGAATCTGGAAACCTGTACGAGAATAGAAGGAATCGATTATTATCTAGATAACCTAGAGTGGAGCATTTGGTCTTTCATCATAACCTACCACTTATTGAATTTCAATATTGATTTTACTATCCCTTATTGTTCTACTATGCTTATATTTTTTTATCATGTTCTTTGTTGAGTTGAATTTTTAACGCCAGGATGTCTATTCTCGAAACCGGGGAACAGTGTTCTCACGAGAACGATTGCTCGTCATTGTCAGTGTTATGGATATAAATGTGAATGGCTTAAGACAGAACCTCTGTTCTCATGAGAACACTGCTCCCCTGTTTCGAGAATAAGGGCCCAAAAGTTTGTATTTTCATTTTCTTTTTCAAATTGATATTAATTAAAAATACCTTTGTTGAAAAATTCAGTAAAATTTCCATACATGAAATATATTCGGTAGTGAAAATCCAATATTCGGCCGAATACCGAATAGCGAAAATAACGCCGAATAGGCCAAATACCGAATAATTATTCGGCTTCGGTCACATCTCTACTGTCAACCACTGAGCGGGGGTGATAGGTACCCCCAAAATTTCAAAAAGAAAGCAGGGAGGTCGAGTGATACGCCATTCGATGGAAAGTTTTATTAAGAAAATTTCCTTCAGGTAATATTCAGGTGAAAATACAGAGGCGTCTGGCAATTTTGGACCAATAGGAAGCGAATTACAGCGATAATTTTGCACAAGTGAAAATTATCGATAATTTGCACAAGTGCTAATTGCCGATAATTTTTTTCAGGTATTTTTTACCTGACTCAACGAGTTATTATCAGCTTTGTACACAGTAAATTAAACACAAATTATCAGCTTTCTATACAGTAGATTACACTATTTTTAAATCGACGTTTGAGATCTCTTCGTATTGATCGGCGTAGGGTCTTCGATACTTTCATCAATATCCGCCGCTGAACTCTTCCCAAAACGAGCCATATTTGCTTACAAATTCGAAAATGAAACCTTTGACAAATTTGTTGATTGACAACATAACGTTTTAGACAAGGTCCCTAGTAAAATACTGCAAACAGGTATAATAGAGAGTTATTGGACGTGCAATAAGGACAAGCAGTATTTAAATTAGCCTTATTTTGACATCTACACATGCGCATTTGGGTCCGAAAATAAGGATTCCCTTAATAAGGTTACTGCTTGTCTTTATTTGTGTATGGTTAGTGCGAGGCAGTAAACTTCCCTTATTTCAAATTTCTGACGTTTTGGACGACTTTGACGTTTTGCTTTTCGACGATGACGTAATTTTACTTAGAAAATTTATTTTTTACAATAGTTTTCCATTTTACTTTGGGTAACATCAAAAAATGAGTATCAGCAGAAAATCACAAACAAAAATAAACACTTTTTGAGGCTGAAATTAATAAACATAGCTATCATCTGTCAAAATTATGAATACAAAATAAGGTAATACTCTAGCACCTACTACAGTCTTCCAATAACTGTTTTTTTCTTGGAAAAATAGTGCTGATGCACTAATAAAATAACGTAGATCCTTAATACTGCGAGGCAGTATTTGATAGTTCCAATAACTCTCTAATGATTCAGGCAATTTTCTTATAAAATATAACTCGTGCAATGAAAATATATCTATAATTTTTGAAAACTTTGTACAAAATTATCGATAATTTTCAATGCACTTGTTATAATACTACTGATTATTTCCCCAAAATTTTAGGTTGCGGCAGGGAAAATAGTCCCTGTCGAAATGGCGGCTTGCCAAAGTTAGGAAATACGTAGTACATTGTTTCACTCGAACCCCCTTTCCATTTGAAATTTTGCGGGTAGAGAGTGAAAATACCAATAAAATGTGTCCTCCCAAAAAAGAAAATTGACGTGTCCGAGCAATTTTTGACTAATCACCATAGAAAAGTGATTTATATTCTTAAATAGAACATTCACTGGATTCAACCCCTCCACTTTTTGTTTTAGTTCGTGACTACACCGCTGTGCGCCCATATCGCCGTTTCTTAACGTCCCCCTCGTTTTTATTCTAATCTGTGACTTCACCGATGAGTTAGCTATCTTTGTTTAGTGAATAGAAAATGACAATGACCGACATAGAATGGTGGATATAAAAACCAGTCAAAAAACGCAGAGGTCCATTTAACACACTTTAACATCATAATGCATATGTCATCTTGTCATCTGATTTATTTTCTTGACTGCATAGTCATTGAGAGTTGAGTTTCTTGTTTTGAATTGTAAATTTGTGAAAGAAGTGATAAGTGCATCCGAGAGTGCATCACAAGCAACCGGTTTAAGCAGTTATTGTCGCAATGGAAATGTTGTTTTTTTTTTGGAGATAAACAACCTAGAAATCGTAATCGTGCCACTGTTTGATGCTCCACACGTGCTCAAGGGAATTACAAATAACTTGATCAAATATGACGGCCATTCAAATGGGAAAATGGACATTTTCAAAAAGCAGATTGGAAATAGTGTTTCAGTCAGCTCCATGAGTCAGATACGCCAGATCATCTAGATTATAGACTATTTTATCCATTAAGTGATTCTCACATAAATATATAAAAATAAAATCAATAAAATTTTAGTTTGAAGTTTCTGAGCACTGCTTTATTTTGAAAAAAATTGAAATGTCAAACCAGTCATTTAAAACTGAGATTCAAACGGCCCGCCAAATATTAGTTCAATGACTACACCGCTATGGCAGTACCGTCGGAAATGTCACTGGGCGACTACAACAGAAGTGAGCGTTCTATATCAACAATATAAATCACTTTTCTATGCTAATCACCTATAACACCTGAGAAAACCTAGGTGAGAAGTTTTTCGTGCCTCGACCTGTATAACTTAAAAACTATTAGTCCAGGAGGTGGGCGTCGAAAACATGCAAGAATTTTCTGAAGGCTTATATTTTCAAAATAGGTCGTACTTTAGTCATAAAAGGCTAGTGTACAGTCAGCACTTACAGTTACTTACAGTTCCGGGACAGCTGGCGTTGGGACGCGCGCAATGTTGTTATTTTAAGATGTATCTAACTGTTTCCTCAAAACTCAAAATTTATAGAAATTTTGCACATTATCTGTTTAAAGGTCACAGATAACGTGTGTGAATCGTCAGACGTCTAGGTCGCTGCGAAAAGGGTGTCAAGACGCCCTCAAAGTTTTTATTTTATGGCATTTTCTTCGGTGTCCCGTCAAAATATATTTTTGCAGGTATTTGACAAATATATTTGAAGAAAATGCCATAAAATAAAAACTTTGAGGACGTCTGGCCCCCTTTTTGCAACGAACTAGACGTCTGACGATTTACATACGTTATCTGTGACCTTTAAATAGATAATTTGCAAAATTTGTATAAATTTTGAGCTTTGAGAAAATAGTTTAGATATTTCTTAAAATTACAACTTTGCCCGCACCCCAGGGCCAGCTGTCCCGGAACTGTGAGTGCTGACTGTACACTAGCCTTCTAACACTAAAGTACGACATATTTTGAAAATATCAGCCTTTGAAAAACTCTTGCATGTTTTTGACGCCAGCTCCCCAACTATATCTGGCATGTTTTAATTGAGAACAATCAATAAACATTCACTAAAACCTTCAGCAACAAACTTTATCTAACTTCCGTTGCCTTTCGGGGTGCCCACTAACGGCCATTTTGGAAAATCGCCGTCCCGGCCGCCGGGGGGCAGTTGGTCGATGGCTCCACATCCAAATTTGTTCATATTACATCGATCTACCTCTATGCCAAATTTGGTGCCTTTATCAAAAAGTGCACAATAGGTTAGCTAATCCGCTGTACTATATAAAAATGTTTTGTCTTAAAGATGTTACCAATAAAAATTTGGCATTATATTTCTAACTGAGAATAAATCAGAACTGTTACAGAAATACTATAACTGCGACAGTGAAGCCCATCACAAATGGCGTACCTACCTATACATCAGAAAATAATATTACTATATGCTTTTCAGATATTATTGGCGTAGCATTATCCATGGAAATTTGACAGGTTGACCCTCGTATAATAATGACATTTGATGACAAAGTAATTTTTAAATTTCAGGGTTATAAAACAGAAAGCCGAGTTGCAAGAATGTGTAAAATATCACTTGATTCAATTCCAAAATATTTTTCCAAATTAATTTTTAAAAAAAATGGGTACTTGGTAAAATTATTTAATTTATTTGAAATAAAATAAATACAACGTAACTATAACAGTAAGCTTAACAGCCTAAATATGTTTTCGCAGTAACTTTTTTCTCGGGTTTGGTCCAACAAAAATATTGGTTGCTGGTTGTAAGAAATGGCTTTACATCTATATTTTAACTATACCTACCCCAAATATATCTAGTAGTTGGGCTTCAATTATTATTCCCTGAAGAACCTCTGGTTTGCTTTTCTCGATATAGCCGTAACATTTTGTTATTTCCTATTTCCCTTATTTTCTCTTGAGAAATTATTTTGAGCACAGATTAACCCGTACTAAAGATAGGAAACTCAGGCCTTTTTCCCTATCCTTGTCTTACTCATGCAGCGAGTTGCATGACTGCCACAGCATGGTGGCGGTAGTGTGCACTTCGGTGTGTCCAGTATTGTGGCAGTAGTCACGTGATTCCCGCCTCCTTTCAAATAATTTGTCTAATCAATTTCATTTCATTATTAAACCCTATTTTTTGGATATAAAACAACAACATTTCAGTACTATCTCATTTCTTAACAGAACAGCCTTTAACACAACAACAAAAAACCGTATTGAAAAAAAAACACTAAAAAGTTGAATGGTCTAGTGCACAAATGACTTTGTCAAAAATTGCAAATAAATTGCCATCACTAAAACCATTTCCACAATGTTTACATGTAACATAGAGTCTCTTTGCTTAAAAGTCAAAGTTTTACCAAAAATTGTTAGAAAATCAAATAAAGAACAATTTCAATCTCATAATAAAAATATTCTTATATGGATACCTACACCTACATCTTTTTGGACACTTATATAGGAATAAACATGACGAGAGATAAAAACTTTCCTAATCACCATACATAAAAAAAATTACCTACTAGTTACTATAAAAATAAATACAACGTGTAATTAAATAAAGTCATTCGGGCATGTGTCTAGGCGCTTTATAGTTCTTACTCTAAGGAAAATGTGTAATAGTCTGGCAACATTGTGAACGATTTTACCAGGAACGGACGAATACTATAGACAGCGCCGCATAGGCGCCCACGCGCATGGCGACGCGAGCATATTTAAGTTGTATAAGTGTTTTATAATAATGTCTTGTACCCTCGAAATCAAGTATTCTATATAAACCATTGTTATAAGATGTTCTCTTAAGCCAATTTAGAGTTAAATAAGTTTGCGACTTAATGTTTTTATTGAGGTTAGCTATATGATATATATGGTAATAAATCTTCAATAAAAATATTTTGTAACTTTCTTATGCGTTCTTTTCAAAACTGTCATAAGATAACAATAAAACAAATTACACTTAAGAGTGATTGGTCTTATGAATTGGCATTATAGTATGTTATAAGACTTAATAGCTTAATACACCAGTTATATAGCATTTTAACTATTGAGGAACAATCTGTGCTAGTTGAGCAGTACCTCCTTGTTATTTCGATTGAATATGCCTTTTGTAAAACGACGCTCATCAGACTACAATATTTGGAATGGAAATCAGTTGTTTTCTCTGTACTTTTGTAAATACCAGTTGCAATATTCAAGGCCTCAGCCATAATCAGTTGGATACAAGTGCTGATGTAACGGGTATTTGAATGACTTTTTATGTTTATTGAGAATTCTCCATACCGAAGCCTGACTTATGTCGCATTCGTTGAAGCTGCCCTATTTATAGCAACCAAAGCCAACACATCAACTTTCTTTTCCTCAATTAAAACGAATGGTTCGTCAACGTTATTTGGTTCGGTCCTTATGATTTCTTTATATCAATCTGAGAAAATAATGTCGACTTGGGTGGCGATGGTTATTTTGCAGCGTATGCGCGAGCTGCGTGTGTCGTAATCTGCCTGCACTCACCGAATACTAAAATAATGTCAATGTTTCCGCTGCGTGTGAAATCTTAACGTCATTTAAGGTGATCAACTTGTATTACGAGGGTGATTTCAAAGATTTTATTTCAAAAAATTAAAGTTAAAGTAAAGAATCTAGCAGAAGTTTAAAATGAAAGGCGATATTATTGTGTGTGTAGTATCAATCTATTAGTCGGAAAAAAGTTGTTCAGTTGACTCCGTGAACCACTACTCTTTCCATAAAAAATCCCTACCAATTAATGTTACTCATGGCACGCTAGATGAAAAGTGCTACCTAATTGGTAATTTCGGTTTCAGAAATGTTCAAAAAATTATATCGGTATAAATTTCCATATTTAATGAAGAGGCGAATTGAAATATCTAAAAATATACTGGGTAGTCCATTTTAGAATTTCAAAGTTGGGATCGTTTCCGGTAAAACCGGAAGTATCGGAAAGGTACTTAATATGTTCAACAATGCACACCAATGACTTATACCTTCTACCAAAATATGAGATGAAGATCTTAGAAAATAAAAAAGTTACAGGGACGAGCGTCATCTGAGAATCACCCGGTATATGATTACGAAGTCCAATTAAATTCAATCTTTGGTTTAATTCAAAAAGGATAGCTTAGGAAATAATCCTCTTCCTAGTTGGTTTATTCCATCTTCACAAAATTATATGGCCAGATTCCTAATTATTTTTTTTTTTTCAAATTTTTAAAATTTATACTAAGCACAATTTTGTTTAAACTCCTGTATTGAGCCAAATAAAATCTCTCAATTCTGCTACGTTTGTGTAGACACCAGGATATTCAGGCATGTCACACTTTTTTCCCTGTGAAACTATACCATAGAGTACGTTGTCAATTACAAAAGGACCTCCTGAATTTCCCTGAAAACAAAATTAATAGAAACATTTGAAAAAAAAACTAATTAAAATTCTACATGACAAGAATCTGCACTGTTGTCCATATTATCGCTCCCAGCACAAAACACCATTTCAGTAAGGCTTTGGCACATTTGGTATTGGTTTTCGCACGATTCAAAATCAGTAACAGACACTTGAGCGGCCTTCAAAAGTTTTGAGCCTTGTTCTTGCGAATGATAAGTATCTCCAAATCCAGATACTGTGCCATTTATTCCAGGCTTCGGGTAATCATTGTTTCTTGGTAGTTTTACTGGTTGAATTTTTAGGCTAAAACTAACAAATCAAATTATGCAGGTAAAAAAACAAGACAGGAAGTAAATTTACGTAAGAGGATACTCAAACACCAAAATAGCAATATCATAATCGTGATCATAGGGACTTGTTCTTTTAGGATGAATATAAATAGTTGAAATGTTCGTCATAGTTCCACCAGTCTCTTTAAGATCGCTACCAGCTCTCACACTGTATAATGCTATTTCTATGAAACAGTGTGCGGCAGATAAGCCGTATCTTGCAGCAATTAAAGCCCCACCGCAGAGGTGACGGTTGCGAACCCTTGGAAAAAAAAAATATTTCAAAAAATTATTCAGAGATAGAAAGCTTATATTACCTTACACTTAGTTGGTATGGGAAGTCTTCAATTTTTACGAATTCACCGCCAACAATGCGGCACTGGGACTGGGAATATACATTGGAAACTAAAAAAAAATCTAATTTTAATTTATAGGAATCAGAACACTTTTTTTTGTGGATTCTATTCTCCATTTACCGCCTCAAGAAATATGTAATGTAATGTAAGAAGCCTTGGCATTTAGTACACAAAATGACAATTACTTTTTTATTTTTACTTTTAGGGTATAGTTGAGCAAGGAAAAATCTACAGTTCTTTTATTAGAGTTTATTTCGTTTGATAGCTGTTTGCAAAATCAAAAGCATTACTTGTCAACGTTTCATGTTCCTAGAACCGGATAGCAACTTTCCTGTACAATAATTGATTGCCTGCAGGGTACTTTTTTACGCCGCAATCATAATTTTACTAAAATTTATAGGACAAATTGTGAGAAATGCACAACAAATACACAAACAATTCTGCCACAATCATAGGCGCTGGAATTTCAAAATCACTATGGTGGCTCGGGCTCCAAAAATGATCAGAAGTAGAATAAATTATACAGACAGGACTAGACTACTATACACACATAGGCTTAAATGGGACCAGTTGACAGATAACAATTTCACTGCAGGATCGCCACGCTGGATCATTGATCATCCCTGCATATTATTAAAATTCGAGCATTCTTGGCAGCTCGGCTATATTCGGCTTCCGCAGCACCATTGGAGTATAGCCAGGATTTTGTCTTGAGGAGTGGGGACAAATTTACAGGGGGAAATCCTTGAATATTCGCCACAGGCACGAAATTTTGGTCTTTATTTATTAATTTATAGTAGAACGAATTCAAAACAGCTTTCATTTTAATTTTTTCAAATTTCAAGGCATTCTAGCTGAAAAACGAAGAGCCTAGGAGAAAAACCCTAATTACAAAATTTGTAGATCTCATTGATTAAGAACTACAAAAAAGCTTATTAGAGTTACCCCTCCACAGCGAAAAACATCAAAAGACATTTTCGACGTATTTTTGGCTCTTCTATCCGGTGGTATTTTTTATTTGTCAAAATTCGAAAAAGTAAATGCAGAGCGTGTATGCACCAGATAGGGGCATTTTATTTTTCGATAAAACTCGTACTCCACTAGATTGGTACCAAAATATCAGCTCGATAGGACCATCGATTCGCCCTCAGCAAATTTTTGAAATATTTCCCATGATAAACAAGGTAAAAAAGCCAGTGTATTGGTACATCATGATATATTCATATGATGTAAACATACCTATCATGAAAACAAATGAAAGGGAATAATAATCTAACGACTTAAATTGAAAATACAGGTTCAAATACTACACAACAAAATATTTAAACTGTTTGTTGATGTAGGTATAGCAAAAACAACGAAAACATAAAACACAAATTTGATATAGGTACCTAAAAATAAATAGTTAGGAACTCAATATTTGAATATTTTTCTACCTACCCACTACATACAATACCTAAATCACTATATGAGGGCTCGGCCACCATAGAAAATTCACTATGGGGGTCAAGCCCCCATTGCCCCCATGGTTCCGGCGCCTATGGCCATAATGTTGATTTATATAAAACGAAATAATCTTACCTGAAAATAAACCAAACATCGCTATTATAGAACAAATTGAATGCATTTTAGTATTTCCTGAGAACGGTAGGGAAATTAATAATTGTCGTTTTGCTATCAAGGGACAAATGGAATTGCCCCTGAGCCACATAGATTTACATGTTTCAATGTTTCACGGATATATTTAGGTATAAGAACATTTATTTTACAACTTATTGTATTTGTTACAACAGAGCTGTCGGTAATTGAATTAAAATAATTGGAAAAATTATTTTTAAGCGCTCAATTAATAATTGAATTACTTTTAATAATTGAACTAAACTGATGGATAGTTGCTTTGCAACATGGAAACGGAAAGAGATATCGAGTTGCGGTATTCGAGAGATTCTTCGCCAACTCTTTAAGATCACGTACAGGGTTTGACCGGTATTTTTCTTTCATTTATCCACTTATACAGGGTGAGCAAAGGAAGTCATGTTTTTTTAGCAATGTTTGGGGCTATGTCAGATTCTCAATTTTTGATTTTGGAATTTTTTCTATGCATCTTTTTGATCTTTGGTCTATCCCAAAAAAAAGTTGTTGTGGAAACACAAACAGCAAACAAATCAAAGAATATACAATAATTATTTATTAATTTTTGTTCACAGTGGCAACAGCGCCAAAGCACCCCGCCGTACAATACTCTTCCTGTTGCTATGCAAAAAGTAATTCTTTTTAGGCAAGAAAAATATAAAATATTGCGACAGTCGTGCCAGTCTGTACCACCCAATGACATCTAAACACAGATAGACGGAACAATAAACAAAATTTTTGTATGACAACATCTCTCTGTCTCTTTTGGGTCTTTGTGCTATCCCCACCACTGAGAATGCCAAATTTTGTCTTGAATCCCTAAATAATATATTTTCCTCCTTTTCCAATTAACGTTTTCAATTTCATTTTTGAACTCAATTTGGCAACAGCAGATTGTAGCAGAACACCGCCCAGAAGCGGCTTGTTGAATGGCAGGCAGGTGTTGGTTGGAGTAGCAGGCTATGTTTATCGCACACTGGGATTATTCATTAGCGTTAAACAACAAACGACCAATACGATATTGGTACTCCCAGAATAAAGGGCAGAAAAATGAACCTGCTCTCTCTCACACCCTCTTCCGCGTAGATTTACTGCTAGAGACTTTGGTAAGAGTATAATATATTTATCTATGTTCAGTGGCGTATCCAGGGGGGGGCAAAGGGGGCAATTGCCCCCCCCAGAACAACTGTTTCATTTCTTAAAAATATCTCAAATAACAAAAAATAATATTATCTACTCGTGTGCGCAAAGTTATTACTATATTTTGAAAAGATGCTGTACTTTTTGCTATGTGAAACTAATATAAAAAGTCACATGGAAAAATATCATCCTGGTAAGTTTAGTCTCGAACTTTGGCAGGAAAAGCAAATTTTAAGTAAACCTCGCTAGCACAACCACTGTTGCAAATAAAGTCAAGCTCATCACTGAAGAAAAAAAAAACACATTGGAGTTTGGACTAAGAGAGAAAATTACCAGTTTTGAGCATCTGGAAACATGAAAAAGATTAGGTATAGCTCCTCTGGATGCTATGTAAATCTTCAAACACTCTTAGAAAAAGTATCGTTCTTAACACTTGCGCAAAATGTCTTTCCCGCACTGAAAGCTTATACGAACTCGGCTTCGCGTCGTTCGTCTAACTGCTTTTTCGTGCGGGAAAGTATCACTTTGCGCACTTGTTAGGAAAATAATTATTTTTGTCCTATATACAGGGTGTCCCAAAAAGATACCGACAAACTTTAAGGGGTAGTAGGGGACATCAAAACAAGCATTTTTGTGATTTATTTATTGCGAAGAATAAAACTAGATACCAAACAGTTTTTTTGCTCTACAGCCCAAATGGCTCATTTGCGGACATATGTTTATATAAACAAAAATGCTTGTTTTGATGTCCCCTACTACCCCTTAAAGTTTGTCGGTATCTTTTTGGGACACCCTGTATAAGTAGAAGCGCGCGAATATGCCATCAAGATGTGTAATTTTAAGGGCTTTTGTGCGTGGCACCTCAAAAAATTTCCGCCTCCAGCGAAAACTGGTTTGCCCCCCCCAGAGCCTTAGGCTGGATACGCCACTGTCTATGTTTTAGTCTTTATCTAGACGATCGCAGAAGAGTTTCGTTTTCTCCAGTGCATCCTTGCGCTTCCTCTCTCACTCTTGCTCTTTTTTATAAGATTTAATTATCTCTCTCACCGTTAAAAAAAAAAGTGAAAAACTATCTTTTATTGAATTAATTCACTCTCTCCCTGCTTATAAGGGCTTAGTTAAAAGACTCAGTAAAAATACTCGCTAAATTCCCGAAGATTTTTATTAAAAAAGAATAAAGTCAACTGGTGAATTGTGAATTTACTCGAATTTTTAGCCTACACTAGTGAAATAAAAATGTGTTAGTGGATTAGACTAGTGCCTAATAATATTATCCTGTACTGATTGTACTGCACAAACTTGTTAGATTTTTGATGTCATGCAACAATAGAGAGAATTAAAGGAAAAAGTGTTAAGTGCATTATTTAGCAGTGGCGTCCCAACCCCTTTATGATCCAGTGATCTACTCTTATACCTACTTGTGATCTACTGTCATAAACACCCTTTTGACGGAAATGTTTTAATATTGGCTTTATTAATTTAGTAAGGACAGGGCAACTGGAAGGCCAAAAAGAAGGCATGTAAATTCATATAAATATAAGAGCCTAGACGGAATCTAAGGAACTTTCTAAAATCTTTATGAATTGGTATAGAGAAATATGCGTCTTTCAAGTAAATTTTTCCCATTTAACAGTCTTGACTTATTAATTGCATAGCTGTTCGACTATCTTCCATTTTAAAATGAGGTGGACTTATGAACGTATTGTAGCAAAACGATCCAAGTACTCTATGTAATTGGTTAAGATGGTAAATGGCGAGCGGTACATTGATGGTGTTTATTTCCTTGGAGCTGCTACCTATAAAATTGTGGAAGGGTCTATTCGCAAAAGAAAGAAACAAACTATTGAGGTTTACTAAATTATATTTTATTATACATAAAACCAAAAATTTAAATAATCAAATATCTTTCAATTCTGACAGCCTCATCTATTTTTTTAAATTCAATTACTTCACATCCGTTCAAATGTTATTATTACGGACCGGGAAATATCGATACAAATAAAGAAACGCCCTATTCCTACTATTCCTAATAACTTATAAGTTTATTCATTTCAACACTGTCCTTTACTGACTGCTCATGAAAAATCAAAATAATTATTTGTTTATTGATATAGGTATTACTAACTTATTCTTATAAAGACCTTACAATAATTTCTACTTGAAAAATGAAAACCCTAATTCAAAATTTCGGCACTTAAGATCATCAATGTTTCTTCATGAACAACAAATCTCAAATAAAACTTTCCAATACGTCTATTAATCATCATCAGCAATTTTATTTCATGAAGCACAACAGTTCTTAAACTAACCTTTCCATCATTGAATGGTTTATTTAATTAGAACAATTACTATTTTCCGGATTCCTAGCCAACAAATACAATTATTTAATTAATATTCAATTTATTCTTATTAGTTCGTTACTATAGCCCTTAAACTTCAATTGGAAAATCCAATTCAAAATTCTTTAATAATTCCTACTCAAAATTGATACTTGTTAAGTGCATTATAAATTCCCCTTATAATTCTTTGCAAAATTAATTAAAATGTCATTACACTCGAAGGCAATTAAATTTGTGCAATAATGTTCCATAGTCAAAACACTCGAGTTATTAATATGTATGCAATAAAGTTCCAAAGTTAATTAATTCACTTCATAGTCATTCATCATTCATAAAGTCAAAAAGTTTTACTAAGTCACAAAAGTACTTCCCAGATAACACGATGTGAGTCAATGTGCTGGAAAACTCCCGGCCGACTTAAGACGAAATAGCGTTTTAATAGCAATGCTCCAGAAATATGTTTAAAGTACGTATAATAACAGAAACCAAAACAAAGTATATCAAAAGCACAAAAGCACTAGAGAAATGCGACGATTTCGTATTTAAATTTGAGTGATCGGTGAAGCGCTAAAAAAGTACTGCAAAATCGCACTACTTTGATGTGCGAATAGAAGATAGGTACTTTAAAAGTATCATTTGAGTGCACCCATTTTAACATTTCTATTCAGCAATCGGCGAAATGCTGAAAAAGTACTGCAAAATCGCATTACTTTGATGTGCGAATATAAATTATTGCAAAAGTATTAATTTAGTGCACCCATTTTAACATTTATATTTGGTAATCGGTGAAGCGCTGATAAAGTAGGTACCTACTGCAAAATCTCACTACGCTTTGATATGTGATTAGAAGGTATTCCAAAAGCATTAGATGAATTATTGCTGTAAAAGCTACGGGCAAGCAGAATAATTTGTATTCCAATAGTAATTAATTAGTGCTTCAGAAATTACCTTCTTGTTAGGTATCGGCGTAGATAGATATTATGTACCTTTAAACACAATCAAAGTGCTGCTGAAGCATTTCAGTCGTGCACCAAGCTTTGGTGATTTATACGTGCATAAGAAATACTACAAAAAATCATAGTTATGAATGTGCGTTCGATAGGTGCCATAATAACGTCAAACAGACGCTTGAAAAAAACATGTAATTTATGTAATCTTTTAGTGCTTGAACGACGCGTCAATCAGGAAGGCAGGCGCAGGCCACCGAATTTTTGTGATCACGTGACAAACTTCAGTTAATCGTTTTCTTTCCACAATGGCACATTTCGCCCGCATGCATCTCTTTGGCTTATAGAAGATTTCATTATGAATGACTTTGGCATAAAGTCGAAAAACAAAGTCACATAACCTATGAATAGCATTGTCAATGTTATTAATTTTTTTTCAATTTTGGGCTTAAATTTAATAATTATGGCAGTTTTGGAAGAACGTGATATGTTTTATCGAGAGGCGATGAAGCGATGTGTGTTTGGTGATTGTAAAAGTGATAGTCGAACGAGTTCCATTAAATCAACGACCCCATTTGCCTCCACTGGAGTTTAACGTAACACAGCATCTTGTCTTTAGGTCCGCAAACGCTGCGTTACCGCTTTACAGGGTGTTGAAATTTGCACATGGCAAATGTTTGCCAGAATCTACAGGGTGATACTTTTTCTTACCTTATTCGGAAACTTTTTGTTGTCTTTTAGTTTTTCTGTATCATCGACCCTTGTCGAGAAAAACAATAATTCTCTATAATTAGCTAGATGAAATTAATTTCTTTGAAATTTTCTAATAGAATATGGCTTTATTTGGATTACATTTTATTTCCAGCAAACGTTTGAGATGTGCAATCAATATGAGCTATATCCCTCAAAGATTGCAGGAGCTATAAAGAAAAAACTAAAAAAAAAATTGAAACTTCAACACCCTGTAGATCGGTAACGAAGCGTTTGCGTATGTTTATTTGAAATTTCAGTCATAAAAAAAAAACAAAGAATCACCTCTTTCCGTTTGTACATGATATTTGGGAACACCCTGTATAATACCTACGCAGTTAATTAATTTATATATTTTCGGACTCAAATGAACTTCTAAAGGCCAGTATTTCAATGTCACCTTAAGGTACAGAATAACGTTAGATTATTGTTCAAGAAACTATTTGCCAAAAAGCAAAATTATGCAAAAAATATTTGGATAGTTTAATCCATTTAAATTTATAGGTCGAGTGGTATACGGCTAGATTATTTCCTAAATAATTAGGATTGAATTGTTGGCGTCAATCCTATCCATTTATTATAAAATGTCAGATAATTCTATCAAAATTCTGTCAAAAAAAGGTAAACAAAAATTTAATCGCTGATAAACAAGGTCTTGTGAAATAATCACTTATTTAAACAAAATTCATTCAAAAAATGACGTTGTCTGATGGGTCTATTTTATAATGAATGAAATAATAGCTGAAAAACCATCATGTTGGTTTTGCCAAAGTAGAAACAGGTAGGAGTTTTGTCAGTAGGAAACCGGCCGTTCCTATGAGCTTTTGCCTGTGTTAAACACTCTAGTGAAATAGTCAACGACAAATTCTTTTTTTCTAGGTTATGACGTCATCGATGACGTACGTAAGTACAAAAGGTGCAAAAAAATAAATAATTTGGTTGCACTAATTTTTTATACTAGTGTTAGGTAATGCTATGGTGGGATGCCGAATGGGGGTGCTAATTTCTGTTTTAGGGGTGTCTAGCACCCCAAAGCACCCCCTTAGTTGCGTGTTTGACATGCTGTAAAAACATGTTATAAACAAACAAAAAATCATAAAAATGAATAAATAATACTTGTATAAATTAAACTCTCAAAAACAAAATAACAATTAATCAACTGACCTATGAATGCTCCTTTATGACACACAAACTAATCACAAATTGGATTGAACAATCAGTACAAAATAAAAATAAAAATTAAATAATGAACAACGGCAGACAAGTGTCTTCTCTCTAGTCTAGTCGCTTATTACCTTTGTATCCTCTTTGGTTTCGGTACTTTCATTTTTTGTGGCGCGCCCTCCGTTCAACCCTAAACTTGACGGCGCATACATGGTTGCAACATTTACTTTTTTTCTATAGTAGACGTTTTTTTAAAAAGTTAAGATTCAAATTAATGATATTTTAAATAGGTGGTTTTCCTCAGCGTGCCATTTGAAAAAGCTACTTTCCTATACTTTTATAATTAGTTTATTAAACATTCATTTTACGCCCTCCTGTATAACATTTTGCTGCGCAAAAGAATAATAATCCTCGAGGCTTTGTTCAGCTACGACCAAAATTTCAACTTTTTATTTATTCACACGAACGAGAAATCTAGATTTAGTGATTTTAAGTTATTTTTTAGCTCAAAATTTTGTAAATTATTATTTTTTCTCAATAACGGCTGGAGATAGGTATAGGAAGTTATAAGGAAAAGTTATTCGAAATTGAAATAGGGGTGCGAAAATGTAATAATATACAGGCTATTTCATTTGAAAATCCAAATTTGTTGCCAAGTTTAGTAAGAAGTGGCAACACTGCAGCTTTTAAAATATTCAAACTGATCTGACTTTTGGTTCTCCAGAAACGTCTAAAGGGGCCCACAGACTGCGTTTTTGTTGGACGGTTTTGTTCGACGAGCAAAAACGAGGCACCGAAGTTGCACACAGACCTCGGTTTAGTTTGGCAAAGATCCGTCATGTTGAAAAGTTTTTAATTTTTTTTTAAATAAGTTAATAATATAAAATTCTATAGCTACGCACCAGACAGTACACACTACAGAAAACCGTCGTTTTTAAAATTCGTTAGCCCACACACTTCAGATTTGTTGACATATCGAACATCTTTGACGGACAAAATCAGGCGAAGCCTTAAGCCCATCGACTGTGAATCAACCTGTATACTAATGTAACTAATGTCAATGGGGGCAAGTCGGATTCGGCTAATTGTGGCACTGCCGATAGATGTCAACTTGCTTATTTTGAATGAGACACCCTATATATTATTTTATTTTTGGTTTCTGTAGAGTTCGAAAATGAAATAAAAAATTTATGTTTCGATTCAAGAAATGAAGTTACCTGTCATAACTTGTTTTTTAGTCACCCTGTATAAATGATAATAGGTGTATTCGCACAGAGATCTCAAACCAGTCCAGAGTGAATTTCATTGGTTGGAACTAGTTTTCTGACTGTTTTCAACGAGGTTTTCAACTAATAATGAAATTCGCTCTGACTGGTTTGTGAATTATGTGTCAGAGGTTCTTTGAAAAAAAAACAACCCTGTATATTTTATGGATTTTATTCCAACCTTTGCGTTTAAATTCCTGTATTGAGCCAAACAAAATCTCTCAAAGCTGCAACGTTTGTGTAGACACCCGGATATTCAGGTATGCCACAGTTTTTTCCGCTTGAAACTATACCATAGAGAACGTTGTCGATTACTAAAGGACCTCCTGAATCACCCTAAAATCAAAAGAAATAGGAACATTTTCAAAAAAAAAAAAATTAAAATTCTACTTGACAAGCATCTGTAATGTTTTTCATATTATCGCTCCCAGCACAAAATACCATTTCAGTAAGAAAAATTGGAATTCGGAGCTTTTGGTATTGGTTTTTGCACCATTCAAAATCAATAACAGACACTTGAGCGGCCTTTAAAATGTTTGTGCCTATTACTTGCCCAAAATAAGTATCTCCAAATCCAGATACTGTGCCTCTTATTCCAGGCGCCAGAATATTATTATTTTCTGGTAGTTTTACTGGTTGAATCGTTGAGCTAAAACTAACAAATCAAATTATGCAGGTTATAAAGACAAGCCAGGAAGTGTAAATTTACGTTAGAGGATTTTGAAACACCATAATGGCAATATCGCAAATATGTTTATTATGTTCAGGATGAACATAAACTTTTGAAATGTTCGTTATAGTTCCCCCATCCTCTTTAAGATCGCTACCAGCTCTCACACTGTATAAAATATTTATTATTCTAAAACAGTGCGCTGCAGATAAGCCGTATCCTGCAGCAATTAAAGCCCCACCGCAGAGGTGTTGGTTTAAAATCCTTGGAAAAAAAAATATTTCAAAAAATTATTCAGATAGAGAAAGCTTATGTTACCTTACACTTAGCTGGTATGGGTAGTCTTCAATTTTCGCGCATCCACCGCCAACAATGCGGCACTGGGACTCAGAATATACATTAGAAACTAAAAAAAAGCTTATTCTAATTTGAAAGAATCGAAACACTTTTTTTGTAAGTTCTATTCTCCATTTATTGCCTCAAGAAATCTGTAATGTAAGAAGCTTTGGCTCTGGATTGAAAAGTTGGTAAGTAAAACTGAATTAGAATTAGGTAGATTAAGTAGTCACCTATCTTATTTATTGTATTAGAAGTATACATTTTTTGCATGCGACTGCACTGGAGAAAATTATAGGCCATTTTCCCAGGAATTACCGAAATACCAGTGGCGTCGTAGAACATTTTAATTTTCTCATAAACTATTTCTCCTCAAAATATGACGTATTATAATAAGGTTGAATTTATAGTCGTTGCTTGGAGGTCTTGAGTTTAGAGTGGACACTCGCTACTATTTAACAAGTCAGATTTGTCAATTCCAAACGTTTAAGGTTTTCTTATAAGGTCTGAGAAAACCTCAAGGAGCAACTATAAATTCGGCCCATGAATAACCTATTGAAGTAAGTCCTTGGTCAATAAAGAAACAATAATGCGACGTACGTTTGCGTAATCAAAGCACTCTTTGATATGCTTTTTTTTTGAAGACTTTTTATTAGTATAGGTTCTGTCAAATTTTCAATATTTTTTTTTTTTTCCGAGAAATCGATCGCAACAGTTTGCAGTTTATAGTTTTTTTTTTCGTCCTCATAAATTGTTCTTAATTTTATTGAGTTCTTCGCTTTGTGTTAATAAAACTTTGGACATCACCATCAACACTGGTTTAACCTAAAAAAATTATTTTCAGGTCTGGGCCTGGGCTTGCAAGAAGCTACAAGTTCATAAATGCTATTAACCAGAAACAACTCATACTTTCCAAAAATAGATGAAAATTATTTTGGATCAAATATAGGAGCCTCCATGGAAATATGAATGAAGGAACAAAATAAGGCCAACTTCATACGATAGTCTTCAAATAATGTCAGAAGATATGATAAACTTAACCGCTCATGGAAACTTCTTCATATAAAAAGCATTCTCTTTCGCCAAAAAAACCTTAGGAAACCAAGAGGTACCTGAAGGTTGCAAATTTGTCCACGAAAATGAAATTTTAGCTATGGGCCGCAATAAAGTCAACGAACCAAATTGGCTACTCGCCACGCTGAAATGAGTTGCATCGACCAAATTGTAGACTACTCCAAAGATTATGTGGAAATTTTTCAAAAAATAAATGTTTTCGTTAAAGTGGAACCTTGTTTAATGTACGCGGCAGCCTTGTATAACTTGAAAGTGCGCAGTGTAGGTACCTAACATTTGCAGTGGCGTAGATATAGCTTTTCACCCGGGGGGTCCAGGTTCAGCGGTGTAGGCAAATTCGCCAAAGGCAAACATTTGTGACAGAACAGGTAAACAAAATGGCGGCAATTTGACCAATCGTGACTAATTTAGTAAAAATACATTATCTTTTCCAAAATTCCCATTATTCCCGAACTTTTAAATTTAAATAACGTGCATTATCCGTTATCTTGGAACGGTATAAGATTCATAAAAAAAATCATGTGCAACGCCGTAGACGTGGTAGAAGTGAAACTTCTTAAAAACTATCCCCCTCTCATACAACTTTTAAACTTAGCCACAGTTGCGTATGAGTCGATGTAAAGACGAAGGAAAATGCGCATCTGTAGTGACGTCACAAGGGTATCGGAGCTTGTCAATAATAGGCAATTCTCTTTACGCTTTATAATCTCTGGTTTGTGTCAATGTCGGCGCTTGTCAATAATAGGCAATCCACTTTGCCATTATAGTCCTTGGTTAGTGTGAATCAATAGCTGTCTTTCTCCGTTTCTTCACGTTATATATCTTTCTTCTGTCTCGAGTAACAAAATTTGCCCGTGAAGGGTTTTTCAAATCACTCTCCATTGTCCAAATATCAAAACGCGGCCTAAGAAGTTTCACTTCAAAAATATAAAATTAAAGTTTTTATTTTGATTAATTAAAATTTATATTATATGGAATTTATTCTTTAATTCCAGGGCTCTGAAACTGAAGAATAAACACCAGTCTTCTTGGCTTTTTGGCTAAGTGGTCCATAACATCTTCAGCTAAAGGTACAAACTTTTCAATAATAGATAAAGATGCCAAACCATTCAACCTGCTCTAAAAAGAAAACAACGCAATAGAACATTTTTGAATTAAAATGTAATTGGTAACATATCGAGATTTAGATAGATTTCGATATTGAAACGAGATGAAAACAAACTTTGTTACAATTTTTATTTTGTTATTTTTCTCTCTTTGGGGCTCTAGGGGAGGTCCAGATCCCCTGTACTATCTACGCCACCGAACATTTGGTTGTAGAGGCGATAGATTTGGAGGGAGTACAGTGTTTGACGTGGCAGAGATTTCAAAACCAGCTACAATAGTTGAAGGTGGGTACAGGTCTGAGGAGGCGATGCAGTTACTATAAAGGATTTTTACAAGGGACAAAATCCAAATGCTCCCGAGTCCAAAGTCAAAAAGAAGAAATCTGATGTGGATGTGAAATAAGATTCATTGGAAATAGAACTGTTGGTGCATTAAAAACATTGTTAAATAGGACTTACTGATTTGTGCTTTGGGGGTTTTATTTTTTAAACTTAAAGACTTGTTTATTCACAATACAAGAAAAGCTAGGGAAAACTCATCCGATATCATTTGCGACTATTCAATACGTTGAAAAAAAAATCTTCATTTGGGTCATAATTTTGATGGATCAATGATTTTGATATAAATTTGATTTGATATAAAACCATTCGAACCAGAAATCCAAATACAGCTGATTGTTAAATGACCAAAATACAAACATGATGAAATATCATATAAGTGAGAGCAATGGGGCACTTCGACTCACTTCAAGCATTTGACCATTACAACTACAGTAGATAAGATTGTGCTTGGCATTGGATAAAATATTCACGACATCAATGACTTAATGATGATAACCTAAAACGGACAACTATATTGATAACTCAAAAATGACTAAAGGGGACATCAAAGGTATGATCAGATTTGGATACTGTACCCATATATTTTCAAGGTTCGAACAACTCTTGTACAAGTTTGTACAACCTTTGCAAATAGTTTAAACGTTTGAAAGAAAGCTGAAACTAGATTGGTGATAGGAAATATCATGAATTCTGAAGTTATTCAAGTATGTATTCTCGAAACTGGAGAGTAATTGAGAAAAGATCTATGTAGGAAAATATTTTCACTCGTTTTCGTCTTGAACACAAAAACAATAAAAGAAAATACCGCAGTAACGCAGTAAAACCGATTTGGTTGATATAGAAAGAGATTTAGAGAGCCAAGCAGAAGGAATCTATCTTTTCATCCTTCTTCACATAACACCAGTTCTGTATTGTTATTGTAGTCCTCTTGTAGAAATGTAGTCTTGAGTCTTGCATAGTATTGGAGTCCTGCAGGGCTGGGACTCTGTAACGTATAGAGATATTTTCTCTATCTCTATTGACGTCCCCTCTCTATTAATTTCGAAAAGAGAGAAGAAGACAGCAAGTCCCATAGCGATAGGGATAATGATCTCTATCCGTTACAGAGTCCCAGCCCAGGATACCTTTGATGTCTTGCAGTTAAAATTTTGTACACCTACTCCGGGCACTTAGAAAGCCCTTTATTCGACTAAAAAACCTATCCTGTCACGCTGCAATACCAGACAAATGAGAGTATCAATTATTGCAACAACTATACGTACCAAACAGTCACAAATTTATGACCCAACTGTCCCAACTTTAAGAAAACTGAAATTTAATTTATTTTAAAAGTTGAGGGATGTATGCGTTATGTTACACCCGCGAATTTCTAGATTGTCGTCAGGGCCGTATCTAGATCAAAATTTTGGGGGGGGTAGACAAAGTGGCAAAAAAAAATTGTTACACTAGTAATAAAAATAAAAAAAATAAAAAGTATTTTTTCTACAAACGTGTTAAAAATGCAATTTTTAATACCGCCCCGAAGCATTAAAAATGTTACTTTATCGCACTAGTGCCATAAAGTCTTTATAGCACTAGTGTTAAAAGTGAAACATCAAATTTTGAGAGCGGACGTCAAAAAAAGTTTGTATTTTTAGTTATTTACATTGATATTAATGGTGAAATTTGAACAACTGAGGTAGCCCGATTGGCCGCCTCATCTATATTTTTCGAAGAATCGATGCAACCCTCTTTTTCTTCTGTATTTTGTTGCATTTTTAGCAAAAAGCATTACTGACCACAACAGACTTTCAAAAAACTGACAAGACATTTCATTACCTACCTGTAAAACAAGGTGCTGGTTGTATGGATTTTTTGACAAATGTCAAATTCAAGAATTTTATGTAGGAAAGATGCTTCCAATTTATTATTCATTTAAAAATCCAATTTGTTACTGGTTATTGCTTTGTATTCCTGTTTGTAGAAAAAATATTGTATGATATTTGTGTTAAAAGTATTTTTAAGGCACTTATGTGAATTGCAGAATTCGCTTCGCTCATTCTGCAAACTTTCACATGCGTGCCTTAAAAATGTACTTTTAACACTTATATCATAAATAACTATTTTCTACAAACGTGTTAAAAATGCAATTTTTAACACCCCTCCATAGCATTAAAAATGTTACTTTATCGCACTAGTGCCATAAAGTCTTTATAGCACTAGTGTTAAAAATCAAACGTCAAATTTTGAGAGCGAACGTCAAAAAAAGTTTGTATTTTTAGTTATTTACATTGATATTAATGGTGAAATTTGAACAACTGAGGTAGCCTCATCTATATTTTTTAAGGGATCGATGCAACCCTCTTTTTCTTCTGTATTTTCTTGCATTTTTAGCAAAAAGCATTACTGACCACGACAGACTTTCAAAAAACTGACAAGACATTTCATTACCTGTAAAACAAGGTGCTGGTTGTTTGGATTTTTTGACAAATGTCAAATTCAATAATTTTATGTAGGAAAGATGCTTCCAATTTATTACTCATATTTGAAAATCCAATTTCTTACTGGTTATTGCTTTTTATTGCCGTCTGTAGAAAAAATATTGTATGATATTTGTGTTAAAAGTATTTTTAAGGCACTTATGTGAATTGCAGAATTCGCTTCGCTCATGCTACAAACTTTCACATGCGTGCCTTAAAAATGTACTTTTAACACTTATATATCATAAATAACTATAATAAGCTTGTTTTTAAGTTAAATTTTTTGAATTTTATTATTTTTTTTGGGGGGGGGGGTTTGAACCCCCAAAAAACCCCCCCCTAGATACGGCCCTGATTGTCGTTATTCGTAGTTTTTAAGAGATTATCTAAATCAATATTTACGTGTGGCTTTCTAATACAAATCTTCAGTTCTTTTATCAGAGTTTATATCGTTTGAAAAATGTTTGTAAACTCAAAAGCATTAGTTTCTACGTTTCATGTTCCTAGAAACTAATAGTAACTTCCCTGTACAATAACTGATTACCAGATTAAGTACCTACATGATATTTTTTACGGCGCAATCATAATTTTGATAAAACTTATAGGACAAATTCTGAGAAAGGCACAACAAATACTACAAATACACAATCAATTCTGCCCATAGTGTTGAATTATGGAAAACAAAATAAACAAAAAATCTTACCTAAAAATAAACAAAACACCACTATTATAGAACAAATTGAATTCATTTTGGTATTTCCTGAGAACGGTAGGTAAATTAATAATTGTCGTTTTGCTATCAAGGGACAAATGCAATTGTCGCTGAGCCACATATAGATTTACATCTTTTCAATTTTTCACGAATATTTTTGGGTATAAGAGCATTCATTTTACAACTTATTGTATTTGTTACAACAGAGCTGTCGGTAATTGAATTAAAATAATTAAAAAATTGTTTTTAATCACTCAATTAATAATATATTTTTTGAACTACTTAAAAGTAGGTAGGTAATTGAAATTATAATATTTTAAATTTCATCATACATTATAAATTTTTTTCTCATACTTCTTTACTTATAGTCCAGCAGGCAAGTAATAAATAAAGGGGGTAGCTGGCATGTCGTTTGTGGATAGTCTGGGGAGTAGAATCTGAGTTGTCGACCTCGAGGTCCCTGTGGTAACTTGGGGGGAAGTCGAAAGACCTAGAAATTTTCGAACTTTTTCAGTTTTTTGCTAATAACTTGTAAATCATGCGTTTTCAGCGGAAGGGACCTATTTATAAAGTTGAAGAAAAATAAATTTCCTTCAAATTTAATGGGTTTCTTGCATGATTTTTTTTTATTCGCTAATTGAAAAGAGGAGTCAAAATTAAGCTAAACTGTATTTTTTTCCGATTTTTTTCGGACTTGCAAAGGCTCTAAATTTCGATTTGAAGTTCAAATTTCTGATTGGTCAGTTTTATCGAGTGTTGCCCAGATATTATGGTTTTCATGTAAACTTTTCCTGGCGGGATAACTAAATCGATATATCGAATTCACATATCGGACGGAATATGGAATCGATTCTCATTCCTATGAAAAACTTAACCCAACTTTTTAATTCAAATTCATTATACTTAACCAATATTATTTATTTTTATCTAAGCCTGTCCGAAACTCGAAAACAGTCAGAATTGGCACTGAAGGCAGTGAAGGCACACAAACCATCAAGAAACAAACCATAACCAAAGAGAGCATAAGGCCATGTCGTTCATAATTAAATACCTATACTCATTTTCTAGTGTGTGCCTCTAAATTTTTAAGGTGGGTTTATTTATACAGCGCATAGGTAGCACATAAGAAATAAGATTAAATAAGATATAATATAATAAATAAGAATTTTGTGGCGTTTATACAGAAAATAACATAATATAAGAAATAATTTCTAACCAATCAGCTGGTACTTGTACTTATGTAAATTCTACCGATTATGCCACTCATGTGTTAGAAATCCCATAAGACAAGTGACGGTTTTCAGAATTACAGCGAAAATTCTCTTTTCCATTTGTTTAACTATAGAGAGAATTACAGCGATAATTCTCTCATGTTATTGTATACATGGTTGTCATGCTAATTTTTGATATAAACAAACAGTTCCTGATAGCAACCATTTATTTGTATTGATTGTTAAGATGTTCAAATCGTTTAATACATATTTATTTTCATATTTTTTGCAATTTCATACGTGAAATAATCCTCTAAATACCACTTGAGCTTTAAAATGAACCAGATAATTTTTCACTCACGCGTGTTTTCTCTGCAAATTTCACTCGTCCTACAGACTCGTGAAATTATAGAAAACACGCAATCGTGAAAAATTATCGGTAATTTTGAAGCTCTCGTGGTATTATCGAATGTAATACCACAAGAGGTTTCAGGATTACCGGATAATACTTTTACCTGTCACGAAACGCGTTACGCAGCAACACCACGACTCCGAAGGAGGAGTGGTGTTGCTGGTAACGCGTTGAGTGTCAGGTAAAAGTATTAGGTAATCCTGAAAACTCGAGTGGTATTCAAAAGATTATACAACGAACTAAACTTTAATTCTTTATTAATTAATAATTTCATGAATCAAAAATTTAAATTTTTTTGTCAAAAAATGTCAAAACACCAGTTAACGTGCAAAAGGATTATCACTTATTAAGCCTCTCGTGTCATATAGGAAGGATTATCACTTGTTAATCCTCTCGTGTCATATGGGAATAATGTACAGTGAGTTGTATAATCCCCGAAAACACATATTTGATCAAAAAATTTATTAATTAATAATTCAGCAGAACACGATAATAAATGCCGAATTCCAAAAAATTACCAAAAGTTGAAATCAAAATCAAAATAATTTTGTTTTGAATGTTTTGTTTACTTCCCTGACTTTCATAAAGTCTTGTCTCGTCTCGCCGATAAATAAAAAGTCTTGTCTCGAGTCTCGTCTCGCAGCCTTAAGTCTCGTCTCGTCTCGCGTCTCGTACGAGAGTCTCGCAAATGTCTCGGAGTCTCGTCATGTATAATCTTGTTCCAGTTTAGAGTCTCTAGTTGAACCAAATCCAAGCGGCATTCATGGCATAACTGGTCATTTTCATTACAACCTATCAAATGTTCTCCGTGCATGCGCACTGGTCCACGTAGGGCGTCTCAACCAATAGAAAGTCTGAATTACCAACACAATTTAGGTTATTTAATGACTAAGTTGCATTAAATTTTATTTTGATGGAAAATGTATTTAAAGTGGAGCAAAATACTCAAGAAGTATATTTCTATATTTAAATCCTCTTTAAACTGAACCCCTAATAACTAATTACTTATTCAAGTATTCAATAACAATGGGCGCGAAAATGCTCTAAAATTGGTTATGACGTCATCGAACTATAAACAAACAAAAGTGTGGTTATGTTAAGGTGAAACGTGAGCCGTCAGACCTTAGACAAGGAAAAAAGAGGGGACGGGTAACAGGCATTTACAAGCTTGCGCGTGAACGTGTGACCAAAAATTGATCGGCGGCCATAGTCTTGGTGCCAAACAAAGAGTTTGACACCCGGCATATTTTCTGTATTTATGCGACGAAAACGAATGAAATATATTTGTTTTAGTATCTGATCAAGATGGTGATTTCTGATGCTATCAATTGCAAGAGTCGTAGCGACAAAAAAGTGCCAGGAATTACGTTTCACAGGTGAATAAATAATTTTTTTCTGAGATTGACAAGAAATGTCAGCATTTTTGACCGGTTGACAGGTCGCAAAATCCAATATTCTGGTATTTTAATTATGCTTCAATAGTTGCTAAGGAATCAATGAATAACAATACTGCTGAACAATTGGAACAAAAATACAAACGTTTAACAGATATTTAACCAGAGAGCAGAGACTCAAACCCAACGTGTGTTCAGCGCTTCTCTTAAAGATGTCGCTGAGTTCAGGAAGGGTAGTCCCTTCTTTCAAACGCCAGTAAAAACTGTTTTACCTAGCTAAAAATGTGAAATACTATTATTTCATTTGCATCTGAATAAAATTATTTAGTCCACTGTAAATTACTGTGTTAACGAATTGATATTGAAGATTTCGCCATCTACTTGTAAATAACTCAATCACTTACAGAGAATTTGAACACCTGTGATTAAAAAATATTTATTGTGTGTCATAAAGCCCAAAAGATAGCGCGCTGGCTCTTATCTGAGGCCCCTCCTAATTTTCATAATTAAAATTCTCAAGAAATAAAGTGCAGCAAAACGGAACATAAGTTTGTAAAATTGATAGAAACGGAACGTGCTCCGGAATAGAAAATAGGTACAGACATCTTTCGGCTAGTGCAAGAAATAACGTACGAGTCTATCTAAGACGTCCGTTTTTTTTATGACGTCAGATATTATGACGTAACAGTGCAATAGCTTTGAGTGGACTATATTATGTAGGGGTGGGAAAATATTGAATAGGTACTTGAACGAATAGCTTTTATTATTACTCGTGCCTACAGACAAAAATGCACTCTAGCTCCTTCGATTTCGCGCGGTTATTTGAAAGTAAATCTTACCCGGTGAGTGCACTGAGTCAGATCGTTCCACCAGGGTTCATACTTTTGATATCGAACACGTCATAACTTGAAAAAAAAGGGTTTTCGTTTTTTCGTAGATTAATTCATATGACACATTAAATTTTTCTTCACAAATTAAAATGAATGACTTCTGGTTTGAGAATCGACGAACGTTTTTGACGTCATTGATTTGTTTCAGTCAATTTCTATTTGTTAAAAAAGGAAAGCAAAAAGTATGAACTCTCGTGAAACAAAGTTTACATTCTCTTATTTGTTGGTATTTGTATATTTGGTATTTGTATATTTTACGGGCAATGGTCAATGTAAATAATTGAGTCGATTTTTCTTTTCAAGACCAAGACCAAGACGAGAGTCTCGAGAGAGAGAGTCTTGGTCTTGGTCTTAAACGTCAAGTCTTGGTCTTGAGAAGATTTATTAGGTTCTGGTCTTGGTCTTGGTCTTGCAACCAAGACCAAGACTAGTCTTGTGGTCTCGCAAAGCCCTACTTTATAACTAAGGTGTATTCTGACAAAAACGCATGGCTTAGAAAATATAAGCAAAAAACTGAAAAAGTCCGAAAATTTCGAGGTTTTTCGACTCTCCCCAAGCTAGCATATAGTCCTCGAGGTCGAAAACTCAGATTTTACTCCACAGTCTACCCACAAATGACATATTTACCAAAATATCATTAACTCCGAAATACTTTCCAGCAGAAAGGACTTGCCTGCTGATCTATTAGTTGATAGCCATTTCTAGCTTGCAAACACAAAAATCAAAGAACAAGCACAATTTTTTTAAATTCCTGTATTGAGCCAAATAAATTCTCTCAATGCTGCTACGTTTGTGTAGACACCAGGATATTGGGGTTCGCCACAATCTAATCCGTATGAAACTAAACCATAGAGTACGTTGTCGATTACAAAAGGACCTCCTGAGTCTCCCTAAAAACAAAATTAATAGAAACATTTAAAAAAAAACTAGGTAATTAAAATTCTACATGACAAGAATCTGTAATTTTTCCCATTTCGGCTCCAGCACAAAACACCATTTCAGTAACAGATATTTGGAACGCTTGGTATTGGTTTTCGCACCATTCAGAATCAATAACAGAAACTTGGGCGGCTCTCAAAACTTTTGAGCCTTTATTTTGCAAATTATAAGTATCTCCAAATCCAGATATTGTACCTCTTATTCCAGGCGCCAGAATAACATTGTTTGTAGGTAGTTTTACTGGTTGAATGGTCGAGCTAAAACTAACAAATCGAATCATGCAGGTAAAAAAACAACACACGAAGTGTAAATTTACGTTAGAGGATTCTGAAACACCAAAATGGCAATATCGTAATCATAGAAACTTCTTTCAGGATGAACATAAATTTTTGTAATGTTCGTTATAGTTCCCCCACTGTCTTTAAAATCACTACCAGCTCTCACACTGTATAGTGCTGTTGTTTTAAAACAGTGTGCGGCAGATAAGCCGTATCCGGCAGCAATTAGAGCCCCACCGCAGATGTGAGAGTCGTGTAACCTTGGAAAAAAAAAATATTTTTGGAAATTATTCGAAGATAGAAAGCTTATGTTACCTTACACTCAGTTGGTATGGGAAGTCTTCGATGCTTACGTTTCCACCGCCAACAATGCGCTCGAGGGGATATGCATTAGTACCTAAAAAAAAATTATCTAATTTCAAAAATCGGAACACTTATTAGTGAACTAATGTCAATAAGGGCGACTTGGCCAATGGTGGCACTTCCAGTTATACCGGTAGATGTCAACTTGCTTATTTTAAATCAGGCCCTGCGATCTCTCATTGCCAGTTATAAACCACATAATAACTCTTTTCCGTTTTTCTAGATGTCGCTGACAACCACAGAATTGTCAAAATTGTAAAATACCAGCACATCAAGAACACGTCCGATGTCGATAACTGACATGTCATGTCAACATATGACAATATGCCAAACAAAATATTCATTTGATCATAACTAATAATTCATAATGTTTTTTGTTCGCCGTTCTTGCATTTCATCTTTCTTTGTGTTGTCAAGTGTTCTTAAGTGATTTCAAAGTTGTTTTATGTGTTTCAAGAAGAACTTCAACCTTTATAGATTGGAAGATCTATTTTTATCTTTGTTGATTAGATAAATGACAGGTTCAATTAAACATCAATCAGAATTTTGAATAAATATGTTAAGGATACCCTTAACCATCGATAAAGAAACTGTCTTTTGATCTAATTACCAAATTATCAATTAATTTAAGCAAACATTAATGCCCCAAAGTCTAGAATAAACGAATTTGAACAGACCGAAAGTAATGCGAACAGGGCGCCATCTATCATAAAAAGTCGTATGTAAAGTAGGTGTCTGTAGCATCGATGCAAAACCAGTAAATAGTGATTTTCCAATATGCTAGATGGCGCTGGCTTGGCTCAATTTTGTTGACAACAAAATTTACACTAAGATTCCATTCTCGACAGTTTATATAGTATTATCTCTGTTTTAAATGAGACACACTATAGGTATAGGTACATAAAAGTACTATTCATTGAGGTAGTTATTTCATTGGTTTTTAATCAAGATTCTAGAGAGAATTCGTGTATGTAAACGGTAGCAAAATCGCCAAAGAGATAAATGACGTGAGAGTTCTAAGAAAAAGGAGTTTAATAGAAACCACCCAAGAAGCTGTAATGACCTGGGGAAAAATAGACACGTAATTTACAAGGACTTTAAATACAAAAACAGTAAATTTAAATGTAATCAAATAATCTAATGTAAATTAAATCCCCAATGCCTATTAAAAGAAAAGTTCTAATTTTCTAAATTTGGCATTGATACAAATTATTTAAAATATTTAAAATACGTTCAAGTTACAATAGCCACTGACCAAGCTCGTGTCATCACATTGAACTCATAAATCAAATCCAAAAAAATATTAAAAACAAGGCCAAAGTAATTAAATTGGGTCCCAAAGAATTATCATAAAATTATGATTTACGGCCGGCACGAGTGCGGCTTTTCTTCGAATTAGGTGGTCCTCCCTTCCCTATTCTTCCCGATAATCCAGGAAATTGCGATATACCTATACGGTTTTAGACAAATAATTATATTTCTTATATTATTGACTATGATATAACTGATCATCACATCCAGAAATACCATTACAAAAATTCTATAACGAACCATAGATATGAAACCAGGAGCAATATAAATCAACAACTAATATCACCTAAAGTAAATCGTGACTTGAGTAAACATTCTTCTGCGGTTTTGGCACCAAAATTCCATAACTTGTTGCCAGTGGAAATGAAGAACAAAAACTATCCTTTATCTCTCTCCTTTTCCTCCTCCTCCGTTAGTTGTTGTTGAGAGAGTTCTCTCTCTTTTCCTCCTCCTCCGTTGTTGTTGTTGAGAGAGAAAACGACGCGTTTTCAATGACGTCATCAACGACCGCCGGGATTTTTCGTGGATCCCGGCTATTGGATTCAAAATTTAAAGTCGTGTTTCTCTTGCTGCTTGAGGCTGTAAATAATTCCGGAATAGCTTTTGTGTATTATTGTTTCTTGTTGTGATATTGGTATTAAAGTGGTGTGGGAATAGTATGGTTTATTTTTATTCATTATTCGGGACTATAGCTTTTTTAACACCCTGTATCTCTGAAATAGGGTACTTTCGGACCCATGTTTATAGGAACTTTTGCTCTTAATTTTAGATGTAGAATCCGCAGTGGAAATATTAACCTCTAATTTTGGGGCACCCTGTGTGATGTTGCTGAACAATAACGGCGTTGCTGTATAAGATCAAATGTTGAACAGACTTCCAAAATGCTGTACAATTCAGCGAAATCACAGAATTACCCGAGGCGAAATGCTGTATGTATGATCTTTTATATGCCTTCTATGGAGACATTAAATGTACAACGTTAAACAAAAAATACCAAAATTTTCTAAAAATGGGATTTGTTTGGAATGTAAGCTGTGCATGAACAATTGATACCAAAAAGTTGTAGTGATTATTTCAGAATTTATACCTCTTCGAATTATACCTATGTATTCTATGTAGGTACATGTATAATAAAAGTTATAATTTTATTTCTTATAAATAAAATCTTATCGCGCCCGACTTCGTTTACTTTTTTTACCCTACTTAATAATTCTTCCCTAATAACAATGAACATAATAATTATTAACATCTTGTATTGCAATAGCCGGGATCCACGACAGTTACCGGTGGTTGTTGATGACGTCAGTGAAAACGCGTTATAACCGGGATTCATATGAATACCGGTGCCGGCCGGGAGGCTAGACACAGCGTAAAAAATAAAGGAAAGTTTTTCTAAACACGAAAGAGTCGAAAGACATATTATATTTACATGGAATTGGATTACTGTGTTGGAGTTTGTCTAAAATTATTGAGTACTTACTTCAATTTAAGAAATTGGCATATTGTACTTTGTACTTTGAGTTGAAATATTTATTTTCTTTGTTATTTAAATCTCTTAGCTATAGCTTAATAATAAATTTAATTACTTATAGCTTTTGGCACACACACATGCATAGGCATCTAGGTGCCACTTTAATATTGTTGAAATTATAATTTAATTGTACAGCTTATAATTGAATAAATTGAATTGAAATTGAATTAGAAAAAAGGAAGGTTAATGAATGGACGTGACCCGAAATTTTTTGGGGGATCGAAAAATATAAAAACAGCGGTTTCGGAATTTTGGAATCAGTTCAGCTTAGAGTCTTGAGTCTACAGTAAGATTAATGAGTCAGTCCGGATAAAATTCGCGAAGAGTTTCTTTTATTTTGCTGCCTCGGGAAAATGCGCTAAATCGAATCTTTGAAAAAGTAACGGAAGATCGTGAAAGAAAGAACATTCAAACTCGTTCAACATGATGTGCGAGCTCTAAATAATCAAAAGGATTATTTAAGAATATATAGTGAGATATTTATTTGACTTTATCAATAATTAAAATGACTATGATGTGGGTGAATTGACATTGAGACTTTGCAAATATGTTATTAACTTAGTGAACTTTTGATTTTTTTTTTGTTTTTGTTTTGTTTAGCATAAATAGGAAATTTTAATGACTATTTAATCTGTGAGCTCTGTCTAATGAAGAGAATTGATGATTAAAATTTTATTTAAATTTAATTTAAATGCGTAATATTGAATTGAGATAGTATTGTTGTTACCCCTTTTTATGTCAATTTTGTTATGTAATAAAAAAAGAAAAGAAAAGTGAAAATGAAAATTTAGGGAGGTGACAATCTAGCAAGGTGGCCACAGTACTACCAGACGAGAAAGGAAACTCCGTTTCTAAAAGCTGCTGACTAACTCGTACAGTGGAGAGTGGTGTGGGTGATTAAATAAAAAGCGCCACCTGTTTTATTGCCCTTCAGTTGAACGGAGTTCCGATATCCAAAACAAAACAGGAAAACTCAACAGCTAAACGGTTTTGCACCTGTCAAACTAAAATTGTCTGAAAGGGTACAATGAAACAAGTCAATTCAGATCAATAAATATAAATGTAATCGGTCCTCAAATATTACATTTAAAATCAAACTGAAAAGTGAAAGGGTAAATGGTCACCGGCGAAAATCAGCTGGTAAATAAAACAATAAATATTAACGAAGCTGGGTATAGATGCTAAAAATAGTTGGTACCTATTTCAAATAAATATACAATCGTCGAAACAAATGAAATCCACACTTGAAGGTGGTGTTCTGTATAAATATTTCTAAAAATGTCTAAAATAACCAGAAGGGTTTGAATTCAAATAGGGCGGTAGTTCTCTATGGTTATATGTTCCTTAAGTTTCTAACAATTCGCCTCAAAATACCCGAAATACCTTTGTAAATAGACCTATTTATACCTGGTGTACAGTAAGTAGTGGAAATAATTAAATGTGTGATAATTTGAGTGTAACTTATACTCAAGTGATTAACATAAACTTGAAGGTAAGAATTTAATTTAAAAATATAAGCATGCAGGGTTAAAAAATAATAATAATTTTTTAGCAAATTAGGACTAAAGGTCCGCTGGTTCTATAATCCAGAATAACCCTGAAGCTGTTGGTAATTAAATGAGGCTCCAGCTCTCATCTCAATGAGATGGAAAAACAAATTGCCAGATGATCAATTTAGAAGCTTGGATGGTTTCCAAAGACAGCGCAACAATATTCAAACCTTGTTAATGTATATTGGGTGGGTCTAGTAGGCTCTCAGAAGGGTGAGAAGTCCTTAAAGTTCTACGGGCGATCCATCAGATCTTGGACTACTTGTCGGGAAAATAACCAATCTCCAAGTAAATTCAAGGCCTCTGTGAATGCTTAGCTTCAAGATAGGGTTGGATGTCACTTGCTTGGTAGGGTGTAGATAAAGTGACAAAGGGGGGAAACATAGAAAAAGGCCTAAAACAATGAACATTGCATCAGGATTTTGAAGAATAAGGTATGTACGTATTAATTTAAATATTTTTAGCGGTAAAGCCTTAATTTAGTATTCAAAAGTAAGAAAATAAGGAACTTACCAATGGGAAATTGGCATTTTTTCACAAACTCAAAAACGTGGAACCAAAATTTAGGGTTTCTTCAGTAATTCGTCAATAAACAGCAATAAAGTGCTTCGGTGCTACAAAATAGCTAATAGACACATTTTTGACGAAATATTTGGGCCTAAACTTTTCAAAAATCGGTCAAAAAGCCACGAGAAAAGCAAAAAGTTGCTGCGCTTCTTCTCAACAAAAATGTGGTTCTATCACGAATAGGTTTTGCCTTTTTTTTGGTACCTTGACGCAGGAGTTTTGGTTCTAGAGAAAATTTAGGGATTTTTCAATTTCAGGTTTATAAATAGCTACAAATTTTCGAGCCAAAAATCAAAGCGACATCTAGGAAACCAAAGAGGAACTTGAGGTTAAAATCAATGTCGAATGAATAAGTCTTTCTTGACAATTTGACGCCGATACCATTGCTTAAAAAAAACTTCACCTTAATGGTACTTGCTTTGTTCATTATTAACATTTAATAATTTAAAGTCCTTATTTTCAGATAAATGAGTGGAAATGACTGATGGTGGAGATATGTAGGTATAATTGTTTTAATTAATGAAGCACTGAGCAAGGTAAGTAGTTATTTAGAATTCAAACCAAAGGTTCTTAACGGTAAATTTCATTTCAGAATTTCAGGAGGGTTCGAAGTCTATGAGAGAATATGTTCGGAGGTTCGTAAAGACCTATTAATGTGAACCGTAACATTGTTATGTCGTTATTTAAGTACAAGGTATTTGATTGTAACATTTTATTTACAAGCTCAGAGATAGTATAGGTGGCTGTAAAGTTAGCATCATTTTAGAATGTTTTTTTTTTTTGTATTAGAAGGGTGTTGGTTAGGGTATAAAATTGTACCATTGTAATTTGGAAAAGTTCTGTTTATTTACTCGAATAAGGTATAGGTACTTAGGTATTTATGTAAAATCCTATCACAGTTGTTTCTCTCACTTACAAGTAGACCCGCCCCCGCAGTTTTATTTTACAGTAGCTTTCCAAGGATAGAACATGCTCTACCACCTTAGCTAAGAGTGGGTATGAGAAATGTGAAAAAATTAACACCCACAGGAGGAAGAAAATGCTCATTCAGAGGCATGGAGATTTATATCAAATGTCAAAAACCCAGCAGAGCTAATATCCAGGTAATCAAACCAGGGCAACGGATAGAACACTACAAGGGTCTATCACAAGAAGGTGGACCGGAATATATATTAGATTCTACAAGACATATTGAAGTACATGGAGAAGAAGTTGAGATATGAGAAACAGTAAAAAAGAGGACTGTAATAACTATCGGGGCATATCAGTCACAAGCATTTAAAAGGGAAAGAAGAAATACTCAAATACTCAAAATCAAAGAATCAAGATAGGTGAAATACACACATTTATAGTGAATAAAAGACTACGTCAAGGATGTTGTATCTCTCCTACGCTTTTCATAATATACGTAGCAAAAGCACTAGAAAATTGGAAGATCCATGGTATGGGTAGAGAGATAAATGATAATGATAGGTGCCTGTTTACTCTTCAGTTTGCACATGATCAGATCATATTGGTCATAGGGGCCAGTGACAAAGATATGATGCAATATATGATTAAAGAGCGGATAGGAGAATACCAAGAATAGGTCTTTTTCATGTTTCTAGAAACTGATAGCAACTTATCTTCTACAATAATTGATTGCCTACAGGCAATACAAGCTATTCTTTCTACGCCGCATTTATAATTGTGAGATAAATAACTTACGACGGCCATTAAGCCCGAATGAAAACACCTTATCAGAATTATGTGTGTTGACCATCAGTAGTTGGAGTTTCTTCCTGATGTTTCTAGCACCAGTGGCTAGCATTTTCAGAGGTGCTTCCATGTCCAGCAATTGCAACTCACGACGGCCATTAAGCCCGAATGAAAACACCTTATCAATAAACCTTAGCGCGAAAGCCTCACAAACTTTATCACGCATAATTCTGCCCATAATGTTGATTTTTATATAAAACAAAATAAATTAAAATTCTTACCTAAAAATAAACCAAACACTATAAAAGCTATTATAGAACACATTGAATTTATTTTAGTATATCCTGAAAACGGTAGGGGAATTAATAATTATTGTCGTTTTGCTATCAACGGACAAATGCAATTGCCGCTGAGCCACATAGATATTGATAATGAATACCTTCAATATTATTTATTACCCAAGTACGTTTTTTTATTGTTTTTACATGTTTCTATTTTTCACGAATATATTTAGGTACATTTATTTCACAACTTATTGTATTTGTTACAAACAATTACTGGCCTAAAATTCATCGTCACGTTTTTATGCAAATATAATTTTTATATAAAATGATTTTGTCATGTGCTTCTTTACTTTAGTATTGATAAACTTTGGTATTGATAGTGTAATGTCGCAGGAGAATAGACCCGTAATTTATAAGGACTTAAAATACAAAACGAGTAAATTTAAATATAATTAAATAATGTAAATTGAATCCAATAATCTAATGTAAATTAAATCTCCAATATTCAATATTAGAAGAGAAGTTCTAATTTTGTAAGTTTAGTATTGACACAAATTAAGTGAAATATCTAAATACATACTTTCAAATTTTAATAGGTAGTTAGTCACCAAGTGTATGTCATCGCACTGAAATCACAGAGCAAATCCATAAAAATATTAAAATACTAGGTTAGGTAATTAAATTGAGTCCCATAGTGACAAAATTATAATAAAATCATGATTTACGGACGGCACGAGTGAGGTTTTTCTTTGAATTAGGTGTCCTCCGCATTCTTCCAAATCTGTTGACCCCGATAATCCAAGAAATTGCGACATATAGGTACGGCTTTAGACAAATAATTATATTTCTTAGAAAAGAGGAAGGGTAATGAATGTACATGACCCGAAATTTTTGGGGGGATCGAAAAATATAAAAACAGCGATTTCGGAATTTTGGAATGAGTTCAGACTTCAGTTCAGCTTAATTAGATTAATGGGGAAAACGCGCTAAATCGAATCTTTTGAAGAAAGTGAAGAAGTCGTGAAGAAAGAACATTAAAAATTCGTCCAACATTATGTGCGAGCTCTAAATAATCAAAATAATTATTTTAGATTAGTTTAGTGTTTTAAGGACGGAATGTAAGTCAGTGGCGGCTCGTGACAATCCAAACTGGTGAGGCCCATGGCCCATCAAGTTAACCCAAACAAACCCAAACAAAATTTTCAAGTGTTACGCCCAAATTTTGACCCAAAATTTCATTAGAAGAACATCTCGGATATTTTTTTTGTATATTTCTAATGAAAATTTTCATTTCTTACAGTTGCAAAACAACAGCAGTAGGTACATAATTCTTATTTTAATACAAATATTGAGTTTCAAATTAACAAAATAAATTCCAAAAAATATTTTTTTTAACCCGCAACAGACCAAAATAAAAAGTATGAGCCAATTAACCAATTAAACACTTGTCGCAGCAGCAAGAGATGCAAGGTTTCTTATTAACAAGCCCAAAATTGTGCGCCTCAATGCCTATGAAAATTCGCTATCGTCTCACTTACAGTTGAAGGGTTGTAGTGGGGAGTGCCGTGGCATCACTTCGGCGTTCTGTGACGCACATGAGGCCAAAATTTTTGGGATTGCTATTTTATTTTAATGCTGTCCGGCAACGATTTGAGCGCCTATAAGGATAAATAGGTAGAAGCGCGCGCTAAATTCAAGAAATAGTATTATATTTTAATGAAAATTCGATGTTTTGATTCTTTTAATGATTGAAAATAGTTGAAAAACGTTAAATATTTAATGAATATTATTTCAAAATTTTACATCATTATTGTAATTTTTACATGTGAGGCCCGGCCTCAGTTGCTTTATACGACGAGCCGCTACTGATGTAAGTACTATATACTCTGTCCAACCAACCTACGGAGCGAAAAACACCACAACCTTCAAAAACGTTCGTTACTATTGGTTATTTATCAGCCCGCTTTACACTGTAAAGTGATGTTTTGTAACATTTTGAAATAAATAAATGGCATAAATCAGTGTTCAGTCTAAACCTGGCCGCCATTTTGACTCTGTCATACTCCGTAGGTTCGTTGGACAGAGTTTAGTTACATGTTTAGTAGTTTAGTTGACTTTATCAATGATTAAAATTACTATGAAGTATAAGTGAATTGATAATGGGACTTCGCAAATATGTTATTAACTTGTGTGAACTCTTGAACTTTTTTTTTTCTTTGTTCTGTTTAGTAAAATAGGAAATTTTAATGGCTATTTAATCAGTGAGCTCTGTCTTACGAAGAGCATTAATGAACATTGAATTAATGATTATAGGTAAATATTTTGATCTCTAAGATTTTAAATATTGAAATGAGATAGTATTGTTATGTCTGAGTGTAGATCGTAAAGAATTAATTAACATGTTTGATGTTTAGTAATAGTCTTCACTCAGTGATTCATTCTGGCTGAGGTTTCAATTTGTACAAATTTGGCAGTAAGCGAAATCATGGGTTTCTATACGCTTATAGAATTGGACGCTTTAAAAATTGTAATGTTTTGACGTGTAGGAGTTTTGGTTAAAAATATTGTAATTTAATGTAGTAGGGCTCTATAAAAGAGTTATTTAAGTACAAGGCTTTTGATTGATTTTAATTATAAGCTCAGAGATAGTATAGAGGTGGCTGTAAGTTGGCATCATTTGGAATTGTTTATTTTTGTTTTAGAAAGGTGATGGATTAGGGTATAAAATTGTACCATTGTAATTTGGAAAACCTCTGTTAATATTCTCGAATAAAGTATATTTTATTAATGGATAACCGTACATCAGTTGTTTCTCTCACTTGCAAATAGACCCGCCCCTACAATTTTATTTTACATTAGCTGCCCAATGAAATAATTACCATCAAATACGACCGCTCGCAATTTACCATCTAACCTAAATAATATAGTACTTGGCGCGGATGCTACAATAGCAATATTATCTAGCTTGACTTGCCTGTCCTGTAACAGTTCTGAGAACGGAAAAAACTCTCAATAATAATTATGTAGTACCTATCTCAACAAATCTTTTGTTGTTGGTTTTAGAACAACTAACATTCGTGGCAATCGATTTCAAGCGACGAATTGTGGCAATAATTATTTGGTACTGCTAATTTTATCATTGTAGTAATCTCCAGGAAAATATAATTAGGACATTTTTGATTTGAAACATCCTCAGGGGCTGAAGCAAACGGATTTTTTTACGTAGGTATACTATAAGGTAAAAAGTGTAATTTTATTTTGTATAAAATTATTCAAAAGGGAGTGACATACCTATAATAAAATCGTAACCTTATTTATAAAAAGTAGGAGGATTATAACTAGTAGTACCTGGTACCTCTTTCAGCCGAGATTAGGTATACACCATAATTTATGTAGCCCGTGCATCAGAAGTTTTCCAGATTGCAGGTGGATTAGTAGAGATAGCATCTATTCCACCTGCAATCTAATGCACGGGCTATGTAAATCACCTTGCATATTGAGTAGGTCCCTGAAAAAAAAAATTATTTGGCTAAGTTCCAAAAATGGTAATTTAATTTGCTATGCAGATTATTTAATTTATTAGAAAGGTTTGTCATTACATTATTTGAATGTTTATGAAAGCTTGTCCAGTTTAATTGCCTCTATAAAATAGCACTTTGAGCTAGTTTTAGTAGGTACTTACAGATTATATTTAAAATAGTATATTGTTGTATTATAGGAGTAGAAGCTTTACTCTTTTGTGCTGAAGCAGTAGGTTTGCGAGCCGAACGTAGTGAGGCATGCAATACTGCTGAAGCACAAAGAAGTGCTTCTACTCCGTATGCAACACGCTATTTTTTCTCCAAACTAATGGGGTAAGGTCGGGGGCAAGTGGATGGTTGAGCGGCAGTAAAAGTACGAGCGGCACTAAATAGTTATTTGTTTCACTAGGCAGAAAAGTACAAGATTTAATGGCGAGGCATTAAATCTGCTTTTCTGCCATGTAAAACATATAATTTTTTCTCCGAATGTTCAAATTCACACATGGACATCTTTTTATATTTATTTCATTCATTATTATTATCCAAATAATTAAATTATTTTGACAATCGTCATTGTCACCATCAATTTCAAATACCAAATTGAGTGAAATTATTACCTGGAACGTTGTGACACTGTCACTTTTAATGCCTAGGCAGTAAAAGTCCACTTTTACTGCCTAGGCAGTAAAAATACAACTTTTGAGCCTGTCAAGTGTCATTAAAAGGCCGCTTTTACTGTCATTCGGAGAAAAAGTACTTTTGCTGGGGTTGCCAAGCAGCATAGAAATTAAACCTTCTACCACCTCGACAGGTGTTAGCCCGCTGGATTTGCCTGGTAGCATAGAAATCAAATTTCTGACATTTTGACAGGGGTTAACAAAGTGACGTTTTTTTGACGTTTGGAAAAAAAAAATATACAGAAATTGATACCAATAAAACCACTACCTATTGACTGTCGTAATAGGTTTACTGATAAGAGGAAATGCAATGCAGTCAACTGCTTCCGTTCTTAAGAGCACCAATCGCTTGAGCACACAAAATTATGATTCCAAAGTTCAATGCCACTTTTGTGAAACAATTATTGTAGATTTTACTAATGAAAATGGTCCCCACATGAACATCAAGAAGTTAGAACAATGAATTTCGGTGAAACTATGGAACAGTGCATTAGAGACCGATCAGATAAATGGGCATTTTCAGTCACTAGACGTATACAATATTTCATAGCTGACCTTCGCGTAGCTTTTTTGCAAACATGCAGCTATTTTCAAAGTAACGACGAGGAGCAGCTAACGATATTAGATCTTATAAGTGCCATGGAAAAGTTTTTGGAGGGATCTGATGAGTCAGCATATGAAGCGCAAGCTAATTGAACAATTTGGACGAAATTCTCTCTGGAAGTGAGGGCCTAACAGATAAAGTAACACTGCGTGAAAGTCCTGATGATATTCTCAGGCAGTATTATAGAAAGGATAAAGCTGTCGATGTCGAGCTACAAAAGATCCTTATCCTAGAAGCAGCTGCGAAGATAATCAAAAGTGACGTTAAGTCTGAACATTCAACTAGCAGTTAGCAGTGACATATACCCTAGAAGTAAAAACCTTAACATTACTGAAGATCTAAATTACTTGCCAAACTCACTCAGACTTCTGCTTTCAAAGACTTTTGTTGGTAAGGATTTAAATCTGAAAGTATCCCTAATTGGTCAGTGTATAATGCATTGTGCTCGGCCCAGGTCAATATTAACCCCCCTATGTCAAGTAGGACTAACTATTCAACTACATCATCATTTTCGTTCAAGATACCTCATAGACACGCTTCACGCCCTGGGATTTTTAGCATCCTACAATGAAGCTCTACAATTTTTGTTTCGTCCACTTCATCATCACTTCAAAACAACTCACATGTTGTTATGGTAGGAGACAACCTTTATCATAATTCATACACACTGGATGGAAAGAACACGCAGTTCATGTAATGGGCATGATTGCAGCAGTTTCACCATATTCACAAACGTCTACTGCAGTTACCAAGCGAAAAATAAAAAATGCCGAACTTCTCCAGCTAGGAAAGATCAACATACAAGAGTACAGAGCATCATCACATAGGTACATATTTTGAAAAGTGCAGTCTTTGCTAATCTACCTTTCATTGCACCAAATAATTGTTTTTTAGATCGCATTTGGCAAATTTCTGGGTTTTCGAAACCATGTAGAGCACAATGGTCTAGTACGATGCAAGTTGTCTTCGGAATGAAGATATAAATCACCCCGCAGAGGCGGTGGTTAAATTTTTACCAATGATTGATTTGAATCCGAGTGACATTACGTTGAAATTCTTGTTCGACCTCGCTAATAAGAACCACATCCAGCTATCATAACTTTTGATCAGCCATTGATCTGGCAAGCTTCCATGATTAAGCCGGAATATGACGAACTCAAATCAATTGTCCTACAATTGGAAAATTTCACACAATTATGAATTTGTTGGGTGCAGTAGGTTCACTAATGGTAGGTTCTGGTCTTTCCGGAGTTTTTAAAATGATATATGCAGTCCCTCATTTAATCAGTGGCAAGGCGTATTCGCGAGCAATTACAGGATACCTTATAGTTGATGCCGTTTCACATACCAACCTTATCGAATATTCATTTCCAAGTGATAAAGGCGAGATATCTGTTATCTTTAATCATTTACTCGAAACAAATGACAATTTTATGGAAGGTAGTATACATGGGAAGGAATTAGAATCCAATGAATATCTGAGAGAAGTTTGTAATGTATTAGATTCAAAAAAGAGCGAGCTAAGATCTTTCTCAAGAACTAGCCTCATTTGGCTTGAATATCAATCTGCAGTAGCTACCATTCGTAAACTCATTACTGCATATCGTTTAGGATCATTTCCAATGCTACTTGAAGGTCTTACAGAGGCCCTGCCCATTTTTGCTGCAGCTGGGCATACTAATTATACAAAATCAGTTTACTTTCACTTACAGAACATGACTGAACTTCACAGCATGCATCCTGAAATCTATGCAGTTTTCAATAAAGGTTGACATGTGATACGACGTACTGATAAAATATGGGTGAGATTGCTAGCTGATTTAGTAATTGAGCAGTATTTAATGAGGTCACTCAAGACAAGTGGAGATCTCACCAGAGGTAGGGGTATATCCGAAATATGAAAAATCACTTGGATGCTGTTAATGCCTGTGTATTCGGAATACAATAGCTCAATGCAAAAGCTAACAAACGTTGTATACGAGTCTAGTGAACAGCATAAAGATTTGGCGCAACCTCGAATGAAACGAGACACGGCACGGAGGAGTCAGATAAGATGGGTACCTACTTGAGCTACTGAGATCGATTTCACCTTATTTAAACGACCTAGCTTTGCGAAACATTGTAACTGGTGTCCCAACAGCTGAACAAGTGAATGTCGATACATTTAAAACCTGGTATGGACATTGTGGAAAAGATGAAGGGCCAATTTCTTCTGTATCATTCATTAGGTTCAAGAACAAAGAGGCCACTATTGACCCAGCTCTGTTATTTCAGCAATTGATTATGTCATCTTCTTCCAGTGAACCTGATCTTGCGGAAGTAATGAAATATGAACTGTGCTCCTTCCTTTCTACCTGCGTTATGTGAAAGTTCAACAGTACTGTTGAAAGCAGACAAACCAAAGATATCAAGGATGATCGCGCATGTTACTTCAAATTATTCTCAGCCATTTTCAAAAGCGGGATAAGGTGAATCAAGTTGTGTGCTTGATGGAGGGTCCTTACTGCATCGCCTGCCATGGCGAAATGACAGTACATTCCAGGGATATAGCAAGATGTTATAAGTCGTTTGTTGTATGGGCCAGCAGCTGTTGTTTTTGATGGCTATACATCAGAATACACAATAAAAGACCCATAATCGCCGAACAAATAGAATTTTCCCCTCCGTGAACTTCACACCAGATACGACATTCACAGGAAGTAAGTAAATGTTTCTTACTAATAAGGAAAACAATCGGAAAATAATTACTCTAATCGCTGAAGAAATACGACAACATGGATGCTCAGTAATTCATGCAGTTGATGATACTGATGTTGACATTGTTAAAACTGCAGCGGAATCTTCAAAAATACAAAGTGATAGATGAAGACACTGAACTATTGGTATTGCTGATTTATTGGTGTAATCAAGCATACCACAAGCTGTTTTTCAGAAGTGATAAAAAACTTCCAAACAGAATGACATAGGTATATGACAGCTATGCCATTAGATATTCGCTCGGAAATGACTTAGCGAACAGTCTATTTTCTATACATTCATATACAGGACGTGATAGCACCTCCAGAATCTTCCATATTGGAAATCAATCAATTTTCAAAAGTGTTGTGGAAGATCAACACTTTCGTGAACTTACACTATCGTTCGGCTCAACAAACCTTAATCCCAGTCAGGTTGAAGAATTTGGAAAGAGGATAATATGTATTTTTAGTGTAAATCCAGATGATAAACTAAAAACACTTAGGTATAAAACTATAAAGTATCGAAGGCAAAATGTTTCGTTCAGCCACAGAACCTTTCCCCAACGGAATCAGCTGTCAAGTACCATAGCCTCCGTGCATATTTGCAAATTTTTATATGTAAGAAGGCTTGGACCCAAAAGACTGGGGATGGAGTACCTATACAATATGATAATATGTTTATACCGAAAACAATGCGCATAGTAAGATGTTATTGTAAAACTGGCTTTGGTGCCATGAAATGTAGATGACGGAAGAATGGTTTAGAATGTACCAGTTCATGTGGTCAGTGTCAAAAAACAAATTCTGAAAATAGTCCGCAGCGAATAGAAGATGAAGAAATGGAAAGTACAGATGAAGAATATGATGAATTGTGAAAAAAACAGCCAATTCATTCTAATTTTTGTTCAATAATGGAAAATAATCCATAGGTACTTTGAAATAATGTTTTCTTTTTCTTGTAGTTGTAAGTCTAATGTGTGATAAAGTTTTCTCTAATATATAATAGGCAATTTGAGTGATTCAATACCTACCTTACCTATTCAATACCTATTTTTTAAACATTTTTGCCAAATTACACCTAGTTATTCACAGCTATACATTTTGTAATGTGAAATACAAAATTCAGCCGTCTTCTTGGATTTTGACTGATTTCCTACCTCTGCCGGGACTAATGGGGATTTTGGATATGTTAAAAAAGACACTTTCCACAATAGAATGTAAAAAGAATTATTTGTGTTACAATTTTGCCCAGGTCAAGGGAATTTTTACATCATATTGACTGCACTCTATAATAAAATCGTAACTTTATTTATGAAAAGTAGGAGGATTCTAGGAATATATATAAGTTCAGTATCTTTCTATGGTACCTATATATTTTTTTAACCTTAAGTAAGTGTATTTTGGAATTAGAAAATAATTAGCTCATGCATATTTAGTTAAGTGCTAGAGCTATTAGACATTTTTATTGGTCACAAACACCCACATACCGAAAAAATAAAAACTTGTTTTCCCAGAATGGGTATACATATATAATCCTTCCTTTCCTTTGGAGCGGGCAAATTGAGGCGCATGTCTCTCCACGTTCCGCATTTCCATACAAAAACTTCAAAAGTTTAGAGCGCGTCCAACAGTTTGCTAGTCAACTAGAAGAGAGGTAAGAGCCCTTATCCTTATAATACCTACTGAATTTTAACAATTTTAGTGTTTCATTTATAACTTTTTGCAAACATCTTAAAAATCTTGATTCTCACATTAATAAAAAAAATCATTTCACAAGATTCAAAATATGTACCTGTATATAAAATACAAATAGCTTATAGCTTGAACAATAACTTTTTCAGTCAAAAGGCACTGACTGATTTTATTAATATGTAATAATACAGGGTGTTAATGAATTAATAATGGGCTCAAACTTCTAGGCTAAATAATACTCAATTAAATACAAAAAAGTTGACGGAAACATTGGTCTGTAAATGCTTAGTTTTAGAGATACAGGGTGTCAAACTTTGAAAAAAAAATTTTTTTTGTGCTCGAAAATCCCTTTGTTGATTTTCTTCAAATTTGGCAGGTGTGTTTGTGAAAACAAAAGGATTCAACCTAATTATTCCAGTGGTACCCCAGATTGTTTTTTTTTTCGATGAAGAAGAGAGATACGAAAAAAAATCAAGAGATGAGTCACAAGATACCTTTTGTTTTTACAAACAAACCTGCCAAAATTAAAGAAAATCGGCAAAGTTATTTTTGAGCAACAAAAACATTTTTTTTTAAGTTTGACACCCTGTATCTCGATACTTAAATATTTGCGGACCTATTTTTCTATTATTATTTTTTTTTAATTTAAATGAGTACCTACTATTTATCCTAAAAGTTTGATCCCAGTATTCATCAACACCCTGTATACGACAATAGTATTTTAAATGACTTTTATTGCAAGATTCATTAAAGAATCTTGATGTAATTCTTTCTTGTTCAAGTTTACACCCTAAACGTGCTCTAGAAACTTCTAAATTACTTGTTTTCAGCTTTATTGAGGCGTTATTTTAATCTTGGTCAGGTAGTTCCAACTCGATCTTTTAAATTAAAACCTTTCCTTTTGTAAATCCCATTTTCCATTAAAAACTACCGTTTTATTACACACTAAATCTAAATCATTTTCTAAAATAATTGAGGATATACACTGTATCAAACTTTTAATTTTGCTTGAAGTTTTCATAAAAGTAGGTACCTACTTACAATAATCTTCTTAAATTAATCCACTGGAATATCGTAAGGCGGAAAAGGGTCTGAAAGTATTTTTAAAGGATTTCCATGTTTAACTCGTTAATTGTAAAAATATTTAGGTATTCCTAATTTGATTTAAGAAGCCCCAGTCACTAGTCAGAAATATTTTAAATCCGTGCAGAAATCAGCTTCTGATATTTCCTTATACAATTTTATTTAAGATCTATACCTTTCTCTTTGTTCTACGGTGAATTAATTAAAATAAAATCTATCTAAAGCCACGTATAAAAATTAAATGAAACTTTTAATGTCAAAATGAGATTGATTAAAACATTTATAGAATTGTTTCCCAACAAAATGTGTAGATGTTTAGTTTTTCAAACACAAAAAGTAGACTAAAAAACTAATTTAGTTAATTGGACACATATACAAGCCTATAGAAACATACAAAAAACTGGGTAATGTGTTTCCCTATTTATGATATATTTAATAATTTTCCCACAATAAATTTATTCAATTCACCTTGCGTCTCCATTCATTAGCCTAAAAGGTTTTTAGTTTAGTTTTTTCCTGTGAGAATTGGCTTTATTATAGGCATTTTATTATGGAATTTTTACAATTGAACAATGACCAAATACCAAATTAGTGTCCATAATCTCTTTGTTAGAATTACCAATTCTACTTTTCCATGTCAGCCAGAAATAGTTGAAATGTAGGTAGATATCTATTAAGTCAATTTAAGACCATCTGAATCCATTCAAGGTAAATATTCTAGCTAACCTATCTATAATTAATATTAGCAGTTCGCAAATATCTGGTAGAAATTCAAATATTCTATTTGTGTCGGGACTTAACTTGAAAATTTTCAATAAAGACATAATACAATAAAATGTTGCCAGGTTGGCGGTTCTATAGAAGTTATGAAATAGTTCTTAATGATTCATTAAGGATTATTAGAAATCGGCCAGAATATATTAATTGTGATATATTTTTTAATTACGGCGAAACCCTTTTAAAAACTTCGAAATTTTATTTATTTTTTTATATTTTCGAATTTTGGTTTTTCTAATCGATAGAAGTTTAAATTTTTTCATTTTTTTTTTTCTTTTTTGGTTTTGCCCCATAGGACATCTCGGCTCGAAACCGCCCACAGCATCTAATTCTCTTCCACTCCTTTACTTCTTTCTTCTTTTCTGGAAACCTCTCTTGTTTTTCCAATGGACTACTTGCCTGGAACTTGCTGTTTTATGTGTTGTTATATTATTTATTCATCATTATTTTATTGGATTTTTTTTTTTTTTCTTAAGTAGAGAGTGTGTTAGTTAGACAGATAGCACAAACATAGGAAGAACTCTTCTCGCTCCCGGGCAACCGAGGAGCTGCACACAAGTAAATGTTGCCTCGAATTAGAAGGATTGGGCTAAAAGTTAGGCTTTAATAATAAAAAAGTTATAACCAGCCAATTTTACTGTCAAGGGTATTGTCAATTCGATCTTGATATGTTAAAATTTCGTCAACTATAATACAGCAAAATCTTCTTTAAACATTCTCACTGACCACATATGATTTCACCATTTTGAAAACTTCATCTTGTTCTTGTTGTAGTCGAAAATCTGTCGTACTAAATTCTGAGTTGACCATGTGCTAAATTCATTTGATATTGAGTCTATAATGAAGACGTTTGTTAATATAATATCTTTATCATTTTGACTTTCATCTAAAGGACTTCTTCATAATGCATCTGGATAATAAAACTCTTTTCCAGGAACATACTCTACATCATAATCGAATTTCATAATAAGACGTATACGAAAACGTTGTGATCTAGTCGTTAATTGGCCAATTGGCTTATCTTTAAGTATTCTTAGCAAAGGTTGGTGATCAGTTCTTATAGTAAATCTTCTTCCAAACAAAAATTGTTCTAACCTCTGTTGTCCAGGTTAATGATAATGTTTCTTTTTCAATTTGTGCATATCTTCTTTCTGCATCACCATAATCCATTTTCTTGTTGTTGTTCCAACATTCTTCCGATCCCATATGCACTAGCGTCTGCACTTATTCTGTTAGGAAAATTAGTCTGATAATTGGCAAGTACTGTGCTGAAATAATTTCATGTTTTAGATTTTCAAAGCATTTTTCATGACTTTCATTCCAAAGAAAACTATTTTTTCCGTGTAGTAATTCTCTTAAAACTTTCGATTTTGAAGATGCATCTTTAGTAAATTTTGAAAAATATGTATACATTCTCAAAAACGTTCTTACTCCTGTTTTATTTATTGGTGCAACATAGTTTATGATAGCTTTTATACTTGACTTATCTGGCCTTATTCCATTTTTACTTATACATACTCCCAAATACTTAAGTTCTTTCATACCGATTTCGCATTTTTCAAAATTTAATGTAAGTCCACATTTTTGTAAAATTGTCATATATATTTTCACAAAATTTTGTGTGGTTAATGTAAAAAACTATTGAGTTTGACAAGTGTCACCTAAAGAAAACGAATTTTCCAAATGAAAATTTGGCTTGTTTTTCTCGTAAAATAGTCCAGCCGAATACCACTCAAGAAAAAATTATGTAGGCAAAATTATTCTCTTGAATGAAATTTTTGACAAAACCACCCGCCTGGCGGCTCGTGGTTTTGTCAAAAATGTCATTCGCGAAATTGCCAAGCAACAAACTTTCATACCAGTCGAAAATTTTTCCAACAAAATTTTTTCTCTTGTGGTATTCGGCTGGACTATTTCACGAGAAAAACAAGCCAAATTTTCATTTGGAAAATTCGTTTTCTTTAGGTGACACTTGTCAAACTCAATAGTTTTTTACATTAACCACACAAAATTTTGTCGCTGAAAAACCATCATGTTGGTTTTGCCCAGGTAGGAACAGGTAGGTAGAAGTTTTGTCAGTAGGAAACCGGCCGTTCCTATGACATTTTGCCAGTGTAAAACACTCTAGTGAAATAGTCATAACATAACTTTCTGTAAACTTTTATTATGTTCAGAAATGGTACGTCCTTTAACCAAAATATCATCCGCATGAACAATCACATCGTGCAAGCGTTCTTCAAAGTTGTCTGAAAAATGTCTGGAGCACTGGAAATGCCGAAAGGTAATCTTTTATAAACAAATCTGCCGAATGATGTTATGGATGTAGTATATTTTCGGCTTTGTTTACTAAGCATTAACTGCGAAAATCCTTTATTGCAATCTAATTTTGAAAAAAAATAGCATCTTGCAACTGTGCTGCCGTTTCTTCTATACAGTTGGCAAAACAAATCTTTCTCGGATAACAAACTTATTTAATTCAATAAATTCCGTGCAAATTCTTACTGCATTGATTTTTTTAACTATTGTCATCGGGGAACACCATTCTGTAGCTTCGTAGATTTCCTTAATAACACCTTTTTTTAACATATCATTAAGCTCTAACCGTATAGTCTCCAATAAAGGCAGGAACGCGTCTGGGTGTTTGTACTGTCACTTCGACATTTTCTTTCATTTTAATAGAATATTCAAATTTTTTTAACTTGCCAAGTCCAGTACTTTACCATATTTTTCTTTTAAATCCGATTTCATTAATAGATTTTTATTCTCATTTTCATTAATTACTTGATTGACATTTTCCACAGCCCACTGCATCATTTTTAATTTTTCAATAGCGGGGCGACCTAATAAATTCTCACTGGTTCTCACGATAAACATTTTGACATGCCTTTTAACACCATTATAGATAACTGGCACTTTAATTACACCTTTTACTTTAATTCTGAATCACCTGGACCCATCATCAACCGTGTTTCTGTTGGCTTCAAATTTAAATCTTTGTTTTTGTTAAGATTCCTGTAAGTTTTTGTAGTTATCACAGTTTCATCTGCACCAGAATCAATTTTAAAACATACATCCTTGTTAATAGTAGATTATACCACGAGTCAATAATGATAGCTATTATTCCCGAGGATTATTACGAACTGAGCCGCGTTAGCGGCGAGGGAGTAACATTCCGAGGAAATAATAGCCATTATTGCGAGTAGTATACTCTACTTTATTTACGACAAATTAAATTATTTGAGATTTTCAATGAACAAATTTCATCCGTCTCATAATTTTCAATACAAATCCACAAGCACTACACGTTTGACACTGACACTTTTGTGGAATAATGACCATTAATCCCGCTACTCGTCATTAATCCCTGGAGGAATAACATATGTCATTATACTGCCAAAATCACAAATATAATACGCACATTATACATTAGTCGTAAATAAAAATATTTAAATTTACTGTCCATGGTTTTGAAATATGCGATATATTCTTAATTTTTGACTATGAAGAATCTGTCTCTGCATTTTCAGATAATTCATCATTTAATAATTCATCGCTCTCATTATCAGTGCTGTCAACTGCTACGCTTTTTACAAAACTTTGACTTTCACATTTTGCAAAAATGACCTTTAACTTTACATTTTGAACATATTTCTCCAGTTGCAGGACAATTTTTATATGCATGAGGTGAATTTCCACATCTAAAACATCTAGTTCTTTGTATAATTGGTTTTCTTGATTCTGAACCTTTATGCGTTTTATTTGCATACTTCTTTTTTATTTTACCTATATTAGAGGTCTGCGATTTTACTTCATATATCTTTAGTTTGTTCTAGGATTAATTCTGATTGTGTAATCTTCTCTATAGCCTTCTTGAGATCCAATTTATCATCCAGTTGAAGCTGCTTTGATAATTTCTGATCTAATATACCTACAACCACTCTATTTCTGATAAATTCGTCTGTTAATTTACCATAATTACAAGATTTCGATAATTTTCTTAAAACTCCTATATATTCCAAAGCACTCTCGCCTTTATGTTGATGTCTGAGGTTAAATTTAGCTCGTACCTAAATTATATTATTTTTGATTTTAAAATGTTGATCAAAAATGTCTTTGGTTTCTTCGTATGTTTCTTAAACACTGGTTTGTCCAATTGTTCCAATAGTCTGTCAGCTTCAAGTCCCATGTGCAATAACAGATTTCTGATCTGCAATTTTTATGAAGCTGTATTTAATTCTGTAACTATTCTGTACCTTTCATAGTATGTCATCCATTTCGTCCAATCATCTTTATCAAAACTAAACTTCTGGATTGTAGGTATTTGGCTAACAGTACTTGTTACCATTTTTTTAATAGGTGTATGGTCTTGATTCTGACATCCCTGAATTTGTAGTACAGCTACTATTTTTCTAAGCTCTTCCAACTGTTGTTGTAATTCTTTAGGGTTTAATTCGGTCATTTGAATAAGGTTCTTTGAACCTGTCACCATTTCTTGTATTATAATAAATAAATGAATACTTTTTATATGACTGTTCTATTTTATTTTGAAATTGATAATACCCTTGACAATACAATTGGCTAGTCTGGCCCGTATTCTCAGTCACACCTCAAATTAAGGACTCCTCGTGACTTGAAGGTCGCCTTGAATAAGGACGCCTTAGTGGTATGCGACTTTGGCGTTTCATAGTAGCGAATTAAAGAATCCTTATTGAAGGAAGCCTTGGCATAAGTTTTGCAACTGGCAACAACGGTTTCTACGAAATGTCTATTGTTATTGTTATTAAGTTGTCATTATTAATATATGGTTCTATGAGAAAAAGATCAGATAGCTGTAGAAAATGTGATTTGTCTGTGGAATTCATGCGCAAGTAATTATGGCGATCAAGTACACTGAGACTGAGAAAATGTTCTTGGTTCAGATGGGAGCTCAGCATAGAGTCATAGTTGAAAATAAAAAAATAGACGCCGTATTAGGTTTGTTCGGAATTAGTTCAGAATCAGTTCTGAAATAAACTGCGCTTGCGCATTTGTTCATAAAGAACATAAATAAACAAATGCGCAAACGCAGTTCAATTCAGACCTCATTCTGAATTAAATCCAAACAAATTCATTATTGTAGGGAAAACGGGCTGCCTGGGATGAAAATTGTATTTCCTTGCCCATTTTGTAGATAACCGACAACCATGAAGTTGCTTCGCGATATAAGAATAATAATTGACAAAATAAGAATAATATTACGTAGCGAAGTCAATTATTATTAAAAATTCAAGATAACGAAAATTATACAGAGTGTAAAAAAATAGTGTAGGTTCCGGACTTCGAAAGGTGATACTACATATGAAGATAATGAAAAAAGTTCCTATGAACATATGCCCTAAGATACTTTTTTGTTTTGTGAGTAAACTACCCTCTACCCTTATTGAAACTACCCTTTTGGAACTGTTACGATTTTTTTTACTATCACCATTCGCTTTGGTATCAAAATGTATGCGAGAATACCAAATTTCCAGGAAAATATTTTGGCACTGATGCAATATTCGTGAAAATAAATAAAATCTATTATTTTCATCTACCATTTGAAGGGCTGTAACTTCTTCAGGGAGCATCTTAGGGCATATTTATAGGAACGTTTTTCTTATTTTCATATGTAGTATTACCCCTCAAAGTCCGGTACACTATTTTTTTTACACCGTGTATATACAATTAATCTATTAATTTTTTGGAGTTTCAACTTTCTGTTTCTTTCTCCTCTACCAAATGCGAAGTCTAGCGACCTAAAATACTTTGTTCTTTTGTAATATGTGAGCAAACTTGCCTCTGATGAAGAGAGCTTCTTGCCTCGAAACATGTAGAGCGCTTTAACTTGATCAAAGTATTTTGTGGAGGAAGACTTTGTGTATTCTTTTGGAATTTCAACTCCACTTTGAGACATGGACTACTTCTTCAATTTAGAATCCTAATGGATTCTGCATGTCTCGATTCTTGAATGTACCTTCTTGGCCTCCGCAGCACAATCCGCGTGTGGCCAAATTCACCAAAATGTTGCAATGCCACGGATGCAGTGATATATCGACTTACTAATGCATGCTAATGCCTGTTTAATTTAATACTGCTTTTTCTACCATTTCACCACGGTGCCTATACCAGCTGAATTTAACCACACGGGGTTATCATCATCAGCGAAATTTATCTCTGCAAATAAATTTTCCAGCTCATCCATACTAATTACAATACTTAAAATAAACTTTGCACATCAATGAAATACAGTTCACGTACTGTCACCAATTAGGTTCACGTGCTGTCACCAATAGGTTAGAAAACCAGTCTCAAGGGACGTCTGGACATTCCTCAAGTCAAGGAAGGAAATGTGCCGAAATACGCATGAGCGGCGTAAGGACGCCTTGACAATTTTGACTCTGCAAGGCAATTTAATGCGAAGGTCACCTTCAAGGAATCCTCAGCAGTCAAGTAGGCACTATGAATACCGGACATAGTCATTACCTTTTTATTATTAAAAATAAGATCACCTTACACCTACTAAATAATTTCCTATTGTTTAGAACTTCAAAAATCCAACTCTTTATAGGTGAGTGGATTCCCATTTTCTCGTAGAGTTTGTTTATGTTCACTTGCTCATATGCTCCCTTTATGTCCAGGAATAAGACTAGTGTTTTAATTTTCTCGTGGAAGTTTCTTTGGATCCCCAATGTTAAAAAATCCTGACAGTCGAGGCATCCCTTTCCCCTTTTAAATCCGATTTGTAGAGTTGGTAATTTAAGTTCATTTTCGATTTGCCATTCTATTCTTTTCTTAACAATACTTTCCAAAATCTTACATACACACGATTTCAGACCGATCACCTTATAGCTCTTTGCCTCCCTGAATCAAAAATATCATTAATCCATTCCATTGGTATGGGATTATACCCTTTGGTATACTTTTGTTATATACTTCAATCAAAATCTCCTTCCCACTTCTTGATATTTGTTTGAGCATTGTGTATGAAATCCCATCCATTCCGGGAGCCGAATCTAGTTTTCTGTGTAATACAAACTCTAATTCTTCTAAAGTCACCCTTTTTTCCTCATTCTACCTGGTTTGTTCCATCCTAAATCCAGGATCTGTTTACCAGAAGGAGATTATCAATAGTTTCCTCTCCTAGTACTCTTGGCAGCCCTTCCTTGGTTGGTTTTGGTGTCATCCCGTTTGAAAATGTCTTTATCGTTTTCCATATTTCTGCAACCGGTGTGTTACGATACAATTGATCACAGTACTTTTGGAAACTGGCCCTTTTTTTCATCCTAAATTTCAGTTTAGTTTTTGCTATGCAGTCTTTGATGGTCCAGAAGTTTTCCATGGAATAGTTTTCGGTGAGCCTGTTTACGGCCTTCTTCCTTTCATCCAGCAATTTCTCACACCAAGGTGTTACCTTTTTGTTGCTTGTCTCCTGTTTTTATTGGAATTGCTTCCTCCGCTGCGTCCTGGAGCGCTTTTTCTAGTTCACTGTAGGTTTTAGGTTTTTTTTCTATTCATGCTCTCATTATTCTCTCCTGGTATGATTGCCAATTTGCTTTTTTATAGTTCCTTTTGATTATCTTGTTGTTTTGGATTCCAATGGTCATATTTATTGGTAAATGGTCACTCTTTCCACAGTCTTTAATTCATTTTTATATTATTTTAATGTTCTGATGTAAACGCACCCAAAGCCAGCTAATGCAATTTCTATAGTTGACTTGATTGGACATGAATGGCGCTCGGTTTACACCGGCATCTTTTGATGAAAATCCAAAAATGGGTAGGTACCTAGAACAAATCCCTTTTTTCGGAATAGGTATATTTTGTCAATTTGAGGATTTAAAATGGCTTTTTATGAACTTTTAAATATGGATTATTCAGTTTTATTATTTTTCAATGTTACTAAATTAGTTAGTATTTTTAATACCCATTTGGTATAACGCATCCTCCTTGTGTGATAAAATAAAGATGACGAGATGAACACAACGAATGGTATTTCCACATGGATAATTAAAAAGTCTATACAAAAACCCCTAAAAAAAATATGACCACTCCCCATTGAGGTAGGCTAGGCAATTAAAATATTAAAACAAGAATAATAAATTAACAATTAAAATAGAGCACCTACGTATATTGATTAAATTTAATAACCCTTGTTTTTATCTCAATGTTATTATCACAAATAAAAACAGAAAATGCATTTTGTGTAGGTAATATTAATGGACATCACGTAAAGCCACTCCTCCCAAAGTTTATTTGTAATTTGTAATTTCTGAAATTTGTGCCTTTAAAATCTGAAATTAGTTTTCGATGATGTGTCAACAAATTAATTTAAGGAAACAAAAATTTTAACCCCTTCCCCCTCCACCACCCTGTGCATAAATGTATTTGTCGTAGAACTTAAATGTAAATTATGACCGCGGAAGCTCGTTTAACTTAAAATCTTTAATTACTGAAAGCTCCTCGCCAAAAAGATAAGCGAAAAGTTCCATTAGTACAAGAGAAGAAAATCAAACAAAACAAAACTTTTAATTTTATTTTGATTTTCACTCATTTTGCTAGTCGAGTTGAGAAAATCGAATGTTATAAAAAATTAAGATTTGTAATCTGTAAATAGTGAATAATGTTCTTTGATTGGTTGATTTTTTCGAAATCGGTTTTGTATAGAGCACAAAAATCCTCAAATCAGAATAGGCCCAAATTTGTATTAAACATTCTTCTTCTTCCAATGCGTATCCACTAATGGATATTTACGATAACCTTTTCAATTGCTTCTCTATTCCTCGCGGTGTGTATTAACGACTGAACGACTGCATACTTGCAGGTATAGAGTCTGCGAGGGTGAGGTTGATACCATGTATTTGTCACTCTCATGCTTTCCTCCTGGTAGAGAGAGTCGATCACCCCTCTCGTTCCTTTCTCCAAGACCATACGATCTAACTAACTCCTCGAATTCACCCTTTTCTATTTTGGCATTGAAGTCACCATAATTATGTTGACGTCACGTTTTTTAGTCAATTTTAGAAATTCCTTAACTTCATTATAAAATTTCTCCACATCATGGTCCGACGAGTCCGCAGTTGGTGCGTATACCTGTATTATATTAAGATCACTTAGCTTGGCTCTGAGTTTCAATAGAGCAGTGCGGTCCGAGTATGGAACAAAGTCCACGACAGATTTCAGTAGTTCTTTTGTTATGACAATTCCCTCGCCTTTTCTATGTTTTGGATCGTCATTACCAGAGTAGAAGAATACTCCTTTATCCACATTGCACCTCTCCACACTAGGCCACCAGGTTTCAGCGACACCTAGGATATCCAATTTGAGTCTGCTCATTTCTCGTGTGAGGTTTGCCAGTTTCCCAGCTTCGAATAGGCTTCTTATATTCCATGTTAACATTATTATTACCTATTTGATCGATTCTCTATTAATTTGATTTCCAGAAAATAAGCTTTAAGTCAAAAGTATACCAACTGGCTCAGCACCCAAATTTTATTATTATTGGGTATTATGTCGGTTTATAACGTTTTTCTACGCCTACTCTCCATCTCCTTCGATCTTGAAAATCATCTTCTGTCAGGTTTTTTTTAATCATTGATCTCTGGAGTGACTGCTAGCTGCCATTCCAGTTTAGGACGTTCTCTTTTTCTACACTATGGTTGTCATTCTGGGACTTGTTTTGGTAATCTTCCGTCGTTCATTCGCTGTACTATGGACATACCACATTAGTTGTCTTTTAGCGATGTCATCCGTTAGGTTTCCCTCGTCACCATTTTTTGATGATGATTTCTTTTAAATATTCTCATTGATCTTCTTATGACATCCATTTTGACACTTTCCATTTTTGTTTTGTATTTTTTCTTACGCGAGAAGTCTCTATTCCATACAGCAGCGTACTTTTCACCATTGTGATACTGTTAGGACATCGAATAATCTTTTTTCTTTTGCTACTAATCTCTCAGAATCCTACCATATAATCTACTTAGAGTAGGTACTGATAACTGACATTCCTCTGTAGTTATTGCAATCCAGCTTGTTTCCTTTTTTATGTATTGAGGATATCCTGTACTGGATATCCGTTTATGCCTTGATTGACCATATGTGAGATTTTCTAGGAGTTTTTCTGATCCGTATCTGAGCATTTCAGCGTATATACCTTTAGATCCGCTAGCTTTTTCGGCTAGATTTTTGATACTATTTTTTATCATTTCTTTTTCAATTACATATAACATTTTCTCCATGTACCTACATCTATGTCTTTCCTCAGAGTCCAGAGAGGCTAAGAGATACTTTGGTTTCATTTCCTGCAGTAGTCACTTAAAGTGTTCTGGTTTGATGATCTGAATGTTTGTTTACTTTTTCATTGTTGGGTTTTTTACATTTTGGCCCAAAACCAGTGAAATCCGAAAAAAACATAGGTTATTTTTGGAGAAATATCTAACTTTATAATTTTGGGCCAAAACACCAAAACCATTAATCAGTGATTCAGTTCAATTCATATTGAGAAAATGGGCTCGACAGCCAAATCTTATTTCAAAATACATAGGTACCCAATTACTTGCAAACGCTTTTTATATACTAATTCACATTTTTAATAGGCGGAAAATGTATAATGGAAAATACAACACATGAAAACTGCACCGTTTAGTGGTGAATAAAAAACCTTCCATCAAGGCAACTTTAAATAGGGACAAAATAAGAAGGATATTAATTGATAATTAATAAAAAATCAGGTAAATTTAAAATAAAATGCATCATAAAATTAATGGGCAATGGACGATTGCGCGCCGCGGTCAGAAAATTTTTGAGGTACCACTAGTACCACGGGCCAATAGCGCGCCGAACACCTTTCACGACATGAGACAATTGCGCGCTCACCTCATTCTTTGGAAATGGAAACTATAAAGAGTTGAAGGAAAACACATGGTATGAAGAGGAAACTTTTATTTTATTTTTTCATATGATATGCTTTTTATGAATTCGAAGGTTGTTATTTCCTTACTTTTATATAAAGTAATCAAATTGGTTATATAATCCTGACGTTTTTCATAATTGAGGTTTCCGTGGGACACTGGTAAAAGTACGCTGTTTATTTCAATATGAACTGAGCATCCAATAAGACAGCCAAAAATCTAAATAACTATATCTGGATGAGAAAAATAATAATCTGAATTGAAGTGGCCATGGAATGACTTACAAATGTTTGTCGCTCTTTCATTAGTACTATCACAAGATGCCCATATTTCTGGCGGAAAAAGAGATTCATCAGAAATACATTTCTCAACCAAGTAACCTGTATATTCAGTGACACGTGCATTTTGGGAATGTGGGCGTACAAATCTTCAGCAAACACATTGCCATGCGGATGATTGTGAAACCGGTTTTCTTCAGTAATACTTCTTCGCCTCTGTCAACGGAAATAGATGATGAACAACTTTATTTCGTACATCTATAAATAACCGACGAAATTTCCCTATATCGTTACGAAATGATAATGATGAATACTAAATGCTTAATTATATTTAAATTTCTGCTATTTGAACTAAAAGGGTGGGTGGGCAACCTCCTGCCGGCATAATTATTACCAGGTATGTACCTAATTTGCATTCCACGCGCAATCGTCCCCTGCCCTTTTTGGGTGATAAGCTGAAGATATCAGTCCTTCGGCGCACAAATGACCTATACATGTATCCAAATCAATATAGATTGCAAGAAGAAAATGTAACAACAATTTATTTATTATTATATTTATTTTTTAGTTATGGCCATGTGGTTACAGCTTTTCGTTATTTTTCTATTATTTTGTAACTGGTTCCTGGACACGAACGAAAGAATTATTTCGGATATCGACGACGATCTAGATTTCATAATTGACTCGCCTATAAAAGAGCGTCTGCCTTTTCGACCAAGCAGGTAACATTTTTTTTCGTTTTATATAATTGAAAGTGGAAAAATATTTCTTAGAGCAAACTTAAACCCAAAAAAACCTCTACCCACTCTAATTCTAAGGATTTTAGGAAAAATGTTTGGATATATTTACCCATTTTTAACCAGAAAATGAGAAACTGTATGTAGAATTTTTGTTGTAGAACTATCAAAGAAGATTTGAAACCTAGAGCAACTCGAGTCCGATCGAATTTATTTTCCGCACGTGGGTATGGAAAAAGGGATAGCAAATCGGATATGGGATTGTCGAGTGCTAGACGGTTTGGTAAACGAAATGAACAGAGAATTGACTCGTATTTGTGGTAAGGATATTTTAGTGCTTTCCACATTACTCTTAGGACATTAATATATTTTATGTCGTCGTTTATTAATAAATGTTTACGACGTCTCATTATAATGCATAAGTACTCATTATTTTCAAAATTGAAAATCTAGATATATATTTACTGTTTGAGTCAATGCCTACTTACTTTCTCTAATAGGATTCGATTCATGTACGAGTTCAAATATAATCCGCCACAAAGACATATTGTCGGTTAACCTTGTTAACCAATTCATTTGTAGACATGCATTTGAGTGACTTCCTACTAAGTGCACTCCAAATTCTATTATTTCTATTGTCAATAGCAATTTATAGCCTTGACGTCACAGGAATAATTAGATATAAACGATAGGGAATTGACCGTAAATTTCTGGAAATTCCCCATTTTACGAATGCGTTTTCCATATTTATTTATTTTTTCAGCGAAATCAATATGCAACGAAAACACCTTCAGAAAATAAAAAGGCAATTTAACTTTTTCTCATGAACCACCCAGAAGTAGGTATTTGAAAGATTGCTGAAAGTTTCGCTAGTGTTATTGAAAATAAATCTAATTTTTGGGATTGCTTACATTTCTGTTTCTTTTCTATTTCTTGTTGTTATTGTTTCTATAAGCATAAAATCAAAGTTTGAAACTACCTATAAGAATGTACCTATACAGAGCGTCAATTTAAAACCTTGCAATAACTGTCCCACAGAGGAATTTTTTTCTGTTTCCTAATATTTTGTTCATATCTTTTAGTATAATAACCAAATGCAAAAACTACTCAAGAACCCTCAACATCGATGAAGACATTGTCAGTTTTTTAGAGGAGAAGCACCAAGCTCCTCGGGATGAGGATGTAGCGTTAGAAGACTGAGATCTAGTTCACAAGTGAATGCTTTGTAAATTGGAAACCATATTATTTCCCGATATAGAAAACAAAAATGTGTCAAAACAAAGCATACCTACCTCTTGTTTGTTATTATGGACTTAACCTGAACGTTGTACTGATATCTATAAAGTTATACTTAATTATAGTAGTATTTTTGCTGTTACCATTGACAAAAATATGTAACTTAATATTAAAATATAATAGCAAATGAAAAAAATGAATATGTACCTAGGCTAAAAAAGCAATAAACTTTGAAAAATAACTATGTTTTGAGAGTGATATTGGTTTGTTATTATTTGAAACCCTAACACACTAAATTGTGTAGCTGAACAAAAACACATATTTTTAAATTATCGTAACATAATGTTTATTTTTAATATATCCACATTCAATTTTGTATACGCCAATATTGTGTCTTTTTCGAAGAGAAAATAGAAGGTAAGTGGTATATCAGACTAGGGGTGCTACTGCTGATATAATTTTTTTTTATGTAAAATGTAAAAAAAAAAATAGGTAGGTATAGAATAACTGTAGTATTCAGTTGACTTGTAGTGAATAGAAAAAAACCTTTTTGAAAAGCTCCATAGGGTGTCATTTCAAGGTCTGCCGACGTTTCATTCCCCGCAGGGTCCACCATCTTGGTACTTTTCCGCTCCAATCAGTTATGTGAACAAAGTTGCAGAGCTGTTTTTAATTATATAGCATCCTCGCTAAGTACTCTATTATTCAGGTTAGATGGTGAATCCACCTATCTTTTATTACCTTGACTGCGCACGCAACTCGTGGGCTACAGGTGAGCATCCAATGAAAAGCGAGTTTGTTACGGGCTTGCGTCATATTCTTATTCAGGTGCCAGTTCAGAATTAATCGCTCCTTCTTTCTTTGTAACGTGTATTTTGACAAAGAGCAAACTAATACTTTACGTATTACTTCTGAACTCACCGCAGTGTTGTTTAAAATTATGTCAGATTATACTTGACATATTCCTTTGGACTTTTATTGTGCAATGTTGCCGGATGAAACATTTATCAAAATAAAAGTGCCAACGATGTGAACATACACTTTAAAGCTCTTCTTCTATCTGATTTAAGGCGATGTAAAACACTTAACACTATATCACTTCTTTAACGTTATAATGTTCGATTTGTATTGTCTACATTTGTTCTGCAACAATACAAACTGGCTACACTGAAATCCACTAGTTGCGCGCGCATGTCATCTCTTATTACTTTCTAACTTGTATTTATTACAATTAAGCTCTCTTTTTCTATTTATGCGAGACAGGTCAATTGCGAGCGGTCGTATGTGATGGTAATTATATTTCCTTGGGCAGCTACTGAAACATAAAATTGTGGGGGCGGATCTATTGGCAATTGAAAGAAACAACTGATTTATGGTTAGCCGTTAATAAATATACTTTATTAATGAGAAAATAAACAGATTTTCATTTCCAATAACAATGGTACAAATTTTCTAAACCCTAATCCAATACCTTTCTAAACAAAAATAAACAATTCTAAATTGATGCTAACGTACAGCCACCTCTACACTGTCTGTGAGCTTGTCAATCAAATGATGCAATCAAAAAGCCCTTTACTTTAATAACACTTTCATATAGCCCTACTTCGTTAGGTACAATACTTTTATCCCATTTTGACGTTTAAAAATGACATTATTGAACGCATAATGACAAAGGTAAGTAAACGTTTATCACCTGAGTGACTTAAAATATTTTTAACTTACTCTCGGTCTTTTAAGTCACTCTGCCAGTATAAAAATCTGCTACAAATACAAACAAACAACTAGTTATACCTTAGCAACCACCAATTTCAATAATTAGCGCTTTCATAACTACTAAATGAATTCTTTTTATAATTTGATTCCTATTAAGTACCTTATTTTTTAAATGTCCATCAAAATGGGATAAAATTTTGTATAAATCACGTGAGTTAAAATGTTTATTCATTCGAAGAAAATTAACCCACTCGCTAGGGCTCGTGGGTTAAACTTTCTTCTCATGAATAAAAATTCATTTAACTCACTTGGTGTATAAATAACTATTAAATCCTAAACACCTGTTACACCTCGAAACAATAATTCATAATTTAAAGTATGTGTTTTTTTTAAAGATAAAAGTCAAAATGACATTATGTTGGCAATACAATGTGTAAATACTATCAAAACAATGAACATTTTATCTAAATTCATTTAATTAGAAACCAAAATACCTACCTAATCATTTACTAGACGGAACAATACTGTCAATTCGATTATCCAAACTCTTCAGTAAAATTCATTTCAATTAACAGTCATTTGAATTAAATTTTTCTATTTGTATAGATTATGCAATAAAGTTTCAAAGTCAATTACATATAGTCGGGGCGGGTAATCAAAAAAATGGGCAGAATCTTGCAAACTGTGATAAAAGCATGAAATTTCGTACAGATGATTTTTTTACAATTATAAGCGATTTGTGATTGAAAGCGATTGAAAATGTAAGAAAATATATAATTAAGTGATTGAAATTTGAATAATACAGGGTGTCCCAGCCGAGAGTGACCCATTTCAAATACTCATAACTTTTGATCCAAGTATGCTAGCCACCTGCGGTTTGCGCCATTCGACTTCTCTTGGCCTAAAGTTTCTTTTTTCGTTAGTTGCTCATTTTTTTGATACTTATACCGGGCCAGTAAAGGAGCAAGATGGCGCCCATTCGCAAAATGGCGGACCAAGAAATTATAATTTTTAATTGTGGATCGATTTTATCAAAATGAGGGTCGTTTTCGAATAATTTTGGGTCAAAAAATACAACAGAACATGTTTTTTGTATTACAATATAATCTTAACTCAGAAAAGATTGTTTTTTAAATTTTTTTGAGGAATTAACTATAGGTAGTTATTTTCAAACTATGTAAAAAAAAACAAAATGTAGGTATCAAAAACTTTTTTCAGCACGCATTGGCATGCGGAAAGAGTAATTTTTCCGCACTGGTGTGGAATTTTTTTTTTCACACGTCGTCGCGTTGTGTTGACGTACGATATGCATGAGCGATAAATTTACAATTTGCTGAAAATTTAATATTCACCATTAAAATAGTTAAACATAAATAAAAAATGTTGTTAATTGCCTAACATAGATTTATATGTTTTTTTATTTTATGATTTTTTATTGTCTGCTCATAGGAAAAATTGTGTTCCTAACATTTGCGGAAAAATGATATTTTCCGCACTTGTTAGGAAAATAACTATTTCATTAGAAAAATAGTTATTTATTATACAAGGGAAAAAAGTACTAGATTTTAGCGCGAGGTGTGGTTTGTCTCCCGACGCGAAGCGGACGGAGACAACACAGCAAGCGCTAAAATCTTACTTTTTTCCCATGTATAATACACTATTTTTTTCTGTGACGGGAAAATCTCAACATTTTCCATCTATACATTATTCCCTTTGAGAAAAAAATTTAACTGGTACCTGTTACTTTTTTCCCTCGGGAAAAAAATTGACTGGTACCTGTTACTTTTTTCCCGTTGGAAAAAAAAAAATCACTTTTTTCCCATGGGAGAAAAAGTGACATTTTTGCCCCTGTCAACAGGTAGAAAAAGTCTACTCTTTTCCCGTCAAAGAAAGAAATATTTTTTAAATTAATCCATAGATAATTAATTTTTAGTTCGCTAAATTCCACATCCTTTCAGCACCCCTACCCTCTTGCACACCAACCCTCTTCCCGTCGCCGATCACTCGGTACATTATAGGTACGTAGTAATTTAGGTGTAAAAATACATTCTGTTGATAACATTTCTAAACAGAGGTCATAAAAATTTGAAATATACAGATTATACAGGGTGTCCCAGCCGAGAGTGAACCAAATCAAAAAATAAACTGCTGTTTTTCAACATGGAAATTCTCCACTATTTCTAATAAGACACAAGACACCCTGTATATCACAATATCACAACGTCAAAATAAGAATCGTGTTCAAGGTATCCATGTACCAATGAACATCGTCCTTGAAGCTTAAAGTTTTAGCCGTAAAAAATTAAAATCGAAATCCTGGTACCTACTTATTTTTGCAAACGCATGCAACTACATGTTGGAGTGTATCTTATATGAGATCTATTTTCAGCAGGATGGTGCCCCACCTCATTATTCATTATTCTTTAATATCAAGAGAATCACTAGATATGATATTTGGGAAAAGATGGATATGGGAAGAGGTGGTTCTATAGAATGGGCACCTTTACTCTCCTGACTTGAAAGTTCCAGACTTTTTTCTCTGGGGTTATATCAAGGAGAGTATAATCTTTTGCCAAATAGCCTGGAAAATCTTAAGTGGAACATTCGTGATGTCATTGAAACGATTCCTCAGAAAATGTTACATAATTCCTTCAACCATTTACTGATCCGACTCCATAAATGCATGGAGCAAAATGGCCAACATATGCATCTCTTTTTACAGTTTTATCCAGATTATTACCTTTTTATGAGACAAAGATAATTTCGAAGCTTTATGAATATGCTAATAAAAAATGCGTTTGCAAAAATACCAAGGATTTCGATTTAATTTTTTTACGGCGGAAACTTTAAGTTTCAAGGACGATGTTTATTGGTACATGGATACCTTGATCATGACTTGTTTTTTTGACATTGTAATATACAGGGTGTTCCATTGAAAATAGTGGAGAATTTCGATGTTGAAAAACTGCATTTTCTTTACTGGCCCGGTATAAGTATTAAAAAATTGAGCAACTAACCAAAAAAAAAACTTTAGGCCAAGAGAAGTCGAATGACGCAAACCGCAGGTGGCTAGCATACTTGGTTCAAAATTTATGAGCATTTGAAATGGGTCACACTCGGCTAGGACACCCTGTATTATTCAAATTTTAATCACTTAATTATATATTTTCTTACATTTTCCGATCAAAAATTATTCGAAAACGACTCCAATTATTCTGAAATCGATTCACAATTACCCATTTTAACCTCTTGATAGCCGCCATTTTGCAAATGGTCGCCATCTTGCTCCTATGGGTCCAACAAGGGGGTCATGCGGGTCAAATCGCTTATAATTGTAAAAAAATCATCAGTACCAAATTTCATGCTTTTATCACAATTTGCAAGATTATTCGACTAACCGCCCCGACTAATAGTCATTTCAATCATTGATAAAGTCAAAATAAAACTTGTCTCTAGAGAATTTACATTTAAATTATCGCCCTAAAGTCACTTAATTATTCTAATGTAGCGCCCGCCCTAATATCACTGTTTGATAGGGTTGTTATGCATGTTTTCTGATTTATTTACAGTTTTTTTCGGAAAATGGCCAATTTTTAAATTATTGTAGAAACGTTAGACGTTAAAAATAAATATTTTAAAGTCGGACTTTGATCAAAGGGAAACATGCAAATAAACAAATTAATGATTTAAACCCTACAACTTTCGTATAAAACTTTTTTTCATAAAATATCTAGATTTCCATATACCGAGATAGGACAACATAAAGGGGCCACCCTGTACATGTTACTTTGTGTCAAAGGATGCCGCCCGCAATAAATTAAAATTATAAATTTGTCCCAAGGTGAAAGACTTTGGTGAAACGTTGAAGAGATTTAATCAATAAAATAATTTTCTAAGTAACCGAACTGGTCTTTTTGTGAGTTCTTACATCACTCTCTTCCCCAAGAATCGAAATTATCTTTTAATAAGATTATTTCGATAACTTTATTATTTTAATAAAAAAGCATTGCGGCAGGTATAAATTCATGATGCACTTCTATGTCTCCTTCAAACATTATTGTTAATGTTGCCATTCCTCGTACAGGTATCTTATTATCCTGAATATCTAATAAATTCACGTCACGCTTCTCTTTCTTGAACCCCTGGGCAATCTCGGGTTTAACTAGGGATACAACAGCTCCAGGATCTATTAAGGCTAGGTATGACTTTTCATTAACCCTAACGCTTACTACGTTACAACACTCTGGGGTTCCGTCCTTAGAGCATGTAAATATCCCTACCCTACCATGTCTACTTATTCCCACCTCGCGTCTCCGACAGCCAAGTCTCGGGATTGGAAACTGGCCGCATAGCAGTTTAACGGACGACGATGCTTTTGTCGGCAGTCCCTTGCTATATGCCCTTCTCTATCGCGCTTGTAGCATACGATTTCTTTCTGCGATTTACGAAACGTATTCGCTTGACAATCTTTTGCAAAATGGCCACCTTGATAGCATCTGTAGCATTGTAATCCATTTGAGTTATTGTGCCATTAATTCCAAACAGGTCTTTGGTTTCTACAAGCGTTTCTCATGTGTCCCGGTTTGTTGCAGTTAAAACATATAATTTGCTTTGGGTGTTCGTTCCTTGTGTTCCTTTGGTTAGGGATTGGTTCAATCCGAGCCCTCACAGGCTGTCTTACTCCTCGGCACTCTCTGTTACTTGAAGGGTGTAGTAAATTCTCGATTGCTTCCTCCCTTTCGGCGAGTTTTAACGCGTCTATCAAAGTTTGCGGACTTCCAGACAGCACTCTTTGTTTTATTGGCATTCGAAGTCCTAAGGTGAATTGCAATTGAGTCATAAATATCTTCGTCTAATTTGTCATTGAGTATTTTGTCTGTTGCCGCAGTTCCAGTTAATGTTACCGTTCTGTTTCCAATTAACTTCAGCCTCGTCAGAAATTGTCGACATGTCTCTCTATTGCGTTGCCTGCATTCTATAAATTCTCTTATTGCAGTTCCTTGTACATTATACGTCACAAATTGCTTCTTCAATCCTTTCTTGAGTGTGGTCCAGCTAATGGTTGTTTTTAGAGTCGGCTCTGATTCAATAAATTGTTTGGTTTTATAACATAATTTTAGTCTAACTACGGAAACTTTTTGTTGGTCGGTCCATTCGGCTAAGGTGCTGGTTTCTTCGATAACGGATAAAAACTCTTCTACCTACTACTTCCATTGTACGTAGGTATAGATTCTAATCCTACTGCAAAATTTGTCATTTTGTATAGCGGATTTGTTACTCCAAGATCATCCATGCCCTTTACTTTAAGCAATTCTCATATTTTCATGCACTAATCATTTAAACATCCTTTGTATTGTGTGTACCTACCCTGCGATTTAATCAAACCCCACTCCTGACACCTTTTGTAGCGCCCGCCCTGGTAATTGGTATCACTGTATAAGATTGTTGGCGAGCGGTTTCCAATTTATTACAGATTTTTACCAGAGTGGCCACAGTGGTAGGGTTCGTTATTGCTAAGGGTGTAAATGAGTACACAAATCCTCTGCATCTCAAATGGTTAATATCTCTTTATTTATATAATTAGGTAAACAAACTTCTTTACTCCAAGACTTAGGATCTTATCTCTCAAATTAGTTGCATTTCATCAAGTCCTTTATAGTTCAAATCTTTAAAGTTCACAATCATTTAAGTCCACAATTTAAGTTCACAAGTTAAGTCCACAAAAGTATTTACCTTAGTCATATTAGTTATATAAGTTATATTCGGGCAGTATAAAAATTTTAAAATAGAGTTATCTATTAAATAGAACGTTTCTGATTTAGTGAATAAAAAAAAAATAATCGAAAATATAGTAAAATTAAGTTTTTGGTTGATAATTTAATTCTTATCGGAGTGGAACTGTACCGGATCGAGTTATTTTTTGTCGTTAAATAGTTCACAGCGTTGTCGGCTTTTTTAACAATAAGTATTGTTTGATTTGATTTTGATTCTTTTGTTTCATTTATTCATATTATTTTATTACTGTTTTGTTTCGATATTTATTTCCAAATTATATCTTTAAGCACTGGCATGGAATTTTCTTCTTCTCTCTTTTTTTTTTTTTTTGTTTTCCTTTTCTTGCATAAGATGTTAAATTAAATGTTATTTTATTTATATATTTGTTCTTATAATGTAAACTAAGAAGGTTAAGAGTTAAAGAATAGCTTAAAGCTAATCTTCGCCTTCTTGGGGCAAATTTTTGTAAAGAATTTGCTGAATAAAGACGATTTATTATTATTATTATTATTATTATTATTATTATTATTTATAATGACTCGAAATACGGTTAACTGTGGGGAATGCAACTCAAGGGTTGCAAAACAACGTCCCAACCTCCAGTGCATAGAATGTAAAAAGTGGTACCATTCGGTTCAATGTACTTTCATTAATGAGATAGAGGAAAGATTACTAGGTGAGCAGAAAAAACCATGGTCCTGTAGAAAATGTAAAAGACTTACAATTAGTGATTTAAACAATGTTACTATGCGAAATCGTGATTCTCTCACCAATAGGGGTAGAAGCTCAATAAACATTCACGAAGGGAAAGATTTGGAATCAATTCACTCATTACTTGCAGAACTGAAAACGGAGGTCACAGAAATGCGTAATGATATGGTCGAGGTGAAATCTTCTCTTGACTTTTTTAATGGTTTATATGAAGAGCAGCGACAGTTAAATAAAGTTATGGGAGAAATGATCGACGAAGTGAAAAAAGATAACAAGAAACTTCGTAACGAGCTTTCTTTAGTGCAGTCCAAGTTGATCGAGTTGGAAGCAGACAAAGTAAGTGCGAATCTTAATATTTACGGAGCATTTCAAATAGATAACACCGAGGAGATTATGCGTAAAAAGTCGCTGAGAGTGCTTAAATTTGTTGATAACTCTGTAATTTCAAATAATATTATTCATATAAAATCTACACCAATCAAAAACAAACCTCCGATGTTGTCTGTTTCACTAAGTAACCCGGGGATGGTCAAAAACATTTTATCGAAACGTCGCGAAATTGGAAAATTAGATACCCAAGTCTGCAATATTAATGACCTAAAAACACCGATTTACATAAATGAACACATACCTGATATAGTATATAAACTACTCAAAGAGGCCAAGAAATGCAAAGAAAAAGGTTTTAAGTATGTCTGGCATCAAAATGGATCGGTTTTACTACGCAAACGTGACGGCGACAAGGTTATAAAAGTGCTCAACACGATTCATCTACAGGAGATCCTTGATTCATGCGAGACTTGCTAATCCAATAAATTATTATTATTATTATTATTTTTTTTTTTAATATATTTATATACATCTTTTGAAATGGATCATAATACTTTATTAGACTTTTACCGTTCATGTCAAAATAAAATGTGTACGACTATAAGTGATGTTCAAGAAGTAATAATGACCGGCGATAATAATTTTAATATAATACACGTTAATATCAGGGGTATTAAAACTAATTTCGATAATTTTCTACTATTACTTAGCTCTTTAGATGTTGATTTTGATATCATTATAATGTCAGAATCACACGAAATCGAAAATGTTGATGATTTTAATAAGTATAAAGTCATACTCTGTTTTTTATAATAACAGTACTATTAATTGGTGTGATGGTACTATCATTTATGTCAAAAGCAATCTTGTACTACAAAATAAAACAATATGTATAAATAACTACAAATTTTTGAGAATAGAGGCTTGTAAAAACAATTATAAAATTGGTATTTTAGCACACTATAGACTTCCTTGTCTAGACGAAAAAATGTATCCTGACATTCTCGTGCAGTTGCTTACCCAAAGATATTTTATGCCATGCGCCACCGAAATTTTTTCTGGCGATACCAATATAAATATATTAGATAAAATCAAGGAGAATGTAGCAAATTTCTTAAATAGTTTATCAAGTCTAGGATATTTCCCGTTTATTAACGTCCCTACTAGAAATAAATCTTGTCTAGACCATTTTTTTGTTAAGGGCCTTGATGATTGCAATGCCGCAGTTCTAGATAGCGATATAACAGATCACTTGCCGATTATTTTAAGTATAAAAGTAAATGCTACAAGGGATGAATCTAAACCGACAAAAACCTTTGACAAATTAAATAAACAGCGGCTGCTAAATTTCTTTAAGGACGAAACGTGGTATGATCTTCTAAACGAAAGTCATCCAGATGTCATTGCTGAAAAACTGATTAATAAACTAAAATCTCTAGTAAGTCAATGCACGGAAAAAGTACAAATTAGCAATAAAAACCGATGTTTAAAGCCATGGATAACTCCTGGGCTGGTTAGCTGTATACGTCATAGAAACCAACTAAAAAGAGCTGTAGCAAGATCAAATAATAATCCTAACACCATTGGAATCTATACCGAGTATAGAGATAAGCTGTCCAAAATCATCAAAAATGTAAAATTTAATTATTATCGTACAAAAATTCATGAAAATTATAAAAATCCTGAAAAAATATGGGATACTATTCAGGAAGCCTCTAATGAGTACCGTGATTTATCTAGTGTTAAGTGCATTAAAAACGACAGTGGCCAGGCTGTCTCTGCCGCTGGAGAGATTGCCAATGAATTTAACTCCTTTTTCAGCTCTATTGGCGCAAAACTTGCACAACAAATTATACCAACCGAACAAAAATATGAGACTATTTGTCATCATTCTATGTTTTTGAGACCAGTTAGTGAATCAGAACTAATAAATGTCATAAGCTCGTTAAATAATACAAATTCTTGCGGAGATGATGGTATTACTTCTAAAATAATAAAAAACTATCATGCTTACCTCACCAAACCTTTGCTACATCTCATTAATTTCATATTCAGTACAGGTTGTTATCCAAAAATATTTAAAAAAATCCATAATTATACCTATTCATAAATCAGGCGACAAGACTGATAAAAACAACTATAGGCCAATAGCCCTGTGCAGTGTATTTAGCAAAATTGTGGAAAAATGTATTAAAGAAAAACTATGGAATTTTTTAAAAGAAAATGATACCATTTCTCCGTATCAGTTTGGGTTTAAACCAGGAGTTGGGACGGACAATGCATTGCACGAGGTTAATCAGTTTATTACAAAAACTATAAATAAAGGTTGTAAGCCAATCGTTGTCTTTTTAGACCTTAGAAAAGCCTTTGACACAGTTGCGCACCCAGTTCTTTTAAAGCGCCTCGAAAGCATTGGCATAAGAGGTTTAGTGTACAACCTGTTTAAATCATATCTAGAAGGCAGAGTTCAAAAAGTTAAAATAAATGACGTATACAGTGATCCTCAGGAAGTTGCTATTGGTGTGCCTCAAGGTACTGTGCTGGGTCCAATTCTGTTTTCAATATACGTAAATAGCCTACTGTCTTTGAAAGTTTCGGGTAAAATCGTTTGTTTTGCAGACGACACTGCTATATTAATTTCTGGTAGCTCATGGGACGAGGCTTATGGAAAAGCGGAATTGGATCTTCACAAAATAAAACATTGGTTAGATTCGAACCAGTTGACATTGAATATAGATAAAACTAAATTTATTCCGTTTTCTATAGACAAGCGTAATGTGCCCTATAGATATTTTTTAAGCCTACATAATTCTGACTGCGACTTATCTGTATCATGCAAATGTAACCTAAAAATTGAATCATGTAATTCTATTAAGTACCTTGGAGTATATTTTGATAGGTTTATGAAATGGGATGTGCATATAGATTACATAAGTAAAAAGGTTAGGAAATTAGTATATAAGTTTGCGCAGCTTAGAAATATACTATCTTTAGAACTAACAAAAATGGTATACTTAGCATTAGCAGAATCAATTTTGAATTTTGGTATTCTCTCGTGGGGATCAGCTTGTGAGTCAGTCTTGCTACCTTTAAATATTGCTCAAAAATACATTTTAAAGATTATGTTATTTAAATCAAAAACATATCCCACAAAACTGATATTTTCGGAAAGCGGAATGTTAAATATAAGGCAATTATACTGTAACAGGGTTATACAATGTTCATTGAAATTTAAAATATTTACAAACCTAGTTAACCATGTAGTACAAACTAGAGCTGTGACAAATCAAAAATATACAACTAGTCTGCAACACTTCTCTTTCACACAGAGAAGTATTTTATTCACTGGGCCAAGGCTATTAAATCTTCTGCCCATCAACCTTAGGAATGAATATTTTAATAAAAAAACCAGAAGCGCATTAAAAAAATGGATCTTAGTTAACTATGAAGCGATATCTAAAAACATAGTGTGGTTTTCTTAGGATTTTGCTATTTGTAATTAGGTATGTACTAATAGCATATGCATTTTTATTCCATATCTGTAAATAGTATAGGATAGTGTACCTGTTTAATGATAAATAGATTTTGTAAAATCGTTTTAATGTTGGTTAGAGACACACACAAATTTCAAATTCATCGTGTATCTAGCTGACATTATTAAATACTTTGAAATGTATTATTACTATTGTATCAAATAAATAAATAAATCAAATAAATAAATAGTCTTACAACGTTCAATTTTCTTTCTATAGAGTGTCTTTACTTGTCGGCGCGACGCGTAATTAACTTTTACTTTCGATCCCGAATTCGAATGTTCTATTTCTGATATCTATACTTCACTGGTTTTCACAATTTAAGAATTTTCTCACTCCAATTCAAGAATTTCCTATTATCGTAACTTTGTTTAGAGTTAGACCGAAATTTACTGTTTACTACATTTTCGGAAAACTGACTTATTACTCGACTTCCAACAGTTTCAACTCAACTTTGGATCGTTATTCTGTCTTACTGACTTAGTGACTTTTTCTTACTGTCTTTTAAACGGCATGGACATCCCCTTTTTATACGCGATTTTTGCGCCATTTCTGCGGCCACAGCCCAGAGACTCTTTTCTTAGTGACTTTAAAAAAGCCGAAAATTTGCAGGTGTTCGTTTTCAAAGATGCCGCTATAATAAATTAGAATCCGTTTTAAATCACTTAAATATAAATATATATTTATAAATTAAAATTAAAATTATAAATTTGTCTCAAGGTGAAACGTTGAATAGATTTAATTAATAAAATAATTTTCTAAGTAACCAAGCTCGTCTTTTTGTGAGTTACCTATACCTTGTTATTACACTAATTATTATTCTTTTGATTATTTAGAGCTCGCACATAATGTTAACGAATTTAAATGTTCTTTCTTTCACATAATTTTCCGTTACTTTTTCAAAGATTCGATTTAACGCGTTTTCCCGAGGCAACAAAATAAAAGAAACCCTTCGCGAATTTTATCCGGACTGACTCATTAATCCCACTGTAGACTCAAGACTCTAAAGCTGTACTGATCTGAACTGTCGACTGACTTAAGACTCGCCCCTTTTATACCTACTATTATTTACCCGCCACAATCGACAATATGGGCGGTCGTTGACCATCTGTCAATCCAATTCTATTGGTCGACCTAGATATTATTCCAAAAAAAATATAACTTGCTCATCGGATGATGTGGAAATCTGTGTCGAAATTGTATGATTATTAGGGGTCAACGAAATGGGAAAGAATGTAGAGGACACCTAATTCAAAGAAACGCCACACTCGCGCCGGCAATAAATTAAACGATCTTTTGAAATTTCTGTCATTTTGGGACCTAAATTGATAAGGTACCCAACCTTGTATTTAATCTTTTCCGAGTTTTGATTTATGAGTTCAACTAACTTGATGACACACGCCTGATGACTGGCTATTAAAAATTGAACATATTTTATAGTTATTTTGATTAATTTGGGTCAATGCTAATTTGTTTCATTTTCAATTTTTGATTATTCGATTACATTCAAATTAACTGTTTGTTGCATTTTTTTAAGACATTGTAAATTACAGGTCTATTTTTCCCGGGTCATTACAATTACCTAGAAGCAGACTCAACAAACCAGAGTTTATAAATATTTGTATTCGTGCTTTAAAAGTTATTCCTCATTTAACTAAGCTTTAGGCTAGAACACTATTATAATTTTCGAAAAAAAAATTGATTTTCAAAAACAGTATTTTTAATTTAAAATACATAACTGGCGCACTCGGTACTGGTAGACAAGCTTAATAAATGAGTTAGTGTCATCTTGGCCTATTTTTGCATTTAGATTTCCCATATTTAGTTAGTGCGTACTTCGTTTTGTTCTCGTGCAAACTGTGTTATTTCTTCAAAAAGTTCCTCTACCCCTTGGTTGGTTGCTGGTGTGTAAATTTGGATGACTTTGATTGGTGTATTCTTGTTGATTTTTTTATGTAATACATTACCCTGATTTGCTACATAAGCTGTGTAATAAGTATAGGATTTTATTGTGAAAGAAAATACAAGAATGTGTGAGTTATAAATTTTTTATCTAATTTAATGTCAACAAACAATAATCTAAAATAATACATTTTTGGTCTTACAGCCTAAAAAAAAAATATAGTATTTTTAATAACTAACAAATAAGAAATAAACAATTATTGTTATTGGATTTAATGTTGTTCTAGAATTTTGATGCATTAGGTAAATTGAAAGAGTTTTCAACCAAAATCATTAACATTCAAATATAGAGATTCTTAAACTACAAATGAAAAAACTTAAAGGACAATAATGACAGGAATTGCCAGAATAATGAGAAAGCTCTACCACTTTCCAACAAAAGAAAAATCATAATACAATAAAGTTGATCGAATAGTCGATTATTTGTTCAATTTTTGGCGCTTGTAGTAGTAGGTACTACTATATTATTCCTAATATTTCAAATCTTCTATAATCGTGCTCCTTGCACTAAATACTTTTGTATTTTGTTCCAGTTTAAATTTTTCCAATCTCGTCCCTTCTCAAGAAAGTTTCTCTTCAATTTCATCCACAAAAATTGTAAAACTATCATTGAAACCTGCCGATGTAGTACTATCATGTAAATCTCTGAATTTAACATCATCGTCGTCATATTCATAATCATGTTCTTCGCTGCTTAAAGTCAAATTATTTATTTTCCTTTGAAATTTATGTTTTGTTTCGTTTCGTTTCAAAATTGTCAAATTATAAGGATGTATGCTATCGTAGTAATAATAATCATATTCTACAGCAACTGATTTGTCACTTTCTTTGGAATTAGAACTTACTTCTTTATTATTGGAAGAATTTGTGTTTGTGATTCTTTTTCTTGGTTCTTTTTTGCGTTCCGCCTTTTCCTTGCCACCCCAAGCTAGAAAATAATCGGTGCTGTCATACAAGGTTGTTGTAGATTCTCCAGCTAAATTGCGTTTTCTTCTTTTCCTTTTGTATTCATCAAAAAAATTTATGTCGGTGAAGGTTTTGTTGTATTTTTTCGATAGGCCTTGGACAAGTCTTCTTTTTAGAGTTTGAATACATCTAAAAATATATATGTATTAGAAACTGGAAACATTAAACAAAAGATAATTCTTACTTTCTATAAAGAGGCATCCGTTTATAATTCAAATTATCATTACTCATTGCATGGGTTTCATGCAAAATGAAAACATCCGAGAGCACGATGAATTCGTAATTTTGCGCTTCCAGTTCCATTATGTGCGAAACTTTGTTCCAACCAAATCCCAAAAATCTTTCGTCATATTGAACCACATTACTTTTTACTACTATGTAGGGTTCATAGTGCGGCTGCCATTTCACCTAGAAGAAATCATATTAATAATAATTATTGTATCTACAGTTTTTGGTTCATACTTGATATGGTTGGTATTCAGTTTTCCATTTTTCATAATTAGTGGGCGCATGTCCAACAGACCAAGTGTCAGCTAAAAATGGCTTGATTTCATTTTTTGCTACCAATTTCAATAATTCAATTTTGCTTTTTGGTAGCCCTATATTGGGTTCTTTTGCTTCAAAGGCCGGCACAATCAAAGCCTAATGGAAAAAAGTTAGAAAAGGAAAACATTTACATTTTCTTAATATACCCACCTTTTTTTTAAGGTCTCCAATACTTTTAATATTTTCTTTTAAAATTTCAAACAGTGACCTCATAGGTGTAAAATCAATGTCTATCAAAAATGAGTAAGGTGTTTTAATATGATTTAGGCCTGTATTTCTAAGTGTGTTTATTGGATAAAATTTCTATAAAAGAATATTTATTAGGTAAAAAAATATCACAGAATTCACAAATAATAAACTCACTCCTTGTTTAAACACAGCGTGATAGGCAATATCTGTACGACTACTCAACACTTCCGAATCTGTAATAATTCGAATAATATTTGTCCATTCCGCATCGCTTACGTACAAAGTAAAGCTAATAGGTCCAGTCCATATTTTAGCAATACTTTCCATGCGATGAGCTCTGTCATAGGATAAATGCGTTACATAGGAAATATCCCATTCGTCCGCAATAAATTTATATTCGAGGAAAAATAGGTGAGTGCGATAGAATAATCCTGGAGGTTTAGTGAAAGTGGCACAGTCTTCTGTGGAATCATAAATCTGGAGAAAAAATAAAATCAATGCATGCAAATTGTGACCAAGAATTATACATTATTACATTTGGAATTTGATTGCCATTGTCACATAATCGAGGATAACTCCTAAACCAGTCACCGTTTAATTCAAAAAATGAATTGGCAAAACCTCTGAACATATCACCATCTTTTGTGGCCACCGAATATTTTTGAGGTGAATTCCAATGTACTATCTGAAAGCGCCTAATGATAATTTCTTTACAATTTTTTTCCAACTAATGATTACTTTTGGTTTATATTTACTGTAACAATTACTACTAGTAGATTGACCGCTCATTTGAGTGTTCCAGTAGCATGGTAGTTGGTAAAGGATGTCTGGATTTTCCATTATTGCAGAATTTATAATATCTTGATCTCCTAAACTGTAATTCATGCTTTATTTGATATATGACTCAATTGCAGTTGCAATTACTTACTTTACTTGTCCATAAATAAGAGTGAATCGTTTGGTCAAATTCACCCAAACTGCGTCCCAATTCATGGAATTTAGCCTTTCCAAGTTATAAAGCATTACTCCAGAATTAAAACTAAAAATTTTAGTTATTTGCCTTATTCATTGGCAATTATTACAAGCTTACCCAGTTCCTATAGCTGGCCAGGGATTTGCTTTGTTTGACTGCCCTAAATAATAAGGACTTTGATTTTCTCCAATTCCTATTACCTATATTAAACACAAAATAATCAATTGAATAATTATTGGTATAATTACTCACTTGTTTGTAGTTAAAATTATCAAAATGTTTCCACAAATTAAAAATATCATCATTTACAAGAAGATCAGTATCAAGAATTAAAAGCTTGGTAGTCACATTTGAAGGAACAATTCTATTAAATATTAATTTGAGTAATCCATAATTTCCTGAATAATGCCCATTTGGTACCCAACGGACATCTTTCAACCAGAGGTTCATATTATAAAACGTTATGTTTACTGAAAAAAAATACATATTATAAATTAGAAAACAGTTGGTATAGAATCTGGTTTTTACCTTGAGGTAGCTGCCACGTTTTGAACAACCATCTGAGTACTGTATCTGACTCATCACTAACTAAAAGGTGAAAATGTATAGGATTGGCCCTGGACATTAGTAGACTTTTTAATAGCACGTGAAAATAAACGTTTGAAGTAAAGCCGGAACAAACCACGCCGATGTGAACTACTTCACAAAAGTCTCTAGGTTTGTTCTGGGTGGCTGTTTTTTGATCATCGGGGTAGAGGTCTTTTGCGAAATGGCGCATTGATTTTGGTAGTGCATTACCTACAAGAATCACACAATTAACTACCCATGTGACAAAAATTTTACAATCGACTCATTACTGGTAATAATTATTTTAAAATGCAAAATTACGTTCACAAACAAAAGACAAAGTAGCTCAAATTTAAAAAACGAAGCGGTATTTTAAAGAGAATTTAATACCCTTTAAAAAGATGTATCACAACATACCCCTTTCCATTTGAAAAAATAAGGGCAGTAGCCGCCTCCGCTAGGGAATTGAGGTTGCAGGGATGAAATTAATAGTGAAACGTATCCCTTTGAAAATAAAAGTTTATGGGTACGAGGGTTGTTTTTTTACTTTCAAAGCCGTAAACCTTGCTGAACTGTTTTTGATGGACCACCCTGTATTTATTTATTTATTCACTACACTCTAGAGGAACAAGCACCTAAGTGATTTAACACAGGTGTTGTGCTGAGATTATAAACTAAGTAAGTCCACAGAACCAAGACTTAAATTTAATCAACTGGCTAGAAACATGGTCAGCCATAGACTTAAAATTTATTATACATAAGAACAGGGTTAGCAAACAATTTTTTCTACTTTGATGTTTGGATGGATTTTTTATGGGTATTTAAGCGCTTTGGAGTGTTCTAATATGTTTATGGAAGTTTTAAGTTAGTTCTAAAGTGTCCTGTAACAATTTTCAAGATATTCTGAAAGTTTCCAGTTTTAGATTGTTGCCAAAAATTTTGTATGATTTGTAATGTTCTAGAACGTTCCAAACTCCTGGAAATTTTAACTTGGATCTAAACTTAAACTTTAAAGTATCTTAAGCTTTCTTAAATGTTCCTAAAAGTTGGGAAGTGTTCTGGTCCATTCTAGAATGTTTCTGAAATTCTAATTTGATTCAAAAGTGTTTTGTAGCGTTTTACAATATTCTTTAAAGTTCCACTTTGTCTCAAACAAATACAGAAGAGAAAAATTGAATTGAAAGTCTTTTGAAGCTTATCAAAGTTCTAAATTTATTCTGAAGTGCTCTAGAGTGTTTCAAAATGCTTAAAAATGTTCCAAATTGGCACAAGCGCATTCTGAAGCTTTTCAAAATGATTTCTAAAGTTTTCAATTAGTTGCTTAATATTCGTGATGCGCCGAAATGCTCTAGAAATTATCAAAAATCTCCCAAATATTTTGAAGCGCTTTTTGGTAGTTCTACTTTTAATTCTAAATAAGTGATTTAGATTGTTTGAGATTGTTCTGTTGTAATAATTTCATGGAAGTTTTCAATTAGTTCTAAAGTGTTATGTGATGATTGTTATAGTATTTTTAGTCAGACTTGAAACACTAAAAAAACATCTAGTCGGCATACATCAAACAAATAAAAGGGCATCACATAATTTTTATTTCTTTGAGGGGCCCTTTTATTCACCTTCTGATAAACTGTCAGGTATGCAATCTGACAGATAAAAACGCACGTGACAGGCACCGGCCTCCTTCCCGGGGCGACGTAAATAGCCCACCCCAATAACTCAACCTATATTAGGCGGGTGTCGACTTAAACTAGTATTCTGGGCTACTGTAGGGATATTTCGTTGCTGCTTATATTTTGTACATCAGGGAAACAAAAGATTTTCTATGAAATTAATAGAAGATAGCGACATGATGTTGAAATATCCTCGTATAATGCAGTGTTTCAAGTCAAAATAAAAATACTATAACATAGGTATTCTAAAAGTTTCCAGTTCTAAATTCTTTCCAAAAGTTCCATTTAAACAAGGTTACCATCACCAAGGGAACAGGGAGTGATGCACAGGATGATTTATGTGGCGAAACTGGTAAAATGTGGATGTATCTGAGCCGTGTACACATCAGTTAGAAACTATATTACACAGAAGATAGAAATTACTGATGCAAAACACTTAGAAGTTAGACAGTTGAACTCTATAGGGAGCACCAAGTCGTTTCAATTGGCATAGAAAGCAGTTACTATAATGCTTTGAATGATGCAAGTTTTTGGCAATCCCACATTATTTTTGGACGTTTTCACCTCAAAAGAACAGTCAGAACAACCCAGACATCTTATGTGAACAGAAATGATTATCGGCAAGATTACAATTACCATCATAATGGATACAATTACAATCATAATGGATTTAATCAGAACCGAAATGCTAATCATCATTTTAATGAGGGAGCAACAAATGGATCAGTGGGTCGCTACGGTAATTGAGGAGTAGTGACCAGAATACAAGGGGGCCGCACTAATGATTTCAAAAATCAAAACTCTTTAAACGGACTATGAATGGATCAGCACCTATAATGTTATATTATCAGAATGTCAGAGGCCTGCGCACAAAGTTAAAAGAAATAAACACTTCGACTGAGCTGAGAGAATTAAGTGTAACGATTTTTACTGAAAGCTCAGAAAGCTGGTTGCACGATGGATCTTCTGATGCTGAACTAGGCATGAAAGATTCGTAATTTATCGCTGTGATAGATCATCACAAACTACTATTAGTGAACATGGAGGGGGTGTTATGATTGCCATAGAGTACTCTATAGCGTCTAAGTGAATTGCAAGTACATTACTGGATATGAACTTATATTTGTTTTAATCACGGTGGGAAAGGTTACGACGCTTTTGGGAGCTGTCTATTTACCACCGCAGTCATCTGTAGAAGTGTATGACACTTACTGTGTACCTATGTGTGGAATCCATGATCAAAGAACACCAATGTACTAATATTATCATGAGTGGAGATTTCAACTTACCAAATGTGCACTGGATTAATGACGAGTATGGATCACAGGCAGTAGGTAGTTTATCCCAACAGGCGAAAACTTTATAAGAGCATTCATCCTTTCTGAACTTACAACAGGTAAATAGGATACCAAACGCTCAAGATAATTATTTGGATTTTATTTTTTAGTAACTTACCAGAAGCCCTTGTGGAGCTGGTAAATGAGCCTATCTTGCCTTGTGTTTTGTATCACCCAGCCCTATCATTAACACTAGAAATAGGTGTGGTCTATGTTGACACCATTGACTACAACAATGAGTATTTTAACTTTAAATTGGCCAACTACACGGCAATAAATGAATATCTGGGCTCATTTGAATGGGATCAACTACTTAATGCTGAAAATGTGGATTTAAATTTTTATGTTTTCGGGGATATTATAAAGTCCGCAATTGAACAATTCGTTTTTTGAGTAGGATTGGTTGAGCCTAAGTTACCCTGCTGGTACTCTGAAATATAAAATTTCAAATACAGAAGCAAACTATAGTGTGTTTGCTCAGCTGAGAGCAGCATGTAAAGAGTTAACAAATAACTGCTATAGCGATTACATCTCCTCAGTAGAAGACTCAATAATAGATGACAATAAAGCTTTTCGGAAATTTGTACACCAAAAGAATAAGTCATTTGAAGTGCCAGCAAATATGTCCTATAATGGTGGAACAGCATAGACAGATACTGTAAATTTCTTTACCGATTTTTTTTCCTCTGTTTACAGTGATAGAAACTGTGATAGTTATAATTTTGTTATTCCTAATGAAGTTAACATAGGAGTTTGTGATATAAATGGGATTGATGTTTTTAATGCAATAATGAATACGTTAGGTGCAGGCCCTGATGATGTCGCGGTAGGATTTTTAGAGAATTCGGTGTATATTTTATCATACGTCTTGTGTAGGGTGTTCCGTCAATCTTTAAATAGCAGTAGATTTCCTGAGGGTTGGAAGGAGTCATATATTACAACAGTATTAAAAGTGGAAACAAGTCAGAGGCTTCGAATTATAGAGCCATCACCAAGTTCTCTTTATTCCCTAAATTGTTTGACTCTACTGTATACTCAACATTAGCTCCCCAACTTCAGGGAGTTCTAGTAGAACATCAGCATGGGTTTATCAAGGGCAGATCAACAGTTACAAACTTACTGATATATGAACAGACTCTATACTGTCAGTGGAAGCCAGACGACAGATCGACTCCATATACACTGATTTCAGCAAGGCTTTTGATAAAGTAAATTATGAGGTGTTATTGGGAAAGTTACAAGCTTTGTGATTTTTTGGAAATCGTTTGCTTGGTTTCGCTATAATGTCTTGTATGTGGTTAATCTTGCCCACACACTTAGCTCTTTTGATACTTGCGCTAGCACATTGGTTTTTTTTGCTATCTTATTCGTTATATATACAGTCGATCTCTTTGATTCCATCATCTATTTCTTCATTCCACCACATTTTGTCTCCCGATTCAACTTTTATTATCTTCTGTTTCGAATTCATAGTGTTGATATTAAATTATGTGTTAGATTATCAGCTGAGATGTCTATATTGAAAGTGTTTACTGGCCATTTCATATCCATAAGTTTAGGCTGGAAACCTTAATGTATTCATGTCTTTATAATCTCTAAACGTTTTGGCTTCATACATGTCTTTGTGTTCGATATGAAACTTAGCGGTTATTATCGGATGGTCATATCTTTAGAGTCAGGCGGATCTCATATTGAAGGTGTTTTTTGTTTGTAATTAAGAGGTCTATTATGGTTGCAAGTAGGTTTATCAATCAGTTGGTACAGACCGTGGTTGTTCTATATTAAAGTCACCAATCATTAGAAATGTACCATCAACGCTTATGTTATCTAATATATCATCAAATTTCTCCAAAAGTTCTGCATTACTTGTTGGTGAGTGATATAGACTGTAGGAATAATACTTTTGTTTCTTGATCACAGTTTCAATTCCAATTATCCACATGTTCATGTTATCATCAATCTTTAGAATTTCCCTGTACTTGTAACCTTTCTTAATGTACACTAAAGCACCCCCTGTATGGGTACTCTCTGATGTGCTATAAATTGCATTATATCCACTTATACTTATTTCACTTTGTAAAAAGTCTTTGGTCACCTGTGTCTCCGAGAGGCATACAACGACTGGCTTATATTGATTTACTATCCATGTTGGTTCCGTTTTATGTGACTTTATGCCTTGAATATTCAGGTACATTAATCTATCACCGTTGCTGTTCAATGCCTTTATCAAAGATATCTTCACTGTTGTACAGCACTCTGACATACTTTTGTATGCAGATGATCTAAAGTTAAAAAAATGCATTGAATCCATGGGAGACTGTGAAAAACTTAAGGAAGACATTGATCGTCTAATTCTTGGTGTAACCTGAATGGGATGAAATTTAATACAAAAAAATGTAGGGTTATGCCGAGGAGTGGTTAACTGGTCAAAAGCCGTGAAAAAGTTGGTCAAAATCCCAAAATCTTATAAGATCTACTGAAAATCCCTAAAAATTTTCGAAATCCTTAAAAATTTTACAAAATCCCACAAAATCTCTTGAAATTGCATAAAATCTAACGAAATTTCATTAAAACCAAAAAAATCTTGCAAAATCTCATAAAATTCCTAAAAAATATTTCCTTTGAAATTCCCAAAAATCCTTTGGATTCCCCAAAAATCCGTTAAAATCTCTCAGAATTCCATAATTTAGTGGAATTTCAAGGAATTTCAGTAGAATTATGTTATTCTAAAAAAGGAATTGCATGTGAAATTTTTGCGGAGTTTCCATAGAATTCACATTAAATTTTAGTTCCTCTCGAATTACATGAAATTTCAGTAAAAATTCGATCGAATTACACGAAATCCTAAATCAATTAGGAGCATGGAGAAATTCTAAACAATTATATGAAATTACACCGAAATTCCCAACATGAAATTTCAGTTCTTACTGAATTTTAGTAAAATTCCAGAAAATTCCACAAGTGGAATGTCAAGAAATTTCCGGCTAAAAACATGGAATTTCGGTGATATTCCGAAAAATTCCGTGGAATTTCAAAAAATTCTCATAAAATTTTAGTGAAATTCCGAGAAATTTCTAAGAAATTACAGGAAATGTCAGTTAAATTCCGAAAAATTTTATGAAAATTTTGTGGAATTCCAGGATATTTCAGTGGTGAAGTTTTGGGGAAATTCAGTAAAGTTTTAAGAAAATTATGGAATTTGGAATTTCTATAGAATTTTGGAGAATTTCAGTGGGATTTCGAAAAAAAAAAAAATATATGAAATATTCGCAGAATTTCACTTTAGCCCAGGAAACGAAGGTGTTACTAAACAAAATCGATGGTAGTCGGGTTTCATTTTTTTTCCGATAGATTTTGGGGTGCCGATCACGAATCCGGCATATTCCCAAAAAAAATTCACCGGGATCACCCCGTTTACGGCCCCTAAAGGGGGTAGTTTTTGTTTTTTTTTGCAAATGTAGCCCTTCCAGTGCGTTGTACACAAAAAAATGTTTATGGTAAATTATAGAGGACTATATTCCCTACAATTTCTTCAGCGACAGCATAGGTCCATCACCTCTCCTATAGCGGGGGTGGCACCCCAAAGTTAACTACTTTTGAAAAAACATGCTTCTGCAAAACAATTTTTTTTTCCGTCAATACAAATGCGAATCGAACTGAAAACCTGCGGCTATTTACCACAGATGTATGACTGATTTTTTGTATATTTTTTATAAATGGGCTATTGGAATTTTTTAAAATACAGGGTTTCATCCCCTCAAAAACACGTGCAAGCGTGTTCAAATTTGCAGAGATTATTCATGTAGGGTTTCTATTCAAAAATTCCTATATTGTACCCCCACTTCCCTCCTGCAACCCCCCGAAAAAAAATAGAAACTGTGGTAGAAATTGGGAAAAAACTACTTTTTATCTTCAAAAATCTTGCGTTTGGTCTCTTGGATAAAAATGAATGATGTCTATTTCTTCTTATTTCTATCGAGTTAGAGAGTTCGACAGCAGAATTTCCATGGAACCACGAGAAATTTCTGCGGAATTCCGAAGAATTTAATTAAATTTCAGTGAAATTCTGAGTAATTTCTGTCAAATTACATAAAATTTTAGAGAAATTCCGAGAAATTTCATGAAATCTTTTACTGTGAATCCGAGGAATTTTTGTAATAAAAAATAAAGGTCCGTATTTAAAAAATAAAGCTGATGATGGCCGCTCAAAGACGAAACGTCAAATCTGAAATTTGGTAGCAACATCTTGTAGAGGAGAAAAAGTGACAATAATGAAGTGACATTTTTTTTTTAAATTGCTCTTGAAATAGACTCGGGAAAAAAATAAAAATGATTTTGCAAAATTTCGGTTTTTTCCGAATATCTTCGGAAGTACCTTTTCAAAATTTTTCAAATTTCAAAACGGCATTTTATTGGTCATAAAATTGCGCAACTTCGCCATAATTTACCCAACCTCGTATCACTAAGAGTTTCCGATATCTCAATGGTCATCCTCGAATTTGAGACACCCTGTACAAGAATTCCATTGAATTTTATGGTGGAATTTCATGGAATCTTATGGTGAAAATCGGAAAAGTATTATGAAATCTTATTGTAAAATTTCTAGGACTTTCTCTTTTTCTATTTAAATTTGTCATTTGAATGGAATTTCGGGGAATTCCATAAAATCTCCTAGTAAAATTCTAAGGAATTAACAAAAATTTTCTCAGAATTCTCATGGAATATCTTCAAATTTTAGTGGAATGCCTAAGAATTTCATGAAATCTCATAAGTAGTGTAATTCCGAGGAATTTTTGTCCAAGAATTCCATTGAATTTTATGGTGGAATTCCATAGAATCCTATGATGAAATTTGGAAAAGTATTATGAAATCCTATAGTAAAATGTCTAGGAATTTCCGTTTTTCCATTCAAATTTGTCATTTGAATTTAGAATCTCTAAAAACTTCTCAAAAACCCCTAAAATGCTCCAGAATCACCTAAAATTTTGAAAATCTAAAATCTTCTGAACTGCTGTAAAATCGTGTACAGATTTTCAAAATTCCCAAAATCCTACTAAATCAATTAAGATTTAAAATATGTGTTCATTATTTTATAGAGTTAACTAAGCCTCGGAGCGGTTGATCTGTGTACAAGTGCAGAAAAATTTGTAAGATATATTTAAAATCCCTGAAAATCTTTAAAAATTTAACACAACCTCACCCTTAAAAATCACTTGAAATCGCATAAAATTTCACAAAATCACCCAAAATTTTATTAGAACAAAAAAAAACCGGCAAAATCTTATAAAATCATTAATATGTACCTAATTCCTAAAAAAAATTCCTTCAAAAATTTCCAAAATTCCTTTGGAATCCTCAAAAATCCGGTAAAATTTCTAAAAATCCTTTAGGATCTCCAATGGCTGTTTTCACCAACTACCTATTCTAGGGGAGCTTCAACAATAGTATTCCTTCTACGGAGAAATGTCAGTTAAAAAAATACTTATCATTAAGGCTCCCCTAAATTAGTTGGTAAAAACGCCATAAAAACCCTTTCTAAATTCCCTAAAATGATCCAAAATCACTTAAAATCTTATAAATCTGAAATCTTTTAAAATCCTGTAAAATCACGTGAAGATTTTCAAAATCTTCAAAATCCTACAAAATCAATAAAGATTTAATAATGTACACATTTTATGGAGTTAACTTAACTTCGAGCGGTTAATTGATGAAAATTTGTATACAAGTTGGTCAAACCCCAGAAAAACTCGTAAGAACTACTTAAAATCCCTGAAAATCTTTAAAATCTTTAAAAATCTAACAAAATGTTATTAGAAAGATCCTTTGGGTCACCAAAAATCCGTTAAAATCTCTAAACATCATTTAGGATCTCTAAAAACCCTTCTAACTTCCCTAAAATGCTCCAAAATCACTTAAAATCTTTTAAAATCCTGTAAAATCATATGAAGATTTTCAAAATCTGACAAAATCAATGAAGATTTAAAATCTGTGTACATATTTTAAGGAGTTAACCACCCCTAGGGTTATGCGTTTCTATCGAAAAACGAATATCACTCAGTTTGAGTACAGCATAAATGATGAGATCTTAGAGAAAGTGGATTGTATAAAAGATCTGAGAGTTTCCTTCAACAGAGAACTTTCATTTCATATTAATTGCATAACTAGCAAGGCATTAAAAGTTTTAGGATTTGTTAAGCTTATTCTGCAGGATTTCACCGATCTGAAATGTTTTAGGGCTTTATACTGTGCTTATATTAAGTCTGTTTTGGAGTACCTATGCTTGTCAAGTTTGGTCACCTCATTATAAAAAAATATATATAGCAAGTCGAAAGAGACCAACAAAAATTTATTAGGTTTGTAGCTTATAAGATGAGTGTGTGAGTCGATCATATCAATTATGCCCAAATATTGAAACTTCTAAATATACCGCCACTTGAGCAACGAAGAATATTTCTAGACCTCTGTTTCTTACACAAATCAATTAATTATAATATTGATTGTCCTAATTTGCTGTTTCTTGTGAACTTCAATGTGCCTCAAAGGAATCTGCGCACTAATAATCTCTTTAAAGTTGACTATCACAGAACTAATTATGGTATTTCTTCTAGCATGACTAGATCGTGTAGTTTGACAAAAAGAGTATGCAGGGCTAGTGATGTTTTTTATACTGGCATAAATAGTTTTAGAGAAAGGGTTAGACAAAGCATCTTTTACACGGACTTACACCAAACAAAACTAATTGTAAATTGTTTATGGTAGGTTTCATTATTTTCTTTTTTTGATGATATTAATTGTGTTTTCTGTCTTTGTTGTTTTATTTTTTTCTACGTTTAAAGCTGAACCTTTTATGTATTTATGTAATTTTTGCGAGAATTTTTGTCACTCTTACCTTACTGAATGTACTACTTACATGTTAAATGGCTGGTCCGTTAATAAAACATTTATTTATCTATTTATTTGTTTATTTATAATTTGTGAAGTGTTCTAGAGTGTTCCAAAAGCTTTCTAAAATGTCGAAAAATCAGAAATGTTCTTTAGGTACATTAAAAGTGCCAAGCGACCAAAAAGCAGTGAGCGGTTTCGAGGACAAGAATACCTGGTCCGTTCCAGAATGTCTTTCAAATTTTAAATTGGTTCTAAAGTGTTCTGTGAAGTTTTAAAATGTTCTTAAAGATTCCAATTTATCTCAAACAAATGCAGGAGAATTGAAAGTCTTGTTCTAACTTGGCGCTAGCGAATCAGAAATTTTCCAATTGTTCTCAATCCCTTTGTGGTTATCTCTTCTGCTCGAAAACGATAGAATTTATTACATAAAAATAGGCAAGTATATATCAAAATCAAAAACACAAATATCCGCCAAAAACATCAAAAATCCAATTCTCTATTCAAAATAATAAGGTGGAATGCGCAACTGTAGAGTGTAAGCTGGGCAATCAGAAAGCAATTATTGTTAGTGTTTATAGACCACCCTCTGGTGACATTGACACCTTTTTAAATAAAATCGAACGCATACTAGTAAGTATTTTTCATGAGAATAAGTCAGTTTTTATTGTAGGAGACTTTAACATAGAAATGATCTTGGAAAACAATGCAAAAACTAATTTGTGTTCGTTAATGGCGTCATTTAATCTGATCCCAACTGTTGTCGAAAATACCAGAGTATCAAAAAAATCTGCTAGCTGCATAGACAATATTTTTACCAACGCAGAGTATGAGAGGGCATTAACATGTGAACATTTTATATCAGATCATAGGGCACAGAGGATTTTGTTACAAATCAACACAAACCAAGAAAAGCATATTAAATATGCACGAATTTTCTCAAAAGAAAACAAGCAAAATTTTATGTGCTGCCTGAAATCTGAAAAGTGTGCAGAAGTATATGGAATTGAAAAAAGCGATGTAAATAAACAGTGGGACACCTTTATGCAAGTTTTCAAGCAGTATTTTGATCGGAATTTCCCATACAAAAAACTAGGCAATTATTCCAAATCAAAGGCTACACCAGTTAGTAATGAAGAGCTTAGAGAATGTAAAAGCAATTTAAATACTTATTTATCACTTTCCAGATATTTCCAATATTACAAAGAAGCATATAAAAATGAAAAAAGAAAATATGACAGATTGTTAGCCAATCTGCGCACTCATACATATGAAAATCGCGTAAAAAATGCAGACAATAAGACAAAATGTATGTGGGCAGTATGTAAGGAAATTAATGGAAAAAATAAGTCGCCAGATATTCAGGTTGAGGGAAGTTCTGATCAAATTGCATGTAGCTATAATGAATATTTATTATCTATAGTGCCCGATTTGTTGAAAAAACTAGTTTATTTTCTACTTTACTATTATAGATCCATAATACCTAGGAAACGAAATACGTTAACACACCTATAACAACCTGATCCATAACGCCCGCTTTTGCGGGCGTTATGATCTATAACGCCCGCTTATAATACCTTAAGGTGTTTTTGTTGTTGTTGTTCTATTAATTTGCACTTTACCCTAGGCAGCCACTAAATGTCTGACCGAAAATAATTTTCGGTCTAGCCAGGATTCGAACCCGGTCTACCATCAACGTTTCCCATGTAGTCCAGCGCGTTAACCCACAGGACCACCACCGTTACCTTGCCTTATGAGATGTTTCTAGATATATTAATGTATTTCGTTTCTATGTACAGGTCGCAGGTACAGGTACAGGTCACAGGTACAGGTACATGTCATAATACAAAACAATATTCTGTCACACAAGTTTAACTGATTTTGTTAATAACAAATTGATGAAAAAACATTGTGTCGAGTAGAAAATAAAGCATTGTATGCACCACGGGGATTTCAAGATTATAATGCCCTTCAGGCGAAATATATCCCTCGGGCCATAGGCCCTCGGGCTAGTTTCGCCTTCGGGCATTATAATCTACATAATCCCCTTGGTACATAAATAGCTATTATTTTCTACTTTACTATTATAGATCCATAATACCTAGGAAACGAAATACGTTAACACACCTATAACAACCTGATCCATAACGCCCGCTTTTGCGGGCGTTATGATCTATAACGCCCGCTTATAATACCTTAAGGTGTTTTTGTTTTTGTTGTTCTATTAATTTGCACTTTACCCTAGGCAGCCACTAAATGTCTGACCGAAAATAATTTTCGGTCTAGCCAGGATTCGAACCCGGTCTACCATCAACGTTTCCCATGTAGTCCAGCGCGTTAACCCACAGGACCACCACCGTTGCCTTGCCTTATGAGATGTTTATAAATATATCAATTTATTTCGTTTCTATGTACAGGTCGCAGGTACAGGTACAGGTCACAGGTACAGGTACATGTCAAAATACAAATCAATATTCTGTCACACAAGTTTAACTGATTTTGTTAATAATAAATTGATGAAAAAACATTGTGTTGAGTAGAAAATAAAGCATTGTATGCCCACGGGGATTTCAAGATTATAATGCCCTTCAGGCGAAATATATCCCTCGGGCCATAGGCCCTCGGGCTAGTTTCGCCTTCGGGCATTATAATCTACATAATCCCCTTGGTACATAAATAGCTATAATGTCCCTTTCAAATCTAGCATAAGTCAAAACACTAGATCTATGTTTTTAAAGCCAGTAACACCTGCAGAAATATGTGAAATTTCAAAAAAATTGAAAAACAAACATAGTTGTGGTGTAGATGATATTCCAATGAGTATTGTTAAGATGATAATGTGGGAGCTGAAGGATATAATATGTTATATAATAAATAACTCATTTGGATGTGGAGTGTTTCCGGATAGTTTAAAAATAGCACTTATTAAACCTTTATATAAGAAAGGAGACCCTGGAAAACTTGATAACTACAGACCAATCAGCTTGCTGCCCAGTTTCTCTAAGATTTTTGAAAGTGCAATGAGTATCAGACTTAAGGATTTTTTGACCGAATGTAATATCATTGCTGATTCCCAACATGGATTTATTAAAGGAAAATCAACACAAACAGCAATTTTTAATTTCATTCGATTAATATTAGAGTATCTCGAGGATGGGCAGTTGGCAATTGGGATGTTTCTAGATTTGTCAAAAGCATATGACTGCTTAGATAGGGACCTTCTTATAAATAAACTAGAAATGTATGGGGTTAGAGGTAATGCTAATAAATGGATTAAATCATATCTTACCAATAGAAAACAAATTGTAACAATTACTAAAGCAGGCAAAACTAGTAGGTCCGAAGTGCTAGTCAATAATATAGGGATAGCGCAAGGAAGCATTCTGGGTCCAATGCTTTTCATTATATTTATAAACGATATAACTCAATTAATCACAGCGCCAAATACCAATATCATAAATTATGCAGATGACACAAACCTTTTAATTGGCTGTAAAAAGATTGATGATTTGATTATGGGTGCAAACGATTTTCTTTCACAAGTTACGAATTGGTTTAATGAAAACAGATTAATTTTGAATCAAGAGAAAACTAATATTATAATTTTTAGAACAAAAAGATCAAACATAAGTAAGCCAAGCCAGTTACGAACTAATGACAAGAATTTAGATATTTCTGAAAACACAATGTTTTTAGGTGTCAATATCAATGAGTTTTTGGACTGGTCAGGGCATATAGACATTTTAATAAAAAAACTAAACTCAGTATGCTTTGGAATAAGAGTTGTTGCCAAATACATGAACGAGAAGACTCTTAGAATAATATATTTTGCCAATTTTGAGGCAGTGTTAAAGTATGGCATTATGTTTTGGGGAGGGGATATTAGAATACAGGATGTTTTTGTGGCTCAAAAACGTGTGGTTAGAGTTATTAAAAAAATGAAATATTTACAGAGTTGCAGGGGTGTATTTAGGGAGTTAAGTATAATGACTGTTTACGCCATATATATTTACGAATGTTTAATGTTTTATTTTAAAAATAGAGAACTGTTTTCTGATCACATTGAACATGGTTATAACACTCGAAATTTAGATGTTAGATATCCTATACATAGATTAACGTTAACAGAAAAATGTCCACACAACATGTGCCTTAGATTGTATAATAAACTTCCTGATAGTGTCAAGAGAATTGAACAACAGAAACTCTTCAAGAAAGAAGTGAAGAGACTCTTAATAGACTTGGAGCCCTATAATTTAATAGACTTTTATAATGGTGTTTAGAAAGCTAGATATAATTTCTTTTTTGTTTGACGACGTTTCACTTTGTGTTACCATGTAAACAATGTTGAAATAAATAAATAAATAAATAAATAAATAAATAAATAAATAATATAATTAGCTGGATTTTTGCTAACCCTACCTAAGAATGGATGAATTACAATTACAATAAGTGATAGTGATAAAATAATATAATAGGTATACAGGCAAATTTCTTGGAAGAAGAAAAAAGAAAATCATTGGGTTTAAGGTAAAGATAATCCCGAGGATAATCCTCTTTCATTTAGGTGGGTATCTACTCATCCAAAACTCTACTAAATGCTGTATCAAATTATGATAAATAAATTCTTTTGATATTTTTGCTAAGGTTCTATATTTTTGATTCTCCAGATCTTCATTGAAATTTATTGAAAGCTTTAGGGACATTATAAATAGAGAATCTATAGAAAATATATTTGGGAGTTGACAAAAACTCATTAGATGTACGAGTCTGATCCACAGAGTAACATTGAATTTGAGTAGGGAGATTTTTGAATGCATGGATATATAATATATGAAAATATAAGGGAGTCACAAAATATGAGGACACTTGGGGGAAAAGAAAATAATGTGAAAGGTGCGAATATTACATACCTCCTCTGAATACAGCCGACTAGTAGTATACCTTCTTTGTTTTCTATAAGTTAATTTCAATGTAGTTATGAATTACATTTAGCTTTTGCAGTATGTTACATACATTGTGATTTTGTATTTTGAAGTAATCGTCACCAGTAATGAAGCAGCAATAAAGCTATAAGTTGTGAAAAAAGCTCTAGATAAATATAAGGATTTACTTACTGTTAACTTTATTACTTTGAATAAACAAAAATAGGGATCCCACTATAACGAAAATAAACAAAACAATTAGCCATGATCTATAGATTCTGGTGGGATATCCATTGCGCCTTTTATAAGCTATTTTTTATAGATATCCTATACAACTGGAAAATCACACTTCAGCTAGCTCCCCTTGTATAGTACTTCTGGATGCAAACTGGCGAATATCACTATTTGTTATCATGATAATTTACAGCTTAGATTAGATAAAATTGATATACAAAAGCCTTTAATTCGACCATAAATTGATAATGATGTGTTATTGTGGATTATTTAATTTTAATTCAAATAAAATCAGCCCTTTGTAGGCAATGATTTATTTAGGCGATTTCGGCAAGCTTTGGTTGGTATACCATTTGGTTAACCAATTGGTACCTGCAACGTCATAGTAATGACGTAAGATACCATTTTGTTCCGAATTCGTTTGGTAGGTCATAGGAGAGGGGAAGAGACGAGCCTTAACCTAACTTTGTGTTGTTCTTCTAGTTTTGGGAGTGACTAGGTACTAACTGCACTGACTAAAATGTATAATCACTAATCAGCACTGTCTAGACAGTACCTTTGAGTAACTCAGCGTTTTCTGTAAATTTAAAGCTGTTAAAGTTACCTCATATCTGTCGTTCAGAGCCGTTTTTCAAATGATCGTCAAACATTATTTGGCAGTCAAAACATACGAGAAATCAGGAAGATGAAGGCGAAAAAACAAACATATTTGTTAAAAATTTCAAATTATTCAAATTCTAATGAACTTCCATTTATTTACATTTTCCAGAGCAGGACAAAACGAAAATAGACGTAGATAGCACTATACCAAATAGAAGAACCGTGCTGCTGACCACGGTATCCTATTTGACAGACCAAAAAGGATACCAAAGTCACGGTGACGACATCATTTTCGTATCCGAAATTGGTTGGTATGCATTTGACAGACCAAACAGGGTACCAAACCATGTACCAAAGCTTGCCGAAATCGCCTTTTATGTAGAAGGCGTAAAAAAATTGAGGTTAGGTTAAATTTTCATTGTTAAGTTTGACAGTTTATTTCGATTTTGACACCACTTTTCATGCTCCACTAGTTCCGGTTTTGTTTTCGGAGTAAACGGAGTAAGATTTTTTCGTTCGGGCATAAAGTTAGAGCTGTCCTGTCACTCCTGTCGTCCTGTCAAAAAAAGTAAACAGAAAAAGAAAAATTGAAATTCAAAAACAAAAACATTCATCTCAACGTTTTTTACGAATCTGTTTAAAATAGTGTGTTTACTTCTTCGATTATTTTCCATTTAATAGAGCCGTTTCTGAGGAGATAGCAACGTTGTACTTGTAGCATAAGGTGGTAGGTAAGTCTTTCCTTAAAATGAAATTATTTAACTGGGGCTGATTGGGACCCTTTGAGGTTGAACATTCAACTTAAAAGAAGTACTCATTGAAGTCAATGGGTGGTATGAATAAAAACACAGTATCTGTTACTACTACAAGTATTAGCGTATTCTCCATAGTATTTACTTCAAAATGAAGTGGATACTTACCTCGGTAGATACTACATTTCGAAACTACCAGAAATTAGTAAATCCTTCTTTGTGAAGTAAATACTTCGTAGTAGAGGTCGAGAACTATCGATAGTCTATCGATAGTTATCGATAGTTTGGACTATCGAAAATTATCGATGGTATTTCTTGTAATATCGATAGTTTCGATAGTTGCATGTTATGAAACTTAGACAAGGAAAGAGAGAAGACGAATAACACGATATCGGAATGAAAACAAAGAAAGAGACGAAATTTTTGTTGCTCCGGTTCCACCAATCGAAATCACCATACGGTCAGATGTCCAGTGTAAATTGGAAGTGGAACCCATCGATCATCGATCCAGAATAAAGGCGGCCAATATTAATATGCTAACATTTTTACATAAAAATGTGAATTTTTAATACAATTAGGTATAATCAAATAAGTTTAAAATTTAAAAATAAAGTTTTTTACAGTGAAAGAATTTATCTTCATGTCTATTTCAGCATTTTGAAACTATCGAAAACTATCGATAATTATCGATGGTTTCTTGCCGACTATCGATAAATATCGATGGCGCCTACTATCGATAGTTCTCGACCTCTACTTCGTAGAATACCTATACTACTACTTGTAGTAGTAGCAAGTACTTCGATTTTATTCATACAACCCAAAATCATTATTCTCTTTGTCAAATCAGCATTTTTTTCCTAAGTAATTTCTCAAATCTTTTTTTTTTTTCTTATACCTATTTGGCCTACAAGACTTGGTATATAGGATACCTCATCTTATGTCTGAATTTATTATTCCTAAAGCAAAATGATAATTTTTCAGAAACATGGAAACGTCAAGATATGAATTTAAAGACATCGAAAAAAGAGTCCACTCAGCGCTACACGAAAACCTAACACTCCTATCAGCATTCTACCCACCAACAAAAGAATTTAAGCTAGTATTCAAAAAAGACATGTTTACTAGAAACAACAGAGCTGGTTTTTTCGAAGTAATTTACTACCTTTTAAACACTCTGAATCCTGAACTGACCGCTGAGAAATTATTGAGTTGGCCAATCAGAGAATTGAAATCTGAGCCTAAATTTCGAGCTGAAGTTGTAGCTTACGTAAACGTTCTCAATTCGCTTTACGAAAATGCAAATATTCCTACTTGTCAACCTTCTAGTCTAATATCTCCAGGAGGATATAGGTTTGCCAAGTTTATGCTGAAAATTTCTCAGCTTGTAGTTTATGAGCATCTGAAAAAAACTTGTATCAGTTTGCATTCCCATATTAAGCCCCATAAAAATATCAATTTAGGCACTGACAAGGAATTAAACAAAGTTACTAAAGCTATAGAAAAAGAAACAAATAATTTGATGGAAAATTTTAATAAATACCATGCAGAATGTGTTAATAAAAGCACAGAATTAATTGAACGAATGGAAAAATTAAATAGAGAAATACAAAAATCTAGAGAAACCTTAGAAGACATTAGGGCAGATTTGAATGAACAATATCCAATAACTATGTCAATAAACACTGTAAAAGAAAAAATAATAGAATTAAAAAGACAAATTAATGAAGTGCAAGAAATGAATAATTTATTTGTCTCTGGGGAACAATTGATGAAGTATCTTAGTGATCCCAGTATGAATGTCGAACATCAGGAAGAAAAATTTAATGTACCAGAAGATGTTGCTCACATAATAACTAATACAGAAAATCTGAATTTATGTGAATTTTTCGAAGGTAGAGGTTTTGTTTTTAAAATTCAAATTTTGAATTATTGAAGTATTTTTTTAGCGCTCAAGGTGTTTCTAGAAACGAAGGCGTTGCAATTGCAAAGTCCAACCGACTGTTGTATGCAGCAAACTAAAGAAGCTTTAGAAATTTATTCTATGAGAAATCAGGAAACTTTGAATCAGCTTGAAGTACAGCAAGCTAAAATTCGTAATATTCAGAATAAGCTTAGAGCTTTGATTTTGTAGTTCTTTTTTTCTTATTTTGATTCAGATCAAAAATTTTCTGAAATATATTTTTTGTAATTCTTATATCGGGTCTTTTTATTATTAATATTTACATCAAAAGTATTTATTATCAATGGATGCTACAGAAAATTACTTTTGTACCTACAGTGTGTCCTGCTTAAGGACTGACCACCCTTCTAAAATTTTTATTTTTCAACCGATTCAATTCATTTTTTTTTTTCGTCTTATATCTACTCGAATTTGGCACTTATTTGGCTCATAATTTTATTTCTGCGGCTGTACTGATGTATGTACAGGGTGTCCACATTTATAGGCTCAAATTTCAACAAGTGCTATTAGGCATTTTTTCAGAAAAAATCTGATAGCAGATTCTGGTTTAGAATGGTCTAAAACCCAAATGTACTAATTTTTGTTCCCATTTCATACAGGGTGATCACAACAAATTTTCAAAATTTAATGGACCAAACCGGAAAAATGTCATATTCTGAGGCCTTGAGAACAACAAAACTTGATACAACATATTTTTAGAATATCCTTAACCAAAATTTGTAGTAAGCTTGTCTCAAAATATAACATTTTTGCGGTTTGATTCATTAAATTGTGAATTTTTTTTTGTTATCACCTTGTATTGTACAAGGGCAGTTTAAAAGGGGGGTAGAGGGGGTTATTACCCCCCCAGACAAAGATTTTTTTAAATACATTTATTAATTACAACAAAATTTCAACAAAAGACAAGTCCTACAAAGTAAAGGCATCGTATGAATATGATAGGCTCACCAGTACCGACGTACCTACTAAAGTTCCTAAAGTTCATAGGTTGTCTGGTAATGGGTAGCTTGATGACGCATCTGGGGGCCTTATGCAGCATTGCATTATATTGAGGCACCTCAGATGACGTCATAAAGTTATCAGGCAACCTACCTCTCTCAAACAACCTTGCGTACTTACTACTATACAGTGCTATGGTTGTTTGAAATGTCTGGTCTTGTGTACAGTATTGCGAACACCCTGTAGTAGAACAAATTTTCATAGGACCATGAAGTAAATTTAAGTAAAGTCCGTCGTTTCTAAACTGACACTTTTCGTATGAGGAGCGAGGGGGTATTTCATATGGCAAAAATAGGTGTGACATCAGGTAATCATTGGCGTTCTAATGTAGGGAGCCACCAGCTAAAATTCTGTTGGAGTATCAGATTAAAATCGACAGACATTATGCACTAACAACCTGTAAAAGCTTTAGCTTATAGGATCTCCATTGGATGAAATATGCTGGTTTTAGTTGACACATGCATGCTGCGATTTTTTGAAAAAATATTAAATATTTTGAAAACGGTTGAGTTTTGGTATAGATGATTCCTAACAAAAAGTATGTAGGATTTTTAGAACGATAGAATATACTATATATAGTGTAGGGTGTTCCATTTTAAAATAACAAAGTTCTTTCGCATACCCCATTTACAGAGCATCCTGTATATTTAAAAATAATTTTAAGTAATGGTCCTTAGGGAATCAAACAACTTTGAATTTATATATTTTTTTCTTGCATCACCCTGTAAGAAGATATCGTCCGATATCGCACTAAGTGGTCACCCTGTATAGCTGTTTTGAGGGCATCGGGATACATTTTTGCCCCAAGCTTGTTTTTTAAATGACTTTCGGATGCAAATTTGGGCGTGGCACCTCAAACGTACGTTCCGACACTTGATGATTTTCCCGTCCACCATTCCCCCCCCCCCCACCCCCCTTGAAAATCAAGTATGGACCGCCACTGGTATCGTATTGAAAAAAAAAATGAGTTCATTTGGGTTTTAGACCATTCTAAACAAGAATCTGCAATCAGATTTTTTCTAAAAAAATCTCTAAATATAGTTCTTATTAGAAATTTGAGCATATAAATGTGGACACCCTGTACACCACTGTTCCCTGCAAATCGGGGGCTACTAAACACCGGAACATGGATCATATCAAGTGATGAGGATAGTGAAGAGGACTGTGACGTTGCAGGCTGCCACCCCTTTTCATACAAAGGAATAATGGAGGCAACAGGGAACTAAAATGTGGCGTTTTTGACACAAAATTCTAGGCTGCCCTATCTTACTCCTCCTCTAAAGAAAGTGCGGGTTGAACATGTACTAAACAGTTGGTACAAACTGCAATTCACAAACGAACGCTCGTCAGTTCATTGCCATAACACAAACGAACGCCCCAAAACAGGAAGTGCTGTTCCGAACAACACAAACAAATAAACCTCTATTTTTATTAACTTTAGGAACCTTGGGTCCTACAGACAAAAAATCGCGTGGTGTGTGGTAAAAACAGGCTGACGATGAAGCACGACGTTGTTAAACACAACGATGAAAACCGTCGAGAAAGATCGTCCGTCGTTTTTAATCTGACACTTTCCGTATGAGAAACGAGTGGGTGAAGCATATAGCAAAAACAGGTGTGACGTCAGGTGACCATTGACGTTCTAATGTAGTAGTGGGTGCCACCACTTAACATTCCTTTGGAGTATCAGATTAAAATCGACGGACTTTAGTGTGTGGGGCCCTTTACGTAGGGTACTTGCAAATATAATACACACTACTAAGGATTGCTTATCGGCCTCGTTTTTGGTAATCGCCGTCATATTGGTGTGTCACCATTTCCGACGTCATAACTAAGTTATCAGGTGTTTGCACTAGCGGTCGTAGTTTAGAATTTAAGTGTATGAAAAAAATTAAAAATTATTATTTAATTTTGATTAACATGACAGGCAAAGAGGAAGATGAAAACGAGATCTACATGTTTTAAAATCTTAATTAATGTAGTAAAACTAAGTAGGTATGCATAAAGCAAAAGCCCGCGGAATCATAACGTGTAGTACAAACAGCCTACCATCAAGACGAGAAACGATATGCTGCCTACGTTAAAAACTAACGATTTGGCCTGGCGGAGGGCTTTAGATTTGTTCCACACAGGCCTTATGAGGATAGGCTATCCTGTAGTAGTAGTGTATATTATCCTCAGACCATATAACACAGTGTGTTATATGGTCTAAGATATATCCTTGGGGTGCTCCACTCTGAAAATGTCTGCTTTTAGGAGGGTGTCAAGATTATTTATGGGGGCCAGTTACGAGTTAATCGTTCAATTACTATCTCTGTTCGGTGGCCCGACTATACAACCGCTGGCGCAAATCGCCAACAACACCGTTGATGGCGTCAACAACGGTTCAACACCAGAGCCGCTTTCGGGTGCTACCCCGAAGTACTCTTGCTACAGTTTGACCCGATCGGGTGGACAGAGTTTGGCGCTCTCAAGCTGCTCTCATTTCCTCGCCTCTTACCCCTGAAGCACAACCATTTTATGATTGCGCCACGCTCCGTGCAATACGGTTTCAAGCATTCGGGTGCAAAACGCTTGGAGTATATCAGGTGTGTTCTAGGAGCTTCGTAGTCTGTACCTGAAAGCGGCTCTGATGAACTTAACTTGATTCCAGGAATAGAGGCCGATGAGCAATCCTGTAGTAGTGTGTAATATCTAGGTGTAGTCTAGCCGAGTTCAGAACTGCGCGCTTTCCAACGCTCTGTTTTTAGAGTAATTTTATATTTATTACGACACGACCAAACAGCAAACTTTATTCATGAAATCTTGGAACCGGAAAATACCGGTAAGAACCGATTGATATATCGGTTCCGGTTCCGCCTGCCTTACATATTTCTATGAAATATGGGTTGCGTTCCAGTCCGCAAAAAAAAACGGTTCCTTTCCGGTTCTCGTTCCGGTCCGGGTCCCTGCTATAAAATAGCACAGCCAAATACTCAGGTGCTTTCCAGTGACTCATTTGAGCTACTCCTGAGCAGCTCAGGAGTGCTCCACAATTGCTTTGCGCGTTCCAGTGCTTAGAGTGTCGTACACTTGAGCTACTCATTTCTGTTATCCCCTGCCCCCTCGTGCACCAACCCTTTTGTCTGTGTTTCATGCTCCTGAAATCCGAAATGGTGGGGGTTAAGACGAGAGCGTTCCAGTGCCGCTTATGTCGAGCAGTTCAAGAGCGTCACACTTCAAGAGCATGATACTCTAACAATTTAGGCACTGGAAAGCGGCTTTTATTTTTGACAGTTGGTGAAAGATGCAATTTTAGGTTATGTGTTTGTATTTGTTTACATGTTTGCTGATGGTTAGATGGTTTGTGAATTTTGGAATTTTCAATAGTTTTTAAAGAAAAAATATAGGATTGAAAGAAGCGCCCAGCTATGAGCAAGCCTGAGAAAAATCCCAGACTAAAAAGGTATCGAACGTTAAATTTCAAATCGATACTCAATTAATTAATTTTTCAATAAAATACTGGGTTGGCAAAAAATCTGGTTAATTGTATTATAGTGGCTAGAACGTTCCAGCGCTTCAAAATCATTAGGGAACCAATTGAAAACTCTGGAAGGCATTTTGAAAAACTTCAGAATGCGTTAGCGCCAAGTTAGAACATTTTTAAGCATTTTAAGAGGCTCCAGAGCAATTTAGAATTTTGATAAGCTTCAAAAGAGATTCAATTCAATTTTCAATCCTCCTACACTTGTTTGAGACAAATTGGAATATTTAAAAACATTGTAAAACATTACAGAACACTCTAAAACCAATTTAGAATTTCAGAAACATTCTAGACTAGAACACTTCTGATTTTCGGCAACATTTTAGAAAGCTTTTGAAACATCCTGTGGAACTTTTGGAAACAATCTATAACTGCAAACTTTCAGGATATCTTGAAAATTGTCATATGACACTTTAGAATTAACTTGAAACTTCCATGAACATATTAGAACACTTTACACACATCTGAATTTATTTAGAATTTCAATTAGAAGTATTAAAAAGTGGAGCAAAAAGTGCTTAAGAATATTTGGGAGATTTCTAATAACTTCTCAAGAGCATCAAGTAAGCAACCAATTGAAAACATTTTGAAAAGCTTCAGAATGTGCTCGTGCCAATTTGGAAAGTTGTTAAGCATTTTGAGACACTCTAGAGCACTTTAGAATAAATTTAGAACATCAGGAACATCGTAAAACGCTACAGAACATTTCAAGAAAGCTTGAGATACTTTAAAGTTTAGGTTTTGATCCAAGTTAAAATTTCCAGGAGTAGGTACTTATTTTGGAACGCTCTACAACACTTAACAAATCATTTGGAATTTTTGAAAACAATCTACTTAGAACTAGAAACTTCCAGAATGTCTTGAAAATCCTCACATGGCACTGAGGGGTAAACCACTGTAAAAAATGTGTACACTAATTCCCAATATGGTAACTAATTCCTCTAATTCCCCCAATTTCCTTCTAATTTCCCTAATATTTCTAATTCTTGAACTAATTCCCTTAATTTTACTAATTCCTAAACTAATTCACCAAGTAATTCACCAAATCTATCACATAAATTTGACCACAAAATGTGTAAAATTAATCAAGAAAATCTAGATGTTTGCAGTATTATTACATGCTCAAAATAAAGAAGTCAGTAAAAAAGCTGCGACAAATTTTTAAAAAAATGTTTACTTGGGTAGCTTTTGTTTAGTCGAAGGTATAGGTAGTCCTTTTCTCGGTCCTTTTTAGTTTTCATAGTAGTTAAGGTCGGAATTTTTGGAAGGTGATTTCTTCACAGTTTTCCGACGTGTTTTCCTTGTACTGCCTATCAATCTTTTTAATTGGTCAGTACTTACTCTACCGTTAGACTAATCTAAAGGCCAGCAGCACAATGACTTTTTCATGATTGAAGAATTTTTACCAACAATGTTTAAGTTTACACAACTTGTTTCCAAAGTATCATTCGCGATCTTCATGATCCAAGAAATTCTTTTTTCAAATTAGGTCCATGACTATATCACCCTCATTACTTACTAATAATATTTGTGTTTGCCACATCTTGGTCATTTTCATTTTCTTCGGGGTTTTCGTCAACTTTAACCTTGTCTTCGTCGATGTCTCGCTTTGTTTTTCATTGAGACCGAGCGAGAGACCGAATTGTCTCATATCCTCTATGACATTTTGTTTTTTCAATTGGAGCTTTTATATCCAAATTGAGAATTTCTTCTTTACATGTTGACTTTTTTTTGGCATATCTGTGGTGTCTTGTTCATATCATTCTACATTTTTTCAATGCTGCAGTTGTACCACTCCCATTATCTGGAACTGGCAAAGAATGGAGTAGCTCAATATCTTCTGGGATTGTTTTGTTTTTTTCTTTTTTTTCAGAAGCTAAACGAGACATCAAATCAGTATTTAGGCGCATATCTCTTAATATCTCCGTCTGGGGAAAATCCCAGAATTGATTGTGATGCCAAATTTCTTAGTTTCCTCCCCCATCCATTCCCATAGCAAGAGACCTGCTCAGTAGTAAATGAATTATCAGTTCCGAATAAGAATAGGTAATATGTCGATACCTCAGCATGTAACGGTTGAGCCATTATTACATAGGCATATACTGCTTGTACTCTAGTTTGAATATATGCCTTGATTGCTTCAGCAGAAGTGACGGGAAATGGGAAACATACCTTGTGGATGCAGGCCATGAAATGAAAAGGAAATGAAATATATCTTTATCAAGTAGGTTGGTACACCTAATACACAAAAATACAATGTAAGAAGAAATGCCTATTAGACATACCCTTCATCATCATCTACAAAATACAAGTAAAAACCTTACAAAGATAGCTGCACATTACTGTGGTTCACCCACTCATATCAAGGTGGTAAATGCAATAGAAGTTTAATTAATCTTTAGCCTAAATGTAATCCCTCAGCCCATCTTTGAAACGCTGAACTAAAGGAAGGCCCTTGATATCATTTGGAAGATTGTTCAATTCCTGAAAGCCCTTTAAAAACAATGAGTTCATTGTACTCTTAAAATTCGTTCTTGGAATAAAGAGATGATCATTATTCCTTGTAGGGTAATCATGGATATCCCTATTAAAAACATAAAAACAACAAACTGTTATTAAGGTGGTGCTAACTTATTTAGAATTTTATATACAAATATTTCCTAATGGTAGAAGAGATCCTATCACATTATAAGATTTTGCTGTCATATTCTATTTTGCCTGCTACACAAGTGCCATCCCTGGATATCCATTCATTCATTCAATTCATTTATTTATGCCAAAATACAGTACAAACCTTAATACAAAGCAGAGTAAATAAAAATCCAAATAATTTTTATTAAACCTCAATCAATTAAAGTGTTTCACTAGGCCTTTGAAATCAAGTCCTCCTTCTCGTACTGTGGAGCCTCATTTTCATTATCCAGAAATCTATTCAGCGTAGAAATTGAAGGTAAACTATTCTTCTACTTTGCTTTTAGAGTTTTTTTCAACCTGCCCCCAATATAAAACAGGTATACTGCGTTTTTTTTTTGTAGCATCATCGTATCTGTTTCGATTGTTTGAGCTATTAGTAGAATTTTTGAGTAATTGAGGTATATTGGCATATAATTTTTAATACCTATTTGGAAGTACCAGTCGTTTTAGTGATTTGTGATTGGTTGGTAATTTTTTGTTTGATCTGAATCATGATTGATAAACAAGGATGGGGTTACTCCAAGTAGATATTAAAATACTATATATCAGGGACTCATCAGTATTTTGAAAAGTTTCGATTTCACTTATGTTCTCCAAAAGTTCCTTAGCTCGAATGGAATACCGTACATTTATACAGTTAGTTCGAGCAGTTGTATATTTTTACCTGGATTTTTACGGAAAAAGGGTTTATTCTTGGAAGAGAACATTTATCTGTTCTGTCCAGGTTTGAAAAAGGAAAGTTCCACCGATGAAATCCATCTATGTTTCATTGATGAGAATAAAAACAGCCAAATAGAAGTACGGTTGCATACACTGGACATAGACAAAATCTTTTATGCCATGCGACGTTGCATGATCTACTGATTTGCTTCCAGTTTCATTCTATAATTCCCTCTTGTTTCCACTATTCTCATACTAATTCTCCGAATTTCTCGAATAATTCTTCGAATTTCCCGACTAATTCCCCAAATTTCCCGTTTAATTACGTAATTCCCGAATAATTTCTCTAATTCCCCAATAATTCCTCTAATTCCCTACTAATTTCTCTAATTTCTAACTAATTCCTGAAGACTGTACACCAAAATTTCCCTACGGTTTACCCCTCACATGGCACTTTAGAACTAACTTAAAACATTAATGAACATATTAGAATATTCTAGAACATGTTCAGACTTCAGACATTAGAATTTCAATTAGAAGTATCAAAGAGCTCTTAAGAATATTTGGGAAATTTATGATAGCTTTTAGAACATACCAGGTTCTGTGCATTCCGACGCGTCAAGAGCATTAGTTATGGGTTATACAAATTCTGATGGGATTTTTCTATGGATATTTGTGTAAATTTATATGGAAATATCCACACCAAAAATCCATCCAAAAACCAGAGAGAAGAGAAAATTGTTTGCCAACCCTAATAAAATAATAAATAATATTCGATTCTTGAAACTAAGTAATTTATTTCAGTAAAACTCGTGCTTGGGAACAAGGAAGACGTGACCGTCTCGCCGTACTTTTTAGCAAATTATGGGAAGCCCTCCCAAATTACGATCCTTCTAATAAACTATCGAAACCTGATATATTAATGACTGCCGAATCAACCATTAGGCGCCTCGATGCTGAACTTAAATCAGTTCTAGTAACTGGCCAGAATAAAGCAGAAACTAAATCTTCAGCAACTAAGGAAAAAGCATACTCAATATTAATCAAAAAATTAGAAGATCGCGTAAAGAAACTTCTTTTGAGAAATGAACAACTTAGTAAGTGTCTTAGTAAAGCTGGTATTAAGGCCAAATCAGAATCTGGGACTGCTAAAAGGAATAAAAAACCTCCTAAGTATGCCAATGCCATTAGTGGAGAGCAACAGGCAGAATTTCTACAAAAAGAATTGGAAAGTGAGTAGTGTAACTCAACACCTAATTTATTGTTTTAAAATAATTGATATCGCCTAGTTTGCTTCTGAGTTATTCAGTATATCATTTTTATTTTAGAAGAGAATCAAGCAAAAGTTCAAAAACCAAAAAGAAAAGGAACTACTCTCAAACAAAGAAAAGTGTCTGAAAAACCAAAAATTAAAAAGACAAAGAAAAAGTTGCTTTCATCGTCAAACTGTGTCTTTTTGGTGACACAAGCAATGACTCAAAATAGTTCCTGTTTTATTTTATCCAAGCCTAGTTCCAAGATCAGCCCAACAGGTAATGTATATGATTATTTCAGGTTTTCATTCTAATCTCTCTTTTTCAGTAATAACAAACTCACTATTAGTCAAAACTCCAATAGTATCCTCAAACATAAAACCTTCAATTTTCCCAACATACCCCCAACTACCTTCTTTAGGACCCGGTACTTTACTGTTTGCAAATGGCACTATGATGCCCATAGTACCAACCCCACGACCCCTTCCTGTATTACCAACGATCGTTGCCAATCCGATTTCTAGTCAAATACCAACTTTAGTTGTAGTAACTTCAAAAGATACTATAAATTCCTCAGTAAATACAATAGTAACTTCTACAAAACCTTGTAATAGTCTACCAGTTTTGAGACCAAAATTGGTTAATAACACAAAGACTATACAAGCAAATAAAGTTCCTATACCAGCTTTAACATCAAAAATCGTTTGTAGAAAGGCTGAGGTTTTGGATAGTCAAAAAAAAGTATCTGAAACAACAGTACAAAATAATCATAAAAAACTTAAAACTAGTAAGAAAATTGAGAAAACAAGCAATGAAACTCAAAAATTAGACACTCAAAAGAACCCTGATAAAAATATCCCAGAGGTCACACAAGAAACTAGTTCCAATAATAAAGATGCTTGCGAAATTCCAGCTGTAGAAGCATCCACAAGCTTTTGTGCTACTAATGATAATCGTTGTAAAGATATTTTGAAGCCTGAAAGCTCTAAAATTGACCACCAAGAAAAAACTACAGCTGATAGCACTGAAAAGACTGACTATCAATTAGAAACTTTTGCTAATGTTGTCACAAAAGTTGCCAATAATTCAGTTGCATCTTCAAAACCAACTGACATAAATTCAATATTTTCTGAAACTTGTGTTAATTCTTCTATCAGTAATAATAATGACACAAATCCAAAAAACGTTCAGATACCGGAAACTTCTCATACACAGACACAATCTTTTGCAAAACAGAAAACATTCGAGCACAATACAAATTTACAAAACGATTTAAAATCATTAGAAATGACCGAATTATCCAATGATATTTTTGCCTCGTTTCAAGTGGCACCTGGTTGTCAAAATCCTGAATCCACCTCACCAACAGCAGCCTTTTTACTTGCTTTTCCTTTGGTTTCTTCAGGAGCAAAAGTTACCGAGGTTTTAGGGGATGAAAATTTGGAAAGTCAGGCTGGAACTCCGAATTTGCTGCAAATTGGTACAATGGATATTTCTAAACCCACTCAGAATTATTCCGAAAGCTTTACACCAAATTTATTAAATTTTGATAGTTTTAATTTTAATAATTGTGGGAATTTTTATAATAATAATTGTAGCCAACAAAGTGCTGTGACTACATCAACTAAAACTTTTGTTAATAATAGCAACATTAACGTAAATTCTAGTAAAAATGAAACATTGACGAATACTCAATTTAATCAAAACGATATTGGTAAAACTAAACCTTCAATAAATAAAACTGGTTCTACAATTACTAACAATTATCATACAAAAGAACTACCATTAAACATAAATTTGAATAAAAATATTCCGGTTTCTTCGGTACAAACAAACCTGCATAATAATTTGGACTTAAACAATGATATTTTCTCTTTTAAGCCAAACAATGAAAATTTCATGAACTCCAATAAGCATTCTTCAACAATAAAACCCTATAACAATATTCCCACTTACTCTACATACAAGACCTGCAGCTCAAATCAATTTATGCCAAATAAAAATTACCCTCTTGTGTATACTAGTGCTTCAATTAGCAACAGCTTTTATAGTTCCTTCACTACTTCAGACACTGTTGCTGGAAATTTTAATTCCACAAATTACAACAATTACATACAGTATGGAAAAACTAATCATTACAACTCGAATAATTCGCAAACATATCAGAAAAATAAATTTAAGGCTACCACTCAAAGTAAACCAATAAATTGGATGACTAGTCCTGCAGTTACTACATCATCATATAAACCAGATTATTTCTTGCCTCCTTTTACCAATAGTTCAAATGCTTATTTAAACTCTGGTTGTAATGAGCAACAAGATTTTAATAGAAAAACTTCAGAAATATTTCCAACATATCGAAACGATACTGAAGAAAATCAATTTTCTTGGTCTCCAAATAAAATCCCACAATTTTTAGATACCGCAAACCATAATAATTCATTTGTCTCTTCCACCTTGCCAACTTTAGTAGGGGATTTAGCACTCAATAATACACCATCTAAAGAAAAAACCAGAAAAAAATCTACCAACTGTGATAATAATCAAACTAGTTTTTTGTCTGTTAGCCAATTAGTAGAACAAAGCCAGGAAAATGCGCCTGCAAAAATTGTATCTAGACGCACTAGTGGTAATAGGTCAAAAACCAATACCCCAAAAACTAATAAAAGAAGATTGGAGACTACCAACAAAGAAATTCAACAGCAAAATAATTTCAATATTTCTGTAGCAACAAACTTATTTAATGAAAACAACAAAAGAACCAATAAAAACATTCCTAGCAGTTATTCGGCTGAAGCTTTGATAGGAAACAATCAGAATCCAAATAATGAAAAACGCAGTAACTTCTGTCATCAAAATAAAAGCTTGGTTCCAGGATTTTTCAATGACAATATCGTCCCTTACTTTCCTCCTGTCGATACCCAACAGGATAATAGTTACATGCAAAGCTATCAGCCAACTTACCAGAACAATAGCTATTCTGCAAACAATTTTAGCGCGTCTTCATATAATTTTATGCCTAATAATCAGGAATTTATTGGGGAAAATATGTTTCAAAACGGTAATAATAAATGTAATTTTACTCAAAAAAACATTGATAAAACTCAAAGCTATAGCTGTAAGAAAGCGAAAAAACGGCCTTTGAACGATAACGTTCTGCCCTCGTTTGATATTCACTTTTTGTCGATGCCTGGTGCAATAAATTCTCCAATTTTACCTGACGATTTTCATACAACTTACCTTCCTCCAACTACCTTGTATTCCTGCAAAAATCCTTTGTATCCTAAAAAAACCAATACGGAAGGGCTCTCTGGCAGTTTAATACCGCCTTTGCCAGCAATCAGTAATAAGCCTGTGATCGGTCCTCAAATGTCACCTTTGATTAATTCAGCAGGAACCTCACTGACAAACTTTAATTTGAGTACGATATTTCCAGAAATTAATAAGGTAATTAAAAAAGAAGAAATGCAGGAGGTTTGATTTGTGTCTGTTTCAGGAAAGCAACCAGTTTTTTCCTTTGAAAAATGGTGTATCCAGTGAGAAAATTGAAAAAACGCAAAATAATTATTCCAGTATTTGCACTGGTCAGCAGTATACTACATAAAAGCTTTAATATAAGATGTTAATCTGGAAATGGGGTTTCCAATTCTAGTTTTTGAATGGTGGATTTGGAAAAGTAGCATTAAATTGCTGAAAATGGCTTGTTGCTATTGGTAATTGATTTGGACAGCATCTTAATTTCGAAGAGGTAAATTTATGGTAAGTTTTTAAAAAATGATTGCTCATGTAATGACTCACCTAAGATGAGTTCGGTTACTTAGAATAGTTATTTATGTATCAAGGGAATTATGCAGGTGTTAATACCCCAGGGCAACGTTTGTGTCCCGAGGGCCTCCGGCCCGAGGGACACCAATTGCCCGTGGGTATTAACTCCTGATAATTCCCGTGGTACATAGATAATTTTATATCCTACTGAATTTACTGTATTCTGTCTATTTTTATAAAGGAATAAGCCATAAATCAAAATTTCTATTTTTTGTCAAAGTGTTACCTATTCAAGGTAAAAGCGGGAGTTATGGAAATCCTTAACTCCCTTGGGAGTTATGATATCCTTAACTCCCTTCCTTAACTCCCTTGGGAGTTATGAAAATCCTTAACTCCCTTGGGAGTTAAGACCCTGTTTATGATTATCGTAACCAAGGTATTATATGGTTTTAATAGTTCAGTAGGATATAAAATTATTTTATTAACTAAAATCTATTCAACATTTTGCCTTGATACATATAATTTATTGCGGGCGGCATCCTTCGAGACAGGAATTTAACTATAGACAAAGTAACATGCATTGTACCGAGAAAAATGAAAATTAAATTTTAAAGTATCTCCTTGAACGGATTTCTAATTTATTATGGCGCTAGGCGGGCGCGAATCTTTGAAAACGAACACCTGCAAATTTTGTCGGCTTTTAGATTCACAAAGAAAATAATTGTGTAAACAGTGAATTTCCGTCTAACTCCTGCAAATCAATCATTTTTTGATGTAAACAAATCAGTCTGAGATCATGGTCAAATGGAAAAGACACCCCCAGGAAGAGAATTGAACATTGTATAGTAAGGTGAATAGGTACTGGGTCTTGGAGTAAAGAATGTTGGTCACCTGATTATATAAATAAAGATATATTAACCATTTAGAATGCAGAGGAATTGTTACTTAATTCCATTCTTAGCAATTACGAACCCTACGACTGTAGCTACCTTAGTAAAAATCTGTAACAAATTGGAAACCGCACGAAATAAATTATTCGGCGAAGAAAAACAAACTGAAGTCTAATTTCTTTTATAGCATTAGAAAACTAGAAAGGCAACAATGTATATAGGCACCCTTAAGTAAGCTAAGTGAAATTTCAAGTAAGATAACGTAAATATTTATAGTATGTGATAAATAAGAATGTAACCATAGTACCAAGGGTAATGTAGATATATAGAGCATGAGAGACACAGTCAAATACTTATGCCGACGAATTAATTACCGAACATGTACGCCTAAAACAGCCAAGAAATGCTAAAGTTGCAGGAAATAATGAAGCCTGGTTCAGATTTAAAACTGATAAACTCAGACCGCTCTGATTGACAAATGGAAATCTCTCAGAAAGTGGGGTTAAGTTGAGGGTGCGCCTAGATGTAATGATACCCGACAGACGCTGATATATATCTCTCTCTTTCACTAATGAATAGGTTTGTGTCGAATGTCGGACTTGCGCGAAATATTTCCGTTTAAATAGTGTGTCCCAAAAGTATATAGTTTTACAACCGTTCTAAACAAAGTTAGTAATTTTTTCTGAAAGGACCCCGCACACCTCTTATGGGATTTGGGATGGGACTTCTGCCAAATTTAACCAAACTCTAGTATGATATAAATTTGACCTTTCTGATCAATTGACCTTTTGTTTGGACGCCATGTTGCGGTGCGCGAACATAGTTACCAAAAGTAGAAAAAAAAAATTACTAGCGTACTGTCAACATTAAAAACAAAAGTTACTAAATAAATTACATTTAAAATTTAAATTTGCCGCCTATTACGAATGTTTTTGAAAAGAAAAGCCATCAATTTTAGCTTGTATTGGGCAAAATAGAAATAATAAAATATCTACTCATTTACTTTCATCAATCAGAAAGAGAAAGTAAACAAACAAAAAGGATTGCGACACAGCCCCCTACATTTAACAAGCCATGAAGTTAAAAAGGCAACACCGCAATCTTACCGCCAAGTGGTGCTGGTGGTGTTTGTTTGTATAAATATATATTTTTTATTTTATTAATATGAATCACAAAAAATACATAATTTTTTGTACTAAAGGGCCAAAAACAGTAGTTCAATGAATAATTTAACTATTTGTGTAAATAAGAACAGTAAATAATGGATTTAAATGAATATATTTCTAGAGTCTAAAGTGTTATAGGCCTATGTTTCAGTATGTCTTTTGAAAATCTAACTTTTTCTTTCTTCGGGATTTTTTCGGAAGGCAAGTCCATTCAAATACTTGAGCTGATTTTCGAAAATAAGAGGTACCTACTTTTAAGAGTTGGACGTTTTAGTTTGAACTCTCGAACTACGCCTTTATCCTTGTTTGTTTCAAATCTAATTATTTCGGTTTCTTCAAAATGTTTACAACACACCACAGAATTTTTCGTTATTGTATAATCTCGGGTATAATTATCTTGGTGTATTGCTTTCATCCACATTTTTTGCACTTCAGAATTTTTTTGGAAATAAAAATGTTTGCATTTCTTCAGTTTTTAAGGAACTCCTATAGTTCGATTTGCACCCAGGAACACAGTAGTTTCATGGCATCTGGAACAAGTTTAAATATCTTAGGTAATATATCGAGACCTATGCTCTTGCAGACAAATATTAATATTGTTTTTATTGTTTTACCTTACCTTACCTTCATTTTTGCTCCTGTACCCATTTGCTAAAAATTTGCAATCAAAGCACAAAGGAACAGGTATCAACTAAATATGGGCAATATATTGGTGTGTTTCTATCCACTTTTTCGTCAAAAATGCCCATAAAAATACTAAATTGCAACAATACACAATGAAAGCAATACACAGAAACACATAACCCAATAACAAAATAGCACCATACGCGACGTTGCCGTCATTTCCAATTTCATGGCTTGTTAACTATAGGAGGCTGTGATTGCGAGGATCAATCATTTAGTTACTTTCGTTTTTTATGTTGACAGCCCGCTGGTAATTTTTGTTTTCTTCTTTTGGCAACTATGTTCGCGCACCGCAATATGGCGTCCAAACAAATGTCCAAATTTGAATTATCGGCAGCCTTATTCTGTAACTTGCAACCGAGAGAACTGCGCAATAGGGAACTTGCAAGTGAAGTAAAACTTTCCAAATTTGTTTTAAATCGATAGTTTATGCTGCACAATATTCATATGACCAGTTTTTATTTAACTGATACCGCCCTTGTTACACAAAAAATAATATTAAATTTGAAATAAAAACTTTCCCGCCAAAACAATGCTCCATGATGAATACCTGTTTTGACGTCACGATTCTGTAAACAAACCCGTCAATAGGGAAATCTGTGATAGGGAGCTTGCACGTAAAAAAAAATACAAAAGCAGTCCTTCACAATAGTCTTCATCCATTGCGACAATTTTCATAAAAAGTAAACTTTAACACACTTGAATAACACAACAATAGCACTGCGTTAGCAGGAGTTCATTTGCTTTGTATTTGATGTTTACAAAATCTCAACGTCACAAGCGCTGTCAAATTGAAATTTCGTGTTTTCGCGCCAAAGTATTTCATTTGAATTTCAATAATTTTTTTTCGTACAACGTATAAATTAAAATGGAAAAAAAGAAAATTATGTAATAACTGATGACTAGAAGTATCTAAAAAAAAATAATTTGAGAAATATGAAAATTCCCTATTGTCGCTGTCCAGTCGCTGTCAAACGCGAGTTTTCTATTCAAAAAATGCAAACTTGCAACAACCGGTTGCTGGTTGCTATGTAGTTGCTGTTTGTAGAGAATAAGCCTGCCGATTTTGCATTTTTTTGTGTGTTTAGGTATTGTGTTAATTAAAATGCCAGCGATTTGCATCGTATTTGGGTGTGGAGGTCGAGGTAACAGGAAAAATGTGAAATTTTATTCAGTTCCTGCTATTTTAAATCATTAGCAACGCAGGGTTTTATGGATTGCTGCAATTAAAAGAAAGGATCTAACAGAGGCTCGATTTTCCCTTAATAATAATACCTTAAACTATCACTCTCCATCTCAGAATTTATTAATAAATTAAAAAATACGTATTGTCTGGCTAGCGAAACGGCGAACTGCAAAAGAATTTGCTGCTTTGCCAAACTTGACGGAAATTAGAAACAAAGTAATAAACAAGTTGGTTTTTTTGCTATATGGGTATGTGTAATATTTTGAAATAGGAAAAAATCAGGCAACATTGCGAAATGATGGAAGTGGAGAGGCGTGATTATTCAGAAACAAGATTCTATTGGTTAGAGCTTGAACGACAGCATGCAGTGGCGTGGTGATCGGCGAAACTAGAGAATCTTTTTTCTAATAATTTTATTGGTTTATTTCCTTGGTGTTTTCGGTGCCACTGAACTCGAAGACATGGCTGTCATCAGACGGTGTCAGTTGATGTGTCAGTGAATATTTTTAGGTAACGCCCCAGTTTTCTTCCCCCTTTCGTCTCTACCAAGTTACCACTTGCCAGACTATAGAAACACTATAAACACTATAAATATCACTTTGAAAACAACAAGGGCCAGAACACTAAAAAATACGTTGAAATACTAAAGACTATAAAATTCACTATCAAAACAACAATGGCCAAAACCTGAGGCCAAAACCAATAAAAAATACGTAGAAACACCAAAGACTATAAAATTCACTTCGAAAGCAACGAGGGCCAGAACACAAATGTGCACAAATGCTCTCCTTATGAACGTCACCGGCTTGTCAGCCTTGTCACGGCAATATTTGACCCGAACGGCCATTATAAAATCACGTGATTGAGATTGTCTAATACTAGCATTGGCCCAACTTGATGATCCTATGACTAGTTTTTGAGATACAAGTAGCTTAAAGTCCAAGTACACATATTATATGTGAGCGTGAGAATACCTGTCAATTCTGGCATATTATTAGGTGACAGGTAGATGTAAATGCATAGAAAATGTGTACATTTCTTGGACATTAAGCTACCTGTATCTCAGAAACTAGTCATAGGATCAAGTTGGGCCAATGCTAAGTATTGATCAGAAAGGTCAAATTTTTATCATACTAGAATTTGGTTAAATTTGGCGTCCCAAATCCCATAAGAGGTGTGCGGGGTCCTTTCTTTCGATACGAATATTTTTTATTTACTTCATAGATGAAGAATGGTACATCGATTTCATTGAAATCATACCTTGTCCACTACCCTATTATGAAGCATGAAGCCATCACTACGAATATTTTCCGAAGATCTCGGTTTGTGCGAAAATCCGCTTGAACGGTTGGCGATAACTAATGTAGCTCTGAACGTGTGTTGGAGGGTTTATCGGGCACTAGGAGGCGGGGTGCACCCGTTGTTCCACCCGCTCTAGAAGACCGTTATGGAGATCATCGTCAGCCTCGGCGTAGAGCAAGCCATAGCAGAAATGGACGCTGTAGGTGATCAACCACCGTGCCGCTGCCTCGGATGCCAGGGTCGAGAACAAGGGCCTTCCGTGCAACCTGCAGGAGGTTGCTACCTTGGGCCAACCTTAAACCCCTACTACCTACAACCCCAAGGAGTACTTACTAGCCAATGGACAAGCAACTCGAGGCCTATCAGGAGGACCACACGTAGTCAACGAGCGACCGGGGCGCGGTTGACCAATCCGCCCACGAAATGAGCATGTGACACAGAGGAGGGTCCTGTCCACATATAGGGTGGTCGTCCGGAACCCCGAAGGACCACACCTGTTGACCCTCCAGCGTCGCCACACAGGGTAGGAGGAACCGGAAGAAGAAGACAATGAGGATTAGGCATTTAAGTAAGTTTTGTAGTAATTATATTAGTTGAAGTTAGGATATTTTTTTTTTCTTCAATATAATCAGTAAGGGATATTCAATCGATAGAAATTTAGGGTAATAATCAATGACATCAAAACACAGATAGACGGATCATCCCATTCATAAACTATTATTTGTTGTGTTGACAAGACCACCCATGGGCCAGGGGAGGTGAGTTGCTCGCGGGGTCGGGGTAGGGAGACATCATTGCTCAAAATGGTGTAAAAAACCCCGCCCACACGTGAATATATCTCGAAATTTAATTGGATGAATAAATAAAATAACAAATTGACAAATAAACTGAAAATATTCGATACGAGCCCTTTATTCTGGGAGTACCAATATCGTGTTAGCCGTTTCTTGTTTAACGCTAATGAATAATCCCTGTTTGCAATAAAGATAGCTAGCTACTACAATCAACACCTGCATGCCATTCAACAAGCCGCTTCTGGGCGGTGTTTTGCTATAATCTGCTGTTGCCAAATTGAGTTCAGAAATAAAATTGAAAATGTTAATTAGAGGAGAAAAATATATTATTTAGGGATTCAAGACAAAATTTGGCATTCTCAGTGGTGGGGATAGCACAAAGACCCAAAAGAGACAGAGAGATGTTGTCATACGAAAATTTTGTTTATTGTTCGGTCTATCTGTGTTTTGATGTCATTGGTAATAATCATTTTCATAGGTATGACGTAGGGATAAATTTTAAAAGGTAGGTAACTTTTAAGAGGTAAAGTAACCGATACAGTTAGGTGATATAAAGCAAGCGCAGGTTTTGAATTATACCTACGTTATATAAATAGCAAGTAAGGAACATTTATGAAACATAAACATTGTCAAGTGTCTCGCTACTTGTCGTCCTCTCAAGAATGAATGAGTAAATTCACCGAACTGCCGCAATGTTTTTTATTAAAATAATAAAGTGATAGAAATAATCTTATTAAAAGATAATTCCGATTCAACATCCTTTGAGACAGGAATCTAACTAGAGACAAAGTAACTTGTATTGTACCGGGAAAAATAAAAATTAAATTTTAAAGTGTCTCTTTGAACGGAATTTATTATGGCGGCGGTTGGGCGCGAATCTTTGAAAACGAACACCTGCAAATTTTGTCGGCTTTTGCATGGGACCCGATGCCAAAAATGACGCAAAAATCGCGTATAAAAAGGGCAAAGGGTCCATGCAGTTTAAAAACAGTAAGAAAAAGTCAGTAAGTCATTAAGACAGTAAGAACGGTCAGTCAGAAGCTTGAGTTGAAACTTGAGTAATAAGTCAGTTTCCGAAAATGTAGTAAAAGTAAATTTCCGTCTAACTCTCAAAAGTCTCAAATTGGAAACCGCTCGCCAACAATTAACATCTTAAACAGTGATACTAGGGCGGGCGCTACACTCATTATCTTTTGGCCAATTTCTAACAAGCATAAATTTCTTCATAAATCATAGAGGCACCAACTAAATGTTAATTTATCTAGTCTGCGAGAATTAACCCGAACCAAACTAAGATTTTTTCAATTACAATGTCAAACTTTCTCTGATATTGATGATCTTTTGCAGGAATGGAGATTTTTGGAAACTCAACAAGCTGGATATTTGACTATCTTGAATACATATATGGCCAGGTTACATTGAGTTGGATTCAGTTGGAAGGTCAATGAAGAATTAGTTTTAGCTACAAATGTGGTAAGTTGCTAATAAGCAATTTGATATGAACTATTCAAATAAAAAAATCATGGGTTTCTTGATTTTTATTTGAAAATTATGAGATTGTCATTCTGAACAAACATTATTTCAACAGGTGTGTCATGGCCTGCCAGATCTCCAAATTCAACTTCGCCTGATTTTCATTTATGGGTTATTCAAAAAATATATGTTTTGCAAGCGAATTAACGATCCAGAAGGACCATGAATGCGTGTCAAATCAAACTACAAGCCTTGAATATTTTCAGGAAACAAAACCTAATGCAATAAATAAAATTTTAAAATTGGTTCATTTTTTAAAGAAAATAAAATACCATTATACTCTTATAAACATTTATCACTTATTTATTTTCCTAACAAAAATTCAAAAGATAATACATACTTATTACAATTTTGTTGTTGAAAATTTGCACAATTATTGTTGCCTATTTTCAAAGATTTAGGCCCTCGTATTGAAATTACTTAACTAAACA